>OW052185.1:68282503-69536384 GCA_932526625.1 Rhingia campestris
TAAAGAAATAAAGAAATAAAGAAATAAAGAAATAAAGAAATAAATAAATAAATTAACAGATGAACAAATAGATATGTATTAGAATAAATAAATAAATTAACAGATAAATAAATATAAATAAATTAACAGATGAACAAATAGATATGTATTAGAATATAAATAAATAATCAAATAACAAGTAAAAAGAAATATGAACAAATAAATAAATTTACAGATAAATAAATATAAATAAATTAACAGATTAACAAATAGATATGTATTAGAATAAATAAATAAATTAACAGATAAATAAATGTAAATAAATTAACAGATGAACAAATAGATATGTATTAGAATAAATAAATAAATTAACAGGTAAATAGACAAATAAATATGTAAATTTTAATTAACATAATTACAATACCAACATTTAATGAAATAAAATTGCAAGGGTAAGCGAATCATGTAAACGTATGATGTTTATTTATTTATTAGAGGATTATCGGGAATATTGCATCTGATTTGGAATGATTCAGAAAGTTTCTGTATTCTGTTTGAGATCAGATCAACACCAGCTTTTTGGTGCAGACCTAAAGTGGAGTAATGCCAGGGAAGATTAAATATCATTTTCAGGATTTTGTTCTGAGATATTTGAAGTTTTTTCACATAGCATTTAGCACAGTTGCCCCAAACTAACCGTACATAAGAATCGCTTGAAATATTACTTTATATATAATCAATTTGTTTTCTTTGGAAAGCAAAGATCTTCTGTTGATAAATGGGTATAACAATTTAATAGCGATATTTGTCTTTCTAAGAACCTGTGAGATGTGTTCGTTAAATGTCAATTTTTTATCGAGATATATGCCTAGATATTTAACAGACGTTTGCCAGGGTATTGAGTTTCCTAATATATTGATTTGATTTGCCGGTAAAAAGCAAGGCTTTCTTTTTCTGGTAAAAAAGATAGTTTGAATCTTATCGGCATTGAGCTTTATTTTCCATTTTGTGAAAGAATCTTCTAAAATGTTTGCCGCATTTATTAAATTTGTCTCAATGTTAAGACTTAATTCATGCGACGACAAAATTGCCGTATCGTCAGCATATATTGCCGTATCACAGTTAGGAATAGTAGGAAAGTCAGATGTAAACAAATTATATAAGACAGGACCAAGGACTGAGCCTTGCGGAACCCCAGCATTGACACTGATAAGACTAGACACACCACTCTTAACATGCACTTTAAAATAACGATCTGAAACAAAACTTTTTACAATTTTACAAAGAAATGGAGGAAAACATAAGCTTATCATTTTACATATAAGCCCATCGTGCCACACAGAGTCGAATGCTTTTTCGATGTCGAGTAAGATCATACCTGTAGAATTTCCTTTTGCACGATTTCTTTTAATGATGTTGCAAATTCTAAGAACTTGGTGTGAAGTACCATGATGGCGCCTAAAACCAAACTGTTCATTTGGATAGACCTTGTGATCATCGATAAACTTCACTAACTTTTCTTTTATGATATTTTCATAAACTTTGCTTACTGAACTTAATAGGCTTATCGGTCTATAACTGTCAATTTTGTCGCGAGGCTTTCCTGCTTTAGGTATTGCAACTACCTTTGCTAATTTCCATGCAGCTGGAAAGTATTGGATTTTTAGACACCCATTTATTATGAAGGTAAGGAACTTTATTCCCTCCCTTGGCAGGTTTTTGAGATAAATATTTTTTATATTATCTATTCCACCTGTCTTACGGACAACTAACCTATTTAAGAAGAACTCTGTATCTTCTTCTGAGATATATTCGTTTGATGGGGTTTCGTGACTAGAAATATTGAGGGTACGAAGGCTATTGTTTACTATAGTTGAGGTATTTGCATCCCCTAGATGCTGGGAAACAAGGTGATTCTTAGAAAAAATGTCAGCTAAAGCATTAACTTTTTCTTTGTCTGTTAGATAAGAATTTATACCGTTTTTGAGGCAAGGTATCTCTTTGTGCTTATTTTTTATAATTTTTACTATGTTCCAGAATGGCTTGGAACCTTTATCTAGAGACCTAAGTTTTACATTCCACCCATTGTTACGGTGCTCTTGCATTGCATAATTTATTATTTTATTCAGCTGCAGAACTGTATTACGAGAGGCTGTTTGGCGATATCTTTGCCAGTTTCTTCTGTGCATGTTCCTAACTTGTATAGGTTCTAAAATGTGAGCGGAGAGTTTTGGGCAAATATTTTTTTTTCGAACTCTTGGAATGTTAATATAAGCCGAGTTTAGGACGTGGTCCGAAAATTGCTGCACGGTGCTGTCAACATCCTCTTTCGTTGATATAAAGTCCATGTTCATTGGAGTCTCTTTAAGGAGCCTTTTTAAATCCTTACGAAAATTGACCCAGTCAGCGTGTTTAAGATCTAAAAAGTACTGCTCTTTTTCCACGCCAGGCCACCTTATCTTTGAAAGAACCGGGCTATGGTCCGAGCTAAGCTCATTTAAAGTGACTGGTTGAGATAATAAGCTAGAGATGTTTGTTACAAAGAAGTCAAGAACAGATGGATTTCCAACGGAACTAGATGGTACATACGTAAAACTGGACGGAAAGATAATAGAGATAGGTAACAGCACAGACAAATCGGACAATATATTTCCTCCTACTATAAATGGGCAATTCATAGTAAAGAGCTTTCTGAGATCGTTTCTAAACGCACGACATCTTTGCTCACGTAACAACCTACATCTTATTTTACCAGGAAAATACACACAAAATATATTAACTTTCCTTAGGTTTGACAGTGTTATTTCAATACCTACATTCTCCACGTATTGAGTCGGAATACACGGCAAAAGCTCATGTTGAAGTGATCTCTTTATCAATATTGCAACACCTCCGCCTCTTCTATCTTCTCTGTCCACACGATAGCATTTATACATCGGGGTAGAGGTGCGAATTTCCGAATTTAACCATGTTTCGGTTACCAGAGCAATGTCAATGTTGTTAGTATATAAAAAATGTATAAACTCTACATGTTTTTGCCTAATACCTCTGGCATTCCATGTTACAATATTAATATTATTACTTAAATTACTTAACATGATTGTACAAGAACTTAGACGCTAATTGTGCGACAACATTAAATTGCTCTACTCTAGATTTACATGTACCAAGTTTAGTGACCATCTCCATAACGAGTGAATTTAGTTCCTCCATTGAGAACAAATCTCCGCAGCCATGGGACACTGGCACATTGTTGTTGTTCAATACTCCGGACGCTGAAGGTTTTGCAGTCGAAGATGATGCGGTGTACTCCCATGCATGTGAGTGAATTATGTTGTTGTCCGGTTTGCTTTTTGCTTGTTTTGATGGTAGAGACGGAAAATCGCTCATGGAAAACAGTGAAATATTGTTGCTCGCATTGTTATTGTTGTTGTTTCGTACAGGCGAACTTTTGGCTTTCGTTTTATGTCTCATTTCTACATATTTATTTCTACTCACACATGTGTTATCGGTAGATACGTGATTACATGATAATTTTTTTCGCCGTGGCCAAACATTTGACAGTTGCGGCACTGCGTAACCCAGTTATTTTGCTTTCGATGAAAGCTCCAGTTAACTAGAGTGTGAAATATAGAACGATAATTTTTCTTTAGTTCACTCAGTCTTATTGTTCTGTTTTCCAAAAATACTAAATAAATGAATTCAGAATATTTTTCATATTGTTTATCAATTTTTTTTATATCTTTACATTTAAGACCCAGACGGATGAGTTCATTTTTTAATAAAGTTGTATCGCAATCATGCAGACCAAACAAAACAAATTTAAGAGCTTTTTCACTTCTTAAATCATGAGTGAAATATTGACAGTTTTCAGATTTCAACTTATTAAGAACTGTATTATAAGATGTTAAGCTTTTACACATGATTTTTATTCCGATTGAAATTATTTTAATAGAATAATCACATACACTGATGGTTTTCATTAAATTATGCACATATTCAGATGGTTTTTGTAGAAGTTTGATTGGAGGTACATTAATTACAGTGGTTTTACTTGGCAACACATGGTCGTCCATATCACTATCATTGTCACTGTCCGGTAGGCACTGTAGAGGGCTCCAATAATTGGAATTTTTATCCCTTTTAACTGTTGCCATACTTATATGTGGTTTGCGTTTTTTATCCGAGGACAGAGGGTTGTCCCCGGAATTGGGGGATCTCGCGCGCTTAACAATTTTGAAAAAGAAAACCGAGAGATACCAAAGAACGTTGCTTATAGCACCAAAGCTCAGGCGGAACTGATTTCACCAGTGTTAGGGTACGACAAATGTGCTAGGCGTTCAACATCTGCTTGCAGTTGTTGAAGAGTTTCGCCTCTCTTCTGGACTCTGCTGCACAGCTGCTCTCGATACACTTCCAACATGTGGCCATCACCAAACCGCATCTCAATTGCTTTCACGATAGCGTCGTAATTGCGTTGATTGTCAACGGAGATGGTTTGCAAAAGCTCCGCAGCTGGACCACGCAAAGCCAGTGTAAGTGCGATGGCTTTTTCCTCGTCCTCCCAGCAGTTGGTCATGGCAGCAGCCTCGAATTGTTAGTTAGAGGCTTCATTTCCTTCATTCGTGGACAATCGCCAAAAATTTCACATACCTTTTGTTTCTTAACAATTTTAAGCTTTTTAGTCAGGTCCTCAACTTTCTTTTCAATAGCCTCGATACATCTTCTACTTTCTGTTCCATTGCTGCTACATAATTGTATTCTTTCCCAACTTTCTCTTTTACAGCCATAAATGTTGTTTCGACTTTTCAAATCGATTATCAATCACCGTGAACTTTGACTCTTCGAGTTGTTTCTCGAGCTGCCGTCGCTGTTCTTCGAGCTGCTTGCCTTGAGCTTCGGACTGTTGGAGCTGTTCCTCTCGTAGCCCTTCGAGCTGTTAGCGTTGCTCCTCGCATTGTTTTTCTAGAGAATTATTTTGTTCGCCTCCAGAAACATGACATGTCTAAGCCTGCACTTACTTGTTGTTCTTCGACATCAAAGACAATCGAATTAGGATCTTCAACATTTAGCTTTATTGCGTCATGAAGACGCAAGAGCTCCGCAACGGTGAGCTGATCTAATAATTTGCGAACAATTATTGTTTAATTACAATTTTTCACAATGTCAAACTTTATCGTGTGCCAAATTATTATTTATTATTCTAGAATTTTCACAATTCACTATGTTCACTTCACTACGTTCTTGTTCTTTCTCACAATATTCTCGAATTATCCAAATTAACCGTTTCTGCACAGTTCACTGTTTTCTAGAAACTTCCCGTCCAGAAAAGGTTTTATCCCACTTCTGACACCAATGTTGAATAACGCCGGGCTTCGAATGATAAAACGCTTTTCTGTTTTATGTTCAATAATAATTTATTTAAACACACTCTTATTTCTAGAATTATATTATTTACAAAACGGTTATGACTCTATTCTCATTTAACAATACAAATACACTTATTTGAAATCAAATACCAACGATTAAATTCGCGCACTATTATCACTTTCAAAATTCACTTAGGTAATTCACTCAGTCAACTCTATTCAAATCACGTTCAGGTCACAATTTAGACTAACTCGCTGGATGTCGCTTCATCTCTATTTATACTACTTCACATACTGATCTAGAAAGAGATGGAATATTCTCGAAGGTTCCTGCGGCTTCTTGATTGTTCGAGAAATGGTGTTGCCATGTGGCATGTACCACTATTCCAGTCATTCATTCCAGTGTACTCATTCAGTACACTACTGTACACTTATGCGTTCGCATTGCAAAAGATGTTATAACAATATCTATATTTCGTCCATATAACATTTTTTTGCCACGCCCACTTTTTGGGGGCGTTTTCTGTTAAAAAACGGATTTCGTTAAATTTTAAAAAAAATTGAAAAAAAACGTTTGATGCAAAAACATTAATAGAGTTAATAAACATTTCGTCTATAGATCATTTTATCCCATGCCCACTTTTTGGAGGCGTTTTCCTACAACAACCATTTGTATACCCTACTCCATAGCATATGCAGGCGAAAATCGTTGTTTTTTTTGTGTTGAACCATAAAAGATTTTGATAAAGCCCACATTAGGGGATATTTATTTTAAGGATGGGATGGGATAGGGTATTAAACGATCCGCACAGCGGATTGTAGCCTTCTCATATGTTTAATAGATGCCTTTAATTCCTGTTCTTGATAATCTCTTAATAATCGTTGGTCGCTTCCAATCCAAGGCACTTGCAAATTAATGTAAAATGTAATTATCCTCGAGGGTTGATTTAAAAAAAACGTATTTAATCACGAATATTTAATAGATTATAAAACACAATTCAGATTCAGTTTGTTTAATTTCGGTCACATATGAAAAGGAAATTAGAGAACATTTTGCAGAAGCATGACGGCCTGTTCTTTTAGAGGGGGTTGGTTTGGTTGAAAAAAAAATGGAGGCCACAATGAGCCAACTTTTCAAAATCCGTTGCAAAATTATAATTTACGTGTGCTTAAAATCCAAAACTAATTCTTTACTTCATATACTGGAAGTTTCAAAAGTTGAATGAAATTTAAAAATCAGTTGAAAGATTTCCTTATTTATTAAATCAAAGAAAAACTATTTTTTTTTGAAAATGTTTACAGTTTCTGAGTAAAAATCTAGAAACGTAGCTAAGAAATTGTATTTTTTTATTTGAGCCATAAAAACGATATATTACAATTATAATCCATTTTTTTAATATTGCAAAATATTAAGATTTTTGAAAAGCTGTTACCCAATTGTTTGACTTTGAGTTGAGTTATAAAAATCCTTTCAGAATCTTTATTCTAAACTCAACGGTAATTAAGTCTTTGACTCTATCTGAAATATTGAAAAAAAAACTGTATAAAAACATATGAGAAGAGTATGTTGGTATTCGTTATAATAAGAAAAACATATGAGAGGCTACAATCCGCTATGCGGATCGTTGAATACCCTATCCCATCCCATCCTTTAAATTAATATCCTCAAAATATAGGCCTTATGGCGATGAAAAACAGAAAATGACATTGTCACAATATATTGCCCAGACAGTTTCTCAAAATTATTTGTGGTTCGACAAAAAACAACGTATTTCTATTGCTAATGCCTTGGGATTGGGTATACAAATGGTTTTTGTAAGAAAACGCCCCCAAAATGTGGGCGTAGGTGAAAATGATCTATGAACAAAATGTTTTTATTACCATTGCGGAAGTATTTGCATACAAATTTTTTTCGAAAGTTTTTTAAATTTGGACAAAAAACGTTTTTTACTAAAAACGCCCCCAAAAAGTGGGCGTGGCAAAAAACTTTGTATGGACGAAATATAGATATTAAGATTGTCTAAATATGTTGTTAACACACTTTTTTGAAATTCCTTACGGTTTGCCTTAAAACTACGTTTTTTCTAAAAGGGGGCGTGGCAGTGGGCGGATTTTAAAACTTTTTACACTTGTTCTGGTGACTCAGCCAAGGATCCTATATACCAAATTTCATTATCCTAGCTCAAAATTTAAGGCCCAAAAATCGGTGACGAACAGACAGACGGACGGACGGACGGACAGACAGACATGGCTAATTCGACTCAGCTAGCGATTCTGAGTCGATCCATATACTTTGAGGTATATGTAGCTAAATTATTTCTCTATGTTACAAACTAAGTATCAAAACTAATATACCCCTATGGGATAGGGTATAAAAATATAAACTTTCTTCACTTCATACATTTATTTTATACTCTTAAATTTACTATTATAATGTTTTAATATACACTTTTCTTTTACGGTCTGTGTCGCGTGCCTGTCGGAATACCAATGATCTTAATCATCATATCCTCATCCTTTCTTACTCCAATCAAGATCATCCCTTGTCGGGACTCTACAGTCGCCATCTATTACTGATTGTGAAGCACGTGTCGCCCTCTGTCTATCAAAGTATCCACTACATATCCACTACAAGTACAATCCCCTGTGCGGATCGTTTAATACCCTATCCCATCCCATCCTTAACATTAATATCTCCAAAAAGTGGGCTTTATTAGCCTATAATATAGAAAATGACATTGTCACAACACATTGTTCAAACAGTTTATCAGAATCTTTTGTTGTTTGACAAAACACATCGTTTTCCTCCTGCATATGCTATGGGGTAGGGTATACAAACGGTTTTTGTAAGAAAACGCCCTCAAAAAGTGGGCGTGGGCTAAAATGATCTATGGACGAAATGTTTATATTAATATTACTAACTATTCTGCATCAAAATTTTTTTCGAAAATTTTAAAATTTGACCGTAAAAGGTTTTTTTATTAAAAACGCCCCCAAAAAGTGGGCGTGGCAAAAAACTTTATATGAACGAAATATAGATATTACGATTGTCTAACTACGTTTTCAAAATTCCTTAGGGTTTTGCCAAAAAATACGTTTTTCTAAAAAGAGGGCGTGGCAGTGGGCGGATTTGAAAAAAATTTTACACTTGTTCCGCTGGGAGCAACAAAGTGCACGTGTACCAAATTTCATCCTTCTAGCTCAAAATTTAAGGCCCAAAAACTGGTGACGTACGGACGGACGGACGGACAGACATGGCTAAATCGACTCAGCTATCGATCCATATACTTTGAGGTATATGTAGCTAAATTATTTCTCTATATTACAAACTATGTGTCAAAACTAATATGCCCCCCTATGGGATAGGGTATAAACATATGAGAAGGCTATAATCCGCTGTGCGGATCTGTTAAACTAAAATCCCCAAAAAGTGGACATGGCTTAAAACACGATGTGGATCAGACAAAAATAATTACATTTTACTTAGTGCCGTCTTTAGATCAGGAAATCTACCTTGGGGTTGATTTTTGGAAGGCATTCCAACTAGCTCCTAACATCATCAGTTCCATTGGTACTTCAACTCCAACTCAAAATGAAAATATCCATCAGCTATCTGAAAAACAAAAAATTAAATTAGAATGTGTAAAGGAAAAGTTTTTATGTTTTTCTAAACATGGTAAAACACATTTGGAAGAGCATGTGATAGACACGAGAGACGCGACAGCTGTCAAACAGCGTCACTACCCTGTCTCTCCGGCGATACAAGAACACCTTTACAAGGAAATAGACCGGATGGTTGCACTTGGTGTCGTGGAGGAGAGTGAGAGCCCTTGGTGTTCACCAGTGGTCGCAAGCCAGGGAAAAACCGCTTGTGCCTGGATTCACGTCGGCTGAATGATTTGACCAAGAAGGATGACTATCCTGTCCCTCACATCGACGGGCTCCTAAGTCGCCTTCAGGGTACCTATTATATTAGTAGCGTAGACTTGAAGGATGCCTTTTGGTAGATACCGTTAGAGAGACAGAGTAGGGAAAAGACTGCTTTTGCGATACCGGGAAGACCTTTATACCAGTTAAGGGTAATGCCTTTCGGCTTTTGTAATGCGGCTCAAAGAATGTGCCGATTAATGGATAAGGTCATCCCGTCCCGACTAAAAGATCGTGTCTTTGTCTATTTAGATGATCTATTAATAATTGCGCCAGACTTTGATACCCACATTGCTTTATTAGAAGAAGTTGCTCTTTGTTTACACAAGGCTAATCTCACTATAAATTTAAATAAGTCAAAATTCTGCTTCAAGGAACTGAAGTACCTTGGATTTATAGTTGGAGGAGGCCTTTTGAAAACTGACCCTTCGAAAGTAGAAGCGATTGAGAACTTTCCTCTTCCCAAAAGTCCAAAACAAGTCCGCAGATTTTTAGGTCTTGCTGGTTGGTTGGTACAGACGTTTTATTCAAAACTTCTCCACCTTGACTGCACCAATCACAGACACTTTAAAAAAATCCAATACAAAATTTTGCATGTCAGATGAGGCTACTACAGCTTTTCAACAATTGAAAGAGGCTTTAGTAAGTGCACCAGTACTTACTCATACCAACTTTGAAAAACGTTTTTATGTTCAATGTGATGCTTCAGATTCGGGAATAGGTGCGGTACTTTTTCAACGGAACGATGAAAATGAAGAATTACCGATTGCATACTTTTCTCAAAAGCTAAATTCGTGCCAAAAGAATTATAGAGTAACAGAGAAAGAATATTTAGCAGCAGTAATGGCAATCAAAAGATTTAGGCCGTACGTTGAGTGCATGGATTTCACAGTCATAACAGATCAGTCAAGTCTGAAGTGGCTGATGAGTCTAAAAGACATCAGCGGAAGATTAGCTAGGTGGAGCCTTAAGCTGCAATCATTTTCTTTTGTGATAGAACACAGAAAAGGTGCATTAAATGTCGTCCCAGATACCCCGTCCCGTATGTATGTTGAATGTATTGACGTTAAAAATGTAGCATCAATAATAGATCTTGACTCTACCGAGTTTAAATCTAGAGAATATCTAGATTTAATAAAGACTATCAACGATAATCAGGACAGACTTCCTGATTTAAAAGTTGAAGATGATTACGTCTACAAACGAACTTTTATAGCTCCGGATGAATGTACTGTAGAACATCACTGGAAACTATTGTTACGTGGCCAGGTACATACAATTTCTTCAACATCGAGAGATTCCTTCATTAATGTACCTGAAATAAAAATTGCATACGATAAATGTTTGCAATAATCTTGAATGTGTACATACCTGTTGAAAATGTAAACAAACATTTGCCTGCTGTGGTATGTGCTTGAAATTTCCTTCCCTGATCCACACACAGCAGGCAAAACACTTCCCTCCGATGTCCCATATAGTAATCCTTCCTGTAAATAATAATTTAAAATTTAATACCCAGTAGATAATTATTAACAATCAAAATAACTTACCTTGTCCACAATTCCTCATTTTCGTGTCGTCCACCTCGTCAAATATAATTGTTTTGACGTTTGAAAGAAATGTGCTTACCTGTCATGAATGTCAACTTGCGTACTAATAAAGCTTTATGTAGGTGGTGGTATTAGGTAAATTTCTAATTATGATAAGGTAGATCAGGGTAGATGGTTTAAAGCTTAAATAGGTTAGGTAAAAAGATTAGATAGGTGCAATAATAGGATAAGAATGATAGTATAGTTTTAGTATTTAAGATAAACTGACGACTCAAGACAACAATTAGTAAAATAACAACAAATGACTCAAACAAACGGACAAAAATCAAAGATTTAATCAAATGATAGGAGTGAGAAGGAAAATGATAGGATAGGAAAAATAATTTATTAATAAAACGAGACATCTGACAAAAAAGGGAAAGAAGGAGTTTGTGCAAAGGTATATGGTTAGACAAAGGGAGGGGAAAACCATTCAAAGTACCTAGTCACAAGAAAAACCACACTACGAGCTACTGGTATACGCTCAAGTTGAGTTTTTGTGCGAATCAAATTGAAATCGGAATCGGAAAATTTTAACCATCATTCTGGTGGAGGATTATTTTTTTTTATTTTTTTGGTAAGTTCTGAAACATATCAAAAAAAAAAGGATACAATTTTGTAAAAATAATTTACGTAATTTAGATTTGTGGAATTGAGAGTTGGTGACGAGAAATAGGAGGCAAAGCGATACGCAAGGCTCCGCCATTTAAAGGTAGTTATTTTCTTTAAACATTCTTTTAAAAAGTGATAATTTCACAAATCCCTTTTGACATAGGCTTTGTGGACAATTGAACTGCTTCCTGCTAGTGGAAAGTGTGCGTCTCCACACTAAAATCCCTGGGTGCGTCGACGGTTAGTCGCGAGCGTTGGTTCCGTTGGACCGAGCCGTTGCTACAAGCGGCCAAACGGTCTCCTAGAAACGGAAAAACAGACCCCAACGGATTACTTCGACCACCAGGTTATTAAACCTCCCAACAAAAAGACAGAAAGTGAAAGTGAAAAGACATTATAGTGATTAAAACAAAATTAGACAATTACAAATACGCAACATATAAAGTGAAGTGTGTCCCAAGGCGAAGAAGAGTTGCTCATTGGGACCCTCTACAAACGAAAGCCTCTATATAATCGAGACGGCCCAAAGCGGCCTACATCAAGCAGCAGTTCCTGATTTAATTTGTAGTGAAGTGTGCCATTAATTTAAATTATTTTAGCTTTGTTTTTTTTTGGATTAGTTAGTTTTAAGTAAGGTTAGGAATTTTTTTTTTTTGATATATACTGTGCTAAGCATTTTTTTTTGTGCGCGTATAAGCCGAATTGGCATTGTTTCAGCGTCTCACCTCTACGTGCTGCCGGCAGGACTTCGGGGGACGATAATTTAACGTAAGTTTTAGTATTTTAAGTTTTTTTACAACATTTTCTTCCTTTCCTCTTTTGTTTAGTGCAGTTTTGCTTTGATTTTTCTTTACTTTAGCTTTAATTTTCTTTACTTTGCTTTCATTTTTTTTCATTTCCTTTTCATTTTAGTTTTAAGTAATAATTAAGTTAGGGTATTTTTTTTCATTAAATAAAGGGCACGGTTTATGATGGAATTTTCGGTTTCCTTTACTTTTCTTTTTGGATAGATTTCTTGTTGAGATGAGCGGTTAGATCTTTTAACGCGAACGGTGTGTGTGTTCTTGGGAAGGCCGTCCTTTTCAGATCGACAATGACATAACGTGACGTGACGACTCGTACGTATACGTAATTGTTTTGACTGGGGAGTAAACTCAGGGGCTATCACTCACAATACGGCCAGGGTGATAGCAATCGGTAGTGTCGTGGGATGGCCATCTCTTGCCATCAACAACAGGCATGTTTCGGAGTTCAAAGCGAACCTTCCATTGGTGAGAGAGTAAAGCTGGGAACGAGAGTTGCGGATAGGGTTCACGCGAATTACAAGTAACGTTTAGTCACGCGAAGTGTTCCCAGATTTCTCTCCGATGGTGGCATCGGTCATGAGTACTTTCGTATCATCTTTTCTATCTTTAGAGGTCCGTCCGCAGTCAACGTAACGTAGCTTCCTTTTCTCTTATTTGCTTTTTTTTGATATTTTTGGCACGAACAAAATGTTTGTCGAGCAGGTGGTGTGTGGTGAGCGGGCAAGAACTACCCCGTCCGACGAGCTTAGCTGAGCAACCACTAGCGTGCCATGCCCTCCTCACCTCCACTGAAGATGCCTCTGTGGCCCGACCCTGACTCACAACAATGGCGCCCAACGTTTTTATAGCTTACAGGCCAAATTAAGATTCCAAGGGGACGATTTTCCATTTTCGAAAGTCGTTGCCTTGGACTTTACGCGCCTTAACGCGAATTTTAAATTTTTTTTCTTTCTTTTCATTTTTTTACTTTTACTTTCCTGTCCTTCTTTAACACTACTCATGAACTGTTTAGGCTCTCGGGCTTAGTGCAGAACGAAGACAGCTGTCCAATCCTAAGACATGAAGTCAAGGATCTGGTGAGGTAGTTGGAGGTCTACATTGAATTCGAGAGCGGGTCAAATGGAAGGGTCGAACTGCTAGCTGCTGGCCAAAGAGATTGACTTCGGTCAAATCTTTAGTGAGGCGTGAGCGGTAGACCATGAAACTTTGACCGTATTGGAGAGCATTCTGGGGACCCAGCCTCCTGGTGTTCGGTACAGCCGGATAGCCAGTGTGGTGAGGAACGAAGGAATGTAATCCAATACTCGCTAGAAATTCGAGACACCAGTCAAAACGCGACAAGACTTAAACTTTATGACGACAATATACTGAGAACGAACGTACTTATGGTCTGAAAATGGTATGCGGAAATCCTGACCATGAATACACACACCATCGCAAAGATTAATCCACCAAAAAGTGAAACTTTGAATTTGGCAAATTTAATCCCATTTTGAAAAAAAAAAAACAACAAAAAGTTATTAGAACATAAATAGGTTCAGATAATCCTATCTAAGTCATAAGCTACAAACATTTTTTTGTTATTTTTGAATTTATTTTAAAGAATAGTATCTTACAGCTAGGTTCTACGTTTCACTTTCACTCGAAATGAAATTAAAATCATTCTAAAGTGAAATTTTGGGTTCCACATTTCACTTTTACCGATTTCAATTTCACATTTTTCGAAGTTAAAAAAAATGAATTTCCATGTTCCACATTTCGGTTTTATCGTTTTGTGTGTGATTTCAATTCGATCATTTTAATTTCTGTGAAATTGTTGGGATGCGCTGACGTGATTGAATATGTAAGTGAATAAAATCTGAGTGTACTAATGTTGTTTAGATTTTGAATAGATATACTAAACGATAATGTATTTTAACAATGGTAAACACAAAAATAATTCCCAGGGGGCAAAATTTATTGAATTTATGGAGTGACATAAAGATCTTGTCGGAGGATTTATGAAAGGAGATCCAGTTGCAGCGGACGCATTGTTTTTGAATAGATACTATTTTTGGATCCTACTCACAATAAGTGCATTAACTGAGAAGTATTCTTCCTGCCTTCGATGTCGATGACCCCAGGAATAAGAAATTCGTCAATGAAATGTTGTTTTGATTTCCGTTTTTCTTCATCCGACATGGAATGTTTGATCATCTTGGAAAAATTTTGTTCTCCAAAACATTGAGAACTCTTCAATATCTTTGATACAGTGCAACGGCCCAAAGCAACATCAGAATCTTTTCCAATTGATCTCAGAAAGCTTCTTTCGGTAAGGAAACGCAAAACTGAGGCGAACTGCAACACACACACTGCAAAAGTTTGCAGCAATATTTGGAAAGCATGTTTATTAACTCGATAATAGGACATAAATCTAAGTGAAGTAACAATTTTTAATTTTCATTTGAAATTTATTTGTTTCAGTTACGCAGCATCTGCAATTTCTAAAGGATTAGAAATGAGTCTTATCGTACACCTCTCTATTTTTCCTCTGCGTACTTTTGTTTTTCAACTTGCAACACCGCAGCAATATAAATAGCACTCAATATTTCATAATTTATTATTTATTTTATAAAAATTAAGCAGAATTTGTAAACAAACAAATTTATCAAAATAAAAATAATTTTGCAATGTCCCATATGACAGATAGTATCAGCTATCTTTAATTTCACCGAGTGATTTCGAAAATTTTTCGAAGTTATGAAATCGGTCGGAATGTGGAACACCAAAAACAAATTCACTCGATTTACAAAAGCAATTTCACTTTCATTTCACTCGATTTCTGGAACCTAGCTGTTAGTAAAAACAAAATTGAATTGCAATATTTTTAACTAGGTTCGTTCTTTAGACAGTTTTTAGTTTGAATTACTTTTCTTTTAATTCTGAAGAAGTACTTGGAATTTAATTTAATTTGAAAACCGAATTTGACTTAAGGTTTTCTTGAATAATAATATTTCATTCAGGATCGAGTCTGAGATACTCCTTCATAAAACAATTTTTAATTTTCTACGAAATTAGTATTTTGTCACATTTTTGTGAAAAACAAAAACAACATCGTCAACATCAAAAGATGGAAGACGAAATAGAAGGTTTAGGAGCGGTTCCAAAGAGCACCTCAGTCCCAGCTTATGGAACGAAATCACTGGGGCCTGAAACCCCAAGAAAAAGGGACCGCAGACCGACTTAACCGACTAACATGGCTGAAAATCGACCGGCAACGGGAAATTGGAAGCCAACTGACCCAACTGACCTGACGGACTTGACAACTTACTCGTACGACTTCGACCAATATAGTCGAAATGACTTACGGCGACAGACTTCGACTGACTTTACGAGCAGGAAGGTAGCAAGACCCATGTGGCAGATTCGGGAAGAATCGGGTTTGCAACCCTTCCCCAAAGAACAAGACGAATGGACAGAACGAACATCGACGACGAAACGCACTCCCATGCATCGACAGGACGCTATACCGAGACGAACAGACCTGGAAACGGACGAACAATATACAGGTACTGCAGAACAAAATACGCCAACAACCCGACAACACCAAACGAACAAACAAGAACAAACCTACCGACCAAATACCCAACAATTAGAAAACGACCAAGAGACAACCGACATACATGAGATGATCTCTAGTGCTGCTCGGGGGAACCAGCCCGAAGTCATGTCAGTCTTCGCGGAGACGATGAAGACCATGATGGTGACCTTTCAGGAAAACCTGAAGGTCATCAACGACAAGATTTCGACGCTGGAACTCTCTGTAGCAGCATCAAGAGAGCCACCCTCACCAACGAACGGACGACAAGACCAGACAAGAAGACAAGTTCCGACACAACAGTCACAACGATTTTTCGAAGACGCCCCAAGAACTAGGTGTAGGTCTGAACAGTTCTACCCGCACGAGACCGGGCATAGAACCGATATGCCAATCCACAAGTGGGGGGTTAAGTTTGACGGGACCCCAAAGTCTATGTCGGTAGAGAGCTTTTTGTTTAGGGTAGAAACCCTTCAAAAGAAAAGTGGGTTAACTAGCACGCAGGTCTTCTCGCAATTTCACCAACTTCTCACAGGTAATGCAGAAAAGTGGTATTGGCAATACCTTGAGGAGAACAGCCAAGACGAGGGTATAAATTACCATGACCTGAAAGATGAATTAAAAAGGCAATTTGGGCAAAACAAGCGGGACCACGAAATACTTCGGCAAATTATGGATAGGAGACAGCAACCCCATGAAAACTTTGACGAATTTTACAGTGACATACGAGGTTTGACATTACAAATGACGATACGACCACACGAACGTGGTCTGGTGGATATTCTGCGAAACAACATCAAAGGCAAGGTAGCGACACTAATCTTTGGATGTACCATTAGGTGCATCCAAGATTTACGAGACGAATGCAGACGGGCAGAAAATCACTTTGCCTCCAGAGATCAAAAGTTCAGACGACAAGTGACAGAGATAAACAGACAGACAGAATATAGAACTATAAACGAGCAGCGAAATGACGAAGACGAGGACGAAGACGAGGACGAAGACTTGGAAATAGCTGCGTTCCAACCCAACAGGAACAATAGACCGACAAACTATAACAGAACCGGAAAACCAATTCAACCAGAAGGACACAAATCGGACGTGACTAGGACAACAACGACGACCCCACCGACTTGTCCTTCGAATTTCCATACATTGACGTGCTTTAGCTGCGGTCAAGGAAACTTAAGTTTTCACTGTGCCAGGTGCCAGGAAAACCTCAGAATCGGCGGTGTGAACGGGAGGAATCCGCCGATAGACCCCAATCTCCCGAAGACAGAGGACAGACCCAGCACTTCGAAATCTTAAAGAGAGATCCTCAAGATCTCCAGACTTCCACCAAACTTGACAATGCCCCTAAGAAAAGTCTTCACCAAAGACTTATTGACTACCAGGCAGCTAGAAAAAGAATTTTTAACGAAGAAGTGACAATGTCGGTGGAAAAGACAAGACGATATAGAAAGATTAAGAAGCTTAGGGAAAAATGTGCAATCAGTAGACGACGAAAGAGAAACATAATAGCAACTGTGATAAATACGACTGACGATAATAGGCCTTACGCAAAAGTAAAGGTAGAAGGAGAAGAGCTTCTAGGCCTATTAGATAGTGGAGCTTCAGTAAGCTGCTTAGGAAAAGGAGCATTAGCATTTTTAGAAAAACATAACATTAAGATGACAAACATGGCGACGGACATTCGAACAGCTGACGGAAACCACCAACGAATTCACGGACGCATTACAACCGTAGTTTCATGGGGTGGCAAGTCTCACACATTAGAGTTGTTCGTGGTCCCTAATTTACAGCAAGAGCTTTACCTAGGGGTAGATTTTTGGAGGTTATTCAAGGTCGCTCCTAACATTATGAGGAGCATATCATCGAGGTTGAAGATGAAAAAATGCCCATCAAGCAAAGGCATTATCCAATCTCACCTGCGATACAGAAACTGTTATATGACGAGTTGGATCGGATGATTTCCTTGGGAGTCATTGAGGAGAGCAATAGCGCCTGGAGTTCTCCAGTTGTACTGGTCCGAAAACCTGGCAAAAACCGTTTGTGTCTGGACTCGAGAAAAGTAAACTCTGTAACGAAAAAGGATGCTTATCCCCTTCCGCACATAGAGGGACTATTGAGTAGGCTTCAGAACACTAAGTTCATTTCAGGCATCGACCTTAAGGACGCGTTCTGGCAAATCCCTCTGGAGGCCAAATCAAGAGAGAAGACGGCTTTCACAGTCCCTGGACGACCGTTGACTCTACCGAGTTTAAATCTAGAGAATATCTAGATTTAATAAAGACTATCAACGATAATCAGGACAGACTTCCTGATTTAAAAGTTGAAGATGATTACGTCTACAAACGAACTTTTATAGCTCCGGATGAATGTACTGTAGAACATCACTGGAAACTATTGTTACGTGGCCAGGTACATACAATTTCTTCAACATCGAGAGATTCCTTCATTAATGTACCTGAAATAGAAATTGCATACGATAAATGTTTGCAATAACCTTGAATGTGTACTAACCTGTTGAAAATGTAAACAAACATTTGCCTGCTGTGGTATGTGCTTGAAATTTCCTTCCCTGATCCACACACAGCAGGCAAAACACTTCCCTCCGATGTCCTATATAGTAATCCTTCCTGTAAATAATAATTTAAAATTTAATACCCAGTAGATAATTATTAACAATCAAAATAACTTACCTTGTCCACAATTCCTCATTTTCGTGTCGTCCACCTCGTCAAATATAATTGTTTTGACGTTTGAAAGAAATGTGCTTACCTGTCATGTATGTCAATTGCGTACTAATAAAGCTTTATGTAGGTGGTGGTATTAGGTAAATTTCTAATTATGATAAGGTAGATCAGGGTAGATGGTTTAAAGCTTTAATAGGTTAGGTAAAAAGATAAGATAGGTGCAATAATAGGATAAGAATGATAGTATAGTTTTAGTATTTAAGATAAACTGACGACTCAAGACAACAATTAGTAAAATAACAACAAATGACTCAAACAAACGGACAAAAATCAAAGATTTAATCAAATGATAGGAGTGAGAAGGAAAATGATAGGATAGGAAAAATAATTTATTAATAAAACGAGACATCTGACAAAAAAGGGAAAGAAGGAGTTTGTGCAAAGGTATATGGTTAGACAGAGGGAGGGGAAAACCATTCAAAGTACCTAGTCACAAGAAAAACCACACTACGAGCTACTGGTATACGCTCAAGTTGAGTTTTTGTGCGAATCAAATTGAAATCGGAATCGGAAAATTTTAACCACCATTCTGGAGGATTATTTTTTTGGTAAGTTCTGAAGCATATCAAAAAAAAAAGGAGACAATTTTGTAAAAATAATTTACGTAATTTAGATTTGTGGAATTGAGAGTTGGTGACGAGAAATAGGAGGCAAAGCGATACGCAAGGCTCCGCCATTTAAAGGTAGTTATTTTCTTTAAACATTCTTTTAAAAAGTGATAATTTCACAAATCCCTTTTGACATAGGCTTTGTGGACAATTGAACTGCTTCCTGCTAGTGGAAAGTGTGCGTCTCCACACTAAAATCCCTGGGTGCGTCGACGGTTAGTCGCGAGCGTTGGTTCCGTTGGACCGAGCCGTTGCTACAAGCGGCCAAACGGTCTCCTAGAAACGGAAAAACAGACCCCAACGGATTACTTCGACCACCAGGTTATTAAACCTCCCAACAAAAAGACAGAAAGTGAAAGTGAAAAGACATTATAGTGATTAAAACAAAATTAGACAATTACAAATACGCAACATATAAAGTGAAGTGTGTCCCAAGGCGAAGAAGAGGTGCTCATTGGGACCCTCTACAAACGAAAGCCTCTATATAATCGAGACGGCCCAAAGCGGCCTACATCAAGCAGCAGTTCCTGATTTAATTTGTAGTGAAGTGTGCCATTAATTTAAATTATTTTAGCTTTGTTTTTTTTTGGATTAGTTAGTTTTAAGTAAGGTTAGGAATTTTTTTTTTTTGATATATACTGTGCTAAGCATTTTTTTTGTGCGTATAAGCCGAATTGGCATTGTTTCAGCGTCTCACCTCTACGTGCTGCCGGCAGGACTTCGGGGGACGATAATTTAACGTAAGTTTTAGTATTTTAAGTTTTTTTACAACATTTTCTTCCTTTCCTCTTTTTTATAGTGTTTAGTGCAGTTTTGCTTTGATTTTTCTTTACTTTAGCTTTAATTTTCTTTACTTTGCGTTCATTTTTTTTCATTTCCTTTTCATTTTAGTTTTAAGTAATAATTAAGTTAGGGTATTTTTTTTCATTAAATAAAGGGCACGGTTTATGATGGAATTTTCGGTTTCCTTTACTTTTCTTTTTGGATAGATTTCTTGTTGAGATGAGCGGTTAGATCTTTTAACGCGAACGGTGTGTGTGTTCTTGGGAAGGCCGTCCTTTTCAGATCGACAATGACATAACGTGACGTGACGACACGTACGTATACGTAATTGTTTTGACTGGGGAGTAAACTCAGGGGCTATCACTGACAATACGGCCAGGGTGATAGCAAACGTCATTTTAAAACGGCGAATTACTCTCCACAGTCAAATGCATCGGAACGAGTAAATAGAACACTGCTAGCAGCTATACGATCATATGGAAAAGATGATCAGCGTGATTGGGAAATAGCTGAAATTGCTAGTGCATTGAGGAGTTCTGTTCACACTGCAACAGGTGTGACACCATACTTTGCTCTGTTTGGAACAAATATGATGTTGCATGGCAGCAGCTATGATCTAGCAACAAAACCCGATGTTCTAAATGATACCGATTTCACTATACTTCCCAGACATTTAAAACTTCAATGCGTTAGGGACAAAATAAAATTGAAAATTTTACTAGAGCAAGAAAAAAGTTCTAAAAGTTCTGCTCGAAAAGTAAATTTTGTACCTGGCCAAGAAGTATGCAAAAGAAATTTTGTTTTAAGTGACAGTACAAAATATTTAGCGGCAAAACTCTGCCCAAAATTCATTAAATGTCGTATAACTAAGTCAGTGGGAAGAAATATGTATGAATTAGAAAATCTAACTTGGCAATGCCCAGTGTTGCAACTCTGACTACACATCAAATGTGCTTATCTTTACCTCCAAGTGGTAACCATCGGGTACTGGTCTCATCCAACCGGATTTGACTTGCTAAACGATTAGTGCGAGTGTTGATAACACGACGAAAAACAGCAACACTATAAACACCCTGGTGAGAATGGCACGGAAGAATACCCGGCCTGCTGTCCCAGGCGAACCTAAATGAGCTGCTCTGACATATTCGGACAACAGGTTGTCTAGGAATTTCAATGGTTAGTCAGGCCCCTTGAACAGAGATGTGGCGGTTGAACCGAAAGGCCAACGGCAGCGCTCAATCCCGTAGTGGATACTGATGGCCCCGTGTCCTAGGGGTATCTAATAAATTGGAACTGGCCCTCCAGGTTGGGGGTTGTGCTTTGGGTTAACTACCCACCCACAGAAAAAAACATGGTTACGAAGCAACCAATAGCCTCGGAAAGGACGGATTTCATTGTTGACGACCCTGCTAAACGAAAAAAGGACAACGACGTTCGTATCTGCACCTGGTATGTGAGAACATTAAACAGGAGAGGTGCAGGCGAACAACTAGCGGAAGCCCTAAACTGCTACAAAGCAGACATTACTGCCATCCAGGAAATACGATGGGATGGGCCGGGCAAAAAGAGGATGAAAAACTGTGACATATACTACGGACCGTGTTATAGTGAGCAGAAACAGCGACTATTCGGATGCGGATTTGTTATAAGTGCCAGACTTAGGCAAGAAGTCTTATGTTTCCAAGACATTAGCGAACGCATAGTAACAATCCGCATCAAGGCCAAATTCGCCAACATAAGCCTTATATGCGCTCACGCTCCGACGGAAGAAAAAGATGATATAGCTAAGGATTGCTTCTACGAGCTCCTCGACAAAACCTATGAGCGACTACCGAAGTACGATGTTAAAATCGTGCTGGGAGATTTTAACGCAAAGGTAGGAAGAGAAGACATCTTTAGAAGTATTGTCGGAAAACAAAGCCTACACGACAACACGTCTGGTAACGGACTTAGGCTAATTGATTTCGCTACGGAACGAAATGCCACTATAGCCAGCACACGGTTTCCTCACCTCGATATCCATAAGGGGATATGGCGGTCTCCAGATCAACGAACGGTCAACCAAATTGATCACATTGCGATAGATAAGAGGCACGCATCCAGTATTTTGGATGTCCGAACATTCCGAGGAGCTAACATCGACTCGGATCACTACCTTGTAGAAGCCAAGGTAAGAATGCGGATATCCACCACGCCACAACAATCCAGAAATACTGTGAAAAAATTTAATGTCGGAAGACTGCAATCGCAAGAGACCGCCAAGACCTTCGCACAACGCGTATCCCTTAACCTCTCGATTAACACCATACCACCAGCATCGAATGTCGAAGAGCAATGGCAACGATGCCAACAGGCCATTAGATCAGCCGCAACTGATGTGCTAGGTTTCTCGCTCCCACCAGCAAGAAACCCCTGGTTTGATGAGGAATGCCGACGGATGCTCGCAGCCAAGAACGAGGCCTACAAGGCTAAGCTGCAGGTGAAGACGAGAGCTGCCATTGAGCTCTATAGGCAAAGAAGAAGGGAAGAACATCGGCTTTTCAGCAAGAAGAAAAAAGAGCAAGAAAAGCGCGCGTTCGATGATATAAAGAGGTGCCACTCCAGGAACGATGTTCGCAAGTTTTACCAAAGTGTAAAACGTCAAAGCCAAGGATACAAGGCTCGAACAGAATCCTGTCGAGATGAACAAGGAAATATTGTAGTTGAGATACAGTCGATGCTGAGGATATGGAAGAACCACTTCTGCAGACTGTTAAACGGCGATGACGAACAACATTCCGCTGTCAGGCAGAACGAACCATTTAATATTGGCAACGACAGCGAAAACTGCCAACCACCCGACCTAAGTGAAGTGAGGATAGCTATATCTAAACTTAAGCTTCATAAGGCTGCCGGAAATGACGGCCTTCCCGCTGAGCTCTTTAAGGCCGGCGGAGATGACTTGGTAAGTAACATCCACCAACTCATAAGCCAAATCTGGTCGGATGAAAATATGCCTGAAGAATGGAACCTCAGCATCGTTTGCCCGATCCACAAAAAAGGAGACCCTCTGAACATACGCCAACTACAGAGGCATAAGTCTCCTCAACATCGCCTACAAGATCCTATCTGCCGTAATATGTGAACGCCTGAAACCGTTTACCAACAACCTGATTGGCCCTTATCAGTGTGGTTTTAGGCCAGGAAAGTCCACAACCGATCAAATTTTCACACTTCGGCAGATCCTGGAAAAAAACTCAAGAAGTCCAAATCGATACCCACCACCTATTCATCGATTTCAAAGCCGCATATGACAGCATTTATAGAGACGAACTGTACAGAGCCATGTCTAGTTTTGGTATACCGCCCAAACTCGTCCGTTTGTGTAGGATGACGATAGAGAATTCTCGCCGCTCCATCAGGGTCGGAAACGACCTCACCGACACATTCGATACCAAAAAAGGATTTAGGCAAGGCGATGCGCTGTCATGTGACTTCTTTAATCTGGTACTTGAGAGAATTGTGCAAAACTCCAAAGCCAACACCAGAGGCACAATTTTCCAAAAGTCGCTGCAACTACTAGCATACGCTGACGATATTGACATCATTGGTACGACTCAACGTGATGTCATAGCCACGTTTGCTAGTATAGAGAAGGAAGCGGCGAAAATGGGTTTAGCAGTAAATGAGGGTAAGACTAAGTATATGCTGTCAACACGAAAGGACACACAACATCGACGAATTGGACAGAACGTCACCATTGACAGATATAACTTTGAGGTAGTACGGGACTTTGTCTACCTCGGCTCCGCTATTAACTCTGACAACAACATCTCGTCAGAAATTAAACGAAGAATTACTCTTGCCAACCGCTGTTTCTTCGGGCTAAGAAGGCAATTTAGTAGTAAAGCCCTCACTCGAACTACCAAGGAGATCCTATATAAGACCCTGATCATCCCAGTCCTGCTCTACGGCGCTGAAGCATGGACCGTATCAAAAGCGGATGAAGAAATCCTTGGTAGATTCGAGAGGAAAATTCTTCGAAAAATCTTCGGTCCCGTTTGCGTTGACGGGCTATGGAGACGAAGATTCAACCAAGAACTATACGAGCTGTACAGCGACATGCCCCTGGTCAAAAAACTCCGCATTGGACGTTTAAGATGGCTAGGACATGTAGAACGAATGGACACCAATACTCCGGCTCGCAGAGTCTTCGATTCCCAGCCAGACGTCGGACGCAGTAGAGGAAGACCTCGCCTTAAGTGGCGCGCACAAGTGGAAACCGACCTCAACCAACTTGGAGTGCGCAACTGGAGGCAGTTAGCTAAGGACCGGGCTAATTGGAGAGGCATGTTGGTTGAGGCCCAGGTTCATTCCGTACTGTAGCGCCACTTAAGTAAGTAAGTAAGTAATTTATTATCTATTTTAATTGATATTAAGATTATGTATGATGTATTTTTATTTATTTGTTAGAGTTTATTTATTTAATTATGTTATTTGTTTGATGAAATTACTGTTATTTACTTTGTAACAATGCATTGAATTGTTTTACTAGATACTAATGTATTCATGCAAATAGCTTTACGCTATAAGTATAAAGTAATGTTATTAGTATGTAATTCATTTTAAGTATACTTATCATATAGAATCTCGAATTAGTTACTAGTTTAATTATGTTAGGGTAGTTAAAACGTAGTAATTTATCAATAAATATAGTATATATGTATTAATTATTATCTGTAAGTATAAGTGACGTAAACAAATATTTACGCCCCTAAGACCTTAGGTAATCATTTTTGTTAAACATATAATATTAGATTTATGTATGTATCATAGATGTAAATAATCTATGTTTATTGTTTACGCAGGTAAACAATTGTTAATTTATTTATTGTTGTTATATATATATTTTTATTATTGTTGTTTAATAATTGTAATTGAATTTATTTATTATCCCATATGTAATTTATTTATCTGATGTTATTTAATTATATGTAACTATTTAATTATTTTATGCTATTTATTAATTTAATATGTTATCTATTTGTTATTTATTCATTTATTTATAATATATTATATACCACATCCATAACATATATATGTACACATAATCGAACCAAAGAAGATCAACAAAATGACATAACTCTTTCGTCTTTATATGCAGTCATCATTCGATTTATGTAGTAATGATAATTAACTATAACTGTTTTTACTCCACCAATCTTCGTTTTGTGTCCGCTGGTGCAAATATTATGGCTATGTTTGTATGGCATGCCGTTAGTCGGATGAGAATGAGGTTGAGTGTTGCATTTCCAACGATCACAATTGCAAACAGCCATTGACTTCTGTTTTACTTCTAGCCATAGTGATGGTTGTTCGCAAATGCCCGGCTAGTTTAGGACTGTATATGAGCTGCTTCATATGGTGGGTTCTTCACCACGTTGGATCAAATCATATTCTAACGCCGTCCCTTGTAAAGCAAACACGGAAAATTGTTTTGAATATACGTAATCTATGTGTTTGTGATATTTACCTATGTCCCGGCTATATTTTTGTTTAATGTTGAGAATCGTCCAATTACGTCCATAGTGTGTCTGTTTTCTTCGTCCTCGTCTTCCAAATTGTCTATCGAGGCCGGAGATTTGTAACAGTCACCTGAAGTATTTAATTTGCCGATTAAAGAAATTATATTTGGATTTTTATTTCTGAAAAGAACTTACCTAGTGTGCATCTCTTGTAATGTCTACCAGCTGATTGCGATTGACATTTATGTCTGACCTGCTTGTAGCGAAAATACTCTTTGTTTTTATCAAACACTTATTTTTATTTTACTCATTAAAACTACAATATAAATTACGTATCAAGATTTTAGCAAAACGACGATTCAAGCGCTCAACTCGTGGTATCTATTCTCCGTCTGAATCTCTATCTTCTTTTCTTCAGTCCAGATCACTATCTTCCTCTCAGACCATATCGTTATCTCTCTTCATCTGAGATTTCCATGGAAGCATTCCCACAGTACTCTTCCCTAAGAATGATGCATGTTCCGAGAGAAAAAATGATTAAGTATTTTTTTTAAAGACTGGAAAATATTATGTAAGTCTAAGTTTGAACACACTGAGTACTGAAAAAAAAAATTGATACAAAATTCTATTTCAGTTAACTTAACTACATAACTATTTAGGAAGTAATTACATTTTCAAGACAAGTAGCCATAGCAAACAATTCAAACATTTAAAAAATCAAGTTAGTTAACTTTTTTTTAAAATTGACAGTCTTTTTGTTCTTATTAGAATATGTTCTTAAAGGTTGGAAAAATGAAGTTGCGGAATTAAAATGAATGGGTAAATTTTGAGAAGATGTGTCCGGAATGTGGTTTGGAGTTGTGGCTGCATAGCTATGTTCCTTTATATGGATCGGCAATCGGTTTGTTGTTGGCTGAGAACTCTGCGTTTTGTTGGAAGTCGGCACGGTTATTTGAACATTTTCACAACCTCCAGTAAAATTTGTTCGAGACTCGGTAGCTGGATCAAGATAAATGCGTTCCATATGAGCTGGCTTAAGCCTCTAAATGGAAACATTGATGACTTTGTTGTGCTGTTTAATTCGGTAGACTTTATCCGAAATTCGTTCGACGATTTCAAACGGTCCAGCGTACGGTCTTTCCAAGGATTGAGTGTTCTCACAGCGTAGGAAGACATGAGAACAGGAAGCGAGTTCTTTGTAGCAAAATGGTTTTCGTTTATAATTGTGTGTTGTTGGAACTGGCTTAAGTTCTCTCATGTGTTCTCAAATACATCGAGGGACTGTTGAAGTTCTGTTGTGAAATCGTTGTATGTGAAAAATTCGCCTGGAACACGAAGGGTTGTACCGTAGAGTTATTCTGCAGGTGATGAATTAAGTCCTTCGCGAATGCAAGTTCGAAGACCCAGTAACACTGTTGGTAGTGTGTCAACCCAACTGAAACGAGAATCGTGACACATTATTGCTGATTTTAAAGATCGATGCCAACGTTCAATGAGACCGTTGGAAGCTGGATGATAAGCAGTTGTTCTTCTTCGTTCACAACCGGTGAATTTTAAATGTGCCCTGAAAAGGGCAGATTCAAATTGTGCACCTTGGTCGGTTGTGATGACTTTGGGTGTACCAAATCTGGAAATTCATCCAATGTAAAATGCTTTGGCGACATTTTCAGCAGTTTGTTCTTTGATAGGAAACGCTTCTACCCACCTGGAATATCGATCGATGAATGTTACGCAGTATCGGAAGTCTTGACTAACAGGGAGTGGTCCAACGATGTCTATGTGAACGTGGTCAAAACGTCCATCTGGTGGTGGAATAATTTCTGGAAGCTTCTTGACATGGCGACTGATTTTAGACAGTTGGCAATCTGGACAAACACGAGCCCAATTGACTATGTCGCGTTTCATGTTTGGCCAAAAGAATCGTTGTTGGATGATGCGAAGAGTGGCTCGACCACCAGGATGAGACATACGATGAAAGGTATTGAAGGTTTGTTGTCGGTAAGATGCTGGAAGATATGGTCGACTGTTTTCGGTTGAGGTTTCCAAAACAAGCGGTGCTTTGTGAGTACCCACAAGCATTTTGGTGAATTTGCAAGATGTTTTCTTTGACGAAAGTAGTGCCTTTAGTTCATCGTCTTGAGACTGTTTGGAAGATAGCTCTAAGTAGTCAAAAGATGTCGGCATGTTGAAAGCATCCACCCTTGAAAGCGCGTCTGCTACAACGTTATCTGCTCCATTGAAGTAAACTATTTTTGTTGAAAATTGAGAAATCCAGTCTAACTGTCGTTGTTGACGAGGAGAAGCTTTGTCGGATCGTTAAATAAAGGCGTACACCAAGGGCTTGTGATCGGTAAAATTGGAAAAATCACAGGCCTCGAGTGAGTGACGAAAATATTTTATGCTTTCGTAAATCGCTGTTAGCTCCCTGTCGTAGGTGCTGTATTTTCGTTGAGCAGGTGAAAATTTCCTGGAGAAAAAAGAAAGTGGTTCCCACGGTGAATCATTTAGGCGTTGTTCCAAAGCAGCAGGATTTGGATGAACAAGCAGGGTAGCTTTTGACAATTCTTCTTTGCATTGAACAAAGGCTTCTTCTGCTTCGGGGGTCCAAACTATAGGTGAAGTGTTGTTCTTTTTAGAGTTGACCAAGTACTTGTTGAGAGGTGCTTGCAAAGTCGCAGCTCGAGCAAGGTTGCGATGGTAGAAATTCGTCATTCCAAGGAAGCGTCGCAGCTCAACAACTGTTTTTGGTTTCGGAAAATCGTTGATGGCTTGTACTTTTTCTGGCTGTGGAGATATGCCTTTGTTGGATATGATGTGTCCAAAGAACTTGACTTCAGAAGCACCGAAAACACATTTGGCGACGTTGAGGGTTAAACCATGATCCTGGAGACGTTTAAACACTGTTTTTAAATGCTGTTCGTGTTCAGCGGAAGTTGAAGAAGAGATCAGTAAATCGTCGATGTATGTTGTGACAAAGTCAAGTCCTCTCATGATATCGTCGACGTATCGTAGGAAAGTTTGTGCTGCTCCTCGAAGACCAAATTGCATCACCAAGCACTCGAATAATCCAAATGGAGTAATAAGCGCGGTTTTTGGTATGTCCTCCTCAGCGACGGGAATTTGTTGATAAGCCCTGGTCAAATCGAGTGTGGAGAAAATGTTTTTTCCGTACAAGTTGTTGGTAAAATCCTGTGAGTGTGGAATTGAATATCTATCGGGAATGGTGATAGAGTTGAGACGTCTGTAATCTCCACAAACTCGCCAATCGCCGGACTTCTTCTTTACCAAGTGTATTGGACTAGCCCATGGACTGTTTGACGGTCGTATCCAACCTAGCTTCATGAGATATTCGAATTCCTCCTTAGCCGCTTTGTATTTTTCAGGATTCAATCTGCGAGCGCGTTCGTGAACAGGTTTACCAGTGGTTTGAATATGATGTTTCACACGTCGATTGACAGGAGGGTGGTGATGAGCAAAGCCAGTAATTTGTGGAAAGTTTTTCAAAATATTGGTGAACTGAGAGCATTCTTGAACTGTTGAAATTTTGAAAACATGGACAGAATTAACAGAACCTTGAGAAGAGAGTTTAGTTGTCCCATCGATGAGTAGTTTAAGTTTGAGATCTACGAGTAGACCAAAGTGGAACAATAGACCTGCTCCAATAAGGGCGTAAGGAATGGCAGCGATGCAGAATGACCACTCGAATACACGTCGGAGTCCAAGGTCAAGTTTGAGTCTCTTCTTTCCATATGTAGAAATTGTTGTGTTGTTAGCAGCGAATAGTTTGAGATCAAGGTCGAGTTTGCATTTAAAATATTTGGATGGTAGTAGAGATATTTCAGCTCCAGTGTCGATAAGATATTTTATTCCAGAAGTTTGGTCGAAAATTGTAAGGCGACTTTGCCTCAATGGAAGACCATCATGCACCGCCTCAATGCAAGATAGTATGTTTAGTTTTCCGAATTTAGTATGTTTAGTTTTACAATTTCGAGCGGCGGCCTTGAATGTTGTATGAAAATAGCAAAGATGAGCGGAGGGATTGGTGTTTTTAATATTATTGTCTGATTTATTATGGAAACGATCCCTTGACTTAGATCGTGATCTGGTTTGCAATTTATTGACCATAGTGGAAAGATCTTTGACCTGTTGAGTCAAAACAGCAATAGAAGTTTCCAAAGATGACTCCTGATAGAATTCTTCTCGACGAACAGCATACAAGTGACTGGGTCTCTGTAGATCTACCAACTTGTCGGCAAGTAAAGCAAGTTTTTCGATATTTTGTTCGGCATTGGCAATTTAAATTACTCGGACCTGCTCCGGCATCTGCTCTAAGAAAAGTGACTTGATGATGCTGTCGTTGCATTGGTTACCAGCGGTGTTTTTCATCACTTGCAGTAGTTGAGATGGCTTTTGATCATTGAGCGCTGTCCCTTTGAGCAATCTGCGAAGCTTCGATTCTTCGGCTTCAGCGAATACTGAAAGAATCCTCGACCGTAATGTTAGATACTTATCGGTCGCCGGTGGCTACTTAATAATATCGGCGATATGCGGCAAAATAATTGGATCAGCGTTGGCGACAACGTATTGGAATTTGGTTTGGTCCACAGTAATCTGAGCTATACCAAAGGCAGCTTCTACTTGCGTGAGCCACAATTCCACATCATCCTTCCAAAATGCCGGTAGTTTAGCTATTCGCGAAGCCAGGACTTGCATATTGTTTGCGTCATTTACGTTGTTGTCTGGCATCTTTAATGTATATATATTACGATGCGCAGCAGACAAATATGTAGGTATGTATATGTAAATTCAAAAAGGAAATGACTGACATGAATTTAATTCGTGATTGATCACGTCGGGGTCACCAATTTGTAGCGAAAATACTCTTTGTTTTTATCAAACACTTATTTTTAATTTACTCATTAAAACTACAATATAAATTACGTATCAAGATTTTAGCAAAACGACGATTCAAGCGCTCAACTCGTGGTATCTAAGTTAACACCATCAACCACTCGCACGCGCAGCGGAAATGCTGACCTAGCGTCTGGGGCGAGAAACGAATTTCCAGAGAAATTCACGTTGGGAAATAAAAAGTGCAAGCTTCAATAATTTCAATAATTTTACTTGTAAGAGTTTCTTTAGCTTTAGTTTAGTCTTAATCGATATCTCATACAATAAAGGTCAGGGCAATCTGCCCCGAAAAATATTTTTTTAACAAATTCGGCGTAAATTTTATTAACTGGCGCCCGAGCAGGGACCGTGCGGTTTTACTAAACAGTCAATACGCGTACGAATAATAAACGCACTTATAAATTAAAAATAATCGTGGAAATAGTGCTAGTGATTAAATATAGTGGACACCAAGCCGCGAAATCATCGTTAGTGCGTGAGACAAAATAGTGGACACCAAGCCGCAAGTTTCATAGTGGACATCAAGTCACGAAATTTTCACCATAGTGCGTGTAAGCAACAAAAGTGGACACCAAGCCGCAAGTTGTGTAAAGTGTACACCAAGCCACGAAATTATTGATAGTGTGTTTAAAACAAAGTGGACACCAAGCCACAAGTTTCGAAACGTGGACACCAGGCCACTAGACTGATTAGTAATTGTGTAGGGGAAAAGAGGCCCCCAAGTAATCCTGTAAAACAGGGATAAAAAGGAGTTCCGGAATAGCGAACAGCCGCCCCAACCAACAGCCACGGTCCAGAACCCATCTACGTTATGAGAATTGAAGCCGTATTATTTTTGTAAGAATATTTTTTGTCCTTTGTAATTTTTAATCGATTTTGTAACATCCTAAGACTCAACTAGAATAAGACTCAAATTTTAATTTCTGTAAGAATATTTTTTTTTTATTTTATTTTTTATTTCGTGATTATTTGTGTAAAAACTTAAGACCCATTTTAATTATCTTGATTCAATCTCAATTGCGAATCTCGGTTCATATTCATTGACTTAATTTTGAAATGTCGAACCCAAATAACTTAATCAGACCAGCCCGCTTAGAAGTACCAGGAGAAAATGCTGCTCCTCCTGCTCCTCAAACCAAATAGACGATAACTTGGTACATCTCATAACCAGACTCGTAACCGAAACACTACACATTCAGGGACGACAGATATTCAATTCAATTATGAATCCAGCCTCAGATATCAATAATGATATTGATCAACCGATTAACACCACTGATCAGAATCTTTCCGACATGGACAAAGTTCCAGATGTGGTTAAAAGTTTGCGCGAATTTTCAGGTGAAGCTCAGGAGTTCAACTCGTGGAAGAAAAGTGTTGAAAGAATACTTAAGATCTACGAGCACCTTAAGGGTACTCCAAAATATTATGGCATCTTGTCCGTTATTAGGAATAAAATAACAGGCCATGCCGATATAGCGCTCGAATCATAACATACCCCTTTAAACTGGGAAAAGATTTCTAAATGTTTGACTCTGCATTATGCAGATAAAAGGGATCTAGGGACCCTCGAGTACCAAATGACGACTTTGGTACAGGGTAACAATACAATACCCGAATTCTATCAAGCAGTTTATCATCATTTATCTCTGATTCTTAACAAACTCGGTTGTATTGACATGAGCCATGAGTCGTTAAATAACATGACTCAATGTTATAGAGATAAGGCACTTGATACTTTCGTTAGAGGACTGAAGGGCGACCTCCCCAGACTACTCAGTATAAGGGAACCCGCAGATTTGCCGCAGGCTCTGCATCTTTGTCTTAAACTCCAAAATGTTGACTTCAGAACTCAACACGCTAATAATTCCCAATCAACAGCTCGGAAAACCTTCCAGCAAACGCCTCCACCGGTTCCTCCTAGAAGATTCAATTCCCCACACCCAGTTCCTGTTCCAGCCCCAAGGAGAGAGTTCTTTCCACAATTGCTTCATAACCCTAGTCAACCTCAGCAACCCCAATTTCACAGGCAACCACAATATCATTCTAGGTCTTTCCAACAAGCCCAACCGCAACGGTTTCCACCAAACCAACGCGAACCTCCTCCCAAGCCTTAGATTTAGAGGAGACCATTCTATAGACATAGACATAGACCATTCCATTAGAACTCAGAGGGTAAATTACCTAAATAGACCAAGAAACCAGCCTACTGCACAGAAACGAGAGCACTCACAACAAGTTCATCAACCCTATAAAATGCAACGAGTCCATCATACTGAAGAAGCCGTCGCCGAAGAACAAGAAATAGAACAATACGAAGCCACGATGAACCAAGAAGACCAAAACCACGAACAAACATTTACGGAATACAGCGACGACCAAACAGGCGAACAATATTATGATCCACCGCAACAAGTTGATGACATATATTTTTTAGATTTAAAACACTCTTCGCTTCCTTATTTCGAGCACGTTGCAAAGAGTGGACAGGTGTATAAATTTCTAATTGACACAGGCTCGAACAAAAATTATATTCAACCACGACATATACGCAATCCTCTCCCCAACAAAAAGATTTTCTATGCTAACTCCGTAGGGGGAAACATTAGAATAACTCACCATAGTCTTATTCCTCTTTTTGGTTCTGAAATAGGCCCCTTACAATTTTTTATACTTCCTACCCTTATATCATTCGACGGCATTATAGGAAACGATACCCTTAAAAGCTTGAATGCGGTTATTCACATAAATGATAATTATATGAAAGTTCAACAGAACACCGTTATCGAACTTAAACAGCATCTAACTGAAACCGTAAATAGCGTAAATATCCGAACATCCCATCTGAACGATGAAGACTCTAACTATCTCACTAAAGTTATTGGATCTTTTTCGAAACTCTTCTCTGATCCTGACGAGAAACTTACTTACGCGACAACTGTGAAAGGAGAAATTCGTACAATAGGTAACGACCCAGTCTATTCCAAATCTTACCCCTACCCAAGAGGACTCAAAGAAGAAGTTGAAAAACAAATCAACCAACTTTATAATGATAGTATTATCAGGCCATCAAAATCTCCATATAATTCGCCAGTCTGGATCGTCAACAAAAAAATGGACGCTTCAGGCAAAAAAAAAATCGAATGGTGATCGATTACCGAAAACTCAACTCGGTCACCATTGCCGATAGATACCCCATTCCAGAAATCAATGAGGTCCTAGCTAACCTCGGCGACAATAGATGGTTTTCTGTCATAGATTTGAAGAGCGGATTTCACCAAATCAAGCTCAGAGAATCCGATATTGAGAAAACGGCGTTCTCCATCAATAACGGGAAATTCGAGTTCACCCGTCTTCCCTTTGGTTTAAAAAATGCTCCGGCAATCTTCCAAAGAGCTCTCGATGATATCTTAAGAGAGCACATCGGGAAACGATGTTACGTCTACATCGATGACATCGTCATCTTTGAACATTTTGAAAACCTGAAAGCCGTCTTTGATACTCTGGAACGCGCCAACATAAAAATCCAATTGGATAAATGCGAATTTTTCAAGACCGAAGTGGAATTCTTAGGATTCATCATCAGCACTGATGGCATTAAGACTAACCCTAAGAAGGTTCATGCCATTACAGAACTACCACCCCCAAAAACGCTTAAAGAACTGAGATCCTTTCTAGGTATGTCAGGGTATTATCGCCGATTTATCAGAGATTATGCGAAAATAGCGAAACCCCTGACATCCCTTTTAAGAGGGGAAGATGGACGAGTGTCCAGACATCTATCTAAAAATAAAACTATAGATCTTGACGAAAATTGCATTTACTCATTTAACCAAATTAAAGACTCCTTAACTTCAGAAGAAGTAACTCTCACTCACCCGAACTTTAACAAAGACTTTGAACTCACGACGGACGCATCCGACTATGCAATTGGTGCTGTCCTATCCCAGGACAGAAAACCCATAACATTTCTCTCAAGGACACTGACAAAGACAGAAGAAAGCTACGCCACTAACGAGAAAGAGATGCTCGCCATCATCTGGGCTCTAAACTCGCTTAGGAATTTCCTTTACGGATCAAAAAAGGTAAAAATTTATACGGACCACCAGCCATTAACATATGCGCTGAGTAATAGAAACACAAACCACAAGATGAAGCGATGGAAGGCAATTCTGGAGGAGTACAACTACGAACTCAATTACAAACCAGGAAAAGAAAATGTAGTTGCCGATGCTTTATCTCGACTGCCACTAAAAACACAAATAAATTCAATGACCATGACGCAACATAGTGATGAGAGTTCTTCACATAACCTGATACCAGCAGTTGAAGTACCCATTAACGTTTTTCGAAATCAGCTGATTTTAGAAATCGGGGACACAACTAGCCATCAATTCTTAATTCCTTTCCCCACGTACCACAGACACGTTTTTGTGCAACCCAGTTATAGCAACTCAGATATCATTTCAATTTTTAAAAAATATTTAAATCCCAGTGTAATAAATGGCTTGCAAACAAAAGAAGAAATTATGGGCCGAATACAAAACATTTATCCCGAACATTTTTCAAAATACAAAATTAGGTACACTCAGACAATGGTCGAAGATCTGGCTAACGAAACGGAGCAAGAAGAAAAAATATTAAGTATTCATCGTAGGGCACACCGTAATCCAGAAGAAAACCGCATACAACTTCTCCAACACTTCTATTTTCCGAAAATGGCATCAAAAATCAAAAGACTAGTAAAAGTATGTAGAATCTGCAAAGAAAACAAATATGAACGACACCCAAAAAAACCTATCCTTGAACCAACTCCAATCCCTAAGTATCCTGGCCACACTCTGCATTTAGATATTTATTCAACGGAAAAAAGCCTGCAAGCTCACCAAGTTCGCCAAGACTAAAATTATCAAGTCAAGAGCAATAACCGACCTCAGGCAACCTCTTCGAGAAATCTTATTCTCTTTCTGCATTCCCGAGAGTGTTGTCATAGACAACGAAAAAGCCCTTAATTCGGTATCCATATTATCCATGATGAAAGATGAGTTGGGCATTCGCATTCACAGAACACCACCCTATAAATCCGAAGTAAACGGGCAGATTGAGCGGTTCCATTCAACTCTCTCAGAGATCATGAGATGCCTCAAAGCTGAAAAGGTATCCCGATCCTTCGAGGAACTGCTCGAAAGAGCCACTAACGAATATAATTTTACAATTCACTCCACAACGGGAAAAAAACCGGTCGAACTCTTCTTTGGTCGATCTCCACAAATAACCCCCGAAGAACTTGATAAAACTAGGCAGAATAACATAGATAAAATTATGCAGAAACAAGAAAAAGATTTAAGCTATCATAACCAAACCAGGAAACCATGTAAGATATACCATCCTGGAGACGTCATTTACATAAAACATTATAAAAGAATTGGTTCTAAACTCACCGTCCGATATAAAAAGGAAGTAGTTAAGGAAAACAAAAATACAACTGTCGTGACGGAATCCGGCAACACGATCCACAAAAGCAATATTAGGAACTGAACAATAAATTTCACATCTCTCTTTTCAGACATGCATTATGCATCGCGGAAGCGGAAATCCAAATTTTGGACTTCACTAACTCTCAATTCGTTTCAATACACACTGGACAAACAAAGATACAGAACGGAAATTTCAAACTAATTCATGACATTGACCTTGACCAATACGAACAACTCGTGACCAAAATTTCTCCAATGCTTAAACTTAACGAAACAAGGAACGATTCCCTTTTCCTATACCTTTCCCATGAGCACGAGCAAATAAAAAAATTGATATCTAACCTAAAACCAAAAAGGGTAAGAAGATCTCTAGACTTTATAGGTTCGACGTGGAAGTGGATTGCTGGCAATCCCGACCACAACGATTTCATTACTATCAAAAGAAAAATGAATAACCTACTTAGTAACTCTAACGATCAAGTTGTAATAAATAAATTACATAATGAAAGAATTAATAACATAACCAAGATTACGAATGAGATTGAATCAATTCTAAAAACCAATAAAAATTTCAACAGAGATGTAATATTAAATATTCAATACAAATTTAAAATATTAAAAGAAGAATTAGTTAACATTAATTTGGCAATACATTGGGCGAAACTAGGAATTGTTAATTCAATGATTTTATCAAAAGAAGAAATAAGCCTAGCTGTAAAAACACTAAATCAAGAGATTTACTACTATAGAAGAAGCTCTCAATTTTGCTGAAATAAAGATAATAACAAACACAGCTTCCATACTTTATATTGTTAATATCCCTACTACCGATCCTACCACATATGAACGAATATTATTAAAACCTTTGAAGAGAAATGGAATAGCCATAGAAATAGACTATAAAGAAGTTGTAAGAAACAAAAACGAAATATTTGGCGTAACTAATGATTGTAAAGTAATAAATAGTGTTTCAATTTGTAATAAAAGAGATCTTATAAATATTGTTAACTCAGCATGTATTCCCAACCTATTAAATAGTAAAATAGCAACATGTAATAAAGTGAATAGTCAGCATATCCCTTCGATCGAGGAAATAACAAATGGAATGATCCTGCTTAACGACTTTAACGGAACTCTCCAAGTCGAATCCACACCTCGGAACCTTACTGGTACCTTCCTTATTAAATACGAGAAAACCAACATAACAATAAATAATAGAGTATTTGCGGCATACGAAGCCTCTACACACACCGTTCTTCCAGCCATACTGCAGCCAACACCCATAGAGAACAGATTCCATCGACTATTGTCGCTCGAAATGATGGGCGAACTCCACATCAACAATACCAAAAGTATCGAGTTGCTCAAAAGCGAAAACGAAACTTACGCATTCATCAGCAGCGGAACAATAGGCGTGTTTTTTTTCTAAATCTATACAGGCTTATTTACACATGAGAAAAAAAACGTTAATCGGTGATCTGGCATCACTGATACTGAAACATGTATCCGCCAACAGATGGCAGTTTTGGGTTTTGATTTTTGCTGTGTCATTTATTTTTTTGCAAGAATAAACCCAATTTTTTTCTCTAATTCCACTACTACACTTATTGTAATGTTTTGATTTTAGATTCAAAGCAAGTATAAAAATATTTTCACATTAAATTATTTCATAAAACATTGATTTTGCACCTATTTTGCAGCGTAATACTTATTGGTTGTGGTATTAGCTGCTATATTTTGCAATTTTATCATTTTCGGCAACCGTTTTCGATAACAAATGAAAACAGTAGGTTTGGTAGCACATTTTCTATCCAGGCTAAGGGTGTAAGACTGGATAATTATCCAGGCTTCGCGAAATCTATATAGGCTAAGGTGTTGTTGTATTTTACACGTAAATTGTTTGCTAAGCCTATATAGATTTGGAGTGAAGAGAAAAAAAACACGCCTAATAAGTCTCATCGGAATTATCCTAGTAGTTATCACCATCTATAGAATCATAACAAGGCATTCAAGTAGTGAAACCAGAGTCATGATCCAGCAACAAGAAATTAAGAACATCGAAGCCCCACCACACACTGGAAGTTTACCAAAAGGAAAAATCCAACAAACAAAGTTCAACGACCTTCCTTACTTTTAGGCGATTGAGGACCATCGCATTTAAAGGGGGAAGAGTTTACACCATCAACCACTCGCACGCGCAGCGGAAATGCTGACCTAGCGTCTGTGGCGAGAAACGAATTTCCAGGGAAATTCACGTTGGGAAATAAAAAGTGCAAGCTTCAATAATTTCAATAATTTTACTTGTAAGAGTTTCTTTAGCTTTAGTTTAGTCTTAATCGATATCTCATACAATAAAGGTCAGGGCAATCTGCCCCGAAAAATATTTTTTTAACAAATTCGGCGTAAATTTTATTAACTTCTATTCTCCGTCTGAATCTCTATCTTCTTTTCTTCAGTCCAGATCACTATCTTCCTCTCAGACCATATCGTTATCTCTCTTCATCTGAGATTTCCATGGAAGCATTCCCACATGCTTAATATATTACCGCCACCTGGGAGCGAAAATAAATATGAATTCATATATCCGAGACAAACACCGTATATTTAAATTCAAATATAATGTGCTGGACGTTGGTGGTATTGGTAGGACCTTCTCTCCCACTTGAGAAGGAAAAACGGGTACTAGGATGGTAGTCGAAAAGGCACGGGAGGAAACCTTCGCGACTCGAGGCATTGGACGAAGAGAACAGTTTGTGCAGTGGTCAGAGACACAAGTCTAGAGAATACATTTTCAAAACGCGAATAGTATTAACAAAAAACGTTTAAAAGTAATATGGCTACAATAAGAATATTGTAAATTAAGAATTGTACAACAAGAAAAGTGAAGGAATACAACGACCAGAACTGGCAAATAAACCTGGATCAAGAGGAAGAATCATAACTGCAAGTGAGGTGGCGTGCACGCGCTTTCATTTCAAGTTGCGTAATGCACCAAATGCCACATGGTTTTTTTACATATATATTTAGTATCATTAAGAAATATACCTTTAAAAGTCTTATTATTATAAGCAGCAACTAAATTATTAGATAGTATCTACACAGCAGATTAAATGCAATGTTATGCAGATTAAATAAATGTATGTTAAAAAATGGAAAAGGAAAATTTTGAATTTATAATTTTGAAATCACACTTCGCAGCTAGAGCGAAGTAAATGAATTACTAATCGCTTAACAAACATAAAATATTGTATTTTTAATAAAAAATGAACACACATTTTGCAAGTGTAACCTGCAAAGCTTAAAAAGTAATTTAAAAAAAAAGTACGCCGTTTTACGGATTCATTGCTGTTCCTGTTATTGTTAGTTTTAAATGTAATTGGCGTGATATATACATATATATATTAAATTTGAGTTATTGTAATAAATTGTGTTTCGCCCTCCCCCGCTATAATATAAGTACGCGTCGTGTGTTCAGTGGTTGTCCAATAGATAGACCATAAAATCCCCTTAAAAAGAGCTCTCTTTAGGTAGGAAACGCGATTCGATATCCAGGTAAGATACAAAAGAAGTATCAAACGGCGGCTCCGGATGAAACCAGATTTAAATTTTTTGTTTGCAAAACGTCATGGCAATAAAAACAATATATTTATATTATCTATAAAAATATATTAAATAATAGTGGGAAATATAAGATAATAAACATTTTGTGAATCACGCCAAATGGTTGAAATCACGTTTTTCATTTTGATGGTTTCCACCGCGTGTAGCATGAAGTGCTAGGTATCTTTTTTTTCAGGGGTGTGGAAGGTGAGTTGAAGTTCTTTTAGGTGGTCATGGTGTGATACAATTTTTTTTTCGACGTTGGGGAAGTTTAAACTTGGCCACAAACTTCCAGGTTGGGAGGGGTAAGGCAATGTTGCAACTACACCAGCAGCCCCACAGCGTGGTGAACGTCCGTCCGTTTAGTATATCTTGAGGTAAGATTTTGCAGGATAAATGTTTTGTGGTAGGTTTAGTTGAGTGTGTGGAGAAAGAACCACCCCATCCGTGCTACGCAAGCATGCCACTCTCTTCACACCCAACACTCATTTCCTTTCCATTCCCATTTCTATCCTAAGGTCCCGTCCACATCCTAAATTCCCTTCAATTCCAATTCCCAATTATCCACAATTTTCCGTCCCCGAGCCTACAACAAAAAACTCATGGACTTGGTAGCGTGGGTTTCACCTTTATTTTAATAATATACTAAAATATCTAAACTCGTTTCAGTTATGATTTTTGCAACCAACAATGGAAACGGGACCACTGTGTATTTTGACAACTAACGTCATCTGCCTGCGAGTATACGAACCAATCTTCAAATATTAAATTGCAGATTGAGTTTGGATCGTATTTTGTTAAAGTTATTCATTGGGATACGCTCTTATGACGGATAATATTTACAGGGTGCTGATATACATTCAAATTCAACATCGTCTTATTGCGTATCTATTACTTTGCTTTGCATAATTCTCACGCCCAATCAGTACAAAACCGGTCTACATCAGCTGTTATTTATGTTTATTTTGTCCACTCCGTTGTCAAAGCAACACACTTCGTTTGCGAGAATTTAATTAAAATGAAACTACAAATAACAAACTGCACGAACCGTTGAATGTCCTATCCAATTCTGTCCTTAAATAAAACATCCCCAAAAAGTGGCCATAAAAAAATGTTTGGGGTGAAATGAAGTACATGCAAAAAATCGGTTTGTCACAACATACTGTTATAAAAACATCCATTTAGAGTCCAAATAGTGGTACTGGATGCGCCCACTCGAATGAACGACTGGAATAGTGGTTTATGTCAACACCACTTCTCGTGTTTTCGAACAATCAAGAAACCGCAAGAACCTCCGAGAATATGCCATCTCGTTCTAGATCAGTATGTGGAGTAGTATAAATAGAGATGAAGCGACAACCAGCGAGTTAGTCTGAAGTTCGACCTGAACGTGATTTGAATAGTGTTAACTGAGTGAATTTACCTATGGAAAATTACTTTGAATAGTGCGCGAATTTAATCGTTGTTAATTTGATTTCAAAACATATGAGAGGCTACAATCCGCTATTCGGATCGTTGAAAACCCTATCCCATCCCATCCTTAAAATTTATATCCTAAAAATATAGGTTTTATGGCGATGAAATACAGAAAATGACATTGTCACAATATATTGCTCAGATTGTTTATCAAAATCTTTTGTGGTTCGACAAAAAACAACGTTTTTCTATTGCATATGCCTTGGGGCTATGCATAAAAATGGTTTTTGTAAGAAAACGCACCCAAAAAGTGGGTGTAGGTGAAAATGTTTCATATACAAAATGTTTATTTTATCATTATGGAAGCATTTGCATCAAACGTTTTTTTCGATTTTTTTTAAATTTGGACAAAAAGCGTTTTTTACTAAAAACGCCCCCAAAAAAGTGGGCGTGGCAAAAAAACTTTGTATGGACGAAATATAGATATTAGGATTGTCTAAATATGTTGCTAACACACTTTTTTCAAATTCCTTACTGTTTGGCTTAAAACTACGTTTTTTCTAAAAGGGGGCGTGGCAGTGGGCGGATTTTAAAAAAATTTACACTTGTTCTGGTGACTCGGCCAAGGATCCTATATACCAAATTTCATTATCTGAGCTCAAAATTTAAGGCCCAAAAATCGGTGACGAACAGACAGACGGACGGACGGACGGACGGACGGACAGACAGACATGGCTAATTCGACTCAGCTAGCGATTCTGAGTCGATCCATATACTTTGAGGTATATGTAGCTAAATTATTTCTCTATGTTACAAACTAAGTATCAAAACTAATATACCCCCCTATGGGATAGGGTATAAACAGATTCGAGGAAAAGACGTGTAAAAGTTTTTTGGGGTAAGTGGCAATTTCACAAGTTGAGTAAAACTGACATTTGATTACGAACTATAATAAATTAATTTTGTTTTATTGTCTTTAATCATATATTTTTTCACCTTTTGCTAAGCGTGCGTACCAAAGTACTTACCTACCTTAATAAATACATACCTATCGCCTATAGGAACTAAACAATAACTTAAAGATCAGATCAGTGGAAAATTTTATAAAATTATAAATCCTACGAATAGGCAAAGCGAAATTGGTTTTGGTTTGAGAAAATCAAACAAAAGGTGGCTAAATTTTTTTTTCTGTAGTTTGAGATCGGCAATGACAATAATTTGTGATCACACTTTTTTTTTATTTGTATAACCAAAAGTCAACAATTTCAATAGAGTAATTTTATATTCACTGCAATTTAATCGCAATTCCCCTTCTGGGAACAATTTAGTTAGTTCAAGGCAACAATTTTTTTTATTGCATACCTTGTGGCATAAATTAAATGCTAAAGGAATTTTTTTTATATTGTATAGATAGGCTTAAGAATTTTATACCTGGGTAATAATAAAAAGTATATGTATTGGGTTCATACCAAATGAAGAGGAAATAAATATTTTTACTTGACGTTCTAAGCGATATGATATATATCGGGGAAGTTTATTTCAATGTTTATTAAGGTTTAGGGCTGTAAACATGTTCTGTGGGTAGTGATGTTTTTCAGGTGGATGTGACGATCATCGGGGCATAATTAGAAAAAACCTATAGCGACGGTATGGAAGAAGATTTTTAGAGTTTGATGTTCGATGTTTCAAGATCGAGTTTTTAGTTTTGATATTTTTTGGGAAAGGTAAATTTTATTTTCTTTAGGGGCTTACATACAACATGTAAGGGACATGTAAGCCATGGATGTATAACGGCATATTGCTTCGGCAATTAGGCGTGATACTGGGGCGGGACTTCCTCACTGAGCTTTTTCCACCTGATGCTCAGCCCCATGTTTATGACTTTTTATACACCAAGCCTACAGGACATAATTTTAGCCTCGATTCTTTTTCGGTTACAATCATTGGCATGAAAATACGTAACAAACGTCCAGCGCTTACGACAGCAAGAACCCCCCCATACGTTGAGCTAGAACGTGCGAAAGCTAGCATGCCAAGCGGTCAGGGCCTGGACACCCTTCTACTCTTGCTGCCTGGACTGGCTTAGGGTTCCTGTAAGCCCTGAGTCATAGAGGTGGCTTAAGGGGTGGAAGGTTTGGAAGAGATGGAGTGGAATCAGTTGGATTTTTTGGCGGGGTCTACGAGGAAGGGGTCAAAAAGCTCTTCGATAAGAGTGTTTGAATATCCTTTTGGGTATCAAGTGATTCTTATCTATCCGACTCTTGCTATTGCTGCTCAATCCACTTCTTATCTTTAGCTGACAACACCGCAGTTTCGTTACAAGCGGTAATATACTTACGCGTGTTGGATGATGACGGCAGCATTCACGTTCACATTTTAATGTCGAAAACAAGAGTTGCACCGTTGAAGAGCGTAACGCTTCCCAGGCTGGAGGTATGTGGAGCTGTCATGTTAGCGGTACTCTTGGATTACACAAAAAGGATTTTAAAATTGGAAAACGTCAGGACTTTTGCTTATTCCGACTCGATGATAACGTTGGCATGGATAATGGCACCTCCGGCACGGTGGAAAACGTTTGTCAACAATCGGGTTGCAGAGATCCAACGTTTAACCAATTGCTGTATCTGGCGTTACATTCCAACACAACAAAATCCTGCTGATCTGGCATCACGTGGTGTTTTGCCATCCGAGATAAACAACAACACGTTCTGGTGGAATGGACCGGAGTTCCTTAGCTCCAATTGGAACATTGAAGCGCCAACTCAACCATTTATTAGAACAACGGATGAAGAAATGCGAAACATGCAAACACATTGCGTTACTACGATAGAAAACCAAATCGATTTACTAATACACCGACACTCGAATCATAGGAAATTGCTCAGGGTTTTAGCATATTGTCACCGATTCATATCTAACACTCGCCCAGTATTCACAAATACTATGGCACTTTCACCCAGAGAAATGGATTCAGAATTGAAGACCGCCTTAAGGATTGCTCAGAGGAGCGTGTTCTTCGACGAATGTAAAGAATCGCAACCTAATGTAAAGGGGTTAAAATCATTACAACCTTTTGTAGACGATACAGGAATTCTGAGAGTTGGAGGTAGGTTACAAAATGCCGATCTCAGCTACGAGCAACAACATCCCATTATAATGAAACCCGGACATCACTTAAGCCAACTCATTATAAGAGACGCGCATGCATCAACCTACCATGGAGGAGCGCAACAGATGATCGCACAAATTCGCTAAAGGTTTTGGATTTTAAATCTTAAAAACGCAGTTAAGAAAACCATACATGGTTGCAACATTTGCTTTAGGCAAAATGCAAAACCAAGCTACCAAATCATGGGCAATTTGCCAGCTCCAAGGGTAAGGGTGTCTCGTCCCTTTTTTTTTTTTTTTTTTAACACTATCAGATCTGTGTCGTAGCGAGCTTAATACAAGCATCATCTACGAGCAGAGATTTGCCACAGCATATAATATGCATCCACAGGCTCATCCTTTAGTGCATTTGTTAGTGGGACATAACAGAACATAGAAGTTATTAAGTTTTACAACACTAACAAAATCAGTAAACGATGAAATTACAATTTAGCTATTTAACAATTTACATACACTAATTACGACTCTAGCATACAATTTCGCAGAGTATTTTTTAAACTACTTTTACTAACATGTAGTTCAACTACATCGTTATTTTTATTGTATACCCTACTCATACGACTAATGGCCTCATGCATACCATAGTTCTTTTTATGATTAGGTATATGTAATATATTTAATCTACGCAGGTTGTAGGAACCTCCCCGGGTATTAAAACCAATGGCACTTAAAAGATCAGGAGCATCAATTTGTCCTGATAATAATTGGTGTAAGAAAACCATGTCATTGTTAAGTCTACGTTGAGACAAAGGTAATAGTTGCAGCAGTTTAATTCGACACCTATACGGAGGCAAATTGTGTAGGTCATCCCATGGAAGTCCTCTCAAAGCAAATCTTATGAATTTACGTTGGACTGATTCAATTCTATTCGAATGAACTACATAGAAGGGTGTCCAAACTTGTGAGGCATACTCCAAGTGAGGGCGAACTAGGCAATTATAGAGTGAAAGAGTGACATATGGGTCAGTAAACTCTTTTGACCACCTTTTTATAAATCCTAACATAGAGTTGGATTTATTGACGATAACGTTAATGTGTTTATTGAACTCCATTTTGGGATCAAAATAAACACCAAGATCTTTAAAGCTGTCTACACGACAGAGAGTGTGTCCAGATAGAGTATATTTAAAATTACATGGAGCGCGTTTTCGTGAAAATGACATATGCTGGCACTTTGTAGGGTTCAGATTCAAACCGTTTTTAAGACACCATATGGTAAAACTATTTAAATCGGCTTGTAGTGAAAGCGAGTCGTTTAAATCTCCTACACATTTGAAAATTTTCATATCATCAGCATAAATCAATATTTTGCTATCTCGAATACAGGCTTTTACATCGTTAATTGCAAGTATAAATAATATCGGTCCCAAATGACTTCCTTAAGGTACTCCAGATTGAGCAACAAAAGGGTTTGACTTGGAACCTCTAAATTTTACTTGGTATGTTCTCAATGAGAGGTATGATTTAACCCAATTTATGAAACCAGGAGGAAATCCATACGCCTTAAGTTTAAAAATTATGGTGTGATGTGATAACTGGTCAAATGCTTTGGAGAAGTCAGTGTATATACAATCTACTTCTTTTTTATTTTCCAAACTATTGGAACAATGATGCATAAAAGTTAATAGATTTGTTACAGTGGATCGATGTTTAACAAAGCCATGCTGTTCTTCACAGATAATGTTTCGACACAAGAATACCAATTTATCACAAATAATATGTTCAAATAATTTAGGAATGCAAGATAGTTTAGAGATAGGTCTATAATTAGAGATATCTCCTCGCTCGCCTTTTTTAAAAACAGGTGTTATAAATGCACTTTTCCATTGGGTTGGGAATACTCCTGTGGCAAGGGAGCTTTCAAACATATACTTAAGGTATGGCAAAAGAGCATCTTTGCATTGCTTTACGACTATTGGTGGGATTCCATCGGGCCCTGCAGAATAATCATTGTTTAATGAAGAGATATATTTAAGTAGTGTCTCATCGTCAAATGTAACATTGCTGAAACTAACTTGAGGATAGTCATTGAGATAGCTGAAATAATCCTCGTCTAAGACTGGAGGGGTATCAATAAATGATTTACTGAAGCTCTCTGCGAATAAGTTTGACACAATTAGAGAGCTCGATGTTTTTGAATTATTGGAAGAGAAGTTGGCTGGGTACCCATCCGTTTTTCTCTTCGAATTGACAAATCCCCAAAAGCGTTTTGGGTCACTTTTAAGAGCGTTCTCCATATTGACTATATAGCCATTATATAAACTACTAGACATCGCAGAGAATTCATTAAAGTAATTCAAGTACTTATCATAGTCGTATTGATTTTGGCTTTTAACAAAATTATTCCAGGCCCGGTTTCGTCTGTTTCGAAGAGATTTAAGCTCTTTCGTGTACCATGGGTGCTGGACTTGGGCATTTTTAGAATGCCTGACTGGGATAGTTTTATCCATGCAATCTTTTATTATAAAATAGAAATTTTTAACAGCTTCTTCTAAATTGGAGAAGCCGTCAATCTTCATATTAGAAATAATAATTTCTTCAGATAGCCTTTGAAAGTTTGCTTTCCGAAAGTCAAAAGAGTACGAACGATCGTACGAGTCAGCGTTTTCGTACAGATGTCCGCCTATGTCAATGAAAATATCTAGTGGAGGATGATTTTTATCTATGTTAGTAATGCTGGTACTAGATTCTAATACTGCAGTACTAACAGAGTCAGAAGAAAAAACTAAATCGAGAATTCGATTATTATGATTTTTTATACAGCTAATTTGCTGTAAGTCAAATGATAAAATGTTATCAAGTAATAATAGCTCTTGCTGTGCAGAAACTTCTGATGGTATAAAATGAGGTTCTCCCTCTGAAGGCACCCATTCAATGTGTGGTAAGTTGAAATCGCCCAGTAACAAAATAGTACTGTCACAACAAGATAAGTCAAAGATGTATTCTAAAGCCTTCGATAGCTCGGAATACAGAATGGATAGACGATATGAAGGAATGTACGCATTTGCAACATAGAGATATTTATATCCAATTGTTATCTTAACACAGATTATTTCAATGTTAAGAGGGAATGGAAATTCTATTTTCTCAGAGGTAAGATGACTGCGAACTGCAGTAAGAACACCTCCACCAAGCGCTTTTAGGTCATTTATATGGCGGTCACTCCTATATACTGAGAACTCATGATTAAAGAGTTCCGAGTCAAGTATACTGGCGTTAAGCCACGTTTCTGTCAAGGAGAATATATCATGAGAAAAGGCTTGGGAATTAAGAAAAAATGTTTTAGTTTTTGTTCGGAGCCCTCTTACATTTTGGTAGTAGAGGGACAGTCGGTAGAGTTTTTTGATGCTGAGTTAACTCCGCGTTTAGCTCTACGTGGCCTAAACTCATTGACAATAGTGTTTAAAGGCCATGAGTCAGTGTCGCATACTTTATCAAATACATTTGGAGGTACTACTATTTTAAACGATGAAACGAAACTATCCTGTTTGCTAATTTTTGTACATTTAATAGAAGTGCCTGTAGGGACTAGATTTTTTGAAAATAAGTGACTAATCACGTCTTCGGAGGAAGTGCTTGGTTTCAGGCGTGATATAAAGATCGATCTAGGTTTTGGTATCGATTCAATTGATGAAGCAGATGCAGTCACTGTTGGAACTACACTAGATGATGGGATAGTAGGAGAAGTATTGGTTGGAGGCGACCCAACTGACAGATTTGGAACCAAATTATTTTTAATTTGATCCTGACTTCTGAGATTAGATCGTTTAGCTGTCGGATGAGCCGTTGATGAGTTGGTGTCACGCTTACGCTTTCCTTTAATGGTGGCAACTTTATCACTGGCTGCATGGGACGCGACAGATTGTACGGACGGTGCGGACCGAGCTTCTTCTTTGGAAGTGTTATGGTCAAATGTTTGCAAAGGCTCTGTAGACGTGGAAGCGTCAGCGGTCAGACATGGGTCTGAAAATGCAGACACTGTGGATACTGCATGATTAAAATTGTCTAACAAGTCCTTAAAGCCTTTCGACAGCTTAACAATGTCAGCTTTCAAAGCCGACATCTTAAAAGCAAGACTTGATATGGATAACTTACGGCACGCAGTGCAATACCAGGAAGCGCCTTCAGTTGCGTTTATTTTATCCATAAATGCGTTAGTAGATCCAACGCATTTTGCATGAAACATTTTTCCACATGGTCCATAACAGGCAAAAATAGCGTTATTGGAATTTTTTGTTTCAACGCATTTTTGAGCCCCACAATCCTTTTTTATTGCAAAAATTTAATTTATAAGAGAGAGAAAAAAAAAAAAAAAAAAAAAGTGATCTTGCCGTGATTTGAACCCACGACTTTCAAGAATGTTCTCGCCGATGTTGTTGAACGCCTTACCACTTGGGCTGATACGGTTGCTGTTAATTTGTGTTATTTGTTATTGGTGACAGGAAGACTATGGGAGAAGTCAAAATTGTAAAGCAAAATTTAACACGCAGATAACTGTGGAACTAGGGAGAGCACAACACAAGAGATGATACAACGAGAATACCGCTTACCACGAGAATATGACAATTTTAATTTTTTTTTTCACATGAAATATTAATTTTTTTGTTAAATAAATACTACTGTTTTAATTAATAATGTTAAACACTAATTCAACACAATGCACTGACCGAATTCAACTAAATAGATTAATAAATAAACAAAATATAATGAAAACAGAAACATAAATTGCATAAACACTAGAAACACGTCTACTCGCTATGACACGGGATACGTTGACACATACGGGCGTTAACTTTGCTGGTCCTATAGAGGTCAAGGCATGGAAAGGTCGGGGCTCTTAAACCTTTAAGGCATATTTTGCAGTGTTCGTGTGTCTAGCTACCAAAGCTCTACATTTATTCATCGCAGCCTTTCGCAGATTTTCTTCGAGACGAGGAGTATGCAAGGAATTGTTTAGCGACTGCGGAAAGAATTTCGTGGGTGCTGCTAAAGCGTGGGAAAACCTACGGTAGGCGGCCGACTACAACCAAAAGCAGATAGCAGATAGTTTACTGTTGGACGGTACAAAATGGAATTTCATTCCTCCAGCATCGCCACATTTTGGAGGATTATGGGAAGCTGGTGTTAAATCGGTGAAGACTCACTTAAAAAGAGTTGCTGGTAACTCAACGCTTACATTCGAAGAGTTGTCAAATCTATTGACACAAATAGAAGGATGCCTCAACTCAAGGCCTTTGTGTCCACTCACCAGCAATCCGGATGACTTTACCGCTTTAACCCCAGGACATTTTCTTAAAGGTGAAGCCATATTAAGCGTACCGGAACCAGACAGTACAGAAGAAAACATCTGCTGCAACGACCGCTGGAAAAGAATCCAGCAACTGTACCAATCCTTTTGGAAACAGTGGAACTCGCCTACAACAGTGTCCAAAATGGTTAAAAACTGAGGAGCAACCTCAGCTAGGAGACTTGGTTCTAGTTAAGGACGAGAGGATTACACCGTCTAAATTGATTATGGCCCGCATAATTAAATGACACCCTGGAGCAGACAATCTAATACGCCGGCTGATCAATCCCTTACATAAACCCTAAAATACACCCAAATCATATACACTCAAATATCCACTCAAATACACACAGTCACGATTAAATTATCTTATAAACACTGTAATTTATACATACATGAACTCTAAAAATTGTATACAAACATTAAAAACACATTTAAAAATATAAACTCACACACACATTTCTCGCAAGTAAAATAACAAAAAAAATATACATATATTCACATGCACAACACACTCTAATTAAACCCCAAAATATATACTACAAACCCCTACACAACAACAATCATTTAAAATAAAATGTTTATCAGCCTTTACAACATAAACCCCATATTTGAAAATTTAAAATCATTTTTATCAGACATAAAATTACACACAGGAATTTCCAAATAAATTTCCCTTCACACATTTAATACTACACATCACATAACACTTCTACACGTAATACAGTACACTGAATGACATCACACACACAAACACACGACACATATTAGGCGTGTTTTTTTTCTAAATCTATACAGGCTTATTTTCACATGAGAAAAAAAACGTTAATCGGTGATCTGGCATCACTGATACTGAAACACGTATCCGCCAACAGATGGCAGTTTGGGGTTTTGATTTTTGCTGTGTCATTTATTTTTTTGCAAGAATAAACCCAATTTTTTTCTCTAATTCCACTACTACACTTATTGTAATGTTTTGATTTTAGATTCAAAGCAAGTATAAAAATATTTTCACATCAAATTATTTCATAAAACATTGATTTTGCACCTATTTTGCAGCGTAATACTTATTGGTTGTGGTATTAGCTGCTATATTTTGCAATTTTATCATTTTCGACAACCGTTTTCGATAACAAATGAAAAAAATAGGTTTGGTAGTACATTTTCTATCCAGGCTAAGGGTGTAAGACTGGATAATTATCCAGGTTTCGCGAAATCTATATAGGCTAAGGTGTTGTTGTATTTTACACGTAAATTGTTTGCTAAGCCTATATAGATTTGGAGTGAAGAGAAAAAAAACACGCCTATTGTTAAACTTGAATAAATTCATGACCGTTTTGTAATTAATAGAATAAGTGTGTGTTTAAATAAATTATTGTTTTTTTTATAAATTACGCGCACTTTAAATTTTTGCCACATTACGAGCGTTAGAGAAGGGGAAGAAAGAGAGTGATAGGAAAGATTTTTTGATGTAGTGGAGACTTGATCCTTGGGTGGTGTCCGAACTTACTTCGGGGGGTCACTGTTTTTTGTGTTCGTTAAATTCGCAGAGCTTTCAAGATGGTGTATACTTCTAGGAGTAGGAGTAACTACCGAGTTTCATGGTTTTTGGCTGGGGTTGAACGCGCAATCTTCCACTCAACAAGCGAACACATTACCACTACACCACGGCCACCCACACAAACATAAAACAGAAAAACGAGGCCCGACTTCACATAACAGCCGTGATTTTTTTCTCTTCATTCCAAATCTATGTAGGCTTAGTACACATTATATATGTAAAATACAACAATACCTTAGCCCATATAGATTTCGCGAAACCTGGATAATTATTCAGTCTTACACCCTAAGCCTGGATAGAAAATGTGCTACCATACCTATTTTTCTCAATTGCTAGTGATTCTGAGTCGATCCATATACTTTGAGGTATATGTAGCTAACTTATTTCTCTATGTTTCAAAATATGTATCAAAACTAATATACCCCTATGGGATAGGGTATAAATATTTTCAAATCAAATTATTTCATAAAACAATGATTTCCCACCTATATTGCAGCGTATGATGGTACCGATGGCGCGGTACACCACTACACCACGGCCACCCACACAAACATAAAACAGAAAAGTGTTTTATCATTGGAAGCCCGACTTCACACAACATCCGTGTTATTTTCTCTTCATTCCAAATCTATGTAGGCTTAGTACACATTTTACATGTAAAATACAACAACACCTTAGCCCATATAGATTTCGCGAAACCTGGATAATTATCCAGTCTTACACCCTTAGCCTGGATAGAAAATGTACTACCATACCTATTTTTCTCAATTGCTAGTGATTCTGAGTTGATCCATAAACTTTGAGGTATATGTAGCTAAATTATTTCTCTATGTTTCAAACTATGTACCAAAGCTAATATACCCCTATGGGATAGGGTATAAATATTTTCACATCCAATTATTTCATAAAACACTGATTTCCCACCTATATTGCAGCGTCTGATGGTACCGATGGCAGCGGATGTGGTACCGACAGCCATTTTAAGCATTTTCGATAACCCTTTTCGATAGCAATTGAGAAAAATAAGTTTTGTATAGTCCGTACCAAATCAGTTGGCCAATCTACTGCGCAGGTCTCTTAAAATTTATTTTACAATATCTTAAATTGCTCTTAAATCCTCTCTCTGCGCATTCGACCGTTGGCAAACTAGTGCAAACCAAACCAGTTGGACATTCTACTGCACAGGTCTCTTAAAATTTATTGTAAAATATCTTAAATTTCCCTTAAATCCTCTCTCTGCGCAATCGACCGTTGGCCAACTGATTTGGTACGCACTTTAGCACATTTTCTATCCAGGCTAAGGTTGTAAGACTGTATAATTATCCAGGTTTCGCGAAATCTATATAGGTTAAGGTGTGTTGTATTTTACACGTAAACATATATTTGCAATGAAGAGAAAAACATATGAGAAGGCTACAATCCGCTGTGCGGATATGTTATGTGCATATGTTATGGGGTAGTGTATAAAAATTGTTATTATACAAAACGCCCCCAAAAAGTGGCGTGGGTTAAATTGTCTATAGACGAAATGTTTATATTAATATTACTAATGATAATGCATCAATTCTTTTTTTTCAAAAATTTTAAAATTTGATCGAAAAACGAATTTTTTTATCAAAAACGCTCCCAAAAAATGGGCGTGGAAAAAAAACTTTAAATGAACGAAATATAGACATTCAGATTATCTAAATATGTTGTTCAGAAAGATTTTCAAAAGGCAGAACAACAAATTGAAGCAGCAGCTGAACAACAGCGTGACAACGCCAACAACTTCAAAAACAATTCGAGGAACAGGGTAAGAAGTTTGAGAATTTATTCGAGTCAAGTTCACAGTGATTGACAATCGATTTGAAAAAATCGTAGCTACATTTATGGCTGTAGAAGAGGAAGAAAATTATGTAGCAGCTATCGAACAGAAAGTCGAAAAAGTAGATAACAATTTTGAAAAGTAGGTTGAGAAAGTGGTCGAAGCATTCGAGTAGAAACTTGAAGACCGAGCTAAGAGCTTAAAATTGTAAGGAAACAAAAAGTTCGGGAAATTTCTGGCGATTGTCCACGAATGAAGTAAATGAAGCCGTCAACTTTTGACGGTCAGACGCAATGGTCAATTTATAAGAAACAGTTTGAAGCTGCTGCCATAACCAACGACGATAGCAACCAACTATGGATAGCACATTGGTCTAGCTACGGAGCTGTTGCAAACCATCTCCGTTGACAATCAACGCAACAACGACGCTATCGTGAAAGCAATTGAGATGCGGTTTGGTGATGACCACATGTTAGAAGTGTATTGAGTGCAGCTGTGCAGCAGAGTCCAGAAGAGAGGCGAAACTCTTCAACAACTAAAAGCAGGTGTTGAACGCCTATCACATTGGTCTTGTAGGAGTCTACAATCCAAACGCTCACTTCAAATTTGAATATTTGAAATTCAAATAAATAATGAGCATCTAAGATCCACCGGAAGAGTGCTACACATCACATCATTAATAATTCAGCATAACTCAGATCACAGCAAGAGTGCGACATCTGACACCTGACATCTACAATCAACATTTATTATTGCACATATTGGCTACGTTTACACCGTAAACTATATTTGGTCCGGCACTAAATAATTTAGTCTCAGAAATTTTCTGTTTACAACGTACATGACTAAATTATTTTTCCCAAGATCAGCCCCAATGGCTATGTTTTCACCGTGGACAATAACCTATTATAACAATTAGTATACCACTTCATATTATGGCACTAACATGGATACACTAACTCACCTCAAGGTGGCATGACAAACAGTAGAAAAAGTACAAGGAAGTTATGTATTAATTCGCATTTCGCAGACGATCACTGTATTAGTAACAGACAAAAATAATGAAACAAATAAAATTAGTTGTTCTTGTTTTTTTATTGAAGGCCTTTTATTTGAAAGAAATTGAGTGGGTTATTTCAACACAATACGAATTTGTAATGACATCTATGCGCAAGGTAGAATAAACAGTTTAGTCCAGGTCACCTAAATAAGTGGACTGACCTAAACAATTTATTGCTTGTTCGAGGTGTTTACATCGATGGGACTTACACCAAATGTAGGCTTAGTCCCGGTTATTGTCCACGCTGTAAACGTAGCCATTTTCTAGGTTTCGATTAGTCGATTCTTAGAGATCAGCAGTCTTAAGGAGCTCATCGAGTAGATTTTTCACGGAATAACAACTCTCGAGCCCAAATGCGTTGCTGGAATTGCAACAAAACTGGACATCTAATGCGTCAGTGCTGAAACCCATCAAGGCGTAGCAATTGTCCACATTGCAACAGTCGGCAGAGAGAATCATCTGACAGAGAGAAGCATCTGGCAGTGACAACAATCGACCTGCTGTTATGAATTGCAATGAATACCAATAGTCGGGAAATGCTTAAGAACCAACTTTGCGGGTAAGACGTTGAGTTCTGGAATCGACGCCTCAAGGACGTCATCAGGTCTTGAGGTCTTGAGATATCTAAATGTGGAGCTCCCGATGGAATACGGTCTACCAAATACAGTTATGCTGAGAACAGTTGTCGAGAAGGACCACCGTCATCAGAAACTGTTATGTGGGTTAAGCTGGAGGTTGATCCTGGGAGCCACCGATTCCTACTTCGTTAGAAAAATGTTGGTGGAACCATAGAACAAAATGGTTCCAATACGAGTCTTAGACACCAGACCACAAGAGGTGAGAATCCGAAAAGGAAAAGTTATTGATAAATGTGTCCCGGTTAACGCAATATCAAGCAGAAGGGAGGACTGCTAAAACAGTCCTACGAAAAATCTGATTTGGTGCAACACCAAATCAACACTGGATATGCTAGACCAATTCGTCAGCCAGCAAGGAGTCTGACATTAGCCAAGCAGGCTGATGTTGCAGAATTGGTTGTGACGATGGAGAGGGACAGATTGATAGAAAATAGTCCGTGGTTATAACCAGTGGTACTGGTTAAAAAAAATGGCAGAACCCGATTCTACGTTGACTATCGGTGGCTCAACGATGTCACCAAGAAGGGCAGTTACTCTCTACCTAGGATTGATGACACTCTCGATACTCTAAAGGGGTCAGAATGGAATGCCGACGCAAGTTATTTTGGAGTTGGAGCCGTTTTATCGAAAGTACATGAGGGACAGGAAAGAGTGGTGGCCTACTTCAGCAAGGTTCTGTCCAGACCTGAAAGAAACTACTGTGTGACAAGGAGGGAACTCTTAGCGTTAATTCTTCTTCGTATAGACCATGCTACTCTAATGTGGTTGCTTCAATTTAAGAATACAGAGGGACAAGTTGCTAGATGGATTGAGCGGCTGCAGAGCTACGATTTTGACATTCAGGGCACCCAGCACAATAACGCGGACGCACTTTCTCGTCGACCATGCGGCATTAACTGCAAGCACTGCACCCGCCAAGAAGAGAAGGAGCTCATCACCAGCGAATAAGAGCCGAGCCCAACAGCGGTTGGACAACTGAAAAGATCAGAGAAGCACAGATGGAAGACCCCGACATTGAAGCGATTCTCATCTGGAGAGAACACATAGAGAAACCAGATTGTCAAGAAATTTCGGATCTTAGCCCAACTCTTAGTTTTTTTTTCCGTGGGCTGGTGGAAATCTTCATAGACACGATGAGCACGTGCCCAAAGTAGTGTGAGATTTTTACTCACTAAAACCACCACCCATTTTGTATTTCTATTGCAACTAAGTATTCGACTTATCCAGCAATTTTTTATCACGAGTATATAATATGTTTGGCAGGTAACTTTCCTTTGAGAGTTCCTGCTTTTCCGCAATTTATAGCGCGTTTTGTTATTATCGGGCCAAGTCTAAGGGTTTAGTTCTTTGAAGACGCCGCAATATATTTGTTTCGTCAAGAATTTGGAGGACTGTTGTGTTAACGTATCCCAATAAACGTTTTTTATGTTTTCGTGCAAAATTTTTTGTTTCATCTTTAACCGCGGAAATACCCAGATCTCTGCGTAGATCTTCGTTCCTTACGTACCACGACGCATTGACGAATGATCTTAACATTTTGTTTTCAAAAGTTTGTAAAATGTTTAGCTTCGTTTCACTGGTACAACCCCATAGTTGTATACCATATGTCCAAACCGGTCTTAGCACTTGCTTGTATAATAGCAGCTTGTTATCAAGGTTAAGCTTCGAATATTTTCCGAGCAACCAGTACAGTTATCTGTATTTATTCTTAAGTTCTTCGCATTTCTTTTTTACATGCGACTTCCATTTTAATTTTGCATCGAGTGTCATACCGAGATATTTCACTTCATTTGCAAATGGGACTCGAACCGTATTTAGAAATACAGGCAAATTGTTTGTCCGTTTATACGAAAAATCTATATGGATCGATTTGCTCTCATTAAGTGCAATCCGCCAGGATCCAGGTCCATTCATTAACCTCGTTAAGAGCGTTTTGTAATTTGATATTTGTTTCCTCTATTGTTGTGCCAACTGCTAGTATAGCAGTATCGTCAGCAAACGTTGCAACTATTGTATCGTTTGTTTGTGGGATATCAGGAGTGAATAGGAGACACAGGATTGGTCCAAGGACGCTTCGTTGCGGTACACCTGCCATTATTTCTTTGAACTCGGAATATTCGCTTCCAAGTTTCACACGGAAGAGTCTATGCTCAAGATACGACACGAGGATTTTATATAATTGTTCTGAGGGCTCAGTGGCGCGATGGTTAGGGCGATGAACTGCCGCGCAGGAGGTCTGGGTTCGATTCCCAGCCATAGCAACACCTAAATGATTTTTCACTGGCCCTCCTCTCGTGATGATCTGATAAATCATCCGAGTAGTATCAATTGTCAAGAATAGCTTATCTCGATTTAGCCGTTCGGAGTCGGCATAAAACAGGAGGTCCCGCCATCGTGCAAGAAGTACACACGCACACATGAATTGTTGTGAGAAAGCTAGGCCCTGGGTACTAACGAGCCTGTTGCGCCAAAAATTTGTATTTGTTTTTTTTGTTCTGGCAGAACTTGACTTAGTTTATTCGTAAGGCCTTTGTGCCACACCTTGTCAAAAGCTTGCGACACGTCAAGAAATACGGCTGAACAAATTTTCTTTTCTTCGAAAGCTTTCTCAATTACATCTGTAATTCGATGTACTTGGTCCACCGTTGAATGTTTACTTCGAAACCCAAATTGATGGTCAGACGTTTCTGTTCAATTATGGGGTGTAAGCGACCGAGTAATATCCGTTCAAAAACTTTTGAAACTATTGGAAGAAGTGAAATAGGCCTGTAGGATTTTATTTCATTTGGTGATTTTCCTGGTTTTAGAACCATAATCACTTCCGCGACTTTCCACTGTCTTGGTATGTATTCTAATCTGATTGCTGCATTTATTATAAAAAGCAGCTTAATTAATGCTTTCCGAGGCAACATTTTAAGAAGTTCTCCTGTAATTAGGTCATAACCCGGAGCTTTTTTAGGCCTTAGTTTCTGTATTTCCCGTTTAAGCTCGGCAATACTTGCATATCTTACTATATTATTATCGGTTGTACTCTCGAATATATTAATGTTTTCATTTTGCGCTGGACCATCAAATGGCTTAAATGTTTCCTCAAGATGTGAGGCAAAAACGTCAGCTTTTTCCTTATCGCTTTTTGCCCAAACGTCTTGAGTTACCCTAATTGGCCGCACAGCGATTTTTGGCCGTTTTATGACTCTAATTGCTTTCCAGAGCGAATAATTCGATTCCTTTCCAGCGGTAAGGCTTTGCAGATAAGTTTCTACTGCATGGTTTTTAAAACTTTTTATCTTGCGGGGCACGAGTTTGGTGCCATCTTTTACGAGGTTTTATTTTTTGTCTTACTAAATCTTGTATTTCTCGGGGGTACTTAATATTACTATAGCTCACAATTTTGTTCTGTTGAGGAGTATTATTCCATGCTGCTTTTTGGATGGTATTGATAAATGAGTCAACAACGACTTCGAGTTCCAATGGGGTTCTAAGCGATACACCCAGTCGGATATTATTTCAATATCGTTTTTGAAACCTTCCCAGTTGGTTTTCGCGTTTGTTAATCTGGGTGGTTTTTCATTTATTATCAGTGACTCGCTCGTTGTTAAAATGACTGGAGAATGATCAGAGATATTTCGCTTCATTTGCAAATGGGACTCGAACCGTATTTAGAAATACAGGCAAATTGTTTGTCCGTTTATACGAAAAATCTATATGGATCGATTTGCTCTCATTAAGTGCAATCCGCCAGGATCCAGGTCCATTCATTAACCTCGTTAAGAGCGTTTTGTAATTTGATATTTGTTTCCTCTATTGTTGTGCCAACTGCTAGTATAGCAGTATCGTCAGCAAACGTTGCAACTATTGTATCGTTTGTTTGTGGGATATCAGGAGTGAATAGGAGACACAGGATTGGTCCAAGGACGCTTCGTTGCGGTACACCTGCCATTATTTCTTTGAACTCGGAATATTCGCTTCCAAGTTTCACACGGAAGAGTCTATGCTCAAGATACGACACGAGGATTTTATATAATTGTTCTGAGGGCTCAGTGGCGCGATGGTTAGGGCGATGAACTGCCGCGCAGGAGGTCTGGGTTCGATTCCCAGCCATAGCAACACCTAAATGATTTTTCACTGGCCCTCCTCTCGTGATGATCTGATAAATCATCCGAGTAGTATCAATTGTCAAGAATAGCTTATCTCGATTTAGCCGTTCGGAGTCGGCATAAAACAGGAGGTCCCGCCATCGTGCAAGAAGTACACACGCACACATGAATTGTTGTGAGAAAGCTAGGCCCTGGGTACTAACGAGCCTGTTGCGCCAAAAATTTGTATTTGTTTTTTTTGTTCTGGCAGAACTTGACTTAGTTTATTCGTAAGGCCTTTGTGCCACACCTTGTCAAAAGCTTGCGACACGTCAAGAAATACGGCTGAACAAATTTTCTTTTCTTCGAAAGCTTTCTCAATTACATCTGTAATTCGATGTACTTGGTCCACCGTTGAATGTTTACTTCGAAACCCAAATTGATGGTCAGACGTTTCTGTTCAATTATGGGGTGTAAGCGACCGAGTAATATCCGTTCAAAAACTTTTGAAACTATTGGAAGAAGTGAAATAGGCCTGTAGGATTTTATTTCATTTGGTGATTTTCCTGGTTTTAGAACCATAATCACTTCCGCGACTTTCCACTGTCTTGGTATGTATTCTAATCTGATTGCTGCATTTATTATAAAAAGCAGCTTAATTAATGCTTTCCGAGGCAACATTTTAAGAAGTTCTCCTGTAATTAGGTCATAACCCGGAGCTTTTTTAGGCCTTAGTTTCTGTATTTCCCGTTTAAGCTCGGCAATACTTGCATATCTTACTATATTATTATCGGTTGTACTCTCGAATATATTAATGTTTTCATTTTGCGCTGGACCATCAAATGGCTTAAATGTTTCCTCAAGATGTGAGGCAAAAACGTCAGCTTTTTCCTTATCGCTTTTTGCCCAAACGTCTTGAGTTACCCTAATTGGCCGCACAGCGATTTTTGGCCGTTTTATGACTCTAATTGCTTTCCAGAGCGAATAATTCGATTCCTTTCCAGCGGTAAGGCTTTGCAGATAAGTTTCTACTGCATGGTTTTTAAAACTTTTTATCTTGCGGGGCACGAGTTTGGTGCCATCTTTTACGAGGTTTTATTTTTTGTCTTACTAAATCTTGTATTTCTCGGGGGTACTTAATATTACTATAGCTCACAATTTTGTTCTGTTGAGGAGTATTATTCCATGCTGCTTTTTGGATGGTATTGATAAATGAGTCAACAACGACTTCGAGTTCCAATGGGGTTCTAAGCGATACACCCAGTCGGATATTATTTCAATATCGTTTTTGAAACCTTCCCAGTTGGTTTTCGCGTTTGTTAATCTGGGTGGTTTTTCATTTATTATCAGTGACTCGCTCGTTGTTAAAATGACTGGAGAATGATCAGAGGAAAGATCAAAGCATTTTTAACTTTGATTCGATTGGACGGCAGACCTTTTACAATGAAAAAATCGATCAAATCCGGTATTTTTCTAACATCAGTTGGCCAGTAAGTTGGTTTTCCCGTAGAATGAAATTCGGTATTGTACTTTCTACCTACATCATAAAGCATCCTACCTTTCTGTGATATGCATCTAGATCCCCAGAATGTATGTTTTGCATTAAAGTCCCCTCCGATGACAAAACGTTGTCCAAGGGAATTAAGCAAGTTTTCAAAGTCAATTTTCTCAACCTTGCATCGTGGTGGGCAGTAAATAGACGATATCTTCAGAAAGGATTGTCTGCTTTTGACTTGTATAGAGCTAACATGCATTGTTTCGATTTCTAGTTTAAGATCAATCGTATGATTGTATCCTTGGCAGCGCTTGCACTGGGGAACTAGTTTGGAATCCTTAAGCATAGGCTCTATTTTTACAACAATATTAAGTATTGTTCTTATTTCATAAATTTTGTTCAAACTTTCTGTTCTATCGAAGGTGAGTATAAATAAAGGAAGACCGCGTTTTTTTACATTTCCTTCGCCATCTTTTTGCTTTTGGTCTCGCTTGACAATGTTAACGGCATCTATGACTTTATATTGCCTGTTTTTCAGATCGTTTACAATGTCATCCTTTAAGCACGACGCATGCAACCCTCTATCTACAACGCGTAAAGGCCTTTCAGATTTATTTTCAAAGGAATACCATTCTATTTTATCGGTATTAAGCTTGCGAGATAATAGACGGTAACTTTCAGGGTCTTTAACGCAGACTTTCCATGTATTTTTTCTTAGCGATGTTACTTGGTAGCCCGATAATGGCAACGATTTTAGCAAGGTATGCAACTTGTTAAAGTCGTCAATACCGATCACATTAATTGGCGGTGTTAATAATTTCTTTGTCGCGGTTTATTATTTCAGGAGAGGATACAGCTTACCTCTTTTTTACTGTTCTTTTCTTTAAGATCCAGTCAGTTTCGCGACTGAGTTCTTCTTCATCCGTGTGGTATTCCGAATTCACGGGACCGTTTGAACTTGGTTTTGGCTCATTAGGTATTTTAAATGAACTCTTCAGAGTCATATTTTCTTCCTTAAGATGGAGAATTTCATTACGAAGCTCCTTGAGACACATATATTTTTTTGAGATCCTGATGTATGTGACTCTTAGTGTCTTGAGATGAAAATGGGAGTCCTCCGACGGAACGTCCTTTGTAACACAGCTTGTCGTTCCACGCCCATGGTCAAAGATGTACTACGGGAGCTACATGGTGGAGTATCCGGAGGCCATTTGGGAATCAAAAAGACTTTAGACAAAGTGAAGGAGCGATTCTACTGGCCGTCTGTAAGAGAAGACATCGACAAGTGGTGCCGAAAATGCATTAGATGCGCCGCCTGTAAAGGACCAAAATGAAAGACGCAAGGTGTCATGCATCAATACAACGTTGGGGCACCATTCGAAAGAATAGCATTAGATATAGTTGGCCCCTTTGCAGAAACGAATAGCGGAAACTATTACATATTAGTTGTTATCTACTACTTCAGCAAATGGCCGGAAGCATTCGCTATACCTAACCAGGAAGCGAACACCGTAGTGGAACAGATCGTGGACAACTGGGTAACGTTGGAACTACATTCTGATCAAGTAAAAATGTTGGATCCAGAGTATTCTAGGATATTTGCCAGCGGCTAGGTATTAAGAAGACCAAAACGAAACCATTCATCCACAGTCAGACGGAATGGTGGAACGATATAATGGAACCTTGAAAGAACACCTCTCCAAGGTGGTAGGGGACAATCAACGAAACTAGGATCGTTGCAATCCCTTGTTCCTGATGGCGTACCGAAGCGCGGTGCATAGCACCACTGGATACTCCCCATGTGAAGTCTTGTTTGGCCGAGCATTAAGTTTGCCTAGTGAATTAATGTTCGGATCCCCAACGGTAGATCCAACAATTGAAGATGTCTACATTGATGATCTACGGGAAAGACTCCGAGATATCCACGAAAGGGCCAGGGCAAGAATAAGACTAACAAGCGATCGTATGAAAACCAGGTACGATATCAGATCAACAGGAACGGTATTTCAGGAAGGAGATTCAGTGTGGCTATATAATCACCGACGTCAACAAGGAATATCGATGCTTGGGTGTTGTAGAACGAGGGTAGACTCTTGTTGGCCCAGTGGCTGTAACTCTGACTACACATCAAATATGCTTATTTTTACCTCCAAGTGGTAACCATCAGGTACTGGTCTCATCCAACCGGATTTGCCTGGCTATACGGTAAGTGCGAGTCTCAGAACGACACGGAATGAATACCCGGCCTGCCGTCCCAGGCGAACCTAGATGATCTGCTTCGACCACAGAATGCGGATAATCACCAAGTCACAACAAATCAGAAATACTGTGAAAACAAATTAATGTCGAAAGAATGCAATCGCAAGAGACCGCCAAGACCTTCGCGCAACGCGTATCCTTTAAGCTCTCGATTAACTCCATACCACCAGCGTAAGAACAATGGCAACGATGCCAACAAGCCATTAGATCAGCCGCAACCTCTGTGCTAGGTTTTTCGCAGCAAAAAACCCCCTTTTTTAAATCATTTTTATTTTAAATTCAACTTAGAACTAACTTACACGATAGACAAAAATTAATGAAAAACTAGCCTACTTATCTACTAACTTAAATAACATACTGGTCCTCTTCGGGCACCCTAAATTAAATAATAACAACTTAAAAACTAATGCCTTTCGGCCTAAAATCTAATTTAATTATTTTATTATATATATATATATATATATATATATATCTTTTTGTTTACCAAGAAACATTTTTAAAAAAAAACTTCGTTTAGTAGCAAAAAAAAACCTGGTTTGATGAGGAATGCCGACAGATGCTCGCAGCCAAGAACGAGGCCTACAAGGATAAGCTGCAGGTGAAGACGATAGCTGCCATTGAGCTCTATAGGCAGAGAAGAAGGGAAGAATACCAGCTTTTCAGAAAGTCCAGTTTTTCATGTGCGGTCGTTGTGGGGTACAGCAGCTGACCACCACTTATTCAACGCACAAACAAGAACGGAGAAGATGTTTATTAACGAATGCTTAACTTATCAAACAAGGCAATTATTAAACACTGCAATGCAACGTCAATGAAGGCCACGAAGGGGTATAAATATGTATGGACGAGAAATGGGACTGTTTATTTGCGGAAGAAAGAGGTTGACAATGCTATAAAAAATTGTGTGATTTCGTTAAAATATGAGTTGTGTTAGTTCTGTCTCTGCCCCATTCTCAGTTACAAATGCATGTGAATACCCAGTCAATCGAACTCGTCTTGTTGAATATTGTTTTTGTTTACATCAAAACATACGCAGCATGAGAAAACATTTTTCGGTTCTCGTAGCTCATATTGAGTCGATTGTTAATCTACCTGTCGTTATAGTTTTAAGTGAAATATGGATATATGAAAATGAATTTAGTCTCTTTAATATACCGGGTTATACACCATTTGGCAATTGCAATAATTCGTATTCTGATGGTGGTGTACCTGTCTTTGTTAAAGATGGTTATGTTTATGTGTCAGACTCAGAGTTAAAGTTCTGTAGTTTAAAATTTACCAGAGGTGATTTATTAAAATTGTCGTTTAAATATGAGAATAACTATTACACTATTCTGTGCATATATAGACTACACGAATAAAGTAAAGTATTTTCATTGATGAATTTAGCAACATTTTAAATGAAGTTAGTTATTTTAGGAGACATTAATATTGACTTACTAAATGCGATAGAAAAAGAAACGGAGAATTACTTATTTACTATGGCTTCTAATGGTCTTAATAAGAGTCTTATCAGCGAACCAACCCGTGTGACCAATTCGATCAAGAGTTGCATAGATCACATTTTTCTTAGATCGCATAAAAATAACACAAACATTTTTAGTGGTAAAGTCTTAAAGAAAAGTGTCTTACAGATAATAGTATGATTGCCCTCAATTATTTTAGTGATTGCAAACGCACTGAAGGCCTCACACCCTTATCCTCAACATTCAAGGAATGCGTGGATTTCAAACTATGTTTAACATATGAATTCTGGGAGTCAGTTTATTCCGAAAGTAATCCTTCCGTTGATTTTGATATATTCATTAACATTTTACAAAGCCACACTAAGTTTTGTACTTTCTTGGTGAAACAAAATCGATTAACAAGAAACGTTTAAAACCCTAGATGAGTAATAATCTTCTTATTCAGATAAGAACGAAAAAAAAGATAAGTTTAAAATGTAAAAAACATCCCAATAATAATAAACTTAAAAAACAGTTTAACTCTATGTGCAAAAAAATTCATACAAATATAACTAGAAAAAAACTCGTAAAAATTACTACACTGATCTATTTGCAAGAGCCGACGGAAATATTCGCAAAGAGTGGAGAGTAGTTGACAACATTTTGGGAAACAATAGAAATCGCGTTGTAATTGATAGTATTGAAGTTTAAGGTATTATTGAATCTGACATATTCAGCATCTCAAACAAATTCAACGATTATTTTATTGAAGTTTCTCAAAAACTAAAACCAATTGTTAAAATATAGGGTTTTTCAACAGGGACGCTACAAAAGTTGAGTGACAGGGACAGCAAACGAGGCCATATTTCTTGCCGCTCTTTTGACATTTCTCTTGAGAAGGTTTGCCATTTCATGATGGAAAGATATACGAGCCAGCAACGAGTCGAAATTATTAAAATTTACTACCGAAATTCGGAGTCAGTGGCCTCAACGTTAAGAGCGCTACGTCCAATTTATGGTCGTAGTAAAAAAATTGAATCCACAGGCACAGTACAAAAAAATGAATTGAAAATGATTCGGATTTTCATCGAAAAATCATCTTCAGCGATGAAGCTCATTTCTGGCTGAATGGCTTCGTCAATAAACAAAATATGTAGTATTGGTCAGGCAGCAATCAATACGTCTTCCATGAGTCATCATTGCATCCCGAAAAAATGACGGTTTGGTGTGGTTTATGGGCCGGCACGTTACTGTGAATGGGAATCGCTACTGTTCAATGATAACCGAATATATTTGGCCCCAATTGGATGATATGGACTTGGAGGACATGTGGTTCCAACAGGAATGCGCCACAAGCCACACAGCGAATGTCACAATCAATTTATTGGAAACCAAGTTTGAAGAACGTGTTATCTCACGAAATGGTTCAGTCGCTTGGCCGCCTCGGTCGTGCGATTTGACGCCGTTAGACTATTTCCTGTGGGGCTACGTCAAGCCTATGGTCTATGCCAACAAGCCAGCGACGATTGATGAACTTCGTAAGAATATCGTACGTGAAATTGCAGTAGTATCGGCCGATTTATGCTTGAAAACCATCGAAAATTGGGTTCAGCGCCTGGACTTCTGCAAGCGTGCCCGTGGTGGCCATGCAAAAGAAATCGAGTTCCAAACATAATGGCATCGAACGTACTTTCACAGGAATAAAGAATTTCATTGATATCCAAAACCGTTTTTGTTTTATTTAAAAAAAACTTTTGTAGCGGTCTTATTGAAAAACCCGATATATGTAGACTGTGGTTGCTCCACTTCTTCAAGTTTACCTGTCGATTACACACGACCAAATAGTTTCGTTTTTGAGCCAATAACTTCGAGAGAAATTTATAACGAAATCCTAAAAAATAAAAACTCTTGGACGAGTGATGGTGTTTCAAGTGTGTTTCTAAAACATATTGTACTAAGTGTTTAATCGTAGTGTTGAAAAGGATTGTTTTCCAAATCATTTGAAATGTGCTGAAGTTGTACCTCTCTTTAAAAAAGAAAACAAAAGAAATATTTCGGATTATAGGCCAATTTCTCTTCTTTCCACTTTTTCTAAAATCTTTGAAAAACTGCTTAGAGTTCCCATTTTGTCGTTCCTAGACAAGTTTAATTTCTTTTGTAGCAACCAGTTCGGGTTTAGAGCAGAAATGTCAACAGAGGATGCTATTCTGAGAGTATGATAGTTTATATTGCAACAAATCTACCATGGGTCTATTTATAAAAATGACAAAATCATTCGATATGGTGGACCATGATTTGCAAGAAGGACCAGCACTCATAATTAGCAACAGATAAACCAAAGTTAAACGAAGAGAATTAAAACATCTTACAATATTTATTTCATCAGTTTGAATTATCAGTTAGACTCATCAGCTTGACTCAATAATTAACATAAGAATAATGATTCAATTGTACTCATAAAATATAACAACTGTTTAAGTTTGAAAGGTGAAACTGATGTTTAAGTTTGGAAGGTGAACACACACACCCTGCGCTTCAATGTTTTATCTAGTTCACTGAATGCACGTTGCTGAGACAACTGCCAAATTGTCGATTTTATTTTGATCATTCGTAAAATCACTCTCTTTTCCATTTGTCTGTCATACAAAGCAGTTGAATTCTTAAATAAATTATATTATTTCATATTATATTCAAATAATTCTTTAATTCCGTAAGAATCATCTTCTACATATTTTGGTGCCTCCTGTGAGGACTTAGACTCAGCAAGGACAGTGGAATTTATTGGTTAAAGGGTTTGGTAAATTTTTTTTTTTATTTTTCTATCAAAATTGCATGCCTTTGTGAACACGCTGACGAAGCTTTCGGAACTACAAATCATTGGATAAATTTGTATTTTATGTATTTTGTATTTGTATGGCGGATTTGAATTTGAGACTTTCTGCAACAAATGCAATCAAGCGATTTCACGAGCGAATTATCGGTTCCAACCTAGATGCATACGATTCTTCACAATTGGAGCAGGAACTAAAATCAGTCAACGCACACTTCGTCCGCTTCGTTGCGAACCATGAGGCGTTGATTTCCAAGGCCAAAGCGGATGAGTTGATGGAGCATGAAAAACTCTGGGACATCGTGGAGCTGAATTACAACGACATATGTGTTCGTCTAACCAAAGGTTGCGAAATCGGGTATGAAATCGGGCCAGTCACAGAATCGTGAATCGTCAGTGCATAAGCAAGGTGACGTGTCCGCAGTTTCGAATGGGTTTGACATGAAATTAGACCCAATAGTAATTCCAACATTTTATGGGTCAATACATAATTGGCTGGCATTTAAGGATGTTTTTGAAGCGCTTGTTCATGATACGAAGTTGCCAGTGGCATACAAACTTGGTAAACTTCGGCAGGCTGTTGATCCTGTTAAAGTGCCGCTAATTGGTGGAATGTATTCCGGTGGTTACGAGGATGTCTGGGCCGCGTTGAAAGGTCGCTATGATAACAGGAAGTTGTTGGCTGAAATTCACGTGTCCCGATTCATTAATCTCAAACCAGCAGCAGACGAGACGGCGAAGGCATTGTTAGCCATCGTGGACACGGTGCAGGAATCCCTTCGTGCGTTGCAGATGATGAAGCTTCCCGTTGACAAATGGGATGCGTTGGCAGTTCCTCTTGTGGTATGCAAGCTACCAATTTCCACTCAAAGGGCTTGGTGTATGGCATCATCGTCGGATAACATTCCTATTCTGGTTGATCTTCTAAATTTCTTGGAAAAACGAGCGCAGAGTCTCGCTACTGAGCAAATAAGAACACCATCACGGATGGAACCATCATCTTCTCGACAACATCAACGCATCCATCAACCTGTGAAGTCTCATTTAGCTACTATTGAAGAAGGAAAGTGTGCACACTGCCAAGGTATTCATCGAATCGCGCGTTGCCAAAGTTAACTGAACTTGAAACCGGATCAGCGTTTCGAGTCCCTTACACGGTCAGGTTTGTGCTTTAATTGTCTAAAACAAGGACATAATTCTAGGCAATGTTCTTCGGGTGGTTGTCGGAAGTGCGGGCGCAAGCACCATACCATATTTTGTCGGGAGCAACAAGCAGGAACAACGGCTCTAGCAGCAAACTCACAATTAACGGACGTGTCACCACCCTGCGTTCAACCTGTTCCTAGCTCTAGCCAACCACTGGAGCTACGTCCATTGTGACTAACTGGACTGGCCAACACGTCCATCAGCTGTCTCACCCGTGGCGACCACGTTGTTTTGCTTGCGACAGCCAAGGCTCAAGCACGTGGAGATTATTCAGAGCAGTGCTTAACTCGAATACTTTGCGATCCTGGATCGCAGGTAAGTTTGGTGACAGAACGTTTGGCTAACTACTTAAATCTTTATAGAAACAAGGTCGAGTTAGCGATTGAAGGCATCGGTGCTTTATCACAAGCCAAATCAAGTGGTAGTGTGGTACTTACTCTACAGGCTACTAAAGATGACTTTTCGCTTATGATAGCCGCATTGATTATTCCAGCAATTACATCAACTACTCCAGCAGTGCATGTTGATGCTAATCAATGGCCACACTTACATTGTCTTCAGTTGTCAGATCCGGACTTTGGAACTCCAGGAAGTATCGATGTTTTGATTGGTGCGGATGCCTGGGGTCTTATGGTGGAAAGTGACATCATCAGCGGAGGGCCAGCAGAACCTATTGCACAGCGGACTGGGTTTGGATGGGTTGTATTCGGTCCAGCCTCTACGTAAACAACATCCGATAACCCGCTACGAACATTAAGTGCTCAAGTCTGCGCAGCTGAGTCAAGGTTAGAAGAGATAGTGCAAAACTTTTGGAAAGTGGAAGAAGTCCCCAGCGATTCTAATGATGATGAGAATTGCAGTCGCACGCACACTAGAAACAGAGATGGCCGCTACGTGGTGCATATACCTTTTCAAGCTGATGCACAGAAGTTGGGGCTCTCATACTACAGCGCTTTGGACAATTTTATTCTCTTGAAAGGCGCCTGGCGGGCAACGAAACGTTACGAGAACAATACGTGCAGTTTATGAGGGATTACGCTGCGCTTGGGCACATGCAACGCGTGGATCAGTCTGGTGACCACGTTGACTGCTATTAAATTCCTCATCATGCTGTTACTGAAAAGTTCCGAGTGGTATTTAATGCATCGGCGCCGACTAGCAATGGCATTTCGCTCAATGACATTCAGTTGTCAGGACGAACGATTCAGGATCCGTTGGTTCACGTCATATTTCGTTTTCGCCGGTTCCGGATTGCGATTACGGCGGACATTGAAAAAATTTTTCAGCAGGTTTTGGTGACGCAGATGCATAGGAACTTCCAACGTATCCTTTGGCGCGAATCAGCTACAGAAAATGTTCAGGTATATTAGCTAACGACGGTCACATACGGCATGAAAGGAAGTACGTTCAACGCGGTACGCTGTTTGCACCAATGTGCATACGACAACTTTAATGCGGTCATAGATGCAGAGAACGATAAACATATGATGCATTGGCTGCTCGTGACGCCATTCTGAGATCGTTTTACGTGGATGACTTTCTTGCAAGCTGCGATGGGACGGACGAAGCTATTAAATTGGGTGCCAATGTTAACAATGTTCTATTAGCCGGTCAATTTTAGCTTCGAATATGGAATTCTAATAGTACCCAGATCTTAAACCGTTTCGCTAATGATGTTTCTATCTCCACAGAGCTCATCATAGAATCCCCTATAGCAACTGTTCTTGGCCTTCGATGGGATCCTGCTGCGGATGAACTATTTTTCAACGTCAAGCTTAAGCAAAGGTGCGAATCTCCAATAACAAAGAGGTCGGTTCTTAGTGAAGTTGCTCAAGTGTTCGATCCTACCGGTTTGTTAGCCCCTGTCGTCATAGCGGGCAAGATGTTCATCCAGGAACTATGGGCAGCTGGAATTAGTTAGGATGGCCCACTTCCTAATGAGCTTCTTGAGCGGTGGATTGCCTTTCGCGATTGATGAGTTCCTCTTTCTTGTGTTCGAAGGGGCGACAACAATACTTCATGGCTTTTGTGATGCTAGTTTAAACGGATACGCTGCTGCAGTATACGTGAAGACAACTGGGTCCAGGACTGGTGAGCAATCCGGCATATGTTTACTTACAGCCCGCACGAAAGTAGCACCATTGAAAGGAATCACAATACCTCGGCTTGAGCTGTGTGCAGCGCATCTGCTAGCTGTCACGCTGGTCAACGTTCGTATCGCATTGGAGTTAACGGATACCCCATACTACCTATGGTCGGATTCCAGCATTGTGCTTAGCTGGTTACGAAAGCAGCACTAAAACCGTACCTTTCCAACCGAGTGAGACAGATACAAGAACTGACTTCCCCAGATAGATGGCACCATGTCAGATCGGCGCAAAACCTAGCTGATTGTGCCAGTCGTGGCTTAAGAACACAAGAGCTTTTGGAACACGACTTGTGGTGGAAGGGACCGCAGTGGATGAGAGATGATGCTGTCCCAGTAGAGCAACGTATACCTTGTAGCGAACAGGAGCTTATGACCGTGCAAGAAGAGACCAAACTCGTTTCAGCGGTAATGGTGTCATCAGTCCATGCCGAGCTTACAACAAATGCTGCGATGGTAAGGTCATATCTTTAACTGAACGCTTTAGTTCCATCCAGAAGATGATCTATACTATAGCTTTTATGTTGAGATGGACACCGAAACGTCGGTTGTAACGCAAATCATTGACAATCACACCGGACGAGTCTGATGATGCGTTGAAGATCCTTGTCCGTATCGACCAGAATAAATCCTTTGCAGCTGAGATCCTTTGTCTTCGGAACGGTTCAAGTGTTTCCAAATCTAGCCGTTTGCTTCCCCTCAACCCTTTTATAGATGATTATGCGACTTAGCGGACGCATTGGAGAGGCTTCTTCTTTGTCGCATGATCAACGGTTGTCAATGACAACATCTCTTCCTTGGGTCCGAGTAAATGGAGCAAGGCCATTCATAAAGGCGGGCGTTTATTATTGCGGCCCGTTCAGCATAAGGGTTGGAACAAAGCGATCTCGTACAACTATAAAGACATATCTGGCGATATTTGTCTGCATGGTAACCAAGGCCGTACACATAGAAGTGGTAGAGGATCTATCAGCACAAGCCTTTCTGGACGCCTATACGCGATTCATTAGCAGGCGGGGGTAGTGCCGAGATTTATACAGCGATAACGGCACAGCTTTCGTGGGTGCGAATCGCCTTCTCCAAGAGGATTTAGCAGCCTGGATGAGCGACAACAACCAGCAGTCTTTAGCTGATATGGGAACTCGGTGGCATTTTATCACACCCAGCGCTCCACATCAAGGAGGTCTTTGGGAGGCTGCGGTGAAATCAGCTAAGTATCGTATAGTTCGCTTAGTTGGCTGTCAGATTCTTTGGAACAACCAGCTTCAGACTTTGGCCGCACGGATTGAAGCATGCCTTAATTCAAGGCCGATGACACCCCTGCATGATGATCCTGAGGACAAGATGGCGTTGACTCCTGGCGATTTTCTTATTGGTTCTCCACTAATAGCAGTGCCAGAAGCAAATCTTAACGACATACCAAACAATCGTCTCAAACAATGGGAATGGCTAAGACATATTCATCAGCGCTTTTGGGAAAGGTGGAGCGATGAATATTTATCAACACTGCAAATGGGAAAAACGAGAACGTGACGTCAAGGTGGGAGATATCGTTTTAGTACGTCACGAAAATCTACCACCAACTCACTGGAGGTTAGGACGTGTGGTGGAGGTTTCTGAGGTTGGGTCCACCGCGATTGTTGTTGCAATGAAGTCAAGTACTCGTTACTCCAGCGCCTCCAAAATCCGTCTACCCTTGCTTGAATTGCTTGCCAGCACAACAGGCGATTTTGTGTTATTTCTGTAGATGGCTCCGGTATTGCTGTATATGGTGCACCATATACATAAAGCCATAAAGCCTTTATTTTGAGGATATTAATTTTAAGGATGGGATGGGATAGGGTATTCAACGATCCGCATAGCGGATTGTAGCCTCTCATATGTTTGTTTACGTTATTAATTTTTTGACAGTCCTAAATAGGATTGAAGTTGGTTGCGCTTCAAAAATATATGTTTTTTTTCATTTGGCAACACTTTTCTTACGCCTTTTTCGTTTTATACGATCGCACTTATCGTGACAATCGTTTACTTCTTTATCGTTTACTTGCCGTTCGTTTCGTTTTATGAAATAGAGCCCCTGGTAGATGATGAAATTTGCAATTTTACAGCGTTTACTAAAGTGTTTGTGTCTCAAATAGTAATCTATATCTTCACCAAAGTAAAGATTTTGAAAATATATTATTATGATGCGTTTAGCGTTGTACACTTCTGAGGGTAGTAGATGGTCCAAGTTAAAGTCTATTGTTTTCCGAAATTTGGGATTAAACCGGTACATGAACTCCACCGTTCGAACCAAATGATTCCAAGAGGAGATGCGAGACGACAGATATTCGATTTTTTTTAACGTTAGATATTCGATGGGATAATCTTGGGTGACTGCTAGGTAGGATGGTTTAGAATGTTTCCTCCAACTTGCATTCAGGATGTTCATTATAATTTGTAATTATATGCCGCGCGATACACAATCCGCGGGGTTTTGCTCCGATCTCGCATGGAACCATCTTGATTGCTGTATGGTGTTTAGTATCTCGGCTTTCCGATTCCCGATGTAAATTTCCCATCGTCGAGGAGGGGAGGATATCCAAGAGAGGACGACTTTTGATTCACACCATGCAAACACATTTGAACAGGTTATATTTAATGAATTTCGAACAGCAATCAGTAACCTTGCTCGTAAAAATGCCCCACATAGTTCCAATCGTGAAATGGTAAGTTGCTTGAGAGGAGCTACCCGAGTTTTTTCGCAACGATATTCGCTGATAACAGGAGTAAATTACAACAGCATACGCGGAAGATAAGGCGTCGGAAAAGCCATGCAACTGAAAGCTGAGCCTATAGACCGATGAATTTGAAGGTTAGTGAGCAACACGAGCTCATCACGAGTTTTACACCACTGTTTCGCGATAGAGTCCGGCAAGAGATCATCCCAACCGAGTTTTTGATGCCACAGTTCCTATAGTAGAATTTTGAACTGCACGACCGAAGGACCTGTGAAACAGTGAGGGTCTAAAATTCTTGCAATACAACGAATGATATTACGTTATGTAGCAGGTTCACTGACTTCTATGTTTAAAAGAAACGAAAAATAGTCTGTTTTAGAGTTCCAATATAGGCCTAAGATGTTTACCCACGATTCCGATTCATTTTCAAACGAGCGGTTAACACATTGACTTTGCACTGGAGATTCTAAAAGTTCAGGACAATTGCAATAACGATGATTCAATTGTACTAATAAAACATATGAGAAGGCTACAATCCGCTGTGCGGAACGTTGCATAACCTATCCCATCCCATCTGTAAAAATATTATCACCAAAATGTGAATATGTCTTAAAACACGATGGGGATTAAATATAGAAAATGACATTGTCAAAACAAATTTTACGGTACTACAAAAGACAAGGTTTTTCTCCTGCATATGATATGGGGTAGTGTATAAAAATGGTTTTTATATAAAAACGCCCATAAAAAGTGGGCTTGGGTTAAAATGGTGTATAGACGAAATGTTCATATTAATATTACTAATGATTTCAATTTTTTTTTAAGTTGACCGAAAAACATTTTTTTTATTAAAAACGCCCCCAAATAGTGGGCGTGGCAAAAAACTTCATATGAACGAAATATACACATTCATATTGTCTAAATATGTTGTTCCGAACAATTTTCAAAATTCCTTATGGTTTGGTCAAAAACTACGTTTTTCTAAAAACGGAGCGTGGCAGTGGGAGGATTTCAAAAATGTTTATACTTGCTTTGATGGGAGCAACAAAGAGCCCGTGAACCAAATTTCATAATTCTAGCTCAAAATTTAAGGCCCAAAAACCGGTGACGTACGGACGGACAGACTTGGCTAAATCGACAGAGCTAGCGATTCTGAGTCGATCCATATACTTTGAGGTATATGTAGCTAAATTATTTCTCTATGTTACAAACTATGGGGTAGGGTATAAATATAACAACCGATATATAAATCAATCAAACAATAAACAAGAATAAGAACAAAATATTTGTCAACATTCAAGGTTCTGTACTTGGTCCTTTGTTTTTCCTAATTTACATAAACTCACTTTTCAAACTCAAGGTAAATGGTATTTTAACTGCTTTTGCAGACGATATAGCATTAACTTTTGAGTGTACGACTGTTTTTGAATGTATTACAAGGATCGAGGAAGATCTTTAAATTGTATGGTTGTGGTTTACTGCACACAAGTTGACCATTAGTGAGAAAACTAAGTTGATGTCTTTCAAGGGGGGTGGGGGTTAGTATGCTATTACCTTTAAGCCTTTATTAATAGCCAAAACAAATTTAATGAGAATTAAAAATAACACAAATCTATTTGCTGAAAGTTGGCCTTTATTTAAAGCGCTTCAAATTCTAACAATGAGGCATTTATATATTTTTAAAGTTTTAAGAGAATTTTTTAAACAAAGTGGTAATATACCGAGCAGAAATTCCCAAATGTATAACCTACGTACAAGTAATATGAGCTTAGTCACTGTACATAGAACACTTTTTTCTCGTTCCTATACTTATACAGCTGCAATTTTTATACCCTATCCCTTAGGCGTATATTAGTTTTGATACATAGTTTGTAACATAGAGATATAATTTAGCTACATGTACCTCAAAGTATATGGATCGACTCAGAATCACTAGCTGAGTCGATTAAGCCACGCCTGTCTGTCCGTCTGTATGTCACCGATTTGTAGGTCTTAAATTTTGAGCTAGGAGAATGAAATGTGGTATACAGGATTCTTGTAAGTGGAGAAAAACAAGTGTAAACATTTTTGGCCCACTACCACTTTTGGCTTAACCGTAAAAAAATTGAAAAGCGTCTAAACTACATATTTACAGAATCTCAATATGTATATTTCGCATAAAGTTTTTTGCCACTCCCACTTTTTGGCGGCGTTTTTAGTAAAAAAAAACCGTCTGTATACCCTACCCCATAGCATTTTTTGTCAAACAACAAAAGGTTCTGATAAACTGTTTGAACAATATGTTGTGACTATGTCATTTTCTATATTATATGCCCATAAAGCCCACTTTTTGGGGATATTAATTTAAAGGATGGGATGGGAGAGGGTATTAAACGATCCGCACAGCGGATTGTAGCCTTCTCATATGTTTTTTAAATAAATTGCCCTTTTTTAACTTTCTCTTACAAAGAGAAAGATATTGTTTTCGTGAAAATTTTCGACCTCGAGATTTTGATTGATTCTAACATTACGATGATAGCGGAGCCTAAAAAAGTGGTTTTTGGAATTCCGTCCGTCGGTCCGTCTGTCCGTAATGGTCTCCCCAGCCTAAACGGCTTGGCCGATTTTCTTCAAACTTCGTATCCAAGCTTGTTTTGGTCATAATTCTAGGCCATTTTTTTGTTTGCTTTTAGCCATGTTAATAACGGCACCTGCCATATAAAAATTACACATAACATCAATTTTCTCGAAAACGGCTCTAACGATTTTGATTAAACTTTATATATACTATAACCATAGTAGTTCCAACAAAACTGCATACCCAGTTTTTTCGAGAAAATCCATATAACTGATTTTGTCATTTAAGCCATTTAAAGAAAATAGTTAATTTCTCGCAAACTATTATGTCAAATTGAATGAAATTTAATATATATATATTACAATTACAGTTTGAAGCAATTCCACACAATTAGTTTTAGCCCAACTATCATTAAACGGAATTTTCAGTTTTGGCCACTAACGGAAAATCATTATTATTCACATTGACATCGATTCCTTCAAAATTCGGAGTAAACATTCGTATAAACACATTTCGACATTATTTATATCATTTAAGCATCAATAATCAAAATGCTTATGAAATGATCTAACTCCCAACTTGCTGTGAAAGAGAAAGTTGCGTACGGCCCAGTCGTGCACCCACCACTCGTTATTAGAGAAATTTCTTGTTTTTCCTCTATATCATAAAAGTAAAAGACTAGTTTTTCACTTTAAACTATGATTGCATTGAAGCATCTTTGTTATAACGGAAGGTTAAATTTTAAGAGCCGATATTGAATGTGAACCACACCTAAACGTCAAGTTTTTTTCTGCATTTCATTTGACATTTCTCAATTTCAGATTAACTCAATTTGAACCATGGAAAGATACACAATCGATCAACGCGTTAAAGTTACTCAGGCTTATTATAAAAATGGGCGTTCAAATCAAAATTCATATCGTGCACTTCGTGATTTTTTTCATTTCAGGGATGAGGCATGTGCCTCACCTCAGTGGATTCGTCAATAAGCAGAATTGCCGCATTTGGGCGAATGATAATCCAAGAGTGACTGTCGAAAAGTGACTGTCGAAAGTGACTGTCGAAAAATGCACCTACAAAGAGTGACTGTTTGGTGCGGTTTATGGGCTGGCGGCATCATCGGGCCATATTTTTTTCCAAAATGAGGACGGTCAGGCAGTTGTGAATGGTGTTCGCTATCGTGAGATTATAACGAACTTTTTATGGCCGGAATTGGAAGATATGGATGTTCACGATATGTGGTTTCCACAGGACGGTGCCACTTGCCACACAGCTAACGAATCAATGGCTCTTTTGCGCGACAAAATCAATGGCCGTGTTATCTCACGTGGCGATGTCAATTGGCCGCCAAGATCATGTGATTTGACACTGTTGGACTTCTTTCTTTAGGGTTATTTGAAAGAAAAAGTGGACGTCGATAAGCCAGCAACAATTCAAGAGCTAAAGGAAGAGATAAATTTGGACCATCGGAATATCGGATGGAGGTGTGCCGCCGAGGTCGCGGCGGCGATTTGGCCGATATTTTAGATTTTAAAAGACCATTATAAACGAGTTTTGTAATTGATTGTGGACAATATAGACTTAGATGATAAGTTGTTTTACAACTCTATTAAGTTGTTCCGAGTTGTTTTACAACTCTATTAAGATATTGTTTGAGATAAAGTGTATGGTTATTCCAACAGAGCTTGTTATCTAACACTATACCTAAGCATTTAAAATTGTCAACGCACTCAATCCTAAAACAATCATTGCAACAAGATTTTGAATTGTTGAATGTTGTGAAATTATCATTTATATTAGTAAAGCAAAATTGTAAACAACTTGGAGAGTGATAATAAATTGGCAAATCATCACAGGTTTTACTTTTAATATTAAATATCATAAATTTGGTTTTATCACTGATTATTAGTTTGTGATTTATGAACAATTTCCTTAGTAAATCAAGGTCATATTTAACATCTGCAAAATTACTCAGCAAACTTCTGTTTGAATATGAAAGAGGAGTATCATCAGAAAACGCTGTAACTTTACCATTAAAACGTTGAGAGAATAGGACCCAAAACTGAACCTTATGAAACACCAAGTTCAATGCAATTCGGAGCGCTGTAAATATTTTTAATTTTTACCATTTGCTTCCGATTTTTCAAATAGGAAAGAAACCAATCGTATATAACGGGTGATTTTTTAAGAGGTTTAGAACTTTTTTTAAAAAAAAAACACAAAAAATTCGAAAAAATGAATGAAATATTTATTTGAATCGATAGTTTGAACCTTGCAATTTAATGTTTAAACATAATTTCATGCAAATGTTGACCGCGGCTGCGTCTCAGGTAGCCCATCCGCTGAGTCCAATTTTGGCATACTCTTTCACACATATCGGCCGGTATCTCACGAATGAATGCATGGATGTTGGCTTCCAGTACGTCAATCGAAGCGGGCTTGTCCCTATAGACATTAGCCTTGACATACCCCCACAAAAAATAATCTAATGGTGTCAAATCGCACGATCTAGGCGGCCAATTGACCGGCCCTAAACGTGAAATTAACTGTTCACCAAACTCGCCTCGCAATTGCGCCATTGTTTCGCGTGCTGTGTGACATGTGGCACCGTCTTGTTGAAACCACATATCATGCAAGTCAAGAACTTCCATTTCGGGCAAAAAAAAGTTTGTTATCATCGCTCGGTAGCGTTCACCATTGACAGTAACGCTGCGATTCGCATCTTTGAAGAAATATGGCCCAATAATGCCGCCGGCCCATAAACCGCACCAAACAGTGGCTTTTTCAGGATGCCTTGGTAGCTGTTGCAATGCTTCTGGCTGATCTTCACCCCAGATGCGGCAATTTTGCTTATTTACGTACCCATTCAACCAAAAATGAGCCTCATCGCTGAACACAATTTTTCGATAAAAAAGCGGATCCTCGGCCAGCTTTCCAAGAGCCCATTCACCAAAAATTCGGCGTTGTGGTAGGTCGGCTGGCTTTAGTTCTTGCACCAGCTGTATCTTAAAAGGCTTTACGCCCAAATCCTTCCGCAAAATTTTCCACGTAGTGCTGTAACAAAGGCCTAACTGCTGGGAACGGCGCCGAATCGACATTTCGCGGTCTTCTGTCACACTAGCTGATACGGCCGCAATATTTTCTTCACTACGCACAGTACGTAAACGTGTTGGTGGTTTAATGTCCAACAAAGTAAATTTGGTGCGAAATTTGGTCACAATCTTCCGAATAGACTGCTCAGAAGGTCGAGAATGCCGATCATAAAATGGAAGCAGCGCGCGATGAACATTTCGAACCGAGCACGAATTTTGATAGTAAAATTCAATAATTTGCAAGCGTTGTTCATTTGTAAGACGATCCATGGTTAAATTGCAAACCAAACTGAAGCTGTTTGACAGTGACACAAGGTACTAAACACACGTCAGCTGTCAAAACCAGTGTTGCCAAAACCAAACCAGCTAAAAAATCACCCGTTATAACCCCTAAACCCTATATGAAAAAGTTTGGCAAGTAATATTGAGTGATCTACCATGTCAAAAGCTTAAGTGATGTCAATAAACAAGGAAGACGGTATTTCTGATAAATTTAAATTTATTCACATTGACATCGATTCCTTCAAAATTCGGAGTAAACATTCGTATAAACACATTTCGACATTATTTATATCATTTAAGCATCAATAATCAAAATGCTTATGAAATGATCTAACTCCCAACTTGCTGTGAAAGAGAAAGTTGCGTACGGCCCAGTCGTGCACCCACCACTCGTTATTAGAGAAATTTCTTGTTTTTCCTCTATATCATAAAAGTAAAAGACTAGTTTTTCACTTTAAACTATGATTGCATTGAAGCATCTTTGTTATAACGGAAGGTTAAATTTTAAGAGCCGATGTTGAATGTGAACCACACCTAAACGTCAAGTTTTTTTCTGCATTTCATTTGACATTTCTCAATTTCAGATTAACTCAATTTGAACCATGGAAAGATACACAATCGATCAACGCGTTAAAGTTACTCAGGCTTATTATAAAAATGGGCGTTCAAATCAAAATTCATATCGTGCACTTCGTGATTTTTTTCATTTCAGGGATGAGGCACATTTTCACCTCAGTGGATTCGTCAATAAGCAGAATTGCCGCATTTGGGCGAATGATAATCCAAGAGTGACTGTCGAAAAATCAATGCACCTACAAAGAGTGACTGTTTGGTGCGGTTTATGGGCTGGCGGCATCATCGGGCCATATTTTTTCCAAAATGAGGACGGTCAGGCAGTTGTGAATGGTGTTCGCTATCGTGAGATTATAACGAACTTTTTATGGCCGGAATTGGAAGATATGGATGTGCACGATATGTGGTTTCAACAGGACGGTGCCACTTGCCACACAGCTAACGAATCAATGGCTCTTTTGCGCGACAAAATCAATAGCCGTGTTATCTCACGTGGCGATGTCAATTGGCCGCCAAGATTATGTGATTTGACACTGTTGGACTTCTTTCTTTAGGGTTATTTGAAAGAAAAAGTGGACGTCGATAAGCCAGCAACAATTCAAGAGCTAAAGGAAGAGATAAATTTGGACCATCGGAATATCGGATGGAGGTGTGCCGCCGAGGTCGTAAGAATTTAAAATTGTCAACGCACTCAATCCTAAAACAATCATTGCAACAAGATTTTGAATTGTTGAATGTTGTGAAATTATCATTTATATTAGTAAAGCAAAATTGTAAACAACTTGGAGAGTGATAATACACTGCGGTTCATATGCTTAGAAGCAGAAGATTTTTATAACTGAAACTGACCTCTCTCCCCCTACATGGCAGTCAAAAAAAAAATTATAGATAATGAGAGAGTGGTTTGTGTTTAATTAGTCAGCAAATATAAAAACCACAAGAGAACAAACTAACGGTACCGTTGCGATTATTTTGCTGAATGGATGAAAATTGCATGCATTTAAACTGGTTCATAAGATTAGAAGCACCATAAAAATAATGAAAAATAAAATCGATATTTCGATTTTGTTTTATAAAATATTAATATTATTTTAAATTTGTATATTAATAATGAGTAGAGCCACCTTTCATCAAAATAACCTCAAAGATTCGATCTTTAAGGGATTTATACAATGACTCCAAGTAATCGAGTGAAATCTCATTCCATGCAAGTTTAACGGCATCGATCAGCGTTGCTTGATCATCGTATTGCTTTCCACCTTCGTATATTTTCCGTGAAAGCCAGCCCCAGACATTTTCTATAATGTTGAGATCTGGAGAATATGGTGGCCATGACAGTAGTTCAACATTCTGGCCGGCAATGAACGATTTAACAACGCGTGCGGTGTGTATAGGAGCGTTGTCGTGTTGAAATATCCATGAGATTGGACCAAACTGATCGTGGATTTTGGGAAAAGCTGATTCCAACACCGCCTTGTAGCTATTTCCTGTCATTTTTGTGGTTTGAACAACCAAGTCGATAGTGCCATAAAAAGATATTGCGGCCCAGACCATTACGCCCCCTTCTCTACTATGATGGCGGTTTAGGAAAAGCTCATCTTTTCTCAGATCGTGGAAGTAATAGTTGTAGCCATCCGGTCCGTCTTAATTAAATTTCTTCTCGTCAGAAAAGACTACATTTTTCCAGTCATTCAAACTTGCTCCTTGTTGCACATTCCAAGTCATGTGATCTTTCGCGAATCGCAGGCGTTGGCATTTGCGCGAAGCATTCAGTGGTGGTTTTTTTTAAGCTTTAGTCGCTTAAGATATTTAGCACTACGGAGCACACGACGAACTGTGGATTTACAGTTACACCAGCTGCATCTCTTATTTTAGCTGTCGAAAAAGCTGAATTGGAAGCTAGTCTTAACATTTTTCGTTTTTCCCGCACTGTGAGGGCCGTTGAAACATTCCCTTTGTATTGTTTCCCGTACATTTCTGGGTCCTGTAAATAATTGCCGACAGCATGATCACTCCTATTTATTTTACGGGCAATAGCACGCTTAGATAAACCTTCGGAAAGATAAACATCTATTTTTGCCCTCTCTGACAATGTCAAACACTTTTTTTCCCCATTCTTGAAAAAACAACACAAAGCACTTATCTTTTAATTTCACAAAATTGAATTTTTAATAGAAGAAAACTAATGACCACTTTCTAACCTCAGCAACAATGGATGTTCTTCGACTGCTTCTAATCTTATGAACCAGTTTAAATGCATGCAATTTTCATCCATTCAGCAAAATAATCGCAAAGGTACCGTTAGTTTGTTCTCTTGTGGTTTTTATATTTGCTGACTAATTAAACACAAACCACTCTCTCATTATCTATGATTTTTTTTTTTGACTGCCATGTAGGGGGAGAGAGGTCAGTTTCAGTTATAAAAATCTTCTGCCTCTAATCATATGAACCGCAGTGTAAATTGGCAAATCATCACAGGTTTTACTTTTAATATTTAATATCATAAATTTGGTTTTATCACTGATTATTAGTTTGTGATTTACGAACAATTTCCTTAGTAAATCAAGGTCATATTTAACATCTGCAAAATTACTCAGCAAACTTCTGTTTGAATATGAAAGAGTACCGATTCACTCTCCGTCGCGGTAACACACGCGTTCTGTCGCTCTCCACCCAACCCCCAAAAACACAATAAATACGACAATCACCTAAATTCAAAAACAAAATCTCTCCCACGCGCTTAACAAATCACATCAGTGAAGTGCAGTGCAGTGGTCAAACAAAAAAAAAAAAATATAAAAATACAACAACAAAATCAATAAATAACAAAAAAAAATAGTGCAGTGTGTGGTAGTCCATCGCGTCCCTCTCCACCTCGTTTGCTATTTGCCCGTGCATCACCAATGCAAGTGCCGTATGAATTTTCTTTTCATGCGTGCGCTCGCATTGGGGAAGCATAGGCAATAACCGATGTATAGCGGGCTGTGAGTGAACTTTTTTGTTGTGCGTATAATTTAACTTGTCATACGGGCATAACACCTGTGACAAGTTGTTTTAGACAATCAACGTGAACCTTCACTTCTCAGCCAAGCTTAGTCTGTCGTCGGTATTGTGTTTTTTTAATTTTTGTGTTCTAATGGAAAGGAAATTTAGAGTGGACGTTTGCAATGTTCGTGGGTTAAAGTCGAATCTTTTTTCTGCATACGTCCACATTTGTAAATACAAACCAGCTGTTTTGGCACTAAGTGAAACACAGGTGGGGGTGAATACTGACTTATCAGAATTAACCCTACCTGGATATAATTTAGTGCCATTATTCTTTTCTCACCGCGGTCTCGCCATATATATACGTAGTGACGTAGCCTACCAAATTCAACATCAATACGGCCAATGTTCCGGAATTTAATTTTATATGGCTGAAATTCCATGTCCGTAGGCATTTAATCCGAAGCCCAAACCTTGACAGTAATTCAACCCCTAACGAGTTTGATGCACTGTCTGACTCCATCTCTAGAATTGTATCCCTGCATCCTCACACTGAAATCGTCATTGCGGGCGATTTCAATGTACACAATTCTACGTGGCTTCAACATTCTGGACAGACAACACCCGAAGGAAGGTATGTTGAGATCTTTGCTGAGGTAAACAACCTAACCCAGCTTGTAAATGAGCCGACACGCATACCGGATATTAACAGTCAAGCCGCCAACACCCTGGGCTTGTTTCTTACCTCTCACCCTGATAAATACACCATCAATGTACTGCCTCTAGGTTCGTCAGACCACTGTATCATATCAACAAATTTCTCGTACTCCAACCACACAGTTAAAGAGCAAATTCCCAAAAAAAACTGTATGGCAATACGAGAAAGCCAATTGGGAAGCATTAAACAGTTTTCTTAGGAATTTTAACTGGTCACTATGCTTCCTCGATAGTGACGTGGATGCTGCTGCTGATATGATATCAAATATCATTCTCTTTGGTATGAGATCTTTTATTCCCAACAGAATTAAGAGTATCAGACCAAAGGCAAAAGGGTGGTATGACTTGAGCTGTAAAGAAGCTATCAGGTTGAGAGAGACAAACTTTCGGTTGTACAAGACCAACCCAACAGAGGAAAACCGAGCAAAGTTCAAACAAGCCAGAAACGACTGTAATGCCCATTTAAAGCGTGTCAAATTCCTCCATGACCAAAAGTTGAGGCAAAAAATTCTACAATGTCCCAGAGGTAGTAAAAACTTTTGGTCATTTGTTAAAAATATAAAAAATTCGGCCTCATCATCAATTCCGACGCTCATTCACAATGACATTCCAGCTGTCAGCTCTTTAGACAAAGCCAATCTGCTTGCTGCGCATTTCGCAGCCAATTCTACATTGCCAGATTGTGTTCAGTCTCCTCCTGTACTTGAGAACGTAGATCATTCTATGGGACAAATTCACTTTCGTACTCGTACAGTTGCAAGAGTTTTATCTGATCTTGACATACACAAATCCGCTGGTCCAGATGGTATATCCCCCATCATTCTGAAGAGGTGTTCTTCTACGCTAGCAAAACCACTGCGTAAGCTTTTCTATCTATCCTACTCATCAGGACTCTTTCCGAGTAGATGGAAAACAGCATTTGTCCAGCCTGTACCAAAAAAAGGCGAATCTTCTTCTCTCTCCAACTACCGACCAATTGCACTTACGTCCCTTCTTTCCAAGGTCATGGAAACGCTGATAAACCGTCAGCTTATGAAATATCTCGAAACACGAAAACTTCTCAATGACCGGCAATATGGTTTTCGCAGCAACAGGTCTACTGGTGATTTGATGACATATCTCACCGAAAAGTGGAACCAATCAATCCACCATGGTGGTGAAAGCAAGATTGTTGCGCTTGATATTTCAAAGGCATTTGACAGGGTTTGGCATCAAGCCCTTTTGTCGAAAATGCGTGCATTTGGAATCGACGAAAAACTTCTTCTATGGATTAGACATTATCTTTCGAAACGTTCAATTCAAGTTGGATGGTTTCAAGTCTGTAACTCACCAAATAAATGCTGGTGTCCCTCAAGGCTCAGTTTTGTCTTCGACTCTCTTTCTCATTTTTATAAATGATCTCCTGTCTGCAACTTCTAATCCAATTCATTCCTTCGCTGATGACAGTACCCTCAGCTTCTCATATTCGTTTACAGGTCCTCGTCCCTCACCTTCGAACGTGGACTCAAAACGCCAAAATATGTTAAGCTCATTGAATTCCGACCTTGACAGCATTATCAAATGGGGTAAATCTAATAGAGTGGAATTCAATGCTTCCAAAACACAATGCTGTCTTCTGTCATTAAAGCGTAACCAAAATCTTGTAACGAAATTCCGGGTTCTTAGGTGTTGTTCGAACCTAGGAAGTTTTCGAAAAAATGAGTTCTCGATACATGGTTTAGGTATTGGATGTAAACCCAATACAAAAAAGTATTCTTATCGAGATGGTTCGAACTCATCCTCGAAACTTCCATCATTTTGTACCTTCCACTTACACGGCCACCTTTATGACCTAGTGCTTACAGGCACACTAGGCCAGTCCAGGCAGCAAAAGTGGAAGGGTGTCCAGGCCATGACCGCTTGGCATGCTAGCATTAGCACGTTCTAGCTCGTCGGTGGGGGGGGTTCTTGCTGTCCATAGCACTGGACGGCTCGTTACGCATTTACATGCCAGAGAATTTAAATAAAAAGGCGAGGCCTGAAAAGTTCTTCGTATGCCGCAGATAAGATGTTATAGTGGGGGAGAGCTTAAGATGTAAATGCTCTCACTGAGGTATACCCACCCCTGTTGCCACACAATATTCCCTATGGGAACAGTTGCGACACCTTGGCTACCAATTCCTCAAATATTATTGGAAGCCCCTAACTTTTAGATTACCAGATATTTCTAAAGCTCAAAATAATCTTATCTCAAACCAAAAAAATAAACGTCATCAAATCATCGCCCTCACTGTATCCTTCAATCATCAAGGAAGTGACGTCACTGTCAGCTTCCTCCACGTCATCGATGTCATCCCATGATGAGATCTCGAGGTTGTCACATCCACCTAGGAAAAATAAACTAACACTTCATGATGTGTCCTGAAAAATCTTCAAAAAAAAAAGTCTTCCCAAATTCATAACGAATTAGTGGATCGAAGAAAAACGCCTTGAGAGAAACCATAAAAAAATAATAGGTCAAAATTTTCTTTTAAAAATCACCATTCAACCAACAAGTTTATTAAACCCAAAAAAGTTTTTTGTTTTTTAAAAAAAATATGAAAAAAAAATCATTATATAAAAATAAAAATATATATAAAAAAAAGGTTTTGTACCCCTGAATAAATATATTTAATAAAAGGTCTCAACACTGTAAGTTACTCTACTCTTAGTAAAACTCCTAAGGTTATGCAATCAAAAAAAAATTATCTAACAATTTAAAATGTCGCGTCAAACTGTTTTACCAGAATAAAAAAATCAAAGGATATTTTCAGGTGTTTAAAAAAAATTATAAAAGTTTGACATAATATGGCAAAGTGAATTAAAAAAAAATTTTGTGTTATCAATTAAAGATTATTAATTGGAAAGCAAAAGAGGCAAATAAATGAATGACACCAAAAATAAAAAAAAAATACTATTACTTTTTCAAGAAAAATGATTAAGGGAAGTTCGTCAATTATAATGAATCAAATCACTTACCAGATTAATTGTAGCTGGCAAAATAATTGCTGTATGAAATGTCGTCCTGATGAAGTGCACTCCGTCGGGGATTTTAATTAGCTAACCAATTGGGTTGAGTTTATGTTTAAAAGTTTTTGATTTTACCTGTTGATAAATTTGATTTATGGAAATTTGAACGAACTTTTACAAATAATAAAACTATAAAAATGACTTTAAAAAAAAAAATGATAAAACAAATTTTACTTAGCTTTGAATTACTTATTTGGAGCGGGTTTTATTAATGTTGGTTGTTGGCGGGGAAGGTGTTGATGATGTCGATGGATTAGATGGTTGGTCGCTGGTGTTCGCTGGTGATCGCTGGTGGTTTAATCGAAGTGTCAATACTTGCGATGACGATGCAGGTGCGTGGAATTGTCGTAGAAGCATTTCTTCACGCTGGTACAGGGGGTAGGGTGGGGTGTGTTTTTCCTTTTGATGATGAGTTGGGTATCGAGAGCGTGGTGTTTGGAATGCTCGGATGGTGATATTTCGCTGGATATTGATATTTGTGCTGCTCTTGTGCGTATGATCGTTGTTGGGGGGGTTGGCTTAATTGTTAGCTCATGCAGTAGGGATTTTTTTTTCTTTTTCGATTGGTTTTCGTGGTTTTTTCTCGATTGTTAGACGGTGATGAGATCTAATCACGATTTTTTTTTTTGTCGGCTTTGGGAGGCACTCGGTGGACGTATTGGTGCACTTATTTTATGGTGGTATGCGGGGACGTATTACCTGGTGGTTGCGGTTCGTCTTTGCTGCTGCATGCAGTTCTTGCTGGCGAAGGCGTTCTCACTGGTCTCGTGGGCGAGGCAGTCTCGCGATGGGCAGTTGCATGTGGTTATATTTTTGGGGGTGAAAGATACGTTTCGTCGTTTTCACGTGCCCTTTGATATTCTGGGTCTTTTAGTTTTTTTTTTTGTTTTTTCTTTTATAGGGCGTTTAACTTAGGGGTCACTTGCACTTTCACTCTGTTTTTGTTTTTTTTGTTGTTTCGTTGCTTACAATGTTTGTTAATATGTCGAGTATTCTGTTTTACTTTTGTATTTACTGTAGATAGTTTATTTTTTGTCACAAAATATCAAATTCACTTTTCAACTAGATTATGTTAACCGTAACCGAAATTAACAAAAAAATAAATCCACGAACTGACGCTGTTAAGCCGGGTGTACGCACCACAAGTCACAATCGAAAAAAGAGACCGGTTTAGTTGTCGTGAGGTCCTTTTATCATCACCTGGCGTCACGCACACCAAGGCATTTAATTCCATGATGGTCGCCCAAACACTTCCGCGTTACCTCTTAAAAATCGTAATTTTATTTGAAAAATTAATATTTGGGTCTTAAAATTCAAATTCGAATTTTTCAAAAATGAGTGTGACCAAAACATAATTTTTCAAATAAAACTAATCGATTTCGGGCTCCAGGAAATCGGCCATGCTTGGACGACATCATCCACTGCGCATGTATGCGTCGAACGCGTGTCAAAAAGCGTCCATACCTCAGGTTAAATATAATTTAGTCATAACCATCCAAGCAACGAAGATCCACAGCACTTGGTAGCCTGGTGGTTAAAGCCACGACGATCCAGCCAACTTTATGCCTGGGTTCGAACCTTGCGAAATTCCTTTTTTTTTATTTATTTTGTTGTTATTTTTATTGCTTTTTATTTGTTATATATATTTTTTTTATATTACCCATATCAGATGATACAGAATATCTGAACGCACTCATTGTTGTATCGCTATATACGATTTGAAATTTTGATTTACCAATGCATTCGTTTGCGGTGATATTTGAGAAGTTCACCTTCAGTTCATCCTATGCACCCACCATCTTCGGATCGAAAAGCTTTAATTTTTCGGAGTTTACGTTGCACTCAGCTTCCAACCATGTACCATCCTTGACAACAACCACTCCGAAGTCAGTTTAACTTTTAAACATTATATACCTTTTTTATTTTCTTAGTTTTATTTTCAAGACTGTACTCTTCGAACAGAAATCAAAATAACACGTATACGACGGACAAAATAAGCGTTTCCTACAAAACTTTTTCGTTTTGCAAAACCTGTTTAGCAAAATGACAAAGAAAAGAAACGATAAGCTTCATGGATCCAACCCATGCCCGAGAATAAGGATCTCATGCACAGACTGCTAGCCGGGATCTAACATACAACCTGAATCTATCTTTTTATGTCTTTTGAGTGGAAAACTCCTAAGCAAAAACCCTTTTCGTCTTCTAACTCGTATAGATGATTTCCAACTATTCGTCGCACTGTCGCTTTTAGGAACTTTGGACACAGCTTTGCGTTAAGATGTTTAGAAGCGTTGCTAAGAATAAAATTTCTTTTATAAACTACATCACCAACTTTGTAACTAGTGTCTTTACTTCGAGTATTGTATTTATGCTCATTTGCAAGGTGTGCCCTCTCTAAAGCATTTCTGAGGGTAGAATGCAAAATATTCATCTTAGATGATTTAGGTAAGATGTTGAGTTCAGAATTGTTGACACAATTTAAATTCCTTAATAGTTTGTAGTCCGAACCGTGTTCAGCCATTCCTTGGCCGAACAACGCCTCATACGGAGACATACCTATAGTGGAATGAACTGAAGTCCTCAAGGAACAAGCTATGGTTGGTAGATGTAAGTCCCAATCTCTCTGTTCTTTGTCAATGTATGACCTAATTGCAGCGAGTATGGATCTATTGACTCGCTCACTGGCATTAGCCTGCGGTGAGTAAGATGCAGTCTTAATATGATTAACTCCATTGGAAGATAAGAACTTCGCAAAGGAGGAGCTGGTAAACTAATTACCATTATCGGATAGTATCGATTCCGGTACTCCGAAGATACAGAACACATCTTCATGTATAAATTTGATTGCAGTCTCAGATGTTGCATTACGCAGTGCTTTCACAATAACGAATTTCGTAAGCTGATCTAATAATATGATTATGTGAGTATTGCCTTTTCTGGAACGAGGATATGGACCCAGGAAGTCTACATATACGTGTTGGAATGGGCGGTCTACTAAGAGGTCGCCCCATTGGCTCTCTCAAGATTTGGTTTGTCGATTTGCATGTTTTGCAAATGTCACAATTACTCACAAATGCTTTTACCTGAGTTGCCATATTTGGCCAGAAAAATCGTGCACGTAGTCGGTATAACGTTTTGGCTATGCCCCCATGCGATGATTTTGGTGGGTGATGGGCTAAAGCTATCAGATGGTTGGTCAGCGCGGATGGAATCCATAATTTCCACACTCGGTCGTCCTCCAGAGGATTTCCTGTGCAATGATTGACCTTCTTGTACACGAAACAGTCCGAGACAAGGAGGTCAGGTAGCTGGTCTTTATGCTTTATGATGTTGTCGGCAATCTTTACATACTCCTCAGATTTAAAACTGGGATCTGTAAGATCTATATGCAGCACATCAAGATGGTCCTGATTTGCCATGGCATCTAGGTTCAACGAATCGACTGCAAACACTCGAGAGAGAGCGTCCGGTACGACATGTTGCGAACCTTTTCGATGCTCAATATCAAAATCATACCCTTGTAACTTAAGACTCCACCGAGCTAACCGTCCGCTAAGGTCCTTTTGACCCATCAACCATTTCAAACTCGCATGGTCGGTTATAACTGTAAAGTGTTGACCTTCCACGTACGCTCGAAATTTCTGAACTCCCAAGACAGCAGCTAAACATTCGCGTTCAGTTACGCTGTAATTGCGTTGAGCAGAGTTTAACTTGTGAGACCAAAAGTATATCGGCCGTTCAACACCATCCACATCTTTTTGACAGAGAACGCATCCAATCCCTGTATCCGAAGCATCACATAAAATGATAAAAGATTTTTGAAAATCAGGATTGATTAGAACAGGAGCTGTTGTCAGTAGTTCCTTAATCTTCTCAAATGAGGCAATAGCTTCATTATCAAAATCAAACTTTTTTTTTTCGGGATCGGAAAGTCTCGTATAGCTTTAATTTTCTCCGGATCTGTTTTCAAGCAACCCTCACCAACGATAAACCCTAAATATTTCAGTTCTTTAAAACAAAATTTGGATTTTTGCATATTTATAGTTAGTCCGGAAGATGTTAACCTTATGGCGACGTCTTTCAACATCTGCAAATGGTCTTCAAAAGTTCGAGAAATTATCAATAGATCATCCAGATATACAAAAACATTTTCTCTCAATTCGTGTGGTACCACTTTGTCCATCAGTCTGCACATACGCTGAGGCGCATTGCAGAGGCCAAAGGGCATTACACTGAATTGGTAGAGAGGTCTGCCAGGAACCGTAAAAAGCCGTCTTTTCCCTTGATGTTTTCTCCAGCGGGATCTGCCAAAAGGCATCCTTCAGATCCACACTAGATATGTAGTGTGTATCTGAAAGACGTCCTAGCAATCCCTCTATATGAGGAAGAGGATACGCATCTTTTTTCGTCACTTGGTTTACTTTCCGATAGTCGAGGCATAGCCGATTTTTGCCGGGCTTTCGTACCAAAACTACCGGAGAGCTCCATGCACTACTACTTTCCTCGATAACGCCCAATTCGAGCATACGATCCAGTTCCTCATACAGAAGTTTCTGCACCGCTGGGGAAACAGGATAGTGTCGTTGCTTAATCGGCTCGGCATTCGCGGTATCTATAACATGTTCCTGTAGTCTTGTTTTTCCGAGACCAAAGGTGGTAAAGGAAGGAAACATGCTAACGACTGCTTGTAGTTTTCTGGAATCTTCTATTGACAATCTATGTGCTTCCACACAGTTTGCAGTGGAAGTTAAAGTGGAAGAAATCTCCGACATCAAATGGGGTGCAATACTAAAGTCTTTCCAAAAATTGATCCCTAAGTACAGTGGTTGCTGTAGTGAAGGTACTATGTACATCTCTAGATCTTTAGTTACCCCTTGGTAGGAAATGGTTGCGAGAAATTTACCAATAATCGGTTGTCGATTACCATCCGCCGTTTTGACGTTTGCAGAGAACGTTGTGAAAGGAATATTTTTCGACCGTAATAATTCTAAACCACCTTTTCCTAAGCAACTAATGCTGGCACCGCTGTCGAGCAATCCCAACATTGTATCGCCTAAAATTGTTACGCTAGCGTAAGGACGAGGATCTTCAATATCACACAAGGTGGTAGCCTCAATAGTTCTATATTCACTCTTCTTTTTCTTAACGTATTCTCTGAGTCTAAGAATCTTTTTCGAAATGGGACGTTTGTACCCAAAAATTCTTTCTCTCGCGGCATAATACGCAAGGAGACGTTCATGTAAAGACGGAATCGGTTTTCTCAACTTATTACTAGCGGACTGGGGTAGATCAGATTCAAGAGAGGTGTCACAATCAGATCGTTTTAAAATACAAATTCGTTTCCCGTTATCGGGATCCGAATTTGCGGTGTTAAATACTGGTATGGGTTCGTCTATTGGGGTTCCGGAACGCGGTTCTGGGAACAAAATGCTCCGGGTGACATATTGCTCCTGTGGATGTTTCCCTTACAATTTGTACATTGTGGAGAGGTAGTACCTTCCTTTCCACATTTGTAGCAAAAGAGTGCCTTCTGTTCCACTGGACAGTCCATATAACCATGACCTATGGCTTTACAATTCCAGCATTTAAATGATCTGGGATCGCGTTTAAATTGAAAAGCTTCAATAGAGTCTTGGCCTACGGTATTTTGGTCATCTGCGTAGTCTAATTCATGTACCATTCTACGAAAAGGTGGAGGTGCAGGAACTTTTCCTCGCGGAAACTCTTGGGTGGTAAGATACTTTTCTATCTTCCGACAAATATACATAAGTTCCGGAAGACTAGTGGTTTTGTAAGTAAGTAGTAACTCACCCATACGTCGCCGAACATTTTGCTTTATTATCCCAACTACTTCATGTGGTGGCTTAGGATCTCGCAGTCTGGTATTCATCTGTTGGACCGCCATATAGAAATCATCGAATGATTCCGTCTGACCTTGATGTCGATCATACATCTTCCTAGACAGTCGGAATATGAAGTCTTCGACCGTCATGTTGTGGTTATCGAACTTCAAACCCCACTTGTGAAAAGTATGACCTCTAAAATTCAATTGCGACGAAGAAGGTGCATCCGGAGGAGGAACGTCGCGAGAAGATGGAGCGGAAGCATTATGAAGATGCATGTTGTCCAGCTGTGCAATAAAATCATCAGCTCGAGAAGTATCAAATACATTTTCCGGCTGAGGATTCTGTGGAATAGCTGTCGGAAGTGGATCTGCTGTAGGAAGTGGGGGGGGGACGTCTTCGAACTTCGTATTCACTGCGATTGGTAGGAGTTGGGGCAGAGAGAGTTTCGCGAATAATATTCCCGATTTCCTGCCTTAGCTCATCTCTATTCTTCTCCAATTCTTTTCGCATCAGACGAATATCTTCAGTTCTACTGATTCCAAGAGACGCAGTCACCACTTCTTGAATGTACTGAGCCAGATCTTCCTCAGAATCGTGTGCATCTTGATGAGATGTTCTCGAATTATCTAGGGGTACTGGAGGTGGAATGGGGTGCACAGAACTTGCAGTACGGTTAGCATCTTGAGTTGATGAATTCAGACTTTGCCTAGGTTCTACAGGCTGTTCAGAAGCAGAAGCTGCAATTATTCTGGGATTTTGCATAGATGATGAATCCATGCTAGTTCTAGGCACATCCGATGTTGAAGGTCGACCTGAACTAGAAGCGAAATTGGGGAAGTTTGATATGTCTAATGCAACTCTCTTTTTTCGCAGATGATAATTACTCTTTACTTTCGATACCGAACGATTAAAAGACATGGTATAATGTATAAAAGTAGAAACTAAAAAAAAGGAGATATTGAATAACTGTATATAAAAAATAATATAAAGGAAGAAGAATAACGAAAATCTTACTAAATTGCAAAACGAAAATCCAGTTTTAGAATTTTAATATATTTCAATTTAAAAAAATGAAATCCAAAGTCTCAAATTATTCTCAAAATTTAATAGAATGTTCTCAAAACTAATATCATAAAATAAGGTGGATGTGACACCTTGACTCTGATACTCATAGGGGATCGATGACGATGATTGAAAAAAAAGAAAACAATACGAAAGCCCACAATCTGCTTTTCGAAGCCAACAAATCTAGCGAAGCCAACATAACTAAAGTATTGTTCTTGATACCATCTAAAACTAAAAAATGGAAATGGAAACTTGCATCGGACATAACAGACTAAGGCTTAAATCTGTTATCGGCCAAGTTATATACCATTCCACTACCATAGAATAACTACTCAAATAGTTTAGAAAAAAAAAAGTTTAAATGAAAGGATAAAAGATACAAAAAAAAATGGCTAAATTATAAAAGGTATACATTTTACAAATGTATGCATTTAAAAATTTTTTTTTTTTTTTTTTTTTTATATAAAACATTTTAAATTTAAACTATGTAACAACGAGAGATGTTATATAGTTTTTTTGGTAGTAAAACGGTGCGGGGTGTTCCTCTGTTAGCGAGGGGACGGGGCTGTGTACTTAACCTGATACGTCACGTCGCTTCGTCCGTATACTCGGGAGCTAGAGTTACAACCACAATGCAGAGGCTGAGGTAACTCTGCCGAATGCAATGGGGTGTTCGTGTGAGAGAGCGTGGAGGATCCGAGTGCCGGTACGTGGAATGTCGATGAAGAATCGCTTCCCTTGCGACACACTATGCTGAGGCTGAGGTGACTCTACCGAAATGCATGTGTGTGTGTGGTTGCGAGAGGAGGAGCGGAGGAGCGGTCTGCTGGGTTACCCAGAGTCTACGAGGAAAAGCAAATTTAATAAAATAAACACAGACAACGGCTTTTCTCAAAGTATTAGTCTTTCTTTATTTGTAATTCAGAGGCGGAGGTACTCCGTCGTGCTGTTTCACGCTTAAAGATCAACTGGTTTATTTTGACAACTGTATGGACTTAAATAGTAATGGTTTCTTGCAGTTTTCTTTTTATGGCATTGCCAGCATATTTTAATTTATATTTTATTGCAGTTCTCATTTAAAAGAGTGTTGCCATAATAAGGCTTTATAATTCAATTTTATAATATTTTTTTTTAACAAAAATAGTAAAATTCAGCAAAAATAATTTAAATATAATGTTCTGTATTGATAACTGCTACAATCTCCCCCTCTGGAACTTCAGTCGTCTCGACGAGGTGACAGGATTTAGTCTCTCTTCTTGGGTCGTCCCCTTCGTCGTAGTCTTCGAATAGGTTCAGCTGTAGTCTTCACATTTTGGTTCAGTTTCGTTAAAGCGGAACCGTGATATGTACCAATCGGAACATCTAGCTCGTCTTTATTCGCGATTTTGTATGACGAAGATCCGACTTTGTTGACAACCACATAAGGGCCATCTCGTTTTGGAACGAATTTCGACGTAACGTTTTTCGAAGCTTGACTCAGGACATGTGTAGTAACCAGAACCTCGTCTCCCTCCTCAATCTCAACACTCGCACGACGTTTTGTATCTGCGTATATTTTGTTACGGTCTTGAGTATATTCCGTCGTCTCTCTTGCATTTTGAAGGGCTATGGATAACTCGGTTAATTTATTCGTTATTAGTGGGATGAAATTCTCGTACTCTTCTATTGTTCGTAAGTCGTTTGTGACGTCGTCCAATGTTCGGCATTCCCTACCAAAAGTTAGATATGCTGGTGAATATCCGGTACTTTGACATTTCGACGTATTCATTGCAAATCGGATAGATGGTAAATGATCTGTTAGCAGTATAATTTTTGTTCCTTCGATATACCCACGAAATTTGTTTATAGACCAAATTATAGCTAAAGCTTCTCGTTCTATTGTGGAATAGTTCCGTTCGGCATTAGTTAATAGTCGTGATATATATTCTATGGGATGTTCATCAGCCTTCTCCCCCTGGACCAATACTGCACCTATGGCATAGCTACTGGCATCCGTTTTAATGATAAATGGTTTATCTTCCTGGACTTGTTGTAGAACTGGTGCTGTTGTTAGTGAAGTTTTGAGTTGATTGAATGCATTTTGTTCCTCTTCTCTTAGCACTATGTCAAATGACATTATTTCGGTGAAGAATTCATCAACTTCCATTTGCTCAGGAATTCTTACCATTTGCGGAAAAAGTTCCTTTGTATTTCTTCTTTCAGGCGTTACTTCATTACGGAGTGAGTTATTAAAAATGTTGTTTATGTACTGTGGTGAATAGTCGTTACCCTTAGACGTCTGCTTCTTATTAGTATCCCAAGGCTCAGGACCATAAAATATACTTTCTTCATCTACATAAGTAACCAATTGAAGAGGTGGGACTGGACTAGAAGCTGCCACTGCTTCGCTAGCTTGATTATGACCTCTCACTTTTGGAGTTTTAGGAAGCGGAGATATTGGCTTTAACTTTTTGAACCACTGGTTGTGCTTTTCGATTCCCTGCTGCAATACGTATGATGGTGAAACCGTATGATTAGCAGTATCAAAGAAATCGAATTTTTTCTTTGGATTGTCTTGGAAGTGCCAGCATCTTTGACCTAAATTTAGGACGACTCCATTTTCTTCCAAAAAGTCAATTCCGATAAGCGTTCGATTTTCCTTTGCCTTTGGGAGGGCAATGAAAGTAATAGGTCTAAGCCGATTTCCAAAAATTATGGTTGTGGAAGCCATACAAACTTCGTTGCGTTGGATACTTCCATCAGCGAGAGTGATGTCTGCGTTGAGCTGTCTGAATTTCGTCCCATTTCTCAAAAGGTGTTCAAAAAGGTGACGTCCAGCTACACTCGTTCGAGCTGCAGTGTCAATGTAAGCGATTCCGTTTTCGCCATGTGACATAATTGGAATGGTTGGCAAATCATTACCGATCGTGTTTTTAATTAAATTAAACGAAACGGTTTGGGGTCCTTTCGGTAGGTCCTTGCAAGTAGGACAATTTGATCGAAGGAAACCAGGAGCTTTGCATTTATAGCAGAAAATGCCTTGATTTGCAGGTGACCTCGACTGGCTCTCTTGATCGGCTCTTTGTTTTTTTCGGCATTCAGCTGATGTGTGGCCTAAATAGTTGCAAAAATTGCACCGATTCTTTTTGTTTCCTTCTTCTTCTTCATTCTTGGTCCCTTTTACTGGATATTTTTCAGCCATGCTACATTCAACAGATCTAGCTTTGTCGATGAGCTCCTGGAATGTTGTTACATGCTCGCGAGGTGCGCCATCACGTATTGTTAAATGCAGTAAGCCGTAAACCATATCCAGCATCATGGTTTCTGAAGGTACAGGTGTTGGTAATTGTGATAGTAGGGCTCCTTTCTTCCGAATAAAATCATCTGTGCTTTCCTTGAATTTTTGTTTATTCTCAAAAATCTCTTGATAAATTCTAAAAGCTGGTTTTGAAGGAGCGTAAGCGCATCTTAAAGCCGAAAGAACGTCTTTCCAGGTCTTCACTTCAGACTTGATTCCCTGCCACCAACTACGAGCATCTCCTTCCAACAATAATGGAAATCCCTTAATAGCATCGATTTCGGGAATATGTTCGATTTCTCTATAGCAGTCGATAGTGGCGATAAACTCCTCAACTTTCAGCGGGTCTCTTACACCACTGAAACGGCTGGAGCAGTTGCTAAAACTTCCGACTCTTTCGTTCTTCGTCATCACAGCAGCTAACAGTCGCTCTACCTGTTCCTCGGTAAAAGTAGTCATTGCTGCTATGTCAAATTTCTTTTTATTTGTTATCTGTGTGTTGTTGTTAAAATTTTTTTTCCAAACTCTGGCCACTAGGTGGGCGCCAATGTAACAACGAGAGATGTTATATAGTTTTTTTGGTAGTAAAACGGTGCGGGGTGTTCCTCTGTTAGCGAGGGGACGGGGCTGTGTACTTAACCTGATACGTCACGTCGCTTCGTCCGTATACTCGGGAGCTAGAGTTACAACCACAATGCAGAGGCTGAGGTAACTCTGCCGAATGCAATGGGGTGTTCGTGTGAGAGAGCGTGGAGGATCCGAGTGCCGGTACGTGGAATGTCGATGAAGAATCGCTTCCCTTGCGACACACTATGCAGAGGCTGAGGTGACTCTACCGAAATGCATGTGTGTGTGTGGTTGCGAGAGGAGGAGCGGAGGAGCGGTCTGCTGGGTTACCCAGAGTCTACGAGGAAAAGCAAATTTAATAAAATAAACACAGACAACGGCTTTTCTCAAAGTATTAGTCTTTCTTTATTTGTAATTCAGAGGCGGAGGTACTCCGTCGTGCTGTTTCACGCTTAAAGATCAACTGGTTTATTTTGACAACTGTATGGACTTAAATAGTAATGGTTTCTTGCAGTTTTCTTTTTATGGCATTGCCAGCATATTTTAATTTATATTTTATTGCAGTTCTCATTTAAAAGAGTGTTGCCATAATAAGGCTTTATAATTCAATTTTATAATATTTTTTTTTAACAAAAATAGTAAAATTCAGCAAAAATAATTTAAATATAATGTTCTGTATTGATAACTGCTACAACTAATGATAACTTAATTATATTGGAACGAGCAAGAGGTGTAAGAACGACCCAGACTAAATGAGGATAAAAGTCAACCCAGATACTGGCTGTCTAATTCTTACGCAACTCCCTAAAACATTCCTACGATACTTATTCTAAACTAATTCGATACTGAAATATAATTAAGATGCACATGCAGGTTATTTAAGAACGACCCAGACTATATGAGGATAAAACTCAACCCAGATACTGGCTGTCTAATTCAAACATAACCTGATGACATAATCTAAGCAAAAAAAAAGGGATGAACGCGCAGTATCTTTTAGAGATACTTAACTCTTATATACTGGATATTAACATCCACAAAATTTAAGCAAAAACAAATTATTTATAATATAAGAAACAAAATTAAACCTAAGGTATCAAGATCCTACTTCAGCGATAGATAAGTTCATACAAGTTTTCAAACTCTGCCAAGATTTTCAAAACATTAACTTCGAAAAAAATATTTTTATTCTTAAAGCATACAAAAATTGAAGAAACGAATCGGCCCCACGTTGGGCGCCACCTGTAACGAAATTCCGGGTTCTTAGGTGTTGTTCGAACCTAGGAAGTTTTCGAAAAAATGAGTTCTCGATACATGGTTTAGGTATTGGATGTAAACCCAATACAAAAAAGTATTCTTATCGAGATGGTTCGAACTCATCCTCGAAACTTCCATCATTTTGTACCTTCCACTTACACGGCCACCTTTATGACCTAGTGCTTACAGGCACACTAGGCCAGTCCAGGCAGCAAAAGTGGAAGGGTGTCCAGGCCATGACCGCTTGGCATGCTAGCATTAGCACGTTCTAGCTCGTCGGTGGGGGGGGTTCTTGCTGTCCATAGCACTGGACGGCTCGTTACGCATTTACATGCCAGAGAATTTAAATAAAAAGGCGAGGCCTGAAAAGTTCTTCGTATGCCGCAGATAAGATGTTATAGTGGGGGAGAGCTTAAGATGTAAATGCTCTCACTGAGGTATACCCACCCCTGTTGCCACACAATATTCCCTATGGGAACAGTTGCGACACCTTGGCTACCAATTCCTCAAATATTATTGGAAGCCCCTAACTTTTAGATTACCAGATATTTCTAAAGCTCAAAAGAATCTTATCTCAAACCAAAAAAAATAAACGTCATCAAATCATCGCCCTCACTGTATCCTTCAATCATCAAGGAAGTGACGTCACTGTCAGCTTCCTCCACGTCATCGATGTCATCCCATGATGAGATCTCGAGGTTGTCACATCCACCTAGGAAAAATAACCTAACACTTCATGATGTGTCCTGAAAAGTCTTCAAAAAAAAAAGTCTTCCCAAATTCATAACGAATTAGTGGATCGAAGAAAAACGCCTTGAGAGAAACCATAAAAAAATAATAGGTCAAAATTTTCTTTTAAAAATCACCATTCAACCAACAAGTTTATTAAACCCAAAAAAGTTTTTTGTTTTTTAAAAAAATATGAAAAAAAAATCATTATATAAAAATAAAAATATATATAAACATATGAGAAGGCTACAATCCGCTGTGCGGATCGTTGAATACCCTATCCCATCCTATCCATTAAACTAAAATCCCTAAAAAAGGGGACATGGCTAAAAACACGATGTGGATAAATAGAAAAAATGATATAGTGACAACAAATTCTTCAGACTGCTTACAAAACACTTTAACGGTTCTACATAAGACAAGGTTTTCTCTTGCATATGTTATGGGGTAGTGTATAAAAATGGTTTTTATATAAAACCGCCCCCAAAAAGTGGGCGTGGGTTAAAATGGTATATAGACGAAATGTTCATATTAATAATGTTAATGATTCTGCATAAAAATTTTTTTCGAAAAATTTAAAATTTGACCGAAAACAGTTTTTTATTGAAAACGCCCCCAAAAAGTGGGCGTGGCAAAAAACTTTATATGGACGAAATATAGATATTAATATTGTCTAAATATGTTGTTCAGAAACTTTTTTAAAATTCCTTACGGTTTGGTCAAAAACGGAGTTTTTCTTAAAAGGGGGCGTGGCAGTGGGCGGATTTCAAAAATTTTTACACTTGTTCTGTAGGCAGAGACGAGGATCCTATATACCAAATTTCATTATCCTAGCTCAAAATTTAAGGCCTAAAAATCGGTGACGTACAGACGGACGGACGGACGGACGGACGGACGGACGGACGGACAGACAGACATGGCTTAATCGACTCAGCTAGCGATTCTGAGTCGATCCATATACTTTGAGGTATATGTAGCAAAATTATTTCTCTATGTTACAAACTAAGTATCAAAACTAATATACCCCTATGGGATAGGGTATAAAAAAAAGGTTTTGCACCCCTGAATAAATATATTTAATAAAAGGTCTCAACACTGTAAGTTACTCTACTCTTAGTAAAACTCCTAAGGTTATGCAATCAAAAAAAAATTATCTAACAATTTAAAATGTCGCGTCAAACTGTTTTACCAGAATAAAAAAATCAAAGGATATTTTCAGGTGTTTAAAAAAAATTATAAAAGTTTGACATAATATGGCAAAGTGAATTAAAAAAAAATTTTGTGTTATCAATTAAAGATTATTAATTGGAAAGCAAAAGAGGCAAATAAATGAATGACACCAAAAATAAAAAAAAAAATACTATTACTTTTTCAAGAAAAATGATTAAGGGAAGTTCGTCAATTATAATGAATCAAATCACTTACCAGATTAATTGTAGCTGGCAAAATAATTGCTGTATGAAATGTCGTCCTGATGAAGTGCACTCCGTCGGGGATTTTAATTAGCTAACCAATTGGGTTGAGTTTATGTTTAAAAGTTTTTGATTTTACCTGTTGATAAATTTGATTTATGGAAATTTGAACGAACTTTTACAAATAATAAAACTATAAAAATGACTTTAAAAAAAAAATGATAAAACAAATTTTACTTAGCTTTGAATTACTTATTTGGAGCGGGTTTTATTAATGTTGGTTGTTGGCGGGGAAGGTGTTGATGATGTCGATGGATTGGATGGTTGGTCGCTGGTGTTCGCTGGTGATCGCTGGTGGTTTAATCGAAGTGTCAATACTTGCGATGACGATGCAGGTGCGTGGAATTGTCGTAGAAGCATTTCTTCACGCTGGTACAGGGGGTAGGGTGGGGTGTGTTTTTCCTTTTGATGATGAGTTGGGTATCGAGAGCGTGGTGTTTGGAATGCTCGGATGGTGATATTTCGCTGGATATTGATATTTGTGCTGCTCTTGTGCTTATGATCGTTGTTGGGGGGGTTGGCTTAATTGTTAGCTCATGCAGTAGGGATTTTTTTTTCTTTTTCGATTGGTTTTCGTGGTTTTTTCTCGATTGTTAGACGGTGATGAGATCTAATCACGATTTTTTTTTTTTGTCGGCTTTGGGAGGCACTCGGTGGACGTATTGGTGCACTTATTTTATGGTGGTATGCGGGGACGTATTACCTGGTGGTTGCGGTTCGTCTTTGCTGCTGCATGCAGTTCTTGCTGGCGAAGGCGTTCTCACTGGTCTCGTGGGCGAGGCAGTCTCGCGATGGGCAGTTGCATGTGGTTATATTTTTGGGGGTGAAAGATACGTTTCGTCGTTATCACGTGCCCTTTGATATTCTGGGTCTTTTAGTTTTTTTTTTTTGTTTTTTCTTTTATAGGGCGTTTAACTTAGGGGTCACTTGCACTTTCACTCTGTTTTTGTTTTTTTTGTTGTTTCGTTGCTTACAATGTTTGTTAATATGTCGAGTATTCTGTTTTACTTTTGTATTTACTGTAGATAGTTTATTTTTTGTCACAAAATATCAAATTCACTTTTCAACTAGATTATGTTAACCGTAACCGAAATTAACAAAAAAATAAATCCACGAACTGACGCTGTTAAGCCGGGTGTACGCACCACAAGTCACAATCGAAAAAAGAAGACCGGTTTAGTTGTCGTGAGGTCCTTTTATCATCACCTGGCGTCACGCACACCAAGGCATTTAATTCCATGATGGTCGCCCAAACACTTCCGCGTTACCTCTTAAAAATCGTAATTTTATTTGAAAAATTAATATTTGGGTCTTAAAATTCAAATTCGAATTTTTCAAAAATGAGTGTGACCAAAACATAATTTTTCAAATAAAACTAATCGATTTCGGGCTCCAGGAAATCGGCCATGCTTGGACGACATCATCCACTGCGCATGTATGCGTCGAACGCGTGTCAAAAAGCGTCCATACCTCAGGTTAAATATAATTTAGTCATAACTCATAACCATCCAAGCAACGAAGATCCACAGCACTTGGTAGCCTGGTGGTTAAAGCCACGACGATCCAGCCAACTTTATGCCTGGGTTCGAACCTTGCGAAATTCCTTTTTTTTTATTTATTTTGTTGTTATTTTTATTGCTTTTTATTTGTTATATATATTTTTTTTATATTACCCATATCAGATGATACAGAATATCTGAACGCACTCATTGTTGTATCGCTATATACGATTTGAAATTTTGATTTACCAATGAATTCGTTTGCGGTGATATTTGAGAAGTTCACCTTCAGTTCATCCTATGCACCCACCATCTTCGGATCGAAAAGCTTTAATTTTTCGGAGTTTACGTTGCACTCAGCTTCCAACCATGTACCATCCTTGACAACAACCACTCCGAAGTCAGTTTAACTTTTAAACATTATATACCTTTTTTATTTTCTTAGTTTTATTTTCAAGACTGTACTCTTCGAACAGAAATCAAAATAACACGTATACGACGGGCAAAATAAGCGTTTCCTACAATCTTGAGCCATTATCCATGAATGGCACTTACGTCGAAGAAACCGAAAAGCTTTCCATGCTAGGTATGTGTGTTAGTAACGACTTACGTTGGAACGACCACATATTTGAAGTCGCTAAAAACGCAGCGAAATGTCTAGGTTTCCTAAATCGATGTAAGAAATATTTCACCCCCTCTGATCTGGCCACAATATATAAAGCGTTTATACGCCCAAAACTTGAATTCAACGCCCACGTCTGGTCAGGTGCACCAAAATCAACATTGCACCTACTAGATAGGATTCAAACGCGTGCGAAAAAACTTATAGGAGACATAAGAATAGCGAACTCCTTAGATTCGCTCGAACACCGTCGAAACATCTCCTGCCTTACCTTGTTTTATCGCTATTTTAACAACCAATGTTCAAATGAAATAGCCAGCTGCATTCCTCCCATTCAACAATTCAGCCGCAATACTCGTTACGCAATGAATGCAAATCAGTTTACCCTCAAGCCTATCTTCGGACGTACACTGAAATACAGAGATTCGTACATAAACCGAACAACACGAATGTGGAATGCTCTACCAAACTCTGTTTTTCCTTTCCATTATAACTTACAGACATTTAAAACCAATGTGCATCGGTATCTCCTTTCTTCTTATCCCTAATTTCCTTAACGCCCGCACTGTGCTAAAACATATAAAGGGTATTCATAACCCCTTGAGTGCGCGCAAATTATAAAAAAAAAAGAGGAGTATCATCAGAAAACGCTGTAACTTTACCCTTAAAACGTTGAGAGAATAGGACCCAAAACTGAACCTTATGAAACACCAAGTTCAATGCAATTCGGAGCGCTGTAAATATTTTTGATTTTTACCATTTGCTTCCGATTTTTCAAATAGGAAAGAAACCAATCGTATATATAACCCCTAAACCCTATATGAAAAAGTTTGGCAAGTAATATTGAGTGATCTACCATGTCAAAAGCTTAAGTGATGTCAATAAACAAGGAAGACGGTATTTCTGATAAATTTAAACTGTTATACAATACGATGTCGCCTGTTTTACCAAAGTGTAAAACGTCAAAGCCAAGGATACAAGTCTCGAAGTGCATCCTGTCGAGATGAACAAGAAAATATCGTAGTTGAGACACAGTCGATGCTGAGCATATGGAAGAACCACTTCTGCACACTGTAAAACGGCGATGACAAACAACTTTCAGCTGTCAGGCAGAAAGAACCATTTAATATTGGCAACGGCAGTGAAAGCCGCCAACCCCCCGACCTTAGTGAAGTGGGGATAGTGTGAAGGGATCGCACCAGCGGCTACTTAATAAATTGCCCAAAGCAACTCATAATATCCAAATATTTGCGTCGATACTTGTTACCCAGAACTCGTCCAATGCATTGCATTGTGCATAACATTGCTTCAAACATCAGAGTGATATGAACGACATACAGACACTCACGGAGTGAACAATTAAATAAAATAGTCATATTACTCTGATGGCACACTCGGTGCATGAAGCCAATGAGTATACAAATTTATGTATACACGATGATTGAGCGAGGGCACGGCCTGGGTGCATTTGTAGACGACACTAATATGTCAACTAAGCATCGTACGCAAATGAGCCCAAGACACTTGAAGCGTCTTGGTCGTTTACCCTCGTCGCGCTAGTATGCTGATAAGGCATAATATCGGTGTACAATCGAATGATTTTCCGACTGCTCCTTAGAAAAAGCTTGCTTCGAATACTGTCGCAATAAAATTCCCTCGGATGAATAAAATTCGCGAAGTTAGAAAACTTGGAAAAACCCGAATAAAACCTAGTGTCCTTTCTTTGAGATAGAGAAATCTGCCCGAAAACGAAACTTGGCTGTCTGTAGAGTAGAGACACAATTTAGCGAGGAACGTACCACGACGAAAACTTGCGAGAAGAAAAAAAAAACACTTTGTTGCTCAGCTGGTGCCAACGACAAGAATGAACTTTTTTATTTAATTTGCATGATTAGTGTGAGTTTTTTAGTACAAAGTTTACTGTTTAGTACAAAGAGAATCTTGAAAATTAATGCGAACCTTGGTTTTTGGCGCTACTTTTAAAATTACATTTGAATTAAATTGGTTTAGTTCGTTACATTAACTACGTATTCATAAGTTAATAACAATGAATTAATGGTTTAATGGTTAAAAGATATGGTGAGTTCATGTGATCCAACATTCCGCCCCCTTTGAAAGCACCTGGTTTCAACACGGAAGTAGGGCAAGCTTTTGGATTGGTCTCTTGATGATCCCTCTCGGTGTTCGAACTTCTGCTACTCTCACGTTTCCGTCTTTGCCAGTAATCGTCCTTTGGATTCTTCCCAGCAACCATCTTTGCGGGGGTGTATTGTCGTCGTGAATGATGACCATTGAGTCCGCTACTAGGTTTGGTTTTGACGAAAACCACTTCGTTCGTTGCTGTAGTTCTTGTAAGTACTCATTGGTCCACCAATGTACTACAGTACTACAAAAATCTACAAGAGTATCTCTAGAGGTTTTGTGAAACAATATGTTATGCAATTTTGTCAGCTTTGAATTAGCTCCAACAAAGTTTGTTGCGTTATCGAAAATATATCTGTCGGTAGTCCGCGACGACTTATCATACGTTTTAACGCTGCGATGAAAGCTTCTGTTGTCAAATCTGATACCGGTTCTAGATGAACAGCCTTTGATGTAAAACAGACGAAAACAGATATGTAAGTTTTGTAGGGAACTTTTCCGCGAATCCTATGATAGGTTAATATAGGTCCGCAGAAATCGACACCGCATCTTAAATGGTCGAGCAGCGATTACTCTTTCCTTCGGTAGGTTGCCCATTACTTGTTGCAGAAGTTTGGGCTTATATCGAACACAATGTACGCAACTGTGGACGATTTTACGAGCAAGGTCTCTGGCGTTTACAATCCAGACTGTTTGCCTAAGAAGTGCGACGAGAACCTTTGGTCCAGCGTGGAAGTTCTTTCTATGAAGATGCCAAGAAAGACATGAAGCCAATCGAGAGTGTTTGGCCAGTAACACAGGATGTTTCTGTTGCTCAGGCAGCGTTGAATTTTCTAACCGGCCTCCAACTCGAAGTATTGGAAATCCTTTTGAAGAGTCAACGAATGAGCTGAGATTCTTGATCGAAGTTTTAATAAGTTTTCCGTTTTTAAGGAGCGCTATTTCTTCCGAATAATGGTTAGATTGTTCAATCCAAACGACTCTGTAAAATGCTGCATCCAACTCTTCAGCACTGCAAACTAATGAGTTCTGCAACTTAGACTTTTTGATCCTATTTATAAATCGTAGGATGTATGCGAAAATATGCAAAAGTTTTATGTATGAACTGCAGTTATTAATGACGTTGAGGAGGTATTTTTCAACTACTTTGGTACCTACTAACATAGTTTTTCTCTTTTCCATTGCTAACTGCTCCATCGAAAGTTGAATATTTGGATTTAAAGGTCATTTTTCTGGGGGTTCTTGTAGAAACAAAGGTCCTTCCAACCATATAGATTTAAGAAATTCTTCTACAGTGCATCCGCGGGAACATATGTCTGCTGGGTTGAGTTCTGTAGAAACGTGCCTCCAGTTGATTCCAGCCGTCGTCTCCTGTATCTCTGCCACTCGATTTCCAACGAAGGTACTTAATTTGGATTTATGGGTCGAAATCCAATGCAGAACTACGGAGGAATCTGTCCAAAAATGCGTCTCCGGATTAGAATCCTGAAAAATGGGCTGAATTTTGCTCCAAAGTTTTGCCAAAAGATGTGCAGCGCACAGTTCCAGGCGTGGAATTTGTTTTTTCTCTGACGGTGCAACTCTCGACTTTCCTACCAACAGCCTAACTGAAATACAGTCATCATCATTAGTTGTCCGTAGATAAATACAACATCCATACGCATTTATAGATGCGTCGCAAAATCCATGGATTTGCACTTTTTTCCTGAACGGAGCTAGAGCATAGCTTTCTTACTTACTTAAGTGGCGCTACAGTCCGGAATGAACCTGGGCCTCAACCAATATGCCTCTCCAATTAGCCCGGTCTTTAGCTAACTGCCTCCAGTTGCGCACTCCAGGCGAGGTCTTCCTCTACTGCGTCCGACGTCTGGCTGGGAATCGAAGACTCTGCGAGCCGGAGTATTGGTGTCCATTCGTTGTACATGTCCTAGCCATCTTAAACGTCCAATGCGGAGTTTTTTGACCAGGGGCATGTCGCTGTACAGCTCGTATAGTTCTTGGTTGAATCTTCGTCTCCATAGCCCGTCAACGCAAACGGGACCGAAGATTTTTCGAAGAATTTTCCTCTTGAATCTACCAAGGATTTCTTCATCCGCTTTTGATACGGTCCATGCTTCAGCGCCGTAGAGCAGGACTGGGATGATCAGGGTCTTATATAGGGTTTCCTTAGTAGTTCGAGTGAGGGCTTTACTACTAAATTGCCTTCTTAGCCCGAAGAAACAGCGGTTGGCAAGAGTAATTCTTCGTTTAATTTCTGACGAGATGTTGTTGTCAGAGCTAATAGCGGAGCCGAGGTAGACAAAGTCCCGTACTACCTCAAAGTTATATCTGTCAATGGTGACGTTCTGTCCAATTCGTCGATGTTGTGAGTCCTTTCGTGATGACAGCATATACTTAGTCTTACCCTCATTTACTGCTAAACCCATTTTCGCCGCTTCCTTCTCTATACTAGCAAACGTGGCTATGACATCACGTTGAGTCCTACCAATGATGTCAATATCGTCAGCGTATGCTAGTAGTTGCACCGACTTTTGGAAAATTGTGCCTCTGGTGTTGGCTTTGGAGTTTTGCACAATTCTCTCAAGAATCAGATTAAAGAAGTCACATGACAGCGCATCGCCTTGCCTAAATCCTTTTTTGGTATCGAATGTGTCGGTGAGATCGTTTCCGACCCTGATGGAGCAGCGAGAATTCTCTATCGTCATCCTACACAAACGGACGAGTTTGGGCGGTATACCAAAACTAGACATGGCTCTATACAGTTCGTCTCTATAAATGCTGTCATATGCGGCTTTGAAATCGATGAATAGGTGGTGGGTATCGATTTTGACTTCTTGAGTTTTTTCCAGGATCTGCCGAAGTGTGAAAATTTGATCGGTTGTGGACTTTCCTGGCCTAAAACCACATTGATAAGGGCCAATCAGGTTGTTGGTAAACGGTGTCAGGCGTTCACATATTACGGCAGATAGGATCTTGTAGGCGATGTTGAGGAGACTTATGCCTCTGTAGTTGGCGCAGTTCAGAGGGTCTCCTTTTTTGTGGATCGGGCAAACGATGCTGAGGTTCCATTCTTCAGGCATATTTTCATCCGACCAGATTTGGCTTATGAGTTGGTGGATGTTACTTACCAAGTCATCTCCGCCGGCCTTATAGAGCTCAGCGGGAAGGCCGTCATTTCCGGCAGCCTTATTAAGCTTGAGTTTATATATTGCTATCCTTACTTCACTCAGGTCGGGTGGTTGGCAGTCTTCGCTGTCGTTGCCAATATTGAATGGTTCGTTCTGCCTGACAGCGGAATGTTGTTCGTCATCGCCGTTTAGCAGTCTGCAGAAGTGGTTCTTCCATATCCTCAGCATCGACTGTGTCTCAACTACAATATTTCCTTGTTCATCTCGACAGGATTCTGTTCGAGCCTTGTATCCTTGGCTTTGACGTTTTACACTTTGGTAAAACTTGCGAACATCGTTCCTGGAGTGGCACCTCTCTATATCCTCGATCGCGCGCTTTTCTTGCTCTTTTTTCTTCTTGCTGCTCAATGGCAGCTCTCGTCTTCACCTGCAGCTTAGCCTTGTAGGCCTCGTTCTTGGCTGCGAGCATCTGTCGGCATTCCTCATCAAACCAGGGGTTTCTTGCTGGTGGGCGCGAGAAACCTAGCACATCAGTTGCGGCTGATCTAATGGCCTGTTGGCATCGTTGCCATTGCTCTTCGACATTCGATGCTGGTGGTATGGTGTTAATCGAGAGGTTAAGGGATACGCGTTGTGCGAAGGTCTTGGCGGTCTCTTGCGATTGCAGTCTTCCGACATTAAATTTTTTCACAGTATTTCTGAATTGTTGTGGCTTGGTGGATATCCGCATTCTTACCTTGGCTGCTACAAGGTAGTGATCCGAGTCGATGTTAGCTCCTCGGAATGTTCGGACATCCAAAATACTGGATGCGTGCCTCTTATCTATCGCAATGTGATCAATTTGGTTGACCGTTCGTTGATCTGGAGACCGCCATGTCCCCTTATGGATATCGAGGTGAGGAAACCGTGTGCTGGCTATAGTGGCATTTCGTTCCGTAGCGAAATCAATTAGCCTAAGTCCGTTACCAGACGTGTTGTCGTGTAGGCTATGTTTTCCGACAACACTTCTAAAGATGTCTTCTCTTCCTACCTTTGCGTTAAAATCTCCCAGCACGATTTTAACATCGTACTTCGGTAGTCGCTCATAGGTTTTGTCGAGGAGCTCGTAGAAGCAATCCTTAGCTATATCATCTTTTTCTTCCGTCGGAGCGTGAGCGCATATAAGGCTTATGTTGGCGAATTTGGCCTTGATGCGGATTGTTACTATGCGTTCGCTAATGTCTTGGAAACATAAGACTTCTTGCCTAAGTCTGGCACTTATAACAAATCCGCATCCGAATAGTCGCTGTTTCTGCTCACTATAACACGGTCCGTAGTATATGTCACAGTTTTTCATCCTCTTTTTGCCCGGCTGCTTTGTAGCAGTTTAGGGCTTCCGCTAGTTGTTCGCCTGCACCTCTCCTGTTTAATGTTCTCACATTCCAGGTGCAGATACGAACGTCGTTGTCCTTTTTTCGTTTAGCAGGGTCGTCAACAATAAAATCAGTCCTTTCCGAGGCTATTGGTTGCTTCGTAACCATGTTTTTTTTCTGTGGGTGGGTAGTTAACCCAAAGCACAACCCCCAACCTGGAGGGCCAGTTCCAATTTATTAGATACCCCTAGGACACGGGGCCATCAGTATCCACTACGGGATTGAGCGCTGCCGTTGGCCTTTCGGTTCATCCGCCACCATCTCTGTTCAAGGGGCCTGACTAACCCTTGAAATTCCTAGACAGCCTGTTGTCCGAATATGTCAGAGCAGCTCATCTAGGTTCGCCTGGGACAGCAGGCCGGGTATTCATCCGTGCCATTCTCACCAGGGTGTTTATAGTGTTGCTGTTTTTCGTCGTGTTATCAACACTCGCACTTATCGTTTAGCAAGTCAAATCCGGTTGGATGAGAGCAGTACCCGATGGTTACCACTTGGAGGTAAAGATAAGCACATTTGATGTGTAGTCAGAGTTGCAACACTGGGCATTGCCAAGTTAACGCCAATCAGAGTCTACCCTCGTTCTACAACACCCAACCACCTAGGCACGGGTAAATTTTGAATTGAGTGCATATCACTCATAAAGTTCCTCCGTTCAGTATCGATTGACTGTGGAATAGCAGCGTCCCAATCTATCTTTTCGATCCATAACCTTTGTAATAATATTTTGGCCCTAACAATTATTGGACATTGTGGATGTGATCATGGCGTAACGTACCAAACGAACAAAGCCGCAAGATGACAACCACGGCAGCCAACCCTACAAATCCACAATGCCAGCCAACCATGGCAGCCAACTAAAAAGATAAAAAGAAAGATGAAGGCAACATCAAATTTGAAACACGTTATTCCAAATTATTTTCTGCCGAAATAAAGTATATTAAAAAACAAAGTTTGTCTTTTTTACGGTCGGAACAGTTTTCAAATTTGTTGCCTTTATTCACTCCACGAAAGCAATTTACAAAACTGTCGCCTGCAATTAAAGAGACGCCACCGCCACCATTTTGTGTAATACATACCTAAGATATCCTTTGTATGATTTTAAGAAGCCGCAATAAAATGGACAAGAAAACAGGTTAAAGAGAAACCAATAGAAAGCTCAGACGACGAGATGGACAAAACTGTGGTTGAACTAGAAACACAATCTCAAACACAGGTATCTATTTCCTCTGAACAGCTTAACTCTCTTATCGCAGGCATTAATACATTGCGTGATTCTGTGGAAGAGTTACGCAAAGAATCATCGCGAAGCCAAAACGAACTTAAACAACTCCAAGCCCAAGTAGACGCTAATATCAAAGCTGATACCCAATGGACATATCCGAATTGCCAGCCACTGCCTTGTACCACCTCTGCCGTACAGTCGCCAATACGCAACATGATATCTTCACATTTGCCACCGAAGCCTTCACAATTTACAAATCAGTCCCAGCCTAGACTGCTCGAATTCGTTCCGCCATCCTCGTCATCATTTATACCCCCAACAATCCTCCAGCAGCACCCAAGTACCTCCTCTTCCGAACCGTTCCTTCAACACGCAAAAACCACGTCATCATTGCCACCAAAACCTTTTGAAACAACCCACAATACACCCGAGCAAACAGCCTCAATTGCCAGACGAGTTACGACATTTGTCGACGATCCCGCCGCCAATCTGTATCCTTTGCCAACATTCAGTGGTGATCCCGAAGAATGGCCGCTGTTCTTTGCCAATTATCATGATAACACTATTGAATTTGGATATAGTGATCGCCAAAACATCATGCGGTTGCAAAGAGCTTTAAAGGGTGATGCAAAGTCATCAGTATCATCCATGCTCCTTTATGCAGATAACTTGCCCCATATTATAGAGGAACTTCAGTTTAACTTTGGGCGTTCCGACTTGTTGGTGGATGCACAGCTATTCAAAGTCCAACAATTCCCAGCAATAAGTGAAAGCCACCTAGAAAATATTCTGCCATTGTCAAATCGCGTCCGTAACATGGTGGCCTTTTTCAAGTCGGCTAACTGTGCACATCAATTAGCAAATCAGACTTTACTGCGTGAACTCATTAACAAATTGCCGCCCTCAAAACAGTATGAGTGGGCAAAACACGCTGCCAACATTTTGCCATACCCAACACTAGAAACGTTTGCAGAATGGATAAAAACTCTCGCCAGAGTAGTGAGTCTAATGCCTGTTAGGGCCATTTTCGTCAGCACGCTAATGTAAGCCACAGGCATCAAACTTCATCATCTGAATCCCGTCGCGTTCTTCATAGTACTGAGCTGGAACAAATAAGAACTGCTTGTATTCAGTGTGGTCAACAACATAGGCTAAGCGAATGCCAACACTTTAACGCTCTTGATATCAATAGTAAATGGAATCAAGTCAAACAACATCGTTTATGCTTCTCATGCCTTCAAAAAGGCCATAATCTGACCAATTGTCTTCGCAGAAAACCATGTGGTATTAATACATGTACTCGATATCATCACCAGACATTGCATCAAGAACTAAGACAAGCAACAATTGAGCCTGAACACAACCATCAAGTTCTGAACTGCCGTCCGGATTCCCATTGTAGCCAGTTGTTCAAGATTCTACCTGTAGTATTATCAGGACCTCTTGGGAGTGTTGATGCCTATGCTATGTTTGATGAGGGGTCGTCCGTTACGTTGCTAGAAGAAAATGTCGCTACTGCACTGGGACTAAAAGGACACAGCCTTCCACTTACTCTACAATGGTATGACGGCAAAACAACCACAGAAGCATCCAAGAAAGTTTCATTTTACATTAAGGGACAAAACAACAACACCGAAAATTATGCTTTGAAGAACGTCCGCACAGTTGCAAATTTAAATTTACCCATTCAAACGTTTTCTAAGGAGAATTATGATCACTTGAAGAATGTACCATTAGTCAACTACAAAGATGCAAGGCCAGTGCTTCTCATTGGACTGGATAATTGCTACTTAGGAGTGCACAACGAATTAATAAATGATGGCCCAGAACAGCCCATTGCAGCAGGAACTAAATTAGGTTGGGTTGCATACGGACCATTGAATTTAGCTGGAGATGTTTGTCCGCCAAGAGTGCTTCATATTTGTCATTCCAAAACATTGAATAGAATTGAGAAACTCGTCGAAGAATATTTTCTGATAGAAAACTTTGGTGTGAGAAGTTCTAATACAATTTTGGAATCCGATGACGATATTCGTTCAAGAAAAATTATTGTTGAAACCACCAAGAAAATTGGGAAACGCTATGAAACTGGTCTTTTATGGCGTAAAGATAACGCCATTTTACCGACTTCTTCGAGTTTCACTATGGCTAAACAACGCCTGTTAAATATTGAAGCGAAGATGTCCAAGAATGAAAGGTATGCCACAATGTACAAAACGGAAATAAACAAATACATCTGCAAAGGTTATGCCAAGCTCCTTTCGCCTCAAGAAGCTGTAGATGAAGGTCCAACGACTTGGTATCTTCCACATTTTGGGGTGGTCAACCCTAATAAACCAAACAAAATACGGATAGTCTTTGACGCCGCTGCTACGACTTCCAACGTCTCGTTAAATTCAAATCTTTTGAAAGGGCCGGAACATGCACAGCCTCTTCTTGTCATGATTTATAAATTCCGCCAGGGTATTATCGCTGTTGAAGGGGATATTCAGGAGATGTTCTCTCAGGTACGAATTATAACTCCTGACCAGAATTCGCAACGCTTCTTGTGGAGGGATGGGGACTCTAGAAATGCAATCCAAGTATATTCAATGACTTCCATGATGTTTGGGACGATCTGCTCTCCTTGCTGCGCAGAATATGTGAAGAATATCAATGCCATCGAACATTCCTCAGAAATGCCGAGAGGAGCAAAAGCCGTCATCGAAAACACCTATGTCGACGATCTTGTTTTAAGCTTTGATTCTGAAGTGGAAGCAGAAGAAGTCACTTTGGAAGCAGTTAAGGGCCAAACCCACCGAGCAACCGAAACCGAAACTTCGTTTTATTTTTTCATTTTTCTGTTCAATTATGACATTTCATTCCCACCGAACATAGCACAGAAACTGAAAAAAGAATTCAGAATGCGGATCTATAAAAAAAAAAGTGACGTCTGCGAACTTCGGCAAACAGAAATTACAACGATGAAAAAAAAAGTTGCAAGTTTCGGTACGATGATTTGCAAAACTGCAAAATGAAAAAGTAAAATGTCGGTACGGAAAAAAAATAAAATCGTTTTATATCAAAATAAAAAGACTTTAAGAAATAAAAATAGATGAGATTAGTGTGGTTTATTAATATCTTTTATTTAAGAAGTATTTTTAACTGAAAAACACATCAAATTTTAAGTAATTAGCAGTTTAAAAAAAAATGAAAAACAAAGTTTCGGTTTCGGTTGCTCGGTGGGTTTGGCCCTTTAAGATTAATAGCGCGGCTGGTTTTCGACTACGTAACTTTGTTTCAAATTGCAAACAACTACAAATGAAATTGAACACAGATAACACATCAAAAGAAGAAAAGGTGAATATGGAACGTCAGAGTAATACAGACAAGATATTGGGTATGTTTTGGAATACTAATAATGACACATTCGAGTTCCAGTTCAAATTCCACAAAATTGCAAAAGATGTTATCGAAACGAAACGACCTCCGACGAAAAGAGAAATGCTAGGGATAATAATGGCTGTTTATGATCCCTTTGGGCTTTTAGCAAATTTCATGGTATTTGTCAAATTGTTGCTGCAAGCAACTTGGAAACAACAAATTGGTTGGGACGATAATTTGCCTCATCAGCTGTGTATTCATTGGAATGCCTGGTGGAAAGAGTTCCAGGAAGTCAAGAATTTTGCTGTTCAACGATGTTATTCACCTTTTTTGCCGACAGCTGATGAGATACAGTTGCATATGTTCGTTGATTCTAGTTCATCCGCGTATGCAGAGGTAGGCTACTTCCGGATCAAGAGTGGAAGTCAAATTCATATAGCATTTGTCGCTGCTAAGACGAGGTGTGCTCCCCAAAAGGGTATGACAATCCCACGTCTTGAGCTGCAAGCAGCAGTCCTTGGAAGCCGTCTTGCTATATCGATTGAGAATTGTCATGATTTTCGACTCAGCCGCATAATATTTTGGAGCGATTCAAAAACAACTGTACTTTGGATTCGCTCAACAACCAGAAGATACAAGCAATTTGTTGCCTGTAGAATATCCGAAATTCTTACCAGCTCAGTACCATCGCAGTGGCGATGGTTGCCAACAGAATTAAACGCTGCTGATGAAGCTACACGTGCCCGTTTTCCTCCAAAGTTTGAGTGCGAGTCCAGGTGGATATTAGGTCCAGAATTTCTGCTTAGGAGCGAAGAATCGTGGCCAAAAGAAACTCAAATTTTGGACTCAGAACATTGTGCTACAGAAGAATTGCCAGCTCGAGTCATGTTGATAAACACGGGTGAGTCTTTGTTCAATTATATCTACTAATTTTTCATCTTATTTAAGACTGCTACGAGTTGTCGCATGGACCTTACGATTTGTTAACTGCGCTCGGAGGAGAGAACATCAGGATTTTCAGAAAGGTGAACTTACAGCTTCCGAGCTCTCCACTGCCGAAAAATTTGTTTGTCGTCAAATCCAAGAAGAAGTCTTCGCGAGTGAGATTACCAGCCTGCGTGCTACAAAAACAGTTAAGACATCCAGTAATATCTACCAACTTACACCATACCTGGACGAAGAAGGACTATTAAGAGTAAAAGGAAGACCTGACGCAGCCTATTGTCTTCCCATTTCTGCACGTCGCCCAATAATAATTCCCCAAACTCACTTAGTATCGCAGCTTATAATGTATTACTATCATCATAAGCGTCATCACCAGAATGATCTGTTAACAATCAATGAGTTGCGACAAAAGTTTTGGTTGCCACATGCACGCGCTGTTTTGAAATCACTGAAGAAGAAGTGTCCTGTTTGCATCATCTATAAAGCCAAGCCAACCGAGCCTTTGATGGGTCAACTTCCTTCAGACCGTCTTACTCCATATGTCCGTCCATTTAGTTACACTGGGGTGGACTACTGTGGACCATTCATAGTAGCTATCGGAAGAAGAAGAGAAAAGCGTTGGGTTGCTTTATTCACGTGCCTCACAACCCGAGCAGTGCACTTAGAAGTTTCTGAGGATTTGTCTACAGACGCCTTTCTGTTGTGTCTGAGGAATTTTGTCAACCGTCGTGGAACCCCTGTCCAAATTCGAAGTGATAATGGCACCAACTTCATAGGTGCCCGAAAGGAACTACGAAAGGAACATCAACTTTTTGATCTGAATCGTGTTCAGCAGAGTATTTCAAAAGACAACATCGAATGGATATTCAACTGTCCAGCGAACCCAAGTGCTGGTGGCTGCTGGGAACGTCTAATTCAATGTGTCAAACGTTTATTGGATAGAGTTCTGAGGGAGGAAGCGCCAAGGTTGGAGACATTCCGAAGTGTATTGATTGAGGCCGAGAATATCATAAACAGCCGACCACTGACAGACCTACCGCTGACTTCTGAGGAAGACGAACCATTGACGCCGAATCACTTTTTGCTTGGGTGTCTTAATTCAACGCAAACACCAGGGATGCAAGACAATCGAGTTTGTTTGCGAAAGCAGTGGAGAATCGCACAAAATCTCAAGGACAGACTTTGGAAAAGATGGACAGTGGAATATTTGCCTCGTTTGCTGACAAGATCAAAATGGAATCAAGAAGTAGCTCCACTACGGGAAAATCAGCTGGTCATCATATGTGATAATACTCAGCCAAGAAGTCAATGGCAGAAAGGTATTATTACGAAGATTTTTAAAGCACCGGATGGCCAAGTTCGCACTGCAGAAATTCGTACTTCCAGGGGAGTACTACGCCGACCTGCCATTAAGCTAGCCGCTTTGAAGTTCAGTGAATCCCTTTAGGTTTTCACGAGGGGTGGAATGTGGATGTGATCATGACGTATCGTACCAAACGAACAAAGCCGCAAGATGACAACCACGGCAGCCAACCCTACAAATCCACAATGCCAGCCAACCATGGCAGCCAACTAAAAAGATAAAAAGAAAGATGAAGGCAACATCAAATTTGAAACACGTTATTCCAAATTATTTTCTGCCGAAATAAAGTATATTAAAAAACAAAGTTTGTCTTTTTTACGGTCGGAACAGACATAGAAGTCCCAATGGGTCGAAAAGAGATGACGCTACTGATAATATCTTCCGTTTTGTAAACGATGTGTATGTTTGAGAAGGGTTGTACGAAAAGTGAAAATTGTCGTCTAGTGAATTCCATATAATTCCCAAAGTGCTCGTGACGTTGGACTCATTGACGTTTATGTTTTTCCCTATATAATCCAATGAGATTGAGGAGTCGTTGCTGTGCCACTTGGAGAGTTCCATTCCTGCCGACGAGAGAATGGAAACAACTTCCTTCTTTTTGCGTTTTAGAGTTTCCAAATCATCTGCTCCGGTTAAAAGGTCGTCCACATAGAAATCTCTACGAAGTGCATCAGAGCCCAGCTTGTACCGCGACTCAAACTTATCTCCTAAATATTTGAGACATCTAATTGCCATGAATGGAGCAGACGAAGTTCCATACGTGACCGTATTTAAGGCATACGTTTTTATGGGAGAATTATCGGTTTCCCTCCAAAGGATATATTGAAACCTACGGTGGTCCGGATGTACTAAGATTTGGCGATACATTTTTACAATGTCTGCTGTAAGAGCGAATCTATGCAAACGAAAGCGAAGTAAAATCATAGCTAAATCATCCTGGATAATGGGTCCTACCATATGGATCCCGTTAAGCGAAATATTCGATGAGGTACGACACGAGGCGTCGAACACTACACGCAATTTAGTTGACAAACTATTTGGTCGTAACACACATTGGTGGGGTAAGTAATAGTGAGGTCGACTCAGATCTGGATTTTGTACCATTGACATGTGACCCAGTATTTTGTATTACTGAAGGAATTCTACATAGGCAGATTTCAAAGGTACGTCCTTGGCCAACCTACGTTCTAAAGACATGAAGCGACGATATGCGATATCGTAGTACTCACCAAGAAGAGATGCATCTCGTTTGAATGGATACTTAAGCATGATTCTTCCACTGGCAACTTCCTCTACCGATTCGTTGAAGTGTTTCTCGGAATCCATTTGTTCGTCAGTCCATTTGGATTTGCTTCCAGTAACTGCTTCGAGTTCCCAAAATCGCTCTACAAACTCATTGAGATTATTATCAGTGGAACTAATACAGCACGTTCTTCTTTGATTGCTGCTAAGAGACCTATATTTCCCTGAAACAATCCAACCGAGACGAGTATTTTGAAGTGACGGTAACCCAGTTTTATTTGGCCTACCAGCAACAAGTCAAAAAATGTTTCTGCTCCCAAAAGCATATCAATGGCCGCCGTTCGATTAAATTGCTCATCCGCAAGTTCAATGTTTCTGGGAACGTTCCAATTGTCGATATTCATTGACGGATCAGGTTGGTAGCCAGTGATTGAAGGTGCCACTATAAATTCTAAAGAAAGCTCAAATGGTGAATATCTTGATCTTATTGTGGTTTTTGTAGTGCTGCCAATCTTAGTTTCTGTCATACCGATTCCTTGAATATCAATATTTTTTCTTTGGGTTCGCAGGCCTAGGGTCCTAGCAAAGTGTTCCTTGACCATATTAACCTGGGAACCAGAAACTAAGAGAATTCGTCCTAATTGGAACCCTTCCGATGCATCCTTTACAAGAACGATGGCTGTAGCTAATATGACTTGAGCCAATTCCCTTTCAACTACCGAATTCACTACGGCAGACGAAATGTGAAGTTGAAATGCTTGCGGATTGGTTTTGCCGATGAAGCATTGTATGATGTAATTGCTTACAAACTTTACATTTAAAATTTGATGAGCATTTGGAAACGTTGTGACCCTTTCGTCAGCAATTTATGCATAGACCCAGCTTTTTTACATTAGTGAAACGATCGGGAATAGATAGCTGAGCAAAAGTTGTACAACTTGTAATGGTGTGCGAACCATCTTTGCAAAATGCGCAATACTGTTGCATAATTGTTAGTGACGTTCTTTCGCCGTGATCGTATTGAACCACTTTTGGTTTGTTAAACGATTTCTTGCTCGTGTCAAACCGCATTGTTTTGCTTTCACGAGCCTCTAAATATTGACAGCGTCGGCTCAACACTTCAGCACACTGATCCCATTTTGGTAGTTTATCGTACTGAAGTTGTTCATCCCATTTGGCTTGCGATTCAGGATCTGCTTTTGCCATTGCAATATGAATTATTATGGCATTACTTATTTCAGATTCTGATCCTATAGATTGAAGCGAATTAAATATTTCAGAAACGTTGTCGACAAGATTTCGTAGCTGGACAGCAGAAGTCTTTTGAAGCTTAGGCAACTCAAATAGTTGTGTAATATATTCCAGGAATATAAGACAATCGTTATCGTAACGATCCTTTAGCCTTCCTAATGCCTTATCGAAATTTTCTTCAGTTATTTGAAATGTTTTAACTGTTCTGTTGTGAGCTTAGGATGGGCCACAGGGGCATCTTCAGTGCAAGTGAGGTAGGCGCGGCACGCTCGCGGTTGCTCGGCTAAGCTCGTCGGACGGGGAAGTTCTTGCCATCCCACCATGCACCACCTGCTCAACACACTTTTTATATCGTGCCTAAATCAAAAGAAAAGAAAGCAAGAGGAAAGAAAGCTACGTTAACTAGACCACGGACAGACTAAGGGACGAGAAATAGAAGAAAGAAAAAAGGAAGAAAAGAGGAAAAGAAGACCTTGATCCCCTATGAAGGACAAAGCCTGGGAAAACCACGCGAAACTAAACCTAAGCTAAACTAGACCTAAACTAAACTTAAATCTGAAAAATAAACCCTTTATCTAAAAATAAAACTACGCTAAAATACCCTAATACGCTGAAAGATTTCCCAAAATTGATCCTCCATAGTAGGTTCTCTGGATGACGATCTGAAATACGCCAGATGTTATGGCAAAATTGGCCTGCCCACCCCTCGTGTCGAAACACGACCGTCGCTATCACCCTGACCGATACTACGGGTGATAGCCCCTTGAGGCACCTTCCAGTCACATCCTTTCATGTATAGTAGTCGTCAAGTCATTTCGTCGTCGTTTGTTAAAGTCGCGTTAAGTCATAGTCAACCTGTAAAGAGACGGCCTTCCCAGAAAATCACACACCAAAATTGAATTATATTAGCACATGGGCACCATGTCGAAAGAAGAATGAAAAGATACTACAGATACAATTGTATCTACACCCATTTAGTGCCAGTTTATTTCAAAAAAAAAGTTAAAACTAAAGTAAAAGAAATCAAAGAAAATCAAACTAGAACAGTAAAAAAAAACGAAATTCAAAAATACTAAAACTAAAAAAAGGAAACTAATCTTAGAATAAAAATGTGTCTTATTCTTGACTAATATCCCCTTGTATCAAAAAAATATTTTTGTTTTGTAGAGTAATATAACTTTTGGCACTCACTTAGCGATTGCAAAGTCCTCCGAAGTCCTGCCGGCAGCACGAGAAGAATACTCCTGAAGCGGTATTACTCGTCGCCTCCTCTGAAAACGCGCACTTAACAAAAAAATGTTTTTTTCCTCAAAGGGAAGCAGAATAAAACACTACTGCCCTAACCTTACGTTACGCAAAAAAATTTCAAAAATCCAAAACTAAATTAAAAAAAACTACTGGCACTTCACAAATTTTCAATTTCTTCCTTTGTCGCTGCTGCTGCTGTAGTTGTTGTTGGAGTTGGAGTTGGGGTTACAGTCCCATGAATTACGTTAATGGGATGCTGAATTTCGTCACTTGGACCGTCACCAATGGTATGTTCCTCGTTGGAATCACCCACTTCTTGACGAGAACGGTTCCAAGGCGTTGGTTGAGCACTAGTGGTCGACGAGGGCACGGTGTCCAAGAAGGGTCTTCCGCCGATGGAAACCGTTGATAGCGGTTGGTAGCGGTCGAGGGCAACTTGTGGCGGTGTCGCTAATTTTCTCGGCTACTCAGACGGTCCTCGGACTTACGTCACCCTTCTTGCACCAACAAAATCTTAGCGTAGCCCAGCTTAACTGAAATCGCCGGCTCACAAATGCGAGGCTCAGCTAGACACAACACTTTATTAATTATTAATTTAAATTCACTTAACCTACCTCAGCAACGAAATTATGGCTCTTGAACTGCCTACGCCTTCCTCTAAATCCACTAGATCTCACTATTTAAATCTAGGCATACAAATGTCATCAGATTAATTATCTGCAACTGATAAAATTTGAAAATTCGCTTGACTCACCCAAATTCAATTATAAATCCAGTAAAAACTAGCTTTCCAAGTACACTTGTACAGTACTTTCTTTGTACTTTCTACGGAAACTTTAAGCTTCTTGGCTACCATCCACTCTCAAAACGTATTCACTTGATTGTGAACTTGAGCGGGATCATCGAAGAAAAATTTCTGTCCACCAATTTCCCCTGCCTTTGTTTTAACAACCTTTCCTATTATTGTCTCTGTTATATTTCCCTAATTTAGTCATGTCAAGTACGTTTGGTCTTGTCTAATTCTCTCATTAAAAGTTTTCTGTTATCATAACATTCATTTTTCGTCATTGGAATGAGTCCGGAGGGGTAATTATCTTGTATCCTCTATTCTTATTCTAATATTACTTAAGTCAATACATATAAATATCCTCTCAATTCCAAACATTAATTATGACCCTCATTTCATTTTACTAACTTAAAACGTAACATAAACATAAGACATAAAACGCGCCCTTATCGACAAATAGAGGTCCGACCATCCATACTAGTGTGAAGCGCGTTCACACAATTGCATTCCACAAGTACATTCCAGGATGGCCTTCCACTACAATGGTAATGTCAACACAAAACCAAAACAAAACAAACTGCCTTTGCAATTATGCACATTGTGCTGCAAAAAGTTTGAAGAATTATAAATAACTAAAAAGGAAAATAAACAAGGAAATGGACGAGGACAATGAATAAAAAGGAACACGGAAGGAAATATCAGGTAAGAAGGGATTTCATCTTATTAGAGATCTCTAATTGTGTGAAACAATATTTTTGTTTCTCAATTAGAAATCTCCAGTCGGATTAGTTTGATTTCGGGGTTGTTAATTTTTTTTTTTTTTTTGCAGGTACACATGTTAAGCTGGATATGGAACAGGATCGGATATCGAGTTGGATATTGCGCGTGTGACGGAGGATATATTTTAAGTGACACAGGGGTTGTAAGTGTTTTTAATATCAGTGTTTAGTAGGGGGTAGATGTATTTAGTATAGGTTGTTAGAGTGTGATGGGAGGAGGTGGATTGGGTATAGTGGGTAGGATTAAGTTTTTGTTTTTTTTTTTAAAGTGTCGCAGGCTCGACAACGGAGTATGAGTGGTCGCGAGTACTCCGGGTTCGTAAAAAAAAGAAGCCCTTCGACACGACTGTTTGTTTTGATTTCTTTTTCTAACGTGTGGCAAGGGCCCACTCCCTGAGTCGGATACTTTTTCTAGCCGGGCAAGTGTTAGTTTTCGTTTTGTCGACGTTTATTAAAATCCCATTCCCACAGTACCTATAATAAATAACATAAAATAACATTAAGGTAGAATCAATATACATAGTTACATATATAATAAATAGAATAATATAGTACATAAGATAAGTAACGGATTGAATAAACAACATCTAGTAATAAATAACACGAAAGGATATATACCTAATAAATAAAATTTTGCGACAATACATAACTTAGCCTAGATATCACAGTCTTTTTGAAAAGCAACGACAAGCTTGAGTGCGTCAAGTGAATATTGCTAAGCTATACGTGGAGGTCTTTGGCGTGATAAACACCGGACTTTTCTCCATTAGCGTTTCCAACTTCGTATAGCGAGTTCCCTATGGCCTTTAAAATTACTGATTTTATAAATTTTGGTCCTAGCTTAGCGTTGTAATTGTCAGATTGGTTACTTTGTCTAAAATTGCGTCTATGAACTGTCTGTCCTACTCTAAATTGCACGTCCCTACTTCTAAAATTATACGTTTTCTCTCCTTTTTCGTGTGATTTTACTAGATTGTCAGAGATTTTATTCCTAATTAGCTCTAGTTTGTCAGTTTTGTCTATTACTTGCGTGTCCATATCTTTGATGTTGTCGAGTCTTCGCATGATCTCATATGATCTTGCATGTTGCACCATATGAGTGCCGAAAACAGCATAATATGGTTCGAACATGGTCGCATCGTGTACTACACTTCTCAGTGAGAACGCCGCATCGCTAACCAGTCGGTCCCAGTTCTTTTGGTCATCTTTTAGATACGACCTAATTTTGGCTAAGACTGACCGGTTAACCCGTTCGGACGCGTTGGCCTGAGGTGAGAAGAACGCGGTGCGAACATGTCTGATACCGTATTTATGAAGTAAGCTGGCGAATAGTTCTGATACAAACTGTTTGCCATTGTCTGAATGAATCACCTCTGGTACACCGAAGATATGGAACACATTCTCTTCTAGGTATCTTACTACCTCAGCCACCGTTGCTTTCCTGATTGGTTTTAAAAATACATATTTGCTAAAATGGTCAAGTACTATAAAAATATGAGTGTTACCGTTCTTAGTCCGGGGGTAAGGTCCTAGAAAGTCAATATATAATCTTTGGAAGGGTCGCTCCGTGATTGTCTGTTGTCCCATCGGCGGTCGAGAAATCATATTCATGGGCTTGCTGCATTTACAAATGTCACAATTTTTAACAAAATTTTGTACTTCGCTAGCCATACCTGGCCAAAAGTACAATTGCTTTAGCTTGGCTAAAGTTTTATGAATGCCCCCATGTCCTGCTGATGGTGAATTGTGGGCAGAATCTACAAGTCCCCCACGCAACTCCCTCGGTATCCAGAGCTTCCAGGCCCTGTCTTCTGGGATCGCGTCGCCTGTTCGTATATCTGTTCGTTTGTAAACAAATCCATCATGAACGCATAAGTCGGGTAGTTTGTCATGTCGGTCGTCAATGGTTTTTCTTAATTCATCATACTCTTCAGAAGAAAAGTATGGTGAATTAAGATCAACATGGAGTATTTCACATTCGGGCATGAGCTCTTCCTATGCTCGATCATGAAGTCGAAGCCCTGAAGTTTAAGACTCCATCTGGCCAAACGACCAGATAGATCCTTTTGGGTCATCAACCACTTCAGACTCGCATGATCGGTAATTATAGTGAAAGGTAAGCCCTCCACATAAACCCTGAACTTCTTCACTGACAGAACGGCCGCATAGCATTCAAGTTCCGTTACGCTATAATTACGCTGTGCGGCATTAAGCTTCTGGGACATGAATGCTATCGGTCGTTCGTTATTCTCCGCATCCGTCTGGAAGATAACGCTCCCTACTCCTGTTGTCGAAGCGTCACATTGTATGTAAAAGCGCTTTGAAAAATCAGGATTTGTCAAAATGGGTGCGGACACCAAAGTCGCCTTAAGTTGTTCGAACGCGTTAAGCGCTTCTTCTGTCATCGTGAAAGTCTGTCCTTTCTTAAGGCAGTCCGTCATTGGTGCGGCCATTGCCGCAAAGTTTGGCATGACTCGCCGGTACCAGCCTGTCATTCCCAGAAACCGACGGAGTTGTTTGGGGGTCTTCGGAACTGGGAAGTTCTCAACCGCCGTTACCTTGTCTGGGTCCGTTCGTAAGCTTCCATCACCGACTATGTAACCAAGATACTTTATCTCCCTATAGCAGAACCTGCTTTTCTCCACATTTATTGTAAGGCCTGCTTCTCTTAAGCACTTTGCTACCTCTTCTAAGGCTCTGACATGGGATTCAAAATCCGGAGAGCAAACCAAGAGGTCATCGAGGTAGACAAAGACATACTCTCTCAACCGAGCGGGTATGTCTTTGTCCATAAGTCGCACATTCTCTGGGCGGCGTTGCACAAACCGAACGGCATCACCGTGTATTGGTACAACGGTCGTCCAGGGACTGTGAAGGCCGTCTTCTCCCTTGATTTGCGCTCCAGAGGTATCTGCCAGAACGCATCCTTTAAATCTATCCCTGAGATATACCTTGTATCTTGAAGCCTACTGAGAAGACCTTCTATGTGGGGGAGGGGATAAGCATCTTTCTTAGTCACCGCGTTGACTTTTCGAGAATCCAGACATAACCTATTTTTGCCGGGTTTTCTCACCATGACTACTGGAGAGCTCCAAGCACTGTTGCTCTCCTCGATGACTCCTAAGGAGATCATCCGATCTAACTCGTCATATAGGAGCTTCTGTATCGCTGGTGAGATCGGGTAGTGTCTCTGTTTAATAGGCATTTTTTTGCCTTCTACCTCGATAATATGCTCTTCGAGGCGAGTCTTTCCCAATCCCAACTCTGCGAAAGAGGGGAACAACTGCCTAGCTCTCTCCAAACCTTTAGCCTGTTCTGGTGAGAGTGTCTGGACCGGTGACCTATCTTCCGTCGGTGATGGAATGTTGAGTTCGTTAATCACGTTTGGAGCGACCTTGAACACCTTCCAAAAATCAACCCCCAGGTATAGTGCTTGTTGCAGCTTTGGGACCACGAATAACTCTAACTTGTGAGATTTACTTCCCCATGAGACCGTTGTCGTAAATCGTCCTAGTATTCGTTGTTGGTTACCGTCTGCTGTTCGTGTGTCGGTGGTCATATTGGTCATTTTAATGTTGTGTCTGTCTATTGCACCTTTCCCTATACAGCTTATCGAAGCTCCACTATCTAATAGGCCCATGAACTCTTCACCTTCTAACCTAACTTTTGCATAGGGCCTATTATCGTCATTATTTGTTATCACCGATGCTACTATATTTTTCATTCGTCGTCGGTTTATTGCACAGATTTCTGTGACGCGTTGGCCTGAGGTGAGAAGAACGCGGTGCGAACATGTCTGATACCGTATTTATGAAGTAAGCTGGCGAATAGTTCTGATACAAACTGTTTGCCATTGTCTGAATGAATCACCTCTGGTACACCGAAGATATGGAACACATTCTCTTCTAGGTATCTTACTACCTCAGCCACCGTTGCTTTCCTGATTGGTTTTAAAAATACATATTTGCTAAAATGGTCAAGTACTATAAAAATATGAGTGTTACCGTTCTTAGTCCGGGGGTAAGGTCCTAGAAAGTCAATATATAATCTTTGGAAGGGTCGCTCCGTGATTGTCTGTTGTCCCATCGGCGGTCGAGAAATCATATTCATGGGCTTGCTGCATTTACAAATGTCACAATTTTTAACAAAATTTTGTACTTCGCTAGCCATACCTGGCCAAAAGTACAATTGCTTTAGCTTGGCTAAAGTTTTATGAATGCCCCCATGTCCTGCTGATGGTGAATTGTGGGCAGAATCTACAAGTCCCCCACGCAACTCCCTCGGTATCCAGAGCTTCCAGGCCCTGTCTTCTGGGATCGCGTCGCCTGTTCGTATATCTGTTCGTTTGTAAACAAATCCATCATGAACGCATAAGTCGGGTAGTTTGTCATGTCGGTCGTCAATGGTTTTTCTTAATTCATCATACTCTTCAGAAGAAAAGTATGGTGAATTAAGATCAACATGGAGTATTTCACATTCGGGCATGAGCTCTTCCTATGCTCGATCATGAAGTCGAAGCCCTGAAGTTTAAGACTCCATCTGGCCAAACGACCAGATAGATCCTTTTGGGTCATCAACCACTTCAGACTCGCATGATCGGTAATTATAGTGAAAGGTAAGCCCTCCCAATTAACCCTGATCTTCTTCACTGACAGAACGGCCGCATAGCATTCAAGTTCCGTTACGCTATAATTACGCTGTGCGGCATTAAGCTTCTGGGACATGAATGCTATCGGTCGTTCGTTATTCTCCGCATCCGTCTGGAAGATAACGCTCCCTACTCCTGTTGTCGAAGCGTCACATTGTATGTAAAAGCGCTTTGAAAAATCAGGATTTGTCAAAATGGGTGCGGACACCAAAGTCGCCTTAAGTTGTTCGAACGCGTTAAGCGCTTCTTCTGTCATCGTGAAAGTCTGTCCTTTCTTAAGGCAGTCCGTCATTGGTGCGGCCATTGCCGCAAAGTTTGGCATGAATCGCCGGTACCAGCCTGTCATTCCCAGAAACCGACGGAGTTGTTTGGGGGTCTTCGGAACTGGGAAGTTCTCAACCGCCGATACCTTGTCTGGGTCCGTTCGTAAGCTTCCATCACCGACTATGTAACCAAGATACTTTATCTCCCTATAGCAGAACCTGCTTTTCTCCACATTTATTGTAAGGCCTGCTTCTCTTAAGCACTTTGCTACCTCTTCTAAGGCTCTGACATGGGATTCAAAATCCGGAGAGCAAACCAAGAGGTCATCGAGGTAGACAAAGACATACTCTCTCAACCGAGCGGGTATGTCTTTGTCCATAAGTCGCACATTCTCTGGGCGGCGTTGCACAAACCGAACGGCATCACCGTGTATTGGTACAACGGTCGTCCAGGGACTGTGAAGGCCGTCTTCTCCCTTGATTTGCGCTCCAGAGGTATCTGCCAGAACGCATCCTTTAAATCTATCCCTGAGATATACCTTGTATCTTGAAGCCTACTGAGAAGACCTTCTATGTGGGGGAGGGGATAAGCATCTTTCTTAGTCACCGCGTTGACTTTTCGAGAATCCAGACATAACCTATTTTTGCCGGGTTTTCTCACCATGACTACTGGAGAGCTCCAAGCACTGTTGCTCTCCTCGATGACTCCTAAGGAGATCATCCGATCTAACTCGTCATATAGGAGCTTCTGTATCGCTGGTGAGATCGGGTAGTGTCTCTGTTTAATAGGCATTTTTTTGCCTTCTACCTCGATAATATGCTCTTCGAGGCGAGTCTTTCCCAATCCCAACTCTGCGAAAGAGGGGAACAACTGCCTAGCTCTCTCCAAACCTTTAGCCTGTTCTGGTGAGAGTGTCTGGACCGGTGACCTATCTTCCGTCGGTGATGGAATGTTGAGTTCGTTAATCACGTTTGGAGCGACCTTGAACACCTTCCAAAAATCAACCCCCAGGTATAGTGCTTGTTGCAGCTTTGGGACCACGAATAACTCTAACTTGTGAGATTTACTTCCCCATGAGACCGTTGTCGTAAATCGTCCTAGTATTCGTTGTTGGTTACCGTCTGCTGTTCGTGTGTCGGTGGTCATATTGGTCATTTTAATGTTGTGTCTGTCTATTGCACCTTTCCCTATACAGCTTATCGAAGCTCCACTATCTAATAGGCCCATGAACTCTTCACCTTCTAACCTAACTTTTGCATAGGGCCTATTATCGTCATTATTTGTTATCACCGATGCTACTATATTTTTCATTCGTCGTCGGTTTATTGCACAGATTTCTCTAAGTCGTTTTATCTTCTTATAGTTCCTACTACTCTTCACCGACAATGTCACTTCCTCTCCAAAGATTTGTAACGAACCCTGGATGCCCTCCGAAGATGTTGAGAAGGACTAAACCGAACCGGCACTATCACCCATACTGGTGAAGGTCTAGTCCATCGGTGGTGACGTTGGAAGTTGTCACTTTCGGGAGGCATCAGGGTTAAACCCTCCCACCAACCCTCTCCACCCTTATGACTCAAGGTCACAGGACCCTTAAGCCAATCCGGGCAGACTAGTAGGAGGGGTGTTCAGACCTCTTGCAGCTCAGGCAATGCCCTCGTTCGCTAGCTCTCTCGCGTGCGTAGGTTCTTGCTGCAAGTTCTGAACAGGGGTTACATGAAACTTTTCAATGCCTGAGAACACGACCAAAAAGGTTGTTGAAAGGTCCGCGTCCGTAACCAAAAAAAACGTACTAAAATTTGCGACGCCCGAGTTTGCGTAGTTCCAAATCACCAAAATTGTGAGAGCAATAGTGAAGCAAGGAGGAGAGATTTGGTGTTGTTCCTCTCATTGAGCTAACCCACCCCTAGCTAAATCTATATTTTAGCAACCATGGCCGGTGCTTCGCTCTACTAACATCGGCCCCGTAGTTGAACGAGGATGTAACTTTAAAGCTTCACCCCCTTGTCTAACTCTATCCTTCTCTTTGTGCCCTTCATTCGTCTAACGCATCCTCCATAAACTTTCTAAAAACCAATCATACTCGCGAGGGGTCTAGCGAATTCAAGAAAAACCCACCCAAAAAAAACAACACCATATCTATAGTCAAGGCGTAGACTTCAAAATCAATTCCTGACAACCGAAACTATTCGTATGACACGAAGCGAAATTCATTTGAAACTAGTAAACAAAAAATTCGTTTATACTTCACGTTTATTAAATTAAAATACTAAACTAGCCTTAAATTCCGATATCGAACGATTCATACAGTGGAATTACAAAACAAAACCCTTAAGGGTATATTAATAAATTAAATCCATTTACGCTCTTGTGGCACGATTAATTTCTATAACTTTTACTTAATATATTTTCATTCAGTTTATGTTAAGTAATTTATAACACTAAGTGGGGCCAAATCGTTATCATTTCGTTTGCATTGGGTTTTTTTTTTTGTTTTCTTTTTTTTTTTCTATCTTTTCAGGAAATTGACAACACTTATTTAATTTAATTAATCACGGGGGCAGTTACTACTTTTAAATACTTTTTTGCTCAAGTTATATTTCAAATAAATAATGACTTACCCCTTTCAATATAAGGGTTACCTTCTTATATATTTTTTTTTGTTTTTTTTTTTCGCTGTCCAAGGTGAAGGCTTGAGGTGCACCGCAATCCGTCCTCGGGTTTCTGGTGTATATTTCTACACCGGTACGCTGCTTTTACTACGTTTAAAAAAATGAAATATAATGAACAGCCAAGTTAATATTTAAATTTTTAACTGCCCTCTTACTCAATTTCCGTTGTGCTTGTGCTGTCCTCTAGGGTCCAATAGTACGAGATCTACTTCAACTATCTTTCGAATCGGGAAAGAATGATGGCTGCGACGGTTTATCGTTTCGATGCGGAGTTCAGCGAAGACACTTCGGAGCTGTCATTTCGCGATGGAGGCGCAATTTGTCGGCGAAAAAGAAATCCCACGTCTTCCCCCTTCGAAGTTTTTCGGAGTAATCTTAACCTTTGGACGGAGTAGGTGGCTGTCGACGACGAGGCTTGTCGAATTCGCCGTCGGGGAAGCCGTTCTGATAGAAGGCAATTCACCCGTTAACCTTTGGACTTCGTCACAAGTCAAACGTCACAATATGCACACCGCGCACAGGTTCAACGAGGAAATCCCCAAAACACATGCACGCAACTTTGACCCCGGGTTGCCACTTTTAGGTATGTTGGTGGCAGGTTATCTTACTCGAAGGCGGATTCACCGAAGCGTTTGATTTTCTATCAAATATCGTAGAGGCAAAATTTAGCGGCCAAGCAAGAAAAAAAAATAACAAAAATAATAAGGTAGCTTACTCTGAATTTTTTGGGGGGGAATCCCCTAACGTGGGCACAGTTGATGTTTTCCGGGACTCACCGTCTACCGTACTCTTCTGAATTGAGTATGAGCGGAGGACGAACAGCGCGGCGTGGTGACAGCACTCGGTAGAAAAATGTTCCCTCACAATTGAGAGGAGCGTGTGTGAGACCAGTGGTTCGTTCCCGTGGGTGTGGGAGTAGCGGATACGAGAACACCAGAGATCAGTCAACGCCTTTTAACGCGGCGAGCACCCTCAAACCAAATTTGTTTTGAGCTCAGCCTACGAAGTAAGCGTAGGTACCTCCTCGTCTATATTCTTTATCGCGCGTGGACTATATATACCCCATTGATTCTCACCAACACTTAGATTTTTTTTTCTTGTTCTCACCTTGCCACGCACGTCCGTTCACTCCCGCTGTCTACGATGAAAAAAGGAAACTTACGTCTCCACGACAATTGCCTACCCATGTTCCTTTTCAGAATAATCGCTAGTCGTCTCTCTTCCCCCGATGAGATCTAAGAAGCATGGCCGACCTATTTCGCTCTAAATGCGTCATGCATCCGGACATTGAAACGAAACTCATTTCCATAACATTCCACGATTTATAGCAAATCGCTGAATTTTGAAAATAAGTCGTTACAGCTCCTTTTCCTTTTTTTTTGTTTTTGGGTTTTCCACAAAACTTGCAATTTGCACAGCCCTTGGAGCATGCAAGGAGCAAGAAGACGAAACACCTGGGCGGAAATATACAAGAAAGAAAGGACTGGGAATAAGTAAACGAAATCGACCCACGACTGAGAGTCTCCTGCACAGGCTGAGCTAGCCGGGCGTATACGTTTCCTTTTTCCCTAATTTTTCTCAAATATCCGAGTATCTAGCGACGAATATCCTTTGAGTGCGTTACCCCCAAGTTTTTCCCAGCTGGGTCTACCAGCTCATAGAGGTTGTTACCTATGATTTTGCTGACCTTCGCTTTGCAAAATTTGGGACACAATTTCGAGTTTAGCCCTTTTGAAGCATCACTCAATATAAAATTTTGTCTAAATACGACATCACCAATTTGGTACTTCACGTTGGTGCTTCTAGTATTGTACGCTTTTGCGTATTGTTCGTGACTCTTCTCCAAAGAATTCTTGATGTAGGTATGTAAGATATTCATCTTCGCCGATTTGGGAATTATATTCAACTCACTGCTATTTAGGCCTCCTAAATCTCTTAATAACTTGTAGTCGGTACCATGCTCAATCATTCGCTGACCGAATAAGGCTTCATAAGGCGACATACCTATAGCTGAATGGACAGCTGTTCTAAGCGCACATCCTATATGGGGCAATTGAAGATCCCAATTTGACTGATCACCATCGATATACGATCGGATCCCAGCTAATATAGATCGATTCACGCGTTCGCTGGCGTTTGCTTGTGGAGAATAGGAAGCCGTTCTGATTTGCCGAACACCAAATGACTTCATGCATTTTTCGAACTCTTTGCTCACAAATTGCTTGCCGTTATCGGACAAAAGAGTTTCCGGTATCCCAAATAAAAGGAATACCTCATCCCGCAGGAATTTCAGTGCTGTTTCTGTGGTTGCTCTTCTCAAGGGCTTAATTAGGACGAACTTCGTCAGTTGATCTAGCGCCACTATGACATGGGTATTCCCTAACTTGGAGCGAGGATACGGGCCTAGGAAGTCAACATATATGTGTTGAAGTGGTCTTTCTACCGAAAAAGCTTTGCCCATGGGTGCTCTTAACGTAGCATTAGGTGCCTTGGTGGATTTGCACACTTCACATTTCGAGATAAAGTTTTTGACCTGTGAAGCCATTTTAGGCCAGTAAAATTGTTGCCTTAACCTGTACAAGGTTTTTGCTAACCCCCCATGCGCAGCCCGAGGTGGACAATGAGCCAGAAAAATCAAGTTATCGGTGAGCGTCATTGGAATCCATAACTTCCAGCAAATGTCATCTTGTAATGGATTACCTGTACTATGTGTGATCCTCTTATACACGAAAGTGTCCGAGATAAGCAGATCAGGAAGCTGGTCTTTATTTTGTCCGACATTTTCAACGATTTGCCGGTATTCTCCCGATTGAAAGGCAGGATCCGACAAATCGACATGCAACACATTGGAGGAGTCCTTTGAAATCGTCGAGCCAAGGTGTATAGCCTCAACCTCGTACGCACGCGAAAGTGCGTCCGGTACAACGTTAAGACTTCCTTTCCGGTGTTCGATTTCAAAGGAATATCCCTGAAGATCCAGACTCCAACGCGCTAACCGTCCCTTTAGATCCTTCAAACTCATTAGCCATTTCAGACTCGCATGGTCTGTTATTACCTTGAACTGATACCCTTCGATGTAGGGCCTGAACTTCTTAACCCCCATTACTGCTGCTAAACATTCTCGCTCGGTAACTGAATAGTTTCTTTGCGCATCGTTCAATTTGTGCGAGTAATAAAAGATGGGCCGCTCGGCACCAGTTTCATCCTCTTGGCATAATACTGCTCCAATGCCTGTTGAAGATGCATCGCAGAGTATGACAAATGGTTTTTCAAAATCAGGATTCACCAGCACGGGTGCAGTAGTAAGCCTATTCTTGATCACCTGAAACGATTCGATTGCTTTTGCGCCAAAACAAAATTTGACGCCTTTCTTCAGTGTGTCAGAAAGGTTTGATGCGAGGGACGAGAAATTTGGTACGAATCTTCGGTACCAACCTGCCATTCCTAAGAATCGTCTCACTTGGCGGGCGTTCTGGGGTACCGGGAAATCATTGAGGGCGGAAACTTTCCCAGGATCTTCTTTCAGAGTGCCATTTCCTACAATAAACCCTAAATACCTAAGTTCCTGATAACAGAATTTTGACTTTTCGACGTTGATAGTAAGTCCGGCGTCCTTTAGCTTGCCAGCGACCAGAGCCAGAAGCCTTAGATGTTCTTCCAGGGTTGACGAGAAGATTAATAGATCATCCAAGTACACGAACACTTTCTCTCTCAATTCGTGAGGGATGACCTTATCCATTAGCCTACAAAGGCTTTGAGGCGCATTGCATAGGCCAAAGGGCATCATCTTGAACTGATAAAGTGGTCTCCCGGGGACGGTAAACGCAGTCTTCTCCCGTGAACTTTGCTTCAGCGGTATCTGCCAAAAGGCGTCTTTCAGATCCACACTCGAGATGAAATATGTATCTGAAAGGCGTCCTAGCAACCCATCAATATGCGGCAGTGGGTATGCATCCTTTTTAGTGACCTTATTGACCTTCCGAACGTCCAAGCACATGCGGTTTTTCTCCCCCCTTCGTACTAGAACGACAGGAGAACTCCACGAGCTTGAACTTTCTTCGATCACGTCCATAGAAAGTAAACGGTCCAACTGCGCATACAGAAGAGTTTGAACCGCTGGAGAAACGGGATAATGACGTTGTTTTACTGGCGGCGCATCCCCGGTATCAATTTCGTGTTCCATTAATCGCGTTTTTCCCAAGCCCATATGAGCGAAGGATGGGAACAGGTTAATGACGTCGTTTAGCTTGGCTGCATCTTCAAATTTTAACTCTTGAGCCATAGAAAGAACATCACTTCTCGAAGGCACGTCGGTAGCTGCGTCTCGGCTGCTAGACAGGCTACCCATGTCCATAGATAAACCCGAACTGAATTTCTGAATTTCTTCCAGAAATCAACGCCAAGATAGAGATCATTGGTCAAACTGGGAACTATGTACAGGGTCAGAACATTAACTTCACGTTTATAACTCACTTCGCATTTCAGGGAACCAACAATTTTCTGAGATTTACCATCAGCCGTGGCAACCGCAGAACAGAATTTCTTGTATGGTATGTTGTTTTTCTCTATAAAATCGACACCCCCGGCGCCTAGGCAACTTATGCAGGCGCCACTATCTAAAAGCCCTAGCCATTCTTTTTCAAAAATCCTTACTGAAGCATATGGACGAGGATCTTCTGCTGAACATTGAAGCGTCGTCGCCGCAATAGCTTGATGCTCCTGCTTTTTAATTTCGAAGCGAGCTCTTAGTGCTTGCACCCTTTTAGATCCTGGAATTTCGCCGCAGATCCGTGCTTTCGCTTCATAATATTCAGTTATACGCTGATGCAAGGATTTTCTAGAAAGGCTAGGGGTTCCGATAGGAACATCTTTATTTGGGGACATCTTTGGACGCTCCAAGATGGTAACTGGAGGTGGTAGGTGAGGATTGTCTATTTTCTTGCCGGGTCTAGGTTCTTGGAGCAATTCTCCCCGACAGGAGGATTGCTCTTCGGAGCGTTTCCCGAACAGACTGGACAGTGTGGAACTGTCGTATTTTCGCGGCCGCACTTGTAGCAGAATAGTGCTCTCTGCTCAACGTGACACTCAAAATACGTGTGGCCAAATTTTTTACAATTCCAGCACTTTACGGTGCTGGAACTCCTTTGGCGGAAATTGACAGCTTCAACTTGAGCTTGCGCTGAACAATGAGCTTCTTCGACTGTGTCGTCCAACTCACTGACATTCCGTCGAAGATGAGGTGCAGGTTGAAATCTGGGTCTTGTAACGTCATGTAATGCCAGACATGCAATTATGCAAATACCTGTCTGCATACCTGTCTGCACGAGTAAGGTAATTTAAGTATATTATAGGAATCTAAGTATCAAATATAAATATGATAAGATAGCTGACTAAGAATTATTTTGTAACGTATGAATAAATTTATTTAATAAAATTCAGTCTGATTTAGACCACACTACAAGACGCATCGTTTCTATTATTACATGGCGACCGTGACAGCCGCGACTCGGGAAAAGTGAATTGAATATCAAATTAACAAATTTTAAAAATGGGTGGAACCCAGACCAAGGAAAAAAACACCGGGTTAATAAACAACAACATAAAAATCGAAGACTCCGTTCATATTCACAATGACGAACTAACGTGGCTAGTTCGACTCATTCTTGTCGCGATCGTGTTGAATCTGTTATACAAAGTGTACAAAGGATATCGCTATTCTTTGAAAAAAAAAATTCACTCAAAGAATAGCTTTCCAGAATCGACTTTCGTCAAACATAATACGAGACGGTGATGCTACAATCCACGTTTAAAGACTATAAAAACAAAAATTTAACAAGAAAAAAAAAAAAACGTACATACTTAAAGAACACAAAACTTAAACAAAGTTCAAAGACTATAATATACAATAAAAACAAAAAAAACAAATCCATTCCCCCAACAAATCATAACTTGCAGCTCCCCTGACATCCCTCACCACAAGCAGCCACAAGAAGTACGGCAAAATATGCAGCAAAGTTGACGGCGACACAACAATAAAGTAAGCCATATTATGTAACATATGTATTTAGAATTGACTCAAAAAAAAATGTTTGTAAATGCTCATCTTCATATCATATTTTCTTTTTGTCTCGTGGATTTTTTTTATATCCAATATCATATTTTCTTTTTCGTTTTGTGCATTTTTTTAACCCGTAGTAATAAGATCACTTCGAGTATATTTTTTTTTTCCATGTCAAATTATGAAACCTTTAACAAATTCCTAAAGGCACATAAGAATGCCGTAAAGCTAATTCCCTTCCATCGCGAAGTATCAAAAAATCGAGAAAAACTTCGAGAATACGAAAATAAGCTTATAGGCACATAAGTTGATCATTGTTTATCTAATATTAAACACTGGTCTGACGATGAAATTGCGTTCGTCCGCACTAAACTAGTTGAAGTCAGAGAAAAACTAGCTCGCTGCTTTGGCAGAATCGGATGCAAGGTTCGCATTCCCAAAAATAATGGCAATATACTAGTTCCCATAAGTGCCGACATATTATCAGACAACGAATACGAGGGCGAAAGCTCAGAAGAAGATACAAAAGAACTCCCGATAGAACAGCCACAAAGGTAGACTTGGCGCCATCAAAATATACGAAAATGGCAAATGAAATATCAAATATGGAATTGCTCCGTTTGGCAGCACAAACAATAAACAAAAATTATGCTGGCGATCCATTATCACTCACTCCATTTATAAACGCTGTCGATCTATTGGAGAGTGTAGCTAATTCAAACCAAATGAACCTCTTATTAAAGTTCATTTTGACAAAAGTCGAAGGAAAGGCACTAGAGTGCATTCCCTTAAATCCTACGACATTAGAAGAGATTAAAACCTCTTTGAAAAACTGTATTAAACCGAATTCATCTAAAGTCGTTGTAGGCAGGATGTTGGCTTTGAAAGCTAACAAAAACAATATGCAAGATTTTTCGCACCAAGCAGAAGACTTAAGCGACGCCTTTCAAAGGGCTTTGGTTTTCGAAGGGTTGCCTTTAAAAAAAGCTCAGGAAATGGCTATAGAGAGAACCATTGATATGTGTAGGGTGAATACTACTTCAAATCTAGTCAAATCGATTCTAGCATCTTCATCATTTTCGTCCCCGAAAGAAGCTATTGCAAAGCTTGTCGTCGAAACAGCGACAGAAATTCAAGATCATCAAGTTCTATCCTTTTTATGCAATTAAACACTTTCGTCCGTATATCTACGGCACCCACTTCACTGTTTTTTCAGACCATAGACCCCTTGTGCATCTATTTAGTATGAAAGATCCATCATCCAAACTAACTAGAATACGTTTGGAGTTGGAAGAATATAATTTTACAATAGAGTACATTCGCGGTAAATCAAATGTTTCTGCCGATGCATTATCACGTATTACAATAGACGAATTAAAAGAAATAACATTACAAGCACCAAAAGTGTTAATAATAACTAGATCAAAGACTAGACGCCAACAACATGAAAACAAAGCATGTAAAGCTTCTGACGAAATGAAAAATAAAGATGTATTTATTTACGAAGATTTTGAAACTGGATTTACAAAAAAAATTCCAAGAATTAGGACGAAAAGTAGCGCGCAGAAAAACGAGATTGAAATTATAAGTAATTTCAAAAAAATATTTAGTTTCAGGATTCCGAATATGGTGGTTAACGAAAAGTACATTGAGGGTATTCTTTCGAGGCTACAAAAAGAAGCCAACGACCGATCGATTCTTAAACTACAATGGCCATTGAATGACACGTTTTTCAAATATTTTACGGTTAAAGCTTAGTACGCAGCTCGCGCTAAATTTTATCTCCCATACAAAAATCTCTACAGAGATAAAATTTAGCGAGCAAATTTATCAGTGCAGTACGCAGCTCGCGAAATAAATTCTTAACTTCATAAAGATGGGACACACAAAATGTAGGTAGGGTATAGCAATATTAAGTGTTATACGAAAAGGGTTATACTCAGCGGATGAAAGGTCTCCACTTATTTATCTCGCGAAATTAATGTGCGAGGCATTTAAATCGGCGAAATTTTAATAAAAATTAAAAATAAAATGGAAGAAAATGAAGAAGAATATTTTATGGACGTATTTCTCGAGGAAGACGACATCTTTATTAACAAAGAAAATATTTATATTACTGACATCTGCGAATGCATGACATTTCCCTGTGTTGCTAAGACGTGATGACGTAGTCGTTAAATAAAAAAAAAAGAAAACAGTACTTGGCATGCTTGCGACACGGCACACTGCTCGTCGGATGGGTGTAGGTTTTGTTCCCTTTTTGATTTAAAGCAACGCGAGGAAGAAAAAAAAATCATGCCAAGATTTTGGATCGGACAAAAGAACTGATAAACTGACACTTCACTACTTGTTTCACTTCAGATGGTCTTTGCTGGAATGGATGCACTTTTCCCTCCCTTTGTCATCTGTGGTGAACGCCTATGACAGTCTAAGCATCCGGAATTATACAGACTGTCCCAAGTTTAATTTTTTAATTCATTCTCAAACTAAATAATTATAAAATAAATCCATCGCAAACCCCATTTTCGAAACTATCGGATCATTATATTTTGTTTTATTATTTTAATTCAATAATTTTAATGTACATCTGATAAAATCTTGATTAAGATATAGTTCATTTACATACGTAAAAATAAATTATAATTTTTTTTTTTTTTTTTTTGCAACTACAGAATATTTTACTTTACTTTAATTTACTCTTGTTTTCTTTAATTCATTTAAATTAATCTTTAAGGTATATCTTAGTAATATTAAGAGTCGAAATAGGACTTATCTTAAATTTTATCATTCTTAAAAATCAATGATTGGCACTGATACGATTAAAAAAAAAATAACTGATGTTTATACCTTTCATGTATTATTAAATTCAACTTTTATTATTTATTTTTTTTTTATGAAAAGAAACATAAAACTTACTTGGATCATCCAGATGTTGTGCGCACAATATCCGCTGCAGTTTGCTTAAGTTGATTTATATTGCTGGTTCTTCTTTTTTTTTTTGTTTGCATGCTCGATCTCTTTTCTTATTTTTGCGTTATGCGCTTTATATACTTATTATTTTTTTTTCTCACGATTTCACTGCCAATCTAAGTATGTACCTCGTTTAGGTATATATATATATTTTATATACTATAAATTTTTTTTTTTTTTTTATTGAACTGTGATATACACTTAAGGATTTTTTTTCTTTTAAGTAAATTTTAATATTTTTTTTTTTTGATTCTTATTTTAGATTTAGATTCATAGGTTAATTAATTTTTTTTTATTTTTATATGTATGGTATTATGTTGGTTTTCTCACAATTTATTTAGGATGGCACACTCCTGTATTATATTATATAATATTATAATTATTATATTCTTTTGTTTTTTTCTCTTTTTACAAATTGTTTTTCACCGAGGTATGTGGATTTTTATATTTATATATTTCTTTTTTTTTTTATTATTATCCAACTCGATAAGGTACGTATATATATATATGCAATGCTGCAATGCGTGGCTTCGCATATGTGCCCATACATATATATACGTACCATGCACAATCTCCACGTGGTTACACGATCTGTGATAATCACTATTAAAAAAAATATAATCCAAAATCGCTGCCGCTGTTTAACAATCAGCCGACTGTGGATGATTTCCCGCGTTGAGGACTTGCAAGATGGTTGTTGCGTAGATAGTAACTAATGTTCGCAACTTTTGAAGGAGTGCCTGATGATTGGGAATTTTTTCGTTTGAATAACCTATTTAATATAGTTCAAAGCTGGCAGGTTAAAATGCATAGGAGAAATGAAATATATTATTTTACCTTCTTTCGACTGGTTGAACTAGATTGTTTTTTTTTCTTTTTAGTTATTTTATTTCAATTTCTTCTTTTTTTTCTTTTTTTTTTTAGTTTCTTCCTCTGCGTCTGAATAGGGTTGATTTTCGATTCAAAAGAATGCTGATGGGTGATACGGGTAGGTATGTCACTTTGTATCAGGCGAGCAAACTTGGAGAACCAAAAAAAAAGAAGTGTTCAGAAATTGTATGTCGTTCAGGTATTTGGTTAGGGTTATGCTTAGTTCTCATCTGAGCCCAATTGAGCACATTAAGATTTGAAAAAAAGATTATTTTGCTTAACGTTTCGTAACAAACCTTCTTTGTTTAACTCATCCTTGTGGTTGGAACAAAGAGGAAAGCGAAACGATTACTGCCGGATATCCTTGGCGTGATACTTCCCTACGATTTTACCTTTCATGTCTTCGAGTTGATACAAACAATTCCCTATTCGTGCCCGTACTCTGCATTTTATGAATTTCGGTGCGAATTTTGCGTTCCTATTTTTGGCAAAAGAACTTTGTTCGAAATTGCGTCGGTGTACTTCTTGACCCACGTTATACTTAATGTCTTTTGCTCGAAGATTATATGTCTTTTGGCTTTTTTCGTGCGCTAGCTGCAAATTTTCTTTGATTTTGTTTTTAATAAGGATCATGCGATCTGCTGGCGAAAGAGTTCGCATGTCACCTTCATTAAGACATTGTAACTTTGATAATACATCATACTCCTGAGCATTAAGAATCATATTTTGACCCAAAAGCGCAAAATAAGGAGAACTTCGGATTGCAGAATGGTGATCACTGCGGAGAATAGCTGATATGAGAGATATATATCTGTCCCATTCCGTGTGAAGATCCTTAATGAAAATGCGTAACTTAGACAAAATCTCTCTGTTAGCTCTTTCGGATGCATTTGAATGAGGAGCGTACAAACCAGTTTTTACTTGTTTAATGTTGTAGGCGTTCAAAAATTTAACAAATTCTTTGGAGACAAATTGCCGACCGTTGTCGCTATGTATGTATTGGGGAACTCCAAACACATGAAATACCTCTTGTTCTAGGAACTTGCAAATAGAAGCTGAACAAGCTTTTCGAAGTGGTTTTAAAAACACAAATTTTGTGAAATGGTCTATGGCTATAAATATAGAGCTATTCCCTAACTTAGTTCGCGGATAAGGTCCAAGTAGGTCTATGTAAAATCTTTGCATAGGCCGCTCGGTAACTATCTGCTGGCCCATGATGGGACGAAGAGTAGTATTAGGAGGCTTTACGGTCTTGCAAATGTCGCACGAGCTCACAAAGAGCCTAATTTGTTTAACCATTCCAGGCCAGTAATATTTCTGGCGAACTCGGTGAAGAGTTTTGACAAATCCTCCGTGGCACCCTGATACGGAGTTGTGTGCATTTTGGATCGCTTGCATCGTCAACTCCTTAGGAAGCCACAACCTCCAATGATCTTCCTCTTCTACCAACCCGTCGCGGAATTTGACCCTTTTATATATAAATTCGTCGGAAATACAAACATCCGGAAGTGTGTCCTGGTTAGCAGTTATAATTTTCTTTAAGCTGGCATAGTCGCTGGACATAAAAAAATCTGATTTTAAGTCAATTTCTATAGGCTGTGGTACATTAAGCTCTTCCATATTCGTTCTGGAAAGGGCATCTGGAACGACATTGAGTGCACCTTTTCGGTGTTCTATTTGAAAGTCAAATGCTTGAAGTTTCAAACTCCACCGTGCGAGCCTTCCACTCAAGTCCCTCTGTGACATAAGCCACTTTAGGCTGGAGTGGTCAGTAATGATTTTGAAGGGCAACCCTTCAATATAAGGCCGAAACTTCTTTACACATAGGATTGCAGCCAAGCACTCCTGTTCAGAAACGGTATAATTGGTTTGAGCTTTGTTAAGCTTTTGTGATACAAACGCAATAGGACGCTCTTTACCTTCGTTATCTAATTGGTAAAGAACACCGCCCACACCAGTGCTTGACGCATCGCATTGTACCACAAATGGTTTTGAAAAATCCGGTTGTGCTAGCACTGGTGCCGTCATTAACACCTCCTTTAGCTTCTGAAAAGCAAGTAAGGCGGTATCCGTAAAGATAAACTCCTTAGATTTTCGAAGGCAATCCGTCAATGGGGCTGCAAGGTCTGCAAAATTGGGTATAAATTGACGATACCATCCTATCATGCCTATGAATCGACGAATTTGTCGAACAGTTTTTGGTGTCGGAAACTGGGAAATAGCTTCGACTTTAGATGGATCAGTTTTTATACATCCTTGACCTACTATATACCCCAAGTATTTTATTTCCGTTTGGCAAAACCTGCTTTTTTCCACGTTAATGGTTAATTTAGCGTCAGACAAACATTTTGCTACCTCACTTAATAATGTTAAATGTTCCTCGAAGGAGGCTGAGCACACCAGAAGATCATCTAAGTAAATAAAAACGTTCTCACGGATTCTAGCCGGAATAACCCGATCCATAAGGCGGCTCATAGTTTGTGGAGCATTACATAGCCCAAACGGCATTACTTTAAACTGGTACAGCGGCCGCCCTGGCACCGAAAATGCAGTCTTTTCCTTAGACCCCACTTCAAGAGGGATTTGCCAGAAGGCATCTTTCAGATCGATCCCACTGATGAAGTGCGTGTCTTTCAACCTACTTAGTAATCCTCCGATGTGCGGCAGAGGATATGCATCCTTTTTTGTTACCATATTTACCTTACGGAAGTCCAAGCATAGTCTGACCTTGCCTGGCTTCCGAACCAACACTATGGGAGAGCTCCACGGGCTGTTGCTTTCTTCAATCACTCCTAGTGTTAACATACGATCTAGCTCTGCATATGCTTCTGCTTGACGTGGAGGTGAAAGAGGAAAGTGTTTTGACTTAATAGGTACAGAATCCCCTGTATCAACCAAGTGTTTAATTCTATCTGTTGATCCAAGTCCCATTTTTGAAACCGAAGGAAAGAGGTCTATGACCTTATCCAATTTCCGACTTTCGACATTTGACAAACTATGTAAGTGTGGATCAGATTTTCGAAAATCGAGAGGAGACAATTCTGATATGATGTGTGGAGCGATGTTGAAATCTTTCCAAAAGTTGATGCCGAGGTAAACGTTCTGTTGGAGAGTTGGGACGAGGTAAAAATCGACTATCTTGGACATATTATTGAATTCAACAGAAATTTTACAGTAGCCTTTTATGCTCTGTTTTGTTCCATCGGCCGTACTAATATTTGAAGTTATAGGTTTAAAGTTAATGTTATTCCGTTCTAAAAATAGAAAACAGTCTTTACCGAGTACACTGATAGCTGCACCTGAATCTAATAGTGCATAAACTTTTTCACTACCAAGTGTTACGTAAACAAAAGGTCGCATATCTGTGCAATCGTTAAGTGAAGCTGATTCTAAAACCTTTCTCTTAGCTTTTCTCATCTGGTACCGTTTTCTACAATCAACAATATTTTTAGAAACTGAAGGATTCTTTGATATTCCGAAAATATTGGCTTTAGCTTTTTGGTATCGGAGCATACGCTCATGGAACGATAATCTAGGAGAAAGGGAATCGGTCTGCACAGAGCAAGTTACCCTTTGTAATGATGGACTTGGAAGAATGGTTGGTCTTGAAAGAATGGTTTTTTTGCTTGGGTATTTTGATTCTTCAGATCGTCTATGACTTTCTGAAGATTTTATTTTTTGTTTTAGGAGCTCGGGGTTTGATTCCTGGAACGAGAGTCCCCGTCCGTCATCTCGCTCCCCTTGCGGTTTCCCTGATGTTTTTGACAGTTGGGTGTGGTTACACCCTTTTCTCCGCAACGGAAACAAAATTGTCGCGTTTCAAGTGCACATTCGTAGAATGAGTGGCCCATTTGGTCGCAGTTCCAACATTTGAATTTTGATGTGTCTAGCGGCTTTTTGGGAGCATATCCATATGCAGCAATCTCGTCAGCCAAGTCTATATTTGAGCTATCATTGCTACAAGTTGGATCAATTTCGCTGACATTACGCTTCAAAGTGGAATATTTTTGGGTGCGCTGGTGTTGCAAGAATTTTTCAGCCTGCCTGGCGACATCCCTCAAATGTTCTAAGTCAGAAACTTGGTATGGAAAGAGAAGAGGTCCTAAACATTCTTTTACATTCTTTTTAATAAGGTCTAACAATTTTATCTCGCTCAATGGTTCTCGCATCCTAGCATTCCTACGAAGCATATCGTTGTAGTAATCATCGAAATTTTCATTATACCCTTGACGACGTGCAATCATCCTAAGTATCTGCTCGTGGTCATTTTCAATTTTTCCGAACTCTTTTATAATGGCGTATTTCAAATTACCATAGCTGACAGATCTATTCCGTCGCAAGAAAAACCAGAACCATGACTCAGCTTTACCCTTCAGAAGAATATGGAAGTTTGCAAGTACATGGTTCCAATCACAACGAGATCTTTCTTTAAGAGTTTCGACTTTAAATAGAAAATCGTTCACGTTATCGGTTCCGTCGAATGAAATGAATTAGATGAATTACTAGCGCCAGAATTCACACTTTGATGATTTTCTATTTGATCTGGTTGATTGTGTTGAGAGAATGAATTTAAAAATTGTTCAAATTCAGAAGGTTGAGTTCGGGGAACATTGAACTCAGGACGAACCTCCGATTGTCTTTCGTTAGAATTATTTAAATTCAAACTGTCAAATCTATTAACCAATGTATCTTTAATCGATTTAAGTTCATTTAAGTAAACCTTTTGATTCGCTTCAAGAATACGTTGAAATGCTCCTGCTAATGATTCTATTTCTGAGCTACCGGAGAGAGGTGTTGGTAATACTTGGGATTGATTAGGGTTTTCCCTAAAATTGGATTGCCCCGGCTGGGGTTCCGCGGTTGTGGTATTTCCATCCTGAGATGTTATCTGAGGAATAGGTTGTTCTACAGCCACTTCAACAGGAATAGTATTTTGACTTGCACTTGGTGGAGTACGGTTTAAAGTTGGCAAAGGAGCCATAGCTTTTGTAATTTGGGACGACTGACTGGGAGTTAGTGAATTTCTGTTTGTGGTAGAAGAGCCACGACCCCTACTTGAAATGGATGTGCCTTTTGATCGTGTAAAATGGATATTTGGATTGTTATCTTTTTGCATTATGTTATTGTAATTATTATTATTTATTTATTTATTTTTTTTATTATTATTATTGATGGTTAGTTGTCTATACAATTGTTATATTTCATTTGGGGTTTTTTGATGGATTTCTTTTATAGCTTTAATTTACTTAGCGGACGGACTGAAACAATATTGATGTACCAGTAACAGTTCTTAAAATTTTAAATTAAATGGAAAATGTTCTTATGCAACGATTTCTTTCATACATGAAGAGAAAACCGGACTTTAAGAGTGAAAATGAAAAGGTATGTATATACTGCAGTCGCAACGCGAGTATTCGATTGTGGTCAAATATCTCGGGACTTACTGAGTATTAAATGTATAAAAAATGTATTTGCAAACGACAACAATTGTTACTATTATTTGCCGTGACTAAACATTTTTGGTTTTATTAATTTATGAAAATGAAGTTTTAAAGTTTTAACATTTACGCGAATGAATGTTGCACGAAAAGCATTCTAAGTAGCACTACGGTGGACGAGTATGTAATCATCCAAGACCGTGACAATTCACTGTAGTTCGTTTTACATTAATTCATCAAATTAATATTTATTTGAGGCTAGAAGCCCCTAAAGTTGGGCGCCATTTTTCTATTGTTGCTAAGACGTGATGACGTAGTCGTTAAATAAAAAAAAAAAGAAAACAGTACTTGGCATGCTTGCGACACGGCACACTGCTCGTCGGATGGGTGTAGGTTTTGTTCCCTTTTTGATTTAAAGCAACGCGAGGAAGAAAAAAAAATCATGCCAAGATTTTGGATCGGACAAAAGAACTGATAAACTGACACTTCACTACTTGTTTCACTTCAGATGGTCTTTGCTGGAATGGATGCACTTTTCCCTCCCTTTGTCATCTGTGGTGAACGCCTATGACAGTCTAAGCATCCGGAATTATACAGACTGTCCCAAGTTTAATTTTTTAATTCATTCTCAAACTAAATAATTATAAAATAAATCCATCGCAAACCCCATTTTCGAAACTATCGGATCATTATATTTTGTTTTATTATTTTAATTCAATAATTTTAATGTACATCTGATAAAATCTTGATTAAGATATAGTTCATTTACATACGTAAAAATAAATTATAATTTTTTTTTTTTTTTTTGCAACTACAGAATATTTTACTTTACTTTAATTTACTCTTGTTTTCTTTAATTCATTTAAATTAATCTTTAAGGTATATCTTAGTAATATTAAGAGTCGAAATAGGACTTATCTTAAATTTTATCATTCTTAAAAATCAATGATTGGCACTGATACGATTAAAAAAAAAATAACTGATGTTTATACCTTTCATGTATTATTAAATTCAACTTTTATTATTTATTTTTTTTTTATGAAAAGAAACATAAAACTTACTTGGATCATCCAGATGTTGTGCGCACAATATCCGCTGCAGTTTGCTTAAGTTGATTTATATTGCTGGTTCTTCTTTTTTTTTTTGTTTGCATGCTCGATCTCTTTTCTTATTTCTGCGTTATGCGCTTTATATACTTATTATTTTTTTTTCTCACGATTTCACTGCCAATCTAAGTATGTACCTCGTTTAGGTATATATATATATATATTTTATATACTATAAATTTATTTTTTTTTTTTTTATTGAACTGTGATATACACTTAAGGATTTTTTTTCTTTTAAGTAAATTTTAATATTTTTTTTTTTTTGATTCTTATTTTAGATTTAGATTCATAGGTTAATTAATTTTTTTTTATTTTTATATGTATGGTATTATGTTGGTTTTCTCACAATTTATTTAGGATGGCACACTCCTGTATTATATTATATAATATTATAATTATTATATTCTTTTGTTTTTTTCTCTTTTTACAAATTGTTTTTCACCGAGGTATGTGGATTTTTATATTTATATATTTCTTTTTTTTTTTTATTATTATCCAACTCGATAAGGTACGTATATATATATATGCAATGCTGCAATGCGTGGCTTCGCATATGTGCCCATACATATATATACGTACCATGCACAATCTCCACGTGGTTACACGATCTGTGATAATCACTATTAAAAAAAATATAATCCAAAATCGCTGCCGCTGTTTAACAATCAGCCGACTGTGGATGATTTCCCGCGTTGAGGACTTGCAAGATGGTTGTTGCGTAGATAGTAACTAATGTTCGCAACTTTTGAAGGAGTGCCTGATGATTGGGAATTTTTTCGTTTGAATAACCTATTTAATATAGTTCAAAGCTGGCAGGTTAAAATGCATAGGAGAAATGAAATATATTATTTTACCTTCTTTCGACTGGTTGAACTAGATTGTTTTTTTTCTTTTTAGTTATTTTATTTCAATTTCTTCTTTTTTTTCTTTTTTTTTTTAGTTTCTTCCTCTGCGTCTGAATAGGGTTGATTTTCGATTCAAAAGAATGCTGATGGGTGATACGGGTAGGTATGTCACTTTGTATCAGGCGAGCAAACTTGGAGAACCAAAAAAAAAGAAGTGTTCAGAAATTGTATGTCGTTCAGGTATTTGGTTAGGGTTACGCTTAGTTCTCATCTGAGCCCAATTGAGCACATTAAGAATTGAAAAAAAGATTATTTTGCTTAACGTTTCGTAACACCTGACTCATCTATACGCTGTGTTCGAATTTAGCGAGCATTTATCTTTGGATTGGAGAAAACAAGTGGAGAGTAGTAAAGATAAAATTTAGCGCGAGCTGCGTACTAAGCTTAACCAATTGAAAGAAGTAGGCGCTAGAATTCTTAAGAATTTACATGTGACTCTCATTAATCAACCAAAGAAAATTGTAAATGATGAGGAAAAGCTAACATTGCTACAACAATTTCATGATAATCCACTGATAGGAGGACATTGCGGCCAAAAGAAGCTATACGCTAAGCTGCGTAAAGCATTCTATTGGAAAAATATGACGCGAGACGTCGCGGCGTATGTAAAAAAATGTAAAGTCATCTATCAAAGGTAAAACCAAGTACAGTCGAAGAAATGTTTCTCACTCCTACACCACAAAAATCAATGGATATTGTTATCATAGATACAATTGGTCCACTTCAAACTTCTGCCCAAGGTAATAAGTATGCTGTTACTTTAATGTGCGATCTAACCAAATACCTTACCACTATACCAATTCCTGACAAATCAGCCCGTACAGTAGCAACAGCTATATTTGATAAATTCATTTTGATATATGGCCCAATGCGAGAACTTCGTGCTGATATGGGTACTGAATACAAAAATGAAATTCTTACAGAAATGTGTAAGTTACTAAAAATAAACCTGAAATTCTCGACAAGCTACCACCACCAATCTCTAGGAACAATAGAACGTAACCATCGCGTATTTAACGAATATTTACGAGCTTACGTCAATGACATTACAGAATGGGAAACTCATTTAAAATATTTCACTTTCTGTTATAACATAAGCCCTAACTCTGGCTTTAATGAAAAATATACTCCATTTGAACTTATTTTTGGAAAAAATACATCCATAAATAACTTTATGAAAACCGATATAGAACCCTTATATAACATTGATAATTATTCAGATGAAATTAAATATAGATTAAAAACTACTCACTTAATTGCACAAAATCTATTAGAAAAGGTTAAGAAACAAAATAAAAAAACATATGATAAAAACATAAGACCAATAGAAATTAAAATAGGAGATAACGTTTTACTAAAAAACGAACCTTATGATAAGCATAAACTTATTTACAGTGGTCCATTTAAAATTGTAAATATTACTGGAGTAAATGTTGAAATAAAACTTCCAAATAAAAATGTAATAGTTCATAAAAATAGAATTGTTAAATGCTAGGTACTTATATTCTTACATATATTATTACGTATGCCATAATCTAATTATCACTGTAAATGAAATGAAACTAAATAAAATTACTTACACGATTGTACATGTACATACCAATTACTTACATACTTAAAATTTTTTTTAATTTTTATTTTGTATTATTATATAAATTATCTATAAGAGACTGTAAAACTCTGTTTGATAAAATAAACCAAACTAAATAAATGAAAAAAAAGGTATCTATGTATATGTAGAAAAAAAATTATGTGTGAAAAAAAGCAAAGTCTTACACGAATTTTTTTTTCATGTGGGAATGATCACCCTTCTATCTTATATCAAAAATTCGTTTAAGACTTCACTTTTAAAAAGGGTAAAGGTGTAATGCCAGACATGCAATTATGCAAATACCTGTCTGCATACCTGTCTGCACGAGTAAGGTAATTTAAGTATATTATAGGAATCTAAGTATCAAATATAAATATGATAAGATAGCTGACTAAGAATTATTTTGTAACGTATGAATAAATTTATTTAATAAAATTCAGTCTGATTTAGACCACACTACAAGACGCATCGTTTCTATTATTACTCTCATTAATAAACTTCTCTATCGTCCGACAAACATGTACCATTTCTGGAATACTGTGGGTACTAAAAGTTATTAGATGTTCCCCAATCTTATGTTTAACATTTTGCTTTATAATTTCTATGAGCTCGCGGGTGGACTTGGGAGCACGCAACCGCGAGTTCAACGTCAATAGGTCTCCGAAGAAATCGTCGAATAGCTCATTAGACCCTTGCCTTCTATCCGACATCCGTCGAGAGAGCTCAAAGTCTGACTCCAGACTCCTATACTGCTCGATCAGGGCCAGGCGGAGAGCGGACCAGTTTACCGATGGATTACCCTTTAGATACATCCAGAACCACGCCTCCACTTGACCGGATACAAAATGGTGAAAGTTTTGGACAATTTCGAACCAGGAAACATTGTAAGAATCCTTTAGTCTCTCAAGCCGAAACAAGAAGTCATCAACAGTCATTTTCTTGTGATCAAAGCGGATTCCCCACTTATGGAAGTTGTGAGATCTTCCGAGAGAATTCGAATGAGAAACCGCTGGAGGGGAGGTATCAAGAATAGGCGTATTATCGTTTAACCTCATGTCGCTAAACTGACTCAAAAAATTGTCCACGTTATTGCTTCGAGCCATGTGGACAGGATACGTCACCGGGTAATCAGACGGAGGAATGGTTCGATGCGGAACCGCAGGCCGGGGAACGTACTCTGAACATCTGTTCACGTCGTACTGACTAGCCGGATTAATCGGAGAGGGATCTGCCGTGACTTCTCTGGAACTCATGTTTGCTGCTGGAGCACGCGCAGGTGTGGGAGCTGCTAACGCGGCTCTTACCAATGAAGTCACTTCCAGTTGGAGAGCAATTCTGTTCTTTTCTAACTCTTCACGTATAAAACGCAAGTCATCAGTCCGATTAATGCCTACAGTAGCCGCAACTACATCTCGAACGTACTGTTCAAAATGCTCTGAGTCGCTTGTATCATGAGTTGCTCCAGAGTTACGCTCCGACGTATTATCTACAGGTTCCGTCATTGAGACGGCGGGAGGTGGATTTGCTGCCTGTGAGTCGGATGGCTTTACTGGCCGTTGGCTACTTTCATTGGTGTCTGACATTTTAGTTCGAGATGCACCCTTGGGTTTAAAGAAACTTTTGCTCCGGGTACCGTACGGGTTTGTACTGGTGGTGGGTCGATTCGGACCAGGGTTAGACATGCCAGGTCAAGAAAATTTGGATCTCTGTTGGAGCTGTGTACACTCGTACGAATTTGAGAAAAAAATATATATTATCTTCCGAATAATTATCGGCAAAGGTATTTCAACTCTTTCTTAAGATACTTTTTTTAATATCTGATCTAATATAATTTTAGACTTGTAATTTGGAAATATTATGATAATAATGATAATAAAATAAAAAAAAATTGTTTGATAATGTAGTTATGTAAACGGGAACTATATTCATACTGCATGGAGGATGCATCAGAATAGAAGGATATATACAAAAAAGAAGGTTATCAACATGCTCCATCTCCACTATTGAAGGATGGTATCTAAAGAAGTATCTAAGAGGCTGTATATCGGTTGTAGTACTTTAGTCACGTCTTAACAATTCTCTGGTCTTATTGACATTGGAACGTATTAAAGGCGTCATGAAGCAACAGTCGCAAGTGGGACTAGGGTCAACCTACTTACCGGACTTAACATGACGCTCCAAATAACCTGTTCATAAATGCAATCTTCTTTCTCACATTTAGCGGACACGATTCGGAAAAGAGAAAAATTACACCTATTACCAAGTTCCGAGTTTATAGCCATATGCAGAAACAGTAGGTGAAGACCTATGATCATTCAACTACTGGACATATGGCAAACTCAATTCAGCAACATGACACGTACATCTTTGTTTCCTGCAGCGAACATAAGTGAAGACGACTTCAATTCACTTACCGGACAGGTAGAGAAGACGTATCGACAAGATGGTATTAGTACTAAAGAAGGAAACTACCTAAATACTACGACACCCTCTTACATCTCCTTAGTGAAGCAAACACTTCGAATTTGTTATTTGTAGTGAAAGTGAACTATAAATTGCAAAACTTCGGGCCCCACGTTGGGCGCCACCTGTAACGAACCCTGGATGCCCTCCGAAGATGTTGAGAAGGACTAAACCGAACCGGCACTATCACCCATACTGGTGAAGGTCTAGTCCATCGGTGGTGACGTTGGAAGTTGTCACTTTCGGGAGGCATCAGGGTTAAACCCTCCCACCAACCCTCTCCACCCTTATGACTCAAGGTCACAGGACCCTTAAGCCAATCCGGGCAGACTAGTAGGAGGGGTGTTCAGACCTCTTGCAGCTCAGGCAATGCCCTCGTTCGCTAGCTCTCTCGCGTGCGTGGGTTCTTGCTGCAAGTTCTGAACAGGGGTTACATGAAACTTTTCAATGCCTGAGAACACGACCAAAAAGGTTGTTGAAAGGACCGCGTCCGTAACCAAAAAAAACGTACTAAAATTTGCGACGCCCGAGTTTGCGTAGTTCCAAATCACAAAAATTGTGAGAGCAATAGTGAAGCAAGGAGGAGAGATTTGGTGTTGTTCCTCTCATTGAGCTAACCCACCCCTAGCTAAATCTATATTTTAGCAACCATGGCCGGTGCTTCGCTCTACTAACATCGGCCCCTAAGTTGAACGAGGATGTAACTTTAAAGCTTCACCCCCTTGTCTAACTCTATCCTTCTCTTTGTGCCCTTCATTCGTCTAACGCATCCTCCATAAACTTCCTAAAAACCAATCATACTCGCGAGGGGTCTAGCGAATTCAAGAAAAACCCACCCAAAAAAACAACACCATATCTATAGTCAAGGCGTAGACTTCAAAATCAATTCCTGACAACCGAAACTATTCGTATGACACGAAGCGAAATTCATTTGAAACTAGTAAACAAAAAATTCGTTTATACTTCACGTTTAATAAATTAAAATACTAAACTAGCCTTAAATTCCAATATCGAACGATTCATACAGTGGAATTACAAAACAAAACCCTTAAAGGTATATTAATAAAATAAACTAGTAAACAAAAAATTCGTTTATACTTCACGTTTATTAAATTAAAATACTAAACTAGCCTTAAATTCCAATATCGAACGATTCATACAGTGGAATTACAAAACAAAACCCTTAAAGGTATATTAATAAATTAAATCCATTTACGCTCTTGTGGCACGATTAATTTCTATAACTTTTACTTAATATATTTTCATTCAGTTTATGTTAAGTAATTTATAACACTAAGTGTGGCCAAATCGGTATCATTTCGTTTGCATTGGGTTTTTTTCTTTTTTTTTTTTTCTTTTTTTTTCTATCTTTTCAGGAAATTGACATCACTTATTTAATTTAATTAATCACGGGGACAGTTACTACTTTTAAATACTTTTTTGCTCAAGTTATATTTCAAATAAAAATTGACTTACCCCTTTCAATATAAGGGTTACCTTCTTACATATTTTTTTTGTTTTTTTTTTCCGCTGTCCAAGGTGAAGGCTTGAGGTGCACCGCAATCCGTCCTCGGGTTTCTGGTGTATATTTCTACACCGGTACGCTGCTTTTATAAAATGAAATATAATGAACAGCCAAGTTTACAATACTTAAATTTTTAACTGCCCTCTTACTCAATTTCCGTTGTGCTTGTGCTGCCCTCTAGGGTCCAATAGTACGAGATCTACTTCAACTATCTTTCGAATCGGGAAAGAATGATCGCTGCGACGGTTTATCGTTTCGATGCGGAGTTCAGCGAAGACACTTCGGAGCTGTCATTTCGCGATGGAGGCGCAATTTGTCGGCGAAAAAGAAATCCCACGTCTTCCCCCTTCGACGTTTTTGGAGTAATCTTAACCTTCGGACGGAGTAGGTGGCTGTCGACGACGAGACTTGTCGAATTCGCCGTCGGGGAAGCCGTTCTGATAGAAGGCAATTCACCCGTTAACCTTTGGACTTCGTCACAAGTCAAACGTCACAATATGCACACCGCGCACAGGTTCAACGAGGAAATCCCCAAAACACATGCACGCAACTTTGACCCCGGGTTGCCACTTTTAGTTATGTTGGTGGTAGGTTATCTTACTCGAAGGCGGATTCACCGAAGCGTTTGATTTTCTATCAAATATCGTAGAGGCAAAATTTAGCGGCCAAGCAAGAAAAAAAAATAACAAAAATATAAGGTAGCTTACTCTGAATTTTTTGGGGGGGAATCCCCTAACGTGGGCACAGTTGATGTTTTCCGGGACTCACCGTCTACCGTACTCTTCTGAATTGAGTATGAGCGGAGGACGAACAGCGCGGCGTGGTGACAGCACTCGGTAGAAAAATGTTCCCTTACAATTGAGAGGAGCGTGTGTGAGACCAGTGGTTCGTTCCCGTGGGTGTGGGAGTAGCGGATACGAGAACACCAGAGATCAGTCAACGCCTTTTAACGCGGCGAGCACCCTAAAACCAAATTTGTTTTGAGCTCAGCCTACGAAGTAAGCGTAGGTACCTCCTCGTCTATACTCTTTATCGCGCGTGGACTATATATACCCCATTGATTCTCACCAACACTTAGATTTTTTTTTTCTTGTTCTCACCTTGCCACGCACGTCCGTTCACTCCCGCTGTCTACGATAATTGCCTACCCATGTTCCTTTTCAGAATAATCGCTAGTCGTCTCTCTTCCCCCGATGAGATCTAAGAAGCATGGCCGACCTATTTCGCTCTAAATGCGTCAAGCATCCGGACATTGAAACGAAACTCATTTCCATAACATTCCAAATCGCTGAATTTTGAAAATAAGTCGTTACAGCTCCTTTTCCTTTTTTTTGTTTTTGGGTTTCCCACAGATTCCTTTTTTGGGCCTCTTTGTATTCAACGAGGCGTTGATGGAGACTTTTTCGGCTCGGATCTACTTTTGGGCGTTGCGGGTGTAAGACCCCGTCCCTTTTTAGGATCTGGACAGGTCCTGGTTCTCCGGGACTGATGCATTCATCGGCGGATTGCTCCCGGAGGCATTGCCGATCTTCAGGTTTCCCTGGCATTTCGCACAATTGAATGTCAGATTACCGAGACCGCAACTAAAGCAGGTCAGGGTATGAAAATTGGAAGGACATGTCGGTGGCGTCGGTGTTCTATTCGTCGTTAACTCTTTGTGTTTCATGTCCTTCTTGTACGGTCTATCTTGTCTAGTGAAGTTTGATTGTCGGTTATTTTTGTTGTGTTGGAGTGCAGCTATCTCCAATTATTCGTCTTCTGTCTCGTCTTGCTGCTCTTCCTTAGTCCTGTAACCTGTTTGTCCGTCTAATTCCGTCACTTGTCGCCTAAATTTTTGGTCTCGGGTCATCAAGTATCGTTCGTCGACATTCGTCTCTTAAATCTTGGATACTCTTAATGGAGCATCCGAAGATCAGCGTCGCTACTCGGTCCTTAATGTTCGGTCTTAGGATATCGACGAGGTCGCGTTCGTTTGGTCGGATCGTCATCTGTAACGTCAGTGATCTTATGTCGCCGTAGTATTCGTCGAACGTCTCATGAGGTTGTTGTCTCCTATCCATAATACTACGAAGAATTTCGTGGTCCCGTTTCCCCTGACCAAACTGCCTAATCAATTGGGCCTTCAGATCGAAGTAGTTAAGGCCCTCGTCGTGCTCATTTTCCTGCAGATATTGCCAAAACCATTTTTCTGCCTGACCTGATACCAAGTGGTGGAATTGGGAAAACAGTTGGACCTCAGAAAGTCCACTTTTTCGCTGCAGGGTCTCAATACGGAAAATGAAGCTCTCTACAGACATTGTTTTTGTGCTTCCGTCGAACTTTACCCCCCACTTGTGAACCGGAATTTCAGTTCTTCGTCCTACATCCTGAAAGAATGTTTGTTCCCGTTCGTTAATATGTCGGGGCATTGTCGTAGAGTTGTAGTTGTTTTGTGTGTGTCTAGTCGTTTCATGGATTCTGTTAGTCGTTTTTGGAGTGTCTCTTTGCGTTGCAAGTCCTTAGGTCGCTAATCTTGTTATGAAGGACCTTAATGTTGTCCTGAAAGGACGCCATTAGTTCCTTCATACTCTCGGTGAACGCAGTCATCATAACGCCCTGGTTCTCCCGTACAGCGCTAGAGACAAACTCTTGTATGGGTTGCGTGATTTGTTGTTCGTTTTTTTTCGTCAGCCCTCTCGTTTGTAAGTCGTCTTCGTCGAGTTCTATTGGTTGGCGTTGTTGTTTTTGTCGTATTGCGTCTTGCCGATGTATCGGAGCCCGTTTTTGTGTAGATGTTAGTTCTGTTCTTCTGTCGTGTCCTTGTTCGTAGTGTTGTTGTTGTGGTTGATGTCCTGGCTCTCCTCATCTGATTCTTCAGAAATTGCCCCCATAGGCAGTGCCAGCTTCGTTGAGTTCGTTTTGTCCGTCGTATTGGTTTTCGTTCGTACTCTGTCGTCTGGGCTAAAGTTCAGTAGGTCGTACGAGTACATAGTCAAGTCAGTCAGGTCAAACAGTGAAGCCCTCCTACTAGTTCGACCTTGCCCTTCTGCTCGACCTTTGCCCGTAGCACCCTTAGGGACTGCCCCTAAGCTTCTGGATTCGTTATCCATCGAAGCAACTACTAGCAGCTGTTCCCTACTCGAAACAAATTCAAAATTGCAAAAAAATTCAAAAAAATGTAGAGCGTAAACGCTTTTCAAAAAAAAAAATTTCAAATTAAGGTTTAAAAAAATTCAAAATAAGTTCAAAAAATTCAAAGATGATTAAAAGGAAATATTCGAAAAAGTTTAATAATAGCAATAAACAATAAGTAAAAAAATTTCAAAAATATCGGGTTTTCAACAAATTTTAAAATTTACTATTGGGTATATAGTATATATGAGGGCTCAGTGGCGCGATGGTTAGTGCGATGAACTGCCGCGCAGAAGGTCTGGGTTCGATTCCCAGCCGTAGCAACACCTAAATGATTTTTCACTGGCCCCCCTCTCGTGATGATCTGACAAATCGTCCGAGTAGTATCAATTGTCAAGAATAGCTTATCTCAACTTAGCCGTTCGGAGTCGGCATAAAACAGGAGGTCCCGCCATCGTCAAGAAGTACACACGCACACATGAATGGTTGTGAGAAAGCTAGGCCCTGGGTACTAACGAGCCTGTTGCGCCAAAAATTTGTATTTTTTTATAGTATATAACACTCTTTTACTGGTTCTCTCTATAAAACATTCTGTTGGTGTGTGATTTCCTGTTCCAGTTCTCCGCTTAACATTTTACAGGATTGTTAGTCTATATTGTAATTGTTCGTAACCGTTTGTCGTTGTTACCGTATCGATGTGACTGGTATTTCAGATCCCCCAGCGAGTGTTGAGATATATACTTCATTTCTCTACCCCACTGGCATCTGGCTTTACCAAATACCAGGCTGGCAAGAGCCTTCAGTATATACCCCAACACGGCTCAAGTTTCAAAGTCAATCGCTTACGCCTCACGACGAAGCAGGCCTGGGCCTTGCTTCCCCGGGTAGCAGTCAGCTATTTGACTTATCGCCTTGAGCCCGCTTCTGGTTTCATTGTAGACATCCGATTACCTCACTAGATCCGTTGGCTAAACGCCTAAGGATTGGATAGCAATCTTCAGTCTACTCCAATTTCAGAAGCCTGAACAGTCATTGAACAGCAAAGATTTGACAGGAAAGTAAATGATGTGTTCTGCACGCCTTTAAATAAAATAGAACACACGTCTGCGTTGGAATTCACTTTAATAACGACTGAACTCTAACAATCCATTAATAACTTAACTAATGTAACTTAATATAACTAGGTAGGGAGTATATTCAGCATTCATACAATGCTGCCAAGTCTAATATATAATACTTCCCCCTTCTAAAACTAAAGTTATACCTTCTGTTTAACTTAAATAGAATACATTATTTCAGTATTATTTTTATTATTCTTTTATAAAACAATTCAATAACTCACGTAATAACAATTCGTAATAATAAAAAAACAATAAAAAAATGTAATATGAATTTCAATCAAAGTAACTTCTATGCTTTTCGTCCCTTTCAATTAATCGTACTGATCTACGCACAGGTACGTTAGCTGATGAACTTTTAACTTTTTTTTGTTTTATGATTGGTAATTCACAAAGAGAATCTCTTCTTTCCAAATCTTCTTTTAATAAATCAGATGCTGATTCCATATGACTATGCTCACCCGCATACGATTTATGTTTTGAATATATGTCATTAGAATCAGCAATCACACATCTTTTCAATCTTTTCTTAAGTTGATTTCCATGAACTGTTCTAACATTTCCTCGTATGTTAATTACATATAAACTATTTGTAATTTGTTTAACAAATTTTGCCGGTATCCATTTAACCGAATTATCAAAAACGTTTCTATACCATACCATTTCGTTCTTCTGAAATGTTAACTTAATATCTTTATATTTGGTTTTATTTTTATTAAGTAAATTGTTATTTTCAAGACTGGTACTTTTATCCCTACATTCCGTATTTCCATTACTTCCTTCCCTCTTTACTTGATGCTTTTCTATCAGTCGGTTGTAATTTGTTCTAGGAATAAACTGAAATATAAGCTGCGACGGGGAAAGTGCGGTTGTGGTGCTTGGTGTGTTTCTGTACTTAAAAAGGAAATTATCGATTTTATGCTTTATTGAAATGCTAGTATTCCGTATCTTCTCCTCCAGTAAAAATTTCTTCAAACTATTCTTTACGGTTTGTACGGCTCGTTCAGCAATACCATTTGATTGTGGACTATAAGGAGGAGTCTTTAATAGCCGTATTCCATTTGCAATACAAAAATCAGATAGGACTTGTGATCCAAACGGTGGACCATTATCCGAAACGATTTCCTTTGGTAACCCAAATATTGAGAAAACTCGTCTGAAAACATTAATAAGGTCAATTGCTGTTGTTCTGTTCATTTGAACAACTTCTAACCATTTGGAATATGTGTCTACAATTACTAGAAATGTTAATCGAGAAAAATGGAAAAAGTCCATGTGAACTCTTTCAAAAGGGAATGATGTTTTTGGCCATGACGTAAGCCCAATAGGACTTGGTTTGTTTGAAGTTTGTTGACAAACTTCACACGTTTTAACGAAATTCTCTATATTATCATCAATTCGCGGCCACCAAACTAGACCTCTTGCAAGTGACTTCATTCTCACTATGCCTATATGACCCTCATGTAAGACATTTAATAATTTTTCCCGTAAGGAACTTGGAATAACAAGTCTATCTCTTAAGAGAACACAATTATCTTGCACAGATAACTCCATTCGGCGATGAAAGAACTTTTCCAAGTCTTTCGTAATTCTTTTCGGCCAACCATATAGAACCGAATTGTAAACTTCCTGTAAAATATTATCTGCCTGTGATTCATTTACGATTAACTTTAAGTCTAAAGGAATATCTCCTGCAACATTAAAAAAATTAATAAAGCCACCATCAACTCCAGTTGACTCATTAAGTGGAAGCCTTGATAAACCATCAGCGTTACCCATCTGGGACGCTTTTCTGTAGTTAATGGTGTAATCGTATTGAGACAAAATAAGTGCCCAACGATGTAACCTGGCTGTTGCTACTGCTGAACTACTCTTCTGACCGAAAATAACTTGTAAGGACTTATGGTCACTAAATATTGTAAACCGCTTTCCATAAATGTACTTGTGAAATCGTTTAACGGAAAATACAACCGCTAATGCTTCTCGCTGTACCTGGGCATATCGCTTTTCTGCCTCAGATAGTGTGCACGAAACAAATAATATTGGCCTCTCATCTCCATTAGATTCTATATGGAAAAGGATGCCTCCAATACCATACGAACTCGCGTCGCACACAATCCCTAGTTTTTTTGTTGGGATCGTAGTGTGCTAAGAGATTATGTCTTGCTATCTTGAAAAGTAAGTTCGCACTCTTCCGTCCAAACGAATTCCGTATCCGATTTTAATAAATTATAAAGTGGGACCAGTTTTGACGAGAGATTGGGAATAAAACGTCCGTAAAAATTGAGTAACCCATACTTGGGGTTACTCTAAGAGTTTTAACATCAGTTGGAGGAGGTGCTTCTTTTATAGCCTTCATTTTGTCCTTCTTTGGACTAACCCCCTCCTTGGTGATAACATAACCCAAGTACTCTACAGAAGGTTTCAGAAATTCACACTTTTCTAATCTGATCTTCACCCCACAGTCCTCAAAACGCGACAAAACCGCAAAAAGATTTTTTTTACAATCCTCAATGTCCACACCGCCGATAATTATATCATCTATATACGCTTTTGAATTTTGCAGTCCCTGCAACATTCTATCTGCTACAGATTGAAATACCGATGGAGCTGTTTTAATTCCAAAAGGTAAACGCGTATACCTAAGAAGCCCTCTATGCGTATTAATAGTTAGATATTTGCGACAGGGTTCAGCAACGAGAATTTGCTGAAAAGCACCAGCCATATCTAAAACACAAAATACAGCACATCCCGCTAATTCTGATAGAATGTCATCTATTCTAGCGAGAGGATAATGCTCTGTTTCAACCATTGGATTGATGGTTGACTTACAGTCCATGCACAACCTAACGGATCCATCCTTTTTCTCCACAACAACGACTGGCGATGCCCAGTCACTATGTCGCACTGAAACCAAAATGTTTTCCTTTACAAGACGATCTAGTTCCTTTTCGACTTTATTTCTGAGCCCATACGGAACAGTGTAAGGTTTGTGAAAAACCGGAGTAGCACCTGGCTTCATTACAATTTGTGCTTCATAGCCCTTAATAGTTTTTCGATAATCACTATCGAAGACAGATGGAAATCTAGTTAAGCACTCACTTTTTATATTGACTTCGGCAATACATTTGTTAATAAGAAAATTGTTCTTCCATTTTGGGAAAATAATATTCAACCAGTTCCGACCTAACAATGGGACAAAGTCCTCCTCTGTATTTATGACTACCAATGGCAATAAAACTTCCTGATTGTCACCAACATGCACTGAAACGTCAATCACACCCACAACCACAACCTTCATGCCCGTTACAACCTTCAATTTTTGTTGAAATTTCTTTAACCGAATGCTAGAAAACAACAAATTATAAAGAGATATTGGAATAATGGACATGCATGCACCCGAGTCTACTTCCATACTTATTACGTGATTATTTACTTTTACACGTATTTCCAGAGGATTTGAAGAGGGAGATTCACTTTCCTTTTTAACATTAGCTAACCTTAAATTTGATAACTTATCACTACAATCTACATCTACATTTTTCACATAATATTTTTTTCTTTTAATATTTACGAATTTATTTGCCCTCTTTGTAGGGCATCTGCTTGCATAGTGGCCAAAACTTTGACATTTATAACACTGAATTTTCTCCTCATTGGATGATGTCTTCGTATGCTGCTTGCTATTGTTCCCTTGATGATAATGATTTTGCCTCTTGTCTCCGTTGAATCGAAATTTACTCGTTACTGCTTGTCGAACTAACATGACCGATGAACTACTTGTTGACGCTTCTCGCATCCCCTTTACATCTTTTAGTGTCATTTCCATAATTAATGCGATTTCCGCTATCTTGGCGAATGACTGTGTTATTGGTTCATCCAATAGTTTCCTCTGAATTCGTTCATCCGGTTGAGAGAGGATGAATTTGTCTGAGAGTGCTTGGTCCAGAAATTCACCATACTGACAGCCTTCTGCCAATGATTTCAGATCAACGATAAAATCCGAAAGTGATTCACCCGCTTCCAGCGACCGTGAGAGAAATTTATGCCTCTCCATCCTAGCGTTTTTTCTTGGCTTGAAATGTGACCGTAGAACCGTAATTATTTCGGTATATGCACAATCTTTCGGTATTTTAGGCGAAACCAATGATCGTAATACTTTATACACCTCTCCTCCAACACAACTTATGAACAAGGGTGCCTTTTTTTGATCCTCGATATTATTAAGCACGAATAATTGTTCCATCCTTTCGATGTACTGCTCAAAATCGTCTTCCACCAAAAATGGTTCGATGTTCCCCAAGAGACCAATTGAGTGTGGCCGAATTCCGATTTTATTGTCTCCGGTAGAAAGACTCATGATGGCGCAAATAAATGATTTTTTTTTTTTTTGTAAATAATATTTTAATTTTCAATTCACTTGCAAATTTTTGTTTGTAAAACACACAATTCTTATGGATATCCCATCCTCGTGGTGATGTGTTCTGCACGCCTTTAAATAAAATAGAACACACGTCTGCGTTGGAATTCACTTTAATAACGACTGAACTCTAACAATCCATTAATAACTTAACTAATGTAACTTAATATAACTAGGTAGGGAGTATATTCAGCATTCATACAATGCTGCCAAGTCTAATATATAATAGTAAAATTCAAAAGTTAAAAAAAAATCGCGTTGGGGCTATTGCAAGTCTAAGGTGATGACCTTCTAATGAAAATCATCCCCTTAAAGTAGCAATTAGGCCTCATAGCCAAAAAACGTTGGGCGCCATTGTTGTGAGCTTAGGATGGGCCACAGGGGCATCTTCAGTGCACGTGAGGTAGGCGCGGCACGCTCGCGGTTGCTCGGCTAAGCTCGTCGGACGGGGAAGTTCTTGCCATCCCACCATGCACCACCTGCTCAACAAACTTTTTATATCGTGCCTAAATCAAAAGAAAAGAAAGCAAGAGGAAAGAAAGCTACGTTAACTAGACCACGGACAGACTAAGGGACGAGAAATAGAAGAAAGAAAAAAGGAAGAAAAGAGGAAAAGAAGAACTGCTCAATGACCTTGATCCCCTATGAAGGACAAAGCCTGGGAAAACCACGCGAAACTAAACCTAAGCTAAACTAGACCTAAACTAAACTTAAATCTGAAAAATAAACCCTCTATCTAAAAATAAAACTACGCTAAAATACCCTAATACGCTGAAAGATTTCCCAAAATTGATCCTCCATAGTAGGTTCTCTGGATGACGATCTGAAATACGCCAGATGTTATGGCAAAATTGGCCTGCCCACCCCTCGTGTCGAAACACGACCGTCGCTATCACCCTGACCGATACTACGGGTGATAGCCCCTTGAGGCACCTTCCAGTCACATCCTTTCATGTATAGTAGTCGTCAAGTCATTTCGTCGTCGTTTGTTAAAGTCGCGTTAAGTCATAGTCAACCTGTAAAGACACGGCCTTCCCAGAAAATCACACACCAAAATTGAATTATATTAGCACATGGGCACCATGTCGAAAGAAGAATGAAAAGATAAGAAAGATAAGTTTATTTCAAAAAAAAAATTAAAACTAAAGTAAAAGAAATCAAAGAAAATCAAACTAGAACAGTAAAAAAAAAACGAAATTCAATAATACTAAAACTAAAAAAAGGAAACTAATCTTAAAAATAAAAATGTGTCTTATTCTTGACTAATATCTCTTTGTATCAAAAAAATATTTTATTTTTTTTGTAGAGTAATATAACTTTTGGTACTCACTTAGCGATTGCAAAGTCCTCCGAAGTCCTGCCGGCAGCACCAGAAGAAGACTCCTGACGCGGTATTACTCGTCGCCTCCTCTGAAAACGCGCACTTAACAAAAAAATGTCTTTTTTCCTCAAAGAGAAGCAGAATAAAACACTACTGCCCTAACCTTACGTTACGCAAAAAAATTTCAAAAATCCAAAACTAAATTAAAAAAAACTACTGGCACTTCACAAATTTTCAATTTCTTCCTTTGTCGCTGCTGCTGCTGTAGTTGTTGTTGGAGTTGGAGTTGGGGTTACAGTCCCATGAATTACGTTAATGGGACGCTGAATTTCGTCACTTGGACCGTCACCAATGGTATGTTCCTCGTTGGAATCACCCACTTCTTGACGAGAACGGTTCCAAGGCGTTGGTTGAGCACTAGTGGTCGACGAGGGCACGGTGTCCAAGAAGGGTCTTCCGCCGATGGAAACCGTTGATAGCGGTTGGTAGCGGTCGAGGGCAACTTGTGGCGGTGTCGCTAATTTTCTCGGCTACTCAGACGGTCCTCGGACTTACGTCACCCTTCTTGCACCAACAAAATCTTAGCGTAGCCCAGCTTAACTGAAATCGCCGGCTCACAAATGCGAGGCTCAGCTAGACACAACACTTTAGCACTATAGAGATTAAATTAAATTCACTTAACCTACCTCAGCAACGAAATTATGGCTCTTGAACTGCCTACGCCTTCCTCTAAATTTACTAGATCTCACTATTTAAATCTAGGCATACAAATGTCATCAGATTAATTATCTGCAACTGATAAAATTTGAAAATTCGCTTGACTCACCCAAATTCAATTATAAATCCAGTAAAAACTAGCTTTCCAAGTACACTTGTACAGTACTTTCTTTGTACTTTCTACGGAAACTTTAAGCTTCTTGGCTACCATCCACTCTCAAAACGTATTCACTTGATTGTGAACTTGAGCGGGATCATCGAAGTAAAATTTCTGTCCACCAATTTCCCCTGCCTTTGTTTTAACAACCTTTCCTATTATTGTCTCTGTTATATTTCCCTAATTTAGTCATGTCAAGTACGTTTGGTCTTGTCTAATTCTCTCATTAAAAGTTTTCTGTTATCATAACATTCATTTTTCGTCATTGGAATGAGTCCGGAGGGGTAATTATCTTGTATCCTCTATTCTTATTCTAATATTACTTAAGTCAATACATATAAATATCCTCTCAATTCCAAACATTAATTATGACACTCATTTCATTTTACTAACTTAAAACGTAACATAAACATAAGACATAAAACGCGCCCTTATCGACAAATAGAGGTCCGGCCATCCATACTAGTGTGAAGCGCGTTCACACACTTGCATTCCACAAGTACATTCCAGGATGGCCTTCCACTACAATGGTAATGTCAACACAAAACCAAAACAAAACAAACTGCCTTTGCAATTATGCACATTGTGCTGCAAAAAGTTTGAAGAATTATAAATAACTAAAAAGGAAAATAAACAAGGAAATGGACGAGGACAATGAATAAAAAGGAACACGGAAGGAAATATCAGGTAAGAAGGGATTTCATCTTATTGGAGATCTCTAATTGTGTGAAACAATATTTTTGTTTCTCAATTAGAAATCTCCAGTCGGATTAGTTTGAGGTACACATGTTAAGCTGGATATGGAACAGGATCGGATATCGAGTTGGATATTGCGCGTGTGACGGAGGATATATTTTAAGTGACACAGGGGTTGTTAGTGTTTTTAATATCAGTGTTTAGTAGGGGGTAGATGTATTTAGTATAGGTTGTTAGAGTTTGATGGGAGGGGGTGGATTGGGTATAGTGGGTAGGATTAAGTTTTTGTTTTTTTTTTTTAAAAGTGTCGCAAGGCTGCCGTAACAGTTCCTAAGGCTTGGTCAGTTAAACAATTTAGCAAATGATTAAATTTTTCAATTTTCGAAAGAGGTGAATCATTGTGAACACGCTTTTTGAATGTATTTATAAAGTTTTTGTACTCCGAGTACTTTCCACTGAAACGTGGCAGTTTTGCAAAAGGCAAATGGTTAACTGGCTGTGGTATTGATATAGTAGTCTCTAACGCAGCAGTACTACTCCTTCTTTCATGCCCCATTTGCGATAAAATTTTCGATTTAGTGGAAACATAAACCTCTTCTAATTCACTACGGCCTGTATCGGATGGTTCCAAACTCTCAATTTGATTTTGGTATGCGATTGCCTGTTTGAAATATGATTCAACAATTCCTAAGCGGCATTCAAGTTCTGTCTCCGACAATGCTTTGGTTTCAACAAGAGTTTTTATTCGCGTAATACTTCCTTTGGTAGAAGCGCGAGATGTTTTCAAACTATCAAGAGACATGACGACGAAATATGTTAGTACTATTGATGGTTGTTCAAGTAGACAAAAGCTTTTAATTGCTACGGAAATCTTTCTGTTTGCTCTGTTGTGGAACTTATTTAAACCGATCTCCTTGGCTCGGCTTAATTGGTTTTCTCCAGCGAAATGGATGTAAGAGAAAGTAAAATAAAGCGACGGAATTTTTTTAAAAGCGACAAAATGTAAAGCGAATTCAAATAAATCGCCGTATGAAATTACTTGTACAGCTACAACAAGTAGCAACAGCAGCAGCAGCAGCAGCAGCGACCAAATTAAGAGCGAGAATTTGAAAGCTTATCTTAGCAAGGCACAATTGCACACATAACATCTATGTCTGATGTGTGAACGACGAACAAAGCGAAGATCAATGTAGGTGTACCCAAACTGCAATCCAATACTGATAAACGACGACGAAAGCTTTTTATGTAATTTGTGGATCCTACGATGAGCAGCTATGCGAGTAATGAGCGACGAGCGTTGGTACTTCAGTTGAAGCTTTTCGGAATCGTTTACGAATAACGCGGGTGGTTGATGCGACGGGTGCAAGGTGTGGGCTGTACGAATGAAGAGAACGCGTGGGTGTAAGTATGTGGAAGCGAAAGCTTTTACGAATGAGTACGAAAAGAGTGCTTGGAATAAATTCTCCTCGATGTGGATTTGTAACCGATCGTGTGAATTGTATGATATGTATGTGGATTTCGATTATGTACTTTTGTTTTAATCGAAGATGATTTAAAATTGATTGTATTCAAATTCTTTCACAAATATAATGTAAGATACAATTTTAACTACTTCTTATGCGAGATTTTTGACTTTATATCGAAAGTGCGTTTATATAGAGTTAATTGGTAATTTCAATTGGACTTTTTCTTTTGGCTAACGCAAATTGGCACAGCTGAGCGATTAAGAATTTTAGCGCACGTTCGAATAAAGAAATTTGCCACATAGGTTTCTATACTTATATCCCTTTTTTCCTTTCCGAATGATTCGGAATAACGAAATATAAAATTCCCTCGGATGAATAAAATTCGCGAAGTTCGAAAACTTGGAAAAACCCGAATAAAACCTAGTGTCCTTTCTTTGAGATAGAGAAATCTGCCCGGAAACGAAACTTGGCTGTCTGTAGAGTAGAGACACAATTTAGCGAGGAACGTACCACGACGAAAACTTGCGAGAAGAAAAAAAAAACACTTTGTTGCTCAGCTGGTGCCAACGACAAGAATGAACTTTTTTATTTAATTTGCATGATTAGTGTGAGTTTTTTAGTACAAAGTTTACTGTTTAGTACAAAGAGAATCTTGAAAATTATGGCGAACCTTGGTTTTTTGGCGCTAGTTTTAAAATTACATTTAAATTAAATTGGTTTAGTTCGTTACATTAACTACGTATTCATAAGTTAATAACAATCAATTAATGGTTTAATGGTTAAAAGATATGGTGAGTTCATGTGATCCAATAATCGGAGTATCGATATTCGAAGTGGATATTTCGATAACATAATTTTGTAGTATAAATAGGGAACAAATGATAAATAAAAGTTACTTCTATGTCAAACCACAAAGAACTCCAACGTCTTTTATTAGCTTACGAGCTGCAAGCATTTCAAGTTCAGGTATTGGGAAACCCGTCTTTGGTGTGCAATTTATTGCCGATACAAAAAAGTCGGTAAGTTGGCCCTAGGACCAGCCAACATTACAATAGCAATATCGCCGGAAATGACGGTCTTCCCGTTGAGCTTTATAAAGCTGGCGGAGATGACTTGGTATGTAACATCCACCAACTCGAGAGAATTTTTCGCTCGAATCGACAAAGGATTTCTTCATCCACTTTTGATACGGTCCATGCTTCAGCGCCCTAGAGTAGTACTGGGAGGATTAGAGTAATTCTTCGTTAGATTTCTGACGAGATGTTGTTGTCAGAGTTAATAGCGGAGCCGAGGTAGACAAAGTCCCGTACTTCCTCAAAGTTATATATGTCAATGGTGACGTTCTGTCCAATTCGTCGATGTTGTGTGCCCTTTCGTGTTGACAGCATATACTTAGTCTTACCCTCATTTACTGCTACACCCATTTTTGCCGCTTCCTTCTCTATATGTACTAGCAAACGTGGCTATGACATCACGTTGAGTCCTACCAATGATGTCAATATCGTCGGCGTATGCTAGTAGTTGCACCGATTTTTGGAAAATTGTGCCTCTGGTGTTGGCTCGGGAGTTTTGCACAATCCTCTTAAGAATCAAATTGAAGAAGTTGAAGGACATGACAGCGCATCGCCTTGCCTAAATCCTTTTTTGGTGTCGAATGTGTCGGTGAGGTCGTTTCAGACCCTGATGGTGCAGCGAGAATTCTCCATCGTCTCCTACATAAACGGACGAGTTTGGGAGGTATACCCAACCTAGACAAGGCTCTGTATAGTTAGTCTCTATAAATGCTGTCGTTAGCGGCTTTGAAATCGATAAATAGGTGGTGGGTTTCGATTTGGACTTCAGGATCTGCCGAAGTGTGAACATTTGATCGGTTGTGGACTTTCCTGGCCTAAATCCATACTGATAAGGGCTGATCAGTTGGTTGGTAAACGGTTTCAGGCGTTTAAATATTACGGCAGATATGATCTTGTAGGCGATGTTGAGAAGACTTATGCCTCTGTAGTTGGCGCAGTTCAGAGTGTCTCCTTTTTTGTGGATCTGGCAAACGATGCTGAGGTTCCATTCTTCAGACATACCTTCATCCGACCATATTTGGCTTATGCGTTGGTGGATGTTACTTACCAAGTCATCTCCGCGGGAAGGCCGTCATTTCCGGCGGCCTTATTATGCTTGAGTTTAGATATTGCTATGCTCACTTCACTTAGGTCGGGTGGTTGGCAGTTTTCGCTGTCGTTGCCAATATTGAATGGTTCGTTCTGCCTGACAGCGAAATGTCGTTCGTCATCGCCGTTAAACAGTCTACAGAAGTGGTTCTTCCATATCCTCAGCATCGACTGTGTCTCAACTACGACATCTCGACAGGGTTCTGTTCGAGCCTTGTATCCTTGGCTTTGACGTTTTACACTTTGGTAAAACTTGCTAACATCGTGCATGCCCAACATGCCCACAGCTGGAGCCCATAGGTCCATACTGGTTTAAGAATTTGCTTATATAGCAATAATTTATTGTAATTGGATAAGGATGAGTATCTCCCAATAAGCCAATACATTTTATTGTAGCGGATGTTTATCTCATCTCTTTTTTTCTTTACATGTGCTTTCCAGCGCAGTTTGGCGTCTAGAGTCATCCTACTATTTATGTATACTGGAATGTGTGGTACATTTTTTAACGTAAAATTTATATGAACTGACTTCGGGTCATTTAATCTGATCTGACAATTTTTAGTCCATTCTGAGATATTGTTTACTGGCTTTTGTAGCTTTTTGTAGCTTTTTGTATCATCTGCAAAGGTAGCTAGAGTGGTTTCGTCATTTTCTGGTAGATCACTAGTAAATAGGAGATAAAGTACTGGACCTAGAACACTGCCTTAAGGTACACCAGCATTAATTTCTCTCAATGTTGAGTACGTTGTTTCTTGTTTAATTCTGAAAAATCGCTTTAGAATATACGATTCCAGTATTTTTGAATACTGCTTCGGCAGTTGCTTTTGTAATTTATGGATCAATCCTTGGTGCCATACTTTGTCGAAAGTATCAAGAAATACTGTAGAGCATACTTTTTCTCTTCAAAAGCATTTTCAATTTTATCAGTGATTCTATGCATGGTCAATTGTTGAGTGTTTATTCAACCCTGGGGCCTTTTTTATGTTTATACCTTCTTTTATTTCTTTGGCAAGTTCTTTAGACGTAACAGGTCGAATTGGTACATCTTCCTGGCATGTTTCTTCCATTCCTTGATAGTCTTTATCTTCATACGGTTGAACACGCCTTCAAGATGCTCAGCAAAAGTATTTGCTTTTTCTTGACTGCTTTTTGCCCAGTTTCCTTCTCTGGTTTTCAGAGTGGGATGTGAGCTGTTGGCCTGCTCATTTTCTTTTTTGCCTCCCAGAGCGAGTAGTCAGTACTTGCATCATTTGTTAGGCCTGTAAGGTATTTTTTTAGTGACTCATTTCTGAATTCAGTTATTGATTTTCTGAGTTTACTATTAAGCCTGTTTAGTTTGTTTTTGTCAATTGGTGCCCTTGTATGTTACCAACGTTTTCTAGCTTTTCCCTTTTCTGCAATAATTTCACATATTGCAGGAGGGTATGAGTTTTGTTTTTTATTCTTGGAGTTGCAGCCCATGCAGCTTTTTGTATATTGAGTGTAAAAAGTTGCTCTATTTGCTCTTCTGTTTGAATAGTTACCATTTGGGTATTTTCTTCCAACTTCTTTCTGAAGTAGCTCCAGTCAGTTGGCTTATTAACTAGTTTTGGACTTTGTTCTTTCATTAATATTATATCGCCAAGTGTGAAAAGTATTGAAGAGTGATCTGACTGTAGATCTGGCCCTTCTTCCACATTTATATTATTTGAGGAGATATTTTTTGTTATAAAGAAGTCGACAAGATCTGGGGTTTTATTCCTATCTGTTGGCCAGTAGGTAGGTTTTCCCGCCGAATGATATTTACTGCCACATTCTTTAATTGTTTCAAGTAAAGCTCTTCCTCTAGTATTCGTTAGTCTAGAACCCCAATACTTATTTTTGGCATTAAAATCTCCTCTCACAATAAATCTATTGTGAAATATATCTAGAAGACTTTTAAAGTAATTTTTCTATAGCTAGGGGAACAGTATACTGATGCAACTGATAACTGCCCACTGTTCGTAAGTCCTTTTTGACTTTAGGTGCGTCCATATTTAGTCTGTTGTGAGGCTTCTTTTGGCTCTTTTCTTTAGCAAGTTGGATTTCTGCTGCAACTGTACATCGTCTATAGCTAGCTGGATGATTTTCGTTGCAATTCGCACATTTTGGCGGTTCATCTTTTTTTTCATACAGTCTTTAGTATGGTGACTTCCCGCGCATTTTACGCATTTTGAATTTGGCAATTTTTGCATTGTGGAACGAGTTTAGATTTCCTTTCAAGTATGTCTTTTATTCCGTAGATTTGCTTTATGTCTTCGTCATGCTCAAAACTGAGCATAAAGTTTGGAAGTGGTACTTTGCTTTTAAATTTGAGCATATTGACTACTTCTATTATTTTAAACTTTTTCTCTTTTAAGTCTTTTTAATGCTTTTTTACTTTTAAATTCATTTTTTATTATCTTATATAACACTAGACAAAAATGCTTAAATCTAACTTATAATTAACAATTTTTTCTTAAATTAACCTATCGGCCCTAAGCGGGCGCTCTAAGCTAATATATACTAGTTTTTTTTAAATTTTGCCTTTCGGCTTAAATTTATCTTTTTTTTTATGAAATATATTTCAATTTTCAAAGAAAATTCAAAAAACTTTGATAGTCGACATGTTTTTTTGTTTAATATAAAAAACTTAATCTAGGTTAAAAACTAACTTAAGACTACTTAATACTACTTAATACCACTTAAAACTACTTACACCTAACTTAATTATAATCGGGGAGGCGAGCACTCGTTGCAAATGCCCCGAGGGGTCGCCATCCCAATCGAGTTTTGGTCCACAGGCAGCATGTAACCAGCCATATTGTACCCCAATACGGTGTACATGCCCCGCCCCAGACCTTTTTTCAAAATTTTTATTTTGCTTAATCATTATGGAGTGGACTAAAAGTCCGCAAAGACCTGAGGAAGTGCAGAACCACCTCCCTCATGCAGCCACCAAAATTCCGAACTCTGCCTTTCAGCATCGGTCCTATCGCGATCCGATACCGAAGTGCTAAAGCGGAGGAGCTCCGGAGCATTGTCGACATACCCGTCGCGGATTAGCCGCTTGTCACGCGCGTCACGGTAGCGGTGGTATAAAACCGGGATACCGTTCCTGTCCTGTACCAACCCTAACGAATCGATATAAATAAACGCCTCTGGTGGAATAAAGCCAGACACGAGCGTACTCTCCATGTACGTTTCATTGGGGTAATAAGCCCCGAAGATCAGGCTGTTGTCGCTAGCCATCGCCCTTGCAGCGTGCCTCCGAGTCACCTTAATAAGGAAATTGTCGATTCTGTTCAGCTGGGCCCCAATGTAAAGAACCTCGTTGCGATAATATTTTATGTACTCAGAGTCCGGCGTTCGGTACAATCCTAAGCAAGATCGGAGACAACGCCTCTCAAACAGCCGTATCCTTTCCATGTAGGATGGTGAAATATTGAACCACACAGGACAACCGTAGGCGATGATCGGCCTTATGAGGGCCATGTAGCAAATGACTTTCACCCTTGAATCAAGTTGACTGCTTTGAAACAATCTTCTTGTCAGAGCATAAGCCCCCCTAGCCCTAGCCAGACAAGCATCCACATTTTTATTAAAATACAGAAACTTGTCAAGCCAGATGCCAAGGTATTGGACTTCAGTTCTCAGCGCCAACGGCCGTCCATGCTGTCCAATAATGCACAATTTTTTCCAGTTTTTTCTGGTATCGTAATATGCCCTCTGCACTGGGGTCCTGAACAGAATCGTTTCGGTTTTTTGGAAATTGATCTTCAATTTCCAACCGTCGCAATATCCCTTAATGTGATCGAAGTCACGTTGCAAGAGTATGTTGATGACTCCGATTTTCGGACCTGATCTGTACGCCACTAGATCATCTGCATACGCTATAGCGTGACTAAGGGAACCTACAAGATCACTTGTATAAATGTTAAACAATATCGGGGAGTTCACCGCCCCCTGTTGTAAACCGTTTTTAATTTCAAAGACTTTACTAGAAGTTACGTTGCCACATTTGACAACGAACTTCTTTCCCATAAGCATTTCATAAATCATATATAGCATGGGTTTACGCATACCCAGTCTGGTTAGCTTGTAGAAAAGCCCTTCTAACCATACGGTGTCGAAGGCCTTCTCAAAGTCAACCAGACAGGCCCCTGTGCATTGTCCTTTGGATTTATTCCATTGGATGTCGGAGACTAGTTTCGACGCGGCATGAATAGTGTCATGTCTCGCTCGAAAACCAAACTGATTTTCCGGAATAATTTTGTTTTCCTCGACCCACTTAAGCAGAGCTCTATTGACTATCTTCTCGAATACCTTGCTTACATTCGGCAGAAGGCTTATTGACCGAAGATTTGCAGGGTTTGTTCTGTCCTTGTCCTTTTTGGGGATAGGATGTACCACCGCCGTTTTCCAGTGCACCGGATAATGTGCATTATTCAGTGCATTGTTAAACAGCGTGGTGAAAATATCGACTGCCTCTACCGGCAGGTGTCTCAATACTACGTTTGGGACCCCGTCCTCTCCCGCCGACTTTTTATTCTTCAGTGATACAAAGATGTCCAGGAGTTCATCTTTTTGCACGAACAGCATCAGGCTATTGGCGACTATGCCATTTGAAGGGTTTTCGTCATTGAATATGGTAAAACCGTTATTCTCAGATCGCCAAGCTTGAAGTTCGGTGCGTAGATAAAAGTGATTCAGAAAGGCTCTCTCCTCGATATCGCGATTTGGGCGAACAGGATTGTTCACCGTATACACGGTCTCGAAGACAGCGCCTATCGAATTCGCCTTCTCCTGTGGATCTTCGATCGTGAAAAAACCGTCGTTCGAATCAACACTTTCCGGACTTCAACCGCCGTCAGTGTCTGTCTGTTCTCTGTCGTTTGGGAAATTCGGACACATGGAATGTCGTTATGATCCTTTCTCCTGAAAATTTTATTTATTTGCGGGAACATATTCGGGCTACTGGTTTTTATAGCCCGAATTTTCTTGCCCCAGTACAAACTTACAGATTGTCTGTAATTCTCTGTGATTAGCTGTTTAAGGTTTTTGATCAATGACTTCAATGTCCGAACCTCCGGGTCTTGTCTGTCAGTAAATTGCCTCCGCAGCCGTTTAAGCCTCGAGACCAGTCTGCTTTTATGTTTATAGAGTGCATCGATTGTTGGCGTTCGATACTTCTCCGTCTGGTCGTCAGAACTAGTTACCTTGGGGATAACTCGATCCATTGACCTTTTAATGACCTCATTAATTTTTAATAAATTTTGGTCGATTTCATCGTTCGTAAGGTTTCGGTTTGTCGGAGGGTTGATTTCGCTCAAACGTAATTCTCGCTTTACAACTCTGGCGAAGCGCGGCCAGTTCGTCCTTCGATAGTCGAAAGAACGCACCTGGTCGAACTCCTCCAGTTGAGTTTGCTCGTTTGGGATCCTGGATACGGCATCGATTCCGAGGTGGTCACTATCGTAATCGATTGCTCGCACACAGTTCCGCGCGTGTTCGTTGTTTGTCAGTTCTAGTCTATTGTCCATAAGGGCTAAGTCCAGAAAAGAGTTTCCTCTCGGGTAAGACGGGATATCCGTCGCGTACAAACTAAGTACTCAATCATACTTTGATCCCTCCAATTTTGAAGAAGTCGACCTCTAGTGTTCGAGATTGCATTTGCAAATGAAGCTGTAGGCACCGAAAAAGTGTCTCGAGCTCTGCTATAGATTGAGTTTGTTGAGTTGCTTCAGGCGCATAAAGCGACACCACATACATTCTCCTCCCACTGTGGAGAGGAATGCATACGATGCATGCTTCCAGCACCCGGAACCTACTTACTTCCCCGCTATATATGACTTTATGGCGTAAGCCTTTGCGTAATAAGACAGTGACCCCACCCCCTTGGGAGGAGTGGGGTCGGTCTCTTCTCACTACATGATAGTTACTGTATCCCAATTTGTGTTTCTGGTTTAGCTTAGTTTCGCTGACCAAAAGTACATCAGGAAGTTGGTTTTTCAACAGATTGGAAAGGACGGTTCTTCTCTCGACCCTGACTAGCGAATTAACATTCAAAGCTAGGATCCTAAAGTTTACCTCTTCGAGCGTAGCCATCATGTTCATGGCGCGCTAGACTTGGCAAACATCGAATAGATATGATCTATTCGGGCTGCTTGCTCGTTCAATTGTTTTTGGAACCGATCGATCTTGCTCTCCAATGACAGTAAGATCCTCTTCATGTCCAAATCAGCTTCAGGTGCTTTTTCAGCAACCTTAGGCATATTTAATGTCTGGGGCTTACCCGATCCAGCTGCCATTTGGGCAAAGGACACGTTGGGCGCTACCCGATTTGTGTAAGACTGACTTTTCTGCCGCCTTTCTTCATCGACAGCCTGTTTGCGAGCTAGCATGCTCTTCTTTTTCTGTTGGAATACAGGACATCCCTTATAGTTAGCAGGGTGTCCCGCATTCCCGCAAAGCACACATGTGAGCTTGCTCATGTCTTCAACCCTTTCGCTACCTAGAGGGCATTCATTTAAATTGTGGTCCTCATCGCACTTAACGCATCTAATCTGCATGTTGCAGTTAGAAGCGGCGTGCCCGAACCTCTGGCAGCGCATACATTGCAGTATGCGATCTGACCTTTTTAATTTGTCCCATTTTACAGCATGGTAGTATACGCGATTAATTCTGCGTAGACTATCAAGTTTGCTGTTGGGGGTTAGCTGAACTAAGAAAAATGGTAACCTTCGGTTACCACCCCAACCATTGACCGCGGAAAACGGCTTTATACCGACGAACTTAAGGTCGTCGCTCTCGTAACTCTTGAGCTCGTTTAGGAGGTCCTCCGCGTCAACCCCGGGATCGATTCCCTTCAGGACGACAGTTTTCAATTTTTCGGATTTTGGCGTATACGTGAAGTATTCTGCCTTTATTCCCTCAAGTGCTTTGCGGACCTTTTTGTGGTCCTCCAAATTATTTACGACAATTTTGTGCTTCTGGGCCGAAATATGTTTGACCGTGAAGTCCTTAACAGCTACCTTACATAATTCTATACTAAAACTACTAGCTAGGTTACTTACACTAATTGGGGGTACCTCTCCCCTTTTTTGTTGTGTCTGCTGCTGCTGTTGTTGCTGCTGCTGTTGTTGCTGCTGTTGCTGCTGCTGATGTTGCTGCGATTGTTGCTGCGGCTTTTGCTTCGGCTGCTGCTTCCTCTGTTGCTGCGGTTGTTGTTGCTGCTGTTGTTGCAGTTTCACAAATTGTTGCTGCTGTTGTTGCAGTTTTTTAGTATGTTGGCGCATTTGCTGCGCATTCAACTCTTGTTGTTGTTGTTGTTGTCTCTGCTGCTGACGTCGCTTCTTTTCCTCGAGGGCTTCTATTTTTTTTCCTCTCGAATCTTTTCTAGCTTTTCTAGCAGTTTCGCTATGAGTCGGCTCAGCTTTGCCTCCTCATCATCTTCTGCCGGTATTTTCTCGACCTCGGCTAACTCTTTGAATGGGTTACCCTCGCCGACGTAGCGGGGTTCCCCATCATCCATTTCAGATTCTTCGAGGTCAATCGATTTTAATTCCTCTTCATCTACTTTCTTCGGTTGCGGTGAATCTTCCGCAGCCGTATACCTCTTCGTGATGAGATTATGCGTCGGATTTAGTCTCCTCCGCCTCATCTCACCACTATCGGCTGTTGTTGTTGTTGTTGTTCTTACTGCTGCTGCTGCTGCTGATGTTGTTGACAACATAGCAGCTTTCGTTATCGCTGGTAAAGTTTCATGTACCAGCTTTGTTTTCGTCGCTGTTATTGTTGACGGCTTTGTTGTTGGCGGCGACAAAGGCACCGTCAGCTTCTGCCGCTTGTTGGTCGGAGAATTTCCCCCAGCTTGCGGGGGGGTTTTCTTCGCCGTGCCGGCTTCCATCACCGGAGAATCGATAGATAACACTCTCCTTGTATTATATTATTATTTTAATTAATTAATTTAAATTAAAAAAACTGGATCGGATTGGGACTCGAACCCACGACTCCCACTGCTGAGTCGGGTGATAGCTCCACTGCTCCACGTAAACAATTATATTTTGTTTACTTTCTTGGCACTTGTCACTTAATTCACTTTGAAAAAATACTTTCGCACAGACTAGTCAACTAACCACTACGAGAGTTGGAGAGCGACTGAGTCTTTTTAATGCTTTCAGGCGAGCATGAGTAGTGTAATTTTTTTACTACTAACTTTATTGGCCTAGATTGCTTACTTTCATAAGAGTAACATTGCCCTTTTTTTTGATTTAGTATTCTGGTGAGGTTTCTGTACGTTGCCTCATCAACCACATTAATTTTTATATCATTATTATTAACAAGGGTTGTGCTTTTATTTACCTCCAGTAATTTGGTTAGGTTTTCATAGTTGTTTATTTGAAGCACTATGATTGGTGGTGGTTTGATTATTTTTTTATTTTGGTTTCCTTTACCAGGATCAATCTCAATATTTACCAGTGCAACTGGCCTACCACCTGGGGTATTAAAATCATTTGTTTTGTTCATTGCATGTTCTTTTCTTTTTAACTTTTGTGAAAAGTTTAAACTTTTTGGATTTAAGTCGCCTTTTACGACAGGCATACCTTAAATCGGGAATATTCTACACCCCCTATCCCGAAGGGGGTGAACAAGGTAGTGGTCCGAGTCGATGTTAGCCCTCCGGAATATTCGGACATCCAATATACTGGATGCATGTCTCTTGTCTATCGCAATTTGGTTGAGTGTTCGTTGATCAGGAGACTTATGGAGATCGAGGTGAGGAAACCGTGCGCTGGCTATAGTTGCGTTCCGTAGCGAAGTCAATTAGCCTAAATCCGTTATCAGAGGTGTTGTCGTGTAGGCTATATTTTTCGATAATACTGCTAAAGATGTCTCCTCTCCCTACCTTTGCGCTAAAATCTCCCAGCACGATTTTAACATCGTACTTCGGTTGTCGCTCATAGGCTTTGTCAAGGAGCACGTAGAAGCAATCCTTAGTTATATCATCTTTTACCTCTCAGAGCGTGAGCGCATATAAGGTTTATATGCTTTATCTGGCCTAGATGCGCATTGTTACAATGCGTTTGCAAATGTAACAAATGTATTTATTGTTAGTTATTCTTGCTAGTTATTCGCCTGCACCTCTACTGTTTAATGTTCTCACATTTCAGGTGCAAATACGAACGGCGTTGTTCTTTTTTCGTTAAGCAGGGTCGTCAACAGTCAGTTGACGTCAGTCCTTTCCGAGGCTTTTGGTTGTTTCGTAAAAATGATATTTTCATGGGTGGGTAGTTAACCCAAAGCACAACCCCCAACCAGAAGGTCAAGTTCCAATTTATTACATACCCCTAGGACACGGGGCCATCAGTATCCACTACGGGATTGAGCGATGCCGTTAACACCTCGGTTCATCCTTCTCTGTTCAAGGAGCCTGACTTTCTTTAGATATTCGAATATGTCGAAACAGCTCACCTAGGTTCGCCTGGGACGGCTGACCGGGTATTCATTTTGCGCCATTCTGACCAGGGTGATTATAGCGTGGCTGTTTTACATCTTGTTATCAACATTCGCACTTATCGTTTAGCAAGTCAAATCCGGTTTGATGAGACCAGTACCCGATGGTTACCACTTGGAGGTAAAAAATAAGCACATTTGATGTGTAGTCAGAGTTGCCACCACTGGGCATTGCCAAGTTAAAGGCAATCAGAGTCTTCGATCTACAGCACCAAACCATCTATTTATCGATTTCAAAACCGCATACGACAGCATTTGTAGAGACATGGCTAGTTTTGGTAAACCGCCTACACAACCGTTTGTTGTGTATCGGTAGCGCCGACGATATTGACATTATTGGTAGGACTCAACTTGATGTCATAGAAACGTTTGCTAGTATAGAGATGTACGCGGCAAAACTGGGTTTATCACTAAATGAGGGTAAGACACTTAGTATATGATGTCAACACGGAATGGTACACAACATCGACGAATTGGACAGAACGTCAACATTGACAGATATAACTTTGAGGTACTACGGGACTTTGTCTACCTCGGCTCCGCTATTAAATTAAAACGAGGTTGTTACCGTATGCAGAAAGGACTACATGTAAATTAAATAATCTGGATCGGCAATGTTATAAAATCAGATTACAGTGCGCGAACATACCTTGATGTGTGAATATCGAACATATCCATTTAGAATCCATTTTGTGGTACTAGATGCACCCACTGGAATGAATGACTGGAATAGTGGTATCTGTCTACACCACTTCTCGTGTTCTTGTACAATCAAGAGACCGTGGGGAAACTCCAAGAATATGGCATCGCTTTCTAGATCAGTACGTGGAGTAGTATAAATAGAGATGAAGCGACAACCATTGAGTTAGTCTCACAGCCACAGATGACCTTCCCACAAACGCCCTCCTTGTTGGATTTCTTCCTAGTCTCTTCGAATCTGGTCAACATATTACCGGATTTTCAGAATTTCACTTGCATCGCTCATGTAAGTGATTCTGATCATCTGGCGGTGGAAATCAGAATTCGACTAAACCAGCGAATTCACATCATAAGGCCGCCCCAGAAGAATCACATAAACTTTAGAAGGATGAACTGGACCCGCTTTCAATCTGAGATTGAAAATGAGCTCCAGCTTCCGGACCAAGGAACCGATCTTAATAATGAGGACATCGATGCCAACATCCAGCATTTAGAAGTGGTTGTAAATGCAGCAATCGATCGTCAGAGAAAGCCAATCACCAGCAAGGACAAATACGGATACCTCCCCCAACACATCCAGGCTATCTACGCTCACAGACAGTGTCTCCGAAAACGCCTGCAAAGGATCTTTCACCGGACTTGGAACAGGGAAAATGAGTAGTACCGCGCTGTCAAATCACAGCTCGATTGGACTGTCATCATGTTCAAAAGGGCAGTACGATACCACAGGGAAGAAGATTTCAGAAGAAGACTTGAGGACATCAAACCAGGACCGGACGCCTTCAAGAAGATAAGCAGGCTAGTTGGAAAGGTAAACACCATCCCGGAAAGCATCAGTTTCGGATCACAAACACTCACTACACCACAGGAGAAAGCTGACGCCTTTGCCAGTCATTTCGAAGGAAGCTTTAAGGACCGCCCACCAGAGCACCTACCAGACTTCATCACTGAAGTTGACACGCAGGTATTTGAAACCACAAACCACTGCGACCACTTCACAGCATTCAATGTGACTAGTCCTTCCGACGACCCTTCCGATGGTGACATGTTCACATCAGTTTCGGAAGTCTCCAACATCATACATAACGGCAACTCAAAAAAATCGTTTGGTAATGATAGGATTTCTAACTTTTTATTAAAAAAGTTACCAAGTCTGGCATTACTATTCTTAACGATTATCTTCAATAACTGTCTAAACAACAGCTACTTTCCATCTTGTTGGAAAATAGCAAAAGTTGTTCCAGTTCCGAAGAAAATGAGTCGCTCATGTGTTGAAGGTTATAGGCCCATTGCTTTGCTGTGTTGCGTTAGCAAGATTTTGGAATCAATAATGCTAAGGAAGCTGAACCTTGTGAGCCAGGAAAGAGGACTTATACCTAACAACCAATATGGTTTTCGGTCGATGCACTCAACTATCCACCCCTGCTACGGATCCACAATGATGTCACCCGAGGGCTAAACAAAAAAGAAACAACAGTGGCATGCCTCCTCGACATCGAAAAGGCCTTCGACAGCGTTTGGATCAAAGGATTGATCTACAAGCTTATTCAGTTTGGTTTCCCGCAATATCTAGTAAGAATAATTAATAGTTTTTTAACAAATAGATTCTTTTTTGTACAGGTAAACGATTCAAAATCTGGGACGAAAATGATAAACGCTGGAGTACCACAGGGATCGAAGTTGGGACCATTCCTTTTCAATCTATTCACTGCAGATCAACCAACAAACGCAGTAGGTTGTAATACGCTACTTTATGCTGACGACTCCATTACCTATTCTAGTTCTCTTTCCTCGGAAATAGCAACAAGAAGAGTGGAGGAACATATTAAGAAACTCTGGGATTACTATCTGAAGTGGGGACTGAAAATCAACAGCAACAAGGCGGAGCTCATCTGTTTCAGAACTCCAATGACTGTTCTTGGAGGAAGAAGAAAATCAACCTTATTACAAAGAAGCAGGAACATCAAGATCACCCTCCCGAATGGCTCAACAGTTTCTCCATCTCCAAAGACGAAATATCTGGGAATAAACTTCAGCGAGAAGTTTAAATTTAATGACCACGCCAGGAGCATTCTCAAAAGATCCAGCTTTGCACTTCATTTGGTGCACCCTCTATTAAGAATGAGAAGTGGACTTAGCCAAAGGACAAAGTTGCTTATTTATAAGCAGCTGATAAGGCCTGTCATTACCTACGCCTTTCCCATTTGGTTCACCATTTCGCCCACTGTCATGGAAAGGATTGGAGTATTCGAGAGGAAGATTTTACGCTCTTGCACCGGACTACATCGAAACCCTACAACACTGAAATATATCAGGACGAAGAGGCTCTACGATGAAGCGAGATGCCTGCCCATCGAACAATTCATGATGATGCTGTCTCGTAAAATATTGGAGAATCTCAGCGACCACCCTAATCAGGATATTCAAGAGCTTCTACGCCCCAGAATTTGAAGCAATAATACATAACGAAGATCAACCATTCTATGGAAAAAAACACCAACGGACACAATAGAGGATAGCCCTCTATAAAAATATCTGTTTTTAAATAGTATGACTGAATAAATAAAAACCTTAATCTAATCTAAAAATCTAAACCATTGAGTTAGTCTGAATTTTGACCTGAACGTGATTTGAATAGTGTTAACTGAGTGAACTTGCCTAAGGGAAATTATTTTGAAAATGATAATAGTGCGCGAATTTAATCGTTGGTATTTGCTTTCAAATAAGTGTGATTGTATTGTTGAACTTGAATAAATTTCATAAGTGTGTTATGAAATAAATTATTGTTAAACACAAAACAGAAAAGAGTTTTATCATTCGAAGCACGGCTTCACACAACAATACTGTTGTGTAGGGTATGGGTATACAAATCTTTATATACTTTATATAGCCGAAATATAGATATATGGATTATATAAATATGTTGTTCAGAAACTTTTCTCAAAGTTCCCAGCTTTATGGCTAAAAACTACGTTTTTCTAAAAATTGGTCGTGGCAGTGGGCGGATTTTGAAAATTTGTACACATGTTCTGTAGACATGGACAGAAACCTCTACACCAAATTTCATTATTCTAGCTTAAAACTTAAGGCCTAAAAATCGATGGCGTACAGACGTAGGGACCGGCAGACATACAGACATTCTTGGTTGATTGACTTACCCAGTTATATTAGCATCAACCTCATCCAGAGTAAGCATAATATGTACGCATGGTATCTGTCGATTGACAACAATTTCCTCAAGGCCCTCCATCTGTGGCAGCCAATGTTCTTCTGTTCTAAAAAGAGTACAAGACCACACTCTTAACCCAATTGTATTAAACAAACAAAAATGGAATTATTTCCTTACGTTTTATATGTAAGACGTGTAATTTGTTGAAGAGTATAAGCACGTTTTAGGATCTCCGCACATGATATCGTCTTTACAATACCACCCCCATATCCCGACCACACAAGTGTACGGTGTTCGGCTTTGTCGAGCGCCTTCTTAGCATAATCAACAACATACTTTAAAGTATATCTACCTAAATTATTTCTCTATGTTACAAACTACTATACTAAATATACCCTATGGAGTAGGGTAAAACAAAAATGAAATCCCAATTGACATCAAATTTCAATTTAATTTCAGGTTAATTCACCTACTTCCATGAATTAGTTAATGGTATGATAATGACGTATATTAAATTCAAATTTTGTTTGTTATTAAGATTTCTCATTTAATCCATATATTAAAGATAATTCACAATTAATTTGCGTTTATTAATACGCCTGTTTATTTAAACATACATTGATGAAAAAATTATGACACCATTCGTTCAGTATTCTGTGATGCAGATTTCTGTTGTTGCCCTGGCTGTTGTTGTTGATTAGGCCGATTATTATTTGATCGATTTTGGTTTTTTGCATTTCTATTCTGATTGCCAAATCGTTGTTTTCCCCGATCAATCCTATTCCTGCCAGATCCACTCGGTTGGTTTTTGTATCTAGAATCATTTCCTCCCCCGGGACGCTCAGCCCAAAATGGAGTTTTACTACCAGACTCCTGAAGACTGAAATAATATCAAAGAAAAAGGCTAATAAGCAGTGCTAAATATAAGGCAATTGAAATTGAAAATAAACATTTAAGAAGGTTACAATCCCCTGCGCGGATCGTTAAATACACTAGCCAAAAAAATTGGCGTGAGTTAAAATTATGTATAGACGAAATGTATACAATTATCTTACAACGAAAGTTCTTGCAAATGTTTTAAAAATGTACCAAAACGTTTTTTGATGAAAACGTCCCCATAAAGTGAGCGTGACAAAAACCTTTATAAAGACAAAATATAGATATTGCGATTCTCTAAATATGTTCTTCAATTTTTTTTTTTCAAATTCTTTACGGTTTGGCCAAATACTATGATTTTCTAAAAACGGGTGCGTGACAGTGGGCTGATTTCAAAATTTTTTACACTTGTTCTGCTGGGAGCAACAAAGAGCTCGTGTCCCAAATTTCATCATTCTAGCTCAAAATTTAAGACCCAAAAACTGTTAACGTACGTACGGACGGACAGACTAGCTAAATCGACTCAGCTATCGATTTTGAGTCGACCCATATACTTTAAGGTATATCTAGCAAATTAATACTCTATGTTACAAACTATGTATCAAAACTAATATACCCCTATGGGATTGGGTATAAAAAGGCCAACACTTAAGCGGTAATCGTTTAACTACCCTTTAGTGGCGTGGTGGCCGTTTAAGCTCTTTCCTACCAGATTTATGCTAAAAGTCTCTTTTTCGGTTAACAGATTTCGGGTTAAACTCACAGCTTTGGTGGTTAGTCAATTCGAAGCACAACTGCCAACCTGAAGGGCCAGATTTTTCGAATTTGGTTTGCTTTCTTATCATAAAATGTTCACTCCACGCCACTGCTAGCCTTGGTTGATTGACTTACCCAGTTATATTAGCATCAACCTCATCCAGAGTAAGCATAATATGTACGCATGGTATCTGTCGATTAGCAACAATTTCCTCAAGGCCCTCCATCTGTGGCAGCCAATGTTCTTCTGTTCTAAAAAGAGTACAAGACCACACTCTTAACCCAATTGTATTTAACAAACAAAAATGGAATTATTTCCTTACGTTTTATATGTAAGACGTGTAATTTGTTGAAGAGGATAAGCACGTTTTAGGATCTCCGCACATGATATCGCCTTTACAATACCACCCCCATATCCCGACCACACAAGTGTACGGTGTTCGGCTTTGTCGAGCGCCTTCTTAGCATAATCAACAACATTTGAGACTTTGGTGCCGCCTTTAACCTAATTAATTGATAGGTTAAGATATCACATAATCTTTGCTCTACTCACTTGCATCCATAAAAAGTCCTTCGGTAGTTTTTCGAATGGCAGTATCTCCTTTGTAATTTCCTCTTCCATGTTCTCTCCTTTTCGATAGTGCATCATTTTTGGGAATTACTTAAAACTGCAATGAAAAGAGGAAAGATTAAGACTTTAACTTTAACTAAAATTCAATATTTTCATATGACGTGACTCGAATCCTGTAATAAGGATGACCCCCCAACGAGACAAAGTAAAAACAGTCCTATTCAGGAATTTCTTCTCAAGACAGTAAGGATCGAAAAGTATTTTCGTATGGAATTCCTATGCATGAGGAAATGAAATGGTATTTCTTTTATGCTGGTGGCATTGAGTGTGAATTTAATTATTGCTTATAGAGGGGAGTCTCATTTTCTAAAGGGTGAGCAGTGAGCAGGCGTTCAAGATGGAGTTGAATGTGAGAAATATTGGGTAACTTGTGGTGTCACAGAAGGTGTGGGTTTGGTATTTATTGATTGCGAGTTGGTGCTGACTGTAAATATATGTCGAATGTCTGCAAATGAAGGGGTGTTCGATAATTATAAATGTCTGCTGGTGGCTTAGTATATATCATTGAATGCTACTAAGACCGCTGTATTTTTTATATATTTATTGTTTACAAAACCCGTGATTATATGAACCTCGATTGCTTCACAAAAAACCACCGTACATATCTAGTCTTGTCTTAGGATGTTAAAGCGATGTAAGGTTGTAATTCCCATCTTAAGGTGAACGTTTTTATTACAGAACCATAAAAGGTTATCATAATAAATATCTAAATAACTAAATATCCAGCATGATTATTAGTATATCGAACCTAGAGGATATAGTTTGGATTTTTATGGCCAACAGCATCATTTCACTTTTTCTAAGATTGTACCAAAGCTGTTCAAGTGAAAATGATAATTACAGTGCATCCATGATCTCGCTTACTATCGTTCAAGTAGTCGCCTTCAGAGTTTATGACCTGCTTCGACATATTAGGACGACAGGTCATTTAGGAATCTTTATGCAGACGACGGCGCTGGAAACAGATGGCCCGTGTTTGAAACTGATCCTCCAGGATGAGGGTTGCGCCGTCAGGCTAATTTTCTTACACGATAAAAAAATAAATATAGTTAAGAGAGACAGCAGCCTCGGATAACGGATACCCTCAAATACCCACCAGGCCCGGAACGACCACGGAAAACAACTTACGAGTATGCAATTGAAACGTACGCATGCTGTACACAACTTCGGCTGGTTAGTTGGAAAGCACAGCCTCCAAGAACTGACAACAGACAAAATACCAATAAAATTGACTAAGTGCTCATGGATAAGAAACACGTATCCAACATCATAGATTTACACACTTTCAGAGGGACAAACATCGACGGTGTCTTTTTTCAAAATGACGTGAAATAAGACCAAATGAAATAAAGCTAAATTTCAAAAAATTGGAATTATTTTATTTTTTACAAACCAAATCCAACAATTGGCAACAATTTCGCCCACCCCAAATCCAACAGTGATCCCAAGCAGGGGGATTCATACTTTGCATACATCCGAGCACAAGTTTGGGTGTATGCAACCTGTCTGCTTTGGATTTGGGTTGCGTGCGAAGTGGATGTATGCAAGCCATTTTTTTTAATCGAATCGACTGTACTAATCAATGATAACCTTTGGAATAAGTTGGCGTTATTTCCATTAATTTTTAGCAATATTTCGGTTTACATAGCGCAATAAATCCAAATTGGTATTATTTCGTTTTGAAAACCGAAATAAAACCAAAATTGGAGTTGGGTCTTATTTCGTTTGGCCCTATTTCACGTCACCCTTTTTAAAGTCTTAGTCAAATTCAGAAAGTCCAAAGAGAAAACGCTACAAAAAAAACCTTATTGAACCGGAGATTGTCAGAGTCTACATCATCCCTCATCGTCCACCAATATCATCACTCAATATCGCACTATGTTGAAAGCGGTATCCGAATTCACCATAGGCTACTAGCGAACCCCGAAAAGATGGCCAAGGAATTAGTATATTTGAAAGTACCAAAAAAAAGGTGACAGAAGTGGCCCATATTAGGAGGCTACAACACAAAATCCGAGCCGAACCGGTAAAGTATCAAGCCAGAAGAAAAGGGAGGAAAAGAAAATTCTGTGCAGTAAAAAGGGAATACATAGCCTCACATCCGTAAATTAAAAAAAAAATGCCACACAACTGGCAGCTGTCCTGAAAGTAGTAAACCAGGCTCAACGAAACAACAAAGGCACCTACTCACTGGCGCTTAAGGATTTGTAGATGTATTTGGGCAGCATTTTCAGCTTCTGCCTAATGGACAATGGACATAACGTCGAAAGTGTGATAGATCAAGAAATCGAGCCACCTCCAGTCAATGAAGAGGTAACGCTCATTCCCAATATTGATCGCAAAAGTCGATATCGACATCATTGGTCGATTCCATTGTGGCGTGGGTTGTAGAAGCATTTACGAAAATTGATGAACAGGCGAAATGAATCTTCGAATCCCAGCCTTCAAATACAAGCCGACAACCATCAGTTGATGGATCAAGCGATAGCGCATTCCTTCTCGGCACGTTGCTTCCAGCTATTCAGCGAAATGTTCATATTAATTTTATTAAAGTTTTTGCATCAAAAGTTTTTTCGAATATTTGAAAACTTGACCGAAAAAAGCTTTTTACTAAAAACGCCCCAAAAATTGGCCGTGGCAAAAAACTTTATACTGACGAAATATAGATATATCGATTCTCTAAATATGCTGCTCAGACACTCTTTAAGGGTAGGTGTCCCAGACCGACCAACTCAAATTTCATGTAAATGCCTTTGATGTGTTGGTAAGCTCTCTTTAATTTTACTCTTGTGCTCTTGCTTCAACGCAGACGAAAACTCAAGGAAAAGACAAAAAGTAGCAAGCGCAGACTACATATTACATATATGTACCTACCTACCTACATATGCAATATACAGGCACCAAGCAAATAACTTGAAAACAAATATAGAGAGAGGAGTAAAACATCAAGTTGAGGGTTGTGTGTCATACAATTTTTTTTTGTTATAATATTTCAGATATGGTGTGAATGTGAATATGTTTCGTGAAAAATATTAAAATGATAAAATTGTGGCTAGCAGTAGGGCAGCGAGGTGTAAGAAGCAGTTTATGAGGTTTTCATTTTATATCTTATAAAAAAATGAATGAGAGGTAGGAAAACCCTTCTTTGGGTGAAAATTCGATTTCTCGAGTAACGCTGAATAGATTACATATTGTCCTATTATTTGATGCATTTATCAAATAATAGGATGGTAAACAATAGTGCTACCTCGATTGGTTCGTGCACGACTGGGTCGTACGCAACTTTCTCTTTCACAGGGAGTTGGAACTTACATCAAATCATAAGCATAATAATGATTTTCCGTTACTGGCCAAAACTGAAAATTTCGTTTAGGGATAGATCTAATAAAATGGATTGTTGCAAACAGTAATATATAAATTAAATTTCATTCAATTTGACCAAATAGTTTGCAAGCATTGTCAATTGCTTTTTTCAAAATGGCCTTAATGCAAGGATCCGTTATATGGATTTTCTCGAAAAAAATGGGTATGCAGTTTTGTTGGAACTAATATGCTTGAAGTATATATAAAGTTTGATCAAAATCGTTAGAGCCGTTTTCGAGAGGTTATGTGTAATTTTTGTATGGCATGTACCGTTAATAACATGGCCTAGTATTATGACCAAAACAAACTTAGATACGAAATTTGAAGAAAATCGGTCAAGCCGTTTAGTCTGGGGAGACCATTACGGACAGACGAACCGACGGACCGACGGAAGGAATTCCAAAAACCACTTTTTTGGGTTCCGGTATCATCGTAATGTTAGAATCAATCAAAATCTCGAGGTCGAAATTTTTCACGAAAACAATATCTTTCTCTTTGTAAGAGAAAGTTAAAAATGCCAAGAATTATGACCAAAAATAGATCAAAACAATTCATTAGCAGCAATACCGAACATTTCAAAAATAAAGCTGAAAAACGTTCCACAGAGAGCATACAAAAAATAGACATACTACACAAAATGTAAACAAATCTTCTGAAACGCGACCCCACCATGTAAAGTCCACACAAGATTCATCAAGTCTACTCGTTGAAAAAAAAAAACAATAGTTATATAAATCAAAAACACTAACATCTCACCTGCATGCCTGCATCTATTCACAGAAGAGAATAATGAAAAGAAAATGTCACCAACTTACCACTAAAAAATATGTATTTAAAGATATAGAAAACGGTCACAAATAGCATCTAACTTTTTTGTATGGTTTTTCTAAATGCTAAACAAGTATTTTGCTCAACATATTTCCAATCGATCACCGTTCGTTTCATTTAAATATTCGGAAAATTGTGAACGCTATACAATTTAGCGCAAAACTCCAACCTATTTTTGCATGGGACACCTACCCTTAACAATTCCTTATGGTTTGGCTAAATACTACGTTTTTCGAAAAAGGGGGCGTGGCAGTGGGTGAATTTCAAAAATGTATACACTTGTTCTGCTGAGAGCAACAAAGAGCACGTGTACCAAATTTTATCATTCTGGCTCAAAATTTAAGGCCCAAAAACTGGTGACGGACATACATGGCTAAATCAATTCAGCTATCGATTCTGAGTCGATCCATATACTTTAATGTATATCTAGCCAAATTATTTCTCTATGTTACAAACTATTTATCAAAACCCTATGGGATAGGGTATAAACATATGAGAAGGCTACAATCCGCTGTGCGGATCGTTGAATACCCATCCCATCCCATCTATAAAACTAATATCCCCAAAAAGTGGACATGGCTTGAAACACGATACGGATTAAATATAGAGAATGGCATTGTCACTACAAATTGTTCAGACAGTTTATAAAACACTTTCACAGTTCTACAAAAGACAATGTTATTTATCCTGCATATGTTATGGGGTAGTGTATAAAAATGATTTTTATATAAACACGTCCCCAAAAAGTGGGCGTGGCAAAAAACTTTATATGAACAAAATATAGATATTAAGATTGTCTAAACATGTTGTTCAGAAACATTTTCAAAATTCCTTATGGTTTGGCCAAAAACTCATATAGTCCTATGGGATAGAGTATCAAAAATCCCCCTTTTTATACCCTATCCCATAGGGGGTATATTAGTTTTGATACATAGTTTGTAACCGAGTGTTAAGCGTATACAAACAACAAAAATGCAATGAGTACAACAAAAAGATTTAATACCCCAGATGGCAATTCAGTTTCACTGGAAAATCCACCCTCTACGGAGGTCGGCTCTACGGATTCTGGGGAGAGCCAATTATTGCAAATGTGTAACCCTTTCGGGAAAATCTGGATCTCAAAAAAATATATGTGTCTTAAGGAGCTCGACAACACCAGAAGTGTCGGCCCACGAAAAACGAGACTCAATGAAAAATAAGAGCCTAAAGGAAGAAAACGATGTTCTTCGAACAAGGCTTAACAATGTCGAACTGCTCTGCGAAGAGCTTCGTAAAGAAATTCTCCATCTAAAGGAATAATAATGACTCTGAAGAGTTCATTTAAAATACCTTATGAGCCAAAACCAAGTTCGAACGGCCCCGTGAATTCGGAATACCACACGGATGAAGAAGAACTCAGTCGCGAAACTGACTGGATCTTAAAGAAAAGACCAGTAAAAAAGAGGAAAGCTGTATCCTCCCCTGAAATAATAAACCGTGACAAAGAGATTATTAATAAAGCGAAACAGCTAAAACAACGTCCCCCACCGCTAATTAAAGTGATCGGTATTGACGACTTTAACAAGTTGCATACCTTGATAAAATCGTTGCCATTATCGGGCTACCAAGTAACTTCGCTAAGAAAAAAGTTACCGTCTATTATCCCGCAAGCTTAATACCGATAAAATAGAATGGTATTCCTTTGAAAATAAATCTGAAAGGCCTTTACGCGTTTTAGCTAGAGGGTTACATGCGTCGTGCTTAAAGGATGACATTGTAAACGATCTGAAAAACGGGCAATATAAAGTCATAGATGCCGTTAACATTGTCAAGCGAGACCAAAAGCAAAAAGATGGCGAAGGAAATGTGATAAAACGCGGTCTTCTTTTATTTATACTCACTTTCGATAGAACAGAAAGTTTGAACAAAATTTATGAAATAAAAACAATACTTAATATTGTTGTAAAAATAGAGAAAATTGACTTTGAAAACTTGCTTAATTCCCTTGGACAACGTTTTGTCATCGGAGGGGACTTTCATGCAAAACATACATTCTGGGGATCTAGATGCATATCACAGAAAGGTAGGATGCTTTATGATGTAGGAAGAAAGTACAATACCGAATTTCATTCTACGGGGAAACCAACTTACTGGCCAACTGATGTTAGAAAAATACCGGATTTGATCGATTTTTTCATTGTAAAAGGTCTGCCATCCAATCGAATCAAAGTTAAAAATGCTTTGATCTTTCCTCTGATCATTCTCCAGTCATTTTAACAACGAGCGAGTCACTGATTATAAATGAAAAACCACCCAGATTAACAAACGGGAAAACCAACTGGGAAGGTTTCAAAAACGATATTGAAAATAATATCCGACTGGGTGTATCGCTTAGAACACCATAGGAACTCGAAGTCGCGGTTGACTCCTGTTGGTAATTGATAAAATCACCATGAAGGTCTTTCTTTTATTTGTTGCAAATAAATAATCAACACATTGCTATAAAACAATGTTTTATAGCAACAAAGTTGCTATAAAACAATGGATGCATCCATTAAGGATGACAGATGTAGTTTGTTTACATAGTGTACAAAGCGCCAAATGAATGTTATATACCGCCAAAAAATTGATGATTAACTCTAATAAATTTTTTTTTGCGAATTTGTTTTTTAAACCCATATCAAAGAGTTAATTTAATTTTTTCTTTAATCTGTAAAAAAAAAAGGATTTTAAAATTTGTGAAAATTGTGTATGAGGGTTATACGTACATATATACATACCCAAATCATAGCAAGTTTTAATGAAATCGGAGTAACACTTCGTTGGATTTTTTATTCACATCGATTTCAATCGCAACGTTTTCATTTTGGACTGTGGACATCACATCTGGATTTGAGAGTTTCTTTCTTGGAGTGTGGACATCATACAGTGGGAAATTAGGAATTTCAACTTCGACTTTGATCAGCAGTCATCGGAATTTGAGCGAAACATCATTTTGCAAGTAAGTGGAATTTTCTTACTTTTATTACGAACTCATTTTATATATACGAAAAATGTCGTCGAGAGTATTGTCTAAGCATGTTACAACGATGCAAAAAGATTTTGATAGCTTTATAAGCAAAAAGAAACTGCATACGCATAATTACATCGTCGGACGTATGACATTGTTGGAAACAACGATGAATTCAGCCACAACTATCTACGACAATCTGCAGGCTGAGACAGATGAACATGAGGTAGATAAATTGGCTCGTATTAAAGACAATTTCGATAAAATTCGTGAAATTTACTGCGATTATAGATGTAGTTTGCTTGATGCGCTAGATCAGGCCAAAAGGTCAGAAGGAAAGGAGGAGAAGTTGCAAACAGCACCTGTTGCGACCACATCTGTAAGCTCCGAGATCAATCTCCCGAGTGTGAAGCTGCCGGTGTATTCCGGAAAGTACGAGACTTGGAAAAATTACTTGCTCACCTGGGTATAGATAATGGTAATTATTCCAAGGCGTGGGACATCCTTACTGATTGGTATGATCATGAGCGTTTTTTGGTCAACACCCAGTTGAAGTGTCTCTTCAACCAACCATCTGTTAGCCAGGAACGCGCTGATTCAATCAAGGAGTTGCTGGATACGTCAAAAGAAGTCATTCGCAACTTGGAAAATTTAAAAGTACCAGTACAACATTGGGACGCGGTGTTAATATTTGTCTTACTGCAAAAACTTCCCAACAAAACACAACAACTATGGGAGGAGCGTCTAAGTGGCCGAGAAGACCCTGAGAAGTTACCGAATTTCGATGAGTTTACGCAGTTTTTAGAAACAAGGTTTCGAACGTTGGAGGCAATCAACCAGCAACAGACCCGAAGTACAGCGGATTCGTCGCGAAATGTAGTACATCGAAATTCTTTTCATACTCAAGCCAATAATGCTAAATTTTGCTGTAAGTTATGCACAAAAGGACAACACGCAATTAGAAAATGTGCCAAGTTCATAAAAATTACCATATCTGAACGCTGGCAAATTGTAGGTAGGTTAGGTATATGTAAAAATTGTCTAGCATATAGTCATTTGTTAGATCAATGTCAAAGTGATCGTAGGTGTTACTACTGTCACCAACTACACTACTCACTACTACATGCTAACTCACTAAACGAATCGACAAAATCGACACCACAAACAAACTCAACAATATCCACAACCCCACACTAATATTAATCAATACCACATACAACCCCACACAAACAATAATCCACAAAATACACTACCCTTTATAAACAATAATAATCAACCCCAAACAGTACAAACAACCAGTCAAATGCATGCTAATGCACCAAGTTTTGAGCCAACACCATCTGGGTCGAGAGTAAACACTCATCACTCAACTTCGAATATTATGCATACCCAAATATTATTAGCAACAGTCATTGTTAAGGTCCGTGCATTATCTGGTGAACTGTGCTCAATCAGGGCTCTGTTAGATTTGGGTTTTGAAGCAAATTTCATCACTACTGAAGCTGCGCAGTTATTACGGCTTCCAACAAAACCCACTTGCGTCGAGGTTTCTGGGCTGGGTTTGGTCAGCAGTGGCACAAGTCAAAGGATGGTAGACCTGACGCTCACATCCTGTCATTCATCGTTTGAAACTTCCACACAGGCCTTTCGTATTTAAGTCACTGTCTGGGCATTTGCCGACTCGGACCTCTACGATAGCAGAGTGGACACACTTAAATGGTTTGATTTTAGCGGACCCAGAGTTTTACAAGTCAGAGAAAATAGATTTATTGCTAGGTAGCGATGTTTTAGCTGACATCCTGTTGCCGGATATCATTAGGCCTAATGACCCAATTTTGCCAATCGCCCAAAAAAAACGGAACTTATATGGGTCATTGTTCAGGATTAATCAACCTTAATTCTCAACCGAAAACATTAAAATCATACACTATGTTTTGCTTTAACTCAATAGCTGAAATCCATGCAGTTATATATAGATATGTTGTTAGTAGTATGCACAAAACCTATTGTTAACACAGTTACAAATTTTCACTCGTGTTTTTTACCATTCCTTTTTGTGCTCACTTTCGTTACGCTTGCTTCTAAAATTTTTTGTTAACGCTGTTCTCTTGAAATCGAATCGTTAAGCAGTACACATCTTAAGTTAACAATTGGTAACAAATCATTGTATATCATTAAATTGTATTAAATTACAATTAAAATAGTAATTGCCTTTTTTACCTGTTTACTTAACCATTTGAAAATAAATACAACCCTTTATTCTGAATCATTCATGGTCCTTCAAAGCCGAATTTCAAAAGACAAAATCGTAGAGAGTTTAATAAAAGAGAGTTGGAATTATACATTATGTACGTATATTGGTTTTGTGAATTCTATAACTGGCACCTCATGTGAAATAGTGAATTTCAACATCTCGAGCGTGATTTCGATTTAATCAAATACTTTAATTAAAACTTATTTGTTAAAGACAATTTTTTTTATATAAAATTAATCGCGATGTCAAGTGCATTGAAGATTAAATGTGTTAAATGTGTAGCGTTAAAGGGCGTTTAACTCGGGCGGCAGCATTCGTAGAGACAACTGAAGAGTCTACATCCCTCGAAATGCTGGAAATTCGTTTAAATAAACTGGAGATCGCCTGGGCTGAATTTTCTTCTCTTCATAACGAGATTCTCGGACAATCGCAGGGAGATGAAGTCGATGAAATCGAAAATGAATTTTCGGCATACGAAACAAAATATTTTGTGACCAATGTAAAAGTAAAAGCTATCCGCGATAAAATTACTTCTAATCAACATTCCGGTAAAACATCAGCTATAGATCGCTTAGCTGAACAGCAATCTGTTTTTCTTGAGAAACTAAATTCGTCTCCGTCGTCGTCTAGTAATACGTTGACTACTCAACTTCCGTCTATCGTTGTACCACACTTTAGTGGATGTTATAAAGATTGGCCCTCCTTCGGGATTTGTTTCTGGGATCAGTTGACACTAAGAAGAATCTCAGTCCAACTCATAAATTTCATTATTTAAAATCTTATTTGCGTGGTGATGCGGCTAATCTTATAAAACACATTAAAATAAAAGCTATGCAAACTATCCAGAAGCGTGGGTTCGCTTGGAGAAGCGGTACGATCATAGCCAATTAATCGTTCAATCGTTTATTGAAACTTTTTTGTCGCTTCCCACTAATAGTAGCTGCAATGTACAAACTTTAAGAAAGATTTCCGATGGTGCTGATGAAGTTGTGCGTGGACTTAGTGCTTTGGACAAATCGGGCCGCGACCCGTGGCTCATTTATTTTTTATTAAATAAACTTGATTCAAATTCAAAGCAATCTTGGGCAGAGCATATCGGTTCTCAGGATGACTGCACAATATTGGAATTTTTAGAAGAACGATGCGATTCACTTGAAGCGTGTCAATCTTTAGGCAGTCGTTCGATCACATCGCGTACAAAACAACCAAGCAATATTCGGGCTCATGTAGCTAGGCCATCAGATAGAACTTCGCCATCGAAATGCCCAATGTGTCAAGAAAATCATAATCTTTCCCAGTGTACAAAATTCGTCGAATTAGATATTCAATCTCGTCGAAGTTTTGCGAAAACAAATTCGCTATGTTTTAACTGTCTTCGGGTTGGACATTCATCGCAAAAATGTTATTCCTCCTTTCGTTGTCGGGTGTGCAAATCACGCCATCATTCGCTCGTGCATTCCGAAGATGCAATCAACCAACCTAAATCTTCGTCGGTCTCTTCAAACCAATCTCAATCTTCGTCATCAAACCTCAACACATCTACAGCTTCGCTCGTGAGTAACCATTCGCTTGATTTTAGTTGTCGAAAGAAAACTCTTCTACCAACCATATTGGCTAAAATTCAAGACATTCAAGGAAATCATTTAGACTGTCGAGTGCTTCTAGATTCGGGGTCACAATTTACATTCATAGTTGAAGCGTTTGCTCAACGACTCGGTTATAATCGAAAAAATTCAAGAATTCCAATCCTTGGTCTATCGTCGACTCAAATTGGATATACAAAAGGACGCATGTCGTTAAATCTTCGTTCTCGTGTCAACTCTTCTCATTTGTTCGTTGATGCCTTTATACTCGATAAATTAACGTCGAATTTACCCTCTACATCTATTGACGTTTCTTCCTGGTCTCATATTCAAAATCTTGAATTCGCTGATCCAAATTTCAACATCGCGGCTCCTATTGATGTCCTTCTTGGTGGTGATAAGCTTTGGAGCATTCTTAAAGACGGACAAATTCGAGCTCCGGATGGGTGCCCTATAGCTCAAAGCACTTCCTTTGGTTGGGTCATAACTGGGCAATTCTTTGTACCAGAAGAATCGACTCATTTTATTTCATTCCACTCTATAGTCAATATAGATGCATCGTTACAACGGTTCTGGGAACTCGAGGAGATTGCCCCAGCAAGCAATACACTTGTGGTGGACCAAACTGAGGAACATTTTCGCCAGACATTCTCTCGGGCTCCTGACAGGAAGTATTTTGTTCAACTTCCTTTTAAAACTACAAATCCATCCTTCGAAAATACCTTTTCTCTAGCTGTTTTCATGCAAGAATATATTGATTTGGGCCACATGACTCGAATTCCTCGTAAAGAGATTGGAGTTCCTAACGGTAGGTGCTTTTACCTTCCACATCACGCAGTGCTAAAGCCGGACAGCTCATCTACAAAACTGCGTGTAGTTTTTGATGGTTCAGCCAAGGATTTCACAGGAAAGTCCTTAAATAGTACGTTGTTAATTGGGCCCCCTATTCTTTACCGCCAATATCGAAAAGATGTACCGTCAAATATGGGTAACAAATCAGGACACCGATTATCAACTCATCCTTTGGCGTAAGCATCCAACCGAAATCCTTAAAACATATAGGTTGAAAACTGTTACGTTCGGAACTGCATCCGCACCGTATCTTGCAATACGAACCTTAAACTGGTTAGCAGAAGAGGCACGGAGATCTTATCCACTAGCAGCTAAAATGATAAAGGACGAAATGTATGTCGTGGTCTGATATCTGGAGCTGACACCAAGGAGGAAGCAAAGCACAAAATCAACGAGGTAAAGGCGACACTCGAGAATGCAGGATTATATCTGAGAAAATGGGCCGCAAACGCTGAAGAAATCCTTCAAGGCATACCGCTTAAGGATCGGGAGACAACGTTTTCAGTTCCTTCAGATGGTTTAGACCAAATTAAAACGTTAGGAATAAATTGGATTCCCATAGCAGATAAGTTTTCTTATAGCTACACGGTACCAACACAACTTCAACCAACCAAAAGATCTATTTTGTCAACTATAGCAAGACTTTTTGATCCCATGGGATGGATTTCGCCCGGACCCGGACATCCTTCAGGAATGGATTGTATTTTTTAAAGATCTTCAAGCAATTAATAACATTTCTCTACCACGATGGATGCAAACTATAGAAGGTTCTACGCAACTGGAAATCCATGAATTCTGCGACGCATCGGAGAAGGCATTTGGAACTGCGGTTTACATGCGTGTTCTGAATAGCGCAGGTCAAATCCATGTAAACCTGTTAGTTGCTAAAACCAGAGTGGCACCAGTTCAGCCAATCTGCATTCCACGCTTGGAATTGTGTGGAGCAGTCATATTGGCCCGACTTCTAAATCATGTAACAAAAATACTATGCTTGACGGATGCCAAAGTATATGCGTGGACCGATTCTACGATAACACTCTGTTGGATTCATGCACCACCAACAAGATGGGAGACGTTTATCGGAAATAGAGTTGGAGAAATACAACGCCTCACCGACCACCGTATATGGGAACATGTTCCAACCCAGCTTAACCCGGCTGACTTAGCTTCTCGGGGAGTACTGCCCTCGGTGCTAATGGAGGCAACCTAATGGTGGAATGGCCCATCCTTCCTAAACTTGTCGTGGGATTTCGAAGTCCCCGTTCAACCAACTGATCTCACGACAATGGAAGGAGAAAAACACATCCGTGTTCATCACACCGAAATAGTGGAAAACCCAATAGGTCAACTCATTGGTCGCTTATCTAATCTTAAGCGATTAACTAAGACCGTTGCTTAATGCAATCGGTTCATTCATTTAAAACAATCTTATCGATATGTTGGTCCATATCGTCCATAGAGCAGACGAACTGAATATGGCAACTAAAACTTTAGTCCGAATTGCCCAACTTGAAATGTTTCCCAACGGTATCACAGCGGCTAGAGGAATGGTAAGTGGTCCCATTTCCATTCAAAGATAACGAAGGAATATTTCGAGTAGGAGGAAGACTCGCTATGGCGAATCTAGGTTACGACCAACAACACCCAATAATTTTAAAATCGCACCACTTAACCGAACTCATAATTCGAGATGCTCACGAACGGACATTGCATGGCAGACTCCAGCAGATGGCAGCTTATTTACGCACAAAGTACTGGATTTGTTCGATGAAACGTGCAATCAAGAAATGTATACATCATTGCACTATATGTTTCAGGTATCGTACAAGACCAGCACATCAACTGATGGGACAATTACCAGCACCGAGAGTAAATGCTTGTCGGCCTTTTCTTCATACTGGCGTTGACTATACCAGTTAATATTCGCGCTTGGAAAGGCCGCGGCTATTTAGCGATATTTGTTTGCCTAACAACAAAGGCAATTCATATTGAAGCGGGAAGTGACCTCACAACACAAGCTTTTAGTGCGGCCTTTTGTAGATTTGCTGGAAGACGAGGAGTGTGCAGTCACATATATAGTGACTGCGGAACAAATTTTGTAGGAGCGGAAGTCGAACTGCGTCGTCAACTAAAGGCAGCAATGCACGACTGGAAGGAAATCGCAGACGTTTTAGCAACACACGGGACCACTTGGAATTTCATTCCTCCTGCTTCACCCCACTTTGGCGGACTTTGAGAAGCAGGAGTTAAGAGTGTCAAATACCATTTAAAAAGAATCGTCGGAAATGGGACGTTGACCTTTGAAGAGCTAGCCACACTTCTTATTCAAATAGAAGCATGTTTGAACTCTAGGCCACTTTGTCCAATAACAGAGGATCCCGACGATTTCCAGGCACTGACCCCGTCAAATTTCCTTATCGGACAACCACTTTATGTAATCCCAGAAGGCGATCACAGCAGAGATACCCGAAAATCCGTGGATCGATGGAAGACTCTACAAAAACACCTTCAATCGTTCTGGAATCAATGGCATGTAGAGTACCTCGCACGTCCGTCTACAACAAAGGCCAAAATGGCAAAAGCAACAGCCGCAAATGAAGATCGGTGATTTGGTCTTGTTGAAGGATGAGCGACTCCCACCAGCACGTTGGAATTTATGCCGTATCATTGAAACATACCCAGGCGCTGACCATATCACCAGAGTCGTTAAAATTAAAACCGCGCAAGGTGAATGCCGACGGCCAATCACGAAATTATGTCCACTGCCGATAACAACAAACCACGATCAAAACAAATGTGAGAAAAATTAAAAAAAAAAAAACCCACTTGCCACCATTTATCACACCTATAATATGTAATTTAAACAAAAACACAATGGTTGTAATATTAAAAAAAAAATTATTTATTTCAAAAAAAATATTATATCTACAAATATATTTTTTAACAAAAATTATCTCAAAACACAACAAGATTTATGGCACTACGTCCATTTGAATTCCAATTGCTGAATAATAAATTATACCAATTATATAAAAACAAAACAATAGATGACAACCCGAGTCCAACCCAAAGTAAATAAAAGTCGTCGAAAACTTTATTTACTAAAGTCATCAAACCCAACACAACACAAATATTAAACGCATTCGAACTCGAAATCGCGAATTTTACCCATACATACACATACGAAGAATGCACAATTAAAGCGAAATTTAATTCGGCAATTTCCCAACACAATAATTAATAAAGTATCAAACTACTCACTGTTATCACTATCACTCACATTCACATTACGGACACGTTAAACGCGAAACTCACGTACCAACCTACCCGCATGTAAACAATGAGACGCGCGCGACGTACGGAACTCGATAAAACAAAAAAATAAATTATATCAAAACAGCATGAAAATGTACCTACAATACGCAACATAATTTAAATATAACAAAAATGTACTTACCCTTATCAATATCCTGACATCTACCAGGAGCAGGAGCAGGAGCAGGAGTAGGAGCAGGAGCAGGAGCAGTAGCAGGAGCAGGAGCAGGAGCAGAAGCAGGAGCAGGAACAGGAGATGGAGATGGACAGGGAAATGGAGACGACACTACACTGTACTACACTTTAGTTCACTTCACTTCAACTCTGAATTCTTGGAGGATCATATATTATCACTCAAACACAAAAACTAATTTTAAACGCGTCACGTAATAATAATTTTCAATAGGCGACACAACAACAAAACTCGACCGACCAAAAGAAAGACGAAATTGAACTTATGTACCAGCAATGATAAACAATTCATTAGCGCCGAAAACAAATCACCGTAATAATTTAATGAATGACTGCACTACAATATGTTATAGTAAATTTAGTTTTACTACCGGAGAGCGGAGACAAGAGAGCGGAGACAAGAGATAAACCGTTTGAAAGTTTTGCATTTCGTTTTTCTTCTTCGTTTATTTGTTATTGCGTTGGCGTGTGTGTTTGCACTGCATGTTTTATGTTTACATTTCAATTTACTAAACATTTTTTATTTTCATGTTATCAATACGCATGAAGAGAAGGCAGGTGGACACCGGGACCTACTAGATGAGATGTTCATGTCACAGTAGGGGCCGTAAAAGCAAGCAGCAAAATACAATAACATCGTCACCGTGGGGGGAGAATGTTGGTGATTGATAAAATCACCATGAAGGTCTTTCTTTTATTTGTTGCAAATAAATAATCAACACATTAATCATCATGGAACATTTAATTTAGCACATAAAAGTTGCTATAAAACAATGGATGTATCCATTAAGGATGGCAGATGTAGTTTGTTTACATTTTGTATAAAGCGCCAAATGAATGTTATATACCGCCAAAAAATTGATGATTAACTCTAATAAATGTATTAACTCCTTTGTTCTCGAAAAAAGAGGTTGTGTTTGATTTCACTTTTCTTATTCACAAAGACGGAAAAACAACTCCTTTATCGATAACATCCAAAAAGCAGCATGGAATAATACTCCCAAACAGAACAAAATTGTGAGCTATAGTAAAATTAATTACCCCCGAGAAATACAATATTTAGTAAGACAAAAAAGAAAATCTCGTAAGAGATGGCACCAAACTCGTGCCCCGCAAGATAAAACACATCTCAATCGGTTGAGTAATTTGCTATCAAATTCGATTAAAAATTTTAAAAACCATGCAGTAGAAACTTATCTGCAAATCCTAACCGCTGGAAAGGAATCGAATTATTCGCTCTGGAAAGCAATTAGAGTCATAAAACGGCCAAAAATCGCTGTGCCGCCAATTAGGGTAACTCATGACATTTGGGCAAAAAGCGATAAGGAAAAAGCTGACGTTTTTGCCTCACATCTTGAGGAAACATTTAAGCCATTTTATGGTCCAGCGCAAAATGAAAACATTAATATATTCGAGAGTACAACCGATAATAATATAGTAAGATATGAAGGTATTGCCGAGCTTAAACGGGAAATACAGAAACTAAGGCCTAAAAAAGCTCCGGGTTATGACCTGATTACAGGAGAACTTCTTAAAATGTTGCCTCGGAAAGCATTAATTAAGCTGCTTTTTATTATAAATGCAGCAATCAGATTAGAATACATACCAAGACAGTGGAAAGTCGCGGAAGTGATTATGGTTCTAAAACCAGGAAAATCACCAAATGAAATAAAATCCTACAGGCCTATTTCACTTCTTCCAATAGTTTCAAAAGTTTTTGAACGGATATTACTCGGTCGCTTACACTCCATAATTGAACAGAAACGTCTTTTACCTGACCATCACTTTGGGTTTAGAAGTAAACATTCAACGGTGGACCAAGTACATCGAATTACAGATGTAATTGAGAAAGCTTTCGAAGAAAAGAAAATTTGTTCAGCCGTATTTCTTGACGTGTCGCAAGCTTTTGACAAGGTGTGGCACAAAGGCCTTACGAATAAACTAAGTCAAGTTCTGCCAGAACAATTATATAAAATCCTCGTGTCGTATCTTGAGCATAGACTCTTCCGTGTGAAACTTGGAAGCGAATATTCCGAGTTCAAAGAAATAATGGCAGGTGTACAGCAAGGAAGCGTCCTTGTACCAATCCTGTACCTCCTATTCACAAGCGATATCCCACAAACAAACGATACACATACAATAGTTGCAACGTTTGCTGACGATACTGCTATAATAGCAGTTGGCACAACAATAGAGGAAACAAATATCAAATTACAAAACGCTCTTATCGAGATTAATGAGTGGACTTAATCCTGGCGGATTGCACTTAATGAGAGCAAACAATTTGCCTGTATTTCTAAATACTGTTCGAGTCCCGTTTGCAAATGAAGCGAATTATCTCGGTATGACACTCGAAGCAAAATTAAAATGGAACTCGCATGTAAAAAATAAATGCGAAGAACTGAAGAATAAATACTGTACTGGTTGCTCGGAAAATATTCGAAGCTTAACCTTGATAACAAGCTGCTATTATACAAGCAAGTGCTAAAACCGGTTTGGACATATGGTATACAACTGTGGGGTTGTACCAGTGAAACGAATCTAAACACTTTACAAACTTTTGAAAACAAAATGTTAAGATCATTTGTCAATGCGCCGTGGTACGTAAGAAACGAAGATCTACGCAGAGATCTGGGTATTCCCGCGGTTAAAGATGAAACAAAAAATTTTGCACGAAAACATAAAAAACGTTTATTAGGACACGTTAACACAACAGTCCTCCAAATTCTTGACGACACAAATATATTGCGGCGTCTTCAAAGAACTAAACCCTTAGATTTGGCCCGAAAATAACAAACCGCGCTATAAATTGCGGAAAAAGCAGGAATTCTCAAAGGAAAGTTACCTGCCAAACATATTATATACTCGTGATAAAAAAATTGCTAGATAAGTCGAATACTTAGTTGCAATAGAAATACAAAATGGGTGGTGGTTTTAGTGAGTAAAAATCTCACACTACTTTGGGCACGTGCTCATCGTGTCTATGAAGATTTCCACCAACCCACGAAAAAAAAAAATAGTTTGTAACATAGAGAAATAATTTAGCTAGATATACCTTAAAGTATATGGATCGACTCAGAATCGCTAGCTGAGTCGATGAGACGGCTTGTCTGTCTGTCCGTCCGTACGTCCGTCGGTAGGTCACAGGTTTTTAGGCCTTAATTTTTTTAGTTAGGATGTGAAAATTGGTAGATGTGATCGTTGTACGTGCTGTTCAAGCAAGTGCAAACAATTTGAAAATCCGCCCACTGCCACGCCCACTTCTTAGAAAAATTGTTTTTTATTTAAACGGTTAAAGATTTTTGAATAAGTATCTGAAGAGCATATTTAGACAATCTCAATAGCTATATTTCGTCCATATAAAGTTTTTTGCCAAGAACACTTTTTGGGGACGTTTTTAGTAAAACAACTTTTTTGGTCAAATTTTCAATTATTCGAAAAAAAATATTGATTCAAAAACGTTAATAATATTAATATGAACATTTCATGCTTATACCATTTTAACCCACGCCCACTTTTTGGGGGCGTTTTCTTACAAAAACCATTTTTCTACCCTACCCCAAGGCATATGCAATAGAAAAACGTTGTTATTTGTCTAACCATAATATTTTTTGATCCGCACTACGGATTGTAGCCTTCTCATGTTTTAACACCAAAACGATATTTTTTTCCTTTTTTTAAAAACAAAAATCCCTTGTTAATTTCTCGCTAACTACTATGTCAAATTGAATGAAATTTAATATATATACTACTATTATAGTTTGAAACAATTCCACATAATTAGTTTTAGCCCAACTATCACTAAACGGAATTTTCAAGTTTGGTCAAAAACGGAAAATCATTATTATTCACATAGACACCGAATCCTTCAAATTTTTAGCATCTATAATCAAAATTTGATCCACCTTTCTTTGCTTTTGAATTTGTTAACAACATTAATTTTATTTTCAATTTATACTTCTTTCTTTCTTTTTTAACATAATTTAATTGAATTAAACTTTGTTGTGTTGTTTTTAATATTTCAGTTACTAAAATTATGCATAGCTCTCTACGCCCTATGTCAGGTGTCTCTGAATTGTGGCTAGCCAGTAATATAAACAGTGAAATGTGCTCTGTCCGAGGATATAAGATTTTCCGATTTGATAGAAAAAGTCGGATAGGTGGAGGAGTTGCTATTTTCGTGAGGGACTCTATAAAGTGAAAACTGAAGTGTCTATCACCTGACGATAGCACAATTGAATATGTATTTATTGAGCTAGTTGGTGACGAAGATAAGCTATTGCTTGGTACAGTTTACCGGCCTAACAAATATGTTGACTTCTTGCCCTTTATAACCCTAATGGAAGAAATATCGTGTACATGCAAGAATATAATTGTGTGTGGGGATTTTAACTGCAACCTTCTCACTGAAAATGATCTTATTAAAAATGTAAGTGTGTTTAATCTATCTGCTGTTAACACTTCAACTCCAAAACACTTCTCAGGCGGCCTGCCTACACTTTTAGACATTTTTTTGGTAAGTGATAACAGGAAAGTATGTCTGTATGATCAGCTTTCGGCTTCAGCTTTCTCAAAGCATGATCTGATATATCTAGCATATGATTTTAATTTTATATCTGCAGTTAGAACATGTCAATATCGAGATTTTAAATATATTAACTTTTCTTCACTAGAAGAACATGTACACAATACTACATGGGAAACGGTATACTACTTGACTTCATCTAATGCTAAGCTTGATTTCTTTAACGAAAAGATTCAAACGCTATATAACGATCATGTACCACTGAAAACTAGAATTATTCGCCATCAAAATCAGCAATGGTTCACATCACATATGCGAACACTTATGTTTCAGCGCGATCAAGCATACAACCTTTGGAGGCGTTTTCGTCTGAACGAGCTGCGTAGAATTTATTGTTCCATTCGAAACAAGGTTACTGTGGAAATTCGTAAGGCCAAATCGCAAGTCTATTCCAGTCGTCTAAATCCGTCATTTAGTGGTCGTCAACTGTGGAATAATCTCCGCACTATAGGCATAGGAAAATCAAAGTGCAATCGATTTGATAATGTCGATTGTAATGACCTTAATAGGAAGTTTGTGGAAACAACAACACAGCCATATAATCTTACTAACTCCTGCACAACTACCAGTTGAATTTCGTCTTCTTTAACATAAGCCTCTTGCTTTGGGTTTAGAACAGTGAACATTTCAGAGGTGGTCGAAAGCTTGCTACCAATAAAGTCATCAGCCGTGGGACAGGATGGTATTAATCCGCGTTTCTTGAAAATAGTTTTGACGTACCTAACATATATTTTCAACTCAATCTTGACTACCGCAGGATACCCATATCAATGGCTAAGATTGTTCCGATACCCGAAGACTCTAAGGGAGATGAGTTCAGGCCCATATCAATTCTACAATTTCTTTCAAAAGTTTTTGAAAGAATACTACAGATGCAAATGAGTTTATACCTTAATAATAGCAACATGTTAACTATAAAGCAAACCGGTTTTCGAAATAACCATAGTTGTACCACTGCCTTTATAAAAGTCACCGAGGATATGCGAGAAGCGATCGACGAAAATAAGGTGACCAAAAGCTTTTAACACTGTTGTCCATAGTGTTTTATGCGATAAGTTGCACAAGTTTTTCAAATTTTCAGACGGTGCAGTTGAACTGATTGCTTCTTATTTATCAGGTAGAATGCAAGCGGTTCATATAAATGACCAACAGTCGGAATATATTAATACGATAAATGGTGTTCCTTAGGGATCCATTCTGGGTCCTCTACTTTTTTCATTGTATGTTTATGATCTTCCATCCATTGTTAAGCACTGTTGATTACACATGTATGCTGATTACGTGCAAATGTACATTAGCTGTCCACTTGGTCTAATAGAGCATGGTGCAGCATGCGTTAATGAGGATCTCAAGAGTATTGTAGCATGGTCACTGACTAATGGACTCTTTTTAAATCCCTCGAAGTCTAAATGTTTGGTAGTCTCAAGGCACCCATTGGAGTTATCTTATTTTCCTACGATAATTTTGGGCAATGCACCAATTGAATATGTCGAAAAGGCGAAACATCTTGGTGTGACATTTAACCGCACTCTGACTTGGGACAACCATATAAATGCTGCAGTAGGAATAACTAATGGAGTGCTTTGAACGCTGTGGGCAACTCAATCGTTTACTCCGCTAAAAACGCGCCTCATGCTGGCACGATCGTTGCTTTTACCTATTCTTTTGTATGGGTGTGAACTTTTTGGAAATTGTAGCTATACTAGTAAAGGAGACTCCTTATAACCTTTAACAATGCTACTAGATATGTTTTTGGATTTCGAAGATACGACCACGTATCTAGATTCTCTAGACAGCTATTGAATATGTCATTAGGTAGTTTCATAAAGTTTCGCACAGTTTTGTTACTTTCAAGCATAATACGAACAAAGCAACCTCGGTATTTGTATGATAAACAACTAGTTTATCATACAAATACCGAGGTTGCCTCCTCAATTAGAACGGGTCAGTTAATTCACCCACGCTATTCTTGCCTTACCTCCGAGCGTCAGTTTTTTTATAAACGCTACCCGGCAATGAAGTTCATTGCCTCGATATATAAGAATAATAGAAAACACAACAATGTTTAAAAATGTATTAAGGAATTATCTATCTCATCTATTAAAACTAATTTGTCACATGGTTAATTTAATTTAGTTCATGAAATAATGTAAATAAATATATTGTAGCTTTAACTGCAGTTTTTAGATTAGCACTGACATATAAGAAAGCTTATCTTAATGTGTTAAGGCATTACAATTTTACTTAAATAAATAAACATTTCCTCAAACTGAATGAACATTTCTGTTCTTAAGACAACGTGGACTCACGAATTTCAAAAGTTTATAAGATTTCCCCGCTCGCTTTTATTTAAAAACGTCTGCAATTGGTTCTAAATTTTATTTCATTATCATCAAGACACGAATTCTCTAGTTTTGATGACAGTTGACAGTCTGTTCTGGTACCCAATTTTAATAACTTAACAAATATCTGATGTACAAATTATTTTTTTACGGGAACACAGTTTATTTGCACTTGCTTTAAACTCATATGCTTGCCACTTTCAATTCTTTCAAATTCTATCTAGCTTTTGTAGCTTTAATGTTTCATTAATTCACTACCTCATCTATCGTATTTCAACCTGAAGCGGATGCAATACGTACTCCACGATTTCATATAAAATCCAAGATACCTTTGAATAAAATTCCATGCAAACCTTAAAAATACCTCTAAACTATGTCAATATACCGGGGTCCGGGAGCATTCTCGCCATACACCGTGCACTCCCGTTTACGATTTACCAACCGAAACGGCTTTCTCACTAATTGGGTCAGTCAGGAAAAAACCACTGCGTTGCCGCAACACTAAAACAATTACCCACCATCGCCACCATTTTCAGACGATGGCAGTTGCCATAAATTTTCTATTTACCCGTCTAATTAAATAAAAATTCTCACTCATACTGTGACCGAAAGCAAAGGCCTTTTCTAGTTTAAACGGGCCCGCGAATTTTTTTAATATTCATTTATATTCCAACTCTCCAGCGTTGAAGGGTATATTGGCAATCAGGATTCAATTAAAATTACAAGGACAAAAATGATTCGGATGGAGAGGAAAACAAATTATGAATGGCTGCCCACTTGAAATTGATTTCTATTGAGAGGAAAATCGAATGGATATGCTATGATATGATATGTAATGATATCGACAGAATACTTCTACGAGCATATACCAGGACACAATCACAAGAAGCATTCAAGCAGAATTGGACGTACAGAAGAGCGCACCGGATGGTTGAATGTGGGAAAAAAATATTTCCGGAAAATTGTGATTGCCGGAGAAAAAAGTGGCAATACTTTAGGTACAGCTTTCAGAGTTCGCAATTGTCCTATTAATCAGTGAGACATAAATATGATTTGCGGTAATTAAGAAGCGAATATATTCATAAATGGAAAAATCATTTGACGCTAAAGTAGGGCTAGCTACATATTCGTCAAATGGCACTAGATGAAAAAAGGGAATCCTGTAGTTCAGTTCTTGATAAATTTACACGATATTATACCGTTCCTAGCTCCCCCCTCAATGGAACATAATTGTGTGCTGAGCAAGTTCATCTAAATTCCACAACGAAGTGGAGCATATATACCTTGAAGTTTTACTTTTGTTTATTTGTCCAATTGAATTCGCCCAGGTTGGATCATTTATAATTAAATTTAATGACGGATCCAGGCAGAATTTGTTTCTTTAGTTTTTTCACCCCTATCGAGGTATCCTTTCGGAGTAATTTCCAAAACGATAGTCAGTTTTAATCAGAACTCAATTTGCTTTCAAGGTATCCATTGCGGAATAAAATGAAAAAAATTTACAATCGCGTTCACTTGATTCCGCAGAAATTGTTGATTTAACGCATATCACCGACGCGCGATACATACAGTGCAGCTGTGTGACTAAGAGCCTCGTTACAAAGGACACCCTTTAACTACATCATCATCCAACTCAGTTTTGAACTTCAAGTTAACCATTCCCAGTTGTCTTGATTTGGAGTAGGATTTGATTGGAGATAACAACTCGATTCACATCTACACGATTGGGTCTAAAACAGAATCTGGAGTGGATAGAAGTGTTTTCACCGAGATGCCTAACTTAAGCATATCATTTCGCCTTCCCGATCATTATAGCGTTTTCAAGGCGATAATCGTGGCAATTAAAGAAGCCTTGTGCTGGCTGAAATGTAAAGTGACAGCAAAGCGGCAATCAAGTTTTTGGGATCCATTTCATTTACATTGAAATCAGCCAACGAATGCCGACGATCTCTTAACGAGATGGCATACGACCAAGAAAGCAAACCGCAGATGTTAAACGGTACAATGTGTCTAATAGTCAACCATCCCCAGTCGTCTCGAATGGGTGTCGGATTTAATTGGAGATAACAACTCGATTCACATCTACATAGATGGATCTTAACAGAATATGGAGTGGGTGGAGGTATTTTCTCCGAGATGCCTAACTTAAGCATATCCTTTCTCCTTGCCGATCATTGTACCGTTTTTCAGGCGGAAATCATGGCAATTAGAGAAGCCTTGTCCTGGCTAAGGTGTAATGTAATATCCAAGCATCCATTAGCACCTTCAGTGACAGGAAAGCGGCAATCAAATCCTTGGGATCCATCTCATTTACATCAGCCCACGAATGCCGACTATCTCTTAACGAGATGGCAGAGCACTCCATTCAGCTCTTTTGTGAAACTATGCCTGTATTGGTCGGACTCAACGTGATTTCACACCCACGTTTGCTAGTATAGAGAAGGAAGCGTCAAAAATGGGTTTAGCAGTAAATGAGGGTAAGACATTGACGAATTGGACACAAAGTTATATGTGTCACAATTGACACATATAACTTTGGAAAGTAAGAGACTTTGTCTACCTCGGCACCGCTATAAACTCTGACAACAGCATCTTGTCAGAAATAGAAACTGCTCCAGGCTAATAAGTTATAAAGCCCGTACACGAACAACTAAGTTCTCATATATAGCGCTGTAGAATTGACCATATCAAGAGGGGTTAAGGAAATCTTTGGTCTTTTGAGCGAAAACTTCCCGACAAAATCTTCACTCCCGTTTACGATCTTTACGAGTTGTACAGCTACATTAACTGTACGGTTAATGGATGAGTAAGATGGCTAGGACATGTAGAGCGAATGGACACCAATACTTCGGGTCGCAGAGTCTTCGATTCCAGACCAGACCAGAAACCGATCTCAACCAACTTTAAGTGAGCAACTGGAGTCAGTTAGATGAGGACCGGGGTATTTGGTGTGGCATGTTGGTTGAAGCCCAGGTTCATTTCGGACTGTAGCGAAAGTAAAATAAAAAAAAAAATCGTTAACTAGTTTACTCAAGATGTAAGCATTTTAATTTCATTAAAAATCATGCACACACTTTAGCTTCGAACATTGGAATCGATATGTTATTCTTGAAAATACACACCTTCCTTATACCCTCCCCGTATTAAGCAGATAAAAGTTGAGAACACTCGTACAAATACTCGGTGAAATAATTTGCACTCATAACGAGTGATGTGCTGATAAGAAATACACCACGACACCCATATAATTAATAGACCCCTCTATATATCTGCCTTGTTGTCATATATTGTGTTTGAATCTATTTAGTGTTCTAGTAGAACTTTCGTCTTCGCTTCATATATATGTATAATCCAGCGACTATAGATATATGAATGTTTATGCATACAACAAAACCAGGAGAAATTGAGATGACGACAAAAAAAAATATGAACCCTGTATGTATAATCGAAAGAGGATGGTGGTCCTGATGATGGCATCTTGGAATTTCGCTGCAAAAGTTTAAGGGATGAATTAAACGCTGCGCGGAGCAACAGGCAACCGAACAAAAAGATTTGATTCAAAATTCATCCAAGGATTTAAGTAAAGGTTCACGTTCCGCAGAAGATCAGTTGCTGCTCCGCGGTCATTGGATACGGTTGTGACTTCTCATAGTGAAATAAACTTGGACAAATAGTAGATTTGAAAAGTAAGTTATTTCAACAAGTGCTAAATTAAAAACCTAAAAATATTATAGCAATGCTATAAAGTGTGAACAAAATTTTTAAAAAATACATAATATAACCATTTGGACTGGTATAAATAGTGATTTGAAATATAATTTTTGTTGAGAAGTAAAAATCATTTCAATTTTACTATAGCAGTGCCTATAAATTTGTTGAAATTAATTGAAAACGAATATAAAAAGGAATATTCGTTTGCCTATTTCGGTTAGATTGTTTGGTAATTCTGCAACGTTGGAATTTAATTACTGTTTTAATCGAATTACTATAAAATGTATATCTTTTGTGCTTAATTTAAATATCAGACTTTTGGAAATATCTGCAAGTGTAGCAAAAAGACAGTAGTAAAAGTTAATTTGAAAACTAATATTGTTTTAATAAAAAATAAAATTTATTTTAAACCAAAAAAACATTAAAAATAAAATGGGCATTTATTGTTATTGTTAAGATAACGACATTTAAAAAACCATATGAGAAGGCTACAGTAACGACGAAGAATACAATCCGCTATGCGGATCGTTTATCCTTGAAATTAATATCCCCAAAATGTGGACATTATGGCGATAAAATATTGAAAATGACGCTGTCACAACATATTGTTCAGAGGGTTTATCAAAATCATTTATGGTTCGACAAAAAACAATGTTTTTCTATCGCATATGGCTTGGGGTAGGGTATACAAATGGTTTTTGTAGGAAAATCTAGAGCCGGAATGTTAATATTATCATAATTAATGATCTTGAAAACGCCCCAAAAAGTGGTGTGGCAAAAAACTTTATATATATTGAGATTCTCTAAATATATTGCTCAGACACTTTCTCTACGGTTTGGCTAAAAACAACGTTTTTCTAAATAGGGGGCGTGACAGTGGGCGGATAATTTTATATAATTTTATAATTGTTCTACTTCGTCGGCCAAAGAGTCTATATACCAAATTTCAACACTCTAGCCCAAAAATCGGTGACACACAGACGGACGGACGGACAGACAGACATGGCTAGATCGACTCAGTTAGCGATTCTGAATTTCTATCGAAATTATTTCTCTATGTTACAAACTTAATGTTTAAACTAATATACCCCTATGGAATAGGGTATAAAAGGGTGTGGCCTAAAAATTAAAGTTCTAGTCTAGGACTTCAAATTTGATTTGTTTTTTAGAGAGACAATTTTTTTTTGAATTAATGTTTTAATGTTTAATAACTAATTAGCGCAAACTGGACCACTTCGAAAAGCGGAAAATGTTTTTAATTTAAAACTAATTATAGTTTTCAATCAATATCGAATTATTGCGCAGATATGCGGTAAAACTTTATGAATCTTGCCGATATTTTTGGATATTTCACTCATTGATAGCCTTGACTACTTGTAAGCTTCAATTTTTGATTTCTTTTTAACGGATATAAATTTTAATTCATCCATATTAATGTTAATAGGCTACTTAAGCTGCAACAAGAAGATCCATATTATACATATTATTAAAGCAATCTGTTGAAAAATAATGGATTTTTTTCCCCTATAACGATGCTTTTGTAAGGGCAGTAAATCGATGATTTTTGTCGAATTTTTTTTTCGATATTAGGTTTACATATATTTTAAATATGAGTCTTTTGGAATAAAAATTGAAATAATTGTGCGGATCGTTTCATACCCTACACCATCCTATCCTTAAAAGTAATATTCCCAATATGTGGGCTTTGTGCCAATGAACTATATGTATATGACATTGTCAAAACATATTGCTCAGACAGTTTATCGAAATTTTGTATGGTCCGACACTAAAAAACAACGTTTTTCTCCTGTGCATGCTATGGAGTAGGGTAAAAAAATGTTTTTTTTTATAAGAAACCCCCAAAACTCAGATGGCGAGTCGATAAGCCCCAAAAAGTGGGCTTATCTAAGACTGAATTGATATGTAATATGGAAAATGACATTGTCACCACATCTTGTTGAAAAAGGTTATCTTAATCTCTTATGGTCCGACAGAAAAGGACGTTTTTCTATGGGATATGGTTTACAAATGTTTTTTTTTAGGAAAACGCTCCCAAAAAATATATAGGCGTAATATTCATGATAATATTACCAATGTTTTTGCATCAAACGCTTTTTCGAATATTTTAAAATTTGACCGAAAAGGATTTTTAATGAAAACGTCCCCAAAAAGTGAGGTTGGAAAATTTACTTTACAAAATACAGATATTGGGATTTACTAAATACAGTTATGCGGACACTTTTTTTTAAAATTTCCTACCGATTGGACAAAATCAACGTTTTTCTGAAAGGTAGGCGTGGTAGTGGGCGGATTTTGAATATGTTTGCACTTGTTATGTAGGCATGGACAAGGATCCTATATACCAAGATTCATTATCGTAGCTTAAGATTTAAGGCCTTAATTGACTCACCCAGCGATTCGTAAACTTTATTGTATTTGTATAGCTACCTAAATTATTTTTCTATGTTACAAACTATGTATCAAAAGTAATATACTACTATGTGATATTGTATAATTATATACGATGTTCTGGGACTAATACCTAAAAGAATTTTTGGAATTGACATTATTCTAATATATCGATATTGATTAATCTTGTCGTCTTCATTTATGCTAATGTTTGGAAAAAAAACTACGTACGGATTTTTGTATTTAAGCCGATTTTTTTTTTAAATCAACATCTCACTATATATATTGCCCGGTTGGGTAAAATTAATTATCTATCTAATCTGTGTATTTTGTATTTCTGACACGACAATCCAGAACTTGCCCAAATGGCTAATCAGTTTTTTTGACAATCGGATGATCGGATAGGTTTGAAAAGATTTTATCGCCGAAGGATTTGAGATACTAAAGCGTAATTTTAAATAAATGGAGACACAGCAAATGAATTCTGTGAACTTGTATCTTGAATTTAATTTTTTTTACTTGCGCGTCATGAGTTTACAGTTGGGCTATTGTAGTATTAGGAACGAGATATGATCATCTGTTGAGATTTACTTTTGGTCCTTTTGTTTTGTGTACGGAACTACATTACCTATGTCTGTCTTTGCATATCATCTGTCGTATGTACATTTCTATTTCGGGGTTTTGAATCAATTTTTTTTTGTAAATTCCTTTTTATTTTAATTTAACTTAGAACTTACTTAAAGGATAGACAAAAATTAATGAAACTAGCTTACTACTTACTTACTTATCAACTACTTAACTAATTTACTGGCCCTATGCGGGCGCCTTAAATTAAACACTAATGCCCAGTTTCACAGTGAGAGCTTAATAGTACGTTTCCACCAAGTCGTAATGCGTGATTTCAGCGAAATTCGTGATTTCATTCCGCCATATAATATTACATTCTGAAATTCGGCATTCCGCTGAAATGCTATTTCAAATGACGTCCAACAGAGTTATGTCGAATCAAACAATACCTTTTTCCCCTGCAAAAACCATTTTTTCTCCCAGAAACGTCAAACTGCTGTGTAATTTGTTTTGGATAAATCGTTCGGAAAACAAATTTAAATTTAAGAAGAAAATGCATAAACTTTTAATAATTATAATGAACAATCGTATGATGTCCTATTGCTTTTTCTTTTCAAATAGCTTCTGCAAATGTCATATCTTTGGAATAACAACATATGAAATTGTTGAACATGGGCCAGATTTGCTCGATACCCGTTGTCCCTCGCTTTTGCTTTATTTATAACATAAAAAAAATAATGCAATTTTGTTGGTGTAACACGATCGTAGACCCCGGGGCTTGGCTTTTTCTCTCAACCGTTCATAGCTCTTATTTTTTTGGGAATAAGAACAAGTAGGTATGTTGAGATAAGCTTTTCTTGGCAGTTGATATTACCCGGATGTTTTGTCAGATCATGGCAAGAGGAGATCCAGTGAAAAAAAAATTGTTTTGACAGTTGGAATGCGTTTATTTCTGGTGGGAACACTATTTTCAAATGTTGAATTTTGTTAATGAAATGACGAGTTTCGGTCCGGTGGAAACGTACTATAAGCCTCACGTGGAGCTTAATTTGCGGTTTAACATAACTTTGTGTTTCACAGTGCCGGCTTAAGAGGTAACCACACTTAAATGTTGATAAAACTTAAGCCCCTGATGTTGGTGGCTTAAGTGTTAGATTAACTTCTGTCACAGGAAATTTTGATTGGTTGGTGGATGTAGTAGAGAATTACTCAATGAGTGATGTCCATACTAAATTCCATACATATTCGCAGAATGTTCCCGTTTGGTGTATAGTTTTAGGCGCGTAACTAATAAATTACCTACGAACCATTCACAATTACTTGTTATACTTGACTTAGCTAACCCACACTTTTTTGATGACTGTGAAACCCAAAAAACTTAAGACCAAATTTAAGCTCTGCTTTTTGCTTAGCTAAGCAACGGATTAAGCTCCCACTGTGAAACCGGGCATAACAAATTAAATGTAATGCCTTTCGGCATATAATCTAATATTATCATGTATGAAAAATATAAAATACAAGCTGGCCCGTCAAACGTTGTTTTGCCAACGTCATTTTGGAATGACCGCCTACAGCGCCACCTGTTGAGAATTTTTCAATTTTTCTTTCTTCCTAAACCTTCGCGGAGCAATTACGAACAAATCCGCAGAAGGAAGTATCCAATTTGGTCCAGTCGTTTTCGAGTTTTAGGCATCCGAACAAACCAAGATCCATTTTTATATATATAGATATAATATATTGTATGTTACTGAGATTACGTTTTGGTAATTTCGAGGCAAAGGTGAAAAATCAAAGAAAAATTGTTTTTAGATTTTTTTTTAGATTTTCGGAATAAAGATGTATAAACCTAATTTAATAATTGTATTTTTTTTATTTGAGCTTAAAATTTGTATTACAATTATGATCCAATTTTTTTAAAATTGTAAAATTTGAAGATTTTCGGAAGGCTGTTTTTGCATCAATTTTTTGACTTTATGTTGAGTGTTTAAACGGGAATTTAATCTCTGACTATTTCTGAAACGTTTACAAAGAAAACCAGCTCTAATTTAAAATCCATAAACATACCAGTTTTTAAGGATATATATAATTGATTAAAACTTAAATATTTGAATAAATTTATTTAGTTGATATTTCCTTTTTTGAAATCAGGCCAATACAGGCAGTTTATTGATCAGCATGCGATGATTTATTTGATCAAAAGCTTTCGAAAAGTCAGTATAAACGACATCGGTTTGGAGTCCATTCTTAAATCCACCAGAAACATGCGAGGAAAACTCAAGAAGATTGGTTACAATTGATCGACCTTTCACAAATCCATGTTGACAAGTTGATATAATTGATTTCGTTTTGTGTGATAAGTCTTCAGTTATTATTGCCTCAAATAATTTTGGAATCACACTAAGTTTTGCAATGCCTCTATAATTACTTATATTATTTCGTAGGCCTTTCTTAAATAAAGGAATTATATAAGAAGATTTCCAAACTTCCGGAAACTTTGATTCAGTTAGAGATAAATTAAATAAATAACATAATGGACGAGCTAATATATCACAGCAATTCTTAAGAACACAAGACGGGACGTTGTCGGGACCAGATGAACACGAATATTTCAGCTTCTTAATAGCGTTTACAATGTCAGTTAACATTAAATCAGGTACTTCAGCATATGCACATAAATTGGACTTCACATAAGTATCACAGATGTTATCACAGTTTTTGGTTGTGTCATCAGTCACATAAGTTTCATTAAACATTTTTGCAAACATATTGCATATTTCCATATCGTCATCTGAAGTAGTATCCTTGTATGTCATAAACGTTGGAGTACTTTTAATCTTCCTTTTCGTATTAACAAATTTCCAGAAAGATGATGGGTCACGAATTAAATCAGATTTTATTTTGATTATGTATGCATTATAAGCAATATGAAGTTTTGCCTGGAACTCTCTTCTAAGCTTACTAAAATTATTGAAATTGTTAGAGGTGAAATTGTTTCTTAGCTTTTTGTGAAGATTATTCTTTCTATTTCTTAATCTTTTAAGTTCAGGTGTTATCCAGGGAGAACAAGTCTCAAGTCTTACACGTCTGACAGGAATTGACTTTTCGAAACAGTCACGCAGAACAGAATAAAACATATTTACAGAATAATTTATGTCACTTTTTACAAATACACAGTTCCAATCAACATTTAAAAGCGCACATTTCAGCTTATCAAAGTTTGCTTTTTTGAAATTAAATTCATAAATTAACTGTTTTGTTTTATCACAGTATAAGGCATGTCAATAGTCAATTCTAGTGTTGGATGGTACGCGTCTTCTTTTAATATTGCACAGGATTTGCCGAGAGAAATTTCATCAGGTACATCGGTTAATACTAGGTCGAGAATTCTATCCAATGAATTCATTATAGCAATGAATTTGACATCGCTGTTAGAAATTCGTCATCTTCGTTCAGATACTCCCAAACAATGTCAGACAAATTAAAGTCACCAATAATAATTAAGTTATCTTCCGGACAACATAATGAGACAATGTGGTTAACGTTACAAAGACAGAAACTATACATATCGAAGTCCATATTAGGGGGAATGTAAACGCAGCAAATATACAAATTTTGACATAGTAGATGAATTTTGACACACAACATTTCGATGCTTATTACCGGCAAGTCAATTAAAGTTGTACGAAGAACAGATTTTACAGCAATACAGACGCCACCTCCAGTTTTCTTATGGCTTGTGAAAGGTGATCTATCGAAGCGAAAAATATTAAATGAACTACATAAAATTTCATTATCTAAAACAGTTTTGTCGAGCCAAGTTTCAGTGAAACATAAGACATCATATAGTAGACCATGACTTGTTAGAAATAGCGATTTTAACTTCGATTTGAGACCTCTGACATTTTGGTAATATAGCGTAAGGGAATTCACATTTCGTTCGAGTTCATTCTTTCTCTCTGTCCGTTGTCCATTCGGCGCTTCCGAAAAGGATGAACTATTGAGTTTCGAGGCCAGAAAACTTTACCAACGAGAATTTCATAAACTGGCATATTGCGCTTTACATCAATGATAAAAGATGAATAATCACGTTCAGATTTATGATTCATTTTTCTGATTTTATAAAGCGATGAAACCAAATCCGGGCGATGTTTCAGAATATAATCTTGAACATTAGCCACCATAGTAGATTTTGGAAAGTTAGAGATGAAAATCGGTAAGGGTCTGTCCAAAGCAATTAAGTCAGAACCCAGAACTTCTGCATCCATTGATGTGATGGAAATTGTCGGATTATTGCAATCCTGATCCGTTGAAGAATTTCCATTGATTTTCGAGACAACAAGTTGCGGAACAGGAGGATTTTCCATAGTCCTTTGATCCGTAATGGAGTTATTGACAATTACAGGCGATAGAAGGTTTATAAGAGATAAAGAAGTCGCTGAGGGAGCCGTTGGTACTAAGCATCGTGACGAAGAACAATCCAAAGTCGGGATTTTTTTGTTAATTTTTTTGTTAATTTTTTTGGGTTTCTGCTCAATAGGTCCTTCAGCTCTTCTTTTTGCACCGCGAGTAAATGAGCATCTACAATCGGTGGGCACGTCGGAGAATTAACTGGCGATGATAATGATGATGATGGATGAGTACGTGGTAAAACATGTGTTGAAGCAACGTTGTTCATCAAGGAAAGCGATTTAGTCAAATCCAAAATTGTGGAATTCAACTCAGCAATCGACGATTTTAGATCACCTATTTGGGTGCTATTGTCTTGAACCTTCGTACACAGGGATACACCTCTTGTAAAATTACATTTACGACAGAAGTAGTGGTAATTTGGTAAATGACTCAATTTTTTAAAAGTGACTTGGTCGAGTTTTGCACAACTATAGTGGACAAAACATCCGCAGATGCCACTACAAAGGACCGTTGCTACGTCGCAGATGGTCCATCCGTTGAGTCCAATTTTCGATCACTCGTTCGAGCATTTTGACTGGTAACTGGCGAATGACACGCGTGATGTTTTCCTCCAAGGCCTGAATCGAAGCGGGTTTGTCGGCAGAAGCTTTTGACTTTACATATCCCCACAGGAAAAAGTCTAACGGTGTGATATCACACGATCTTGGTGGCAAATCGACCGGCCCAAAACGTGAAATTATGTGCTCACCGAAATGTTTTCTCAATAAGTCCATTGATTGATGCGATGTGTGGGAAGTGGAGCCGTCTTGCTGAAACCAAATGTCGCCGAGATCACGAGCTTCAATTTCAGGCATCAAATAGTCGGTTATCACGGTCCAAGTTGCTGCGAACGGCCCCGAATCGACTCTCCAATATAGCGGCTGTAGCTGAGAGTGTACACGAAGCTCTCAGCTACGGCCGCTATATTTTCTTCACAGCGTGCTGGACGTGGTCTATTCGGTCGAATATTATCCAATAATGAATGCTGGGTCTCAAAATGGGTGATGGTGTTGCGAATAGTACGCTCAGTAGGCCGATTATGTTGACCATAAGTTGAGCGAAGTGCACGAAACACATACCTCACAGAACGTGAATTTTCATAATAAAGTTGAACAATTTGTAAACGTTGTTCACGCGTTAGTCTTTCCATTATGAAATGCCAAACAATACTAAACAAAAATAACATGACAGCATGACACGACTCACGCGTGATCTGTCAAAATAGGCTATTGCAAAAAGTATCTCTACTTGGATCACCCGTTATATGGATCGACTCAGAATCGCTAGCTGAGTCGAATAAGCCATGTCTGTCTGACCGTCCGTCCGTCCGTCCGTCTGTCTGTTCGTCACCGTTTTTTGGGCCTTAAATTTTGAGCTAGGATAATGAAATTTGGTATATAGGATCCTCGTCTGTGCCACCAGAACAAGTGTAAAAATTTTTGAAATCCGCCCACTGCCACGCCCCCTTTTTAGGAAAACGTAGTTTTTGGCCAAACCGTAAGGAATTTTAAAAAAGTGTCTGAGCAGCATATTTAGAGAATCGTAATATCTATATTTCGTCAATATAAAGTTTTTTACCACGCCCACTATTTGGGGGCGTTTTTAAAAAAACGTTTTCTGGTCAAATTTTAAAATTTAAAAAAAAAATTTGATGCACAATCATTTTTTCAATCATTTCGTCTATAGACTATTTTAACCCACGCCCACTTACAAAAAACATTTTTTTTACAAAAAACATTTGTATGCCCTACCCCAAGGCATATGCAATAGAAAAACGTTGTTTTTCGTCGAACCATAAAAGAATTTGATAAACCTTCTGAACAATATGTTGTGACAATGCCATTTTCAATACTTTATGACCATAAAGACCACATTTTGGGGATATTAATTTTAAGGATGGGATGGGATAGGGTATTAAACGAACCGCACATCGGATTGTTGGCTTCTCTTATGTTTGTATTTGAATTGCAACTAAGTATGCAACTTATCTAGCAATTTTTTCATCATGAGTAATGAAATGTTTGACTGGTAACTTTAACCGCGGGAATACCCAGATCTCTGCCTAGATCTTCATTCCTTATGTACCACGGCGCATTGACGAATGATCTTAATATTTTTTTTTCAAAAGTTTGTAAAATGTTTAAATTTGTTTCACTGGTACAACCCCATAGTTATATACCATGTGTCCAAAGCGGTCTTAGCACTTGCTTGTATAATAGGAGCTTGTTATCAAGGTTAAGCTTCGAATATTTTCCGAGCAACCGGTTCAGTTCTCTGTATTTATTTTTAAGTTCTTCGCATTTATTGTTTACATGCGACTATCATTTTAATTTTGCATCGAGATATTTTGCCAGGATTTTGTCCATTCATTAACCTCGTTAAGAGCGTTTTGTAATTTCATATTTGTTTCCTCTATTCTTTGGCCAACTGCTAGTAGGTATAGCAACTATTGTATCGTTTGTTTGTGGGATATCACCTTATAGGAGGCACAAGAGTGGTCCAAGGACGCTTCCTTGGGGTACTCCTGCCATTATTTCTATGAACTCAGAATATTCGTTTCCAAGTTTTACACGGAAGAGTCTATGCTCAAGATGCGACACGAGGATTTTATATAATTGTTCAGGCAGAACTTGTCTTCATTTGTATTGGAGGCCTCTGTGCCAAAAGCTTGCGACACGTCGAGAAATACCGCTGAGCAAATGTTCTTTTGTTCGAAAGCAATTACATCGGTAATTCGATGTACTTGGTCCACAGTCGATTGTTTACTTCTAAACCCAAATCGATGGTCAGGTAAAAGGCGTTTCTGATAAATAATGGGGTGTAAGCGCCAGAGTAATGTCCTTTCAAAAACTTTTGAAACTATTGGAATAAGCGAAATAGGTCTATAAGATTTGAATTCATTCAGTGATTTTAATGGTTTTAGAACCATAATCACTTCCGCGACTTCACACTGTCTTGGTATGTACTCTAATCTGATTGCCGCTTTAACAATGTATAGAAGTTTAGTTAATGCTTTCGGAGTCAACATTTTAAGAAGTTTCCCAGTAACCAGGTCATAAACTGGAGGCTTTAGTTTATGTATTTCCCGTTTAAGCTCGGCAATACTTGCATATCATACTACATTATTTTCGGTTGTATGTTTTGACCATCAAAGGGCTTAAATTTTTTCTCAGAGACGTCTGCCTTTTCCTTATCGCTTTTTGCCCAGGAATCTTGAGTTTTTTTTTTGAATTCTGACCTGCCTAAGCAGTAATATACACATCGACCTAAAAGATCTATTTTGCTTTCCGTCAGATGTTTTTTAGGTTAGTAGCGCTTCTACTTTCCTAATGTAGCTGATAATACTTTCAGCCGAAGATTTCCTCAATTCTTCGGGACTTAAAAATTTCCTTAAGCAAAATTCCCTTCTCATACCGTAAAGGGCCGGGCATTCACTATGATATGCTCGGCTGTTTCGTCTTCTTCTAGACATAGTCTGCACTCCGGTGAGTCGACTAGACGCATTTTGTTTAGGTGAAATCGCAGACCGTGATGACCAGTTAGGTAGCCTACTAAGTTTTTGATATCGTGCCTGCGAAGATTTAGTATTTTATTGGCATCTGTTTTGAAGGGCTGAATAGCTCTTTTGGCCTGTCTTAGGCCTGGGATGTTTCCCCAGTATGAAACACATTTGTTTTGTTCCCAGTTTTTTATGACCAAATTTATGGCTGATTTGGTGATTGCACAGAAGGGTTCAGGTCAAATGAAGGGGGTTTCCAAACCTTTTCTGGCTAGTTTATCAGCTTTTTCGTTACCTTCAATTCCCTTATGTCCGGGGACTCACCATTAGTTTAAGATGTTCACTAATGTTTAATTCTTCCGCTTGTGTCAAACTTGCTGAGCTGCGAATTGCCACTTTTTTATATAAATGTGGAGGGGTGTTAGTCCTATTAAGGATTCTATAGCCGCTGTGGGACAGGTACGCATAGCTCCGGTAATAGATTTAATCTCCTCCTTTTTGTAAAAGGGATGATGATAGCCTTGCTGGGGTTTATAGAAAGACTTTCTTTATTACATTACAGTCTATGACTATCTTAAGGGCGATTTGCAAACGTGTTGTAACCTCGTTTGGTTCTTTGCCCTTTATTATGATGACTAGGTCGTCGGCGTATCCAATTATATTGAAACCTGCATTACTTAGGTCTGAAGTAGGTTATCGATAACCAGAGACCATAGTAGGGGTGAGAAAGGGCAGCCTTAAACGGCTGTTACTGATACTGAGGTCAGTGCTGATGAAGCAGTTATTTTCCGACTTTCAAGCATCGCTTTGATCCATTTGATGGTGGGGTGATCTATTCTTGAGTTAAAGCATTTGATATGGAGTCATATCCAGTGTTGTCAAAAGCACCCTCTATGTCTAGGAAGGCACATAAAGCTACTTCTTTGTTATCGTATGCACTTTTTGTGATGTTAAACTTAGAAGTGCTCCTTCCGTGGATTTACCTTTTTGGTAGGCGAATTGACATGGGTGCAGAGGAGTGCTTTCATTTAAGCGCTCTCTGATGTGTACGTCTAGTATTCTTTCCATTGTTTTCAGGAAAAACGATGTTAAGTTTATTGGACGGTAAGATTTAGGTAGTTCTATTGGTTTGCCTGGTTTGGGGATAAATACCACGTTTACCTCCCTCCAGGTTTGTGGTATGTAGCCCCAATTGAAACTAAACCTAAATAAGGCGACCATAGGGAATAGGAAAAAGTCCAAGCCCTTTTGTATAAGAGCAGGAAAGATTCCGTCTGTCCCTGGTGCCTTGTATGGTTTAAATGAGTTGATCGCCCATTTGACCTTATCCGGAGTGAAAAGTTTGCGGATAAACTATTAATCCTTTTTAGGTTTTTAGGGGGTGAGTCATCTATCATGTGTTCATGAAACTCACTTGTGATTGTAGAGCCGGGAAAGTGTACCTGAAGAAGTGTGGTCAACGTTTCTTCCCGGTAGCATGTGATTTTACCGTCAGATTTGACTAGTAATCCCATGCAGTTTGTTTTATCTTTCGAGAGTGCCCTCTGGAGACGCGCCACCGACGGAAGTTCTTCGAGTTCCTCACAGTATTTGCGCCAGGACGCTCTTTTTGATTTACGCAACTCTATGTTGTATTGGGTAAGTAGAGATTTATATTGGTCCCACTTACCGGTGCGCTTGGCTTTATTGAAAAGTTTTCTTACTCTTTTACGGAAACTTTCTAGGTTATCGTTCCACCATGGTGTGCACCTCTTTACCACAGTGCGTTTAACCTTACAGCTATTTGTAAAAGATGAGATGATAATGTCATTTAGTTGACATTGTGCGACTTCCGCTTCACTTACACATGAAGGTTTTTCTGGAAGTATGTCACATTTAATCGATAGATTTTCTCGATATGTTCTCCAGTTTTTAAGTTTGTTGTCGTATTTTATCGGCGCATCGTCGGTGTTGCATCTTAATTGGAAACTTATGTGCATGTGATCCGATAAAGATGCCTCACCAGAAACGTGCCAATTTTCGACGGAGTTTTGTACAAACGGAGAAGAGATGGTAAGGTCTAAAACTTCTTTTCTTAAAACGTTTCTAAACGTGGGTTTATTTCCTATTTAGTATAACTAAATTATTGCTATATAGGTATTCTAATAAAGACTCACCTCTTTTGTTTATATCTCGACTGCCCCATATTATGTTATGCGCGTTGGCGTCGCAGCCGAAGATAAGCTGTAGTTGCTGGGTCTGGCAGTACTGGACAAGTCCCTGTACTGATCGAGGTGGTATTTCGTCATCTCCAGCAAAGTACGCCAATACGCATACAATTTTTTGTAGCTCTCGGCCGTTGCGTCTTTCTAGAAGGACAGCCACCAGATCTTTGGTAATGAAACCTGGAATGGGAGAGAATTTTATATCTTTTGCAACTAAAAGAGCTGCCCTTGATCTAAAATTTCCACGGGCGAAGATGAGCTCTCTGGTTTTACTTTGTAAACCAAATATCTTACACTCTGTTGCCCATGGCTCCTGGATTAAACCTAGAGCGATGTTCCCTTCGGCACATCTTTGGTTGTAGGTGTCCGAGGCACCTATAGCTCGGTGTAGGTTTGCCTGCAGCACATTTAGTAGGGTGGTCATCGTTTCCTACCGTGCTCAGGGTTTCGTACCCTATAAGGCTTGTTATCGCCTCTTCTACGTACGATACCCTGTTGAGAGAGACCTTCGTGTCTATCTCTCGGACCGTTTTTTCGCTGTCCGTATTTTTGCCGTTCTCGCGCCCGTTCCGCAGCTAACTTTGGTCTAAAATGTTGCTGGCTGATGTTTAGGTTGCTCGTACTAGGGGCATTTGGCTTGAGTTACTCTAATTTGTCGGTCGGTTGTCTTCCTACTCTCTTTGAGATAAGACCACTTTCGGTGCCTAACACTATTATTAATTTATTCATTTACGATTAATTAATTTATTTTATTTAAATTGCAAATTTTTTTGTTACGCATTCTATTCAAAATGAATACCTGTGGCAAATGCAATGAAAATATTATTGACATTAAATTTACTTTGTGTTCGGGTATTTGCGCTCGTCAATTTCATGACGATTGCTGTAGTGTCAGTGCTAGTGTATTGGGTGTATTAAAAAAATCGCCAAATCTAAAGTATTTCTGTGATGTTTGTGCCGGCTGCACATCATTATCATTAATCCAGAAATTTGGTGAACTGTCTAAATCGTTAGATAGTCGATTTGCTGAGTTAAAAAGTGATTTAAAACATGAGCTTAAGATCGCGAGTTCATCAGGTTTTCATAGTTTAAACACACCTGATAATGTTTTTTCAACTCCCAAATCTCACTCGGTTGCTAAAAAAGGTGAAATTCCTCAATCATTAACTAGCCCAAACACCATTGATAGTGCTATACCACCCCACACAACAAAGGTAAATATAACCAACGATTCCCAAAAACCATCCACATCACATGCAAATATCGCTCAACCACCTAGCACAGCTGATGATAAAAAATGTAAATCTAAACAAATTACAACAAAAGTGCAAAGCAAAACAAAAAGACAATCGTCATCATTAGTCTCATCTATTGCTGCAGCACAATTTGTATTTTTACACTTGTCGTTTTTACATATAAAAACTAAGCCAGCTGATATTTGTAAATATGTTTCTAAACGATTAAATATTAACACCAATTTAATCGAGTGTGTTGGTTTATTTAAAAAAAATATTAATGTTGAAAGGGAATATTCATATATTAATTTTAAGCTTGGTATTCCACCTGCCCATGTAAATTCAACGCTTGAAAAAAAATTCTGGCCGGATGGTGTTGGTGTGAAGCTTTTTAAGTCGAACACAAAAAACTACCAACAACGCCCGCAACGCAATCGCTTAAGAGCCGGTCAACGGCAAAAATAGATCGATGCACAAGCACACGCACTTGCATTTCTTCTGCTTTTGCTAATTCTTCTTCGATGTCTTCTTCTCCTTCACTGACCACAATAAACATTTATTATCAAAACTGTGGCAGCATGCGTTCTGTTGAACGTGTGAGAGAAGTATTTTTTTCTTCTTCTGATGCATATTATCACGTTATTCTTTTGGTGGAAACATGGTTAACCGATCATTTTTTTGATATGGAACTGTTTACATCAGAATACACTGTGTTTCGCAAGGACAGATCCACTGCAACTGGTATGCGGCGGGGAGGTGGCGTTTTAATAGCTGTAAGAAATGATCTTTTGTCAAGAGAAGTACAATTATTAAACAGCACAAATTTTTTAGTAGAACAAATATCTGTTTTAGTCGGTGGACCTGGACTGAATAACGAAATTTGTTTTTGCCTAAGCTATATTCGCAAACCAAATTTAGAAGTTTATAAACTTCATATGGAGAATATAGAACATCTTCTTTCAAATCTAAAATCTTATCAACATCCCTGTATTGCAGGCGATTTTAATTTAAATAATATTCACTGGCGCAAGGATGAGGAAACAAAAACCCTTATTCCACAAAATGTTACCAGCTCATGTGAAATCGCTGTTGTCGATTCACTTTACGCACATGAGTTGTTTCAACTTAATTTAATTGAAAATCAATTTAACAATGTTTTAGATTTGGTATTTGTTAACAACAATGTAAAATACACATGCCCCATGGAAGTTTTAACTCCATTTTTGCCTAATACCATTTATCATAAAGCACTTGAATTTTCGCTTAGTTTCTATACTTTTTCACCTCAAACTAGTTCGCCACAAAATTCTTTTAACTTTTTAAAATCTAATTTTTCATCTCTAAATTCATACTTCTTATCCGTAGATTGGAATAATGAATTAAAAACTTCTGATTTGAATCTCATGTTTACCCGTTTTATAAATATATTAAAAGACTCTTTTACCAGGTTTGTTCCAGTTCGAGTAAATTCTCACAAGAAAAAACCTTGGTTTAATAAAAGGCTAACCAACTTAAAAAATGTAAAAAATAAAGCCTTCAAAACATTTAAAAAGAGCAATAAATCTGGGGACCATGATTATTTCCTTCGGCTGCGAAAAGAATATGATTTTTTGCACCGATTTTTGTACAAGCAATATATTTTATCTGTTGAGTCTAACATAAAGCACAACAGCCGATCGTTTTGGTGCTTTATAAACTCTAAACGAAAAGATAATGGAATTCCAACCCTTATGGAATTCAATGGGGCTAATTCAACAGATGAAATTTCTACATGCGAGTTATTTGCAGCGTATTTTAAATCTGTCTTTGTAGAACGAAATGAATCTACCGACAATAATTATTTCGAAGTAGATCCTATTGCTGACATTGGATCAATTTATTTAACAGAAATTGACATAATAAACGGAATTAAAACCCTCGAAAGTAAATGCAGTTTTGGGGTTGATGGTATTCCCCCTATTATAATAAAAAAATGTACTGCATTAGTTAGTCCATTGCTTAAGGTATTCAATTTATCTCTTAAATCGGGCATATTTCTCGATGAGTGGAAGATTGATTATATCACTCCAATTTTTAAATCTGGATCTCGAAACAAAGTAACAAATTATAGACCTATTTCAAAGATTTCAGTTATACCAAAACTTCTGGAAAAAATAGTTAAAGACAAAATTTACTTTTACGTCCAAAATGGTATTAGTCATCTTCAACATGGGTTTGTTACTGGTAGATCTACGACCACGAATCTAACACTGTTTACTAAATATACCCTTGAGAGTCTTGAGGCCGGTACACAAATTGATGTTATTTATACTGATTTCTCTAAAGCATTCGATAAGTTGGATCACAAAAAAACTTGTGGAAAAACTGAATGCTTTAGGTATTCACTCAAGACTCAATAAGTGGTTGTCCTCTTATTTGGCAAATCGGAAACAAATAGTCAAACTGGGTAATTCAACATCTCTACCCTTCAGTGTAAACAGTGGTGTACCTCAAGGAAGTCATTTGGGTCCTCTTCTCTTTATTTTGTTCACTAATGACATACCTTCTTTCATTAAACATTCGAAATGCTTAGGATATGCCGATGATTGGAAGCTTTACACTCAAATAAAATCTGTAAGCGACTGTGAAAATCTTCAATCTGATTTTCGAAATTTATTTCGCTGGTGTAATAAAAATTCTTTAACTTTGAACGTAGAGAAGTGCAAAACGTTTACAGCTTCACGTCAGCTAGATGATATTATGTTCACTTACGCAGGCAATGAAACTGTTTTAGAACGAGTTAATGAAATAACCGATCTCGGCATTCGATTTGATAAAAAATTTACATTTACTTCACATTACGATGTAACAATATCAAGGGCAAATTCATTATTAGGTTTTTTGAAAAGAAATTCCTTTGATTCAAAGACCCTTATACATTAAAATCAATTTATTGTTCTCTAGTTAGATCAATTATGGAATATGCTTCGGTTGTTTGGTCTCCTTACCATCAAACGCATATAGATAGAATCGAGCGGGTACAGAAAAACTTTACCAGGTATGCTATCAAAAAATTAAACTGGTATGATGAATTACCTAATTATAAAGTTCGATGCTTATTACTGGGCTTGCAAACTCTTTCTACTCGAAGGAAGTTAACAGGCGTTATGTTCATTAGGGATATTATATGTTCTCGGATAAATTCATCCGAATTGCTAGCTTGTCTTAATATTTATGCACCTGTGAGACACCTTCGCCCAAAAGATATGTTCATAGCAAATAGGCACAGAACAGCTTATTGCCAAAATGAACCAATATCAAGATGCATCACATATTTCAACGAAATGTGCAGTTCTGATGAATGCGAATTTTCAAAAAGTAGATTAGCATTTAAAAAAGATCTTTCCATATCTTTTCACTAACTTAACAATTTCACATCCCAAATACTAACAATCCTTCGCTAAGTCTATACTCTTAGAAAAGGTTTTTTTTTTTTTTTTTATTTTTTCTCTATGATTATAGAGTTTTTATTATATATATATTTTTTTCTTCACTTTGAAGTTTTTTTTAAGTTTAATTAATCTTTTTTTCAGGATTAAACTATTTTTATTATTAAGTCAAAATAATCTGTTAATATATACGAATATGGTAGATCAAATAAATAAATAAAAAAAAAAATTTTGTGCCACCAATTTTTGGAAATTTTTTTATCACTCCCACGCCCTCTTCAGAAAAAACGTAGTTTTTAGCCAAACCGTAAAGAATTTTAAAAAATTGTCTGAGCAGCATATTCAGTGAATCTCAAAATCTATATTTCGTGTAAATAATTTTTTTTTGCAACGCCCACGTTTTCTTAACAAAACGATTTTTATGCTAATAGCATATGCAATAGAAAAACGTCGTTTTATGTCGAACCGTGAAAGATTTTGATCAACTGTGCGAACAGTTTGTTGTCACAATGTCATTTTCCAATTTTATCCCCATAAATTTGTTTGCCTACTTACTTAAGTGGCGCTACAGTCCGGGATGAACCTGGGCCACAACCAACATGCCTCTCCAATTAGCCCGGTCCTTAGCTAACTGCCTCCAGTTGCGCACTCCAAGTTGGTTGAGGTCGGTTTCTACTTGTGCGCGCCACTTAAGGCGAGGTCCTCCTCTACTGCGTCCGATGTCCGGCTGGGAATCGATGACTCTGCGAGCCAGAGTATTGGTGTCCATTCGTTCTACATGTCCTAGTCATCTTAAACGTCCAATGCGGAGTTTTTTGACTAGGGGAATGTCGCTGTACAGCTCGTATAGTTCGTGGTGGAATTTTCGTCTCCATAGCCCGTCAACGCAAACGGGACCGAAGATTTTTCGAAGAATTTTCCTCTCGAATCGACCAAGGATTTCTTCATCCGCTTTTGATACGGTCCTTGCTTCAGCGCCGTAGAGTAGGACTGGGATAATCAGAGTCTTATATAGGATCTCCTTAGTAGTTCGAGTGAGGGCTTTACTACTATATTGCCTTCTTAGCCCGAAAAAACAGCGATTGGCAAGAGTAATTCTTCGTTTGATTTCTGACGCGATGTTGTTGTCAGAGTTAAAGCGGAGCCGAGGTAGACAAAGTCACGACCCTGATGGTGCAGCGAGAATTTTCCATCGTCATCCTACACAAACGGACGAGCTTGGGCGGTATACCAAAGCTAGACATGACTCTGTATAGTTCGTCTCTATAAATGCTGTCGTATGCGGCTTTGAAATCGATAAATAGGTGGTGGGTATCTATTTGGACTTCTTGGGTTTTTTCCAGGATCTGCCGAAGTGTGAAAATTTGAGGTTTCATTCTTCAGGCATGCTTTCATCCGACCAGATTTGGCTTATGAGTTGCTGGATATTACTTACTAAGTCATCTCCGCCATCTTTATAAAGCTCAGCGGGAAGGCCGTCATTTCCGGCGGCCTTATTAAGCTTGAGTTTAGATATTGCTATCCTCACTTCACTTAGATCGGGTGGTTGGCAGTCGCTGTCGTTGCCAATATTAAATGGTTCGTTCTGCCTGACAGCGGAATTTTGTTCGTCATCGCCGTTTAACAGTCTGCAGAAGTGGTTCTTCCATGTCCTCAACATTGACTGTGTCTCAACTTGTTCATCTCGACAGAATTCTGTTCGAGCCTTGTATCCTTGTGTTGACGTTTCACACTTTGGTAAAACTTGCGAACATCGTTCCAGGAGTGGCACCTCCCTATATCCTCAATCGCGCGCTTTTCTTGCTCTTTTGTCTTCTTTCTTAAAAGCCGATGTTCTTCCCTTCTTTGCCTATAGAGCTCAGTGGCAGCTCTCGTCTTCACCTGCAGCTTAGCCTTGTAGGCTTCGTTCTTGGCTGCGAGCATCTGTCGGCATGCCTCATCAAACCAGGGGTTTCTTGCTGGTGGCCGCGACAAACCTAGCACATCAGTTGCGGCTGATCTAATGGCTTGTTGACATCGTTGCCATTGTTCTTCTGGTGGTGTGTTGTGAGTCGAGAGGGCCACCCATTGAGAGCTCCTCCGGCACCAACTCTTTTTCAACACCCTGGCTCAGCATTGGAAATCCCTATAGACCTGGTTTTCAAATATGTCGAAGCAGCTCATATAGGGATTACACTGCCAGTTCGATCTAACTGGAGCTGAAGGCACCACCGTTAACTCCATCTAGGGATTTCTCTCGCTGCCGTCCACTTTCTGGGGATATAAGTTTTAAAGATATGATAGGATGGGATAGGGTATTAAACGATCCGCACAGCGGATGGTAGCCTTGTCATTTGTTTTGTCTTACTAAATCTTTTATTCCTCGAGGGTACTTAATTTTACTACAGCTCACTATTTTGCAGACCTTTTACAATGAAAAAATCGATTAAATCCGGTATTTTTTCAACAACAGTTGGCTAGTAAGTTGGTTTTCCCGTAGAATGAAATTCGGTTTTGTAGTTTCTACCTACATCATAAAGCATCCTACCTTTCTGTGATACGCATTCCCAGAATGTATGTTTTGCATTAAAGTCCCCTCCGATGACAAAACGATGTCCAAGGGAATGTTCGATACACTCTTTTATATATAGTGAGGCTCCAACTCTAGCCTTATTCGATGGATGTAGAGCATAAAAGTCGAGGTAACCTTTAATCTTTAAGTTCGAATTACTCTTTGCGTCAGTTTTGGATAATAAACAGATGTCGATATCTTTTCCTTTTCGGATACTGTAGCTTGGGCATACGTTTGTACATTTGGTTTTGGATGTACAAGATCCGATCGGATTTCCGATGGCCGAGTAGTTTTAGAAAATTAAGGTTTTTCGATTGTAGCTTGCTTTGGCTTCGGCATATTTTTATTCGGAATTTTAGGCTTTTGCTTGTTTAAATTTATATTCTGTAAATTAATACTCTTAAATTTCGTCCGTCTTTTTTGTAACTCTCTAGCTACTTCGCAGCCACGATAATTTGCTGGATGATTGCCTTTACAGTTAATGGAGTTTTCTTATCTGACCTACAATCTATCGTCAGATGATTTTCGGCGCATTTTACACACCGCGGTTCTTTTTGACAATAGGTTTGCGTATGATTATATTCTTGACAGCGCTTGCACTGAGGAACTAAATTAGAATCCTTACGCATAGGTTCAATTTTTACAACAATATAAAGTATTGTTTTTATGCCCTCTCCCATAGGGGTATATTAGTTTTGACATTAAGTTTGAACATAGAGAAATAATTTCGAGTCGATTAAGCCATGTCTGCCCGTCCGTCCGTGTGTGTGTCACCGATTTTTGGGCCTTAAATTTTGAGCTAGAGTGTTGAAATTTGGTATATAGACTCTCTGGTTGACGAAGCAGAACAAGTGTAAACATTTTTGAAATCCGCCCACTGCCACGCCCCTTTTTAGGAAAACGTAGTTTTAAGCCAAACCGTAAGGAAATTCAAAAAAGTGTCTTTTTGGGGGCGTCTTAAGTAAAAAACGCTTTTTGTCCAGATTTGAACACTTTCGAATACTTCAGCAATGGTAATATAAACATTTTGTCCATAGATCATTTTCACCTACGCCCACATTTTGGGGGCGTTTTCTTACAAAAACCATTTGTATACCCCATCCCAAGGCATTAGCAATAGAAATACGTTGTTTTTTGTCGAACCACAAAAGATTTGGATAAACTGTCTGAGAAATATATTGTGACAATGTCATTTTCTGTATTTTATCGCCATAAAGCCTATATTTTGAGGATATTTATTTTATGGATGGGATGGGATAGGGTATTCAACGATCCGCACAGCGGATTGCAGCCTCTCATATGTTTGTTTCGTTAATTTTGTTCAAACTTTCTGTTTTATCGAAGCGAGTATAAATAAAGGAAGACCGCGTTTTATCGCATTTTCGTTGGCCTCTTTTTGTTGTTTGTCTCGCTTGATAATGTTAACGGCATCTATAACTTTATATTGCCTGTTTTTAAGATCGTAAACTATGTCATCCATGAAGAACGACGCATATAACCCTCTAGCTTTCAGATTTATTTTCAAATGAATACCATTCTATATTATCGGTATTCAGCTTACGAGATAATAGACGGTAACTTTCAGGGTCTTTTACGCAGACTTTCCATGTATTTTTTTTTGAGCGAAGTTACGTGGTAGTCTAGTCGGTTTCGCGACTGAGTTCTTCTTCATCCGTATGGTATTCTGTATTAATTGGGCAGTCCGCACTCGGTTTTGGTTCATAAGTTAATTTTAATGAACTCTTTAGGGTCATGTTTTCATCCCTAAGGTGAAGAATTTCTTTACGAAGCTCGTCGCAGAGCAATACGACTTTGTTTAGCCTTGTTCGAAAAACGTCGTTTTCGTCCTTAAGGCTTTTTTTTTCACTGAGTCTCGTTTTTCGTGAGCCGACACTTCTAGCGTTGTCGAGCTCCTGGAGACGCATATATTTTTTTGATGTAGGTGACCTCTTTACCCTTGAACTTTTCCCGAAAGGGTTACATAATTGCAATAATTGGCTCTCCCCAGAACCCGTAGAGCCGGCCTCCGAAGAGGGTGGATTTTCCAGTGAATCTGGATTGCCACCTGGGGTATTACATCTTTTCGTTGTATTCATTGCATTTTTTTTTGTACACACTTTAAACTCGGTGTACGGGGAGTAGATTTTAGTCAACTTCTACGACAGGTATGTCTTATATTCTGACCCCTATCCCGAAGGGGTCAATAGATTGAGTTTGGATTGTCATGTTGAGAATTTTTTACTTTGCATAAATCCAACGAAAACACCCCAAATATTGTAAGATCTGACAATCGAAAGAACTTTATTGACAGCTATAACTAACCTCTAGTGGCCACGTAATAAGTGCGCCTAGCGGTTAGTGCGGTAGACTGGTAACCGCGGGTTTCACTGACCCACATTATGGGAAAGTCTGACAAACATCCTAGAGAAAACTGTCATGAGAAGCTTTTCAAATTAGCTGTTCGGAATCTGCGTTAAACTGGTGGTTTAATTCTTTGTGTCATCAATATAGCTTCGCTCACACAAATTAATCGAGATTATGGCAATGGCAAATAGTTTGGTGCCTTGTTAGTGTCTGCCGCTTGGAAAGCTTCATACCACCCTCAAAATGAGGTGTTTATTAAAAACAAAATGGCGTCAAAAGCGTATCGTCACCTTTTAAAAAACTATCTATACACATTCATCTATCTTGCTTTTAACTTCCATCCGATCTATTTAACTTATATGTACGTCTTCTTTACAGCATGGACAACGATGAGTTTAGAAAACGCGGAACAGAAATGGTGGAGTACATCTGTAAATATTTGGAAACGCTTAACGATAGGCGTGTCACTCCCAGCATTGAACCAGGCTACCTTCGGCAGCTATTACCAAGTAGACAAACTAATACAATCAACGTTATAGCATCTTATTAAGTTATTCAACAGGTGAAGCTCCGCACGAACCCGAACCATGGGACACGATCATGTCTGACGTCGAAGAGAAAATCATGCCAGGGGTGACGCATTGGCAGCATCCACGCTTCCATGCGTACTTCCCGGCGGGCAACTCATTCCCATCGATTCTTGGCGACATGCTGAGCGATGGTATTGGCTGTATAGGCTTCTCCTGGGCAGCCAGTCCGGCGTGTACTGAACTCGAGACAATTGTTCTCGATTGGCTAGGTACGTACTGAATACTGATTGCGTGTTTTCCGAAATTAGCCGAGTGAATAATGCACCTAGAAGAAGTGGGATTTGAACTGTTGCCTTTTTTGTATTCTATTCTGTTTCAGGTAGAGCAATTGGCTTGCCCGATCATTTCCTGGCGCTGAAGGAGGGCAGTAAAGGAGGTGGTGTGATTCAGGTACGAAAATAGCTTTCTAGTGTTTGGAAATAGCAAAATACACCGTTGTCCATGATAAAAAAAATATTTTTTTTTCATTTCATTGAACATTTTTTTTGTAGACTTCCGCTTCGGAATGTGTTTTGGTTACCATGATAGCGGCACGTGCCCAAGCTTTAAAAAAGTTAAAATCTCAGCATCCATTTGTTGAGGAAGGACTTTTGCTATCGAAACTGATGGCGTACTGTTCTAAGGAGGCACACAGCTGCGTTGAAAAAGCTGCCATGATATGCTTTGTTAAGTTGAGGATTCTGGAGCCGGACTCGAATTCGTGTCTGCGGGGCGATATTGTTAGGGAGGTAAGTTTGAAAAGTTGTTTTTACAATTGGTAAATGTAAGTCATTGGAGATAGAGGAGCAATATGGAGTTCTTAGCATAGTTCGTACATACGATATGTTTTAAACGCTAATGAAGAATTTTATTCCTTCTTCTTCTGAATCATACTCGAATCATATTCGAGGTTCTCTATTTCTTTCTTTCCTTTATGACAGCGAAATAGCGCCGAACATTGGTTGTGAAATTAAACCGAATTCAGAGAGAAGGAACAAGAATTTGCAAAGCCAACTGCACTTCTTAAAAAAAGATGTGAACTTTACCGTAATAAATGGTTGTTGGTTGTTACTCGACGTGAGTCACCTTATTAGTTCATAAACTTTGAGTGATATACAGTTAAAACGGCTAGAGTTTTTGTGTATGAAATCTGCGAAGGTTTTAGAAAGGGAAGGGAACTTTTATACATATACTTAAAAAAAAACTACATATATAAAATTAACCCGAAATCTATATTGTCTAAACAATATAAAAGCAAAGTACGGCGCCAACTCATAAACATCCGAAATATTTCGTTCACTAACACTCCCATATCTGCTTTAGAATAGGTAGAATTTTTAAAAACCAGAATGTGATGCAGAATTTTAAGATGACCGGGATGTCCGTACTCCATTTTTAATTTAAGCAACTCTGATAATACATTTTGTTCACGATGAACATGTAATATTTTATAATATATTTAAATTTATATGTATTAATGAGACTTTACTTGTTAAGTTTACCCGTCCATTAACATATTAATGAGCAATACATCCGATGCATTCAGCACATAGAAGCCAATTTGTTCAACTTTTGCCTACGCGCCATTGATTTTGAAAAAGGCTTGAGAAATCATCTAAGATGAAGGAATTCTATCCTCATATAAACAAAAAAAAGGAAACAAAGCGACTTTACCGTAAATTTTTAGTTATTCCTCTGTTTAAACCGAGGAATATACAATCAGCGTTTGAAATTCTTAATAGAGAGCCGAGAGATGGTACAGTTTAGATTAAAAGGAGAGTACATCTTTAAAGAATTTCTGATATATTTAAGAAAACAGTGGATAGAAAGGGTAAGAAATGGTTTTCGGTATTTCAATTAAGGATTTTAAAAAATAATACATAGTCATAATTCCGCAAAAATATTGTAAAATTCTATTTATTTAGCATTTAGGAAAATAATAGTTCACAATTCGCGCGAATTTGGAATTCAGCATTTTTTTTTCACTTAAGCAAAGTGAACTCAAACACAGTTTGAAGTGTTTACAAGGTTGTAGAAGGATAATTCGAGAATTACCACAATATATAATGCACAGTCGAGAAGTATCATCAACATTAAAATAATCCGGTTCTACTTTACCTAGATTTGCATTGTCTTCATCTTCATCGCTGCTTAGACTTTGAACTAACAAATCTTCAGAAAGTAAATTGTTGCTCTCATTTGTCATTTGATTTAGAAAGTCGTGAATTGATATACGCTTTTTGTACATTTTAAACAAAGATGCTTCAATTCTGTATCACCTGTCTTTGGTGGTTCAAAGATGGACATTCGAAATTCTTTGGATTTTATAACAGTCTACGAACTTGAAAAAAATATCCAAATTTTACCAACTTCCGGCTTAGTTAACTATTGTATTCCTTAACAGCGCTTCAGTGGCGAGGCGGCCATATAACTCGATTCCTACCGAGTTACCTTTTGAAATTCTACTTTTCAACAATGTACCAATAAAACAAGCAACATGAATCTTAATATCCCCATATAAACACAATATTTGTGTTTCCCACACCTGCACAGCACACGCAAGCCACAAATTCTATCAACAACCCCTCAACCTGCTGCAAGTCATCCGCTTTCATATCGTTCTACTGCTTTACGCACACACATACACACATCATTGCATGGTTATTCTCTATCCCATACTCCACATATTTCATAGCCCATAAGAAAGACAACTGCAAAGCGCTAGCAAAACAAAGCAAAGTGTAACCCGACAAACGCCGTGTTATAAAATATCTGGCTGGCTAGAACAAATTGGTTTTCTTTCCTTGTTTTCCCTTTATCGTTCACCGTGTTTGACTCCTCTCTGTTTAACACACGCTTTCTTATGCAAAAAAATAACCCGATGTTCAACGACTTATTGGTGAATTTTGTCTTTTCTTTTAGATTATTTCTGTTGGAAAAAATTAGTTATGAAGCAGATTGCGATGCGTAACTTAAAGAAAATTTTGAGTGTAATTATTGATGTGCAATAAAAAAGAAATTTAAAACAGTGAAAAGTGTGAAAAGTTTAAATTGTGGTATTTTCAGTTGAATTCAGATAATTTCAAATAGCTAATTATTAAGAGATAATGGCATTATTAACTGTAAATTGTTGTTTGGTAGATTTGCTTTTGGAGGAAGAAAATGCTTTTTGTAAGTTGAATTTTCTTAAAAAAAAAAAAGTTATAGAGATAGGGCGCTCTACTCCTTCTATGAAAATAGATTATAAGCGCAAGGATGGTTTTGTTTCGCATTTTAATGCATCCATGTACCAAAAATATACTTGGTTGACTGGCAGTTGTAAGCTTAACAAAATGTTTTGCTTTCCTTTTCTTCTTTTTTCAAATTCCCCTAGTGTTTGGAGCCGAACTGGCTACGCTGACATAAACAATTTAGTTAATTCCGCAAATAAACATGTCAAAACGGAAAAACATATTCGAAGCTGTTTATCTTAGCACGAATTCGGCACTAATCGCATTGAAACCTCCTTAGGTAATTCCTTTGAAGCTCACAACAAAAAAGTTGATAGAAACCGTAAGTTAATGGAACGTTTTATAGATACAGTAGTTCTTTTAGGCAAACAGGAACAAGCATTTCGGGGTCACAACGAAAAGCAAGATTCTATTAATCGTGGTAATTATGTTGAAACAATTTTATACTTATCTAAGTATGACACATTAATAGACTCCCATTTAGAACAGTGTTCAAGTGCACATCGAGTTTTTTCGGGTCTTTCAAATGACATACAAAACGATTTGATACATAGTATCGCTGCAGTGATTAAAGATGAAATTAAAGTTGAAATAAGTGAAACGCGATTTGTGTCCATTATGATCGATGAAACACCAGACGTGAGCCATAGGGAACAACTAAGTGCCGTATTGCGATACTTATCGGAGGAAGGAATAGAGGAAAGGTTTCTTGGTTTTTTTGACGTGAGTGAGAGTCGAAATGCAGAAGAGCTCTCAAAACACATTTTTAATATACTTGATGTATACGGTTGCAAGGAAAAGTTAATAGGGCAATCTTACGATGGTGCCGCGGTTATGTCCGGGGAAGTAGGTGGAGTTAAAAAAAAGTCCTCTATGCATGTCCAATGGCTAATTTTATTCCTTGCTACGCACATGTTTTAAATTTGGTGTTATCCCGATCACTTGAAAATATACCTGAGTTAAAAGTTTTTTTTGGCAATATAAATACTGTAGTGCGCTTTTTCAATAAATCAACTAAACGTTCAAATCTTTTGAAACAAAAAGCAAACCGACGCATGCCGGGAGTATCAGAAACTCGCTGGCATTACCATTCACGAATAATTAACGTTATTTGTAACTGTAGATTAGATATAATTGAAACTTTTAACCAAATATTAGGCAATCCAAAAGAATGGGATAATGACGCACTTTCAATGGCCGCAAGTTTATTGCTTAAATTAGAAGGGAAAGAGTTTTGTTTTATATTGAACACGATTTCCGAGATTTTTGCTAAAACCGATGTATTGTTTAATTTAATACAAAATAAACAAACGGATGTTGAAGTTGCTAAGCGAGAAATCGAGTGTTTTGAGTCTTGGCTTTGTACTGACTTTCTAAACAAATTTGATTCCATTTTTGAAAGCATAAACGATTGTGCTGAACCTCCACGTAAACGCAGATTACTCGATATTGATTTAAAAACTCACTATAAGCGCCTTCTTGTAGAAATAAAGGACAATATTATATCCCAACTTCAGACAAGATATAAATCTTTCACGAATTTAATTTTTTTGGATCTACTTAATAAATCAAAATACAGTAATTTTGCACTATCAAGCCCAGATGATAAAATATCTTCTCTGATTAATTTTTTTCCTGGAATTTTCGATTTCACAGCTTTGAAAAATGAACTAAAAGTTCTCTATACTACATCTTCACTTCAACAACTTGACGTTCTAGCACTTTATAACCATTTGAGAAGCGAAATATTGCGTGAAACATTTTCCCAAATTTTAAAATTAACTGCACTATTTTTAACACTACCGCTTACTGTTGCCTCCGTGGAGAGATCTTTTTCCACTCTGAAAAGAATTCATACATATTTAAGAAATTCTCAAGGAGAAAACAGGATCTCTGATTTAGCACTTTTATCAATAGAAAAGCGACTCCTTTTAAAAATGAAAAGTAGACCTAACTTTTATGAAAAAGTTCTTGCAGAATATGTTAAAAAAGATCGGAGAATAGACTTAGAGTACAAATAAAAAAATCAGTTTAGCAAAACTTTTCACAATTTTTTCAAACTTTTGCTGTTTTTAAATTCCTACTTATCATTAATATTTCCTATTTTTAACTTTTTTTTGTATATATTATGTGTGGATTTTTTTATTATTGTATTTATTTATTTATTTAATTTAACAAAAAGTAATTTGTGAAGTTCCTTTTTTTACCATCAATTTTCTTAAAGGTATTGCATTTGCATCTGCCAAAAAAGGTTTCTTTCGAAGCCACTTTTATTATACTTCAGGTTCATTGTAAATTTTGGCTTTAATGACTTGAAGTATACGAAATTGGCTTGAATTGCTTTACTTATATGCGATTTGCAATACACAATATAATTTCAGAAAGCGTTTGCAGGTGCACTGCAGCGCTTGTGGATCTCATAGGAGCCCTAAACACGGATACAACTGAAGGAGTTTCCTAAACATACAAATATACATATACTATAGTCTGTCCAAGAAAAAATGTCAGTACAGGTCTTATGGGAAAGCTTTTTTTCTAACAATGGTGCCTGTAAGTGGACTCAATGATATATTACCACTGAAACACAAACGAAGCCACTGAACTTTGTGTACAATTGTTGTTGTAATTACAAACCAGATTTAACCGCAGCCATCCTATGACTTATTTGCCCGATAGCATTGGGCAGACTGATCATACAATCACCATTCGCCATTATACTGCTGACTGCTGAGAGCTGAGTACTGGCTGTCTGCGTGACGCGTGTGGTGTGCGCTCATCAAAGCAGTGTTACCATTCTCAAATGTTAGCACATCGATACTGATTTTTCAGTGTTATTGTTACAGAACTTTTGGGATTTGAAGCTTTTGAGAGCACAAAAATGAATTTGTGAGTAATAATTTGTGTGGTGGTGACGTGGTGTTATCATTTGCGATTTTTTCTCCTCTTTTCGAGAAACCGCTAAAATGTAGTCAAACCATTTTTTTCGACTTTGTATTTTAAAAGGAAATTTTATTCGCGCGTTATTTTAATGCATTGCAACAATGCAGTACAATAAGTGATCATATTATTGTTGGACTATGGCCCGGTTTATTCACTGCTAGTTAAATTGACGTTTAGGTTACCGCAGTTTTGATTTAGCCTACGATTAAGAATCTGCGGTTACCGAAGAGTTACCTAACCATGGATGTGCGATAAATCGTTCCATTTCCCACCATTTTTATCTGTCAAACTGTATATAGGCTTTTAAAGGAAAATGAAATTAAAGGCCAAAATTCGCCTTCAAAGAAGAAAAATAATTCTGGTCGAAAAATCAGGGTCGATGATTTTGACAAATGTGCCATTAGGCGCATAGTCCATCAGTTTTGATTTACCAACGCTCGATAAGATATTGCATGAAGCCCAACAAAATGCAAATATTACAAAAATGAGCAGATCAACTTTACATACAATCTTAAAGAAGATCTTAAATTTAAATTCGTCAAACGTCAGCGTAAAAACTTGTTGTTGGAAAGAAGTGATATTATATCATGGAGACGAAGGTATCTACGCGAAATAAAAAAATTTCGAGAAGAGAAAAGAAAAATATATTTTACTGATGAGACCTGGCTCAACGAGGGACATACTCGGGAGAAAGTGTGGGTGGATCCATCCATTACAACACCACGCCAAGCTTTTAATGAAGGGTTGTCAACTGGACTGCGATCACCATCTGGAAAAGGAAAGCGACTAATTATAGCCCATATTGGAAGTTCTACAGGTTTCGTAGATGAAGGTCTGCTATGCTTTATTTCAGGAAAAACTGGAGACTACCACGAAGACATGAATGCCGAAGTGTACGAGAAATAGTTCAAAGATATTTTAACGCACCTGGAACCCAACGCCGTAATAGTTTTAGACAATGCTTCCTACCATTCCAGAAAGAAAAATAAAGCACCAACCACTTCTACTAGAAAAGATGATATAAAAAAGTGGCTGAGATCTAATGCTAGAAGTTTTGAGGATGATATGGTTAAAACAGAGTTGCTTGAAATCGTTAAACGTTTCAAAGCCAAGTATGAAACCTATGTCGTGGATGAAATGGCTCAAGCTGCAGGACATAAAGTGCTTCGCTTGCCGCCTTATCACTGCGATCTAAATCCAATAGAATTGGTTTGGGCTCAAGTGAAAGGATTTGTAGCAAGCCAAAACAAGTCATTTAAAATGACAGAAATTAAATTATTATTAACAACAGCACTTGTAAGAGTTGACAGTGAGAAATGGCACCGATGTGTGCAACACGTTGAACAGGTTGTTGAGCCAACGATGTGGGATATGGACGTTTTCGCGGAGGAAGCAGTCGAAAGATTGGTAATAAATATAAATGACGATAGTAGCAGCACTAACTTTTCATCAGACTAATAGATTTTAATATTATAAATGAATGAAGTTATTTTTACTTTAAATTAATGAAATTTTATGTTTTAACTTTATACTTTACTATATTTATTATGAATTATATTTTTGTTTACTATATTTATCATGAATAAATGATAATACATATTTTTTTAAGTTCTTATTTCTGTTTTCGGAAAAAAATGTTTTTTTTTTTTTAAACAAATTAAAATGGGCAGATGGCAACCCTTAGCGAAATGCTCTCTCTCTTTGTGGTGATTCATTTTGTGATTTTCATACACCATGGCAACCCTACGAGAGCTTTAAAGAGGGACACATTTATACATGTTACTGCAACCAGACAAAGAGGCAAATGTCCTATCTTCCCTGTACTGACATTTATTCTTGGACAGAGTATAGCTGACCCGACAAACGTTGTTTTGCCTTCAAATTTTAAAACGTATTTTTGAATGATCATTTGTATTTATATAGGTTGGGGGTATGTTTTATTTACATTTGCAATTACAATGAATCTTAAGGAGTTTTATTTACATAATGATTGATAAATCGATATTCAGGTAACATGGATTTTGCCGTTGCCAATGTACAGCAATTTCTTTAAAAATACTTCTGCAGATTGGTCGTTCTGCAGCTCGACACGCATGTTTGTAGTCTGTTTGAGTTTCTTGAGGTGTTTCCAAAAAACGGACGACTTCAAACATGCAACTTCATGCATCGGCTGTAGTTAACCGTGGAATCACTGGCAATGTTAACCGAAAATCACCAGCTAACAGAATCTTCGCACCAGCAAACAGTCTTTGATTGTTTCGTAAATCTTGCATCGTTTTGTATAATGCTTCTTCCAAAAAGACTTTTTATGCTCCATCTTTCACGTTGGATTTTCATTGATTTGCATATTCATGCCAACTTGAGTGTTAATGAGTAGTTCGACTGACTTTGCCAAAATTAGTGCGTTCAAAAAAGTTTTTCAAGTTCCACTGGGAGCGTCCAAAAAAAAATCCCTCCCGTTCCCTCGCTCATAACTTCCTTACCTTTTAACCGTTTACAACTTCAAAAGCCACCGTCTTATAGCATATAAAGCAATGTAACTTATTTCAATTCATGAAACGATTGCAATGTACTTATAATGGAATCTCTATTAAAAAAACATATCTCATAATAAATCACTCAACTGTCAACTGTGCGGATTGTTGAATACCCTATCCCATCCCATCCTTATAACTAATATCCCCAAAAATTGGGCGTTACTAAAAACTGTGTGGGAATGAAATAAACAAAATTACATTGTCAAAACATCTTGTTCAGATAGTATCTAAATCTTGTTTTGTTCGCCCAGTTCGACAAAAAACTACTTTTTTTCGATGTCATACAAATGCTATGCGGTAGGGTATATAAATGTTTTCTGTGAAAAAAACTCCCCCAAAAAGTGCGCGTTAAAATGTCGTTTAAATGATTTAACGACGAAATGTTCATATTATCATGATTCTGCATCGATTTTTTTTTAATTTTACCAAAAAAGGTTTTTTAATAAAAACGCCCAAAAAAAGTAGAAGTGGCAAAAATTTAAATTAGATATTGAAAAATCGAATTCCTTACAGTTTGGCTAAAAACTACATTTGTCTAAAGAGGAGGCGTGGTAGTGGGAGGATTTTCGACACTTGTTCTGCAGGGAGCAACAATTTTCATCATACTAGCTCATAATTTAAGGCCAAAAAACTGGTGACGTACGGACGGACAGGCATAGCTAAATCGACTAAGCAATCAATTTTGAATCGATCCATATACATTATTTCTCTATGTTATGGGATAGGGTATAATAACGAATGTACCTATTGGAAATGTGTTTGAATGTTTTGACGATCGATAAAATAGTTCGAGTGTGGTCGACAAAATAGGATGATGGTTTATCGATCTCAAAGAAATCGAACGTAAGTATACATAAATCAAAAGTGAAATATTAAATTTGAAACTAAAAGTGTTTCAAATTGTTGTTGTGTGTCGCAGTTCTAACAATTATTTCTAGAATGTGTTGCATTCATCCCAGATTATAATTTTGCATTATTTCAGCACTTTGGCCCTCGACAATTGTTTTTTATGTTGCACACTTCATATGGGTTACTTCGAATATTCAGAGGCAGCTGAAATGTTTAATGAGCTGTTCTGGCTCCATTCAATAAAGTTGCTGCAACTGATGCATCAACGACAAAAAAAAATGTCACAACACCTATCATGAAGATGGCGTCTTAAAATCGCTCCATACAAAATGTACGCGAAAATGAATTTTCTTCATAATTTTTTTTTTGGGTATTCTCCTTGTTTGGACATTCAAATATATATATATATATATATATATATATATATATATATATATATAGTTGGCATTCGAGGGCTGCTTCGAGATGAACGAGATTGCTTCCAGTGATTTGATTGCTGCTTGGCTGCCGCTGAAGATTCTAATATGCTTAGTGGATATTACAATCCTTTTCAGCTTCTTTGATTGCCATGATTTCCGCCTGGAAAATTCTGAAACTGATACTAGCCAGCTCATCTAGATAATCGAAGAAGAGGTCTCCCAGATGAAGTTTCCTTTTTTATGAGAGAGCTGGACAAGATCAAAGAAGGTGATCATATCTACTGGCGGTAGAATGTCAATGGTATTGCCCTGTCTGGCAAGCTCATCTGCCTTACAATTCCCTGGTATGTCTCTGTGCTCTGTGTCCCGGCACCCAAAAGACGTGAATGGTGAAATGCTCCGCCATCGTGTTAAGAGACAGTCGGCATTCGAGGGCAGATTTCGAGATGAACGAGATTGCTTCCAGTGATTTGATTGCTGCTTGGTTGTCGCTGAAGATTCAAATATGCGTAGTGGATATTACAATCCTTTTCAGCCCAGACAAGGCTTCTTTGATTGCCATGATTTCCGCCTGAAAAACTCTACAAAGATCGGGAAGACTAAAGGATATGCTTAGGTTAATCATCTCGGAGAAAACACCTCCACCCACTTGAGATTCTGTTTTTGACCCATCCGTGTAGATTGAAAAAACAAAGCCCGTAAGGATTTTTATATAGTCATTTAAAAGAATATAACACGTTGCAAGCATTTATTTCAAAATTTAAAAGAAGGTTGCTGTTGTAGATTTTCCTCAGACTTTAACTTGAACCTTAAATGTCTTTTTGAATTTATTATGAAATCAAATCAATTTATTCGTAGGCTGTGAAAACATATGAAACGTATGGATAAAACGTTCGTTTTAACCTCAATCTGTCGAATCAGCTTCTACAGTTACATTTTTAGCTCAAACAAAGTTATCTACAATTTTATGTGAAATCAAAAGCCAAAATTGCTTATCTATTAATGTCAAATAAAAAAATATTATTTTATTAATATAATATTTTTTTGCGCAAGAGGCACTAAGAGGAAGCTCTCCGTTTTTAAAAAGGTGAATTCGCAAAGTTTCAGAATAAATTAGTATTGTTTTGTAAAAAAATCAAATGAATCAATGAGAAATATGTTGAGTTTTGTGATATCCTTTTGATTATATTATATTAATTAACTATTGATGCATTCAGACGTTTTTATATATTGGTTCAACAGTAAAATTGTCAAACACATGTCGGCCGCGATCTCTTAGAGCTCAAGAAACGATATAAGAGCTTTAGTTTGTCAAAATCCACTTTTACTTACTTCCTTAAGTGGCGCTACAGTCCGCAATTAGCACGGTCCTTAGCTAACTGCCTCCAGTTGCGCACTCCAAGTTGGTTAAGGTCGGTTTCTACTTGTGCGGGCCACTTCAGGCGGGGTCTTCCTCTACTGCGTCCGACGTCTGGCTGGGAATCAAAGACTCTGCGAGCCGGAGTATTGGTGTCCATTCGTTCTACATGTCCTAGCCATCTTAAACGTCCAATGCTAAGGCTTTTGACTAGGGGTATGTTGCTGTACAGCTCGTATAGTTCATGGTTTAATCTTCGTCTCCATAGCCCGTCAACGCAAACGGGACCGAAGATTTTCCGAAGAATTTTTCTCTCGAATCGACCAAGGATTTCTTCATCAGCTTTTGATACGTTCCATGCTTCAGCGCCGTAGAGCAGGACTGGGATAATCAGGGTCATATATAGGATGTCCTTAGTAGTTCGAGTGAAGGCTTTACTACTAAATTGCCGTCTTAGCCCGAAGAAACAGCGATTGGCAAGAGTAATTCTTCGTTAGAATTCTGACGAGATGTTGTTGTCAGAGTTAATAGCGGAGCCGAGGTACACAAAGTCCCGTACTTCCTCAAAGTTATATCTGTCAATGGTGACGTTCTGTCCAATTCGTCGATGTTGTGTGTCCTTTCGTGTTGACAGCATATACTTAGTCTTACCCTCATTTACTGCTAACCCCATTTTTGCCGATTCCTTCTCTATATGTACTAGCAAACGTGGCTATGACATCACGGTGAGTCCTACCAATGATGTCAATATCGTCGGCATATGCTAGTAGTTGCACCGATTTTTGGAAAATTGTGCCTCTGGTGTTGGCTCGGGAGTTTTGCACAATCCTCTCAAGAATCAAATTGAAGAAGTTGAAGGACATGACAGCGCATCGCCTTGCCTAAATCCTTTTTTGGTGTCGAATGTGTCGGTGAGGTCGTTTCCGACCCTGATGTTGCAGCGAGAATTCTCCATCGTCTCCTACACAAACGGACGAGTTTGGGAGGTATACCAAAACAGAGCCATGTCTACTCTGTATAGTTCGTCTCTATAAATTCTGTCGTATGCGTCCTCGAAATCGATAAATAGGTGGTGGGTATCGATTTGGACTTCTCGGGTTTTTTCCAGGATCTGCCGAAGTGTGAAAATTTGATCGATTGTGGACTTTCCTGGCCTAAAACCACACTGATAAGGGCCATCAGGTTGTTGGTAAACGGTTTCAGGCGTTGAAATATTACGGCAGATAGGATCTTGTAAGCGATGTTGAGCAGACTTATGCCTTTGTAGTTGGCGCAGTTCAGAGGGTCTCCTTTTTTGTGGATCGGGCAAACGATGCTAAGGTTCCATTCATCAGGCATGCTTTCATCCGACCAGATATGGCTTATGAGTTGGTGGATGTTACTTACCAAGTCATCTCCGCCAGCTTTATAAAGCTCAGCGGGAAGGGCGTCATTTCCGGTGGCCTTATTAAGCTTGAGTTTAGATATTTCTATCCTCACTTCACTTAGGTCGGGTGGTTGGCAGTTTTCGCTGTCGTTGCCAATATTAAATGGTTCGTTCTGCCTGACAGCGGAATTTTGTTCCTCATCGCCGTTTAACAGTCTGCAGAAGTGGTTCTTCCATATCCTCAGCATTGACTGTGTCTCAACTACGACATTTCCTTGTTCATCTCGACAGGATTCTGTTGGAGCCTTGTATCCTTGGCTTTGACGTTTTACACTTTGGTAAAACTTGCGAACATCGTTCCTGGAGTGGCACCTCTCTATATCCTCGATCACGCGCTTTTCTTGCTCTTTTTCCTTCTTTCTGAAAAGCCGATGTTCTTCCCTTCTTCTTTGCCTATAGAGCTCAATGGCAGCTCTCGTCTTCACCTTCAGCTTAGCCTTGTAGGCCTCGTTCTTGGCTGCAAGCATTTGTCGGCATTCCTCATCAAACCAGGGGTTTCTTGCTGGTGGCCGCGACAAACCTGGCACATCAGTTGCAGCTGATCTAATGGCTTGTTGGCATCGTTGCCATTGTTCTTCGACATTAGATGCTGGTGGTGTGTTGTGAATCGATATGTTAATGGATACGCGTTGCGCGAAGGTCTTGGCGGTCTCTGGCGATTGCAGTCTTTCGACATTAAATTTTTTCACAGTATTTCTGGTTTTTTGTGGCGTGGTGGATATCTGCATCCTTACCTTGGCTACAACAAGGTGGTGTTCCGAGTCGATATTAGCCCCTCGGAATGTTCGGACATCCAAAATACTAGATGCGTGCCTCTTGTCTATCGCAATGTAATCAATTTGGTTGACTGTTCGTTGATCTGGAGACCGCCATGTCCCCTTATGGATATTGAGTTGAGGAAAAGTCTATTAGCCTAAGTCCGTTACCAGACGTGTTGTCGTGGAGACTATGTTTTCCGACAGTACTGCTAAAGATGTCTTCTCTTCCTACCTTTGCGTTAAAATCTCCCAGCACGATTTTAACATCGTACTTTGGTAGTCGCTCATAGGTTTTTTCGGTGAGCTCGTAGAAGCAATCCTTAGTTATATCATCTTTTTCCTCCGTCGGAGCATGAGCGCATATAAGGCTTTTAGGCGAATTTGGCCTTGATGCGGATTGTTACAATGCGTTCGCTAATGTCTTGGAAACATAAGACTTCTTGCCTAAGTCTGGTACTTATAACAAATCCGCATCCGGATAGTCGCTGTTTCTGCTCACTATAACACGGTCCATAGAAGATATATGGGTAGTAGATGGATGGGTAGTTAACTTAAAGCACAACCCACAACCTAGAGGGCCAGGCCCTTGTTGTGACCCTAGGACAGCGGGCCGGAAAATACCGATGTCAGTAGCCCGTTTTGGGATATGAGCGCTGCCGTTGACCCATTGAGGGCTCCTCCGCCACCAACAACACCCTGGCTCAGTATTGGAAATCCCTATAGACCTGGTGTTCAAATATGTCGAAGCAGCTCATAGAGGGATTACACTACCAGTTCGATCTAACTGGACCTGTAGGCGCCACCGTTGAGCGCCACCGCTACCGCCTGAGAGTGAGTGACTTAGTGAGAGGACACTACCCCCCACCCCCTCTCTTGTTTGCGGCCACCAACGACCTTCCACAGGGGTTTGTTACCCCATCTCCAGTCGAGGTACTAGGCACCCACCAGTCACCAGCGTGGAGGGGAGAGTAGGAGTTGATAGTGAGAGACTACAGTGAGAACGCTTGTGTTCTCATGTAATTGCATCACTATCCTTAAACACTTCTATTAGTTCAAAAACTTAGTCAAGGACTAAACATAAAAAATCATATTTGCAAGTCACAAGAATGGCTTGAAATTTCAGAAAACAAAATCTATTCTAAATGATTTTCCAGAAATTTTCCAGAAAATACGAATTAGCATCGTTAACTGTATGACTAACGTGGTTCGCATGTTCATCGTGGAAGTAATCAATGATGTCGATATCGTCTAAGTATATCTGCTGTCTGTCAAAGATGGTGCCTACTAGCTTGAAATACTAATACTAAAACTGAAATACACAAACTTAGAATACAGAAAGGAATTTAATTTTACAATTCAAGCATTGGCATGTAGATACCTTCATCAATATTGTCCTTGAAAAACTCACTTCCAAAATATTATGCAAACGATATTGCATAATATATATCGTCAGAAACTCAACAAGATTAGCAATGCCAATTGAACCAATGTATATCCAACGTCAAAATTCAGACATTTACTATGACAAAAACACCGGCTATTGATATTAAGAGCTTTTTTCTTCATGGGTACAAAGTTTGACAGGAAAAAAGTAGAGAACTCGCATTGTTAGGGCATACGTAAAAAGGGATTAATAGCTAACATTACAACAGGTCTGTAAAAGTAGTTTGTATCCTTGTAGCTACACTGGAATTTTACAAGAGTCATGTACTTCAAGACACCAGTAATTATTCATGGCGCGTGGCTGACTTTTTTTCGTGTTGAGTAAAATTAACATTTCTTGAGCACCCACTTCCATGTGTCACCCGAAAAACTCAATAAACTTGTTTACATTTATAACGGTTGGTAAATTAGCTCTTGACTGTTATTTTTTCAGGCGATGGAAGAAGATGAACTACAAGGTCTAGTGCCTTTCTTTGTATCAACCACACTGGGTACAACTGGTTCGTGTTCATTCGATGCCCTTGATGAGATTGGCCGAGACATTCAAAGATTCCCATCAGTGTGGCTTCACGTTGACGCTGCTTACGCTGGCAACGCATTCATATGCCCCGAACTGAAGCCGCTCCTAAAGGTAAGTACTCTCAACCAAGTTTACAACCAAGTCGGGAGCTGTTAAATCTCTGTTCTGTTTAATTAACATATCTCATGTGGCTGTAGCTGTAGCCGGCAGCGTGGCTGGTGGTCTAAAAATAATCACTTGCACATGCCAATACAAATAACATCTCAGTAGCACTCGTATCTGTGTTTATAGGGTATCGAGTATGCTGACTCATTCAACACGAACCCCAACAAATGGCTGCTGACGAACTTTGACTGCTCCACATTGTGGGTGCGCGATCGCATTCGCCTGACATCAGCTCTTGTGGTGGATCCCCTGTACCTGAAACACGGCTACTCGGATGCTGCGATCGATTATCGTCACTGGGGAGTTCCACTAAGTCGTCGCTTTCGATCGCTGAAACTGTGGTATGCATATACGGCTAATTGATATTTGAACGGCCTTTGTTTGACTAACATTGGTGTGCGTGTGTTTATTTTCATAATCACAACCAACTCTTTTCGATTGACTTGCGGCGCTCTCTGTGGAGCAGGTTTGTTTTGCGAACGTACGGGATTTCCGGGCTTCAGAAGTACATCCGACATCATATTCATTTGGCGAAGCGATTTGAACAGCACGTACTCAAAGACAATCGTTTTGAGATATGTAACGAAGTCAAGGTATGTATTTGTTTGTGTCTCGTATTTTGTTTGGCATGCGACGGATTGGATTGGAACTTAAAGTGTCAAGTAGTGAATGTGGCGGTTGCCATCTTAGATACATTGGAGAGCGAACTTGATTCAGAGAAACTATGCGGTAGTTGTTATCGTGGTATTTAGTGTCAAAGTATATCAATGACATGGGGGTTTGATAGGTAAGTCTCGTTCAAGGGAATCATTTCTTGGTGGGTATGAATGGTTTCATTAATGGTTCAGTACTACTTCTGATTGTTTGAAATAATCTCCCTCAACTAATAAAATAGGATTTTTTGTTTTGATTCTTGGAAATGACACAAACTGATGAGATCGTTTAATAAGAGTCCTAATTTCGCAAAAGTGACGTGGGATTTAAGATAGTCGCCCAAAGGAAGAAGCATAAAGGTGATAAATTGCATAATTTCGATGGCCCATTTACATCGCCGCCGCCCGAGATAGCATGTGTGGATAGAACGTTATCGTGTAATGCGTTGTTTGGCACATAGGGCCGTCCTGAACCCATATGACATAGTTTAGACCTCAAGAGGTTATGTCATGCTCGCCATTGACGGTCATAGCAATGTCAGTTTCGGAAGAATTTCGGATAAGTATGATTCCGCCATACCAAACAGTGATTTTCTCGGATCAAAAGGCTCTTTTCAAGTTACTTCCTCTTACATCTAAAACACTGTTTTCTTTGTTCCCATTTGGTTAAAGAGCAATCGAAGGTTCATTGCCAACTTTTACAGATTTAAATATGTAATTCATCCCTTAGGAGGTGTCGAAACTCTTCATCGTTTCTTGTTGATGGACGAAAGAAACCAGTGCAAGATAACAAATCCATGTGCTGAATATAGTCGCATTCCTTTCTGCAGCAAAGTCGGAAATAGCCGCTTATTCTACTAACATTAATACAGTAGGCTTTTAAAACCCTATTCCATAGGGGTATATTAGTTTTGATACATAGTTTGTAACATAGAGAAATAATTTGGGTAGTTATACCTCAAAGTATATGGATCGATTCAGAATTGCTAGCTGAGTCGATTTAGCCGTTCGTTCGTCCGTTCGTACGTCACCAGTTTTTGGGCCTTAAATTTTGAGCTAGAAGGATGAAATTTAGTACACGTGCTCTTTGTTATTCCCAGCTGAAAGAGTGTAAACAATTTTGAAGTCCGCAAACTGCCACGTCCCTATTTAAGAAAAACGTAGTTTTTGGCCAAACCGTAAGGAATTTTGAAAATATTTCTGAACAACATATTTAAACAATCTTAATTTCTGTATTTTGTCCATATAAAGTTTTTTTGCCATTCCCACTTTTTGGGGGCGTTTTTAATAAAAAACTTTTCCGGTCAAATTTTAAAATTTTCGAACAAATTTTGAAGCAGAATCATTGGTAATATTAATATGAACATTTCGTCTATAGGCAATTTTAAACCACGCCCACTTTTTGGGGGGCGTTTTTATGTAAAAACCATTTTTATAAACCACCCCATAACATGTGCAGGAGAAAAACCTTGTCTTTTGTAGAACCGTAAAAGTGTTTTATATACTGTCTGAACAATTTGTTGTGACAATGTCATTTTCTATATTTAATTCCCATCGCGTTTTAAGCCATGCCCTTTTTTTTGGGAATATTAGTTTTACAGATGGGATAGGTTATTCAACGATGCGCACAGTGGATTGTAGCCTTCTCATATGTTTACTCTCAATTTTCTCGGACCATATATTGTATTTCATGGATTGTTTGCGCAGTAGCACCTTAGGGGCTGCGCTGTTAGTCAGCATCCTCCCTACTGAAGATTTTCAAATTTTACGTATAGGTAGGATTGCCATTGTCCTTAAAATGCGTCTTTTCCAAGTATATTGATGACTTCGTGTTTTGTAATGTTCCTACATGGGTGAGTCGTTACCTGATGGGATAAGCCCACAATCCGGTGATCATTATTTGACCTCTTTGACCTAAGGGCCAACTGGTTCAACCATATTGGAAATGTCAATCACCGTTGATTGTTTTTTTAAAAAAATCTTTACATATCTTCCTAAAAAAAAATTGTAGAATTAACATTAAATATAACTCCAATTCCAGCTCGGCTTGGTGTGCTTCCGTTTGGTGGGTACAGATAAACTCAACGAAAAACTTCTTAGCATTATCAATGAATCGGGCAAACTTCACATGGTGCCGGCTTGTGTTAATGAAAAATACATAATCAGATTCTGCCCAGTTGCACAAAACGCCACCGAAGAGGATATCGACTATGCATGGGAGATAATAGTTGACTTTGCCACCGAACTGCTGGAGAAAGAACAACACGACGAGATCTATGAGATCATCAATAAAAAAAAAAACGACACACTCGCCCAGAAACGTTCGTTCTTCGTTCGCATGGTTAGCGATCCAAAAATCTACAATCCAGCTATTCATAAGACTGGAAGTCCCAAGTTGTCACTAGAAATGATATCGCCCGTTTTTGATGGAAAACCAATCATTCAGACGCCATCACAATCACACACTTGGATAAGTTGGCCACTTGCTTTCCTCTTCAACAATAGTAGCGATGATTGCATGAAGAGTAATGTATCCTTGCGGTAAGTTTAAAGTTTTGCAGTAACATATGTAGAATAATTTTTTTTTAAAAGATTCCGTCACTTGGACACAAATGTACGAGGATCTACATCACGTAGAAACTCGGGAAGTGCCAGTGGTGGTGGATCATCACCATCACCGGATAATGAGACTGCACTGCAGTTATCGGGTAAAATGTCACCAAGAAAATCACCAATAATGATGCACAAAGAATCGCCGATACGAAACCAAAAATAAATTTAAAATACCACAGGATCAGTGTGTTGGTATAATTATGCAATTATGCAACAGCGATAAAATGTTCCCTCTTTCTTCAAAATCAATAGACATTTGCATTCCAACTATTGCGTGTGCACCAATAATTAAATAAAAGAAAAAAAAAATGCTTCATCCAAGTTAAATAATTAAAATTTTAATCTCTTAATGCGTTCTGTGAAATATAGATAAAAATAAATAAAGGCAATGACAACATATAAAACGTTTAAAACTTTTAATTCGACTCAAGGATTGTTTGCCTGTTAGTTGGTACTCCTTAAAAATAAGCTGCACTTAGTCCAAAAAAGGTCCATTGTGTTACCAGAGGACAGAAGGAACGAAAAGAAAAATAAGTGAGTATGAAAAAAATCGTCTTGCAGCTCAGAGAAATCGGCAGCTCTTTATAACACTATCAGATCTGTGTCGTAGCGACCTAAATACAAGCAGCATCTACGAGCAGAGATTTGCCACAGCATGTAATATGCATCCACAGGCTCATCATTTAGTTCATTTGTTAGTGGGACATAAGAAAACATAGAAGTAAACGATGAAATTACAATTTAGCTATACATAATATTATTAACAAATGCATGCAACTGCGCAGAGTATTTTTTAAACTACTTTTACTAACATGCAGTTCAACTACATCGATATTTTTGTATTAAACTCTACTCATGAGACTAATAATATATTTATAGGGGGGAATATATATAATATATTTGTGTATACCTAAAATTGGATGGAGCACATTTTCGTGAAAATAGCATATGCTGACACTAATTAGGGTTCAAATTCAAACTGTTTTTAAGACACCATATTATAAAACTATTTAAGTAGGTTTTAATAAAATCGAATCGTTTAGATCTCCTACACATTTGAATATGTTCATATTTTCAGCATATATCAATATTTTGCTATCTCGAATACAAGCTCTTACATCGTTACATAAAGTTTAAATAAAATTGGTCCTAAATGACTTCCTTGAGGTACTCCAGATTGAGCAACAAAAGGGACTTGGAACCTCTAAATTTCCCTTGGTAAGTTCTCAATGAGATTTATGATTTAAACCAATTTATGAATCCTGGAGGGAATCCATATGCCTTAAGCTTAAAAATTATGAAATTATGAAGTCAGTGTATATAGTTACAATTAACTTTTTATTTATTTTCCAAACAATTGGAACAATGGTGCATACAAATTAATAGATTTGTGATTTGTGTGTCTCATCGTCAAATATAACGTTGCTGAAACTAACTTGAGGACATTCATTGAGATAACTGAAATAATGTTCGTCTAATACAAGAGGGGTATCAGTAAATGATTTACTGAAATTCTCTGCGAATAAGTTAGAGAAAATTAGGGAGCTCTATGTTTTGGGAATTATTGTAAGAGAAGTTGGCTAGATATACATCAGTTTTTCTCTTGGAATCAACAAATCCACAAAAGCGTTTAGGGTCATTCTTAAGAGCGTTCTCCATATTGACTATTATATAAACTACTACACATCGCAGAGAATTCAATAAAATAATTCAGCTAGTTATCATGGTCATAATCAGACTGGCTTTTAAAAAAATTATTCCAGGCCCGGTTACGTAGAGAGATTTAAGTCTTTCATAGATTCCAGTACTGCAGTACTAACAGAGTCAGAAGAAAAAACTAAATCGATAATTCGATTATTATTGTTTGCTGTAAGTCAAATGACAAAATGTTGTCAAGTAAAATAGCTCTTGTTGTGCAGAGACTACAGATGGTATAAAATGAGGTTCTCCCTCGGAAGGCACCCAGTCTATGTGTGGCAAGTTAAAATCGCCCAGCAACAAAATAGTGCTGTCACAACAAGAGAAGTCAAATATGTATTCTAAAGCCTTTGATAGCTCAGAATACAGAGTGGAAAGATGATATGAAGGAATATAATGTTTACAACATAAAGATATTTTTTTCAACAGTTATCTTAACACAGACTATTTCAATGTTAAGAGAGAATGGGAATTCTATTTTCTCAGAGGTAAGATGACTGCGGAATGCAGTAAGAACACCTCCACCAAGCGCTTACAAGTCATTTTCCTATTCCTATATACTGAGAACTTGTGATTATAGTCGATTATACTGCGTTAAGCCATGTTTCTGTTAAGGAAATGATGACATGTGATTTAAGAAACATTTCTATTGTTTTTGCCCGGAGCCCTCTTACATTTTGGTAGTAGAGGGACAGTCTATGTAGTTTTTTTTAAGGAAGGACTGTTTTCTTTGCGGTTCGCTTTAAGTGGCTTGAATTCATTAACAATTGTGTTAGAAGGCCATGCGTTATTGTTGCATACTGTTTCAAAGAGACGTGCAGAGACAAGTATTCTAAATGACGAAACAAAGCTATCAGGTTTACTGATTTTGGTACATTTAATTAAGGCACTGCGAGAACGAGATTTGTTGATACCAAGTGACTTATGACATCGTCAATCGAAGTGTTTGTTTTCAACCGTGAAATAAAAATCGATTTCGGTTTAGAAATCGATTCAATCGTCGATATATTTTCGGCAACTGTTCGAATTTGATCAGATGATGGGGAAACGGTAACAGCAGGAGAATCAGTCAGCATCCGTCGGAGCGGAAAATTTTCCGAAACGCATACTTCGTCGGAGATTCAAATTTCATTCGAGGTATGTGTCATCGGATGGAAATACTATACAAATACGACGACGAAGCTCGTACTGTTGAGGGGTGGTTTTTCATTTGAGCTTGCCCTGGAAACACAAATTCAAACGATTAGTACGAAAATTACTTAGATAAATAGTTTTATATAATTACATACATTTTTCTATTACTCCACTTCACTTCGTAAACAAGTTCCGCGAAGAATTTGTTTCGGAGGAAATCGGAAAAGAATTGCACTTAGCTGTCAAAAATTGAACGAAAAATGCACCTGAACGCACTTCAACGCAATTCGCTGGGTTGCGTTAAAAAAAGTCGGAGAAATATTCCAAACAGCTTTTCGGAAGAATACCTCGAAGCTAAAATCATCGGAATCGTACAAAATCGGAGAATTTTCCGCTCCGACGGATAGCTCGCTAGGGCAGATTGTGATATCGCTATAATTCAAGATTTTGACAAATTTTCCCGCTTTGAGGTACCGAGTCCATCTTTTACGTTGGTATGTAAACATTGAATAACTTTGACATTTATCAACCGATTGAAATGATTAGAACATGAGTTGAACCACTTTACCCCGAAATAGTTACGATGAGCATGTGCATATCGTCAAAAATATCGTCGCCGAAATACCGTTTGACAACACTATTCGACGCTTGGTGTCCAATTTGGTTGAGCACGCGCTCAGCATTTTGACTTCAGTGGAACCACTTTTGAGGATGATTTACATTTGTAAAGTTTGACTCAAAATATTGCCGACACGTTTACATGTCGCTTGGACCAAACAGTCGCTTAAATAAAAAAAAATAAAAAATGGCGACATTGACTGGTCACCCAGATCTACAGATTTGACCCCTCCGGAATTTTTATGTGTTATTAATTGAAAAGGAAAGTATATCGACTTTACAAGTTATCACAACCCAACACCGACCCGCCATACGAAATATGCAAGCGAAGCACACACGCATTCGCTTGCAAGTTCATACATATCTACTGGCTGGATACCTGATCCGACACACGCGCATCCGGTTGCACCTTGGCAAGCACCTTCGAACCGTCGCATGAGATCCGGGCGAATATCCGATCTGCATGGGAACTGCGGATCAGCAATTTTAGAATTAAGCAAATGAATGTATCGAGGCTGGTGCGTGGGTTCGCACAAGTCAGTTCGAATTCAGCGGTGAAATAAACAAGTCTTATTAATTATAACGATTTACTTAAAGTGTTTTATTCTAACTACCAAGTGGCGCACAAGTATTGTGCGCGTAGTAATTTTTTTAGAGAACTTGGAAGAAAATTCCTTTACTGGCGCCCGAGCAGGGACCTCCCCGTCTTAGGACTTAAATTAATAAGGAGGAAAACCCGTGAACATTTATCAAAAAAAGTGGTATCAAAAAAGTGAAAGAAGAAAAATTAAATGAAAAAGAACCCAGTGCCGAAAGAAAAGTGCGATACATTCGAACCCATTGTTAAATCTTTAAAAGTGAATCCTTAACTCAAAGTGGAAAGATGAATATAACTTGAAAAATTAATCAAAAAAAAAAACGTTAAAATTTAGTTCTCAACAAAATGAAAAATTAATAAAAAAAAGAAAAAAACAAAAGAAACGTTAAAATTCAGTTCTCAACAAAATGAAAAATTAATAAAAAAAAAACGTTAAAATTTAGTTCTCAACAAAAAAGGAGCATAAAAGTGAATAGAGACAAAAAAATTGAAGTGAAAATATAAGGACAAAATTAAAAATAATTAGAGGAGCCATTTAGTAAAACAACATCTGGAGATAAACCAACACCGAGCAATAAGTAAAAGCATTCCTGAAGGAAGACAAGACAAGAGAAGAGAAGTTATTCCAACGAGACAACCACAAAAAGATGAGCTGGCTAATCCTCGTCCAGTAAGATTATTTCTAAGGTTTTTCCGAATTCAAGATTAAATATTGTAAATTTTTATATATAGTAAAAAGGGTTACAAACCAAGTTGAATTTTACAAACATATTTTTCTCCCTTAAAACTCATATTGATAAAAGTTGTAGTACAAAAGATCATAAAAAATTAAGGGAAGAGAAAATACATAATAATAATAATAAAAAAAAAAAGTAACCTTGGGTACTTACAGTACAAACATATTTTTCTCCCTTAAAACTCATATTGATAAAAAGTCGAAGTACAAAAGATCATACAAAATTAAGAGAAGAGAAAATACATAATTTAAAAAAAAAAATTGCCTTGGGTACCACTCTTAGAATGGATGAAATTAGAAATTCGGTCACCCAGCTGACAGGGGCGGTTAATTCAGTCCTGGAACAGCTAAAGGGGTTTCGAAACCCGTATTAACCACATTGAACAGGGGGATTCTAGGCAGGTTATTCAAAATCTAATAGGGCAGCTAAGTTCTGTCGAAAACAGAATAAAAAATGTAGAAGACTTAGGTTCGGGGGGTTCAGTGAATGAACTACAAAGGGAATCTAGGGAATCTCTACGAGGTCCAAATAATGAAGCTGAACTGAGGGAGATTTCGAAGCTACCGGACTCCGTGAAGGACTTCAAGTTTTCGAAGGCGATCCGGCGCGCTATGTATCAAGGGTGCATAGTGTGGAGACGGTGCTCAAGGATTACGAGATCATTCGCGGTAAGCCAACGCAAGCTTCCAGGACAGACGATATCCACCGCCAAGGCCAACAGGCTCGAAACCTCCAATCAAGATGGAGGTGGACAGCTCTTTGCAAACGAGGAATGTGAATTACATGAATCATCCTGGTAACCCATTCAAACGAGAGGCTGACTCGGACAACTACCCCAGGAAACATCAGCGGCTCTACCATATAGTCACGGAAACCCCTGCGGCTACCGAGGAACCAGCAAGTACATCTAATACTGAAGAAACCCGAAACGAGGAAAATTTTATGGCAGGTGCCTCGTTTCCAGCGTACCATAGAGTATGCTACGCGGGACGGAAAAATATTTGACTTTCTCGTAGATACTGGTGCAAATAAAAATTTTATTAAACCAACCCTAGCACCAGAATCTTCCCCTGTACAAAACCCCTTTTACATTAACAGTCCTGCTGGTAGAATTCTCGTAAAAAACAAAATCCGCGGCAAATTCTTCTCTTCCGTCGGTTGCGAATCAGATATAACCTTTTTTAGCCTTCCAAGTATGGAGTCGTTCGATGGAATAATCGGCGACGACACACTGAAAGAATTAAAAGCCATTATAGACAGAGAAAAGAATGAACTGACCATTAAATCAAACATTCGAATCCCATTGAAAAATAAATCTTCTGATGTCGTTAACAGCCTGGTCATACTTAACAAAAACATTTCTGAGGCCTCTAATATTAAACTTGAAACTCTTTGTAATCGGTTTAATACCTTATTCGGTCCGGTCAATAACGACAAGGTGAAAACCAATGTCAGGGCCGAGATAAGAACTACAACGGATGAACCAATTTACACAAAGAGTTATCCGTACCCGGCTTGCATGCGGAAAGAAGTCGAGAGGCAGGTTAATGAACTCCTAACGGAGAACATCATACGCCCGTCTAACAGCCCATATAATTCACCTATATGGGTTGTGCCAAAGAAACCCAAGCCTAACGGGGAAAAACAATACAGGATGGTGATAGACTATAAACGTCTAAATTCCGTAACCATCTCAGATACTTATCCGATCCCTGACATAAATAACACTCTCGCAAGCCTTGGTGATGCGAAATTCTTCACCACTTTAGACCTAACATCGGGTTTCCACCAAATAGCCATGAGGGAAAAGGACATTCCTAGGACTGCCTTCTCTACCATGAATGGCAAATTCGAATATGTCAGATTGCCCTTTGGGCTCAAGAATGCTCCGTCAATCTTTCAACGTATGATAGATGACGTCCTAAGGGAATTGATTGGGAAGATCTGCTATGTCTACATAGATGATATTATCATCTACAGCAAAACAGAAAATGACCACTTAAGAGATTTTTTTCCTAAATTCATGAAGCTGGGTTAAAAATTAATCTAGAAAAAACACATTTCCTGGATACAAGTGTGGATTTCCTTGGATATTTAGTAACCTCGGACGGTATTCTTCCAAATCCCGATAAGGTAAAAGCAATCGAAGCTATTCTTCCCCCGAATACACTAAAGGAACTGAAGAGTTTCCTAGGGTTAACATCATACTATAGAAGATTTATTAGAGACTATGCCAAAATTGCAAAACCGTTGACGAACATGACTCGTGGAGAGCATTCACAGGTTAGAGCCAATCAATCAAAGAAAGTTCCCATATATCTCGACCAATCGGCACTTAAGGCCTTCGTAACATTAAAACAACTTCTTACCTCGGCAGAGGTGTTATCCTTCCCTGACTTCGAAAAGCCTTTTAACTTGACGACAGACGCTTCAGACTATGCCATTGGCGCTGTATTGTCCCAAGGCGAATTTGGCAAGGACAAGCCAATCGCATTCATCTCCCGTTCTTTAAATAAAACGGAAGAAGGGTATGCGACCGATGAGAAGGAACTTCGTGCCATAGTTTGGGCACTCGACAATTTAAGGAACTACCTCTACGGAGCTAAAAAAAATTAAATACATACCGATCACCAACCCTTGACCTTCACGCTCAGTAATAGAAATTACAATGCGAAGCTCAAGCGTTGGAAGTCAAGAATTGAGGAATACAACTACGAGTTGATTTATACACCTGGTAAATCAAACTTTGTGGCTGATGCCCTCTCACGGCTCCGAATACAGGTTAATCACCTTTCAGGTTCAGGTTCCTCCTCTTCTCAGACAGACACGGCAAGCATGGTCGCAGAAGCAACTACGGACGACGCGGACGAAGGACAATCACAAACACATACAGAAACAGCGGATGACGAATAAAGTCTAGGAACAGACGAGGCGGAAACGGGCACAGCCGAAGAAGGACTGTGCGAAGGATCTTCCGATATCGAGGATTCCGGTACTATGCACAGCGCTGACCAAGACAGTTCCGACTTAATACCTCACGTAGAGGCGCCGATTAACGTCTTTAGGAACCAAATAATCTTTAAGATCGGCGTCGACCTTTGTTCTCACGAAGAACCATCACCGCCATTATATCTCCACAAGGAACTTAGACAAAAATAACCTTGCTGAATTTTTGGTGGAGAACCTAAACCCAAACGTAATCAATGGGATTAAAATTCCCGAGAAATATCTTGGAATACTCCAAAATATGTATGTAGAAAGCTTCGGAAAATATAAAGTTAGGGTGACACAGAGAGTAGTGGAGGATGTAGCCAGCGAGGAACACAAATTCTGTATCATCGAAAATGAACACAGAAGAGCTCACCGCGCTCCCAGAGAAAACAAGGAGCAAATCCTGGAACAATTTTATTTTCCGAAAATGATGGCCAGCATAAGAAGATTTGCGGCCTCTTGCGAAGTCTGTAACGCCATTAAGTACGACAGACACCCCATAAACCCCGAACTGCAACCTACACCCGTTCCTAGATATCCATGTGAAATAATTCATATGGATATAATGGAGATTGTGAACGAAAAATTTCTGACTGTCATGGACAAGTTCTCCAAATTTTCAAAATTTTTCCACATTAAAGATAGATCGGCCATTCATATAAGGTTCTAAGTAATTAAAATCCTTCATTATTTTACAGTTCCTCTGATTTTAGTCACGGACAACGAAAGGGGCTTCCTTAGCCCGATTGTCCTAAATTTGATCAGAAATCTGGGGGTAAAGCTATACTTGACGCCATCTCATAGAAGCGAGGTCAACGGCCAAATTGAGAGAGTTCATTCTACCATCCTGAAGATATATCGTTGTCTTAGGGTATAGCAATCAAATTTTAAAGTCAAAGAACTTGTCTATGTGGCTGTTGACCGGAATATTAATGATCTTAGAGGAATAATTAAGAGAAATATGGAAGCTAGGAACGTAAGGAAAAATCTGAAAAGAGTGGTTCCAAGAAGTTACCGTCCCGGTGATGTAGTCTATATTGCCGTAAAGGGGATAAAAAATAAACACAAGGCAATATATAGAAAAGAAATTGTGGCCAGGGATAACCGTGTAACAGTAACAACATTAACTGAAATTTTCTTTTGTTCTCTTCTCTTCATAAAAAAATATACAACATATGATCCGTACTAAAAAAAAAAAAAAAATGTGCACACGATATACACATGATATATATTTTAATTAAAAATTGAATTACATGTGTGCGAAATGAAAAGCAATTCAAGCCATTAGCTTACTTAAATATGCCTTGGAGTTTAGCTCTCACGAAACAAGGGCCGATTCACTTATATAATTATTTAACCTTAATTGCGGTGGTGTTAGGTTGTTTGACATTTTTAACCTTACGACTAAAGAAGACTAATACGAACCTTCCGATCCGGAGTGACTACCCCGAAAATTTAATGGAGAGCTACCTCATCGGGCATCTAGGGACAAAATTATTGGCTTAAGAAAAAGAAAAAAATGTACAAAAAACTAAATAATAACTTAAAGTAAAAGAATATAGAAACAAGAACGAAATTAATTTGAAAACCGTAATTGAAGGTACAAGAGACCTACATATGTAATAACATTATATATTATAATTTATACTTTAAGATTAATTTGTGAACTTCTTTTATAATAAACCTTGATTATATTACAGATTAGTAGTTCTTTTCACTCCCATGCAAACTCTGCATATCTCCGCCTACGAATCTCCTATTGCAACGATTAAGGTGGGAAGCGCTTGGGTGACAAACGGGTTTTTTTTTAATTGATACATATCATTGATTTGACAAAATATGACATACTTATAAAAGACACTGAACGCCTGATGCTTGAACATATTAAACACAAAGAAGATCAAATCAAAGATCGCCTTAACGAACTCCGGGACGCAAGGTCAAGGAAAGTTAGTTTGATAAATTGGATAGGAACAGCTTGGAAATGGGTAGGTGGATCTCCTGACGCAACTGACTGGGATAACCTTTTAGAAAAACAATCGGACATCATACAGAATAACAACCGACAATACGCAATTAACGAAAAACTATTTGACACGACTCGTGAGATTACAGGGAAAATTAACAAAATAATTGAAGGCTATAATAATGCTGTAGGAAAAGGATTGACGAACCAACTAAGACATGACTTACTGGATAAAATAATTATTCTAAAGGAAGGGGTTAATGAAATAGTAAGAGCTTGCCAAATGGCTAAGAATGGCATTGTGAACAGCATTCTTTTGGACTCAGAAGAGATCAACACTATTGTAAACGAGCTATAAACATTGCCTTATCAAAACGTTATAGAAGCTATCGAATACGGCCGACCTTCAGTATACTGCAACGGGACACTAATGCTATACGTCCTGTCCATACCAAAAACGGACCCAAAGGTGTATCACCTAGTTACGGCCCGTGCAGCGATAAAAAACGGTAGACAAATCGACTTAGACTTCTCACGACTCCTTATTAGCCATGACAAGACGTACGGACTTAACGGGAAATGTCTTAATATAGGTCTATATATAGCTTTATATAGGAATCCTGAAGGGTGGTTACGCGATTTACAACTATAGGACAACGAATGCAGATGACAAACTTTAATGGAACAATTTTAAATAACAATTTATCTATTCCTTTAGTAGGTACCTACCTGTTACAGCTGGACAACGACACAGTCCACATAAATGAGAAGACGTACTCCAGCAAAGTGGCTTTCAGTCCGCAGGCACTTCCTCCAGTCATGGCCAATGTGACAAGCAACAGGGTTAAACCTAACTTGGAATTCGTACATGACCTTAGCACGAGGAACATCAAGCTCATTAACATTTTAAATAGAAACTTTAACTCTTCTATCATTACAGAAATTTTGATCATTATAGCTGTCATTACCACTATCTGTATATTCTGGAGGAAGATCTACGGAAATGTCAATATCCCAGAGCTCCGCCTATCATTTCGCCGAAGACCAATTCCACGTCCTTTGCCACGACAACCCGAAGGAAATCAGAGCTCATTGCCCTGTCAATCGAGTGATCTGCGGGACGCAGATATTTAAAGGGGCGGCAGTTATCACAACCCAACACCGACCCGCCATACGAAATATGCAAGCGAAGCACACACGCATTCGCTTGCAAGTTCATACATTTCTACTGGCTGGATACCTGATCCGACACACGCGCATCCGGTTGCACCTTGGCAAGCACCTTCGAACCGTCGCATGAGATCCGGGCGAATATCCGATCTGCATGGGAACTGCATATCAGCAATTTTAGAATTAAGCAAATGAATGTATCGAGGCTGGTGCGAGGGTTCGCACAAGTCAGTTCGAATTCGGCGGTGAAATAAAGAAGTCTTATTAATTATAACGATTTACTTAAAGTGTTTTATTCTAACTACCAAGTGGCGCACAAGTATTGTGCGCGTAGTAATTTTTTTAGAGAACTTGGAAGAAAATTCCTTTACTTACATTATTTTTGGACTTGTGTGTTGTTGTTTCGTATCTGCATATAAAATGTTAGAATCACAAATAAGCGAAGCAATCCATGGTATACTTTAAAAGTGTCTGTAATTGGGATATATGTGGGAACATATTTTAATCATATATTCCGCAAAAAATGGAGACCCAATCTCAAAATAATTCTGTGCATGTATATAGCAATCGTGCGACCAACAATCACTTTTGCAAGAGGGCCTAGTGGTTAGTGGGTTGTACTACTAAGTGCGGGTTCCTGGTTCAAGTGCCGAATGTTGTTTTTAATGCACGAAAAACAGGAGTGTAGCGACACCCGGCTCATGAACCAGGAATCACCCCCCTTTAGTAGTACAACCCACTAACCACTAGGACCTCTTGCAAAAGTCTAACAAACAAGAATGTACAACTTTCATTAGAAGTTTCTCAAATTTCTCGTTCGTAGTCGACGTTTTTCGCACACACCAATGAACGAAAAGGCTGTGTTTGATCACCTGTAATTGCAATTAATGCGAGATATTTCATTATCTTTTTTTTTGTGCAAAAAGAATATCGTGTATAAAGGTAATCAGTGGAATAAGAACTGCCCTAACCAAAATCTAAAAAAACACATTACCTCTGGATCTATATATGCAGGAATTAGCTGCCAAAGCTGCACGCCATGCTATGGAGTGAGGTATACAAATGGTTTTTGTAGGAAAACGCCCACAAAAAGTGGGCGTGTGTTGAAATGATCCAAGGACAAAATGTTTTCATTTGTTCTGCTGGATTCTAGCTCAACATTTAAGGCCCAAAAACTGGTGACGTAAGGACGTACGGACAGACATGGCTAAATCGACTCAGATAGCGATTCTGAGTAGATTTTCCCATAGAGGAACGCCACAGCGATTCTGAGTTAAGTTATATCTAGCTTTTCTCTATGTGACAAACTTTGGATCAAAACTAATATAACCCTATGTGATAGGGTATTAATATATGAGAAATGATCTATCCCTGAAATGTTCATATTATCAAAACCAATGATCCCGCAAGTAACGTTATCTATTAATTCCCACAGTCTTCCACTGCGAAATGCTGACATGCTAATCTGCAGCGGAAACGCTCCAGACAGCTCAAATGCTTTAGAACTTATAAAGCAAAAGTATACAGTTTCACCGTGAGAAGTCAATGTGGAAATTGGTTGCTAACGTGACGTTCAGAACATTTTTGATGAAATAATAAAGACACTTTGTAATCGTCACTCCTAAGAGTCGGTCTGTTTTATTTACACTACTTAAATTCTTTCTTTTTTTTGTCGTCACTCCGAAGAGTCGACAGCCGTTTTATTTCAACAAACTCCCATAACGTAACTGGCGCAGTCGGGTAGTTCTAGATCTGAAGATACAAGAATCGAACAACACTTAAGGCAATATATAAAAAGAAAAGACATATAAAGTGAAAGTGTAAAACAGTGAAAGTGAAATAGTTGTTTATGCGGAAGAAACTAAATAAATTGTTTGATAACAACCGCAATATTGGTGCGATCGAAATGGAAGAACTAAAGGATGAGATTCTGCAACTGCGAAGTATCATACTACAACAGGAGCAACAAATCCAACAACAACAACTACAGCAACTACAGCAACAACAACAACTACAGCAACAACAACTATTAACTCAAGGTCAAAAAAACAGCAACAACAACTATTAACTCAAGGTCAACAGACGGTAAACCAAGAATCAGCACAACAACATCAACTTCAACTAAGTCCAGAAAGTGTCTTATTGCAATTCAGACATTTGAAACCATTTAATGGAAAAGATGAATTTCCATTGTCATCATTTATTAAGTCTGTGAATACGACATTATTCCTGTGCAACTCAAATAAGCAACTAAGTTTCTTCGCAATGCAAATCGTCACCAATGAAAAAATTCAAGGTGAAGCAGGGAGGTGCATTCAGCAACTTGGGGAAAATCCGGATTGGAGCAGTATAATAACAAAGCTGAGACAACATTTCCAGCCCCACAAAAGTTTTGCCGAACTATTAAATTTTTGCCGTTCTGTAAAGGTTAGTAATTTAAAAGAATTATTCAACGAGTTTAGAAATATATGTTTTCAATTAAATGAAATGTATGAATTCGATGATAGAAAACCTGATATATCTATAAACCCGAAAATGTATACGGGGACCTTAAAGAAATTCTAATTGAGAAAATAGATGCAAATATTAGGGCTCATATAGAAGAAAACTCAAGTATTATCTCAATTTATAATATATACGCTAGATTACGACTTTTAGAGGATTTCAGATGTGTAGACATACAACATAGGAGAAATAAGTTCACAAATCAAGACTTGCGATCCTCCCAGAAAGTTAGCAATGAGAACAATAATACCTCTTATTCTTACAACAACGGAAGCCAAAATAATAGCCAAAATGAAAACAATCGATATACAGCTCAAAGAAACTACTCTCGAAACTCACGAGTTTCACATACAAATAATACTAATTTAAACAATCGATATAGAGCTCAAGGTAACCAAAACTCAAGAATTTCTCATAATGTAATAGTGGAATCTGGTCACTCCGGAATAATTGCTAATTACGAAGGGATAAAGACGAAAGTATATTTCCCAAATTTAAAAATCAATAAAGTTATAAATAATTGTGACACTTGCACCGCTGCGAAATACGATAGGAATCCAATTAGGAAAAAATTTAATATTACAGAAACTCCGAACGACATCAACGAAATAATTCACGTAGATGTTTACACAAACAGCAAACACAATTTTATAAATTTTATAGACAAATTTTCCAAACATGCAGTTTGTTTTTTTCTTGAAGATAGGAACCATAAAACATTAATAGAGAAATTAAGGCAATTTATTTCAATTAAAGGGAAAATGAAAAAAATAGTTTGCGACAATGAGTTTAATAGCATTAACATAAAAGAATTCTGCAAAGATGAATGTATAGAAGTCCATTTTGTCAAACCTAATAACCATACTGGAAATTCCGATGCGGAGAGGTTGAATAACACGTTAACGGAAAAAATTAGAGTACTTAATATAGAAAAAAAAATTCCAATTAGAGAGCAAATATTCAAAGCTGTAGAATTTTATAACCACTCATTTCATTCGACTATTAAAGCTAAACCGATAAATGTTCAAAATCGAACTGTCGATAACAAACTTGTTAAAGAGAGAATCGAGGCGAGAAAGGTTAGTTCAATTAATAAGCATAATAAAAAAAGAGTGGATTACAAGGAGACCAGAAAAGAAGGATTTATAAAAAATCATATTAGCCTTAGGCACAAAGAACAGCCCAAATTTCGCAAATATCCATTGAAAGGTGTGCATGAAAATAATATTAAACGACCGTTAAAATTTTCAGATAATCCTGATATGGATGTTAGTACTAGCCAACGTTGGCCAAGCAGCCCTCGTAATTGAAAAGATCGAATCGGAATTGGGATTTACGGAAATCAGAATAGACGAAGTAGATATTGTCAGTAAATTTGACATTGTTTTACATGTCATTCATCCTAAAGAAATTCTTAATATTGTTTTGGAACTTGAACGCTGTATAAATGACTCTAATTTTAAAAACAAAGTTTCCCTTACTATACAAATTTCTTCGATTAAAAACAAAGTTTCAACACTTCTTCCACGTAGAAGTAAAAGAGGTCTTATTAACATAGTTGGAAGTAGCTTAAAATGGCTTTTTGGAACTCTTAGCGAAGATGACAAGATTGAGATTGAAGAGCAATTAAAATTAAGAGAGGAAAACAGTCATAACGCAATCAAAGCAATAAATCAGCAGGTAAAAACTAACGAAAATTTTAACAATTCTTTTACTTTATTAAAAAGTATCTTGGAAGCGGATAGAAATAAAATTATAAATGAACTCAATGAAATAAGTAAAATTGAAAAACAAGTTATTGAACAGGAACATTATTTAGAACAACAACATAGGATTAATATGTTAAAAGAACAAATTGATCATATCCAAGATAATATTGTTTCAGCTAGATTAGGAATTATTCATCCAAGCATACTTAGTAACGAAGAAATAAACGAATATAAATTTGACATTCAAAAACTGAGTAATATAAGAGCTGGTTTAGCCAGGTATACAAATGATTCTATTGTCATTGCAGTTAAAATTCCTGTAAAAATTTTAAAAACTGATAAAAAATTAATTGTACCAATTAAAAATTTAAAAAATAATCAAATTGACGAAGAACTTGAATATATTGTACGAATTAATAATGAGACCTATAAGTTTGAAAATGATTTGAATTTATCAGAATTAAAATTAAGCAAAAATTGTGTAATAAAAAGAAATTGTAAGTTAGTCAATAGCCCAGACGAAGAAATAATTGAAATCGGAAATGATCTTGTTATTCTTAATAATGTCAAAAATAAACGTGTTAAAAGTACTTGTGATCAAATAAATTTTCAACTTTGTGGTAATTATATTATAAATTTTGCAAACTGTACTATAAGAATTGGAAATAAACAATTTAGCAATAAGATATATAAACTTGCGGAACGATTTGTTATACCCCATACCCAAAATATTACTTACAATGAAGATATTATGTTAAATTTTGAAAACATTAAATTGAATTATGAAAATAACATAGAAGAAATTACAGAACTTAAGTTTCACAAAATTATTAATTATACTATTGGACTAAGTTCATTTGTAATAATTGTAATATTTATTATAATTGTATTTTGTTTTATAAAAAATGTACAATTTAAAGCGATTCAGGAGAATCGAAAAACTGGGGAAGGAGGAGTTACGTTATCTATTAATTCCCACATTCTTCCACTGCGAAATGCTGACAGCGGAAACGCTCCAGACAGCTCAAATGCTTTAGAACTTATAAAGCAAAAGTATACAGTTTCACCGTGAGAAGTCAATGTGGAAATTGGTTGCTAACGTGACGTTCAGAACATTTTTGATGAAATAATAAAGACACTTTGTAATCGTCACTCCTAAGAGTCGGTCTGTTTTATTTACACTACTTAAATTCTTTCTTTTTTTTGTCGTCACTCCGAAGAGTCGACAGCCGTTTTATTTCAACAAACTCCCATAACGTAACTCGCATCAAAAGTTTTCAAATACAGTCCACGACGGATATAAGAAACCTCTAAAATAAAAAAAATATAAAAAAAATATATCCAAGTTGTTTTTATATGCGAACAAATGAACAAAGTTTCTTATATGTAAACAATTAATATAAGAAACAGAGTTTCTTAAATGAAAATAACGAATATAAGAAAAATGAACCAATGCAGCAACATTAAGAGTTTAGATAAAAAGAGCATTTGTAAGACAAACTTAAAAAAGTACAGTTTTTAAGGTTTAAAGTTTTTTAATTCATATAATAAAGAAATAAAAAAAATAACAAAAAGGTATTACATATCCCATATTTATTATTGACTGTACGTATATACAGGTGTATACATACATTGACCTAGACAAAAAAAAATATATTGCCTAGATACCTAATGACTTATAAAATTTATGAGAAGGCTACAATCCGCTGTGCGAATCGTTGAATACCCTATCCCATTAAATTCCATTCTTAAATTATTTTCACAAAATACCACTTAGGCCCCTTATCAAATTATTTAATGGTTTGTCAAAACAACGTTTTTCTATTGCTATGGGGTAGATTTACGAATCGTTGCTGTAGGAAAACACCCCCAAAAAGTGGGCGTGATTCAAAATAATATATGTACGAAATGCATTTTAAATTAATTTCTAAGTATTTGCATCAATTTCTCTTTCGACGGGTTGTCGCCTTGCCGGGGCGAAAGGGCTTGTAGTAGATAAGTCTACGAGGCATGTGGGAGGCGTAGTCAACAGAGGGTCGGTTGCAAAGCCACCCAAATGAGTGCCACCACCCAGTTGCCTCTAGAACGAAAATAAGAACAACCCAACCTTTTTCATGGGATTTTTTCCAAATCCCACTTTTAAGCCAAAGTGCCGAGGCACCCGTGCTGACGGTTGTATGGCCAGTAAGTGGCAAATAGTAACTGGAAGCAAACGGTCCCCTCCGATGCCCGGGCAAGGTCGGTTGTTATATAAGTGCCTTTTCCGGCTCTGCCAGGATGGACAATCTTTTCCGGTCCTACTCGTGGGAACCAAATTAAAAAAAATAAAAAAAACATATGAGAAGGCTACAATCCACTGTGCGGATCGTTGAATACCCTATCCCATCCTATCTGTAAAACTAAAATCCCCAAAAAGTGGACATGGCTAAAAACAAGATGTAGATAAAATAACGAAAATGACATGGTGACAACAAATTCTTTAGACTGCTTATAAAAAACTTTTACGGTTCTACAAAAGACAAGGTTTTTTCCTGCATATGTTATGGGGTAGGGTATAAAAATGGTTTTTATATAAAAACGCCCCCAAAAAGTGGGCGTGGGTTAAAATGGTCTATTGACGAAATGTTCATATTTATATTACTAATGATTCTGCATCAAAAGTTTTTTAGAAAATTTTAAAATTTGACCGAAAAACGTTTTTTTATTAAAAAAGCCCCCAAAAAGTGGGCGTGGCAAAAAACTTTATATGAACGAAATACAGATATTAAGATTGTCTAAATATGTTGTTCAGAAAGTTTTTCAAAATTCCTTATGGTTTGGCCAAAAAATACGTTTTTCTAAAAAGGGGTGTGGCAGTGGGCGGATTTCAAAAATGTTTACACTTGTTCTGCTGGGAGCAACAAAGAGCACGTGTACCAAATTTCATCCTTCTAGCTCAAAATTTAAGGCCCAAAAACTGGTGACGTACGGACGGACGGACAGACATGGCTAAATCGACTCAGCTATCGATTCTGAATCGATCCATATACTTTAAGGTATATGTAGCTAAATTATTTCTCTATGTTACAAACTATGTATCAAAACTAATATACCCCTATGGGATAGGGTATAATGAATAATAATAAAAAAAAACATATGGAAAGCTACAATCCGCTGTGCGGATCGTTGAATACCCTATCCCATCCTATCTGTAAAACTCAAATCCCCAAAAAGTGGACATGGCTAAAAACACGATGTGGATAAAATAAAGAAAATGACATGGTGACAACAAATTCTTCAGACTGCTTACAAAAAACTTTTACGGTTCTACAAAATACAAGGTTTTCTCCTGCATATGTTATGGGGCAGTGTATAAAAATGGTTTTTATATAAAAACGCCCCCAAAAAGTGGGCGTGGGTTGAAATGGTCATAGGACGAAATGTTCATATTTATACTACCAATGATTCTGCATCAAAAGTTTTTCGAAAATTTTAAAATTTGACCGAAAAACGTTTTTTATTAAAAACGCCCCCAAAAAGTGGGCGTGGCAAAAAACTTTATATGAACGAAATACAGATATTCAGATTGTCTAAATATGTTGTTCAGAAAGTTTTTCAAAAAATCAGACGACCTAACAGTGGTCAAGGGTGCGACCAAATCCACTTAGGTGACCTCAAACTACTGGCTTATGACAGACCAGCACCGCCAGAGAAGGTGCAGAAACTCATAGCCACAACAACAAATGCTGATGGGCTGCGACGCCAACGCATGGCATATGCTATGGGAAAGCTCAGAACACAATGAAAAAGGTGAGTAACTTTTTGATTTTCTTTTGACTACCAATTTATTAATCTGCAACAAGGGCACGACGACGAAACCAACCTTCGTTTTTCCGAGCACGGAAACACACAGGGGGTGGGAAGACCAGTCAACCATTTAGAAACCCCAAGAGAGTTGATTGGACTAAGTTTGGCCAAGTCCTTCGGACAAAACACAAAATCACAAAACAAACAAACGCCCTTGCTATCGAAGAACTGGAGGCAAAAGTGCAGACTTTTGAGAATGCGATGAACATTGCATACAAAGTCTCGTGTCCAGTGAAGCAAAGCAAAAAAACACTTCCCCCGTGGTGGAATGAAGATCTTTCCAATCTCAGACAGATGACCAGATCGATATTCAATATCTGCCACAAACACAATTTTTGGCAGAATTATAAGGACTGTTTAAGTCTGTATAAGAAAGCCTTAAAAATATCCAAAAGGGATGCCTGTATGGATTATTGCCATTGTATTGGAACCCTCAAGGACTAAGCAAAAAGCAGCTAAGCAAAATTCTGTCTAAGGAACACTCCAACCCTTACTTTCTGAGAAGGTCAGATTGAGGTTGGACAGAAACCTCTACGGAGACCCTGGAACTATTGCTAAACACACACTTTCCTGGATGCAGTGATACTAGTACGGAACCCGGGAGATCTCGGCAAGTACAATCTGCACCACACAGTAACATCAATTTAATAATTTACAAGGAAAAGATTTCCTGGGCTATTAACAGCATCTCTCCGTTTAATTCTGCGGGACCTGACGGCAAATGCCAGTTATGCTACAGAGAACTCGAGACCTAAGAGTGCCATGGCTGGCGACAATTTTTAGAAGCTGCCTAATACCAAAGAGAATATAATACATAGAGTGCGCATCTCATACAACGAAAATTTTCTATGTGGGGTACTGATATTGATACCCCAGTGTTCACATTGGTCCATCTTACGTTTGTAAGTATTTTATCAACTCAAACTCGATCAGTTTGGTGGCGTAGAGGACAGAGCGTTCGACTCTCATGATTTCGGTGCGAGTTCAACTCCTGTGTTGGGCTACCCAAATTTATTTTTATTTTTTGTAACGAAATCTTTTTTGTTGTGTTGTTGTGGTTTACGAACTCTTTTATTGTGCATTGCGGCTGTATGTTTGCTCTTTGTATTTTTGCGCCATCTTCTTTACGTCGCATTTGATTATTAGTTGTTGGTGGTTCTTATTTTTATTTTTTCTGCAGACAGAATACAATGTTTTATTATTGCTCTTAATTCGATTTCGTTGCCCAAATTTATCGTTACAGTTTTCAGGGTTCCGCGACTTTCTTGAATTAAGAATAGTAAAACAATTAAGAATAGCAAAAAAAAAGAATAGATGAATTTTTGAAAATTGAAAAAAAAATGTATTGATATATCTATCGACGGAGGAGCCGCAGCAATGGTAGGAAGGGTTAAAGGGGTCGTGTCAAAAATTAAAAAAATTGCACCAGGAAGAAACAGCAGTCATTGCATTTCGAATCGTTATGCACTTATAAGAAGGATGCCAACTGATTTGAAAAAAAAGTTTTCGATGAAGCTGAGAAGGTAGTAAATTTCGTAAAAAAATCGTAAAATTTCGAATCACTTCTTTTGCACACGGAAATAAGATGGCAACCTTTTGATGTATTGCATGATTTGGTATTTTCCTATATACCAAATTATAATTCTCCTAGCTCAAAATTTAAGGCCTAACAATCGGTGCCATACAGACGGACAGACATTTTAATTTAATTTGAAAAAAAACATGGAGCCGTCGTGGGACGGCCGAAAGATGCGGAGCTTTTATGTATTGGCCCGTGTGACATTAACGGTACGGTGACGGTCACGATTTCACTTTTTCTCGGTTCACTCCCCACCTTCTAAGTGCGCCATAGAGGGGGAAGTTAACGGTACTGTGACGGTCACGTTTTCACTTCTTTTCGGTTCACTCCCCATCTTTTTGAATAAGTTTTATAAGTGACCCACCACCGTCCGTAAAAAAGCTACCTTCGCTTCAAAAATGTTAATGTGAACATTTCGTCCATAGGGCATTTTTACCAACGCCCACTTTTTGGGGCATTATTTGCTAAAAACCATATGTATGCCCTACCCCATATCATATGCAGGAGACAAGCATTATTTTTTTTTTCGAACCATAACATATATTGTATAAAAGCAACGAACACTTTTTAAGGATGTTGAATATGATGATGGAATGGGATAGGGTAATCAACATTCGCACAGCGGATTGTAGTCTTTTTATATGTTTTTTTTTGGCATTGACTTTTTTTTTAATTTTTTTTACTGGCCAGCAATTGTTTTTAATTTGCGTTTGTTGTTATTGTTCTTGTCTACCGCCCATTTACAATGCTTATGCAATAAAACTAATATTAAGAAGTCCAATATACTGTCCTTGTGAACTCCACATTCCTTAACGAACCAATCGGGTGTAGCAGTTTATATTGTAGCAGTTTATATTGACAGAATTTTCGAAATCATCCAGAAAGTAATCAGAGCATTCAATTACACTCAAATCGCAAAATTCCGATCCTGTCTCATTATCTTTATCTAGTGAAATACAAGAGAGGTCATTTGTTGAATCGATTGGGGTTATTTGTATTGGGGAATCTACGCACGCATTTTCTCAAAAGAATTTGGAGAAATGTGCTGCCTAGTCAATTTTGGGCACATTTTGGTTCTTGCATTTTCTTCCCTTTCCCATAGTTCTCTGATAACACTGAAACAAGCTCTTCCATCAGGAGTTTCTATATCACACTCCAGCCAGTTGTTTCGAAGATACTTTATTTAGTGGGGAAAATCATACACGCAAAATATTCTTTGACCTCCATACTCAAAATATGGGGTTACTACGGTAACACCAAGTTCATTGAAGCATTTTCTGTTCGAAGAGCCTTGATCGCATGAAAGGATTCTAACAGATATACCAAAACTGCTGACAAGAGAAATGTTATCTTTAACAATCTCTGTGAGTGTTTTAGAATTCAATCCCTTTTCTGAAACAAAATAATTCAAAATTGTGCTCCAATTTGAAAATATGGATCAGAGTATAAACACGCAAGCTTGCTTTGCAAATGCATTGCTTCGCGTATTTCCGTTTGTTTCAAATCCGTCAATCAAGTCGATATGTTTGTTGTATCGGACCTCTCTTTTAAGGGTCATTTCATCTATTGGCAGAACCATTTGTGTGTCTCCTTTTACTTTGAGCTCCATGAACATTTGCTTTAAGGATTCAAAAGCGCTATTTTTCAAGCCCGGCTGAAGAAATTTTATTGGGGACCAACGGTTTACCGAGCTAATATGTGGCAAATAAAACACATAATGTGGAATGGGACTTATAAAAAATATTTTGAGAAAGATAGGTATTTGGCGTCTTCGGAATATTTTTTTGGCCTGCTAGAAATGAGGAGTTTGCAAAATGTCTTAGATTCTTTGCTGATATTTGGCAAGCAATCTATAGCTGCTCCTAAAGTTTTCCCACCAGATCCCCTTTTCAGTTTTTTGCCTTTATTATTTTTCAAACGTTTTTCCAAAAGGTTATTTTTCTTTTGCAACTTGCTCATTTTTCGTTTCTAAAAATTTACAAGTTTAATATTTTTTTCGCACTTACTGCACACGACCTCTTCGCAATGTGCACTATAAGAAGGGAGGTTATCAGATGGGAAATCATAATCCATATCCATATACTCAGAATCATCTTGCGAAGTAATTGTTGGAATAGCTTCAAATTTGAGTTTTTTACTTCCAATATACGTACTGCAAAAATGATCCTGGCATGTAAATATTTTTTTATTATAATTTTCCAGCGTTACTTTACACTTCTCCCTCCAAATTTGCCCCATCATTGTATCTCCATTAGGAAATTTAAATTCAAATTCAAATTCAAATTCAAGTGAAAATAAGAATGAACTGAAAAATGAAAATGTTTGAGCACATTGCACATGCTTACATTTTTTCGTCAGAATTTTTTTTATTCTTTCCTCTTCTCATTCTTCGTTTCAACCGCAAGATGTTACATTGCAATAGCATATATATAGCATTGTTCGTGTATCAAACACGAACACAGCAACCACAAAACGAAATGCGGAAATTCCCCTTCGCACTTACCGCCCGCGTCTGTGACGGCTACAACATTTTTAGCTGTGATGCGTACTCTATGTATTATATTCTCTTTGCTAATACTTAACCGCGTTCCTTACTCGTGGAGACGCGCTCGAGTGGTATTTATACCGAGGCAAACGCGGCCACGAAACCGCGAAGGACTTTGTACCAATCAGTCTAACGTCCTTTGTACTAAAAACCCTGCGTTCTAGACATCCATATGCGAAGTTTTCTAGAAGAATCTTCGCTATTTATATCACAGCACGCCTACCTCAAGGGCAGATCAACGGAAACAGCTCTCCATGATATAGTTCGCACAATCGAAAAATTACACTATACTTTAGCCTCCTTCTTAGATATAGAGGGAGCTTTCAACAACGTCCTTACTGGAGCTATTCTCGAATCTCTGAACGAGCTAGGTATAGAGGAATCTATTAGCCAATGGATAGTCTCTAAGCTCGGAATAAGAATTATTAAGGCAACACAAGGAAATAGCCACTTAACCAAATTTTCCCATAGAGGAACGCCACAGGGTGGCTGGTGTCATCTCTCCTCTACTCTGGCTTATGAACAAAATTCTAGTTAAATTAGACGAGGAACGGGCCAAAGTTGTCGCGTATGCGGACGACGTGGTACTAGTGTCAGTAAAATTCCCCTCCGGGATAAATAAAATAATGGGGGCTGCTCTAGACAAGGCGTAAACCCGAGCAAAACGGAATTGGTGCTATTTACCATCAAAACCAAAATACCCGACTTCACCCTCCCCGTCTTAATGGCTAACCACTACCACTATCTTCCAGCGCTAGGTATTTGGGTAATGGGTATCATGATTGAACCAAAACTCCTAAACGAGCTCAAGAGTTTTGACACCAACGACTTTAAGTTCGTTGGTGTAAAGCCGTTTATCGCGGTCAATGGCAGGGGTGGTAACCAAAGGTTACAATTTTTCCCCGTCCAGTTAACCCCCAACAACAAAATCGATAGTCTATCGCGTATACTGCATGCTGTCCATTGGGAATAATTAAAAAGGAAAAGGTTCGGGTACGCCGCTTCTAATTGCAACATGCAGATAAGATGCGTTAAGTGCGATAAGAACTACAATATAAACGAATGTCCTCTAGGTAGCGATAGGGTAGAAGACATGAGCAAGCTCACATGTTTTCTTTGCGGGAATGCTGGGCATCCTGCTAACTACAAGGGATGTCCTGTATTCCAACAGAAGAAGAAGAGTATGCTAGCTCGGAAACAGGCTTTTGAAGAAGAAAGGCGACTTAAAAGTTGCTCTTTCACAAATTGGGTTGCACCCAAGGCGTCCTTTGCCGAAATGGCAGCTGGACCGGGTAAACCCCAGACATTAAACATGCCTAAGGTTGCTGAAAAAGCACCTGAAGCTGATATGGATCTGAAGAAGTTCTTGCTGTAGTTGTATAGCAAGATTGATCAGTTCCAGACACAACTGAATGAGCAAGCAACCCGAATAGATTATATCTATTCGATGTTTGCCCAGTCTAGTGCGCCATGAATATGATGGGTACGTTCGATTAATTAAACTTTAAGATCCTAGCTGTGAATGTTAATTCGCTAGTCAGTGTCGAGAGAAGAAACATCCTTTCAAATCTGTTGAAAACCCAACTCCCGGATGTACTTTTGTTCAGCGAAACTAACCTAAACCAGAGACACAAATTGGGATACAGCAACTACCATGCAAAAAGGAGAGACCGACCCCACTCCTCCCAAGGGAGTAGGGTCGCTGTCTTATTACATTACGTAAAGGTTTACGCCATAACATCATGTATAGCGGCGAAGTACGTAGTTCCAAGTGCTGGAAGCATGCATCGTATGCATTCCTCTCCATAGTCGGAGGAGAATGTATGTGGTGTCATTTATACACCTGAAGCAACTCTACAAACTCAAATTATAGCAGAGCTCTAGACACTTTTTCGTTGCCTACAGCTTCAATCGGCTGAAAATTATTACTTTTTGGCTGGTGATCTAAACGCAAAGCACGCGGCTTGGGAAATACATTCGCGAACACTAGAGGTCGACTGCTTCAAAATTGGAGGGAGCAAAATATGATGGAGTACAAACATAGTTTGTACGCGACGGATATGATATCCCATCTTTCCCGATAGGAAACTCTTTTCTGGACTTAGCGCTTATGGATAATAGACTGCAACTTACAAATAACGAACACGCGTGGAACTGTGTGCGAGCATTCGATTACGATAGTGACAACCTCGGTGCCGTATTCAGGATCCCAAATGAGCAGACTCAACTGGAGGAGTTCGAAGTGCGTTCTTTCGATTATCGAAAGTCGAACCGGCCTCGCTTCGCCAGAGTTGTAAAGCGAGAATTACGTTTGAACGAAATTAATCCACCAACAAATAAAAGGCTTACAAACGATGAAATTGACTTAAATTTACTAAAAATTAATAAGGTCATCACAAGGTCAATGGATCGAGCTATCACTAAGGTTCTGACGACCAGACGGAGAAACGGAACGCCAACAATCGATGCACTTCACAAACACAAAAGCAGACTGGTCTCGAGGCTTAAACTGCTGCATAGACAATTTACTGACAGAAAAGTCCCGGAGATTCGTACATTAAAGTCACTGATCAAAAACTTTAAACAGTTATCTCGGAGAATTACAGAAAACCTGTAAGTTTGTACTGGGGCAAGAAAATTCAGGCTATAAAAACCTGTAGCCCGAATATGTTCTCGCAATTAAATAAACTATTCAGGCGAAAAGATCATAACGACATTCTATGTGTCCGAATTTCCCAAATAACAGAGAACAGACAGCCACTCACGGCTGTAGGTATAAGCCCGGAAAGTGTTGATTCGAACGACGGTTGTTTCACGACTGAAGATCCACAGTAGAAAGCAAAAAAAAAGGACAAGTACAAAACAAACCCAGCTAATCTTCGGTCAATAAGCCTTCTGCCGAAAGGAAGCAAGGTATTCGAAAAGATAGTCAATAGAGCTCTGTGTAAGTGGGTCGAGAAAAATAAAATTATCCCGGAAAATCAGTTTGGTTTTAGAGCAAGGCATGACACTATTCGTGCCGCGTCGAAACTAGTTTCCGACATTCAATGGAATAAGTCCAAAAAACAGTGCACAGGGGTCTGCCTGGTTGACTTTGAGAAGGCCTTCGATACCGTATGATTAGAGGGGCTTCTCTACAAGACTGTGCATGCGTAAACCCATGCTATATATGATTTATGAAATGCTTATGGGAAAGAAGTTCGTTGTCAAATGTGGCAACGTAACTTTGAGTAAAGGCTTTGAAATTAAAAACGGTTTACAACAGGGGGCGGTGAACTCCCGATATTGTTTAACATTTATATAAGTGAACTTGTAGCTTCTCTCAGACACGCTATAGCGTACGTAGATGATATAGTGGCGTACAGATCAGGTCCGAAAATCGAGGTCAACATACTTTTGCAACGTGACTTCGATCACATCAAGGGATATTGCGATGATTGGAAATTGAGGATCGATTTCCAAAAAACCGAAACAATTCTGTTTAGGACCCCATTGCGTAGGGCATCTGGCGATATTAGAAAAAAACTGAAAAAAATTGTGTATTATTGGACAGCATGGACGACCGGTGGCGGTGAGAAGTGAAGTCAAATACCTTGGCATCTGGCTTGACAAGTTTCTGTATTTTAACAAAAATGTGGATTCCTGTCTGGCCAGGGCTAGGGGGCTTATGCTCTGACAAGAAGATTGTTTCAAAGCAGTCAACTTCATCATTGCTCCGGAGCTCCTCCGCTTTAGCACGGCGGTATCGGATCGCGATAGAACCGAGGCTGGAAAGCACACACCGAATTTTTGTGGTTAAATGAGGAAAGTATTTCTGTACTTCCTCAGGTATTTGCGGAATTTTAGTCTGGGTCCCGCCCGCTTGTGCACCTTACTGGCTTAAAATATGTCTGTATACATACTGCCTGGGGTCTCAAAGACTCAATCTGGTGGCGACCTCTCGGGGCATAAGCAACGGGTGCTTGCCACCCCGATTATAATTAAGTTAGGTTTAAGTAGTAAAGTTGTCTTAAATAGTTTTAGTTAGGTTTAAGCAGTTAAGTAGTCTTAAGTAGTTTAAGTTAGTTTTAATCTAGATTAAGTTCTTACATAAAACCACAAAAAATGTCAAGACTCAAAGTTTTTTTTATCTTTTCTTTGAAAATAAAAAATTGTTAAAAGAATAAACAAATGATAAATTTTAGCCCAAAAGCAAAAGAAAAAACGATAAGTTAGACTAAGTAAACATGTTATTGATAAGTTAGATTTAAGCATTTTTGTCTAGTATTAAGTTAATATTTTAAGATAATAAATAATTAATTCAAAAGTATGTAAAAAAAAGGCCACAGTAATATCATGGATTCGTTACCAAACGGCGTGGTCACGTTTCCAACAGACTACATAACACCTATACTAAGCTTCAAGAAGGGCTTCCTCGTAGGATTTCCTACCAGAGCTCGGTGGAAGTGTAAGGATGTAGTTAGAGAGAGACACGGTCGTCTTCACCGACGAATCTAAGATGAACTGTGGTGTGGGGTCCGATGTCTACTCGTAATCACTGAAAATATCAGTATCATAACGCCTACCGGACTTTGCCAGCGTATTCCAGGTGGAACTACTGGTCTCCTACGAGACTTTCTACCTTGCCTTACCTGCGCACAGCGGATCTCTGTGCAGGTGGACCTCTTTTCTCCGCCACTCGTGGAACTCAACATGAACTCAAATAAAAACAACATGATGCTGGCTGGCATCAAGGCCACATCAAACTAATCGCTTGTGCGGATCAGAGATGTGGTTGCGAAAGAGGACATACCAAGTCGGCTGAACCTTCAAACGCAGATGAAATTTTGCAAATAATTTCTTACTGCAACCCCACTCTTCCGACACATAATTGGAAGGTGGTGCAGTTGGATAACAGTGGATAAACAAGGAATCCCTTGCTCCCCTCAAAGAGCGAAATGGATTTATCAGCTATGGTTTTGAGTCTATCAAGCTCAAGGTGTACAAAAAGGATGAGTTGGAAGCTGAAGCAGTTCCTCCTCATCCCATATGTATGACAACAGTCGCCTCAGATCACGCTGCTGGAGTGAGCTTTCCTTCTCTGGAAGATGGCTCTGATTCATCGTCACCGGAAAAGGAAACTGGTAACAGTTCTCCATATCTGGCAGATGGATCGGTTCCATCAAAACTAGAGAGGAAAGATGATATAAATACTCTGTCCCTCAATAGGTTTAACACCACGTTGATGGAGACAGAGTCATTAAATAGTGATTCTCTGATGGAGGATGACCTTTTAGCATCCTCGGACTTGGAGGACACGAATACCACAATGGTGGAGAGATCTGATTGTAACAAAAGTGCTGCGATTAACACAGATTAATCTCCACCACTCCAAAACGGCCTCGGCCACACTTCTTCTCCGCCTAACAACCCACGGAGAAGACATTGTGTTGATCCAGGAACCTTGGGTCGTCAACGATCTGGTATGTGAACTCAAGACTCGTGACTATACTCTCCTGTATACAAAGGAAAAAAGTAAACCAAGATCTTGTATACTCGCAAAGAGTAGCCTAAATGTTTATTTACTCTCCAATTACAGCGATCGATATATAACCTTAGCACAACTGGAAGTCAATTCACAGAAGTACTGGTTGGTCTCGGCCTATCTCGCCCACGACCATGTGGGACCCTTCCCTAAGGAAAACCTGGGGAGGACGATCGCAGATGCAGAGAAACGAAAAACTGGACTCATCCTTGGAAGTGATGCTAACGCACACCACACAATCTGGGGCAGTTCTTTTTTTTTTTTTTTTTTTTTTTTTCCGTGGGCTGGTGGAAATCTTCATAGACACGATGAGCACGTGCCCAAAGTAGTGTGAGATTTTTACTCACTAAAACCACCACCCATTTGGTATTTCTATTGCAACTAAGTATTCGACTTATCCAGCAATTTTTTTTATCACGATTATATAATATGTTTGGCAGGTAACTTTCCTTTGAGAGTTCCTGCTTTTCCGCAATTATAGCGCGGTTTGTTATTATCGGGCCAAATCTAAGGGTTTAGTTCTTTGAAGACGCCGCAATATATTTGTTTCGTCCAGAATTTGGAGGACTGTTGTGTTAACGTGTCCTAATAAACGTTTTTTATGTTTTCGTGCAAAATTTTTTGTTTCATCTTTAACCGCGGGAATACCCAGATCTCTGCGTAGATCTTCGTTCCTTATGTACCACGGCGCATTGACGAATGATCTTAACATTTTGTTTTCAAAAGTTTGTAAAATGTTTAGATTCGTTTCACTGGTACAACCCCATAGTTGTATACCATATGTCCAAACCGGTTTTAGCACTTGCTTGTATAATAGCAGCTTGTTATCAAGGTTAAGCTTCGAATATTTTCCGAGCAACCAGTACAGTTCTCTGTATTTATTCTTAAGTTCTTCGCATTTCTTTTTTACATGCGACTTCCATTTTAATTTTGCATCGAGTGTCATACCGAGATATTTCGCTTCATTTGCAAACGGGACTCGAACCGTATTTAGAAATACAGGCAAATTGTTTGTCCGTTTATACGAAAAATCTACATGGATCGATTTGCTCTCATTAAGTGCAATCCGCCAGGATTTAGTCCATTCATTAACCTCGTTAAGAGCGTTTTGTAATTTAATATTTGTTTCCTCTATTGTTGTGGCAACTGCTAGTATAGCAGTATCGTCAGCAAACGTTGCAACTATTGTATCGTTTGTTTGTGGGATATCACGAGTGAATATGAGGTACAGGATTGGTCCAAGGACGCTTCCTTGCGGTACACCTGCCATTATTTCTTTGAACTCGGAATATTCGCTTCCAAGTTTCACACGGAAGAGTCTATGCTCAAGATACGACACGAGGATTTTATATAATTGTTCTGGCAAAACTTGACTTAGTTTATAAGTAAGGCCTTTGTGCCACACCTTGTCAAAAGCTTGCGACACGTCAAGAAATACGGCTGAACAAATTTTCTTTTCTTCGAAAGCTTTCTCAATTACATCTGTAATTCGATGTACTTGGTCCACCGTTGAATGTTTACTTCTAAACCCAAATTGATGGTCAGGTAAAAGACGTGTCTGTTCAATTATGGGGTGTAAGCGACCGAGTAATATCCGTTCAAAAACTTTTGAAATGATTGGAAGAAGTGAAATAGGCCTGTAAGATTTTATTTCATTCGGTGATTTTCCTGGTTTTAGAACCATAATCACTTCCGCGACTTTCCACTGTCTTGGTATGTATTCTAATCTGATTGCTGCATTTATAATAAAAAGAAGCTTAGTTAATGCTTTCCGAGGCAACATTTTAAGAAGTTCTCCTGTAATCAGGTCATAACCCGGAGCTTTTTTAGGCTTTAGTTTCTGTATTTCCCGTTTAAGCTCGGCAATACTTGCATATCTTACTATGTTATTATCGGTTGTGCTCTCGAATATATTAATGTTTTCATTTTGCGCCGGACCATCAAATGGCTTAAATGTTTCCTCAAGATGTGAGGCAAAAACGTCAGCTTTTTCCTTATCGCTCTTTGCCCAAACGTCTTGAGTTACCCTAATCGGCGGCACAGCGATTTTTGGCCGTTTTATGACTCTAATTGCTTTCCAGAGCGAATAATTCGATTCCTTTCCAGCGGTTAGGCTTTGCAGATAAGTTTCTACTGAATGGTTTTTAAAATATTTAATCGAATTTGATAGCAAATTACTCAACCGATTGAGATGTGTTTTATCTTGCGGGGCACGAGTTTGGTGCCATCTTTTACGAGCTTTTCTTTTTTGTCTTACTAAATCTTGTATTTCACGGGGGTACTTAATTTTACTATAGCTCACTATTTTGTTCTGTTGAGGAGTATTATTCCATGCTGCTTTTTGGATGGTATTGATTAATGAGTCAACAGCGACTTCGAGTTCCAATGGGGTTCTAAGCGATACACCCAGTCGGATGTTATTTTCAATATCGTTTTTGAAACCTTCCCAGTTGGTTTTCGCGTTTGTTAATCTGGGTGGTTTTTCATTTATAATCAGTGACTCGCTCATTGTTAAAATGACTGGAGAATGATCAGAGGAAAGATCAAAGCATTCTTCAACTTTGATTCGATTGGACGGCAGACCTTTTACAATGAAAAAATCGATCAAATCCGGTATTTTTCTAGCATCAGTTGGCCAGTAAGTTGGTTTTCCCGTAGAATGAAATTCGGTATTGTACTTTCTACCTATAAAGCATCCTACCTTTCTGTGATATGCATCTAGATCCCCAGAATGTATGTTTTGCATTAAAGTCCCCTCCGATGACAAAACGTTGTCCAAGGGAATTAAGCAAGTTTTCAAAGTCAATTTTCTCAACCTTGCATCGTGGTGGGCAGTAAATAGACGATATCTTCAGAAAGGATTGTCTGCTTTTGACTTGTATAGAGCTAACTTGCATTGTTTCGATTTCTAGTTTAAGATCAATCGAATGTTCGATACACTCTTTTATATATAGTGAGGCTCCACCTCTAGCCTTATTAGATGGATGTAGAGCATGATAGTCGAGGTAACCTTTAATTTTTAAGTTCGAATTACTCTTTGCGTGAGTTTCGGATATTAAACAGATGTCTATGTCTTTTTCCTGCATAAATAATTCAAGTTCTCCAAGTTTTTGCCAAAGGCCATTGGCATTCCACGTAAGAATTTTAAGCAATCTATTCATGTTAAAGGTGGGGTACTTCTATTGCGAATACTATTTTCGAGCTTAACGAGCCTGTCAAAAATAAGTTTATTCGTTTTGCTTTGTTCCTCAAGTTTTGAAAGAATAATCGAAAATACATTTGAAACTGGGTCAGGTGAGATATTTTTTTGGGCGTTATTGGATACTGTAGCTTGAGCATACGTTTGTACATTTGGTTTTGGATGTACAAGATCCGAACGGATATCTGATGGCCGCGTAGTTTGTGGACATTTAGGTTCTTCGATTATGGCCTGCTTTTTCTTCGACATATTTTTGTTCGGAATTTTAGGCTGTTGCTTGTTTAAATTTAATTTCTGTGAATTAATACTATTAAATTTCGTCCGTCTTTTTTGCAACTCTTTAGCTACTTCGCAGCCGCGATAATTTGCCGGATGATTGCCTTTACAGTTAATGCAGATAGCAAGAGCTTTCTTATCTGACATACAATCTACCGTCAGGTGATTGCCGGCACATTTTACACACCGCGGTTCTTTTTGACAATAGCTTTGCGTATGATTGTATCCTTGGCAGCGCTTGCACTGGGGAACTAGTTTGGAATCCTTACGCATAGGCTCTATTTTTACAACAATATTAAGTATTGTTTTTATTTCATAAATTTTGTTCAAACTTTCTGTTTTATCGAAAGTGAGTATAAATAAAGGAAGGCCGCGTTTTATTACATTTCCTTCGCCATCTTTTTGCTTTTGGTCTCGTTTGACAATGTTAACGGCATCTATGACTTTATATTGCCTGTTTTTCAGATCATTTACAATGTCATCCTTTAAGCACGACGCATGTAACCCTCTAGCTACAACGCGTAAAGGCCTTTCAGATTTATTTTCAAAAGAATACCATTCTATTTTATCGATATTAAGCTTGCGAGATAATAGACGGTAACTTTCAGGGTCTTTAACGCAGACTTTCCATGTATTTTTTCTTAGCGAAGTTACTTGGTAGCCCGATAATGGCAACGATTTTAGCAAGGTATGCAACTTGTTAAAGTCGTCAATACCGATCACATTAATTGGCGGTGGGGGACGTTGTTTTAGCTGTTTCGCTTTGTTAATAATCTCTTTGTCGCGGTTTATTATTTCAGGAGAGGATACAGCTTTCCTCTTTTTAACTGGTCTTTTCTTTAAGATCCAGTCAGTTTCGCGACTGAGTTCTTCTTCATCCGTGTGGTATTCCGAATTCACGGGGCCGTTTGAACTTGTTTTTGGTATTTTAAATGAACTCTTCAGAGTCATATTTTCTTCCTTTAGATGGAGAATTTCTTTACGAAGCTCTTCGCAGAGCAGTTCGACATTGTTAAGCCTTGTTCGAAGAACGTCGTTTTCTTCCTTTAGGCTCTTATTTTTCACTGAGTCTCGTTTTTCGTGGGCTGACACTTCTGGTGTTGTCGAGCTCCTTGAGACACATATATTTTTTTGAGATCCTGATGTAGGTGACCTCGTTACCCTTGAACTTTTCCCGAAAGGGTTACACATTTGCAATAATTGGCTCTCCCCAGAATCCGTAGAGCCGACCTCCGTAGAGGGTGGATTTTCCAGTGAAACTGAATTGCCACCTGGGGTAGTAAATCTTTTCGTTGTACTCATTGCATTTTTGTTGTTTGTATACGCTTTACACTCTGTATACGGGGAGTGGATTTTAGTCGCCTTCTACGACAGGCATGCCTTACCTCGGGTATATTCTGACCCCTAACCCGAAGGGGGTCTGGGGCAGTTCTGACATTAACGAACGAGGTGAGTTACTTTTTGTTTATCTTTTAAGTACAAATCTCTTGCTATGCAACAATGGAAATGAACCAATATTCATCACCACCAACAGACAAGAAGTCCTTGACATCACGCTTGTTTCAAATCACATCCATCACATGATCAAAGACTGGAAGGTATCTAGTGAGCACTCTTTTTCTGATCACAGATACATACAATTTGGTCTGGATTATTTAATCCCAAGCAAACCGATTTTTCGAAATTATCGTAAAACAGACTGGCTAAAATACAGGGAAACTATGAAAAGTCTAGTATCCCCCGCTCAACCTAGCCCTCCTAGAAGTACCCAAGAGCTTGATAACCTTGTTGATAAGTTAACATCTGCTTTTAACCAATCACTGTCATGCTCTTGTCCACTAAGGAAACCTAGAGGGAAACAAAAACCTCCATGGTGGTCTGAGAATCTAGGTATGCTTAGGCAGAAATGTAGAAAACTATTCAATGAACGAATCCTCTGACTGGATCTCCTACAAAGAGACCTTGTCAATATACAAAAAGGAACTGAGGAAGTCCAAGCGCAAATCCTGGAGACTCTTCTGTGAAAAAATAGAGGAGACTTCCGAAGCGTCCAGACTACGAAAAATTCTATCCACTAGTCCAACTGTTCCAAGCTATCTCAAAATAAACAGATGGCACCTGGACGACCTCAAGCAAAGAATCCATAGAGCTACCAATGGACACCCATTTCCCAGGTAGCTCACAGGAAGCTTTTCAAGACGACATCAACAGAACCAATCTATTGACCGGCAGCTTACAAGATCTTATCACAAAAGATAAAATACTTTGGGCAATACATTGCTTCAAACCCTTTAAAGACTTTCTTAGGGGCTGCATCGAGCTGATTTATATTCCCAAGGGCTGCAAGGAGTATACTATGGTTGCATTCCTGGACATCGAAGGCGCTTTTAACAACGTTAATTCGGGAGCGATCATTAAGGCGCTAACATGTCGGAAAGTCGATCACTCACTAGGAATGCTGATTAATTTGCTATTAAATAGCCGGATTATCAACACATCACTGGGTGGTGCTTCGACCAGAAGACATGTCAGTAGAGGGACCCCGCAAGGTGGGGTCCTGTCCCCTCTTCTCTGGAACCAAGTGCTAAACGAGCTTTTACTTACCCTGGAAGCAGAGGGATGCCACGTGATTGCCTACGCGGATGACGTCGCTATCGGAAACACCTAAATATACTCAAGGAGCTTCTCCAAAACGCACTACATAAACTTTCCAAATGGGCGGTCAGTTGTGGACTGGGTGTCAACCCACATAAGGCTGAACTGGTCCTATTCACTAGGAAATATAAAATTCCTCACATTGACCCCCCGTCACTAAACGGAACCGAACTGGTCTTCTCAGACAAAGCAAAATATCTGGGACTTATTATGGACAGGAAGCTTAACTGAAAGCTTAACATAACAGAAAGAGTAAAGAAAGCGACGGTAGCACTTTATTCCTGCAAGAAAGACATAGGCTTGAAGTGGGGAATGAAACCTCGTATCACATTGGCTCTATATATCGGTTATAAGACCGATACTTCTTTATGGAGTAGTAGTATGGTGGACAGCACTAGAAATAGCTTTAAACAGCAAAAAACTAGCCAAAGTGCAGAGAACTGCGTGTTTGTGCATTGGTGGAATACTCCGCACGACACCCTCAGCGGCATTAGAAATTCTTTTTCACCTACTACCCCTAGATATTTTCGGCAAACAAATGACAGCTAACTCAGCCATACGTCTTAAAGCCATCCAACAGTGGTCAAATATTAAATATGGCCACTCAAAAATTCTAAATGAATATACAAATGTTCCTGGCAACACCGATTACACCCTCACCAGATTAAACTTTGATAAGAGTTTCCGGGTCACAATCCCAAACAGAAGGTCAGGGGAGAGCAACGAACCTGTGCTAAATGACTCGATCCACTTCTACACCGATGGTTCCAAAACAAATGGCGGAGTGGGTGCTGGTATCTTCTCCGACAGGCTAAATCTCATCTAAATCTTTCCGTCTTCCTGATCATTGCAGCGTGTTCCAGGCGGAACTCATGGCGATCAAAGAAGCCTTATCGTGGTTGAAAGAGAATGTAATATCTGCCAAGGATATTAGCATTTTCTCGGACATCCAAGCGGCAATCAAATCCCTGGAATCAGTCTCAACAAATTCAAAGACAACCTTAGATTGCCGATCATCTCTGCAGGAGATGTCAAGGCATTTTAACATTCACCTATGCTGGGTGCCTGGGCATAGTGACATTCCAGGGAACTGTAAGGCGGATGAACTCGCCAGAAATGGAACCAAATTACCAATTGTACCCGACACGGGTGCACTAGGTATTCCTATCGCTACATGCAAAAGCTTATTAGCGCAACATGCTAACAGCAAATCAAACCTCAGATGGAGTCTTGGCACGACGTGTCAAACAACCAAACAAATTTGGCCAAAGCTAGATTTGAGAAGATTAAAGGGACTGATTTCGCTCGATAGACCGCATATTTGCGATACCATAGGTGTTATCACGGGACACTGCTTAATAGGTAGGCACGCAGAAAGGCTAGGCCTCTTCTCAAACGACTTCTGTAGGAGCTGCATGGACGAGGAGGAGGAGGAAACAATACTCCATTTCCTTTGTAAATGCCCGTCCCTATCAAACAAAAGGAAGCTACCTCTCGGAGCTTATTATTTTCAAAGTCTCAAAGTATCCCACGGATAGAAAGGAGATTGGACAAGATCCACGTGGTATCACAACGGACCAAAGTGGTCTAAGTGTGCTGGCGAACGGCGGCAGCCACTCTAACCTAACCTAACCCAACCTACTGGCTATTCGAGAGGCTTAAACGCTGCTGAAGCGTGACACTACGGAAAAGCAAAATATTGCTATTCTTATAGATAGCCAAGCGGCCATAAAGGCCATCAACTCGGCTACCATATCCTCCAAACTGGTACAGGAATGCCGGAACGAACGAATGAGAGAGAAACCCTCTCCCATTTTATCTGCAAATGTCCTGCACTAGCAAGAGCCACATTGCGTGCGTTAGACCAACCATTTTTCGACAACCTTAGCGACATTTCGGATAAAAGGATACAAGATCTTATCCGTTTTCTAAACCTCACCGGCTGGATCTAGAGACCGCCTTTATCACATCCACAAACAAAGTTACGGAATGAGTACCTTGGTATCCAAACCTGCGATGTTGGTAATCGCGGAAGCAGTCCATATATATATATATATATATATATATTGGACATGTTCCGTGAACATTTTCCCGCGGCTTCAAAATTATAATGAAAACAAAGAAAAACATATGAGAACGTTGAATACCCTATCCCATCCCATCCTTAAAATTAATATCCTCAAAATATAGGCTTTATGGCGATGAAATACAGAAAAAAAAAATACATTGTCACAATATATTGCTCAGACAGTTTATCAAAATCTTTTGTGGTTCGACAAAAAACAACGTATTTCTATTGCTAATGCCTTGAGATGGGGTATACAAATGGTTTTTGTAAGAAAACGCCCCCAGCATGTGGGCGTAGATGAAAATGATTTGTGTACAAATTGTTTATATTACCATTGCGGAAGTATTTGCATCAACATTTTTTTCGAAAGTGTTAAAATTTGGACAAAAAGCGTTTTTTACTAAAAACGCCCCAAAAAAGTGGGCGTGGCAAAAAATATAAAAATATAAAAAAAATATGGACGAAATATAGATATTACGATTGTCTAAATATGCTGCTCAGACACTTTTTTGAAATTCCTTACGGTTTGACTTGACCAAATTTCAACACTCTAGCTCAACATTTAAGGCCCAAAAATCGGTGACACACAGGCGGACGGACGGACAGACAGACATGGCTTAATCGAATCAGCTATGGATTCTGAATCGATCCATATACTTTGAGGTATATGTATCGAAATGATTTCTCTATGTTACAAACTTAATGTCAAAACTATTATACCCCTATGGGATAGCGTATAAATACATATCACATTTACAAAATACACAATGGTAATGGAGGTATACCTTTAGGTCCGTCTTATTTTTACATCTTAGATATATAAAAAATATCGATTCGACAAATATATAAAAACGAAAGTAAAAAATATGAATATTATCGTCAGTAATTGATGAATGCATAGAAGAAATTGTAGTGTAACGAGTAAGCAGCTTTTTGGAAAAACACTCGATGGTACAGGGTAACCAGTATGGATATCGAAAAGAAAACAGATACGAGAGGATTTCTGGCCGAGATCGCAAATACGTGAACTTGAGACTGAACAAAAACCATCGTGTTCTAATGGCGTTCGTCGATATTAGTAAGTCATTTGATACACTAAGCACTGGTTATCTGAGAGAACAACAAAGGTGAAAATACCTAATAACCTCGACATAGCAACCGTTGTCAAGCAAAAATGTCTCACAACTGCTAGGAACATTATGCAACAGGACTTTGATAAGCTCTCAAGATGGTGTCATGACAACGACTTGGTTATTAGCGTAGATAAAACAAAACGTATGCATACTCGCTCAGCTATTCAGCGTGATGATAGAAGCACCAGCATTTGTTTACGAAATGATGGATGTCCAACAGCTGGAAGACGACAAGCTATTGAATAAGCCATAAAATACTTAGGAATCATAATAGATAACCCAAGACCATATCAATAAATTGCGATCACACTTGAAAAGTGTTATGTGCTTCTATCTAAGTTCTGAACCAAAAGTAGAATTCTCACTAAGATACGGAGTTTTAGCATAGGGAAATGCATCGGAATATCATATAAACAAAAACACAAACATTCAAAAGCGTCTGATAAACACAATTAACTAATAATGCTTATATCTATGTTCTAGATATCAAAGGCATCTATAGAATGACAGCAATCCTAGAATACTATGATGGCTCTAGATTTCAACTAGTGATGGGCGCATTTGAATGAAAGCATCGATTCTTATGTCTCGATTCTTTACCCAAAATCATTCTAATGATTTCGTTTTCAATTTTTCTTACACGTTGTCTTGTGAGTTGTGTTCTCTTTCTCCTTCAACTGTACTGGCGGAGAGCGCCAAACATTATTTTACTACTAACTTCTCTCACTTAGAACATCTTGAGTGATTTTCTTCATGCTTTTTCAGTTTCTTGTATCTTGTATGCTTCATTCGTAATTCATATCTCATGTCTCATATGTATATCTCGAATGATTTGTATCGAATGAAGCACAATGAGTGAGAGCTTTTCAAAAACTCGGTATTAGTAATTTTATATCAACTAATATTTCGATTCTCGTGTAGATACCTGTACTGTTGGAGGGGTTGAATTTGAATCGAGAACTGTACGAGTAGGTAACCGTGTCGTTTTTTATTCGAACTGTTGTAATTCTAAAAAAGGATTTAGGCAAGGCGATCTGCTGTCATGTGACTTCTTCAATTTGATTCTTGAAAGGATTATGCAAAACTCCCGAGCCAACACCAGACGAACAATTTTCCAAAAATCGGTGCAACTACTAGTGTATGCCGATAATATGATGAACGTGATATCATAGCGTTTGCTAGTATAGAGTAGGAAGCGTCAAAAATGAGTTTAGCATTAAATGAGGGTAAGACTAATTATATGCTGTCAACACGAAAGGACACACAACATCGACGAATTGGACAGAACGTCACCATTGACAGATATAACTTTGAGATAGTACGGGACTTTATCTACCTCCGCTATTAACTTTGACAACAACATCTCGTCAGAAATCAAACGAAAAATTACTCTTGCCGCTGTTTCTTCGGGCTAAGAAGCCAATTTAGTAGTAAAGCCCTCACTCGAACTACCAAGGCGATAATATATAAGACCCTGACCATCCCAGTCCTGCTCTACGGCGCTGAAGCATGAACCGTATCAAAAGCGGATGAAGAAATTCTTGGTCAATTCGAGAGAAAAATTATTAGAAAAATCTTCGGTTCTGTTCGCGTTGACGGGCTATGGAGACGAAGATTCAACTACGAACTATACGAGCTGTACAGCGACCCTGGTAAAAAAAACTCGGCATTGGACGTTTAAGATGTCTAGGACATGTAGAACGAATGGGCACCAATACTCCGGCTCGCAGAGTCTTCTATTCCCTGCCAGACGTCAGACGCAGTAGTGGAAGACCTCACCTTAAGTGGCGCGCACAAGTAGAAACCGACCTTAACCAACTTGAAGTGCGTAACTGGAGGCAGTTAGCTAAGGACCGGGCTAATTGAAGAGGCATGTTGGTTGAGGCCCAGATTCATCCCGGACTGTAGCTCCACTTAAATAAGTAAGTAAGTTGTAATTGTAATCGTAATTGTAATGCAATAACTGTGTGTGTTGCAGTTTTACAGAATATAATTTTTTATAATAATTTTAGTAATGGCATATGTTTTTCCTATTAGTATTAAGAAGTTTTGATATGTCGAATGATCACTCGAGTACTAATGTCTCGATTCTTTATATCATTCGATTATGCCCATCACTAATTTCAACAACCAATACAACATAACACACGCAGACGAGCACAGGGACTTTTAGAAATTCCGGAGACATTAAATGTATACTGCAGAAGACAACTCATGTTTATAAAAAATACAAATACAAATTTTTGGCGCAACAGTACCCAGGGCGTAGTTCTTTCACTAATTTGGGGTCAAGCTATTTCACAACCATTTTTTAATTCATTTTTATTTTTCTTCATCTTAAAATTAATTTAAACAAACAAAAATTCATCAAAAACTGACCTGCTTATCTATTACTTAACTAACTTACTGGCCCCATGCGGGCGCTCTAAATTAAACGATAACTTAATTATAAATAATTTTTGGTGGTGTTTTTAGTAAAATACGCTTTTCAATCTAAGTATTAAATATTCAAAAAAATGTTTGATGCAGAATCATTGGTAATGTTAATAAAAAAATTTCGTCTATAGGACATTTTAACCCACATCCACTTTTTGGGGGAGTTTTCTGAAAAAAATAGACAAGCGTTGTTTTTTGTCGAACCATCAAATAAATTATGACAATGCCACAAACAATCTTTAGGGATGATTACTTTTAGGAAAGATTGGGATAGCGTATCGACTCAGAATCGTGTTTCATGTCTGTATGTCACCGATTTTTAGGTCTTAAATTGTTAGCTATTATACAAAGCAGGTGTACAATATTTTTTAATCCGCCCACCTCCACGCCCTATTTTTAGAAAAACGTCGTTTTGAGCCAAACCTTAAGGAATTCGGAAAATTGTCTGAATAACATCCATCTCAATATCTATATTTTATCTACATAAAGTCTTTGATTACTTTTTGTGGGCGTTTTATTTAAAAAAAAAAACGTTTTTCGGTAAAATTAAGATATTTAAAAAAACGTTCGATGCAAAAACTTTGATAATGTTAATGTGAACACTTTTTATCTACGCCCACTTTTTGGGGGTGTTTTAAGTAAAAACGGGTTTTCATCACTTTTTACATTCACTTTTTAGTGTCCCTTTTGAAAGTCACATGTATAAAAAAAAAATGCGACGAACTATAAAATAAATACAGAGAACTGTACTGGTTGCTCGGAAAATATTCGAAGGTTACTTGATAACAAGCTGCTACTACAACTATGGCGTTGTACCAGTGAAACGAATTTAAATATTTTACAAAGTTTTGAAAACAAAATGGTAAAAACATTCGTCAATGTGCTGTGATAAATAAGGAACGAAGATCTACACAGAGATCTAGATCTTTAACTTCACACCGCACTATAAATTGCGGAAAAAGCAGGAACTCCCAAAGAAAGTTACCTGCCAAACATTTATGTATAATCTTCTAGGTGACTTTCTACCTTGCCGCAATGTAGAAGCTCAGTACGGTAAAAGATACTCGGGAATTTCCCCCCAGTTGAGATCAGAAGCCTAGAGTAAGTCATCCCCTCCTGTCCTCTTCCATGTCCTTCCCTCTGCCTTCCCCTTCAACCACCATTAGGTCGGTTTAAGGAGTAATGCGAACCGTGGCGAGAATCAATCAGGCTGAGGACCCAAACAAAAAAGCTCAGTCGCAAACGGAGTATCCGAATATTTGGCGAACTTCGCATTATCTAGCCTTACCTGTGTATTGCGGATTTCTGCACAAGTGGACCTCGTTTCTCCACCACTCGTGGGACCATAAATAACTTTTTAAAAAAACAAACATAAAAATCAAAGAGATCGGTTCTCATTCTAAACGGCCGGCAGCAGTATCTCAGAACCTGCTGTTGGAATAGCTTCTGAAGAGCTGGAAGGAAAGTTGAACTGCAAAGCTTCAAGCTTGCAGTCCCTCATCCCAACCAATATCCGTGTGGAGCTAAAGGGTTGAAACCCCACCCACAGTCCCTTAAGGACTCCCCGGAGGAGTACTACACAGCCTCAAATGAGGCAGAACCCAGGGCCGCCACCTTGTTTCCGCGATGCCGGCTGGCATCAGGGTCATATTAAGCTAATTGCTTCCGCGGTAAAAGATCTTTTAATTGCTAAGCAATATCCAGAACTGGTGAGGTGTGGTCTTGCTCGAAGCTAGAGTAGGTTGCGAAGGAGGAACACCAAGTCGTCCACGATCACGTACCTGGATCCCAGCCGAACCTTCTAATGTGGATGAAATAGTCCAGACAATCGCCTTCAGCAACCCCACTCTTCCGACACACTTCTTCTCCGACTAACACGAAAGGGGAAGATATTGTCCTGATCCAGCACCTTGGTTTGTTAACGACATGGTTTGTGGACTCAGGACTCAAGATTGTACTCTCTTGAATGCTAAGGACAAAGGTACACCAAGATCCTGTATACTCACTAAGAGTAGCCTAAACGTATACTTACTTTCCAATTACAGCGATCGAGATATAACTGCAGCTGAACTGGAAGCGAAGACAAAAAATTACTGGCTGGTATCGGCTTATCTCTCCCACGACCATGTAGGACGTTTCCCTAAAGAAAATCTGGGAAGGGCGATCGCAGATGCGGAGAGGCAAAAAAAGGACTCATCCTGGGAAGTGATGCTAACGCACACCACACAATTTGTGGCAGTTCTGATATAAACGAAAGAGGTGAGTTAATTTATGATTGTCTACCGCCATAACGGGTCCGCCATCTTACGTTTTTCTTTCAACTAGTGCTTATTTCGTGAATTGTAACACTTAGCTCATGTCTGATTTGACAGATAATTAGTTTTATCCTTCCGCTGAACCGCTGGTTGTGTATACGCTTGAACAACGCTGGGAAATATTGCGACATTACTTTGAAAATCATGGTAATGTTGCAGAATGTGTGCGAAAATTCCGTACGGAATTTGGAAGAAGAGAAGCACCGTCAGCTGCGTATGTTCGTTATCTTGTGAAAAAAATGAAAGAAACTGGCATCCTCATCGATAAACCAAAGCGTGAAAAGCCAACAGTGCGTACACCCGAGAATATTGCTGCTGTGGCAGAAAGTGCGCGTGAAGCGCTATCAACATCAATTCACCGTCGTTCTCAACAATCGAACATTTCGGAGACATCATTGAGACGAATTTTGCATAAAAACCTTGGTATGACGCCATACAAAGTCATATTGGTTCAGGAGTTGAAGCCAACTGACCATCCAATGCGTTTTTGCTTCGCTAAGTGGGCCTGCGATCGACTTAGAGAAGATGCCGATTTTGACAAAAAAAAATCATCTTTTCAGATGAAGCTCATTTTGACCTTGGTGGGTATGTAAACAAGCAAAATTGTCGCATTTGGGGCACAGAAAACCCGCACGCATACATTGAAAAGCCGATACACCCAAAACGAGTCACTGTATGGTGCGAATTTTGGTCCAGAGGCATAATTGGGCCATTTTTCTTTGAAAATGAGCAAGGAGTGGCCGTTACAGTCAATGGCGATCGTTATCGGGCCATGTAGAACGAATTTTTGTTCACAAAATTTGAAGAGAAGGATATTGGCAACATTTGGTTTCAACAGGACGGCGCTACGAGCCACACAGCCGAAGCTACACTCGATGTTTTGCGCCCTGTTTTTGAAGATCGCATTATCAGCCGCAGAGCTGATGTCGTTTGGCCACCTCGGAGCTGCGATTTTACACCGTTGGACAATTATTTGTGGGGTGCCGTTAAAGATAAGAGTTACGCCGACAAGCCTGAGACAATTGACGCTTTAAAGGACAATATTCGTGAAGCCATTGGTAAAATACAGCTGCACACAATCGATAATGTGCTTAAAAATTGGACCGATCGTGTAGGCTACTGCATGGCCAGCCGAGGCAGCCATTTGAATGAAATTATTTTCCATTATTAACCGGAAGGATTGTACTTTCAAATAAAAAAAGAAATTTGAGAAAATATTCAGTAGTTTTTTTATATATAAAAGTTATTTGGCGGACCCTTTACAAATCCCTTACTATGCAATAATGGCAATGATCCAACGTTTATCACCATTATTAGACAAGAAGTCCTTGACATCACACTAGTCTCAAATTACATACAGAAAGAAAACCCGCACGCATACATTGAAAAGCCGATACACCCAAAACGAGTCACTGTATGGTGCGAATTATAGTCCAGAGGCATAATTGGGCCATTTTTCTTCGAAAATGAGCAAGGAGTGGCCGTTACAGTCAATGGCGATCGTTATCGGGCCATGTTGAACGAATTTTTGTTCACAAAAATCGAAGAGGGGGATATTGACAACATTTGGTTTCAACAGGACGGCGCTACGTGCCACACAGCCGAAGCTACACTCGATGTTTTGCGCCCTGTTTTGAAGATCGCATTATCAGCCGCAGAGCTGATGTCGTTTGGCCACCTCGGAGCTGCGATTCGGCACCGTTGGACTATTATTTGTGGGGTGCCGTAAAAGAAAAGTTTTTTATAAATGAAATCGCCCCTAAAAAGTGGGCGTGGCAAAAAAAATTGTATAGACGATAGATAGATACAGTAGACTCTCGATAACGTAAACAATTAAAAAGCAAGGGTGTTCTCTTTTGCGAGTGAGTTCACGTTTGCGTATTTCAAATGTTAATAAAAGAATAGGGCAATACCAGTGTAGATTTTCATTTTAAAACGTCTTATCTTTAAAAAAAAAAATAAAATAATGCGTTTTAACTATTACATAACAGTATATTTATTTAATTTTTTTAATTTTAAACAAAAAGGATATGGCATAAAAATTTGATTTTGCATTTTCATCTTCAACAAAAGCATTCTCACTGCTTTTTCCCTAGGCGCCTTAAGACACTAATGTCATTTTGGCTAACCAGCTCCCCTTGAGCTCATTTCAGAGCCTTGTTAAAAATGTAAATGGCTTCATAAGGCTTAATCAAAGACAAATATTGTAATGAACAACGAGGAAAAAAAATAAAACTGAACAGAACAACGTATGTATTGTACCAAGATCAAGAAAAAGGAATTTCAAGTTAAAATACCCAGCCTGCTCAAACAGTTTACTGTAAACCTGAAGCAAAATTGTTGTTCACATTTTAGAATGTTCATGATTGTTCACGTTTTAGAGATATGGAGGAACAAAAACTGTTCACGTTATCCGGTATTCACATTACCCGGTGTTCACGCTAACGGGAGTCTACTGTATTGAGATTGTCTAAACATGCTGCTCAGACACTTTTTTATAAAAACAACGTTTTCTGAAAAGGGAGCGTGGCAGTGGGAGGATTTCAAAAATGTTTACACTTGTTCTGCTTTGTCGGCTAGAGTGTCTATGTACCAAATTTCGACACTCTAGCCCAAAATGTAAGGCCCAAAAATCGGTGACACACAGACGGATAGACGGACAGACGGACAGACAGACATGGCTAGATCGACTCAGCTAGCGATTCTGAATCGATTTATATACTTTGAACTATATCTATCGAAATTATTTCTCTATGTTACAAACTTAATGTCAAAACTAATATCCCCTATGGGATAGGGTATAAAAACATATGAGAAGGCTACAATCCGCTGTGCGGATCGTTGAATACCCTATCCCATCCTATCTGTAAAACGAAAATCCCCACAAAAGTGGGCATGGCTAAAAACACGATGTGGATGAAATAGAAAAAATAGTGTGCTAACTCCATTAGGGTTATATATATAACTAATCAGCCTAGGCATATAGCAATTCGAAAGCAATCAATCCATAACCCCTCAGATTAACATTTGTTTATTGAATAAGTGGCAAACCTTTATTTGACAGCTGCACCAATTGACTAACACGACTGCAATTGAATCAAGGAATGTTTGCTAGCCAATAACAATGAACAATTGAACAAGTTACCAATTGGCCAATTGCATTCAAAGTTTTCTCGCATTTGCGTTCAAACATAACATGGTAAAATATTTAAAGGATATTAAAAACCTCTTTTAGTCCTATCCATTACCTAGCAACATGTCAAAGATTCCAAATATGTATGATTCTTGATGAGTCGAACCCACCTCGTGCTAAATTTAAATGTTTACGAATTTCGCGGAAAAACAAAAACATTTAACAAATCATTTCCGAAAATACACTTACGATACGTAATCCATTTCAATATCATGATGATTTTCAACGATCAACTCCGAGCATCTGTAACGTAAACATAAAAAAGATGTACCGCGTCACTGAGCAATCGGCAATTTTACAAAAATGTCTGCAGATGGATGCCTGACTAATGTTTGCGTATAAACAATTCATTTATGTGACCACGCTACAATCTTCTCCGTCATTGATTGTTCGATATATAATCGATTTGGATTATCGAACATTATGTACTCGCTGGACTAATTAAAGTAAGCGTGGAGCGGATTTAAAAAAAATGTACACTTGTTCTGCTGGGAGAACAAAGAGCACGTGTACCAAATTTCATCAAAAAAATGTAAGGCCCAAAAACTGGGGACGTACAGACGGACAGACATGGCTAAATCGATTCAGCTATAGATTCTGAGTAGATCCATATACTTTGAGGTATATCTACCTAAATTATTTCTCTATGATACAAACTATGTATCAAAACTGATATAAACCAATGAGATAGGGTATACAAAAATTAGCACCAGCTCCGTAATTGTTCAGCGTGGGATATTTTTGGTTTGATTCCCAAAGTTGAATGAGTGCGGGTCTCTGTCTCTAAATTTCGACTCGTACACATTACGAGGGTGCTAATAGAAAATAATCGAAACAGTACAGACATGATAAATGAGAATAATAAAATTGCAGCGCTATTTTTCAGCCGCGATTTGTTTATGTTTTTGGTATTTTTGGTGTTTAAGTTCATTAAGGTGAGAGATACGTGATTAATTAATCCGTACGGTATTCGAATTCGAATTAAATGAATGGTCGAAAATTACAATGTTTACAAATGTAACTAAGTTGTTTTTCGTGAAAAATGTTTGACGCAGTAAAAATTGAAGTGGATTTTTTTTATTTGTTGATTTATTAGGCATCTGCACACGATTTTAAATTATGGCGAGGTTTGGTAGTTTAAAAATGTAAGCGAAGTGTTTTGCCTCTTGTGATATGAGTGTGCTGGAGCGGAATTCCAGGGAGTTAGGGACAGGTGCTTTTTCTGGTCACTATGCCCCACTTTTACCTTATGAGCTCACATGCCTCCTACATTGAGAAGCATCCTCGAAAAAAACAGATTAATTAAATCAGTCCCTATTTTAGACTTTTAAAATTTGTTAATGTGGATTGCTTACTCACATTACCTAGAAGAGAGCGAATTTCCATTCTATAATCCTAGTTAGAATGGACACAGTGAACAACTTACATATACTGCAATTAGTTAGGACAAAAGGTCAGTAAGGATTTTAACGGTTACTCAGGAACCTAGAAAAATTATGGTGGCGGATGAGGAATTGAGCCAACGGCAGAGCTCAACCCTAGTGCATACCCCCGTGTCCATGGGGTATCCAAAAATTAGAATGTGTCCTCCAGGTTGGGGGTTGTGCCATCAGTGTAATTTCCTTACCGCATGAAAACAGCTAGTTATAAGAAAGGCAACAGCCTCGGAGAACGGATCACCGTTGTTTGGAGTCAATTTAGAGTTAAGTGATCGAGAGTTAGTTATCGCCTGGCTGTGATATGAGAGTATGCAGCTGGAATGTACGAACACCCTAAACCGCGGGTGCTACTCAAAAACTTGAATCTGTCCTCACGCGGTACAAGGCAGATATAACCGCAATCCAGGAGATACGATGGATAGGATCAGATATAATGAAGAGAAACAATTACTAGTTTTATAACAGCTGCAACAAAAGATTGCATGTATTAGGATGAGGATTCGTCGTGGGAAATCGGCTTACTTTAAGCCGATAAGTAATCGTCTTCCTGTGATCCGCATCAAAGCTATGTTCCAAAACATAAGCCTGATATGTGCGCACGCCCCTACCGACGAGGAGGCTCAAGATCCCATCAAAGAGGAGTTTTATGACCTCCTGGATGGAGCCTACGGAGCCTGTCCGGAGTATGATGTAAAAGTAGTACTCGGGGATTGCAATGCTAAAGTCGCAAAGGAAAACATCTTTGGCGGTTTAGTTGGTAAGCACAGAATCCACGAAACCACAACAGACAACGGCTACCGACTAAGCGATTTTGTAGCAGCTCGTAATACGGTGATAAGTAGCACTAGGTTCCCAAGGCTAAGGATCCACACAGCAACCTGGCGCTCTCCAGACGGTCGAACCGCCAACCAAATCGACCATGTGCTAATCGATGCGAGGCACGCATCCAACATCCTCGATGTGCACACATTCCGAGGGGCAAACGTCGACTCCGACCATTTTCGGATTCAGAGCTCGACTGTCCAACGAGAAGAAGCTGCGAACTGCCTAGAAGAAGAAATTCGACGTTGGACGCCTTAGCACACCTGGAGCACACGTACTGTGTGAACGTCTAAAACCGTTCTGCAACACACTAATCGGCACGTACCAGTGTGGCTTCCGACCCGACAGATCGACTACAGACCAAATTTTCACACTGAGGAAAAGACCAACGAATTTCAAGTCGAAACTCACCACGATTGAAGAACAGGCGAAATCCGTTGGCCTTGAAGTAAATGAGGACAAGACTAAGTACATGCTATCAACTCCACGAATGAAACAATAGTGGAGATTCGTCGAAGAATTATCCTAGGAAACTATTGCTACTTCGGTTTGGCAAAACAAATGGGTTCAAAACTCCTAACTCGAAATGTGTGCTCTACAAAACTCTTATCAGGTTTAAGACCAGAATAACCCACTGTGCGTTGCTGCAAAGTCAGTTAGTCAGAAGCCTGGAAGGCTAGCATTCAACTAACCCGAAGATGTTTTCCTTTAGACTTTCACAAACCAAAACATCTCCCGCCGTTCAGTAGGCTCTGCTAAGGAGGTCGCAGAATTTATCCTTAATATAATCTTTAGTCTCATTGGTATTGGGTGTCCACATATGTTGCAAACATTTCTCTAATGCGAAACACACCCAAGCGATCACTAACTGGCAATTACTCCTAACCTGAGTTTTCCCAACAATAAATCCGCATTCTAATATCTGCAGTCTTTGGCGACAGCTGTTTATTGCATTATTGCAATAATGACTGCCCTATTCCGTGCGAAGGCAGAAGGAAGTTCCTGAGTAGCAGGTATGTTCCAGGTGCATACTCACAAATCGTTGCCCATGATCGCTGGAACATTTAGTGCTGAGATTGTCATGATCACCCAATATTTGTTAGATAATTCATCAGCAAATGGGATATTGTGACATTTGATGACATACATGTGGGATTACATTTTTGATTACATTCCTGGTTCTATAAATCATATATCAAACAAATCCATTTTTTGTTTAAATTACAAATAATCTAATTTTAACATGAAATGTATACTTAAGATGACATATAAGTCCAATTGGTCACATAACACTTGTTAAGTACGTCTTTGCCTATTAGTCATTCAGCAAAACAAACAATCATGGCAACCACATTCCAATAGCCGATTATGCGCTTATGCGAATCAAAGTCAAACTGTCATTTGTCAGTTTTAGTGTATGCGAATTTTCTAATTGCATACGTTTTTTAACTGTAACACACTTTGAAATTCTATGAGGCTACAGTTAGTATCAACTTTAAAGCGAAATCCGGATTTGGACAAACATGTAAGACGTCCACTTTTTGTTAATTGCAGGAAATTCCCTAAAAGCTAAAAATAGGTATTGGATGAGATTGATTGTAATTCTTTGGAGGCAGGAAGACACGAAATTATTTCACGCTCCAACCGAATAATTTTATTAGGTGTTAATAATGAAGCTTTTTTAATGAATGTCTGGTACCATCGTTTTTAGGAAGTCAATTATGATGAATCACACACTTGTTCAAGAGTTTGCCGAAATAGGTTCTGCCAAGACTTGTGAGTGCGTCAGCCAAACATAGAATACCATCAACAGCAGCACGAATTCTTTCAAATCTATTCTTAAAGACTGGGAGGTTCGGTATCTTAAGAGGTTCTCCTAATGAATTGGTAGAGCGAATTGTTTAATTGACTTGAGTCATAACATCGTTTGTGTTGTTCAGTTAACGAATGAAGGTAAAAGGTAGGAGAAAAGAGACCAATCGACTACAGAAGATGAAGAGACCATGCAGAGTGTTGTGAAATACAACCATGACAAAAGTAGTTTGGTGTTGGGTTGATATTTTTTTTTTTTAAACAAAATTATTTGACAAAACAATCCCTGAAGTGAGGTGTTGGTCAGCTATGAGATCATGTGACGTGATCTTAATAGTTACACCTACGATAATATTGATGTTGACAGCTGAATAAATATTATATAATGGCGCAAATGTATAGTCGTTTAAAGTACACTTTAAAATTATTTAATCACGTACTAACGCGTTTGATAATTATAATCGTCGAAAAGTGTACTTTAGCGTTGTCACTCTGCATTAAGGGTAGGTGTCCCATGCAAAAATAGGTTTGGAGTTTTGCGCTAAATTGTATAGCGTTCACAATTGTCCGTATATTTAAATGAAACAAACGGTGATCGATTGGAAATATGTTGAGCAAAATACTTGTTTAGCATTAAAAAAATATTAAAATATCTTTGGGCCTCAAAATCGCCTGAAATGTAGAAAAACCATACAAAAAAGTTAGATGCTATTTGTGAAAGTTTTCTATATCTTTAAATACATATTTTTTATTTATTTTATATTTTTTTTTCTACAGACAATAGATTTGCACAGCTAATGAGGGTCTTATTTTTTTGTGAATTTTAGTATTTATCCCGAAAAAAAAATACACAAATCTATGAAAAATAAGGTAAATTTACAAAGTTTAACTAGATATAACTTCTAAAGTATGAAAGTCAAATTAGCTTTTTTACAAAGCCACTAGATACATATGTGCAGATTCTTTTTTTTTTTTCAAACGTTTTGGGTTTTTTGGCTGGGAAATCGATAGTTATATTTCCTAATTTTTGGAAATAATTTTTTAATCAAGCGACAACGCATAGTACATACCGTATCGGTCTTAAAAAAACATGTTTTTTCTTCTAACATATTTAAAAATGCAATTCAATATGACATTATTTGCAATGCCGCTGTGAAAAAAGGACAACCAAAACGATTCCCACATATTTTTTTTTTATTTTTATACCCTATCCCATAGGGGGGTATATTAGTTTTGATACATAGTTTGTAACATAGAGAAATAATTTTGCTACATATACCTCAAAGTATATGGATCGACTCAGAATCGCTAGCTGAGTCGAATTAGCCATGTCTGTCTGTCCGTCCGTCCGTCCGTCCGTCCGTCCGTCCGTCTGTCTGTTCGTCACCGATTTTTGGGCCTTAAATTTTGAGCTAGGATAATGAAATTTGGTATATAGGATCCTTGTGCGAGTCACCAGAACAAGTGTAAAAATTTTTGAAATCCGCCCACTGCCACGCCCCCTTTTTAGAAAAACTTATTTTTTGGCCAAACCGTAAGGAATTTCAAAAAAGTGTCTGAGCAGGATATTTAGACAATCCTAATATCTATATTTCGTTCATACAAAGTTTTTTGCCACGCCCACTTTTTGGGGGCGTTTTTAGTAAAAAACGCTTTTTGTCCAAATTTTAAAACTTTCGAAAAAATTTTTGATGCAAATACTTCCGCAATGGTAATATAAACATTTTGTCCATAGATCATTTTCACCTACGCCCACATTTTGGGGGCGTTTTCTTACAAAAACCATTTGTGTACCCCATCCCAAGGCATTAGCAATAGAAAACCGTTGTTTTTTGTCGAACCACAAAAGATTTTGAGAAACTGTCTGAGCAATATATTGTGACAATGTCATTTTCTGTATTTCATCGCCATAAAGCCTATATTTTGAGGATATTAATTTAAAGGATGGGATGGGATAGGGTATTCAACGATCCGCATAGCGGATTGTAGCCTCTCATATGTTTTTTTTAGTATTTGTATTAATTTATTCAAAATACAAAATAGTATTTTTCCACACGGTTTTTAAAATTTTGATGTTGGAAAAGTTGTCTATTTTGCGTTTTTTTACTAGAAAAAAGATCGAATTCACGCACACTAGGAAGTTTGTTTCAAAATAATGCCACTAGGTGGTGAGTTGGTGACATTCTCTTTTCATTATTCTCTTCTGTAAATACAGGCACTAGGCAGGCGAGATATATGTTATTATGTAGGTATGTAGGTATATTTTGTTTACTTTTTCGGGTTGACTTGATGAAAGTTTGTGTGGACTTCACGTGGTTTTACATGGTATAGCCCGTCCCAAAGTACCTGAAAATATCTTGCGCAGGTCTCTTCACATCAGGGATTTTATTCTCTTAGAGAAAGCAAAACTACTTTTCCAACAAAAACTACAGCTAAAAAAAATGTGTGCGCATTTCATAAAGCAAGCATACCCCTGCTTGCGAAAACATCTCTCTCGATCGACGATCGAGGAATGACTGATTGTCCACACAGAACCGTCGTTGGCGCATGCAATAGATACACTTTACCCACCCCAAAGAAAAGGGAAATTTGCTGGGTGTTGCACTTCTCAAATATGTATTGATAAAAGCCAGAGCTATGAGTAACAACTATTAAAAAGGGTTAAAATGGAATTTCCATTATACTTTGTGAATGGTTAATTGAGAAAAGATGGGTTTTTTTACTCACTTAAAATAGACCCGTCTTGCCGGATACAACTTTGGAAAACCCATGTTTTCAAGTGAATAAAAGGTATATTTTTCCGCGTTTTTGCATGATTTTATAATTTTTTTCTTTTCTTTTATGACTTGTTTGACCTTTACCACACTATACCTATTATTACTTAAAAAAAAACTCATATTAAATTTTACAAATGCCAGGAAGCAAGACTGGTGACTACCATAATGAGATGAACTACGAAAACTTTTCAAAATGGTTAAGGGAACAAGTTTTTTGTAACTTAGAAGAACCGTCAGTTATTGTTATGGACAATGCAACATATCACAATAAAATTGATGGTACTGTCCCCAACTCGTCATCATTAAAGGCTGATATGATTAAATGGCTATACGAAAACAAAATACCTCACCAACCAGCTAGCTGCAAAGTACAGCTATATGGATTAATAAAACAAAACAAGTCCTCCCGAAAGCTTCAAATTGATGACATCATTAGGAGTGCAGGCCATGAAGTCTTACGATTACCCCCTTATCATCCGGACCTAAATCCTATAGAAAATATATGGGGAATGGTAAAAATCAGAGTAGCAGCAAGAAATACAACTTTTAAACTGGACGATGTCAAAAATATTGCGGAAGAAGAATTCAACAAAATAACTCCGGAAAATTGGAACTCTGTTTGTGAAAAAGCAATACGCACAGAAGATGAATATCATCGCGCAGAAATTGCATGGGATAGAATAACTGAAAGAATTGTTATACACCCAGCAGATGATTCATCTGATGGAGATGATTTTGAAACCGACACAACGGATTCCGATTAATATTATCCACTATTTATAAAACAAATAACTTTTTATGAAAAAAAAAACACTATTTATAACTCTAAATAAAATCTCAACTATTTATTTTTTCAAACAATATCTTTTTTTGATACGTATTCATTTTCTTTGCTTTACATTATTTTATGTCAATTTTGATATTTTTTATTATTTCTTTATTTTCTTGAATGTAATGTTCTACTTCGTGCATGAAACTTTTTTCATGAGTTACTACAATAATTTATTGGTGAAACTCAATGACAGTTAAAACACGTATCAATAATAAAACAATTACGTTTTCCAATATCGCTGCAAAAAAGATAAAGTACAGAAAAGCATTAACAATTTCATGCGATCAAAAATACCTTAAAAGAGAAAATTTCCCTTAAATGGGATCTTTCTTCTTTTATGGGACGGACTATACAGGTCGTTACATTATTGAAATATTTGCTATCGCTACTGATGAATTGTTTTGTATGTGTAGGTTTGCACGTACAGAAAGGGTTGAGTGAGAAGTAAGTCAAAGTGTATAGAAAGAATATGGGAATATGGGATAAAATTACCGTTTAATTCCCGTTCGTAAGAGGGGACAATTTATAATAGAGTTGTTCATGAGACTATCTCCCTCCCAAGTGCGTTGTCTCTTTTTTTAAAACGTCAAAATCGCTTGGAGGAAAACAATGTGATATTTTATATGACGGGAGTACTAATTTTTGGATAATTTGCTTTGATTTATGAAAATATAATTGATAACCAATGCCATTGCAAAGCGTGAACATAAATCCGAGTGCAAACGAAGTTGATTAGTTTTCGTCTAGTAAAGATTTTTATGTTCTTATTTTCACAAACAACAACAACTCTGAATATTTGTATTTTGTTTATAAATTGTTCTGTTCTCATTTAGCACTTTTACACAATTTTCAAGCAATTTTAAAAATGTTCAAAAAACAACCCCTGTCCCTTGCCAATGAATTTGTCCACATACAAATGTCAAATGTGTTTGTTTTCCTACAGAAGCTGTCAGTTTGTCATTGACACTGACGTTGTCCTGAACAACTCTATTGTTTGTTTCAGTTTGAGATTTTGTACCCCTGTACCGTCCGTCGGTTCGTCGGTCCGTCTGTTCGTAATGGTCTCCCCAGCCTAAACGACTTGACCGATTTTCTTCAAATTTCGTATCCAAGTTTGTTTTGGTCATAATTCTAGGCCATTTTTTTTTGCTTTTAGCCATGTTATTAACGGTACCTGCCATATAAAAATTATATATAACCGCAATTTCTCGAAAACGGCTCTAACGATTTTGATTAAACTTTTTATATATTATAAGCATATTAGTTCCAACAAAACTGCATACCCAGTTTTTTTTTCGAGAAAATCCATATAACGGATATTGTCATATAGGCCATATAAAGAAAATTGTTAATTTCTCGCAAACTACTATTTTGGAATTTTCAGTTTTGGCCAATAACGGAAAATCGTTATTATTCACATAGACACCGACTCCTTCAAATTTCGGAGTAAACGATCGTATAATCACATTTTGACATTCTATCAATTTTGGACATCAATAATAAAAATGTTTCGTGAATTTGATTTTTTTATTTACTAATTTTTCGAAACTTTACAATTTACATATTGATTGTAGGAATGTTGTAAAAAATCGTGTTTCGGAAGATCTTCCTCAACGTCAACAACATCGACGAACGTTGAAAGTAATCACGTAAAACATCAGGGTCAGGAATTTGAAATTCCTGTGGAGGTGGACATTACAGTGAAGGACAACTGTAGTTTTCTTCCGGAGGGCAGGCGTATAATTGATTTAAATACATTTCTCAATATGTAGTTTAAAAAAAATTTCGCTGCACGGAAAAACGTTTATATATTTTATAAAGGGAATTAAGTCCGCAACCGATACCGCAAAAACAGTGCCTGCCAGGAGGACGAAAAACTAAATTTATTAAGAGCTGATATTTTAAATGTCCCTTACCATGCTTTTGGAAGACATTCAAAATGTGCTCAGTATTATTGTGCCGGTGTGAACATTGAAGAAAAGAATTACATAGAAAAACTCGAAACCGATGGACTTCTAGAACTCATCAAATTGTACATATCGAGAATGATTCAAAATGCCCAGAGTTTGCTTTGCGGGTATAACTCATATGTTTGCGAGCAGTTTAACAGTGTTGTTTGCCAATACGTAGGTGGAAAAAGAATCAATTTCTCTTTAGGCCAGTCTTACAGCAACAGGTGTGCGTTAGCCGTTGTACAATTTAATTCGAAAAGAGCGTTTACCGAATTTACTAAGACCAGCAATCACAGCGTGGGCACACCAAGTAAACAACTTTTAGTTCGAACGGAAACCAAAAAACTCAATGAACTAAGAAAGAGAAAACTATTTCGCAATAACAATAAACCTGCTCCAAGAAAAGAAAACGAAAAGCTCCTGCCGACAAAAATTGTGGTAATGTTTATGACATTCCAGAAATGTGCGACTTACAACCCGAAGCCATTGAAAAGAAGAAAAAAGAAATTGAAGAGCGCTTAGAAAATAACTCTAATTCTAGATGCGAAATAGAAGAAAAACAAGAGACCAGGCAAGCTGCGGAAATTGGCATGAATTAAGAAAGGAAATGGTAACAGCTTCAAATTTCGGAAAAATCTGCAAAGTCAGAACCGTTGCCAGTTACCATAATATTGTGAAAGCTTCTCTTTATGGAACATTTACTTTTTCTAGCGTCGTATGGGGCAAAGAGAATGATAAAAAGGCTATAGAAAAACTTCAGGAAGAAGCACATATAGAAGTTCAAAAATGTGGCTTTGTAATTGATAGTGAGGTGCATTTTCTAGGCGCAACACCAGATGGTATGGTTGTGAAGTGAAATGTCCCTCGTCTTCAAAAAATATGAATATAGACGAAGCTGTAAGTCTGAAAAAAATTACATACATACAAAAACAAGAGGATATATGGAAACTTAAAAAAAAACCCACGACTACTATTATCAAATTCAGGGCCAACTACTTATCAGTGGCCGACAAATGTGCTATTTTGGTGTATGGACTTCCTGCGATTTCGTATGGTTTACTTTTAAAAAAGACGAAGAACTTTGGGACACAAAAGTAAAGGAAAAACTAATTTTGTATTACCAAAATCATCTTCTTTTGGAGCTGTGTGACCCCAGAATTCCAAGACAAATGCGCGTATGGAACACATAAATCATCACATACTATAATGGTACATAATATGGCTATTTTTACTGTATCTTTAACTGATATAATTATTATTTTATATGAATTAATAGCAAAAAACGACCACGACTAATGACTGAAGTTTCTTGGAACAACATTGGGAATATTTTAGGTTATTTAGTACAAAAGGTAAAAATATTTTCTGTTTAAGTTTTTTGTTTTATTAATAATCAAGAATATTTGTTTCCTTTTTTCATCTTCGTTTACTACTTACCTTGACGTGGTGAAGATGCTCAGTATGTTTTTTTTAAATCTCTGGTTAAAGAACAGAAGCGAAAAAGTAGTAGTAGGTTAACATAGGAGAAAAATGTTAAGACTGTGTTTCGTTTGTTTATATGTATGTATAAAGTTTTAGATGTCAAGTATTCAAACTTTACTTTAAAATTCGACTCAAATAGTATTTGTTTGGTTACTTTTACACTTTGAACCTACAAAAATTAATTACAGCGGTTAAATTAACTTTCGTAAACTTCTTTGTTTTATATAAGGTGCTTAGGTACCTTCATAACGAGCATTAATAGAAGATGGGGTGACAATTACCTAGATAAATATCTATAATTTTTTGTTATTTGATTTAAAATTAAAAAAAATCCTACTATTGTTGCGACGAAAATCAGTAGCACTATTGTCTACCGTCCTATTATTTGAGAAATCGAATTTTCGTCCAAAGAAGTGTTTTCCTACATCTCATAAATTAAGAAAAAAGTTAACCTAGGTAAGGTTTACACATTTTTTTAGAAGATATAAATGAAAACCTCATAAACTGCTTTACACCTCGCTGCGCGGCAGCCAGCAACAACTATATCATTATACCCTATCCCATAGGGGGGTATATTAGTTTTGATACTTAGTTTGTAACATAGAGAAATAATTTTGCTACATATACCTCAAAGTATATGGATCGACTCAGAATCGCTAGCTGAGTCGAATTAGCCATGTCTGTCTGTCCGTCCGTCCGTCTGTCTGTTCGTCAGCGGTTTTTGGGCCTTAAATTTTGAGCTAGGATAATGAAATTTGGTATATAGGATCCTCGTCCGTGCCACCAGAACAAGTGTAAAAATTTTTAAAATCCGCCCACTGCCACGCCCCCTTTTTAGGAAAACTTATTTTTTGGCCAAACCGTAAGGAATTTAAAATAAGTGTCTGAGTAGCATATTTAGACAATCCTAATATCTATATTTCGTTCATACAAAGTTTTTTGCCACGCCCACTTTTTGGAGGCGTTTTTAGTAAAAAACGCTTTTTGTCCAAATTTTAAAACTTTCGAAAAAAATTTTGATGCAAATACTTCCGAAATGGTAATATAAACATTTTGTCCATAGATCATTTTCACCTACGCCCATATTTTGGGGGCGTTTTCTTACAAAAACCGTTTGTATACCCCATCCCAAGGCATTAGCAATAGAAATACGAACCACACAAGATTTTGAGAAACTGTCTGAGCAATATATTGTGACAATGTCATTTTCTGTATTTCATTGCCATAAGGCCTATATTTTGAGGATATTAATTTAAAGGATGGGATGGGATAGGGTATTCAACGATCCGCATAGCGGATTGTAGCCTCTCATATGTTTTTATTCTTTTTTTCACAATACAACTCAACTTGATTTTTTAGAATAAATATAGAGAGAGATATTTGTTTTCAAGTTATTTGCTTGCCCCCGTATTAATAAAAAATCACTATCCGCTCCTTAACACACGAGTTATGTAGCTAACGGATAGTGAGCTTATCCGTTTGCTATCTTTTGTTATTAATAAATATATTTTATATAAATGTTTGTTATCCGCTCTCTCTCATAAAAATCCCGACAGAGCATGGCAGCACTTTACTAAAAGGTACTCAAAATAATACGATCCAGGTATAGGTACGTATGATAAAATAAAATAATAAAAAGTACGATAATGTGAGTAATGTACATGTATGTGTAAAGTCAATGAAATCGAGAAAAATATTTTTGAATTGAAAAGCTAAACGTCATCTCACAAATATTAAAAGTTATCCGCTCCTTATACACGAAATTAGATGAGTTAAGTTATCCGTTGTAGAAATGTTTTTTTAATAAGAATTACAAGTTAACCGATGTGTTAGTGCTAACTCACCGTTTTTCGTTGTTTATTAATAGGGTTGGTGTCTGCATATTGCATATGTATGTAAGTAGCTAGGTATATGTAATATTTATTCTGCGCTTGCTACATTTTATCTTTTCCTTGAGTTTTCATCTGCGTTGAACCAAAGAGCCCAAGAGTAAAATTATAGAGAGCTTACCAACACATTCAAATGAATTTACATGAAATTTGAGTTGGTCGGTCTGGGACACCTACCCTTAAAGTTAAAGCGACCGAAACCTCAATTTAAATATTTAATGAAGAGTTGATTTGATTTTCGATCAAATAAATTCGTTAAAATTTTTTCGGAAGAAGATTTTGATATTTTTGAGCATTATGAGTTATGAGGATTATGAGTTAACTCTTATAAACCTAAAGTTTATAAAAGTCGTGCGAATCCTTATGACGACCTTGATGATGGAGAGTTTTACTTCCGTTCCTGTAAAAAATCGTGGGCTTCCTATTCCTATTGCATTAAGCATTTTTTTTTTCAAGCCGGCAAACGAAAAACAGCTGAACTTCGATTAACAAAATTATAAAATTCTCCATTCGTGACTATTTTGCAAAGACCAAGTGCTCCCAATTAACTGCTGCATTCTCATTTTTTATTCTCTATCCTATCTACAATGAAAACAAAGCAGCGTAGTTTAAGTCAACTCAACTTTAAAATTTGATTAAATGCCAACATTAGAGGTGTTCTGCCTCAGTGTGCGCCGCAACAAATTTGTTTGGTCAAGAAATTGGAGGACCATGGTGTTAACGTGTCCTATTAATGAATTGGACTAAGAGATATTTGGTTCCAACTGTAGAAAGAATCGGCGCACACTTCAGGGGCATCGATTTCTGTTTTGAGGCAACGCTTTCTGGAGCGCCTAATCTCGGTAAGAGGCAATTCAAAGTGGACTCCTCTGATTTAGCTCTTTACGATTAATTTTGTAATCCTTCGTTTATGTGACACGTCCAAGACCTGAAATCCTGGTATAAATTTCCAAAATACCCGCTGTTATAATAGTAAAGGTTCAGCAATTTTTAATTGTTGTTTGTGATTATCAGGGTTAGTCTAAGGTTTAGTTTTTTTTGTATAGACGGGCAAGCAAGGGCAAGATTAGCAGTGACAAAATCTGTACCCCATTACTCAACATTTTAGCCTCAGAAAGAATACTCTATAATGATTTTCCAAGAAAGTAAACGTTAAGTCACTGCCGCTTAACGTATTTCCTCAACAAGTATGAGCATGTCACCTAATAACAATGTCTACGCATAAAGTCGCAGGTATAGTCTGTTTCAGATGTCATTTTCGTCAAATCTTGCCTTACCTTTAATTTAAACATTTTACACTGTCAAGTCTTTTGCTACAGTCCAATCATTTGCTAATTATCGGACTTTAATGTTTTAATGGCAAACATTTCGAACCAGCTAACGTTGTGCGAAAATATCTTTCAATCAATGTCGAAAGGCGAAAGTCCACACAGGCAGAAGCAACAAGTAAGCATATGTTTACTCAACAATTGACACGGTGTTGCCAGAAAATCCACACTCTTAACTCTCATTTTATTCGCATTTTGTATCTGCGCACGTCATCACCATTTTAATAATAACCAGCGCAACAGATGGTATCTAACTTCACCATCGCCGCAGAGGGAATCTCCTATGGTTGTTCTTTTGTATAGCTTTCAAATATAGGTTCACTATATGCAACACTCCCACAAACGGAAATTATCAATAATAAAGGATTAATGATCTCAGCTGGGGATTTATATTCGAGTCAAACGCGTTATTATCAATTTGAGCGATCATCATGTTCGCACTTAGTGAGGAAGACACTCGTAGATCTGTGAATCACCCGACTGGCATCGATTGACTGGCACTTGGGAGAGTTTTGTAACATAGCAACTCGATTTTAGGTGGTTATGTGGATATGTTGTTCGTTCTGCCTAATTCGTTTCCATCTGCCACATGGTTGTTGGATCTTTTTTGGTACATTAATTTTAAGGATGAAATGGTAAAGGGTATTAAATGATCCACATAGTGGATTTTAGCCTTCTCATATGTTTTTATACCCTATCCCATGGGGTATACTAGTTTTGACACATAGTTTGTAACAACGAGAAATAATTTAGCCATGTCTGTCTGTCTGTCCGTCCGTCCAGACGTCACCGATTTTTAGGCTTTACATTTTCAGCTAGGATAATGTAATTTGGGATATAGGATCCTTGTCCGTGCCTACAGAACAAGTGGAAACATTTTCAAAATCCGCCCGTGGCAGTCACTTTAAAAAAAAAAACGTTATTTTTGGTCAAACGGTAAGGAATTTTGAAAATGTTTGTGATCAAGATATTTAGACAATCCTTATATTTTTATTTTGTCTATACTTATATCATTTTTTTGCCACGCCTACTTTTTGTTAATATAAAAATTTTGTTCTTAGATCACGCCCACTTTTTAGAGGCGTTTTCTTACAAAACCCATTTATATACCATACTCCATCGCATATGCAGGAGAAAAGCGTTTTTATAGTTTGTAACATATGTATCAACACATGAAATTTGGTACACGTGCTCTTTGTTGCTCCCACCAGAACAAGTGTAAACATTTTTGAAATCCGCCCACTGCCACTCCCCCTTTTAGAAAAACGTAGATTTTAGCCAAACCGTAAGGAATTTTAAAAAAAAAGTGTCTGAGCAGCATATTTAGAGAATCGTAATATATTAAGGGTTGGGCAAAATCCTCATCTTTCAGTTCTTCTCGCGGGCGCCCACCTGAAAATGACTAATCAGCATGCCTGTTTAGTGTCAACCAAGGGTTCCACTTAGATATTGACCGTGCGCTGTAACTCGTTGCAACGGGCGACCAATAAATCCCGCCTACTCGTGGGAAAATTGAAGTACCTTTAGAAAAAACATAGAGAATGATGCCTCTACAAATGCATCAACAACTAGGAGTGTTTTAGAACAGCCTGTCGATACCGACACGACACCTGCCAATCGGGAAGGGTCACAAATTAGCGATTTCGAGATGATGAGCCTAGAAGAGAAATTGTCTCATCTTAGCGACTCAGCCTCGGAATCAAGTTCTGTATACAGCATCAGTATACTCTCGGATGAATTGCATCCGGAATATACAGACGCGCTGGGGACCCCTGGCAAATCGGCTCAAACTGATTCCAAGCGCATCAGGTTCACGCCAGCGGAACAGCGTCGTTTCAACAGAGCGCTGAAACAGGGTAACAGCATAGAGCAAGCCCGCATCATTGCAAAAACAAAAGACGATGCTCTTCAAGAAGCCAAACGCAAGAGATCTGAGGACAACACACCACCTCAGTCCGAAGCGAAACGAGCTCGCACTGGGAAAACAACCTCTGACAGAACCACCTATAGAGATATAGCGAGCTATGTCAGATTGGGTGTCGTACCAGTCGATATCGGTCGCAATCCTCTCACAAATGAACAAATGATTGATACAAGAGAGGATTATGGACATCACGATCGAACTGCGCGACGGGGATGCAAATCGAGCTTTCCGCGGGACAACTTTCAAAGCCGGATGGCTCTTGTTAGTATGTGCGGACATCACCACTTTGACTCACCATCACCCCACCATCAAATGTATCAAAGCGATGCTTGAAAGTCGGAAAATAACTGCTTCATCAGCACTGACCTCAGTATCAGTAACAGCCGTTAAAGGCTGCCCTCAGGGAGGAGTGCTCTCACCCCTACTATGGTCTCTGGTTATCGATAACCTACTTCAAGGCCTAAGTAATGCAGGTTTCAATATAATTGGATACGCCGATGACCTAGTCATCATAATAAAGGGCAAAGAACCAAACGAGGTTACAACACGTTTGCAAAACGCCCTTAAGATAGTCATAGACTGGTGTAGTAAAGAAAGTCTTTCTATAAACCCTAGCAAGGCTATCACCGTCCCTTTTACAAAAAGGAGGAAATTAAATCTTACCCAAATTTCAATTAATGGTACATACATTGAGTATTCCAACTAAGTAAAATATCTTGGAGTGATCCTCGACAAAAAACTAAGCTGGAACTCCCACATTAACAACGAAATTCAAAAAGCCTTAATAGGACTAACACCCCTCCACATTTATATAAAAAAAGTGGCAATTCGCAGCTCAGCAAGTTTGACACAAGCGGAAGAGTTAAACACTAGTGAACACCTTAAACTAATTGAACTTCTATCCGAACTTCCAGAACTTGACATGACCTGTGCGGTTACAGACCGCTTATCAAAGACACTATGCTTCGACACAAGATTCTCAACGGAGATCACAACCAGAGAAGCATGGTGTAGCAACAACCCACCAAACTGCCTAAACGGCCTAAGTGGTGTACGGATGGTTCTAAAATGGACTCAGGGGTAGGAGCTGGCATACATGGACCAAATAAAAACATCCCAATACCTATGGAAAAAAACCCTAGTGTATTCCAAGCTGAGCTTCATGCCATAAAAGAATGCGCAAACATAATACACAACTCAGGTATTTTCCCCCTAAAATCCACTCCCCGTATACCGAGTGTAAAGCGTATACAAACAACAAAAATGCAATGAGTACATCGAAAAGATTTACTACCCCAGGTGGCAATTCAGTTTCACTGGAAAATCCACCCTCTACGGAGGTCGGCTCTACGGATTCTGGGGAGAGCCAATTATTGCAAATGTGTAACCCTTTCGGGAAAAGTTCAAGGGTAACGAGGTCACCTACATCAGGATCTCAAAAAAATATATGTGTCTCAAGGAGCTCGACAACACCAGAAGTGTCAGCCCACGAAAAACGAGACTCAGTGAAAAATAAGAGCCTAAAGGAAGAAAACGACGTTCTTCGAACAAGGCTTAACAATGTCGAACTGCTCTCCGAAGAGCTTCGTAAAGAAATTCTCCATCTAAAGGAAGAAAATATGACTCTGAAGAGTTCATTTAAAATACCAAAAACAAGTTCAAACGGCCCCGTGAATTCGGAATACCACACGGATGAAGAAGAACTCAGTCGCGAAACTGACTGGATCTTAAAGAAAAGACCAGTTAAAAAGAGGAAAGCTGTATCCTCTCCTGAAATAATAAACCGCGACAAAGAGATTATTAACAAAGCGAAACAGCTAAAACAACGTCCCCCACCGCCAATTAATGTGATCGGTATTGACGACTTTAACAAGTTGCATACCTTGCTAAAATCGTTGCCATTATCGGGCTACCAAGTAACTTCGCTAAGAAAAAATACATGGAAAGTCTGCGTTAAAGACCCTGAAAGTTACCGTCTATTATCTCGCAAGCTTAATATCGATAAAATAGAATGGTATTCTTTTGAAAATAAATCTGAAAGGCCTTTACGCGTTGTAGCTAGAGGGTTACATGCGTCGTGCTTAAAGGATGACATTGTAAATGATCTGAAAAAAAGGCAATATAAAGTCATAGATGCCGTTAACATTGTCAAACGAGACCAAAAGCAAAAAGATGGCGAAGGAAATGTAATAAAACGCGGCCTTCCTTTATTTATACTCACTTTCGATAAAACAGAAAGTTTGAACAAAATTTATGAAATAAAAACAATACTTAATATTGTTGTAAAAATAGAGCCTATGCGTAAGGATTCCAAACTAGTTCCCCAGTGCAAGCGCTGCCAAGGATACAATCATACGCAAAGCTATTGTCAAAAAGAACCGCGGTGTGTAAAATGTGCCGGCAATCACCTGACGGTAGATTGTATGTCAGATAAGAAAGCTCTTGCAATCTGCATTAACTGTAAAGGCAATCATCCGGCAAATTATCGCGGTTGCGAAGTAGCTAAAGAGTTGCAAAAAAGACGGACGAAATTTAATAGTATTAATTCACAGAAATTAAATTTAAACAAGCAACAGCCTAAAATTCCGATTAAAAATATGTCGAAGAAAAAGCAGGCCATAATCGAAGAACCTAAATGTCCACAAACTACGCGGCCATCAGATATCCGTTCGGATCTTGTACATCCAAAACCAAATGTACAAACGTATGCTCAAGCTACAGTATCCAATAACGCCCAAAAAAATATCTCACCTGACCCAGTTTCAAATGTATTTTCGATTATTCTTTCAAAACTTGAGGAACAAAGCAAAACGAATAAACTTATTTTTGACAGGCTCATTAAGCTCGAAAATAGTATTCGCAATAGAAGTACCCCACCTTTAACATGAATAGATTGCTTAAAATTCTTACGTGGAATGCCAATGGCCTTTGGCAAAAACTTGGAGAACTTGAATTATTTATGCAGGAAAAAGATATAGACATCTGTTTAATATCCGAAACTCACGCAAAGAGTAATTCGAACTTAAAAATAAAAGGTTACCTCGACTATCATGCTCACCATCCATCGAATAAGGCTAGAGGTGGAGCCTCACTATATATAAAAGAGTGTATCGAACATTCGATTGATCTTAAACTAGAAATCGAAACAATGCAAGTTAGCTCTATACAAGTCAAAAGCAGACAATCCTTTCTGAAGATATCGTCTATTTACTGCCCACCACGATGCAAGGTTGAGAAAATTGACTTTGAAAACTTGCTTAATTCCCTTGGACAACGTTTTGTCATCGGAGGGGACTTTAATGCAAAACATACATTCTGGGGATCTAGATGCATATCACAGAAAGGTAGGATGCTTTATGATATAGGTAGAAAGTACAATACCGAATTTCATTATACGGGAAAACCAACTTACTGGCCAACTGATGCTAGAAAAATACCGGATTTGATCGATTTTTTCATTGTAAAAGGTCTGCCGTCCAATCGAATCAAAGTTGAAGAATGCTTTGATCTTTCCTCTGATCATTCTCCAGTCATTTTAACAATGAGCGAGTCACTGATTATAAATGAAAAACCACCCAGATTAACAAACGCGAAAACCAACTGGGAAGGTTTCAAAAACGATATTGAAAATAATATCCGACTGGGTGTATCGCTTAGAACCCCATTGGAACTCGAAGTCGCTGTTGACTCATTTATCAATACCAACTCAGGTATTAAAGGCGCAAAAACATCCATATATTCACGGACAGTCAAGCAGCTATAAAAGCCCTTAGCTGCTTCACTGCTTCAACTCCCTCCAAACACTCAGTTTTAGGAACAAAACCAGACTATGGTGGGTCCCCGGACATAAGGGAATTGAAGGTAACGAAAAAGCTGATGAACTAGGCAGAAAAGGTTCGGAAACCCCCTTCATTGGACCTGAACCCTTCTATGCAATCCACAAATCAGCCATAAATCTGGTCATTAAAAACTGGGAACAAAACAAATGTTTTTCATACTGGGGAAACATCCCAGGCCTAAGACAGGCCAAAAGAGCTATTCAGCCCTACAAATCAGATGCCAATAAGATACTAAATCTTCGCAGGCCCGATATCAAAAACTTAGTAGGCTACCTAACTGGTCACCACGGTCTGCGATATCACCTAAATAAAATACATCTAGTCGACTCACCGGAGTGCAGACTATGTCTAGAAGAAGACGAAACAGCCGAGCATATCATATGTGAATGCCCGGGCCTTTACGGGGTGAGAAGGGAATCTTTCTTCAGGGAATTTTTAAATCCCGAAGAACTGAGGAAATCTTCGGCTGAAAGTATTATCAGCTACATTAGGAAAGTAGAAGCGCTACTAACCTAAAAAACATCTGACGGCAAGCACAATAGGTCAATCTTTTAGGTCGATGTGTATATTACTGCTTAGGCAAGTCAGAATTAAAAAAAAATCTATATTTCGTGAATATAAAGTCTTTTTGCCACGCCCACTTTTTGTAGGCGTTTTTAATAGAAAAAAAACGTTTTTCGGTCAAATTTTAAAATTTTCGAAAAAAAACTTTTGTTGCAGTAATATTAATATGAACATAACTAATGTACTAAACAGAGAATAGTCGCGTGACTTGAATTCCATCACGTAATACAAACAATTTATTAACAAAGTATCGTCGACAAAATAAAAGAATTTCAAAAATGTCGCTTGATTACTATAGTGACGAATCCAAACATACAGAGTCATTTAAAAATCAAGATTGAATCAAATTCATATAATTGCGTGGAATATAACGATCATTATGGTGTTATTTAGATATTTGAAGTACAAATAATTATTATTTAACTAGCCACTATAACCTTAACGAATTCGTATTAAGGCAATACAAATTATAATACATGGTTAAAGGGTTCCCCAAATTGATTTGCTACAATACAAATGAATGTAATAACAATAGGGTGTATGTATACAAAGCCTGTGGGCAAGCACACATGCAACAGTCTAAAATTGACACATAACATCGACTATATCAAAGTCACAAAACACCATTTACAACAAAAACGAACAAATTAAAATATCACCCATTTCATGTAACCTTGAAAATTATTAAATTTAAAAATATTTAATCCGCTGTGCGGATCCATATCCCATCCCATCCCATCCTTAAAATTAATATCACCATTGTCACAACTCACAATATATTGTGCAGCCAGTTTATCAAAAAAATTGTACGGTTCGACAAAGAATTACGTTTTTCTATTGCATGTGCTGTTGGGTAGGGTATACAAATAATTTTTATATGAAACCAACCCTAAAAAGTAGGCGTGAGTTGAAATGATGTATGGACGAAAAGTATTCTATTATGTATATTATTTTTAATTTGTACCAAAAACCGGTTTTTAATGGAAAATGTCCCCACAAAGTTGGTGTGGCAAAAAAGGGCAAGGGAAGGCACGTGCCCCCTCCAGTCTGGCTTCGAACTACTACATTTGTCTACCAACATTTTATCAGTTGTTAATAGGGAATTTCGACTAACTGGTCATTTTTCACTCGATTTTTTTTTCGTCAATTTCCATAGCATGACGATGACAACTCTAGACTTTCGTCGAATAAACCTCTACGTTCTATTGTTTTGCCCCCTCTTGTATACAATGAACATTGTTTACTGGTCATAAAAATCAATTTAATTTTTAATTTCATGCTAAAAATTTGTTCACATAGCTCTTTCACTGTACACGGTTAAGTCATACGAAAAAATATTCTTTGCAAAATAGCTCAATTTCCTATAGAAAATGCTGTCAAAACTTTTTATTGCGTTGATACGTTCTCGGTATAACAGTATCTCAAGAATACCACTAGAAGTCACTTTTTTACTTACGATTATAGGTATTATGTAAAGGTAAATTATGGATTTGTACAAAAAAAAATCTTACAATCAAACATGACATTACGAAAAAAGTGGATCTGCAAACTCCGTCCGTCTGTCTGTATTTATTTACCCCCTATTAATAAACAACGAACAACGGTGAGTTAGCACTAACACTTCGGTTAACTTGTAATTCTTATTAAAAAAAACATTTGTACAACGGATAACTTAACTCATCGAATTTCGTGTATAAGGAGCGGATAACTTTTAATATTTGTGAGATGACGTTTCGCTTTTTCTCGATTTCATTGACTTTCCACATACATATACATTACTCACATTATCGTACTTGTTATTATTTTATTTTATCATACGTATACCTGGATCGTATTATTTTAAGTACTTTTTAGTAAAGTGCTGCCATGCCATTGATATAAAATATATTTATTAATAACAAAAGATAGCAAACGGATAACCTCACAACTCGTGTGTTAAGGAACGGATAGTGATTTTTTATTGATACGGGGGTTAAACTGTAAAAAAACGAATATTTTTCTAAATATGCTTTGTGATGATGCGTTGTGTATGATGAACATTCACAAAAATTTAGTAAAAGAAGATACGGAATTTTATAATAAAATTATAGATCGTTTTGGTAAAAAAAAACACGAAAACTGCAATTCCTGTTTTCAAAACAATAAAAATACATTTATAATGATCATTATTTTAGTATTTTACTAAAATAAAAGAAAAAAGGTGAGTTGGTTCCATAAGAAAAATTAAATCAATTGTCAATGAAATTTAAAATCACCTTAAAAATTATATCAAAATATTTTGTGTTTGTTCACCAGATTTTTCGCTTCGGTTACCTAACCGTGGATGTGCAATAATCGTTCCATTTTCCAGTTTATCTGTCAAACTCATTCTGTGGGATATTCTTCTTATTGTCTGTGGTGTGTTATTGTGTTTATTTTTGTAAGAACTAGGGATGGGATTGAAATATATGTTTCCTAGTTGGTTCCGATAGGCTCGTCGTAAATCGAAAATGACTTACCGAAGCAATAGAAGTGAAAAATTCAGAAAACAAAAATCCATTGAATATTCAATTAATACAAAAATCAGAAAAACAGTGTTTGGTGAAAGGATATGAGTTTTATTACATATATCCGGCTATATAAGTCAGTCATAAAATCATAAAAAACACAACAGTTATTTTATGTGTTTTGGACTTCGTCTGTCGGAAAAAGCGTCTGAATAAATCATCGTTCCATTTATTAAAGTGATCTAATTGTTCATATAGGTGATACTGCCACCGTTGAATCACCAATAATTGGTAGTGATCGTCCTCACTCTCATCACTACTCCACGAATCCCAAATGCAATTTCCAAATAAACTAAATTTGTAATTAATAAGCGATTCTTTGGAAACATACAAATTTGTAAGAGAAATCAATTCTGGTGAAACAATATTAAAATTCAGAATATCCCCTACAAACATGATACACGATGCTTAAATCATGCCCTGACATGGTCAATCGATTAACATCAATCACTAACGTGTGGTTGTGAATATATATATGTATGAGTCATACTCACGTGACGTCATGCTGATTGATGTGTGTAAGGGTTGGATTGACGTAATTACTTCATTGCGTTTGGTGTTGCGGAAGAGAAAACATGGTTCGTTTTTCTGAACCCTTTCCAAGTCTGGATTATAACGGGTGATTTTTTAAGAGGTTTAGAACTTTTTTTAAAAAAAAAACACAAAAAATTCGAAAAAATGAATGAAATATTTATTTGAATCGATAGTTTGAACCTTGCAATTTAATGTTTAAAGATAATTTCATGCAAATGTTGACCGCGGCTGCGTCTCAGGTAGCCCATCCGCTGTGTCCAATTTTGGCATACTCTTTCACACATATCGGCCGGTATCTCACGAATGAATGCATGGATGTTGGCTTCCAGTGCGTCAATCGAAGCGGGCTTGTCCCTATAGAGATTAGCCTTGACATACCCCCACAAAAAATAATCTAATGGTGTCAAATCGCACGATCTAGGCGGCCAATTGACCGGCCCGAAACGTGAAATTAACTGTTCACCAAACTCATGTGGCACCGTCTTGTTGAAACCACATATCATGCAAGTCAAGAACTTCCATTTCGGGCAATAAAAAGTTTGTTATCATCGCTCGGTAGCGTTCACCATTGACAGTAACGCTGCGATTCGCATCATCTTTGAAGAAATATGGCCCAATAATGCCGCCGGCCCATAAACCGCACCAAACAGTGGCTTTTTCGGGATGCATTGGTAGCTGTTGCAATGCTTCTGGCTGATCTTCACTCCAAATGCGGCAATTTTGCTTATTTACGTACCCATTCAACCAAAAATGAGCCTCATCGCTGAACACAATTTTTCGATAAAAAAGCGAATCCTCGGCCAGCTTTCCAAGAGCCCATTCACCAAAAATTCGGTGTTGTGGTAGGTAGGCTGGCTTTAGTTCTTGCACCAGCTGTATCTTAAAAGGCTTTACGCCCAAATCCTTCCGCAAAATTTTCCACGTAGTGCTGTAACAAAGGCCTAACTGCTGGGAACGGCGCCGAATCGACATTTCGCGGTCTTCTGTCACACTAGCTGATACGGCCGCAATATTTTCTTCACTACGCACAGTACGTAAACGTGTTGGTGGTTTAATGTCCAACAAAGTAAATTTGGTGCGAAATTTGGTCACAATCTTCCGAATAGACTGCTCAGAAGGTCGAGAATGCCGATCATAAAATGGAAGCAGCGCGCGATGAACATTTCGAACCGAGCACGAATTTTGATAGTAAAATTCAATAATTTGCAAGCGTTGTTCATTTGTAAGACGATCCATGGTTAAATTGCAAACCAAACTGAAGCTGTTTGACAGTGACACAAGGTACTAAACACACGTCAGCTGTCAAAACCAGTGTTGCCAAAACCAAACCAGCTAAAAAATCACCCGTTATATGTTGAATACCATATGAGGGACGCGTTTGTTCCACTGCGGTCTTACTAACGTGGAGTATATACTTTTAAGGTTACCCTGAAGTCTAAGATCGTTCATATAATAACCATTTATTATACGATTTCGATGTTAAGCTTCATAACGTTATTGTTATGCAATTCCGACAAAATATATATATGAGACTGAAACCGCATACAGTCTGATATATTACTATACGAGAATATAATTTTAAATCGTCCGCGAATGTTAAAACGTTACAGAACTTAAAAATATCGTAAAATTAATTTAAAAACCAAATAAAAAGCAATGGGTCTTAATGGCTACCTTGCGGGACACCGGATGTTACATCAATTTCACAAGAAGTATAACCATCTGTCTTAAACATTTGCTTTCTGTTTGTTAAATAATTATAAATCCATTTAAGCATTGAGGAATGAAAATCGAACGATTTTAGTTTTGCTAAAAATAGGTGTGTTCCACTACATCAAAGGAATTTGTAAAGTCAGTGTAGAAGTACATAAACTTTTAATCGTTCCTGTTAAATAAACGATTTTTTAACAAAGTTATTGCTAGCACAGGACTGAATAAAACCATGTTGCTTATTTGAGATTACCTCTTTTACTATAAAGAAACGCTTAAGGTGCATTGTTAAGGAGAATCTTTTCTTCAAACAATTTAGGAATCGTAGAAAGCTTCAATATAATTAAATCACACTATACACATTATTAGATAAGAACTGAGTATCCAATTTTATTTAAGAGAAATGTAAAAACACAGCTACACATTTTAGTTCAATCGTTAAATCCCCATTTAGTATTTGAAAAACCGTTGTATAGAAAGCAAACTTAGTTTTGGCCATATATTCATTATTCGAAAAACCCCACAAAAGAGGCCCAGAAAAGACTAAATGCTTTGAAAAAGGGTATGATAATCGTACCGTTTAGTGGTATTTTTAATCAAAAACTGTTTTTACATCAATTTTCCGCTTGCGCCAGTCATGATTTCTCGTTCGCGACACAAAACACAATGAACTAATTACGTCCATCCAACCCTTACATACATTAATCAGCATGACGTTTGATTTTAGTCAATCAGACTTCATCAAATGTGTGTGACTGACGTCTGAACAACGCTTGCAAATTGTGCAAATTTATTTTTAAAATCATGGTTCTGTATCGCGCACTAGATCCATTTTACGGTCAACATAATCGTCCATCACAGCATTAATTCGATTAAGTATGGAACGTTTTCGCAACAAGTTTAATCCAGAGGTACAGATCTTGGTTTGTATGCTTACAAATCCAACTCGTGCAAGAATTGAAGGCACAGGATCACCTAGCAAGGCGTAGATTCGGTGAATTGGTCCAAAACAAGATTGCGTTGATCCCAATTTTCATAAGAGAATTTCGTTTAGCGATGAAGCTCACTTTTGGTTGAATGGGTACGTCAATAAACAAAACTGCCGTATTTGGAGTGATGATAATCCTCAAGTATATGTTGAGACACCGTTACATCCACAAAAACTGACTGTTTGGTGTGTTTTATGTTACAGTCAGTGGTGACCGCTATAGAGCCATGATTACTGACTTTTTCGGTCATTAATTGAACAACCATGATGTGCAGGAGCTGTGGTTTCAACAAGACGACGCAACATGTCACACAGCTCGTGCCACAATTGATTTGTTGAAGGAAACGTTCGGTTAGCACATAATTTCGCGTTTCCTGTGAATTGGCCTCCAAGATCGTGCGCTTTAACGCCGCTTGACTATTTTCTGTGGGGATATGTGAAGTCGGTAGTCTACGCCGATAAGCCCGAAACGATTGACCACTTGGAGGACAATATTCGCGGTGTTATTGCCGATATGCGACCACAAATGTTGCAAAGTCATCGAAAATTGGACCTCTAGATTCGACACGTCCGAGCTAGCCGTGGCGGTCATATTCCAGAAATCATATTCAAATTATAATGCCAGACGATTATCTTTCGAATAAAGTAAATTTTATGTCAATTAATTTTATGTCAATTTTCATAGTTTTTTTTTTGACTGAAGCTACCTCAAAACATAGAATTTGTAATAAAAAAAACTTAAATTCCAACTTTTATTGAAGGGACCTTTAAACACAGAATTGTAATAAAAAACTCAATTTAAAACTATCTCGTCGTTACAATTTTTCCCTATACTACGTATACTGGGCAAGTAAAAAAGGATTCGGCAAGAATTCGTTTGTTATTTTGCGACCCAAGTCTGCCTCTGGCAGTTTTTACTTTTATATAGGCGAGAAACTTCGGTAGGACTACACTTTAGTTATAATGATGATTAATAAATCAATCTAATAAGTTGCGAAAACTACAAGAAACCACCTACTCGAATACTTGTTTCAAATACCTTTATTAACATCATCGTACAAAAAAATACATCAAATTTTTCCGAGGTTTCCCATCGCAAGTATGTGATTCTGAATTTACAAGAAAATAAACGGTTTAGCTATTAATAAGTTTGCAAATTACTTAATAGGTGCTTTGAAAAAGTACCATACACGCCAACACAGATAAACTTACACCCTCTACTTCCAGGTAATTGTTCACAAGAAGCCTTTCCTTTTCACAACGCACAGTGGCGAATCGATGGCCAAAACCCGTTAGAAAAATATTGTCCAAACGGAGTTTTTTTTGTTTGTGGGTAGTTAATACAATGCTAGGTAATCATACACGCCTATGTTTTAGTTCTAAACAACTAATTGGCGCAACGACATCAGTCCAAAGTTTGACCACTCATCGAAAAAAAATTATTTCTTGCCTAGTCGGTGAAGATAATTCTAATTGCAAAGTAAAAGTGTGTTGCGATTTGGGACTCAATATATTTAATGTATACATAAAGTCGAACCTAGATGTTAACAGTTATTTGTTTTCATGCTAAATTAAATTTCACCGTTATTTTTGTACAGTTGCAAAAGGTTTGCGAAAAATATGTTTCGTTTGCACTAAGTGTTAATTTCAATAAGTGCAAAAGTATCAAATCCATCGGAATACAGCCTGAATATTGACTTATTTGAAAACATTATTTTCTGTTCTGTTTTTTTCTAAAGATTTCAACTGCTAATATGTGCTAATTTCTAACATTTTCATTCAAAAAGAAACTATAGGTAATTAATTAATAAAAATAAAAATAATAATAATTTAAATAATGATTTAGGTTAGAACATGGAACACATAAATTTATCTCGGGAATCCTTACTCAACTATTATAGAGAGTGTTCATCTCAAAATGCAACGGAAAAATTCATCTTTTTAGTGAACAAGGTCCAAAATGTTGTCTTAAATCAAGACGGTTTATTACCTACTTCAAAGCAGTTATTATCTAAATTTATCAGTCAATACAAACAAAAATGGAACAAAGTTAAACGAAACGACTCGTTTTTTAAGAAAAAAGAAAAGAACTGGTTAGAAAATAGTATTGCTTTTCCTATTAATATTCAAGCAAGTAGTGGCGGTAGTGGCGGTAGTGGGCTCAGTGGCGCGATGGTTAGTGCGATGAACTGCCGCGCAGAAGGTCTGGGTTCGATTCCCAGCCATAGCAACACCTAAATGATTTTCACTGGACCTCCTCTCGTGATGATCTGACAAATCGTCCGAGTAGTATCAATTGTCAAGAATAGCTTATCTCAACTTAGCCGTTCGGAGTCGGCATAAAACAGGAGGTCCCGCCATCGTGCAAAGAAGTACACACGCACACATGAATGGTTGTGAGAAAGCTAGGCCCTGGGTACTAACGAGCCTGTTGCGCCAAAAATTTGTATTTTTTTTTTAGTGGCGGTAGACCAACAGTTCCATTTTCAAAATGTAGCAATCGGTCGAAGCGAAGAAAAACCGAACATTTGCGATCAAAATTCGAAGCTGAGGAACTAGTGTATGCTGCTCAAATGAAACTTAGGGCAGAGGGCAAGACATCTGCCGCAAATGAGATTACACAATCCTTTATTTCATATACGCCTGATGAAGCCTTAGCACTTGTTGTAGGAGCAAAGCTTACCAAATTTCAATATAATTTCATGAGGCAGTCAGCAAGTGAACACAACTGCAATATGTATCCTTGCTATGAAGCAGTCACAGAATCTAGGAAGAAATGCTACCCCGAAAATTTAATTGTAACGGAATCCTCAGCTTGGATTCCTCTTCAAAATTTACTAGATCATACTGCTCAAAGATTATTGAAGGCTCATGGTGATGCATTCACGTCTTTGTCAGAAAACGAGAGGACAAATATGTGTATGATAACCAAATGGGGCTGTGATGGTACTTCCGGCCAAGCAGAATACATGCAAATATTTGAGGATGAAACCATTTCAGATGCTAGTATTTATTTAATTTCGATTGTGCCTATACAACTTGAATGTGAAAATGTAGATGATGAAAATAAGCAAGTTTTATGGAAAAACTTAACAGCATCTTCACCAAAATATTGCAGACCCCTAAAAATATTTTTCGCAAAAGAGACAATCGAATTAATAAAAAAAGAAACCAATTACGTAATTGCTCAACCGGAAAATCTAAGATTTACAGAGTTAGAATATGAGAACAAGAACTTTTTAATTAAACATAGACTGATTTTTAGTATGATTGATGGTAAAACCGCACATGCTGTAACGAATACACCATCTTATCAAAGGTGCTATATTTGTAACTTAACTTCTAAGGACTTTAATAAAATTTCAGTATGTTTAAATCAAGAAATAAGCCAGGAGCAATGCCTTGACTTAGGAACATCAACGCTACATGCGTGGATACGATTTTTTGAATGTACCAATAACAAGAAAAAGGAGGTTCAACAAAATTTTCGAAGAAGACTTGGTTTAATAGTAGATAAGCCAAAACCCGGGTATGGCACCTCCAACACTGGGAATACAGCACGGACTTTTTTCCGAAACTTTGAGATATCTGCTGAAGTCACTGGAGTACACAAAAATCTAATATATAGTTGTTATATAATACTCCGTGCTCTCTCCAGCACTACTGCAACAATAGATACCAAAAAGTTCAAGTTATATTGTCTAAAGACTTCAGAAATCTTCGTTAAAAATTACCCTTGGTATAGAATGCCTACGAGTGTACATAAAATTCTATTTCATGGATATCAAATTATAGAACACGCAATAGTGCCCATTGGTTTGTTATCAGAGGAAGCGCAGGAATCCCGAAACAAGGATATTAAAAATTATAGAGAGAGGTTTTCCAGAAAAATGTCACGTACAAAAACAATGGAAGATGTTGTCCACAATCTTCTTATATCTTCAGACCCCTACATTACAAGTCTAGTGAATAAAAACCAAAAAAAAAACAAGTCTCATGTCGACTATCCCGAAGAATTGAAGAAGTTATTTTTAGTTGTCTAATGATTTAGAGTTTGTTTTTTAATTTTCTCCATTTTATAAATAATCAAACATAATAAAACTTATTTGAAAAGGTTAATTAATTGTTTTTAATGACTTTACAATGATAAAACAGTTGTTACAAACTTATTTGTGGTTTTGGCCAACTTTTGTTCGCAGCCCCGCCACTGTGCAACGGGACGTAAGCACTTTTATATATTTAAATCCGTCGATTGTACGAGCGCGATACTATTTTTAAAAAATGTAAATTATAAAAATTCACGAGCCAGCAACCCACGTTTTAGCTTTAGTTCTTTCACGTCATGACGGTGATCTTCAGATACCGTCATCCACTAGGGTGATTTTTTTGTAACGCGTTCGTATCCTCCAAACAAGTGTTTTATTGGTTCCAGTTGAAGTTAACTTTTTTGTATTTCCATTTACCCTCGTGTGCCTAGGGCTTTTGCGCGAAAACGAAAAAAAGCTTCCAATCTTGACCATATCGTGAGATAGAGCTTTTTAAATCGTCTCGAGATAGTATCGACAGCCAATGAATTTGCTATTAGATATTTAAGCGATCGAAACTGGAAGTTAAAGTCATTCGAGGCGGTAAGATCTTAGCTAATAGGAATAAAAATTTTCCTTCAGACGCGATTTTAAAGAAAAAAGTGCAAAACAAAACAAATAAATAGCATCTAGTGACATAAAAAATATAAAGAGTTCTAAAAATAGTGAGAAAATAGAAAACAATTATTAAAGTGAATAGTAGTGAGAAATAAATAAAAATCAAATTAAACAAAATGAATACAGAAGAGTTTAGGAAATACGGAAAACTTATGATCGATTACATCTGCGATTATTCAGATAATATCGAAAAACGAGATGTTGCACCTACATTAGATCCCGGATACCTGAAACACTTAATTCCTGGTGAGTGTTAACAATAAATATACAAAATGCTGAAACACGAAAAATTGGACTTAATGAAGCAAAAGAAAGTTTATTCGAAATGTCAGCGTGAACGAATTTCATTCAATAATGTCACGCAAACACATCAATGGACTTGCAAATATAAAAGGAAACAAAGAATGAAAGAATATGTAGAATGTACTCATTAATTCATTTGGTTGCGTACGATTGAACAAAAAAAATGATTTCTTGCAATTTTATTTACGTTCTAAATAAAAGATTTTGGGTCACTTAACCAACTTATTTATGGAACTACCAAGACATTTTCTGGCTGATTTTAGTCAGTCTTTTAATAAGTTGTTGCAAATGGTTCTTTATTATATACGACTCTAGATTTGATTTCATAACTAGCGTGCATGTGCAAAGTTATTACTTTTTCCACAATGAGGACCTCCTGTTAAACGCCGAATCCGAACGCTAAATTTGAGAAGCTTTTCATGAACCCGTTACTCTTGGATGTTTGTCAGACTTTCGCAAGAGGTGGAGGTGGAGTAGTGAAAAAATGTAGGTGTAGTCACTTTCGGACATTGAACCCGGTTGTTTGTCGAAACATCAAGGAATGATCCAATAAATTATTGTCAAAAACTCAGTTTTCGGTTCGTTTCCATGTTCTGCATCAAAATTTAGAATCAAGAAATTTTCTAATTCAATTTGTGGTTTTTGAAATACTTGATAAATAAGATAAATGACCATCAAAGATCATACTTTATTATGTGTGAACTTGTTGATTATTTTCACACACCACTATTCAATCGATAACTAAACACATTTGCTTTCACTACATCGCGGAATCAGACCAATATAATCAAGGTCTAGTTGTAAAATCCCGAAAATTGTATGTCACATGAAATTATTAACAAATTGGTCGTCATATGCAACATAATGCCCAAAACACAAATGCAGTTTATCAAACTTAAGTAAAACCAGAATTTAGAAACTACGGATAAAATAATAAATGCTAGGGTTAGTTTTGATTTCATAAGTGATTATTAAAGTTGGTGGCACAGCTAATACATTTTGAATTATCAATTTTCTGGACAAAAATCTATTGTAATCTATCGAATCTGCAACGACAACTCCGTTATCAACTTTTAGCATTCCAACTTACATTTCATCAACACAAAACCTTTTCTTTTGTATTCTATATTGTTTGTTAAAATTTGTGTTGACTACAAAAAGTATTTATTAAATATTAGAAGCGTTTTTTCTCTTCTTAAAGGAAATCCAGAAAGTAAATGTTCTGACTGCTGGGATTAAATTACCTGTCATAGTGATAGATTTACGATAATCGCTGAATGCAATAGTTTTATAGAAAAACAAAATCTTGTTGGCAAGTAATCGTTTAATGTTAAGGGTGGGTGTAAAAGCTCCCGTGTAAAGATTCACTGACACATATAAATAATATAAATTTTAATTTTCATACTCTAAAATACGAACCCCGGGTAAACTATCAAACAGCAGAAAAAAAATTAATTGTCAACAATTGTGTTTCACTACTTTTTCTTCAATGAAATGAATGCATGAAATTCAAATACAACACAATTTCTTATTTCATAGCAGAAACAAAACTACATTTCTTGCATGAAATGTCAAAAATATCTAACTGCATGATTTCTTTATGGGTCAGTTGTAGCAATCAGCAAAAAATTGTTTTGCTTTTTCTGAACATAAGCTATGCATATGTACACTTAATAACATACATTTCATCTTGACATCAATGAATTACAAAAAAAATGTAGATCATGTTGACAATAACTCTCAATGGTAGCTTCACTCGAGCAACCAGACCAATCCCCCAAACATTTGAATTAATGCAACGCTCATGTTCCACCAAAATAGTGGGTGATTCCTATGACACATTCTTTACACCATTTGCTTTTACGATCTTACTTTCACGCGTGGGATTTTGTGTTTACACAGTAGTGGTGCTGCGGTAGTATATAGTTGGTTTAAGTAAATTTTTTCTTAGAAAATATTTATTTTAACTGCATAAACAAATCAGTCTATACAGACCCTAAAGAAAGATTTCAAGCTTGTTCCTCTCTCTATCACATTAATTGTCAGGTGATGGTACATTTTTTATACACACAAAAAAATAGGAATCCCTTTAAGGTCAATTCAATGAATAAGGTATCACCTAATTGGTGTAAACAGAACTAAAACAAATTAACTGGAAATTTGTTTGTTAGTTTTAAAATAAAAACAATCAAAAACAATATTAAGTTAAATCAGACCCGGCGCTGAGCGTTTGATGGAAAAGACATTAATTTGGGTTTCACAAAACGATCATTAAGAGTTTATTGGAGGCAATTAGCTACAATTTTATAGACTTTCTGCTTTAATGGTTATTTTAATTATTGTGCAATATAAAACACTGTTTACAGACTTTTAGAATATTCTTTTAGGGAGGAAAAGATACGCAGGTGTAGTTTTCTAATTGGGTCGACTTTGAAATGGAACAACACGTGTTAAATTTTATTTTAACGAAATTTATATATTCGTAAGTCGATAAATTAAACAGCTAATATGTTTGAGTACTTATGTCGTTTTCATTGGTACTCACAATCTGATAATTCTCTGAATAAAATTTAATATTTCAAAAAAGAAAAACGCTTCCGATAACATATTTTCTTACCAATGAAAAACTTCATTAATCTTATTTATGGGTTAGCGGTAGTCAGTTTTTTTGCTTTTTGTTTTATTATTAACGTATAAACTATAAAGCAACAGTTTTTCTTCATACTTTTCTTGGGAGAATTTATAGGTTTCTAAATTTTTAAAAAAATGTATGGACTAGTGTGTCTTTAGTATTTAAAAACTAAAAATAATTTGCAACCGGAATTGTAGTGATATTTAGAAATGCATTCATAGTCGGTTGAATATAGTTTTTTGGTCATAACCAACAAAAAGGTTTTCCTTTCGTAAAAAGACTACTAAGGATTGACATGACATGACATGACATTAATATTTATAACCATACATACATTTAAACCTTGTCTTATTTTTGTAAAAATGATATATCTGTCATTACCCATATAGGGCCTCAAACCTAGCTTTTCCCTTCATTTTGTGTGTGCGAAGTTATAATTTCTGCCAGAAAGAAGAGGACCTCCGGTTTAACACAGAATCAGCAGTACAGCAAGTTTGAGAAGCTTCTTATGACAATATTACTCTTGGATTGGTAAACATCCTTTCGCAAGAGGTGAACATTGAAAAACATTTAGGTGTTGTTTTTCGGGACCACTAACCACTAGGCCACTGCACCCATTTTTGTAATGCTCGTAATAAATAAAATCCCAATTATGTGATAGCGAGTAGACGTGTTTTCCAGTGTTTATGCAATTTCTGTTACTGTTTTTACTTTAGTTTGTTTATAAATTAATTACTTAGTTTTGAATTCGGTCAGTGCATTGTGTCGAATTAGTGTTTAGCATTACTGATTAAGTCATTTAACAGCATTCTTTATTTAACAAAAATTTAATATTTCATGTGAAACGAGTGGTGGGTGCACGACTGGGTTGTACACAACTTTCTATTTCATAGCGAGTTAGGCGTTAGATCAAATAGTACGCATTTTGATTATTAATGCTTAAAATGATATAAATAATGTCGAAATACGAACGTTTACTCTGAACTTTGAAGCAATCGGTGTTCGTTATTGGCCAAAACTGAAAATTCCGTTTAGTGATAGTTGGGCTACAACTAATAATGTGGAATTGTTTGAAACTATACTAGTAGTATATATGTATATTAAATTTCATTCAATTTGACATAGTAGTTTGCGAGAAATTAACAATTTTCTTTATATGGCCTATATGACAATATCCGTTATATGGATTTTTTCGAAAAAACTGGGTATGCAGTTTTGTTGGAACTAATATGCTTATAGTATATATAAAGTTTAATCAAAATCTTTAGAGCCGTTTTCGAGAAAATTGAGGTTTTGTGTAATTTTTATATGGGAGGTACCGTTAATAACATGGCTAAAAGCAAACAAAAAAAAAATGGCCTAGAATTATGACCAAAAGAAACTCGGATACGAAATTTGAAGACAATCGTTTAGGCTGGGGAGACCATTACGGACAGACGGACCAACGAACCGACGGACGGAATTCCAAAAACCACTTTTTTGGGTTCCGCTATCATCGTAATGTTAGAATCAATCAAAGTATCGATGTCGAAAATTTTCACGAAAACAATATCTTTCTCTTTGTAAGAGTTAAAAATTAAAATTATCATATTCTCGTGGCAAGCGGTATTTTCGTTGTATCATTTCTTGTGTTGTACTCTCCCTAGTTCCACAGTTATTTGCGTGTTGTTAAATTTTGTTTTAAAATTTGACTTCTCCCACAGTCTTCCTACCACCAATAATAAATAACACACATCAACAGCAACCGTATTAGCCCATGAGGTAAGGCGTTCAGCAACATTGGCGAGAACGTTCTTCTTTCGTGGGTTCAAATGAAGGCAAGATCATTTGTTTTTATTTTTTTTTTTCTCTGTTCTTAATTTTCTCACGTTACGCATTGCCATTCGACCACAATATCTTATTGCATTTTTTTTTTCAATTGATAAATCCAAATTGAATTTTTGCAATAAAAATGGATTGTGTGGCTTAAAAATGCGTTGAAACAAAAAAATTCCAATAACGCTATTTTCGCCTGTTATGGACCATGTGGAAAAATGTTTCATGCGAAATGCGTTGGATCTACTAACGCATTTATAGATAAAAGAAACGCAACTGAAGCCATTTTTTGGTATTGCACATCGTACCTAAGTTATCCATATCAAGTCTTGTTTTTAAAATTTCGGCTTTTAAAGCTAACATTGTTAAGCTCTCCAAAAGCTTTAAGGACTTGTTAGACAGTTTTAATCATGCAGTATCCACAGACTCTGCATTTTCTGACCCATGTCTGTCCATTGACGCTTCCACGTCTACAGAGCCTTTGCAATCATTTGACCATAATACTTCCAAAGAAGAAGCACATATCATTAACCATCCTGAAACACCGTCCTTACAAACTGTCCCGTCCCATGCAGCCAGTGATAAAGCTGTGATCAACGGTTTATCCGACAGCTGAACGCTCTAATCTCAGAAGTCAGGATCAAAACAAAACTAATTTGGTTCCTAATCTGTTAGTTGGTTCGCATTCAAGCAATACTTCTCCTACTGCCCTAAATACATCACCTAGTGCAGTTCCAACAGTGACTGCATCTGTTTCTTCAATTGAATCGATACCAAACCTTAAATCGATCTTTATATCATGGCTGAAACCAACCACTTCCTCCGAAGACGTGCTTAGTCACTTGGTTTCAAAAAAATCTAGACCCACAGGTACTTCTATTAAATGTACAAAAAATAGTAGACCGGATGGTTTCGTTTCATCATTTAAAATAGTAGTACCTCTAAATGTATTTGATAAAGTATGCGACACTACATCATTCAGATTTTATAAAAAAGCAAAGAATATGTATTTCATATCAGAAAATGTAAACAAAGTTGTACCATAAATTAAAATTGGATTTTTGAAAATGGTGGTTACTAAAATGGTATGACAACATTTATTTTGGTATATTTTGAATGCGAAAATATGTTTAACTCGAAGAAAGTAAAATAGATATATTTGATCATAAAAACAAATTGTACAACAATTATGTTTTAATGTCAATAGTAAATAATTAAGGTCTTTGTATGATTTCTCTGAATTCTATTCGGTATTTTTGTATTAAAAGAAAATATATAGAAAGAAATTTTGTTAAAATTCTCTTGGGAAATTATTGAAAATATTATTAAAACAATATCCCATTTAATCCAACTGACACAGCAAAAAGCCATTTTTTTAACCCCAGCAAAAATAAAATTTAACCCCTTTATTAACGCAATTGGCACACGGCCTTAGAATACATCTTTGACTTATCTTGTTGTGACAGTACTATTTTGTTGCTGGACGATTTCAACTTACCACACATTGAATGGGTGCCTTCAGAGGGAGAGCCTCATTTTATACCATCAGAAGATTCTGCACAACAAGAAATGTTACTTGATAACATTTTATCATTTGACTTACAGCAAATAAGCTGTATAAAAAATCATAATATTCGAATTCTCGATTTTGTTTTTTCTTCTGAATCTGTTAGTACTGTGGTAATAGAATCTAGTAGACACAAATCATCCTCCAGGCGGGCATCTGTACGAAAACGCCGATTCGTACGATCGTTCATACTCTTTTGACTTTCGGAAAGAAAACTTTCAAAGGCTATCCGAAGAAATTATTATTTCGAATATGAAGATTGATGGCTTCTCCAATTTAGAAGAAGCTGTTAAAAATTTCTATTTTATAATAAAAGATTGCATGGATAGAACTATCCCAGTCAAGCATTCTAAAAATGCCCAAATCCAGCATCCGTGGTACACGAAAGAGCTTAAATCTCTTCGAAACAGGCGAATCCGGTCCTGGAATAATTTTGTAAAAAGCTAGAATTATTACGACTATGATAAGTACCAGATTTACTTTAATAAATTTTATGCGATGTCTAGTAGTTTAAATAATGGCTATATAGTAAATATGGACAACGCTCTTAAAAATGACCCTAAATGCTTTTGGGGATTTGTCAATTCGAAGAGATGGATATCCAGCCAACTTCTTTCCAATAACTCAAAAACATCGAACTCTCTAATTGTATCAAACTTATTCCCAGAGAACTTCAGTAAACCATTTATTGAAACCCCTCTAGTCTTAGACGAACATTATTTCAGTTATCTCAATGATTGTCCTCAAGTTGGGTATGTACTACGGGATTGTTTTTGTCATCACAGACACTGCGAACTTCGAAGTTAGTTTTGGTGGCGTCATCTTTTGCCAATAATTTTCCTACCCATAACAGCCTCATCGTCATTTTCCGCATCCAGGTATGAGTACAATCAAGTGTAGTCCCCGATGGGATATTGATTCCATTGTCAATTTTTTCGTAAAATGGCCTAGTAGTGGGTTGCATCAAACATTCTTCAAAATTTTTCACGGATAGCTACTTTTGACCACACGGTACATCACCAATCACATCGCAAGCAAACTCTGCATCATGTGCTTACAATTCGATAGACGACTTTTCAATATGAAAACTTTCTGATGTAGGCTGACCCCTCTTTTCATGCTACTAATTTTACTTTATGATTTTAATTATTTGCTATTTATTTCACTTCTTTTAAGATGTATTGTTTTATTATGCTCTGTTCATTTTTGTATTAAAGTATGGTATTATTCAACAAATATTTTCATTTTCCAAATATTCAATATTGACTCGAATATTGGAAATTTATAATGTGCAGTTAATTTAGCTACTATTTTTTCACTTTATTCCCTGTACTGTTTATTTGTTGAACTATTGTGGTATTATTTTTTTCATTTTATAATGCTAGTCATTAACGTAGGTTCATTTTCCATCTATCCAATGTTCCCTTGAATAGTGGAAGTTGCGACTGCGCCAGTTACGTTACCAAGCATTTCGGTAGCGTTTGATAAAAAACAAAAAATAACAATTTATAATTCAACATTTATTATGTTTAAATTCTTAACCGCCGAAGTCAACTGCCCGAGATGGACACTTCGTCTTCTTCTTCGCTGTAAACAACTTTGGTAAACAACTCGACATAGTCAAAGGCTAATAATAGGAGTTTGCGTTGTTGTTGAAAGCTCATATAAGGGATTTGATATGACGCTATAAAAGGTACGCAGCTGATACTAGCAATGTTACTACGGGAACACTGTTGATAAGCAGGTTTATAGATGGTCGTCTGCACTGTGGCATGCACAGCATGTAACTATATGTTTGAAAGCTCTCTTGCCACAGGAGTATTCCCAACCCAGTGGAAAATTGCATTTATAACACGTGTTTTTAAAAAAGGTGAGCGAGAAGATATCTCTAACTATAGACCTATCTCGAAACTATCATGCATTCCTAAGTTATTCGAACATATTATTTGTGATAAATGATAAATTATCTATAAAGAGCAGCATGGCTTTGTAAAAAAAATCGATCCACTGTCACAAATCTCTTAACTTTTATGCATCATTTCCAATAGTTTAGAATATAAAAAAGAAGTCGATTGTATATGCACTGACTTTTCCAATGATTTTGACCAGTTATCACATAACATCGTAATTTTTTAAACTTAAGGCTTATGGTTTCCCTCCAGGTTTCATAAATTGGGTTCAATCATATCTCTCATTAAGAACTTATCAGGTAAATTTTAGAGGCTCTAAATCCAACCCTTTTGTTGCCCAATCTGGAGTACCCCAAGGTTGTCATTTAGGCCCTATCTTATTTATGTTTGCTATTATTGTGGACACCCTTCTATGTAGTTCATTCAAATAGAATTAAGGAAGTCCAACGTAAAATTATAAGATTTGCTTTGAGATGACTTCCATGGGATGATGTGCACAATTTGCCTCCGTATAGGTGTCGAATTAAACTACTGCAGTTGTTGCCTTTGTCTCAACGTAGACTTTACATTAATGCAAAACATACATTCTGGGGTTGCATATCACAGAAAGGTACGATTAATGTAGAAAGTATAATTCCGAATTTTATTCTACGGGTAAAACAACTTACTGGCCAACTATTGTTAAAAAAATTACCAGATTTGATCGATTTTTTCATCTAAAAGGTCTGCCAACCAAGCGAATCCAGGTTGAAGAATGCCTTGAACTTTTCTCTAATCATTCTCCGGTAATTTTTACGACGAGAGAGTCACTCATTATAAATGAAAAACAACACAAATTAACAAACGGGAAAACCAACTGGGAAGGTTTCAAAAACTATATTGAAAAAAATTTTCGACTGCACCCAGTCGGATATTATTATGGCATCAAACTTGTGCAAGATAAAAATCTTAATCGGTTGAGTAACTTGCTATCAAATATATCTGCAAAGCCTAACCAAACCGGAAAAGAATCGAATTATTCACTTTGGAAAGCAATTAGAGTCATAAAACGCCCAAAAAACGTGTGCCAACAATTAGGGTAACTCAAGATTCTTGGGTATAAAGCGATAAGGAAACATATGAGAAGGCTACAACCCGCTGTGCGGATCGTTGAATACCCTATCCCATCCCATCTGTAAAAATATTATCCCCAAAAAGTGGACATGGCTTAAAACACGATGGGGATTAAATATAGAAAATGACATTTTAACAACAAATTGTTCAGACAGTTTATAAAACACTCTTACAGTTCTACAAAAGACAAGGTTTTTCTCCTGCATATGTTATGGGGTAGTGTATAAAAATGGTTTTTATATAAAAACGCCCCCAAAAAGTGGATGTGGGTTAAAATGGTCCATAGACGAAATGTTCATATTAATATTACCAACGATTCTGCATCATGGTTTAAAAAAACGCCCACAAAAAGTGGGTGTGGCAAAAAACATTATACCAACGAAATATAGATATTAAGATAGTCTAAATATTTTGTTCAGAAATATTTTCAAAATTCCTTATGGTTTGATCAAAAACTACGTTTTTCTAAAATAAGGGCGTGGCAGTGGGCGGATTTCAAAAATGTTTACATTTGTTCCGTAGGCACGGACGAGGATCCTATATACCAAATTTCATTATCCCAGCTCAAAATTTAAGGCCTAAAAACCGGTGACATACAGACGGGCGGACAGGCAGACATGGCTAAATCGACTCAGCTATCGATTCTGAGTCGATCCATAAACTTTAAGATATATATGGCTAAATTATTTCTCTATGTTACAAAACTATGTATCAAAACTAATATACCCCTATGGGATAGGGTTTAAAAAGCAGACGTCTTTGTCGTTTATCTTGAGGAAACATTAAGCCCTTTGATGGTCCAGCCCAAAATCAAAACATTAATGTATTCGACACTATAACTGAAAATATTGTAGTATGATATGTATGCTCACCAATAAGCTTAAAAGGGAAATACATTAACTTAGGCTGTGGTTCTAGCTATCATTAAAAACTATTATTTGAAATTTTATTTTACTTATTGCGACTTTTTTAAAAATTCAAACAATGGCGAGTTGATGTCAAAAGAAAGCTTATGAATTTTAGAACATGATTATACAAAAATATTTTAATTTTTAATTATAGGTAGTTGTCGCAGAAAATCAGTTTTTATTTTGCACTGATCACGATTTATTTTTGTGAAGTAATGTTTGTCGTTCCACCGAAATGAAACGGAATTTTCCAATGATTCCTATAAGTAGCTATGGAAATAAAATTTCAATTCCATCATGCGTTTTGCTAAACAGAAGCTGTTCAATGATAGCTTAAACCGCATACTAAAGCCTAATAGTACGTTTCCACCGAACCGAAACTCGTCATTTCATTAACGAAATTCAACATTTGAAAATAGTGTTCCCACCAAAAAAACGCATTCCAACAGTTTGACAGTTTTTTTACTGTCTCTATCTTTTGCGATAATCTGACAAATCATCCAGTACTATCAACTTCTAAGAAAAGCTTATCTCAATACAACCGTTCGTATTCGGGGTAAAATTCGGTGTAAAAAAGGAGTTATGAGAAAAATCTAGGCCCTGGGTACTAACGATCGTATTGCACCAACAACATCGTCTTTATTTTTCTTTGTATGGGATCAAGAAAGTAAACACCAGGCCAACGGGTATCGAGAAAATCTGGCCCAAGGTCAACAATTTCATGTGTACACACAATTTGCATTTATGTCAATCCATAAGAGATTAATAGACCAAGAGCCCGCAGCAATTTTTGGGTGTGAGAGGTAACCAAAAAAATAACCAGATGAGTTAAAAGCTGGTGTAAGCATTATGTTAAAAATACAAGTCTTGCAAGTAATGGTCGCGGCTTTAGAGAGTAATAGTGTGCTGAAAACTCACTTTTTTCAAAATTGAGATAATTGATATAACCAGTTAGGTAATGCTAATTTCATTGCATAGTACATTTCTATGATCGCAGAAACGTTGGTCCAAGAAGTTTCGTGTGTGACAACGATGTTGCTACACCATTTTAAAATTACCAAAAAAAAATATTTTCTTAATATATGGCATTACGCTTCAAAAGGCAGTAAACAATATCTCAGAATGGACTAAAAATTGGCAGATCAGATTAAATGACCTGAAGTCAGTTCATATAAATTTTACGTTAAAAAATGTACCACACATTCCAGTATACATAAATAGTAATGTAGTGGAATATTCAAATACAGCTTAATATTTAGGGATGACTCTAGACGGCAAACTGCGCTGGAAAGCACATGTAAAGAAAAACATATGAGAGGCTACAATCCGCTATGCGGATCGTTGAATACCCTATCCCATCCTATCCTTTAAATTAATATCCTCAAAATATAGGCCTTATGGCAATGAAATACAGAAAATGACATTGTCACAATATATTGCTCAGACAGTTTCTCAAAATCTTGTGTGGTTCGTATTTCTATTGCTAATGCCTTGGGATGGGGTATACAAACGGTTTTTGTAAGAAAACGCCCCCAAAATGTGGGCGTAGGTGAAAATGATCTATGGACAAAATGTTTATATTACCATTTCGGAAGTATTTGCATCAAATTTTTTTTCGAAAGTTTTAAAATTTGGACAAAAAGCGTTTTTTACTAAAAACGCCCCCAAAAAGTGGGCGTGGCAAAAAACTTTGTATGAACGAAATATAGATATTAGGATTGTCTAAATATGCTACTCAGACACTTTTTTGAAATTCCTTACGGTTTGGCCAAAAAATAAGTTTTCCTAAAAAGGGGGCGTGGCAGTGGGCGGATTTTAAAAATTTTTACACTTGTTCTGGTGGCACGGACGAGGATCCTATATACCAAATTTCATTATCCTAGCTCAAAATTTAAGGCCCAAAAACCGCTGACGAACAGACAGACGGACGGACGGACGGACGGACAGACAGACATGGCTAATTCGACTCAGCTAGCGATTCTGAGTCGATCCATATACTTTGAGGTATATGTAGCAAAATTATTTCTCTATGTTACAAACTAAGTATCAAAACTAATATACCCCCCTATGGGATAGGGTATAAAAACAGATGAGTTAAACATCCGCTACAGTAAAATGTATTGGCTTATTGGGAGATACTCACCCTTATGCAACTACAATAAATTATTGCTATATAAGCAAATTCTTAAACCAGTATGGACCTATGGGCTCCAGCTGTGGGCATGCAATTGCAAGACAAACTTACTAAGAATACAAACCTTCCGAAACAAAGTACTACGGAGCATAGTTAACGCACCGTGGTACATACGTAACACCGATCTACATAGTGATCTATATATTGAAATGGTTGAAGATGAAGCTAAAAAAGTATCTCTAAGACACAGAGATAGGCTTCTCAGCCATGTTAATTTAGAAATAGCACAGCTTTTAAGAACCGACAATATAGTCAGGAGATTAAGACGGGTTAAACCCCTTGATCTATGTAGCTAAAGATATATATATATAAAAAAAAGAAATACTGAAACTTAAGTTCAATTTCAAACAAAACTCATAGAAATCCGACCAACGTCGGAATTTCTTTTAAATTTTATATTTTTACAAGCTGGCCCGTCAAACGTTGTTTTGCCATTATCAAATGGAATGACCGCCTACAGCGCCACCTGTTGAGAATTTTTCAATTTTTCTTTTTTCCTAAACCTTCGCGGAGTCTTCGGGAGGTTTTTTAGATCGGGTTAAAGTCCATCACTATTGCAGAAGGTTCCCTCGCGATAAAACCTCTGCAATGGCTTTCGATGATTTTTCCTTCCAGCGAACCCCCACAAAAAAAAAATATATATATATGGCATAACCAAGTATTCATACCTACTAAAGGTAGATAAGCAATACCTCATGAAAGATATGTAGGTCCAAGACGATTTCAAGGTGGAATACGCTCTCCCAGACGTTTTCGAAATTCCAAAAAATCGATTTTCGAAATAATTGTCCTAACTAAAATTGAGGTAAACCATATCATAGATAATACTTCCCTGATTACAAAGTGGTGGGTCCAAGACCATTTAAATGTGAAATGGATTGGGATAGGGTATTCAACGATTCGCAGAGAGATTGTAGTATTTTTGTTGGCACACTCCATACAAACGTTTCTATCTGAGAAATTATAAAAATGAATATCAGGGCACATTCAGCGATTGCAGTGACTGAACTGAAAGTACCTGTTACCGATATGTCATATATAGTGAATATTCGCTCATTTGCTATTCGGTAGGTGTCAATAGATCTTTACTCTTTTAACACTAGTTATCATATTCGTACTTTTCAAACCCCAAATAGAAACAAATCAAACACCAGGAGATGAGAATATTTCACACATTCTCCACCGATGTTTTACAAAAACGATGTTAGCTGTAATTACCACATAGATAGCAAATTATAAATACGATTTCAATTAGAATAATGGCGTAAAATCGGCTCTCAACATTTTACATTACAGAAAATTCCAGCTCGGAAAACCTCTCTTAAATTATTTGCTCAATTGATCTTCGCTATATTATTTCGCAATACTATTTAATTTGCCATATCGCACTTGTAAATTGGGAAGAATCGCTATCACTAATTAACAATTATTCATGCCCATGTTCACAATATATAAAAAAAGTCACACTTCAACAGTCGCATGTTCAACAGCAGACTTTCATAATTCACATCCTTCAAGCGGAATGAATGATAGATGAGAGATATTTCCAAACTCTACTCGTAGCAATAAATATCTCAAAAATAAAATAAAAAAATAATCTTTAGAACGCCCAATGTATCTAACATTGAAATCAAACATCCATCTTAATAAATATTTTCAATTCGTTTGTTTAAGAATGTGTTCGCATACCAATACATGTCTGCACTGAGTCATTCTTGCAATTTAATTTAGCTTCAAACTTCTCTGGATACCTGTGTAAGGTTAAATAGCTTTTTTTGTGTTGTGTAAATAATACTACATATATGAACGAAAATAAAATTCAAGTAAACAAACTGTCAATTTGGCGCGTGTTAAAAATCGAAAACAAACACTATACAAATATCGTTTTATAATCGATTTTTTAGTGCTAATCCGTATCCGCCATGGACACTAACAAGCGTTTTTATTCTAGATGAGGCGCCAAATGATGGGGAACAATTTGAAAATGTTTTACAGGATGTAGAAGAAAAGGTAATGCCTGGCGTTGTACACTGGAATCATCCGAAATTTTTTGCATACTTTCCAGCTGGTAATTCATATCCTTCGATTTTGGGTGATATGTTGAGCGGTGCTTTGGGATCGATTGGTTTTTCATGGGTAAGTAAATTTTACATTTTAAATGTGTCTTAAAAAAAACTATAATGCTCGAAAATTGAGTAAGGAAACACGAAGGTTGCAAAATGTATAGACAAACCTAAGGATCACCCCTACAATATCTGTTAGAATATTTGTTTTCTGCAATGCTGATCGCACAGTGCAATTGGGCGACATTTTTCATACAATTTCTGATGAAGCATTTGATACGATGTATATCCGAAACATTTGTCGAATGACAATTTACGTTTATTTGCGAACAAGAGCATCAGAATTGTGATGGAAAAAAATCGGTTCTGGCGAGATTCTTTCTTCGAACAATTCAGTTGCAACATAAGCAGTCAGATATAAATATGTACGTACGATCGTTTTCGACCAAATTTGGTAACACTGTAAGATCAGTTGTATAACTCGCGGCATGACCCGGACTTCGACCGAATCCAGCTCCACTAGTCAAGCAATGAAAGATGGATTATAATGTGGTAGCCTTTAGAACAAAGCAGAAACTTTTTTGTCATCTACATGTCAACTCATCAAACCTAACCTAACGAGAAAATTACGTCGAAAATCTTCAAAAAAAGAGAAATATTAATTTCTCTCCTTTTTACACCCTATCCCATAGGGGTATATTAGTTTTGATACATATTTTGTAACATAGAGAAATAATTTAGCTAGATATACCTTAAAGCATATGGATCGACTCAGAATCGATAGCTGTCCGTCCGTACGTCACCAGTTTTTTTGGCCTTAAATTTTGAGCTAGAATGATGAAATTTGGTACACGTGCTCTTTGTTGCTCCCAGCAGAACAAGTGCAAACATTTTTAAATCCGAACGTAGTTTTTGGCCAAACCGTAAGGAATTTTGAAAATGTGTTTGAACAACATATTTAGAGAATCGCAATATCTATATATCGTCTATGGAAATTTTTTTTACACGCCCACTTTTTGGGGGCGTTTTTATTAAAAAAAACATTTTTTGGTACATTTTTAAAATACATATTTGCAAAAACTTTTAATGCAAGATCATTGGATATGATAATATGAACATTTCGTCTACACACCATTTTAACCCACGCCCACTTTTTGGGAGCGTTTTTCTACAAACAACATTTTTATACCCTACCCCAAGGCATATACAATAGAAAAACCGTTGTTTTTGATGAACCATAAAAGATTTTGATAAACTGTTAGAACAATATCTTGTGACAACGTCATTTTCTATATTTAATTACCATTAAGCCTACAGTTTGGGGATAATAATTCTAAGGATGGGACGGGATAGGGTATTAAACGATCCGCATAGGGGATTGTAACGTTCTCATATGTTTTAAACGAGGGCTTAGTGCTGCAAATGTAAGTGTGATTCTGCGCTGAGAGTCTGAGATTCGTACATGAAAGCTTATACGAAAAAGCTTTTAGGCTAAAAGATTGTAATTTGATGTACACTTAAACTTATTTGTTTTTACAAGTGCAAGGATACCTAACATCGGTTATCAATAGATTGCGATCTTTCCTATTAATGCGAAACTAGCTATTCTAATTCCATTTTCCACATATTATTATAATCCCATTTTATTCTCTTTTTCTTACAGGCTTCCTGCCCAGCTTCCACAGAGTTGGAAACCATTGTTTTAGATTGGTATGCCAAGGCTTTAGGCCTTCCGAAAGCATTCATTAGCGACTTGCCTGGCAGTCGCGGTGGTGGTGCTCTGCAAGGTTCCGCATCAGAATGCACTCTTGTTTGTATGATCGCTGCCCGATCACGGGCCATTCAAAGTCTCAAGGGAAATAACAACGAATGTCACGAAAGTGTCTTCCTTCCACAATTGATTGCGTATTCCAGCAAGGAGGCACATTCTTCGATAGAAAAAGCCGCCAAAATGGCTTTAGTCAAACTGAGGATCATCGATGCCGATGCACATGGTAGATTGAGAGTAGATCTGCTTAAACTGGCCATCCAAAACGATTTAAATGCTGGCCTTAAGCCATTCTTTGTTGTTGCTACTGTTGGCACAACCGGCGCTTGCGCCTTCGATAATCTCACTGAAATTGGAAAGGTCTGCCAAGAAGTGCCGAGCATTTGGTTCCATGTGGATGGTGCTTATGCAGGAAATTCATTCATACTACCCGAAATGAGACTATTCTCGAAAGGGCTTGAGTATGCCGATTCATTTAATACAAACCCAAACAAGCTGTTGTTGGTGAATTTTGACGCATCGGCAATGTGGGTTAAGGATGTCATGACGTTGAAAACTGCCCTCAATGTTAACCCTCTATATTTGCAACACGAGCATGACAAAGCGATCGATTATCGTCACTATGGCATTCCATTAAGTCGCCGATTTAGAGCTTTGAAGCTGTGGTTCGTCTTTCGATCATATGGCATATCTGGACTTCAGGCCTACATTAGAAATCACATCATATTGGCGAAGAAATTTGAGATGATGGTGCAAAAGGACGATCGGTTTGAGGTGCGCAATGACGTTTACCTTGGATTGGTGTGCTTCAGACTGAGGTACGAATAACAGCATAATCTACTTAAGTCCGTTTAATTAACAAGCGCTTTTAATTTTTTTTAGAGCTGCTGATACCATTAATCAAGAGCTTTTAGCTCAAATTAATCATTCGGGAAAAATGCACATGATTCCATCCATGGTCAACGGCAAGTATGTCATTCGATTCTGCGTAACGTACGAGCATGCTACCGAAAACCACATAGTCGACGCTTGGACACAGATAAAAACTTTCGCAAGCGATGTACTGCGAGAAGCTCACTTGGAGCTACCGAAAAAGGAACCAGCCCAACTGCCCAAAAAGAAACTCACTCGCAACAAATCACTGCGGTTCTCCTTTACACGCAGTATCTCACGAGAGATCTACGAAAGCCAGGGTGAGCATCTTAAGGACGGTTGCACACCCATATTGGTTGTCGATTCGAATGCGCTTATGCAGAGTTTCCTAAAGGCGATCGAGAACAATACGGGTAAATTGAAGGAGATCGCCGACGTGGACACGGATGAGGCCAGCAACTAAGAGAGATACAGTATTCCGCACTAAGCACTTGTATAGTATTATTAATTTAAGTTGTAAATGTAATTTTATCGGATCATTGATCATGTTCCTGCAGACCAGTATAAATTAATTATTTATTTCTTTTTTAAGTGCGTGTAACCTTGACATGCCTGTACACTGTTTAGTTTTTATGTTAAAAAAGAAGGAGCGATTCTTTTTCTTAAGTGTATGTGTAAATCGGAAGGAAAATAAAGACCATATGTGACGTTGAATTGTCTTGTAGTTTACATTCTAAGATATTAATTATGGAAGGTCTTTTTTTTCTTAGTTTATAGATGTGTTACGCTTCTTGAAGCACGAGACAAGTTATGATGAGAATCAGGCGATTTGATTGATTTGTTGAGGCATATGAAAGCGAATTGATATATGACGTGTTTCGAATGACTAAACGCTTTATGAGAACCATCAATTGTAGGTTTTTAATACCGGGAAACAATTAAGCACACTCTACATATTGCATGTAGCTAAGTGGGAGCAGTGGAAAAGACGCTGTGAATGTTATATGAGTCAGATAGTTAGATAATGATAAATTGCCCACATATTCACCTACGAGTATTGTAAATTAAAGACATAAGTTACCTTTTAAGTTATATTTTAATCATATGACTTGTTAATACATTGATGTATCTCGGTTCAGTGGTTAGTTGAACTGGGTACACTATGCACAGCCACGTGGCTAATAGACACTGAAGGCTTTCTACTTACTTTCTTTATTGGGGCTATAGTCCAGGGTGTATTTGGACAACAACCAACATGCCTCCTTAGTTTGCCAGCGCTCTACGCTCTACAATTCGGGACTTTAAATGGTTGATCGATTTCTACTTGTATACGAGGTCTTTTACTGCTCCCACCATATAACAGAGAATCGACAGACTCTCGGCCCAGAGTATTTTTGTATTTAGCTATCCAATGGGTAGTTTTTTGACCAGTTATAAAGGGTGATCCATTTCGAGGTTCCCTACTTTTTAAAGAAAAAAACACAGAAAATTCAAATTTAATGGACAATGTTTATTATCAGTTGAAAGAACATTCTTTGGCATTTATTTTTTGAAGATTATGTATATCAAATGTTGGCCGTTGCTACGTCGCAGATGGTCCATCCGTTGAGTCCAATTTTCGATCACTCGTTCGAGCATTTCGACTGGGAACTGGCGAATGACACGCGTGATGTTTTCCTCCAAGGCCTGAATCGAAGCGGGTTTGTCGGCATAAGCTTTTGACTTTACATATCCCCACAGGAAAAAGTCTAACGGTGTGATATCACACGATCTTGGTGGCCAATCGACCGGCCCAAAACGTGAAATTATGAGCTCACCGAAATGTCGCCGAGATCACGAGCTTCAATTTCAGGCATCAAATAGTCGCTTATCATGGCACGATAACGGTCGCCATTGACGGTTACGTTCGCACCGGCAAAATTTACACACTCTCAGCTACGGCCGCTATATTTTCTTCACAGCGTGCTGGACGTGGTCTATTCGGTCGAATATTATCCAATAATGAATGCTGGGTCTCAAAATGGGTGATGGTGTTGCGAATAGTACGCTCAGTAGGCCGATTATGTTGACCATAAGTTGAGCGAAGTGCACGAAACACATTCCTCACAGAACGTGAATTTTCATAATAAAGTTGAACAATTTGTAAACGTTGTTCACGCGTAAGTCTTTCCATTATGAAATGCCAAACAATACTATACAAAAATAATATGACAGCATGACACGACTCACACGTGATCTGTCAAAAAAGGCTATTGAAAAAAGTATCTCTACTTGGATCACCCGTTATGTATGCTCTAAACAGTAGGTACAGTTCCTTGTTGAATCTTCATTTTTATAGACCGTCAAAGCAAAGAGGATTTTTCAGAGAAAGATTTTTTCTTTATCCTCTTTCGATATGGTTTATGTTTTAGTGCCGAAAATCAATTTTGACATTATCAGAGTCTTCTATATGCTCCCTTTTTGTTTACGCCTGAGGAATATAATCGATCCATAGATCTTATAATTGTTTTGTGTATTAAAATTAATAAAAGGTGAAACAAGTTTTTTTTACTTTATTCTATAAGATATTTGATACTGCAGAACATTATATTTCAGATAAATTACTCTTTTCGGCAAAAATCGCCCAACCATAGCGATACCATTAGGCTGTCTACAAATAGTAGCAAGTATAATGATTGCGAGGATTGAACGAGAGGAATCCCAGCAACACCTTTAGTGTTTCAAGAAAGCACTATATCACGAAATTCCTTTCTTGACACAAATAAAAAACATATGAGAAGGCTACAATCCGCTGAGCGGATCGTTGAATACCCTATCCCATCCTATCCATAAAACTAAAATCCCCAAAAAAGGGGACATGGCTAAAAACACGATGTGGATAAATAGAAAAAATGATATAGTGACAACAAATTCTTCAGACTGCTTACAAAACACTTTAACGGTTCTACATAAGACAAGGTTTTCTCTTGCATATGTTATGGGGTAGTGTATAAAAATGGTTTTTATATAAAAACGCCCCCAAAAAGTGGGCGTGGGTTAAAATGGTATATAGACGAAATGTTCATATTAATAATGTTAATGATTCTGCATCAAAATTTTTTTCGAAAAATTTAAAATTTGACCGAAAACAGTTTTTTATTGAAAACGCCCCCAAAAAGTGGGCGTGGCAAAAAACTTTATATGGACGAAATATAGATATTAATATTGTCTAAATATGTTGTTCAGAAACTTTTTTAAAATTCCTTACGGTTTGGTCAAAAACTGAGTTTTTCTTAAAAGGGGGCGTGGCAGTGGGCGGATTTCAAAAATGTTTACACTTGTTCTGTAGGCAGAGACGAGGATCCTATATACCAAATTTCATTATCCTAGCTCAAAATTTAAGGCCTAAAAATCGGTGACGTACAGACGGACGGACGGACGGACGGACAGACAGACATGGCTTAATCGACTCAGCTAGCGATTCTGAGTCGATCCATATACTTTGAGGTATATGTAGCAAAATTATTTCTCTATGTTACAAACTAAGTATCAAAACTAATATACCCCTATGGGATAGGGTATAACAAGAGTAATTTTGTTTGATTACTAACTAGGTGTCGTTTTCAGCATTAACAGAAATAACAGAGGATTAGTCAAAGCATCTTATTAACTTAAATTTATAGCTGCCGATTGTAAACCACTTTATCACAATTGTAAAGATCTGTTCAATTCGTCGATATTTATTATTGTTTCTTGTTGATGGCGTATAAGCCCAACAATGACATTTCATTGAGTTCGATCAAAGTGATTCAAATTCAGAATTGAGTGTGATTCAAAGTGATAAGACGTATTTAGTTTCTGTTGATATTTTATAGAATAAAAGGATAAGTATTGTTATACCGGGAATAATTTTTAGCTTTAGAGATTTGAATTCTCTACAATGAATATGAATTATATGAATTTCGAATCGGATTAAAAGTTATTACAAATTTAATTTGTGAATTGAAGAGAATATAAAGAAAGTAAATGACAATTTTGAGGAGCTGGGATTAAAGTTCGATTAAATAAACAGTGACCGGTGCTTAAGGATAGTGATGCGATTATATGAGGACACAAGCGTTCTCACTCTAGCCTCTCACCAGCGTGGAGGTGAGAGTAGGTATCAACTGCTACTCTCACCTCCACGCTGGTGACTGGTGGGTGCCTAGTACCTCGAATGGAGATGGGGTATTGAACCCCTGTGGAAGGTCTTTGGTGGCAGCAAACGAGAGAGGGGGGGAGGCGTGTCGTCTCACTAAGGCACTCACTCTCAGGCGGCAGCGGAGGAATTCCCTAGATGGAGTCAACGGTGGCGCCTACAGCTCCAGTTTGATCGAACTGGTAGTGAAATCCCTATATGAGCTGCTTCGACATATTTGAACACCAGGTCTATAGGGATTTCCAATACTGAGCCAGGGTATTGGAAAAGAGTTGGTGGCGGAGGAGCCCTCAATGGGTCAACGGCAGCGCTCATACCCAAAAAATGGGATACTGACATCGGTATTTTTTCCGGCACGCTGTCCTAGGGTCAAAACAAGGGCCTGGCCCTCCAGGTTGGGGGTTGTGCTTTGGGTTAACTACCCATCCACGGAAAAAAAAATTGTTACGAAGCAACCAATAGCCTCGGAAAGGACTGATATTATTGTTGACGACCATGCTTAACGAAAAAAGGACAACGACGTTCGTATCTGCCCTGGAATGTGAGAACATTAAACAGGAGAGGTGCAGGCGAACAATTAGCGGAAGCCCTAAACTGCTACAAAGCAGACATTACTGCCATCCAGGAAATACGATGGGATGGGCCGGGCAAAAAGAGGATAAAAAACTGTGACATCTACTATAGACCGCGTTATAGTGAGCAGAGACAGCGACTATTTGGATGCGGATTTGCTATAAGTGCCAGACTTAGGCAAGAAGTCTTATGTTTTCAAGACATTAGCGAACGCATTGTAACAATCCGCATCAAGGCCAAATTCGCCAACATAAGCCTTATATGCGCTCATGCTCCGACGGAGGAAAAGGATGATATAACTAAGGATTGCTTCTTCGAGCTCCTCGACAAAACCTATGAGCGACTACCAAAGTACGATGTTAAAATCGTGCTGGGAGATTTTAACGCAAAGGTAGGAAGAGAAGACATCTTTGGCAGTACTGTCGGAAAACATAGCCTCCAGGACAACACGTCTGGTAACGGACTTAGGCTAATAGACTTTTCCTCAACTCAATATCCATAAGGGGACATGGCGGTCTCCAGATCAACGAACAGTCAACCAAATTGATTACATTGCGATAGAAAAGAGGCACGCATCTAGTATTTTGGATGTCCGAACATTCCGAGGGGCTAATATCGACTCGGACCACTACCCTGTTGTAGCCAAGGTAAGGATGCGGATATCCACCACGCCACAAAAAAAAACAGAAATACTGTGAAAAAATTTAATGTCGAAAGACTGCAATCGCCAGAGACCGCCAAGACTTTAGCGCAACGCGTATCCCTTAACCTCTCGACTCACAACATACCACCAGCATCTAATGACGAAGAACAATGGCAACGATGCCAACAAGCCATTAGATCAGCCGCAACTGATGTGCTAGGTTTCTCGCGGCCACCAGCAAGAAACCCCTGGTTTGATGAGGAATGCCAACAGATGCTCGCAGCCAAGAACGAGGCCTACAAGGCTAAGCTGCAGGTGAAGACGAGTGCTGCCATTGAGCTCTATAGGCAAAGAAGAAGGGAAGAACATCGGCTTTTCAGAAAGAAGAAAAAAGAGCAAGATAAGCGCGCGATCGAGGATATAGAGAGGTGCCACTCCAGGAACGATGTTCGCAAGTTTTACCAAAGTGTAAAACGTCAAAGCCAAGGCTACAACGCTCGAACAGAATCCTGTCGAGATGAACAAGGAAATATCGTAGTTGAGACACAGTCGATGTTGAGGATATGGAAGAACCACTTCTGCAGACTGTTAAAAGGCGATGACGAACAACATTCCGCTCTCAGGCAGAACGAACCATTCAACGACAGCGAAAACTGCCAACCACCCGACCTAAGGGAAGTGAGGATAGAAATATCTAAACTCAAGCTTAATAAGGCCGCCGGAAATGACGGCCTTCCCGCTGAGCTTTATAAAGCTGACGGAGATGACTTGGTTAGTAGCATCCACCAACCCATAAGCCAAATCTGGTCGGATGAAAGCATGCCTGAAGAATGGAACCTCAGCATCGTTTGCCCGATCCACAAAAAGGAGACCCTCTGAACTGCGCCAACTACAGAGGCATAAGTCTGCTCAACATCGCCTACAAGATCCTATCTGCCGTAATATGTGAACGCCTGAAACCGTTTACCAACAACCTGATTGGATCTTATTAGTGTGGTTTTAGGCCAGGAAAGTCCACAATCAATCAAATGTTCACACTTCATCCCAAATCGATACCCACCACCTATTTATCTATTTCAAAGCCGCATACGACAGCATTTATAGAGACGAACTATACAAAGCCATGTCTAGTTTTGGTATACCGCCCAAGCTCGTCCGTTTGTGTAGGATGACGATGAAGAATTCTCGCTGCTCCATCAGGATCGGAAGCGACCTCACCGACAAATTCGACACCAAAAAAAGGATTTAGGCAAGGCGATGCGCTGTCATCTGACTTCTTCAATATGATTCTTGAGATGGACCTCCTGTTTTATGCCGACTCCGAACGGCTAAGTTGAGAGAAGCTATTCTTGACAGTTGATACATACTACTCGGATGATTTGTCAGATCATCACGAGGGCCAGTGAAAAATCATTTAGGTGTTGCTACGGCTAGGATGCACCTAAGGACCGGGCAAATTGGAGAGGCATGTTGGTTGAGGCCCAGGATCATATCGGTCTGTAGGCAGTTATCCCCGCTTTTTCTTTAATTTTGATGGTGGATACTGGATAGAGCTGAATTTAATCAGGTTCTAAGAATTTTTCTTCTGTCTTGAGGTGCTAAAGCGGTTTTTGTTCCTCCCTTGTAATTTTTTTCCGTATGAGGCACAGTGCGGTGACAGTAACTGTCCAAAAAAAAATTCTTCGAAGTGAAGAAGCAATTAAGTGTCGTGGTATGTGTAACAGAAGTTACCATACAAAATGTGGTGGCATAAATAATACATATGCAAATCAAATTTTGTCGGAAAATAAATTTATTGTGTTTATGTGTCCTGATTGTCAAAATATGTATAAAACAATTAGTGATAAATTAAGTGACCTATCAAAAATAAGCTCCGATTTGAAAGCAGTGATTGGATTGTTAAACTAACCAAAACCGGAGAACATCGTGAAACAACAAAAACAACCAACTTATGCCGATGCTACAAAAGTAAACAATGATTGCATTTTTATCAAACCAAAATGCAATCAGGATAATAATAAAACTGTGGAAGATATAAGAAGTGTTATTAAAACAACTGATATGTCCCTTAAAATAAACAAGATTAAAAATATTCAAAACGGTGCAGTGCTAATTAAAGCTGACAAAAATTCTGTAAAAAAAAAGTGAAATGAAGCAAACAAAAATGGACATAAACTATGAGGTGTCAGTTCCTGTACATAAAAAACCCGAAGTGCTTGTTGTAGGAATGAAAGAAAAAATGTCCGAAACAGAAATAGTCCGTGCAGTGCAGTGTCAAAATCAATTGAGAGGAAATGAGATAAATTGTGTTAGTGTATACTATTCCCCAAAAATTAAATGTTATAACGCCATATTACAACTTAACAGTGTTGCCTATGCTAAATTAATAGAAAGTGCTAAAATAAGTATTGGATGGGATCGTTGTCGTGTTTACCCCCATATAAGAGTGTCTCGATGTTTTAAATGTTGTGGATTTAACCACATTGCAAAATATTGCAAAAAAGAAAAAAAGTGTTCAAAATGTTCGGGGAACCATGACATAAAGGAGTGTCCCAATAATTTTAGTAAATGTATAAATTGTTGTATAGCAAAAGAAAAATTAAATGTGGAATTAAATGTAAATCATACTGCAAATGACCCAAAATGTCCAGTGTTTATACGTCAAATAAAAATTGCTGAAGAAAGGGTGGAATACTAGCAGTTAAATTCTGTAAAATGTGTCTTTTTGAATATCCAAGGTTTATCAAACAATTTTACAGAACTGGAGTGTTTAACAAAAAGTGAAAATATTGATATTCTAATACTGACAGAAACACATGAAACAGAATACCACAATGAACATCATCTAAATTTGGAAGGTTATTGCCAAATAAATTGTTTAAGCGAATCTAGTCATACAGGAGGCTTATCATTTTATGTAAAACGTAGTTTTAAATGCGCAATCGTAAAAAAATTTGTTGTGCCTATGAAATGTTGGTGTCTTATAATAAAAGTGCAATATAATAATAATCCTGTGATATACTTAAGTGCAATATATAGATCTCATCTTGTAACAAAACATGAATTCTGTGAACATTTTGAGCAGTGGGTTTCCTACTTACAACAGTGCAATAATAATTATGAAATATTCGGTGATTTTAACATAGATTGGTATGAACATCTAGACACATATCGACGACGCATTGCGGAAATTTTTAATGATAACAACATATCAACAATTTGTACCCAGCCAACCAGAATAACACCACATTCGAAAACATTAATTGATTATGTGTTAACAAATAACGTGTCCTTAGTGTCGTTCGTCAAAAGTCGAATCCAACCTCAAAATAAGTGATCATGAGTCTATTTTAGTGTCGATAAAATGCTGAGTGGTTCCATTCTGAGTTAAATCAATCAAAACTATTAAAAATAAATTAATATAAACGGGCGGTTTTAACCAATACTCCAAATGATTGGGAAACATACCATTCATGTAGAAACCAATATAAAAAAAAGTATAGCGTTAGCAAAATCCTCTTTTATAAAACGAAAAATTGAAAACGCAAATACACAAAAGGACATGTGGAGGCAGTTAAAGAGGTACGTCTTAAAAAATAAAGTAGATACTATAAATGAAGTGCAATTAGAAAATGGAAACAAAATAAATGACAGTGCAATAATATGTGAAAAATTAAATACCTTATTTGTGCAAAGCGTAATTGACTTAACTAGAACTGTGATATTTCCTGATTATGCATGTATTATAAATGAGTGCAATATAGACTTTAAGTTACATTCTATAAATATTAATCATATTTTAAGTGCAATAAAATCCATAAACTCAAAAAACGACTTCAACTTTATGAATACTAATATGATAAAAGATGCAATAAATGTTATAGGACCACCTCTAATGCGCATCATAAATATATCTCTTTCAAGTGGAATATTCCCCCAAACTTGGAAAGAATCCTTAGTGATCCCTATAAAGAAAATAAATGATGCTAAACTCTGTGCTGACTTCAGACCTATAAATATGGTTCCAGTTTATGAAAAAGTGCTTGAAAAAATTGTAATGGGACAACTTCAAGAGCATCTTGAAAACCAGAACATTTTAAGTAAATACCAGTCTGGTTTTAGAACAAAGCATTCATGTGAAACATGCATAAACTATGTTCTAGGTGAATGGAAGCAACAAATTGACCAACGGAAACTTGTCATAGCTGTTTTTTTAGATCTCAAACGTGCATTTGAAACTGTTGATCATACGATTCTATTGAAAAAACTTTACAAATATGGTGTTAGATCGACTGAACAAAAATGGTTCAAAAGCTTTCTCAAAGGAAGAACACAAAAAACAAAAGTAAATGATAGCATATCAACAGCAGTGGGTATAAATATTGGTATTCTACAAGGTACAATATTAGGAGTTCTACTATTTCTCATATTTATCAATGACATAGAAAAAGTGCTAAAATTTTCAAAACTGGTTTTGTTTGACGATGACGCATTGATTTATACATCAAATGAGAATATGCAACAATGTATAGACAATATTTACTGTGATTTAAGTGCAATATATATGTGGTTAAAAGTAAATCGTCTTATACTAAATGTGACGAAATCAAAGTGCATGTTGTTAAATGGGAATACACTACTGCCCCAAATAAACATTAATATTAATAATTTTCCTATTTAAATTGTTGAGAGTGTTAAATATCTTGGTGTTATATTAGACAATAAACTCAAATTTAAAGATCATGTTAACTACTTGTGCAATAAAGTGTCTAAAAAACTTGGTGTCCTACGTAAAATAAGAAAAGATATATCAATGATCAGTGCAATAAAGGTATATTATGTTATTATTAAACCACATTTTGAATATTGTCCAAGTGTCTTGTTTTTCTGTGATATAACATCAAAAACAGAATGCAAAAATTACAAAATAAAGCTATGCGAATAATTTTAAGATGCGATGTGTATACACATATAGTATTCATGCTCAATGCACTAAACTGGCTTAACATAAACCAACGATTATTCTTTGCAACTTATTAGTCTTCAAAATAAACAACAATCTAAGCCCACAATATTTGAGAGAAAAGATGACAACAGTAAATGAAGCGACGACATATACCCTTAGAAATCGGACGGATATAGAAATTCAACGAATGCATACTACCGGTGGACAGCACACTCTACAATACATGGGATTCCAGTATTTCAACAGATTACCAGCTGAAATAAAATTATTGTCTAACTTAAATGATTTTCAAAGATTGTTAATTCTATATACAAAAGAAAACATTCAATAAATTATTATAACATAATGTAAACCAAATAATGTAATGATTATTGTAAATATTTAACCAAAAAATGGCTTAATAGCTAAATAAATACAACTAACTAACTAACTAACTTTAATATAATTTCTCACAATATGGTCACTTCGTATCTTTCGTATTTTGTTTGGCAATACTTCTCATGGAAAACCCTTCGCAATGTAACGCGCCGATTTGTCCTTTTTCCATCCATGTTATAACATTTTTTTACTCCATTTTGGATAAAAATCAGTGGCAATTACTCCTTACTACTTAAACTTTAAAAATAACATAAATCCACGTAACAGACCACAACCAACTAACTAATTTAACGTGTGAACAAAAAAACTGCACTGTTGAATTTACGTACAATATTTGGTATGAATACCGAAGCGGAGTGTAAGTTACACAGTTATTTAAACTACTAAGGGCAGGCGAGCGATATTATTATTGTATGCCACTTTAATAAAATTAAAAGTAGCTAAAACAAATCATTCAGCATCAGAAAACCATGGTCGCTTCATATCTAAACAAACTATTGGAGAATACATAATATGACTAAGTAACCTACAAACTTCTTCTTTATTAAAATATACGGCATTCTTCCATCTCCTTAATCTTTTAGCAGCTCTCTCTTTCTCTAAGCTACAGTGTTTTTTAGGCCCAATTCTTGATTTATAGCAATACCACTTCTGTTGTGACCAAAAGGGTCTCCAAAAGGGCATTATTAAATGCCAAAAGTAGCAATTAATAGTTAGCCAATCTTCCTTAAATTTTTTCAGAATTTTCGATACTCAACAATTGCTTCCCGAATATATATAGCTCTCATAGTCTTGGCAACATAAGTTCGTTACGACCTAGAAACTTGTTCACAAGCTATCTTTTGTGTTCACTTCTCGCTCGAACAACGCAATTTGTTCCCAAAAGATAATCAAATCTAGCCATGATTCAAATGAGATGCGAAGAACTAGTAAACAACATTTATGGGTAGATGTAACGAATCAAAAAACATAAGCCTCTTGTCCAGTAGTTCAACCTGTCTCATAAAATCATATCCGCTGTGCGGATCGTTTAATACCCCATCCCATTCCGATCCCATCCTTTAAATTAATGTCTCCAAAATGTGGGCTTATATAGAAAATGAAATTGTCACAATATTAGTGTTCAGACAGGTTATCAAAATCTTTAATGGTTCGACAAAAAACAACGCTTTTCTCCTGCATATGCTATGGAATAGGGTTTACAAATGGTTTTTGAAAGAAAACACCTCAAAAAAGTTTGATTGTCTAAATATCTTGTTCACAAACTTTTTCAAAATTCTTTACCGTTTGACCAAACATATAGTTTTTTTCTTAAAAGTGGGCGGATTTTAAAAATATTTACACTTGTTTTGTAGGCACGGGCAAGGACCCTTTATACCAAATTTCATTATCCTTAAAAATGTTATGCCAAAAAATAGGTGACGTACAGACGGACGGACAGACAGACCTGGCTTAATCGACACAGCTAGCAATTCTGAGTCGATCCATATACTTTGAGGTATATGTAGTTTAATTATTTCTCTATGTATCAAAACTAATATACCCCTATGGGATAGGGTATAAACATATGTATGTGTGAGAAATGGATTCGATACTCAGGGGAAATAACTATCTCCGAGTAAAATTGATCGACCATCGGACTCTATTGCTCAGGGATTAGTTCATCCGACATAAGTTGAAGATTCGATTTTGTTGTTAAATTGCGATGTAGGTACTAGCAAAGATTATTAATTCTATACAGATGACGCACTCCATATAAGAAAAATTGTTCTATGGCGGGTCGTGCTGGCACACCGAAACGAAAGTTTGTTATGTGGGGTACTGATATTGATACCCGTGTTCATATTGGTACCCCAGCATCAAACACGAACATAGCCTACGCATAAGGAACGACCAAAATTCCATTTCGCACTTACCGCCCGCGCCTGAAACGTCTAAATTTTTTTTGGCGGTGATGCATAGGTACTCTGTGTAGTTCTATACTCTCTGGTACTAGTAACCTTAATCGTGTATAGTCCAGCAATGATCTTCGGCCTGATTTTGTTTCATTTCTTAGACTGGTTTGACAATTACTGGACATTTTGAAAATAATTTTGCAAATAAAAATTTTGAAACAAAGAAAAGTCTGCGCCTCATTCTTATTTTTATGCTTTTCAAAACGTCGCCGTCTCTCAATACTCTCTTAAACAGACTGTTGTTGCTACCCGAATCGGTAACAGAACAATAATACTTGTAACTTTAAATAACTATTTTTAAATAATTTGTATTCGGTAGTTGCAACATAATCTACTTATTATAATTGAAATCAACTTCTTATTGGATAATTACTGTCTGCAATCAAGTTTATCGCAATATTTTGCAGCTGCAGGATTTAAATTATGATGGTTAGTTACCTAAGTGTCATACATGCATACCTAAAGTATAAATAATTATATCGACTTACATTGATTAGTACTTCTGTTCCAAAACAAATTTTTTTAATTTATTTCACACAATAATCAGTTTGCTAAAAGTAATTCCACTGTACAAAACACCACCAAAATGTAAACCCTTATCTCTGATGTAAACAAAACTGAACACATGTTCAGGTAACCATTAATGACAGCTTTCGATAATTTGTGAAATCGAATTAAAAAAAAAGCGTTCAGGAGAGAAAAAACAGAAAGCATTAAAGGCCTGCTCAGAATGCATATCTGTAGCTGGTATCTGTAGCTGAGTGAAACGTCAAACGTGAATCTGAAGCGTGAAGTTGAACCCCATTCAACTTCAAGCTACAGATTCACGGGAGATACACATTGTGAAAGCGCTTAAGCGCCGTAAAGGCCTGCTCAGAATGCATATCTGTAGCTGGTATCTGTAGCTGAGTGAAACGTCAAACGTGAATCTGAAGCGTGAAGTTGAACCCCATTCAACTTCAAGCTACAGATTCACGGGAGATACACATTGTGAAAGCGCTTACGGGTTGCCTTGTTTTTAACTTTCACTCAGCTACAGATACCAACTACAGATATGCATTCTGAGCAGGCCTTAAGCGCTTAAGGCCTGCTCAGAATGCATATCTGTAGCTGGTATCTGAAGCTGAGTGAAACGTCAAACGTGAATCTGAAGCGTGAAGTTGAACCCCATTCAACTTCAAGCTACAGATTCACGGGAGATACACATTGTGAAAGCGCTTACGGGTTGCCTTGTTTTTAACTTTCACTCAGCTACAGATACCAGCTACAGATATGCATTCTGAGCAGGCCTTTACGCAATGTGTATCTTCGTGAATCTGTAGCTTGAAGTGAATAGAGGGCAACTTTAAAAACAAGGCGCTTACACAATGTGCTCAGCTCAGAATTCATATCTGTAGCTGGTATCTTGCATCGCTGTCAAAAGGGAGATATATTTTCTCGCTTACGGGTTGCCTTGTTATTAAAGGTCCGATCAGAATGCGTATCTGTAGCTGGTATCTGTAGCTTACTGAAAAGTTTATAACTAGGCAACCCGTAAAGTCCTGCTCAGAATGCATATCTGTAGCTGGTATCTTGTATCGCTGTCAAAAGTCCGGCTACAGAATTGACAGAATCAAGGCCCTCTAAAAGAACAGGCCGTCAGGCTAAAAAATGACAGCTATTCGCACGGGCTTCAGTCAAATCAAATTATAAAGGAAAGTGCCGCGAAATATAAGATTCGTTCTTCAATTTGTTTAAAAAGTATTGTTTTAAAAGTGAAATAAAGGTAAAAAAGTGAAAAAACTTAGAAACAAATGATATTAACACAATATAGAATTAAAATCAATTAAAAAAAAACAAGTATGTGCTATATTTTTTGCGATATTTTTGATTCTTGTATTCCGCCTATGATGTGTGTGAAAGTGTTTTGGTTTTGTTCATAAATATAATAAACAATAATAAACATAAACAATAATAAGCATAAACAAAGTAATAATACCTACCTACTTGATAAATAAAATGGTTGTGTAAATTTTTTGTGCGATTTTCAATGGGGGTTGTTTGTAACTTTGTATATAGTGTGTGTGTGTTGCAAAAACATTGTCGCGGTTTTTTTATTGTTTTCATTTTGTGTTTATTGCAAAAAAAATTGTTAAAACTCTATTAATTGTGTGATGTTTTATTTATAGATGCCTTCAATGTGCTGTGCTCCAGGGTGTGTTTCGAATTCGTCACGAGCAACATATACGCGGAAATTTTTGTTTCCAAAGGATGAGGAACTCAAAGCAAAATGGCTTAGAGTAATACCACGTGATGACATAGTCGTCCACGACTACACAAATCTTTGTGTTCACCATTTCGCCGACCAGGATATTGTCAAAACATATCCTAATGGAGGAGAGCGGAAGAAATGGACGTTACGGCCTACTGCAGTTCCATCGAAATTTCCGAACCTCCCATCGTATATGTCGAAGGAACCAGCAAAGCCCAGAATGGATCCCAATAAAAGGAGAGAAGAGGTTGTCAAGCGGTTCAACACAGACCAACAGGAATGGCAATTTTACAATTTTTACAATTTTATTATTAGTATTATATACAGAATAATAATTTCTAATAATAATCTGGAATTATCAATGTCAAGTCTGGAGTTCCACAAGGTAGTCACCTGGGACCTCTTTTGTTTCTCCTGTTCATAAATGATTTACCTTCTGTGATAAAATACAGTGACGTCCATTTGTATGCTGATGATGCAAAAATATCTTTAACTTACAAAAATATGAACGAGCATACAAAACTACAAGCAGATTTAAATAATTTATCATCATGGTGCAATCATAATAATCTTTCACTCAACACTAATAAATGTAAAATTATGACTTTTGCTAGGACCAAAAGTTTTCATCTAATTGACTATTTTATTAGTGGCGCATGTCTTGAAAGAGTGAATCATTTTCTTGACCTCGGAGTAATTTTTGACCCTAAACTGGACTTTAAGTTGCATATCAACTCAACTATAAATAAAGCCTCTTCCCGCTTAGCTATGATTAAGCGTTGGTCTAGAGAACTTAATGACCCATATGTTACGAAAAGTCTTTATGTTGGTCTTGTGCGTTCTGTGTTGGAATTTGGATGTCAAGTATGGTGCCCATATTACGCCTGTCATATTTCACGTATTGAATCTGTCCAAAAACAATTTTTGCTGTTCGCGCTGCGTCATCTGAATTGGAATAATCGTGTACATTTACCGCCATATCGTCAACGTCTTATGTTAATTGGTCTAAACACACTTGCTGATAGAAGGTCGTCAACAAATGGATTATATGTTTTCAAACTTCTAACTGGTGAAATCAATTCGCCATATTTGTTATCATTGTTACATATCAATGTCCCAATTTACGAAAGTCGTAACTATAATTTGTTAAAAATAAATAACTCTAATAGAAATTATTTGAATAATGAACCATTGTCGTTATTATGCAAGCATTTTTATCTGTATAAAAATATAATTGATTTTAATTTCCTCACATGAGCTAAAGACTAAATTAATAAACTATAATATGTTATTTAATTTTATAGATATTAATTAAAATAGAAATATTTCGAATTAACTGTGATCAATAATGTATCTGTAGTTAAATAAATAAATAAATAAAAATAAATAAATAAAATATATCCATTATTTATTTATTTCAAAATACAATATTGTATGTTTAATTATAGTATGTTTTGTAAGTTATTTCTTGCAACCATAAATTAATCGAAACTATGAATTCCTTTTTAAATGTGATATTTTTTGTTTAATTACAACATATTTATTTATTCAGTTTTTGTTTTTTTATTAAGAATGCTATTATAAGTATTTTACGAAAAATAAATAGAGTCACTATATTTAAATCAACTTTGTTTCATCTACTCATTTTATATTTACTGAATCTGGATTATCTAACTACCTTCTACCTTAGTTAAAGTTGCCGACGTTGATGCCATAGTTCGTCAACCAACATGCCTCTCCAATTAGCCCGGTCCTTAGCTAACTGCCTCTAGTTGTGCGCGCCTTTTAAGGCGAGGTCTTCCTCTACTGCGTCCGACATGGGAATCAAATTGAAGTCACATGACAGCCTAAATCCTTTTTTGGTATCGAATGTGTCGGTGAGGTCGTTTCAGACCCTGATGGAACAGCGGGAATTCTCCGTCGTCATCCTAACAAACGGACGAGTTTGGTCGGTATACCAAAACTGTATAGTTCGTCTCTATAAATGCTGTCGTATACAGGTCTAAAATCAATTTTGCTAATGAGTTGTTGAATGTTACTTACCGAATTATCTCCACTGGACTAAAATAGCCAGGAATAACCAAATATAGTTTCTTCTTCATGACAGCGTTATTGAAACTTAATAATCAACAGAAGGGTCATAGCCTGGAAGATATTCCTTGTACAGAACCACTTTCACGAAAGTCACTGGATAGTTCAGTCACTAATATCCTCTGATCCAAAATGTGGAGACATATATATTTCACAGTTGAGTTATTTGAGAAATTCCTTCGTTCCGGTCCGTCTATTGACAAGTCCGCCTCTTGCTAATTAAGTTCTGTGATAGCATAGATTTAGTAGAATTGTAGCAAATGCAAAAAAGGGACAAAGTTGAAGTTCCTATTTTTAATCCATGTGTGAGTCCATAGTACCATAGCTGGAGCACCAAGCTTGCTATCGTCATCCTTAATAAAACAAAAATCCAATGTCAGCAATATGTTGAGAACAATTCTTGCATTCAAACGCTTACCTATCTTCAGAATAGCCGAGATGAATGCCTGTGTGGCTGGAACACTTCTGCTTTTCAATTTAGCGACCATTCTCTACAGGGAAGAACATGAGATTTGTGCGTTCACCAACCTCATGTTCAAGAATACCCAGAACTTCCTAATTACCTTCTTGACCTGCTTCAGTTCCCATCTCTAAGTAAAAAGTAAAATGCAACGCTACCAAATGGGTGAATGCTTATAATAATAACCTAATAATAATAACATACCATATTGTTCCATTGATTCTGACGAATAAGTCACGGTATGATTGCATCTACTAGGCGTATTCAGCATTCATGCCAGTTTCGGTGGTGGGCACGCAGCGATTGGCTCGGCGAGATTTGGTTCAACAGATTTGGTCACCAATAAAATAACACTCCTTAACATACATTTTGATGATTTCAGCATCAAGCCACTTTTTGATAATTTCGCAAATAGCAAAAGACCAGTGCCTTGGAATTAGCATCCCGAGACATCGTAGTTTTTTTGTTTTGTTTACCCGTAAGGGTTTCTGTATCAGAGTTCTCCCTTTGCGAGTACCTGAAATAGAAAAGTTCTTATCAGAAATCATCCAATGGCAGTCAACCATTATGTACCTGTGCGCATAGTAAAGATCGTCTTCTTTGGTCGCTTCCAAGCATAATGGAGCTACAGCTCCAGTTGATACGTCGATTTTTGTAGCTTTATTTTTGCAGGTTTGGCTGACTTGCATGAAGTTTTCTTAGGCACTTGGAAATTTATGTAATTATCCACTTGTGGTAGTTAAAAATCCGTATTTTGATTTCGTATGATTATGAATGAATTGTTATCAGCAACATCAAATTAATCACGAATATTTAATAAACTATAAAAAACAATTCACTTTGTTTACACCAATTGGAAAAAATGAGAAGCCCTTTGAGAATAATGACATTTGACATTTCGCGGAAGCCTGACGGCCTGTTCTTTTAGAGGGCCTTGACAGAATCTTTGTTCTGTCAAAAACTGAAATTTGTTAGAAGTGGTGTGTTTACTTCTCAGAAATACAAAAAAAAAATATTTTCTTAAATGTGTAAAGATTCAAATAGATTATAGGAATGCCGCAAACTCTTCCACTTCTTTTTACATTCGTCAACTGGAAAGAAGAATAATAAAGATCTTATCGAATGCTTTGTTCACAAATATGTACTCACTCGATAATCCGACATTTTCAGAAATAGTCTTCCAAATCTTCATTTTCTCCTTTACATTTTTGTAGTTCGGATTCTCTAAGTTCCATAAAATTTCATTTGTTCGAATTAGTTCGATGAATAATTCACAATCCATTTTTCTTTAATAAAATGATCAGCACATGATCCTCATTAAAACAATCCTCATAAAACAAAAAATATACCCACCACAATTTATATGTAATGTAAATATAGCAGCACATTAACTAGTTATAAGAAATAAAGCACTATAAAGCACAATAAAACACTATTAGAACACAAATCTAATTTTTGGTGTCGATAATCCAAAACAAACAACAGCAGACAGCAAGTACAAAAATTAAACGTCAAACGTGAATCTGAAGCTTGAAGTTGAACCCCATTCAACTTCAAGCTACAGATTCACGATGGAGATACACATTGTGAAAGCGCTTACGGGTTGCCTTGTTTTTAACTTTCACTCAGCTACAGATATGCATTCTGAGCAGGCCTTAAGCGCTTACACAATGTGTATCTGTAGCTTGAAGTTGAATAGAGGGCAACTTCATGCAAGAAATGTATTGCATTCTGAGCAGGCCTTTAGATTCAATTTTTACAAGGTCTATAGTACAACCTTAACCCCACCTATTCATTAGAGTTCACCAAAACACACTCAACGGATGTATAGTTATACAGTGCGGAAGTATTTATACAGCCTTTATTCAGGGTCGCACAAATTCTTATTCATAAAATATTTGCCCACCCATATTAGTTATACAGGGTTTGTTTCATATAAAGGCTGCGGTTATAGCTATCATCGAACAACTTCATTGGAACAAACACATGATGAAATTGAAATTTTACCCCATAGCTGCTTATAGGAAAGGAATCAATGGAATCATTTCGGTGGAACGACAAACATTACTTCACAAAAATAAATCTTGATCAGTGAAAAATAGAATTTTTTTCTGCGAAAACTATAATTAAAACTTAATATTTTTGGATAATCATGTTCAAAAATTCATGAGCTTTGTTTTGACACACACTCGTCAATGGTTGAATTAAAAAAAGCCACAATGAGTAGAAGAAAATTTCACATCATGGTTTTCAATTATAGCAAATAACCTAAAGCTTAGTACGCAGCGCGCGGTAAATTTTATCTTTGCTAATCTCCACTTGTTTTCTCCAATCCAAAGATAAATGCTCGCTAAATTCGTACACAGCATACAGATGAGTCAGGGAAATGTCATACATTCGCAGATGTCAGTAATATTATTATTTTCTTTGTTAATAAAGATGTCGTCTTCCTCGAGAAATTCTTCCATCAAATATTCGTCTTCATTTTCTTCCATTTTGTTTTTATTTTTCATTAAAATTTCGCCGATTTAAATGCCTCGCACATTAATTTCGCAAGATAAATAAGTGGAGACCTGTCTTCCGCCGAGTATAACACTTTCGTATAACACATAATATTGTTATACCCTACCTACATTTGGTGTGTCCCATCTTTGTGAAGTTAAGAATTTATCTCGCGAGCTGCGTACTGCATTGATAAATTTTCTCGCTAAATTTTATCTCTGTAGAGATTTTTGTATGGGAGATCAAATTTAGCGCGAGCTGCGTACTAAGCTTAAAGGAGGAAAATTTATTACAATTGTCGGCACCGTAATGATTTTTCACTAGCCCTCCTCTCGTGATGATCTGACAAATCATCCGAGTAGTATCAATTGTTAAGAAAAGCTTATCTCAACTTTGACGTTCGGATAAACGTCATAAACATGCAAGTCCCACAATCGTGCAAGAAGTAAACAATCACACATGAATGGTTATGAGCTCGAAGTTAACTCTGGATTTAAATTGACGGAAAAACTACTTTCCCGAGTTAAATGAACATCATCTAAATTTGGAATGTTATTGCCAAATAAATTGTTTAAGCGAATCTAGTCATACAGGAGGCTTATCATTTTATGTAAAACGTAGTTTTAAATGCGCAATCGTAAAAAAATTTGTTGTGCCTATGAAATGTTGGTGTCTTATAAAAAAAGTGCAATATAATAATAATCCTGTGATATACTTAAGTGCAATATATAGATCTCATCTTGTAACAAAACATGAATTCTGTGAACATTTTGAGCAGTGGGTTTCCTACTTACAACAGTGCAATAATAATTATGAAATATTCGGTGATTTTAACATAGATTGGTATGAACATCTAGACACATATCGACGACGCATTGCGGAAATTTTTAATGATAACAACATATCAACAATTTGTACCCAGCCAACCAGAATAACACCACATTCGAAAACATTAATTGATTATGTGTTAACAAATAACGTGTCCTTAGTGTCGTTCGTCAAAAGTCGAATCCAACCTCAAAATAAGTGATCATGAGTCTATTTTAGTGTCGATAAAATGCTGAGTGGTTCCATTCTGAGTTAAATCAATCAAAACTATTAAAAATAAATTAATATAAACGGGCGGTTTTAACCAATACTCCAAATGATTGGGAAACATACCATTCATGTAGAAACCAATATAAAAAAAAGTATAGCGTTAGCAAAATCCTCTTTTATAAAACGAAAAATTGAAAACGCAAATACACAAAAGGACATGTGGAGGCAGTTAAAGAGGTACGTCTTAAAAAATAAAGTAGATACTATAAATGAAGTGCAATTAGAAAATGGAAACAAAATAAATGACAGTGCAATAATATTTGAAAAATTAAATACCTTATTTGTGCAAAGCGTAATTGACTTAACTAGAACTGTGATATTTCCTGATTATGCATGTATTATAAATGAGTGCAATATAGACTTTAAGTTACATTCTATAAATATTAATCATATTTTAAGTGCAATAAAATCCATAAACTCAAAAAACGACTTCAACTTTATGAATACTAATATGATAAAAGATGCAATAAATGTTATAGGACCACCTCTAATGCGCATCATAAATATATCTCTTTCAAGTGGAATATTCCCCCAAACTTGGAAAGAATCCTTAGTGATCCCTATAAAGAAAATAAATGATGCTAAACTCTGTGCTGACTTCAGACCTATAAATATGGTTCCAGTTTATGAAAAAGTGCTTGAAAAAATTGTAATGGGACAACTTCAAGAGCATCTTGAAAACCAGAACATTTTAAGTAAATACCAGTCTGGTTTTAGAACAAAGCATTCATGTGAAACATGCATAAACTATGTTCTAGGTGAATGGAAGCAACAAATTGACCAACGGAAACTTGTCATAGCTGTTTTTTTAGATCTCAAACGTGCATTTGAAACTGTTGATCATACGATTCTATTGAAAAAACTTTACAAATATGGTGTTAGATCGACTGAACAAAAATGGTTCAAAAGCTTTCTCAAAGGAAGAACACAAAAAACAAAAGTAAATGATAGCATATCAACAGCAGTGGGTATAAATATTGGTATTCTACAAGGTACAATATTAGGAGTTCTACTATTTCTCATATTTATCAATGACATAGAAAAAGTGCTAAAATTTTCAAAACTGGTTTTGTTTGACGATGACGCATTGATTTATACATCAAATGAGAATATGCAACAATGTATAGACAATATTTACTGTGATTTAAGTGCAATATATATGTGGTTAAAAGTAAATCGTCTTATACTAAATGTGACGAAATCAAAGTGCATGTTGTTAAATGGGAATACACTACTGCCCCAAATAAACATTAATATTAATAATTTTCCTATTTAAATTGTTGAGAGTGTTAAATATCTTGGTGTTATATTAGACAATAAACTCAAATTTAAAGATCATGTTAACTACTTGTGCAATAAAGTGTCTAAAAAACTTGGTGTCCTACGTAAAATAAGAAAAGATATATCAATGATCAGTGCAATAAAGGTATATTATGTTATTATTAAACCACATTTTGAATATTGTCCAAGTGTCTTGTTTTTCTGTGATATAACATCAAAAACAGAATGCAAAAATTACAAAATAAAGCTATGCGAATAATTTTAAGATGCGATGTGTATACACATATAGTATTCATGCTCAATGCACTAAACTGGCTTAACATAAACCAACGATTATTCTTTGCAACTTATTAGTCTTCAAAATAAACAACAATCTAAGCCCACAATATTTGAGAGAAAAGATGACAACAGTAAATGAAGCGACGACATATACCCTTAGAAATCGGACGGATATAGAAATTCAACGAATGCATACTACCGGTGGACAGCACACTCTACAATACATGGGATTCCAGTATTTCAACAGATTACCAGCTGAAATAAAATTATTGTCTAACTTAAATGATTTTCAAAGATTGTTAATTCTATATACAAAAGAAAACATTCAATAAATTATTATAACATAATGTAAACCAAATAATGTAATGATTATTGTAAATATTTAACCAAAAAATGGCTTAATAGCTAAATAAATACAACTAACTAACTAACTAACTTTAATATAATTTCTCACAATATGGTCACTTCGTATTTTTCGTATTTTGTTTGGCAATACTTCTCATGGAAAACCCTTCGCAATGTAACGCGCCGATTTGTCCTTTTTCCATCCATGTTATAACATTTTTTTACTCCATTTTGGATAAAAATCAGTGGCAATTACTCCTTACTACTTAAACTTTAAAAATAACATAAATCCACGTAACAGACCACAACCAACTAACTAATTTAACGTGTGAACAAAAAAACTGCACTGTTGAATTTACGTACAATATTTGGTATGAATACCGAAGCGGAGTGTAAGTTACACAGTTATTTAAACTACTAAGGGCAGGCGAGCGATATTATTATTGTATGCCACTTTAATAAAATTAAAAGTAGCTAAAACAAATCATTCAGCATCAGAAAACCATGGTCGCTTCATATCTAAACAAACTATTGGAGAATACATAATATGACTAAGTAACCTACAAACTTCTTCTTTATTAAAATATACGGCATTCTTCCATCTCCTTAATCTTTTAGCAGCTCTCTCTTTCTCTAAGCTACAGTGTTTTTTAGGCCCAATTCTTGATTTATAGCAATACCACTTCTGTTGTGACCAAAAGGGTCTCCAAAAGGGCATTATTAAATGCCAAAAGTAGCAATTAATAGTTAGCCAATCTTCCTTAAATTTTTTCAGAATTTTCGATACTCAACAATTGCTTCCCGAATATATATAGCTCTCATAGTCTTGGCAACATAAGTTCGTTACGACCTAGAAACTTGTTCACAAGCTATCTTTTGTGTTCACTTCTCGCTCGAACAACGCAATTTGTTCCCAAAAGATAATCAAATCTAGCCATGATTCAAATGAGATGCGAAGAACTAGTAAACAACATTTATGGGTAGATGTAACGAATCAAAAAACATAAGCCTCTTGTCCAGTAGTTCAACCTGTCTCATAAAATCATATCCGCTGTGCGGATCGTTTAATACCCCATCCCATTCCGATCCCATCCTTTAAATTAATGTCTCCAAAATGTGGGCTTATATAGAAAATGAAATTGTCACAATATTAGTGTTCAGACAGGTTATCAAAATCTTTAATGGTTCGACAAAAAACAACGCTTTTCTCCTGCATATGCTATGGAATAGGGTTTACAAATGGTTTTTGAAAGAAAACACCTCAAAAAAGTTTGATTGTCTAAATATCTTGTTTACAAACTTTTTCAAAATTCTTTACCGTTTGACCAAACATATAGTTTTTTTCTTAAAAGTGGGCGGATTTTAAAAATATTTACACTTGTTTTGTAGGCACGGGCAAGGACCCTTTATACCAAATTTCATTATCCTTAAAAATGTTATGCCAAAAAATAGGTGACGTACAGACGGACGGACAGACAGACCTGGCTTAATCGACACAGCTAGCAATTCTGAGTCGATCCATATACTTTGAGGTATATGTAGTTTAATTATTTCTCTATGTATCAAAACTAATATACCCCTATGGGATAGGGTATAAACATATGTATGTGTGAGAAATGGATTCGATACTCAGGGGAAATAACTATCTCCGAGTAAAATTGATCGACCATCGGACTCTATTGCTCAGGGATTAGTTCATCCGACATAAGTTGAAGATTCGATTTTGTTGTTAAATTGCGATGTAGGTACTAGCAAAGATTATTAATTCTATACAGATGACGCACTCCATATAAGAAAAATTGTTCTATGGCGGGTCGTGCTGGCACACCGAAACGAAAGTTTGTTATGTGGGGTACTGATATTGATACCCGTGTTCATATTGGTACCCCAGCATCAAACACGAACATAGCCTACGCATAAGGAACGACCAAAATTCCATTTCGCACTTACCGCCCGCGCCTGAAACGTCTAAATTTTTTTTGGCGGTGATGCATAGGTACTCTGTGTAGTTCTATACTCTCTGGTACTAGTAACCTTAATCGTGTATAGTCCAGCAATGATCTTCGGCCTGATTTTGTTTCATTTCTTAGACTGGTTTGACAATTACTGGACATTTTGAAAATAATTTTGCAAATAAAAATTTTGAAACAAAGAAAAGTCTGCGCCTCATTCTTATTTTTATGCTTTTCAAAACGTCGCCGTCTCTCAATACTCTCTTAAACAGACTGTTGTTGCTACCCGAATCGGTAACAGAACAATAATACTTGTAACTTTAAATAACTATTTTTAAATAATTTGTATTCGGTAGTTGCAACATAATCTACTTATTATAATTGAAATCAACTTCTTATTGGATAATTACTGTCTGCAATCAAGTTTATCGCAATATTTTGCAGCTGCAGGATTTAAATTATGATGGTTAGTTACCTAAGTGTCATACATGCATACCTAAAGTATAAATAATTATATCGACTTACATTGATTAGTACTTCTGTTCCAAAACAAATTTTTTTAATTTATTTCACACAATAATCAGTTTGCTAAAAGTAATTCCACTGTACAAAACACCACCAAAATGTAAACCCTTATCTCTGATGTAAACAAAACTGAACACATGTTCAGGTAACCATTAAGAGTTCTGTTCCCGTACTTTTTCAGTAAAAATTAGTAAATTCTCAAATTTCTTGGAGTGGGGGTAAATTATCTCAGAAAGAGACAAAATTACCAAAAAGTACGGGAACGCGTTTAAGTAAAAAACAGTAAAATTTTATATTTTGTATGCCTTTTAAAGAACAAATGACATAAATCAGCTGTCAAAACAAGCGAGTTGTCACTTTTATGGTGGAGGCAATCTCGACGCACGCGACGAACGCGACGCAGACGGTTTCGCATTGAAGTGTCAAAAATGGTGAGGATTTGAGTGGTGGTGGCAATCTCGACGCTCACGACGCGACGCGATGCGATGTCACTTGATTGACAGTTCACCATTAGCCGTCGAAGATTTTGTTTGTTTTTCAATTCTCACAGAAGAAAATATAATTAGTTGTTAGTCACACAACACAATTATTAATTCAGTACTTTTAATTTATTTTGTTTATTTATAACCTATGAAAGTAATCTCAAGATTCTCACAAACATACCATCTGACAGCTTTCAAACTGACATTCCAATGCGTCGATGCGCAAGAAAGTTGAAGTTGAATCAACTTTTCTGTGTAGCTAACGTCCATTGCGTCGCGTCGGCGTTCAGATTGCCCACTTATACATGTTCCCATAAGCTCAATGAGTTTTTGACATTTCAACGCGAAACCGTCTGCGTCGATACCGTCCGTTGCGTCGAGATTGCCTTGGGGGTTAGATACCAACTGACAGTTTACTGATTTTTACCAACAAAAATTTCTGCAGTAAATTTTTTTACAGATTTCTATGGAGGGGTAGTTTTTTGCTCTCTCGTGAGCTGTCTCTTTTACTTATTTTTGCGTACGGGAACGGCAATAAGTAAAAATCAGTAAAAATCAGTAAGAATCAGTAAATATTATTTTGTACGGGAACAGACCTAATGACAGCTTTCGATAATTTGTGAAATCGAATTAAAAAAAAAAGCGTTCAGGAGAGAAAAAACAGAAAGCATTAAAGGCCTGCTCAGAATGCATATCTGTAGCTGGTATCTGTAGCTGAGTGAAACGTCAAACGTGAATCTGAAGCGTGAAGTTGAACCCCATTCAACTTCAAGCTACAGATTCACGGGAGATACACATTGTGAAAGCGCTTAAGCGCCGTAAGCGCTTAAGGCCTGCTCAGAATGCATATCTGTAGCTGGTATCTGAAGCTGAGTGAAACGTCAAACGTGAATCTGAAGCGTGAAGTTGAACCCCATTCAACTTCAAGCTACAGATTCACGGGAGATACACATTGTGAAAGCGCTTACGGGTTGCCTTGTTTTTAACTTTCACTCAGCTACAGATACCAGCTACAGATATGCATTCTGAGCAGGCCTTTACGCAATGTGTATCTTCGTGAATCTGTAGCTTGAAGTGAATAGAGGGCAACTTTAAAAACAAGGCGCTTACACAATGTGCTCAGCTCAGAATTCATATCTGTAGCTGGTATCTTGCATCGCTGTCAAAAGGGAGATATATTTTCTCGCTTACGGGTTGCCTTGTTATTAAAGGTCCGATCAGAATGCGTATCTGTAGCTGGTATCTGTAGCTTACTGAAAAGTTTAAAACTAGGCAACCCGTAAAGTCCTGCTCAGAATGCATATCTGTAGCTGGTATCTTGTATCGCTGTCAAAAGTCCGGCTACAGAATTGACAGAATCTTTGTTCTGTCAAAAACTGAAATTTGTTAGAAGTGGTGTGTTTACTTCTCAGAAATACAAAAAAAAAAATATTTTCTTAAATGTGTAAAGATTCAAATAGATTATAGGAATGCCGCAAACTCTTCCACTTCTTTTTACATTCGTCAACTGGAAAGAAGAATAATAAAGATCTTATCGAATGCTTTGTTCACAAATATGTACTCACTCGATAATCCGACATTTTCAGAAATAGTCTTCCAAATCTTCATTTTCTCCTTTACATTTTTGTAGTTCGGATTCTCTAAGTTCCATAAAATTTCATTTGTTCGAATTAGTTCGATGAATAATTCACAATCCATTTTTCTTTAATAAAATGATCAGCACATGATCCTCATTAAAACAATCCTCATAAAACAAAAAATATACCCACCACAATTTATATGTAATGTAAATATAGCAGCACATTAACTAGTTATAAGAAATAAAGCACTATAAAGCACAATAAAACACTATTAGAACACAAATCTAATTTTTGGTGTCGATAATCCAAAACAAACAACAGCAGACAGCAAGTACAAAAATTAAACGTCAAACGTGAATCTGAAGCTTGAAGTTGAACCCCATTCAACTTCAAGCTACAGATTCACGATGGAGATACACATTGTGAAAGCGCTTACGGGTTGCCTTGTTTTTAACTTTCACTCAGCTACAGATATGCATTCTGAGCAGGCCTTAAGCGCTTACACAATGTGTATCTGTAGCTTGAAGTTGAATAGAGGGCAACTTCATGCAAGAAATGTATTGCATTCTGAGCAGGCCTTTAGATTCAATTTTTACAAGGTCTATAGTACAACCTTAACCCCACCTATTCATTAGAGTTCACCAAAACACACTCAACGGATGTATAGTTATACAGTGCGGAAGTATTTATACAGCCTTTATTCAGGGTCGCACAAATTCTTATTCATAAAATATTTGCCCACCCATATTAGTTATACAGGGTTTGTTTCATATAAAGGCTGCGGTTATAGCTATCATCGAACAACTTCATTGGAACAAACACATGATGAAATTGAAATTTTACCCCATAGCTGCTTATAGGAAAGGAATCAATGGAATCATTTCGGTGGAACGACAAACATTACTTCACAAAAATAAATCTTGATCAGTGAAAAATAGAATTTTTTTTCTGCGAAAACTATAATTAAAACTTAATATTTTTGGATAATCATGTTCAAAAATTCATGAGCTTTGTTTTGACACACACTCGTCAATGGTTGAATTAAAAAAAGCCACAATGAGTAGAAGAAAATTTCACATCATGGTTTTCAATTATAGCAAATAACCTAAAGCTTAGTACGCAGCGCGCGGTAAATTTTATCTTTGCTAATCTCCACTTGTTTTCTCCAATCCAAAGATAAATGCTCGCTAAATTCGTACACAGCATACAGATGAGTCAGGGAAATGTCATACATTCGCAGATGTCAGTAATATTATTATTTTCTTTGTTAATAAAGATGTCGTCTTCCTCGAGAAATTCTTCCATCAAATATTCGTCTTCATTTTCTTCCATTTTGTTTTTATTTTTCATTAAAATTTCGCCGATTTAAATGCCTCGCACATTAATTTCGCAAGATAAATAAGTGGAGACCTGTCTTCCGCCGAGTATAACACTTTCGTATAACACATAATATTGTTATACCCTACCTACATTTGGTGTGTCCCATCTTTGTGAAGTTAAGAATTTATCTCGCGAGCTGCGTACTGCATTGATAAATTTTCTCGCTAAATTTTATCTCTGTAGAGATTTTTGTATGGGAGATCAAATTTAGCGCGAGCTGCGTACTAAGCTTAAAGGAGGAAAATTTATTACAATTGTCGGCACCGTAATGATTTTTCACTAGCCCTCCTCTCGTGATGATCTGACAAATCATCCGAGTAGTATCAATTGTTAAGAAAAGCTTATCTCAACTTTGACGTTCGGATAAACGTCATAAACATGCAAGTCCCACAATCGTGCAAGAAGTAAACAATCACACATGAATGGTTATGAGCTCGAAGTTAACTCTGGATTTAAATTGACGGAAAAACTACTTTCCCGAGTTAAATCTCGAAAATAAGATGATTTCGCACTGAAAAACCGGGCCTTATACAGGCACTATTCCACCATCAGCCTCGTTAAGGTTATGCAGCCTCTATTCAACGTTGTATTAGTTTTATGTATGGATAAGGTTTTGCGTATAGAGGCATTTTTTGCATAACTTTTTGACATTAAGTTTGTAACATAGAGAAATAATTTGGATAGATATACCTCAGAGTATATTGATCGAGTCAGAATCGCTAGCCATGTCTGTCTGTATGTAACCGATTTTTAGGTCTTACATTTTGAGCTAGGAGAATGAAATATGGTAATAAGGATCCTTGTATGTTGCTTCAGAAAAAGCGTAAACATTTTTAAAATCCTCCCACTGTTTCAGAAAAACGTCGTTTTTATCCAAACGGTGGGCAGTTTTGAAAAAGTGTCTGAAAAACATATTTAGACAATCCCAATCCCGAACTTCGTCTATACAATGTTTTTTCGCCACATCCACTTTTTTGGGGGCCTTTTTAATTAAAAAAACTTTTTCGGTCAAATTTTCAAATATTCGATGCAGAAAATTTAATAAAAGTAATATGAACATTTCGTCTCTAGACCATTTTAACCCACGCCCAATTGTTATGCGTGATTTCCTACAAAAACAATTTATATACCCTACCCCAAGGCATATGCAAGAGGAAAACGTTGTTTTTTTTGTCGAACCATACAATATTTTGATAAACATTGAGTGTTGTTTGGTGTGCAAAGATTTTGTGAATGACCTTAGGTGTGTACACGGGAATATGTTCTACCGGTTAAATTTTGTGCAATATAACAAAATATATATGTATGTGTAGTGTCATGGTTTGGTTTCAGTTTTGTTTCTTTTTATACCCTATGCCATAGGGATATATTAGTTTTGATACATAGTTTGTAACATAGAGAAATAATTTTGCTACATATACCTCAAAGTATATGGATCGACTCAGAATCGCTAGACAGACATGGCTAATTCGAAGCCAGACAGGAGGTTCAACCAGTTTAAGCATACTCGTGTGCGAAGACCCATTGAGTATCAGAGATCAGGTAAAGAAGAGATAGGAAACTTTCCATTACCTTTCTCGAACAATCAAGAAACCGCAGAAACCTCCGAGAATATGCCACCTCCTTCTAGATCAGCATGTGGAGTAGTATAAATAGAGATGAAGCGGCAGCTGATAAGGATTTTCATTACCTACGCCTTTCCCATTTGGTTCTTAAGTTCGCCCACCGTCATGGAAAGGATTGGAGTATTCGAGAGGAAGATATTGTAAGCCATAAATGACTAATTGTAGAAGCTGCCGGTTATAGTTTCTTTATTCTCATGCAAGACTGTACAATTTATTCTTGTATACTACTGTATAATTCATTTGTTGACTACTGTACAATTCATTATTGTTTTCAAATATATAATTTATCGCTGGGAGAATAACGGACAGTTGTTATTCACCCATCGAAGAGGGAAGACGTGTGTTTTAATCAATTCTTAAAATTCAGGAGTGGGATAACGACCTGCCCTTGTTAAACAAAAGAAAATATAAAAAAACGAGTGTCTAGTGTCTGCAAATAAAAAACCCACCCCTGTAAAAGTTTTTTTATCGCATATATATATCGTCCATCGCGTGTGTAAAAACCAAAACCAGTTTGTGTTCTACTTCTACCCATTCAACCCAAGAAAGAACAAAACTGTGTACGCACCAACGAATATATATATATATATATATATATATATATATATATACTCGATGGATACAGAAATCCATTTGAAGTATACTGCTACGCAGTTGAAGATGTGGCTGGAGTACTTAAACCAAAAGACAACGGGCAACAAAAGTGAACTTGTTTTACGATTGGAAGCCATTCCAGAAAAGGAGCTTGGGAAATTTTCATTCCCAGAGAAATATACTCACACACACAAGCAAATGACTGATGCAGATGACGACGAAAATGAACCCAATGATAAAAATGATGAGAACAATGATGACCGAGCTGATGAGAGTAATGATGACCGAGCTGATGAGAGTCTTGATGACCGAGCTGATGAGAGTGAGAAACCTACAAATGAACGAGGAAAAAATGAAGGAAGACAAAAGAACCGGATTGAAAAAAATGAGAGTACTGACGAGGAGAATTCAGATGAATGTGGAATGATCCCGAAAACAAATTTGAGGAGCATGGAAATCGATGTATATACGATGAAGAGAGAGATGAAGCTTCTAAAACTTCAAATCGAGATTCAAATGGAAGAAAACAAACGTTTGAGAAATGAAAATGAATCGTTGAAAAATGAGAAGTGTAAAAATTCGAGTGGCAATGACTATATAAACAGCGGTGTTAAAGATTTACTCCCCGATTTTTCTGGAGAATGTTTTTCGCATTGGAAAATGCAACTGCAAAATATTATATCCGCATATAACGAAAATAATACTCGTATTCTCATTTCTTGCCGCATAAAAGGAAACGCTCTTAAGTGGTTCCACTCTAGAACGGATCTCATGAATGTTTCAAAGAAATGGGAGAAATGTTCGAGACTAGATAAAGCCGACTGACGATGAAGAAAGAATACGAAGGAAGGAGGTGGCAATCTACCGAGACTTTCCAACAATATCTTCATGAGAAGACAATACTGGCAAACAAATTGTCTCTTCAAGAAGAAGAATTGCTTGAAGGTCTTATTGAAGGAATTCCTGATACCAGTTTACGTTCGCAGGCACGAATGCAATGTTTCCGAAATCGTCAACAACTACTGGAAGCGTTTAATAAAATTGAGCTGCCTAAAATGAAACTACTACCAGCAACATCGAAGCGTGTAACAACCACGGAGGAACAGGGATCCAGAACATACAGATGTTTTAATTGCAATTCCTTCGGACATGTAGCTGCAGAGTGCAGTAAATCCAGACGACTGCCAGGATCTTGTCATGTGTGCGCCGCAGAGTGCCCAAAACGAAAGGCGATTGTGGTGCACAAGCTCAACCATGATGATGATGACCAGGAAAATTATGTAAGACATTTATTATTGACCTTTAAAAAAAATAAACTTAAACATAGTATTACGTAAGGAACATTACTAGATACCGGCAGCCCAATAAGCATTGTTCGAGAGAAATTTATTCCTTAAAATTTAATAATGTCAATAAATGAAAAAAATAATATTTTTGGTATTAATAAAAGTCCTTTAAAAATAATTGGTCGGGTCAAATGCTGTGTTGTTTTTGATGATGAAGATATAAGTTTTGAAATGTATGTAGTAGATAATAATACAATGGAGTACGCAACCGTACTAGGTACAAATTTCCTTAAACTTGCTAACCTAAAATTAATTAAAAGCAAAGACAATGAACTTCAAATGAAAAATAAAATGAAATGTAACTCTCAAACGAATGGTATAAAACGAAAAGAAAACGAAGTAGATCTTTAAAAAATGTATGAAAAAGAGTGTCAAGACTTAATGAACATTCATTTTGAAGAAAAAGAAACTGAGGTTAATTTGTTAAAACTAAATAATAATGACATATCTACAGATTCAAAAGAAGAGTTTTTTAAAATTTTTAAAAATTATATGACTTATGAACGTCCTGATTTACCTGAAATTGAGTATAAAATGAAACTTAGATTAGCAAATGAAAAGCCTTTCCATTGCCCTCCCAGAAGGTTAGCTTATTCAGAAAAAGAAAAGTTACAGGTTATTTTAGACGAATTAATAAAAACAAAAGTCATTCGGCCAAGTAAGTCAGAATTTGCGTCCCCAATCGTGTTAGTAAAAAAGAAAACGGGTAATATTCGACTGTGTATCGATTATCGAACATTAAATAAAATGACTCTGAAAGATTACTACCCCTTGCCGTTAATTGATGATAGATTAACCAATAAGAGCGCATTTTATCATGTAAAAATGGATGAAGAAGCAATTAAATATACCTCATTCGTCACTCGTTTGGGACAATTCGAATTTTTGAAAATGCCATTTGGACTAAGGAATGCACCTTCGACATTCCAACGCTTTATAAATGAAGTATTTGAAGACCTTATTAGAGAAGGAAAAATAGCAATTTATCTGGATGACATAATGATAGCCACAGAGACGATTGAAAAACATTTGAGTATACTAAATGAAGTTTTCGAAAAGTTAATTAGAAACAATTTAGAGATAAGAAGCGATAATTGCCGATTCTTAGAATCCAAAATCCGGTACTTAGGGTACACAATTTCAAAATCGGGTATACGACCAGAAGAAAGGGGAATTGAATCCGTTAAGAACTTTCCCATACCAAAGAGTGTTAAGGAAGTACACAGCTTTTTAGGTCTGTGTTCTTACTTTAGGAGATTTATTCAAGGATTTTCTTTATTAGCTGAGCCTTTATATAAACTGATTCGAAAAGATTCTAAGTTCAAATTTGAAGCAAGTGAGGTAAAAGCATTTGAAATTATAAAACAGAAATTGCTGGAATCACCTATACTAGCGATTTACGATCCAAAAGACGAGACAGAACTTCATTGTGACGCTAATTCACTAGGATTCGGGGCAATTCTGCTACAAAAGAAAAATGACGGAAAATTCCATCCAGTGCTCTACTTTTCCAAACGAACAACAGAATGTGAATCCAAATATCATAGTTTTGAAGTAGAAACTTTAGCCATTATATATGCACTCCGACGATTCAGAATATATTTACAGGGTTTAAGGTTCAAAATTGTTACGGATTGTAACTCTCTTACGCTTACGTTAAATAAAAAGGAAATATACCATAGAATCGCCAGGTGGGCTCTTGAACTACAAAACTATGACTTTTGTTCCAAAAAGTATGGAGAAAAATATATTGTATAAATATCATGATGAAATAGGACATGTAGGAAGCGAGAATGTACTAGATGCTGTACTGAAATCGTATTGGTTCCCTAAAATGAGGAGAAAAATTCATGATCATATTAGTAACTGTCTGAAATGTATAGTGTTCTCGGCTAAGGCCGGCAGACATGAAGGACTTTTGCACAGTATACCTAAAGGTGATGTACCTTTTGACACAATCCATGTGGATCATTTCGGTCCAGTCTTTATAATTGTGGATGCATTTTCAAAGTACACGAAGTTATATGCTGTACGCTCCACTGATGCAAATGAGGTTCTCATTTGTTTGAAGGATTATTTTAGTGCGTATAGCGGACCAAAGATAATGGTATCAGATCGCGGAAGTGCATTCACTTCAAAGGTTTTCGAGGAATTCCTAAAGAACAATAACATATAACATGTTAAGATTGCTACAGCTTCACCCCAAGCCAATGGACAAGTGGAACGTGTAAACAGAAGCTTGGCTCCCATGATTGCAAAGATATCCAACGGTGACTTGAATTTACATTAGATAAGATCTTACCTAAAATTGAATTCACTATGAATAATACAATTCATAAGAGTATTGGGACATATCCAAGCCAGTTACTTTTTGGAGTTAGACAAAAGGGTGAAGTCATAGATTTGCTAAGTTAAAATTTGGAAGAAATAACTAAAAATGAGAAAAGTAGAGATTTAGAAGATATTCGGAGAAAGAGATACCAATCTTCTGGATTTGCCTACAAGCTAAATTCACCCATAATTACTTATCTTACACATACTATCACATTTTCAAACAAGTGTGCGTGAGATAAGTTATTCCCCACATTTTTTGCTCGATTTTCCCCCGCCACCTCACCGACCTCACCCATAACCTTCCCAGGAAGAGGTGGAAATTCACAACGGAATCGAGTGGCTTTAGCAATGCCACCATCAATGAGCGCATCCAACAGAAAAATTTAAAATAAGCACCACTTTAAGCATTCCGTAATAATTTTATCAAATCGTGAAAAATGTAAATCCAATGTGACAAAATAAAAAAAAACGTCCGAAAAACCTAAAGAAAACGTTAAAGAAAATCTATTATTTATTTATTTATTATGGTTGAAAAAATATTAGTAGCATAAAAATCTACTGGGGACAATAAAAAGGAATTCTGATTTTTCGTGTGCTTACAATTCACTAATACTGCTATTCGATTTGTTTTTGAATTATTATTGCATTATGTAACAAAAACGGAAATCTATTACAGTAACCTGGTAATATACTGAATATACTGCGATACTGAAACACGTGGCCGCCAACAGATGGCAGCTTAAGGTTTCAATTTTTGCTGTGTCATTTATTTTTTATGCAAATAAAATCCAATTTGTTTGACTTTATCCATTACTACACTTATTGTGATGTTTTGATTTTATATTCAAAGCAAAGATACAAATATTTTCACATTAAATTATTTCATAAAACACTGATTTCCCACCTATTTTGCAGGATATGGTATCCGGCAGCCATTTTTAGCATTTTCGAAAACCTTTTTCGATAGCAGTTAAGGCTAAGAGGTATTGTTGTATTTTACACGTAAATTGTGTGCTAAAGCCCAGTGCGCAGCTCGCGCTAAATTTTATCTCCCATAAAAAAATCTCTACAGAGATAAAATTTAGCGAGCAAATTTATCAGTGCAGTACGCAGCTCGCGAAATAAATTCTTAACTTCATAAAGATGGGACACACAAAATGTAGGTAGGGTATAACAATACCTATTAAGTGTTATACGAAAAGGGTTATACTCAGCGGATGAAAGGTCTCCACTTATTTATCTCGCGAAATTAATGTGCGAGGCAATTAAATCGGCGAAATTTTAATAAAAAATAAAAACAAAATGGAAGAAAATGAAGAAGAATATTTTATGGACGAATTTCTCGAGGAAGACGACATCTTTATTAACAAAGAAAATATTAATATTACTGACATCTGCGAATGCATGACATTTCCCTGACTCATCTATACGCTGTGTTAGAATTTAGCGAGCATTTATCTTTGGATTGGAGAAAACAAGTGGAGAGTAGTAAAGATAAAATTTAGCTCGAGCTGCGTACTAAGCTTAAGCCTATATAGATTTGAAATGAAGAGAAAAAAACACGGCTATAGTACTAGATATACATACAAAATCCTACTTTACTTATATGTGTTCAAAAAACAGGAATACAGGTTTTCACACAACTGTTGCAGTCGTATTAATAAAAAAATACTAATTATTATCTAATCTGTCGATTTAAAGTTAATTCATGGATTGACGTTTAGTGACAAATCTCTTTCTTTATACATTTATTACAATCAATACGCTGTTTTCCGTAGTTATTTATGTTTTTTTATTCTCTTGTCAATGTATATTGTAATGTATTGATTTAATATTTATATGTAATAAATATTTTTAATATGTACCTACCAAACTCGTTGAGTCGGTGGTGTTGATAAAGGGAACTAAAATGCGGGTTGGCACGTCTTGTTCCGCGCGGCTATTACTCGTCGGAATCGGAGGGGGATCTTGCATTTTGTTGCCTCTTACTACTACAAATGTTGAAATACGTGTCAGATGTAACTCTGCATCATTGTTCGTGACTCGATTATGTTGTGGTGGTTGATGGTGATGTTAACCACCGAGGCTTGCCCACATCCTAATGAGTTAAAACTCATCGCCTACGTTCTAGGTTCTTTGTTGCCTGATTTTTAATCTATAACCCCTAAGTTGCAATTCACTTCATCTTACCTTTTTACTCTGACATCTTGCCCTGCACCAACAAAAAATTAAAACATTTTTGTTAAACAAAAATCAAATTTTACAAATACCATCGGTATAAAACAAAACATTTTTATTTTTAAAAAACAAATTAGGAAAATTTACATTTTCTTCTTTATGAAATTGTATTTCTTTGATTTTACTTGTATTCATTAGTTTTAAATTTAAATTAGTAGCTATTAGATACATCTTTGTATTTGCAAAAGTAATTAAAAAAATCTGTAGTAAAAATAATAAATTTTACCTTTCTCCTCGAGTTGATGTGCGCACATAAACCTTGGTTCCATTTCCATTGAGATTAGTATATGTATCTTATAACTATTAACTACATATAAATTTTTTATTTATTTTTTTTTTTATAGTTTTAAGTAAAGATTATTTTAGCTATTTTATACATAGGCAAATTTTAGATAATTAATTTTTATTTTTGTTTCAAACTGTGATATTAATTTTTAAAATTTAGTATTTGTTCTATATATAATATATTTTTATTTATTATGTTTAATTTTAATCATAGGCAAATTTTTTTATAGGTATTTAATCAAAAAAAAAAAAAAAAAAACCTTTTACACTGTGATATTCAATCGATCATAAATATATAATTTTGTTTAATATCTTTAATTTTATTCATAATATTATATATTAATTAAAAAAAATAATTTTAAACTGTGATCATAAAATTTGTGTAGGTAGTACTTCGCACAACGGCAGCTTATCCTTCTTTTTTTTTTTTGCTGCTGCGCACAAGGGTGGGTTTGTCGTTTGCGTGTGCAAAAATAAGGTAGCAAAAAAAAAAATAACTCTGCACCTCTACACTGGATATTGTCTCATCGGTTTTTTTTTTTTGTTCTTAGGCACTGTGGTGAAGATTTCCACATTAACTATTTAATATTTAATTCATTTATTTTTATTTTTTGCACTTCAGGCACTGATATTTAGGATTTTATTTAGACCCGATGGGAAAATTTAATTTCGCGAGGGGTTTGAGCAAAAAAAATCGACTGCAGGTTTTTTCAATACGACGTGTATTTTGATATATATTCATATACCGACAAAGTGACACTATCAAATACTCGGAGTGAAGACTTTTCCTTCCACTCCTTTTTTTATCTAGTTACGCGTTAGTTATTCGCGAATATGCGATTCAACAATTCCATGTTGGGTACCACGGGAGACAAACGTGTAGCGCACGACGCAGCCAAGGCAAGAAGAAAGCAATCTCGCCGGAAAAGGAAGTTTTAAACCGCAATGGTGGACTGATTTTCGCATTTATGCGGCTCAACGGGGCAACCAAACTGGTATGTTCTGTACTAAATGTGTCAGTTTTTCGTGACGTCACGAAATCCGTATGGAATTTCGTGTAATAGTTTTTTACGAATCGCTACAATATGCAAAATAGTTTGCAATTTCATAAAGAATTTATTGGGGGAACTTTGTGCAGAAAAAGTCTTAATTCAATTCACCTACTTCGGTGATTTAGTTATATTTATGTTAATCAACGCCAATTAACTTCAATTTGTTTCATTAATAATATTTCTCCTTAAATTCATCGACTGAACAAAATTCACACTTACAGCCCGATTCTCCACATCATCACTGACACCTCACAAGTCAAAAGAAGAGGTGAAATTGATTTTGTGACTTTTTCGTATTCTCCCCCACAGTCACAACTTGTGAGAGTCACAAAAACAATCGAAATTGTGATCTCCTTCAGAGCAGGTCACAACTAGCAAATTGTTTGAGATTTGACATTTTGATTGTTGAGTAGTGTAATAAATGGAAGTTGAAATGGTTATGGCGCATATTATTGACGAAGTTTCCTCCGTAAATGAAAAGTAAGAATTTTACAAGAGCCAATCATTTGTAACAAACTAATAACATTGATAAGATTGCAGCGAAGACGGCTTTTAAGAACCTTGAGAGACACCAATGACCCAATGGCTATACAAAACAGCACATTTATAAAGTTTTTTCGATTTCCAAAAACATTGTGCTGGGATCTTATGCAGAGCTTGAAGCCTCATGACAATCAACCAACTTCCTTGCCTTTTGTACTTCGAGTATGTACATATAACATTTTGTTCTTCTCATTGCAGTTGTATTAAATTTGTTTTGAATAGTTTCTTTCAGTGCTATATTTCCTTTCACATGGCTCTTATCAGAAGTGTATAGGAAATAACTATACAATACCTCTCAGCCAAGCCACAGTTTGCAGAAACGTTGCTTATATATGCAAACTTATAGTGCAAGTAAAAGCAAATGTGGTTCGCTTCCCAACAACTAACGAGGAATGTATGGTTAAAAAATTGGATACGTTGAAAATTAAAATTGTGTTTTCATTAACATTTTAACTATAGGTAAACTATTTGCAGGTTTTTTTAACAAATACAACATAAAAGGTACTATTGGAGCTATAGACTGCACCCACATCCCGCTTGTGACTCCGAAAGCTACAGACGAGAGAACTCCAGCACAATTATACATGAACCGCAAGGGATACTACAGTGTTAATGTTGAAGCTGTAAGAACTTTTTCTGGTTCACTTTGATCTCTCATAATCAATTTTCCTTATCTTTTCAGATTTGTGATCATGACTTGCGGTTTATGCATGTAAACGCAAAGTTTCCTGGATCTTGCCATGACTCTGGAATATGGTCAACATCTAACATAAGAATATACCTAATTCAAAGCTATAGTTCATCAAATTCAAAATGGCTTTTGGGGGATTCGGACTACCCTCTAGAACCGTGGCTATTGACACCTATTAACGCACCAATCACAGAAAAGGAAAAAAAATTCAATGCCATGCATATTGTCAAAGTGGAGAAAAAAATAAAATCGAGCCCAGCATAAAAACACTGCATAAAAAAGGGGTTAACTTTATTGATTTAGAAGATCAATATAACGATGTGCTCTTTACGAAGGTTGAGCATAAACTAATAACTAATTACTCATTTTATGACTTCTGCTCCGATATAAGTGTTGCCGTTGACAGCTCGGCCTCTCCTGACGCTTCATCTTCGTTGAAGGATTCGTCCCCTTGGTCAGCATTCTTAGAGTCATCCCTGTTGTCAAAATCCAAGTCCGGGCTGAGGTTACACCAGGGCTTCATATGGTCACTGGATACGACATTCGTGTACCTCCTACGACTTAAAGGTTTATCTGGAAGGTCTTCCACGATGTATCGATCAAACTCCAGGACCTTCGTGACGATATAAGGTCCTTTATACTCTGGATCTAGTTTATGTGACTCCCCAGTCGCTTGAGGGGCATAATCAATCACAACCAGATCGCCTTCAGCATATCGATGTGGAGGTAGATGTCTCCTGTCATACACGACCTTCCACTTGTTCCGCTCTCTCTGAATGTTGTCGGCGGCCTGCCGTCTTCTCAAATCAACAACACCGTTTTCGGTTTCCTCATCGTGTATCGCTTGAACTAAGCGATTTTGGCTCACGGACCTAGGATTAAAATTAAAAATTAAGTCATTAGGACAAAACCTGGTTGTTGAGTTTCGCTGGGTGTTGAGACTCCATTGAAGCGTGGACAAGGCTACGTCCCAGTCTCTGTTGCTCACAACCGAACACTTAAGCATGCTGAGGAGCGTCTTATTCGTACGCTCAGCCTGTCCGTTGGCTCGCGGTGTTCGTACAGCAGTCTTCACATGCTGAATACCGTACGCTGTAACAAAGTCGGCGAATTCCTTTGAGGTATAGGCTGTTCCACGGTCGGAGGTAATTCTCATTGGTTGTCCAAATACGGAAAATACTTCTCGCAGCATCGTTATGACTGGTGTCGTCTTTGTGCTACGCACTGCCCTCAGGTTGGTGTATTTGCTAAAAGAACAGACTAAAACGATTATATAAACATTACCTTTCTTACTTTTCGGGAATGGTCCCAGGTGGTCTATATTAAGACACCTAAATGGAACTGGTAACACTTCCATCACATGCAACTGGCTTTCAGATTTACCGCCCTTAACTTTGTTAAGGCAGCACTCAGGACATGCGCCAATGTAGGATTTGATGTAACGTCTCATCTGCGGAAACCAGAAGTCTCGTTTGATTCGTTCGATGGTCTTCTCTATCCCGCAGTGTCCGACATCATCGTGGCAAACTCGAGCAATACGCCACCTTACGAGATGAGGTACCACTAATTTCTTTTTGCCGTCTAGACGTCTGAACAATCGTGAACCATCCAAAACATAGTCAAGCTCAGTCTGTTTCTTCACCGATGAATTCGTAGGACACTTGTCTTTGAGGATCATTACGATGTCTTTCAGTTGAGCGTCTTGCATCTGCATAGCGAAAATCCAATCATCGTCTATTTCGCATACCTTAAGCACATCCTCTGCTACTGTAGCTGCTTCTTTCGATGGTAAGGTGGGAACTCTGCTCATTCCATCAACGTGAAGCATTCTATCTCCGGGTCGATGCGTACATTCGAAGTCGAACTCTTGAAGACGTAGCCACCACCTGGCAATGCGTGCTGGTAACGGAGTTGTTGCTTTCGTAGTTGCGATGGCGTTACAATCCGTGACTACTCGGAAACGTGTGCCCAATAAATAGACACGAAATCTTTCTAGAGTTTCCACGATGGCGAGGACTTCCAGTTCATGGCTTGCGTATCTGCTTTCTGCATCGCTACAGCGCCTACTGTAATAAGAGACAGGTTTCGGATCACCATCTTCGATTTGAAATAGAACCCCAGCCAATCCCGCAGAGCTAGCATCCGTATGCACCTCATGATTTTTATGCACATCGAACAATGTGAGGACTGGCTTGACCGTGACAGCAACCTTCAGCATTTTGAATGCCTCCTCCTGTTCGCCGCGCCAATGGAATTCTGTGTCCTTTTTCAATAAATTAAAAAGCGGTTGGGCTACTCGACTATAACTTTCGATGAACTTCCTGAAGAAACCAGTGATGCCTAGAAAACGTCTTACTTCCGTGGTGTTAGTCGGAGTCGGGAATTCTTTTATACATTTTGTCTTGCTCTCTCCCGGTCGCACACCGTCGCCACTGATGACGTGACCGAGGAAATGTACATTCGTCTCCATAAAAAAACACTTCGATGGCTTCAACGTTAAACCAGCTTCTCTTACAGCCTCCAGGAATTCATTGAGGACGAAGATTCCATTCTCAATCGTATCAGTCGCTATAATAACTTCATCTACGTAGCTCACTATGTTCTTTCGATGCATTAAAGGACGTATAACTTCTGCCATCATCTCTTGAAAGTACATAGAAGCGTTGATTAGGCCAAAAGGCATGACGTTATGCTCGTATAAACCATCTGGAGTGAGGAAAGCTGTAAATTGTTTACATTCCTCCTTCAAGGGGATTTGATAATAACCGGACGTCATATCAAGGGTGGTAAAAACTTTATTTCCCGCTAATTGTGATATTTGCTCCTCAACGGTGGGGGTTGGAAATTGCTTCTTCACTGTAACCGAATTCAGCGCGCGGTAGTCGACGCACATCCGCTGCTCTCCATTGGTTTTGTTCACCAAAACTATCGAGGCTGCGTGAGGTGAAACACTCGGTCGGATGATACCATGTTGGAGTAAATTCTCCACAATCTGAAACAACTTTTCTCTTTGAGCAAATGGTACTTGATAGCGCTTACCTATAATTGGCTTGTCGGTCGTTACGTTTATCTCCATGCATGCATTCTTACAGCGTCCAATACGAGACACATCTTCGCTAAAGCAATCATCGTAGTTGGTGAGAAGATCTAGCACTGCGTGTCGTTGAGTAACGTCAAGTTGATCACCCAAGTTGAATTTATCTGAAGAACTCGTTTGCATTTGTAAAACGCCTGCTTCAAAAACTAAACGTTGATTCTTTCGACACAAGATATCGCGGCCCAAAAGTATGGCTTGCGGTAAGAACTGATCTGGTACGATGTTAAGTTTTGTTAAAAGTTCGTTCTCATCTATGGTCATGACGACGTCAATGGCATCCGTTGACTCAACCACCGATCCACCGAAACCTTTCAACAGCTTGCCAGATTTCTTCCTCAAGGCCTCTTTTGGAACTGAGGTTTCGCTTATCAGTGAATTGTCGCTTCCAGTGTCGACGAATGCAGAATACGACCGCCCAAACAACATAACTTCCTTCGTGACAGGTGCCGGAGTAACGTCCTTCGGCATGCTCTGCTCGACTTTTGCTACTGTAGGCTTTTTGGATCGGCATTCCTTCGCATCGTGACCTGGTTTACTGCAGATGGTACATCGCGGCTTACGTTGAGGACGAGGGCATTTGGTTGCAATGTGGCCCACTTCGTTGCAATTGAAGCACTTAAAATTTCCTCGAGCATTTGCAATACGAACAGAATCAGTGTCTTGTTCTTTCGATTCCAATGAAAATGATGATGTGGCACGGCCTGGTGTTGTTGGCATCGAAGACACATTATCTAGTGCATTCAGAAGCTCGTTGCACGTTTGGAGGTTGAGAGCAAGTAGTGTTCGTGTAAGTGTGGAATCATTTAATCCATTAATAGTATATGAATTTATGGAAAAGTCATCCAACTTACCTCGCCTCCCGACGGTGAGCATTGCGTAGTAGTATTCCGTCAACGATTCGTTCTGCCTTCGCCTGCGCCTCATCAGCTCTCGATGTATGTCAGCTACGTTCACTGTGCACGGAAAATCTTTTGTGAGCTCGAGAACAAACCCAGTCCATGTTTGGAAAACGGGTTGCGCATCCAACCAATCTTTGGCGATGCCTTTAAGTTTTTGTTGAGCCGCAAACAAGATCATCTCGTTGCTCCACATATACATTTCTTGCAGCTGCTGGACCTTTTGAATGAACTGCTTTGAGGACAATGTTCGTTTCGATGGATCGAAATCTGGAAGAGCGCCAATTATGTCCCGAGATCCGGTTGGGTACTGCGTTTGTGACACAGGTGTTATAGGTCGCGTTATACTTTGGAGCGGTGTGGCTGCAGCCCCAGGCAACGTTTGTGGAACAGTCGTTGACGGTGCCGCACGTAGGTTCACCGAAATTTCTCCCACAGTTTTTGCCAGACTCTCCACGATGTTCCGCAGATCATCCATTCCAGCTTGCCAAGGTTCCAATTCTTCTTCCTCGACGAACAACTCCTCTGCATCCACCTCGTCAGTTTCTAAGACCTCTGCGAGCTTCGCGATTTTTTTAGCTTTATTACCTACGATCGGTAATTCGTGATTTTGTAAAAGTTTATTTAGTTCACTTACTTTAAGTGTTGCTAATTTAATCATCGTGAGGATAAAACTTTTTATCGAAGGAAAAACAACTGTCACTTTTTTTCCGTTTGCTTTTCCGATAGAAAAACAGTTCGCGTAAGACTATATTTGTCTCTTTCGTTTTCGCTTCGTTGGGTATGTCTGGGTTAATACGTTAACGTTGCTAGTTATATATGTACCCGACGTTGTACATACATGTATTCCGTTTTGTGTTTAACTGAGCTCCGTTGGTTTGCGCTAAACGTTGCACATTATTTTTTCCTTATACCGAGGTTCGTTCGTTTGTGCTAGACGTTGCACATATGTATAAATATATACGATTCTTTTTCCTTATAACGGACTTCGTTCGTTCTTTGGTGCTAGACGTTGCACATTTTTCCGCGACGTTATTTTTCTTTTTTCTAGCGTTTTCTTTTGTTTTGTAGGTTTAAGTTTATCGAGTCCAGCATAAAAACACTGCATAAAAAAGGGGTTAACTTTATTGATTTAGAAGATCAATATAACGATGTGCTCTTTACGAAGGTTGAGCATAAACTAATAACTAATTACTCATTTTATGACTTCTGCTCCGATATAAGTGTTGCCGTTGACAATATTAAAGCCAGAAATGTGATCGAACGGAGTTTTGGCTTTTTAAAATCTCGGTTCAGGTGCCTATCAAATGATCGAAAGCTACATTATGCTCACGATAAAGTTGCATATATAACATATGCATGTGTTATTCTGCATAATATTCTAAAAGAAAATAGAATTTTGTATGAAGAAACCTCAGAAGTGGTTCATCAAGAAGCGACTGGCAGTGAGGATTTAAATTTCAGCAGTGACTAGCAGAGGGAAGGTAAAAGGGTCAGACAAGCCTACATTAACTCTTTGTCAGTAAACATACAATAGGCCCTTAAAAATAGTTGCTTTATTACATTTGGTTAATGCAGATACATACTGAAACTGATTCATAATAAATATTTCATATAATTACTAAGTGGTTTTATTTAAGTTATTAAAAGTAAAAGAATTAATTCATATATGTATTCAATTTATAAAAATTAATAAATTCATTAGGTATCTTTAGCATACATAGCTTTCAATCAATCACAATCCTTTTTTTAAATTATTTTTTTTTGGGATTTCAGATAAATTTTTAATTGCTTCAGATAATAATTTAATGCTATCTGCGAGGCTTTTCAATGCCTCAGCCATGGATTGTTGAACTCTTATATTTTCTCCACGAGCTATATTGTCCCCAGAGATAAAGGAAGTAAAGAGATTAGAGATACCATACTTCTACCTCTCTCACCCTGAATCCCCGCAAGAGTTGGTTGTTTTTGTTGTAATCCACCACCAATGCACTCCTGTCTGTGAATACATGTATTTCCAATTGAAAGAATTCAGTAAACGAAAAATTTTAGGTTTGCACACTTTCATTAACAGCTGTTTAGTAGTGTGGTGGATTTATTTTTGTTTTGACATTTCAATTTCAATCGACATCCACACAATTTTTATTTTTTCGCGATTGTTATTACTTACAATTGGTTGTGTATTTAACAATTTTAATAAAACAAATATTGGGAAAAGTAAATCGAAAACTGCAAAAAAACTGGGAACAAATTTACTTTAGCAAAAATGCCTTTTTTCACTTTTTTTTTATTCCACTCACTATTTTATGCTGATAATTTAGCAATTTTTTAAAATCGTCGCTCTCAATTAGTTTAAAAGTTATTCAACAATCAAAATTCGAAAAATCCCTATAGAAATCAACCACTTTTTGACATTTCACATGTACCTGAATGATAAATACGAAGAAGAATATTCCAGTGCAGCATTGCCAGATAAAAAAAATTTAAATGATAAATAAAAATTCCCAAAATAAAAAAATGGTAAAATAAATCGGCCCTAGCGAGGTATCCGTCGGAGCGGAAAATTCTCCGATTTTGTACGATTCCGATGATTTTTGCTTCGAGGTATTCTTCCGAAAAGCTGTTCGGAAGATTTCTCCGACATTTCGTAACGCATCCCAGCGAATTGCGTTGAAGTGCGTTCAGGTGCATTTTTTGTTTAATTTTTGACAGCTAAGTGCAATTCTTTTTCCGATTTCCTCCGACACAAATTCTTCGCGGAATTTGTTTACGAAGTGAAGTGGAGTGATAGCAAAATGTATGTAATTATACAAAACTATTTATTTAAGCAATTTTCATAATAATCGTTTGAATTTGTGTTTCCAGGTCGAGCTTAAAGAAAAAAAACATCCCTCAACAGTACGAGCTTTTCGTCAACATGATGCTGCAAAAACCCGACATTGCGCAAAATTATACTAAGAGATCCACAGAAGATGTGGCTCCGCATCTGACAACACCGGGGCAGTAACAAGGGCCTCTTTCAACGCCTTGAATGCAACCAATGCGGTTTCAGGAAATTCGCACTTGTTTGCTTTTTTGAGTGTATCTGTGAGAGGTGACGCTAAGGTTGCATAGCCCAGTATGAATCGGCGATACCATCCGCACATGCCCAAAAATCGTCGCATCTGTTTCAAGGTTTTAGGTGGCGGGAAATTTTGAATCGCAGAAACCTTCTCAGGATCAGGTTTAATGCATCCTTGGCCAACAATATGACCTAAATACTTAAATTCCTTGAAACGAAATCTAGACTTTTGAACATTTATGGTCAGGTTCGCGTTTTTCAGACAGTGGGCTACGGTCTCCAAAAGCTGTAAATGAGTGTCAAAATCTTTGGACATAACCAGTAAGTCATCCAGGTAGACAAACACACATTCCCTAAGTGCAGCCGGGATCACCCTGTCCATTAGACGGCACATCCTTTGAGCTGCATTACACAACCCAAAGGGCATAACCGTGTAATGGTAAAGTGGTCTTCCGGGCACAGTAAACGCTGTTTTCTTCCTGGATTTCATATCTAAAGGCACTTGCCAAAAGGCATCTTTTAAGTCCACGCTTGAGATAAAGAAGGTATCTTTCAGTCGTCCTAACATGCCTTCAATGTGAGGAAGTGGATACGCATCCTTTTTTGTCAAAGAGTTAACCTTCCGAGAGTCTAAGCAAAGCCGATTTTTCCCGGGCTTCCTGATAAGGACGACCGGAGAAGACCAAGCACTCTGACTCTCTTCAATCACTTTTAACTCAAGCATGCGATCCAGTTCCTCAAACAGCAACTTCTGTATCGCAGGTGATATCGGGTAGTGACGTTGCTTGACTGGTTCGGCATCGCCTGTGTCAATTACATGTGTCTCGACACTGGTATGTCCCAAGCCAAGCTCCGTAAAAGATGGAAATTTACCTTTAACATCTTCAAGAAGACATTGTTGCGTTTCTGACAAATTATGCTGTGGGCTAATTAGATGGTTGTTTGCAATATTTGATATCTCATTAAACACATCGGTTGCGATACCAAACAGTTGCCAAAAGTCTATCCCCAAATAAAGAGATTTGGATAGAGATGGTACTAAATATAAATCAATCTTTTTCGTTATTCCCTTGAAGGAAACTGAAGTAAAAGTTCTACCAACAATATTTTGCTCTGCTCCATCTGCAGTTTTAACTTGAGATTTAAAATCCGAGATTGGAATGCCTAGGCGATTTACAGCATCGATGCATCCATGGCCTAGACATGAAATACTTGCACCGCTGTCCAGTAAACCACGAAATTGTTCACCTAAAATCTCTACAGTGGCATATGGTCTAGTGTCTGAGCATGTATCCAAATAAGTAGCACTTATAAATTGATGGTAGACATTGCGTTTTCTTTTTCTGAGTCTTGATTTGGAAAAATATCTGGAACGTTTTTCAAGTTGAAGTTCATTAAGAGAAAAAATTCGATCTCGTAGATGGTTGTATCTTTTTAGTCTTTATTCATAGCTGTTTTGTATGGTGGATAAATTCGGATTATTACTAGAGATTCTAGAATCATTGCTATTTAAAATGGTTTGTGTTGATTTAGATGTTTGGGAAGGGTAAAAATTAGGATTATATATTTTGTTTTGTAAAATTCTTATACCGGGTTGGTCTGTGTCGAGTGTGACTCGCCGGTTTTCCTCACACTTGTCAGTTTGTTTCCCGATGCTGGGTTACACTTAGGACAGGTTGGAGTTACTACGTTGTCCATACCACATCTATAGCAAAACAACTTAAGTTCTGTTGATGGACAAGATACAAACGAGTGTCCCAATTCCTTGTATTTAAAACATCGGAGAACGTTTGGACGTGATGAAGATGAATTGAAACCAATGGCTTCAATTACCTCAAATTCATCAAAAGTACTACACTGCTCAACTTCACTGATATTTCTTTGAGGGGCCATATTTAAACGAGTGCGATACGCATCACGCGATGAAATCATTTTTTCGACACGTCGGCATTCCTCTCGGAATTGTTCCATTGTTAAGATTGGCATTGCGTAAATAAAAGTCATTAATCTGTTACTAACATTTCCTTTAACAATTTTAAGCAACTCAGAGTCTCGTATCGGTTCTCTTAACTTGTTTGTAAGTTGCATTATTGAATTGTAAAAATTTTCAAAAGTTTCACCACTGTACTGCCGACGTTCCATTAACTGTTTAATGACTTCAAAGTCAGACTCATGAGTTTGGAACTGTCTAAGTAAAGCGGTCCTTAACTGTTGCCAATTACTACGTGGTTGTTGACGTAAATACTGCCAGTACTAGTCCTGCGCAATATCAGATAACAAAAGATTGAATTTTTTGAGAATTTCGGTCCATGGCATATTATAATTTTGTTTTAAAACTTCAATACGAAAAATGAAATCTTCGACGGTGACGGATTTAGAGGTGCCATCAAATCGTATACCCCATCGATCAAGGTCAAATTTCTTTGATGAAACATAAGATCCATAACACCGAATAGCTTCATCATCATCACCATCTTCATTTGTATGTCTATTTGAGGTTCTATTAAAAGTTTCATTGTTAGTATCAGGGTTTACCAAAGGTCTTTGTGGTCTACGGGAAGGAAGAGAAAATCGTTCACGCGAATAGCTAGAATTGACATTAGGAGTATAGGCTCTAATTCCTATAGGCTCCTCATTCGAACGTAAAGATTGGTTATGTGAGTTTTTGGGTTTCTGCCTAGAATTTCTAGACTTCGGTATTTGACTATTTTGTTGCATATTTGTAACTGCTCTTTGAACAGAATCGTGAACATTATCTTTAACAGCATGTTCGAGAGAACGAAACATTGAAATTTGAAAATTGTTTAAGCAATTTTGTACATAACTATGTCACTGTTTACTTATTTTGTCATTAGATAATTCGTTGTTGATTCGATTTATTTCTAAGTCAGATAATAAATCATTATCATTAGCTAACAAACGGGTACTAAATGGAAAATTAGATTCTTCCTCATTCAGAGGTAGGTTTATGTTTTCATTAAGGTCAACTCCACCCTCAATGTTAAAATCGCGAATGGATTCAGCTTGTTGGGATTCAGCATCCGCATTTGCAAAAGTTGGTACCTCTTGCCTTCGATCTTATACACGAGAATTGTTTGTAGCTGGTGAATGCGTTACTAGTGGTCTCGATTTAGTAGTTGCTAGAGAAGCATTAAAATCTTCAAAATTATTAACAGTTTTACTAGTACGTGCACTTGTACGCTTAGAAATAGCACACTTGTTGGTACTCATTTTAGAATATAAAAAAAAAATTTGAACAAACAACAAAAAAAATAGAAATTCAAAAATATGGAAATACTAGAATTTGTAATAATAAATAAATAATAATTCTGAAATTATTAAATAAATCAATAAAAATTTGCGTATGAAATAATTTGTAAATATATATATGCATTGGTTCAGGCTAAAATATCGTTTGGAAATAATTGGAAATATGAAGTGAAATGAATTTGGTAATCGAGTCTCGAGCCTAATACAAAATCAAATAAAATTTAAAGTAGATGTTCAATAGTTAAAAATTTCATGCGGATCATTGTAACGTATGCTTAAGCAAATACTAGCATGATCGCTGCAACTATTGAATAAAAAATTTTCAAAAATAAAATTTTACATTAAACTCTTGATCTTCATATCCGTTCTAATGGTTTAAAATAAAAGTACTGTCGGATCTTCCTTTTCTAAAAGCAGAAAATAGATACTCGACGACTTTTACAATCTAAAAGTTTACAAACGTAAACCTCGGCTAGTACGTTGGGCGCCATTTACTTGTAATGTATTGATTTAATATTTATATGTAATAAATATTTTTAATATGTACCAAACTCGTTGAGTCGGTGGTGTTGATAAAGGGAACTAAAATGCGGGTTGGCACGTCTTGTTCCGCGCGGCTATTACTCGTCGGAATCGGAGGGGGATCTTGCATTTTGTTGCCTCTTACTACTACAAATGTTGAAATACGTGCCAGATGTAACTCTGCATCATTGTTCGTGCCTCGATTATGTTGTGGTGGTTGATGGTGTTGTTAATCACCGAGGCTTGCCCACATCCTAATGAGTTAAAACTCATCGCCTACGTTATAGGTTCTTTGTTGCCTGATTTTTAATCTATAACCCCTAAGTTGCAATTCACTTCATCTTACCTTTTTACTCCGACATCTTGCCCTGCACCAACAAAAAATTAAAACATTTTTGTTAAACAAAAATCAAATTTTACAAATACCATCGGTATAAAACAAAACATTTTTATTTTTAAAAAACAAATTAGGAAAATTTACATTTTCTTCTTTATAAAATTGTATTTCTTTGATTTTACTTGTATTCATTAGTTTTAAATTTAAATTAGTAGTAGATACATCTTTGTATTTTTAATATGTACCAAACTCGTTGAGTCGGTGGTGTTGATAAAGGGAACTAAAATGCGGGTTGGCACGTCTTGTTCCGCGCGGCTATTACTCGTCGGAATCGGAGGGGGATCTTGCATTTTGTTGCCTCTTACTACTACAAATGTTGAAATACGTGCCAGATGTAACTCTGCATCATTGTTCGTGCCTCGATTATGTTGTGGTGGTTGATGGTGTTGTTAATCACCGAGGCTTGCCCACATCCTAATGAGTTAAAACTCATCGCCTACGTTATAGGTTTATTGTTGCCTGATTTTTAATCTATAACCCCTAAGTTGCAATTCACTTCATCTTACCTTTTTACTCCGACATCTTGCCCTGCACCAACAAAAAATTAAAACATTTTTGTTAAACAAAAATCAAATTTTACAAATACCATCGGTATAAAACAAAACATTTTTATTTTTAAAAAACAAATTAGGAAAATTTACATTTTCTTCTTTATAAAATTGTATTTCTTTGATTTTACTTGTATTCATTAGTTTTAAATTTAAATTAGTAGTAGATACATCTTTGTATTTGCAAAAGTAATTAAAAAAAAACTGTAGTAAAAATAATAAATTTTACCTTTCTCCTCGAGTGGATGTGCGCACATAAAGCTTGGTTCCATTTCCATTGAGATTAGTATATGTATCTTATAACTATTAACTATATATAAATTTTTTATTTATTTTTTTTGTTTTTTTTTTTTAAAGTTTTAAGTAAAGATTATTTTAGCTATTTTATACATAGGCAAATTTTAGATAATTAATTTTTATTTTTTGTTTCAAACTGTGATATTAATTTTTAAAATTTAGTATTTGTTCTATATATAATATATTTTTATTTATTATGTTTAATTTTAATCATAGGCACATTTTTTTATAGGTATTTAATCAAAAAAAAAAAACTTTTTACACTGTGATATTCCATCGATCATAATATATAATTTTGTTTAATATCTTTAATTTTATTCATAATATTATATATTAATTAAAAAAATAATTTTAAACTGTGATCATAAAATTTGTGATCTTTATACATATATATATATATATATATATATATATATATATATATATATATATATATATATATATATATATATATATATTCTTATTTGATCTTATTTTTATTTTTTTGGAAAGGTTTTAATCTTTAATCATTATAAACCAATATTGTATCATTATATTTTTTTTGTCACTGTATGTTTTTCGTGTTCAATAATTTTTTTGGTGTCACTGTATCTCGTTAGTGTCCACTATATATATATATATATATATATATATATATATATATATATATATATATATATATATATATATATTCTTATTTGATCTTATTTTTATTTTTTTGGAAAGGTTTTAATCTTTAATCATTATAAACCAATATTGTATCATTATATTTTTTTTGTCACTGTATGTTTTTCGTGTTCAATAATTTTTTTGGTGTCACTGTATCTCGTTAGTGTCCACTAATTTTTTTGTGTCACTGAACTTCGTTTTTCTCGTTCCTACGTAAATGACCCGTGCGTATATGCTTGAAGCAAGGGGGGGCAGGTAGTACTTCGCACAACGGCAGCTTATTCTTCCTTTTTTTTTTGTTGCTGCGCACAAGGGTGGGTTTGTCGTTTGCGTGTGCAAAAAAAGGGTAGCAAAAAAAAATAACTCTGCACCTCTACACTGGATATTGTCTCATCGGTTTTTTTTTGTTCTTAGGCACTGTGGTGAAGATTTCCACATTAACTATTTAATATCTAATTCATTTATTTTTATTGTTTGCACTTCAGGCACTGATATTTAGGATTTTATTTAGACCCGATGGGAAAATTTAATTTCGCGAGAGTTTTGAGCAAAAAAAAAATCGACTGCAGGTTTTTTCAATACGACGTGTATTTTGATATATATTCATATACCGACAAAGTGACACGATCAAATACTCGGTGTGAAGACTTTTCCTTCCACTCCTTTTTTTATCTAGTTACGCGTTAGTTATTCGCGAATATGCGATTCAACAATTCCATGTTGGGTACCACGGGAGACAAACGTGTAGCGCACGACGCAGCCAAGGCAAGAAGAAAGCAATCTCGCCGGAAAAGGAAGTTTTAAACCGCAATGGTGGACTGATTTTCGCATTTATGCGGCTCAACGGCGCAACCAAACTGGTATGTTCTGTACTAAATGTGTCAGTTTTTCGTGACGTCACGAAATCCGTATGGAATTTCGTGTAATAGTTTTTTACGAATCGCTACAATATGCAAAATAGTTTGCAATTTCATAAAGAATTTATTGGGGGAACTTTGTGCAGAAAAAGTCTTAATTCAATTCACCTACTTCGGTGATTTAGTTATATTTATGTTAATCAACGCCAATTAACTTCAATTTGTTTCATTAATAATATTTCTCGTTAAATTCATCGACTGAACAAAATTCACACTTACAGCCCGATTCTCCACATCATCACTGACACCTCACAAGTCAAAAGAAGAGGTGAAATTGATTTTGTGACTTTTTCGTATTCTCCCCCACAGTCACAACTTGTGAGAGTCACAAAAACAATCGAAATTGTGATCTCCTTCAGAGCAGGTCACAACTAGCAAATTGTTTGAGATTTGACATTTTGATTGTTGAGTAGTGTAATAAATGGAAGTTGAAATGGTTATGGCGCATATTATTGACGAAGTTTCCTCCGTAAATGAAAAGTAAGAATTTTACAAGAGCCAATCATTTGTAACAAACTAATAACATTGATAAGATTGCAGCGAAGACGGCTTTTAAGAACCTTGAGAGACACCAATGACCCAATGGCTATACAAAACAGCACATTTATAAAGTTTTTTCGATTTCCAAAAACATTGTGCTGGGATCTTATGCAGAGCTTGAAGCCTCATGACAATCAACCAACTTCCTTGCCTTTTGTACTTCGAGTATGTACATATAACATTTTGTTCTTCTCATTGCAGTTGTATTAAATTTGTTTTGAATAGTTTCTTTCAGTGCTATATTTCCTTTCACATGGCTCTTATCAGAAGTGTATAGGAAATAACTATACAATACCTCTCAGCCAAGCCACAGTTTGCAGAAACGTTGCTTATATATGCAAACTTATAGTGCAAGTAAAAGCAAATGTGGTTCGCTTCCCAACAACTAACGAGGAATGTATGGTTAAAAAATTGGATACGTTGAAAATTAAAATTGTGTTTTCATCAACATTTTAACTATAGGTAAACTATTTGCAGGTTTTTTTAACAAATACAACATAAAAGGTACTATTGGAGCTATAGACTGCACCCACATCCCGCTTGTGACTCCGAAAGCTACAGACGAGAGAACTCCAGCACAATTATACATGAACCGCAAGGGATACTACAGTGTTAATGTTGAAGCTGTAAGAACTTTTTCTGGTTCACTTTGATCTCTCATAATCAATTTTCCTTATCTTTTCAGATTTGTGATCATGACTTGCGGTTTATGCATGTAAACGCAAAGTTTCCTGGATCTTGCCATGACTCTGGAATATGGTCAACATCTAACATAAGAATATACCTAATTCAAAGCTATAGTTCATCAAATTCAAAATGGCTTTTGGGGGATTCGGACTACCCTCTAGAACCGTGGCTATTGACACCTATTAACGCACCAATCACAGAAAAGGAAAAAAAATTCAATGCCATGCATATTGTCAAAGTGGAGAAAAAAATAAAATCGAGCCCAGCATAAAAACACTGCATAAAAAAGGGGTTAACTTTATTGATTTAGAAGATCAATATAACGATGTGCTCTTTACGAAGGTTGAGCATAAACTAATAACTAATTACTCATTTTATGACTTCTGCTCCGATATAAGTGTTGCCGTTGACAGCTCGGCCTCTCCTGACGCTTCATCTTCGTTGAAGGATTCGTCCCCTTGGTCAGCATTCTTAGAGTCATCCCTGTTGTCAAAATCCAAGTCCGGGCTGAGGTTACACCAGGGCTTCATATGGTCACTGGATACGACATTCGTGTACCTCCTACGACTTAAAGGTTTATCTGGAAGGTCTTCCACGATGTATCGATCAAACTCCAGGACCTTCGTGACGATATAAGGTCCTTTATACTCTGGATCTAGTTTATGTGACTCCCCAGTCGCTTGAGGGGCATAATCAATCACAACCAGATCGCCTTCAGCATATCGATGTGGAGGTAGATGTCTCCTGTCATACACGACCTTCCACTTGTTCCGCTCTCTCTGAATGTTGTCGGCGGCCTGCCGTCTTCTCAAATCAACAACACCGTTTTCGGTTTCCTCATCGTGTATCGCTTGAACTAAGCGATTTTGGCTCACGGACCTAGGATTAAAATTAAAAATTAAGTCATTAGGACAAAACCTGGTTGTTGAGTTTCGCTGGGTGTTGAGACTCCATTGAAGCGTGGACAAGGCTACGTCCCAGTCTCTGTTGCTCACAACCGAACACTTAAGCATGCTGAGGAGCGTCTTATTCGTACGCTCAGCCTGTCCGTTGGCTCGCGGTGTTCGTACAGCAGTCTTCACATGCTGAATACCGTACGCTGTAACAAAGTCGGCGAATTCCTTTGAGGTATAGGCTGTTCCACGGTCGGAGGTAATTCTCATTGGTTGTCCAAATACGGAAAATACTTCTCGCAGCATCGTTATGACTGGTGTCGTCTTTGTGTTACGCACTGCCCTCAGGTTGGTGTATTTGCTAAAAGAACAGACTAAAACGATTATATAAACATTACCTTTCTTACTTTTCGGGATATATTATTATATATTAAGACACCTAAATGGAACTGGTAACACTTCCATCACATGCAACTGGCTTTCAGATTTACCGCCCTTAACTTTGTTAAGGCAGCACTCAGGACATGCGCCAATGTAGGATTTGATGTAACGTCTCATCTGCGGAAACCAGAAGTCTCGTTTGATTCGTTCGATGGTCTTCTCTATCCCGCAGTGTCCGACATCATCGTGGCAAACTCGAGCAATACGCCACCTTACGAGATGAGGTACCACTAATTTCTTTTTGCCGTCTAGACGTCTGAACAATCGTGAACCATCCAAAACATAGTCAAGCTCAGTCTGTTTCTTCACCGATGAATTCGTAGGATACTTGTCTTTGAGGATCATTACGATGTCTTTCAGTTGAGCGTCTTGCATCTGCATAGCGAAAATCCAATCATCGTCTATTTCGCATACCTTAAGCACATCCTCTGCTACTGTAGCTGCTTCTTTCGATGGTAAGGTGGGAACTCTGCTCATTCCATCAACGTGAAGCATTCTATCTCCGGGTCGATGCGTACATTCGAAGTCGAACTCTTGAAGACGTAGCCACCACCTGGCAATGCGTGCTGGTAACGGAGTTGTTGCTTTCGTAGTTGCGATGGCGTTACAATCCGTGACTACTCGGAAACGTGTGCCCAATAAATAGACACGAAATCTTTCTAGAGTTTCCACGATGGCGAGGACTTCCAGTTCATGGCTTGCGTATCTGCTTTCTGCATCGCTACAGCGCCTACTGTAATAAGAGACAGGTTTCGGATCACCATCTTCGATTTGAAATAGAATCCCAGCCAATCCCGCAGAGCTAGCATCCGTATGCACCTCATGATTTTTATGCACATCGAACAATGTGAGGACTGGCTTGACCGTGACAGCAACCTTCAGCATTTTGAATGCCTCCTCCTGTTCGCCGCGCCAATGGAATTCTGTGTCCTTTTTCAATAAATTAAAAAGCGGTTGGGCTACTCGACTATAACTTTCGATGAACTTCCTGAAGAAACCAGTGATGCCTAGAAAACGTCTTACTTCCGTGGTGTTAGTCGGAGTCGGGAATTCTTTTATACATTTTGTCTTGCTCTCTCCCGGTCGCACACCGTCGCCACTGATGACATGACCGAGGAAATGTACATTCGTCTCCATAAAAAAACACTTCGATGGCTTCAACGTTAAACCAGCTTCTCTTACAGCCTCCAGGAATTCATTGAGGACGAAGATTCCATTCTCAATCGTATCAGTCGCTATAATAACTTCATCTACGTAGCTCACTATGTTCTTTCGATGCATTAAAGGACGTATAACTTCTGCCATCATCTCTTGAAAGTACATAGAAGCGTTGATTAGGCCAAAAGGCATGACGTTATGCTCGTATAAACCATCTGGAGTGAGGAAAGCTGTAAATTGTTTACATTCCTCCTTCAAGGGGATTTGATAATAACCGGACGTCATATCAAGGGTGGTAAAAACTTTATTTCCCGCTAATTGTGATATTTGCTCCTCAACGGTGGGGGTTGGAAATTGCTTCTTCACTGTAACCGAATTCAGCGCGCGGTAGTCGACGCACATCCGCTGCTCTCCATTTGTTTTGTTCACCAAAACTATCGAGGCTGCGTGAGGTGAAACACTCGGTCGGATGATACCATGTTGGAGTAAATTCTCCACAATCTGAAACAACTTTTCTCTTTGAGCAAATGGTACTTGATAGCGCTTACCTATAATTGGCTTGTCGGTCGTTACGTTTATCTCCATGCATGCATTCTTACAGCGTCCAATACGAGACACATCTTCGCTAAAGCAATCATCGTAGTTGGTGAGAAGATCTAGCACTGCGTGTCGTTGAGTAACGTCAAGTTGATCACCCAAGTTGAATTTATCTGAAGAACTCGTTTGCATTTGTAAAACGCCTGCTTCAAAAACTAAACGTTGATTCTTTCGACACAAGATATCGCGGCCCAAAAGTATGGCTTGCGGTAAGAACTGATCTGGTACGATGTTAAGTTTTGTTAAAAGTTCGTTCTCATCTATGGTCATGACGACGTCAATGGCATCCGTTGACTCAACCACCGATCCACCGAAACCTTTCAACAGCTTGCCAGATTTCTTCCTCAAGGCCTCTTTTGGAACTGAGGTTTCGCTTATCAGTGAATTGTCGCTTCCAGTGTCGACGAATGCAGAATACGACCGCCCAAACAACATAACTTCCTTCGTGACAGGTGCCGGAGTAACGTCCTTCGGCATGCTCTGCTCGACTTTTGCTACTGTAGGCTTTTTGGATCGGCATTCCTTCGCATCGTGACCTGGTTTACTGCAGATGGTACATCGCGGCTTACGTTGAGGACGAGGGCATTTGGTTGCAATGTGGCCCACTTCGTTGCAATTGAAGCACTTAAAATTTCCTCGAGCATTTGCAATACGAACAGAATCAGTGTCTTGTTCTTTCGATTCCAATGAAAATGATGATGTGGCACGGCCTGGTGTTGTTGGCATCGAAGACACATTATCTAGTGCATTCAGAAGCTCGTTGCACGTTTGGAGGTTGAGAGCAAGTAGTGTTCGTGTAAGTGTGGAATCATTTAATCCATTAATAGTATATGAATTTATGGAAAAGTCATCCAACTTACCTCGCCTCCCGACGGTGAGCATTGCGTAGTAGTATTCCGTCAACGATTCGTTCTGCCTTCGCCTGCGCCTCATCAGCTCTCGATGTATGTCAGCTACGTTCACTGTGCACGGAAAATCTTTTGTGAGCTCGAGAACAAACCCAGTCCATGTTTGGAAAACGGGTTGCGCATCCAACCAATCTTTGGCGATGCCTTTAAGTTTTTGTTGAGCCGCAAACAAGATCATCTCGTTGCTCCACATATACATTTCTTGCAGCTGCTGGACCTTTTGAATGAACTGCTTTGAGGACAATGTTCGTTTCGATGGATCGAAATCTGGAAGAGCGCCAATTATGTCCCGAGATCCGGTTGGGTACTGCGTTTGTGACACAGGTGTTATAGGTCGCGTTATACTTTGGAGCGGTGTGGCTGCAGCCCCAGGCAACGTTTGTGGAACAGTCGTTGACGGTGCCGCACGTAGGTTCACCGAAATTTCTCCCACAGTTTTTGCCAGACTCTCCACGATGTTCCGCAGATCATCCATTCCAGCTTGCCAAGGTTCCAATTCTTCTTCCTCGACGAACAACTCCTCTGCATCCACCTCGTCAGTTTCTAAGACCTCTGCGAGCTTCGCGATTTTTTTAGCTTTATTACCTACGATCGGTAATTCGTGATTTTGTAAAAGTTTATTTAGTTCACTTACTTTAAGTGTTGCTAATTTAATCATCGTGAGGATAAAACTTTTTATCGAAGGAAAAACAACTGTCACTTTTTTTCCGTTTGCTTTTCCGATAGAAAAACAGTTCGCGTAAGACTATATTTGTCTCTTTCGTTTTCGCTTCGTTGGGTATGTCTGGGTTAATACGTTAACGTTGCTAGTTATATATGTACCCGACGTTGTACATACATGTATTCCGTTTTGTGTTTAACTGAGCTCCGTTGGTTTGCGCTAAACGTTGCACATTATTTTTTCCTTATACCGAGGTTCGTTCGTTTGTGCTAGACGTTGCACATATGTATAAATATATACGATTCTTTTTCCTTATAACGGACTTCGTTCGTTCTTTGGTGCTAGACGTTGCACATTTTTCCGCGACGTTATTTTTCTTTTTTCCAGCGTTTTCTTTTGTTTTGTAGGTTTAAGTTTATCGAGTCCAGCATAAAAACACTGCATAAAAAAGGGGTTAACTTTATTGATTTAGAAGATCAATATAACGATGTGCTCTTTACGAAGGTTGAGCATAAACTAATAACTAATTACTCATTTTATGACTTCTGCTCCGATATAAGTGTTGCCGTTGACAATATTAAAGCCAGAAATGTGATCGAACGGAGTTTTGGCTTTTTAAAATCTCGGTTCAGGTGCCTATCAAATGATCGAAAGCTACATTATGCTCACGATAAAGTTGCATATATAACATATGCATGTGTTATTCTGCATAATATTCTAAAAGAAAATAGAATTTTGTATGAAGAAACCTCAGAAGTGGTTCATCAAGAAGCGACTGGCAGTGAGGATTTAAATTTCAGCAGTGACTAGCAGAGGGAAGGTAAAAGGGTCAGACAAGCCTACATTAACTCTTTGTCAGTAAACATACAATAGGCCCTTAAAAATAGTTGCTTTATTACATTTGGTTAATGCAGATACATACTGAAACTGATTCATAATAAATATTTCATATAATTACTAAGTGGTTTTATTTAAGTTATTAAAAGTAAAAGAATTAATTCATATATGTATTCAATTTATAAAAATTAATAAATTCATTAGGTATCTTTAGCATACATAGCTTTCAATCAATCACAATCCTTTTTTTAAATTATTTTTTTTTGGGATTTCAGATAAATTTTTAATTGCTTCAGATAATAATTTAATGCTATCTGCGAGGCTTTTCAATGCCTCAGCCATGGATTGTTGAACTCTTATATTTTCTCCACGAGCTATATTGTCCCCAGAGATAAAGGAAGTAAAGAGATTAGAGATACAATACTTCTACCTCTCTCACCCTGAATCCCCGCAAGAGTTGGTTGTTTTTGTTGTAATCCACCACCAATGCACTCCTGTCTGTGAATAGGTTAGGTTAGGTTGGTGGGTTGATGAGGCAGACGGTGTGTGTCCTCCCTCATCGCACTCAGGTCAATATAGACCCATTGTGATGCCCGTTGGGGGTCCACTTATGTGGTTGGTTCATTCATTGTCCCGTTACTGTCCATTGTTGTTAGTCTCTTTCTAGCCATCCAGATGTTGATGCAAACCTGAAAAGATTAGGGAGAGGGATTTCGGATAGATCCGTGAGGTCATGGAAAAAGTATTTTCCTAAGGTTCTCATTCTTAGTTGGCTGAGGCCTGGGCAGTGGCACAGAAAGTGGAGGGTGTCCTCGTGTATTTCTTCATCACCGCAGCCTCTACAGAGGTCATCATCTATGAGATGCATTTTCAGTTTGTGGCTTTTCAGTAAGTTGTGTCCAGTAAGAATCCCAACTAAAGTAGAGACAGATTTCCTGTTTCTACGAAGCAGTTTATGGGTTCTGGCTTTGTCATACTCAGGCCACATCCTTTTGGAAGTTTCACAGGTTGGAAGGGAGTTCCACCTGTTTTTGGCAGCGATCAGTGTTTTCTGTCCCACCTGAGATTTGAGGTCGCATAGTGGTGGTTTGACAGACTGGTCTGCTTGGTCAGTGCTGGAGGCAGATCCTTTTCTTGCCAGTTCGTCAGCAATTTCATTGCCCTGTATGCCTCTGTGTCCGGGGACCCAGCAGAGCTTAACATTATGTTGGACGCCAAGAACCTTTAGCTCTTCACGACAACGTTTCACAAGCCGAGATTTTATTTCGACAGCAGAGATAGCTTTTATTGCAGCCTGACTGTCAATAAAGATGGTGATATCATCTGGTGGTATCGCCAGCATTGAGGTCGCTTTGGCTGCCTCTGCCACTGCCAATATTTCGGCTTGGAAGACACTGCTGTGCTCAGGGAGACGAAAGGTGCTGTTTAGCTTAAGTGTTTCTGAAAACACTCCAGCTCCAACGCCTACATCCATTTTTGAACCATCAGTGTAGATGGATATGGTTTCGGGGCCCAATTCGTTCCTCTCCCACTCCTCTCTGCTTGGGAGGATGCAGGAGAATGGTCTTTGAAAGTCATGGTGAGGCAGCATGTAGTCAGAGGATACAGCTGAGCCCAGATATCTGTGTAGAATTTGGGCATGTCCTCCTGAGTTCGATTTCCAGCAGTTGAGCTGGCTGATTCTTAGAGCACTTTTGGCTGCAGATTCTTGCATGTAAAGGTCAAGCGGTAGCAGGTTAAGGATGGTTTCCAGTCCCGCTGTTGGCGTGGTTCTCATTGCGCCAGTAGCGCCCACACATGCTATTCTTTGTACCTTTGTCATATTTTTCAGATGGGTGACTTTATTTGTGGATTGCCACCAGACAAGCCCCCCATATGTTAATATAGGTCTCACAATGGCCGTGTACATCCATAGGATGATCTTGGGGTTCGGACCCCAGTTTTTTCCGAATATTCGATTACACGTATAGAAAGCGACTGTGGCCTTTTTAATGCGCTCGCGCACATTTAGGTTCCAGTTGAGTTTTCTATCAAGAATGACACCCAGATACTTTGCACTATCGGCTAGTTTGAGGGTAGTCCCATCGATAGCCGGTAGGTCGAATATTGGTATCTTCCTCTTGTTCGTAAAGAGAACGAGTTCCGTTTTCTGGGGGTTGATGCCAAGCCCACATTGTTTTGTCCACTCGTTGAGAGCTTTCAATGCCCGCTCGAGTAGTTCACTAATAGTGGGTAGGAATTTCCCTTTAACTAGTATCGCTACATCGTCTGCGTAGGCTATGACTTTTACCCCATTTCGCTCTAGCTTTATGAGTATCTCATTGATGACTATGTTCCACAACAGAGGTGAGATAACGCCTCCTTGTGGTGTGCCTCTTGATGCTATTACTTTGAGATGGGTGTCTCCCAGATTCGCATTTATATTTCTGTGGTTGAGCATACTTCCAATAATATGTATTAGAGGTTGGTCCACGTTGTTCTTCGCGAGGTTTCTTTCGACTGCGTTTGTGTTCACATTATTGAAGGCTCCTTCAATGTCGAGAAATGCAGCGAGTGTATATTCCTTCTCGTGAAGAGGTTTTTCTATTGTACTAACGATATCATGTAGGGCAGTTTCGACTCCCTTACCTTTCGTGTAGGCATGCTGTGCCGAGGATATGTATTGGGGGTCGAGTTTGTCACGAATGTAGATATCCATTAGTTTTTCATATGTTTTTAATATGAAGGATGTAAGACTTATTGGTCTAAAGTCCTTCGCGGTCGTGTGACTGGGCTTGCCGGCTTTTGGGATAAAGACTACCTTTACTTCCCGCCAGCACCTAGGGATGTAACCGCATTTTAGACTACTAACAAACAGTTTGTGTAGGAATGCTGTTACGAGGTGTTTCGTTTTTTGTAGCATGATCGGGATAATACCATCGACTCCTGGAGATTTATAGGGGGAGAAGGAGTCAATTGCCCAATTGATTCTTTCTACACTAACCATATCCTCCATTGCTGCTGTTATGGGGTTGCAATCATAGACGGTTGTGTCTGGGGTGCTACCAGAGTATGAATCACATCCTGGGAAGTGGGTTTCCAGTAGATGTGTTAAAGATTCATGGGTGGATTGTGTCCAGTCCCCATTGGGGAGCTTGAGGTAACCTGGCACAGCCGGTTCTTTGGCGATTATTTTTCTAAGTCTAGCTGATTCAGTAGTGCTTTCTACACTGCAACAGAAGTTACGCCAGGAGGTGCGTTTAGCACTGTTGACCGCACTTTTGAATTTGCGCTGATTGTTTTTATAAAGATCCCAGTCGGTTTCCGAATTTGAGCTTCTTGCTGCGTTAAAGGTTTTCCTGGTTTCCCTTCTAATGCTTTGAAGCTATTTCGTCCACCATGTCGGTGATCTTTGTGGTTTTATAGTCTTTAGAGGGCAGATCCTTTCATAGGCTTTGACTAAAATATTGCCTATTAGTTCCGCTGCAGCATCGATTTCAAACGGAGTTTCCATCAGATGCAATGGAAGGGCGCTACTTTGTCTCCCTACTTCCACAACGAACTTGTCCCAGTTGGCTTTCTTGGGGTTTCGATGTTGAAGGGGGAGTTTAGTATCGTCCTCTATTTCAAATTCTATTATTCTGTGGTCAGAGTATGATGTTTCTGATGAAACTTTCCAGTGGCACACAGCGAATTTATCAGAATTGTTGAAGAGAGTAATGTCAAGAACCTCTTCTCTATTTTTAGTGACAAAGGTGGGGTCATTACCCCTGTTCGCCACTAACAAATTGTTGTCTACAATGTATTGAAACAAGGACTCACCTGTCTGTGAATACATGTATTTCCAATTGAAAGAATTCAGTAAACGAAAAATTTTAGGTTTGCACACTTTCATTAACAGCTGTTTAGTAGTGTGGTGGATTTATTTTTGTTTTGACATTTCAATTTCAATCGACATCCACACAATTTTTATTTTTTCGCGATTGTTATTACTTACAATTGGTTGTGTATTTAACAATTTTAATAAAACAAATATTGGGAAAAGTAAATCGAAAACTGCAAAAAAACTGGGAACAAATTTACTTTAGCAAAAATGCCTTTTTTCACTTTTTTTTTATTCCACTCACTATTTTATGCTGATAATTTAGCAATTTTTTAAAATCGTCGCTCTCAATTAGTTTAAAAGTTATTCAACAATCAAAATTCGAAAAATCCCTATAGAAATCAACCACTTTTTGACATTTCACATGTACCTGAATGATAAATACGAAGAAGAATATTCCAGTGCAGCATTGCCAGATAAAAAAAATTTAAATGATAAATAAAAATTCCCAAAATAAAAAAATGGTAAAATAAATCGGCCCTAGCGAGGTATCCGTCGGAGCGGAAAATTCTCCGATTTTGTACGATTCCGATGATTTTTGCTTCGAGGTATTCTTCCGAAAAGCTGTTCGGAAGATTTCTCCGACATTTCGTAACGCATCCCAGCGAATTGCGTTGAAGTGCGTTCAGGTGCATTTTTTGTTTAATTTTTGACAGCTAAGTGCAATTCTTTTTCCGATTTCCTCCGACACAAATTCTTCGCGGAATTTGTTTACGAAGTGAAGTGGAGTGATAGCAAAATGTATGTAATTATACAAAACTATTTATTTAAGCAATTTTCATAATAATCGTTTGAATTTGTGTTTCCAGGTCGAGCTTAAAGAAAAAAAACATCCCTCAACAGTACGAGCTTTTCGTCAACATGATGCTGCAAAAACCCGACATTGCGCAAAATTATACTAAGAGATCCACAGAAGATGTGGCTCCGCATCTGACAACACCGGGGCAGTAACAAGGGCCTCTTTCAACGCCTTGAATGCAACCAATGCGGTTTCAGGAAATTCGCACTTGTTTGCTTTTTTGAGTGTATCTGTGAGAGGTGACGCTAAGGTTGCATAGCCCAGTATGAATCGGCGATACCATCCGCACATGCCCAAAAATCGTCGCATCTGTTTCAAGGTTTTAGGTGGCGGGAAATTTTGAATCGCAGAAACCTTCTCAGGATCAGGTTTAATGCATCCTTGGCCAACAATATGACCTAAATACTTAAATTCCTTGAAACGAAATCTAGACTTTTGAACATTTATGGTCAGGTTCGCGTTTTTCAGACAGTGGGCTACGGTCTCCAAAAGCTGTAAATGAGTGTCAAAATCTTTGGACATAACCAGTAAGTCATCCAGGTAGACAAACACACATTCCCTAAGTGCAGCCGGGATCACCCTGTCCATTAGACGGCACATCCTTTGAGCTGCATTACACAACCCAAAGGGCATAACCGTGTAATGGTAAAGTGGTCTTCCGGGCACAGTAAACGCTGTTTTCTTCCTGGATTTCATATCTAAAGGCACTTGCCAAAAGGCATCTTTTAAGTCCACGCTTGAGATAAAGAAGGTATCTTTCAGTCGTCCTAACATGCCTTCAATGTGAGGAAGTGGATACGCATCCTTTTTTGTCAAAGAGTTAACCTTCCGAGAGTCTAAGCAAAGCCGATTTTTCCCGGGCTTCCTGATAAGGACGACCGGAGAAGACCAAGCACTCTGACTCTCTTCAATCACTTTTAACTCAAGCATGCGATCCAGTTCCTCAAACAGCAACTTCTGTATCGCAGGTGATATCGGGTAGTGACGTTGCTTGACTGGTTCGGCATCGCCTGTGTCAATTACATGTGTCTCGACACTGGTATGTCCCAAGCCAAGCTCCGTAAAAGATGGAAATTTACCTTTAACATCTTCAAGAAGACATTGTTGCGTTTCTGACAAATTATGCTGTGGGCTAATTAGATGGTTGTTTGCAATATTTGATATCTCATTAAACACATCGGTTGCGATACCAAACAGTTGCCAAAAGTCTATCCCCAAATAAAGAGATTTGGATAGAGATGGTACTAAATATAAATCAATCTTTTTCGTTATTCCCTTGAAGGAAACTGAAGTAAAAGTTCTACCAACAATATTTTGCTCTGCTCCATCTGCAGTTTTAACTTGAGATTTAAAATCCGAGATTGGAATGCCTAGGCGATTTACAGCATCGATGCATCCATGGCCTAGACATGAAATACTTGCACCGCTGTCCAGTAAACCACGAAATTGTTCACCTAAAATCTCTACAGTGGCATATGGTCTAGTGTCTGAGCATGTATCCAAATAAGTAGCACTTATAAATTGATGGTAGACATTGCGTTTTCTTTTTCTGAGTCTTGATTTGGAAAAATATCTGGAACGTTTTTCAAGTTGAAGTTCATTAAGAGAAAAAATTCGATCTCGTAGATGGTTGTATCTTTTTAGTCTTTATTCATAGCTGTTTTGTATGGTGGATAAATTCGGATTATTACTAGAGATTCTAGAATCATTGCTATTTAAAATGGTTTGTGTTGATTTAGATGTTTGGGAAGGGTAAAAATTAGGATTATATATTTTGTTTTGTAAAATTCTTATACCGGGTTGGTCTGTGTCGAGTGTGACTCGCCGGTTTTCCTCACACTTGTCAGTTTGTTTCCCGATGCTGGGTTACACTTAGGACAGGTTGGAGTTACTACGTTGTCCATACCACATCTATAGCAAAACAACTTAAGTTCTGTTGATGGACAAGATACAAACGAGTGTCCCAATTCCTTGTATTTAAAACATCGGAGAACGTTTGGACGTGATGAAGATGAATTGAAACCAATGGCTTCAATTACCTCAAATTCATCAAAAGTACTACACTGCTCAACTTCACTGATATTTCTTTGAGGGGCCATATTTAAACGAGTGCGATACGCATCACGCGATGAAATCATTTTTTCGACACGTCGGCATTCCTCTCGGAATTGTTCCATTGTTAAGATTGGCATTGCGTAAATAAAAGTCATTAATCTGTTACTAACATTTCCTTTAACAATTTTAAGCAACTCAGAGTCTCGTATCGGTTCTCTTAACTTGTTTGTAAGTTGCATTATTGAATTGTAAAAATTTTCAAAAGTTTCACCACTGTACTGCCGACGTTCCATTAACTGTTTAATGACTTCAAAGTCAGACTCATGAGTTTGGAACTGTCTAAGTAAAGCGGTCCTTAACTGTTGCCAATTACTACGTGGTTGTTGACGTAAATACTGCCAGTACTAGTCCTGCGCAATATCAGATAACAAAAGATTGAATTTTTTGAGAATTTCGGTCCATGGCATATTATAATTTTGTTTTAAAACTTCAATACGAAAAATGAAATCTTCGACGGTGACGGATTTAGAGGTGCCATCAAATCGTATACCCCATCGATCAAGGTCAAATTTCTTTGATGAAACATAAGATCCATAACACCGAATAGCTTCATCATCATCACCATCTTCATTTGTATGTCTATTTGAGGTTCTATTAAAAGTTTCATTGTTAGTATCAGGGTTTACCAAAGGGAAGGAAGAGAAAATCGTTCACGCGAATAGCTAGAATTGACATTAGGAGTATAGGCTCTAATTCCTATAGGCTCCTCATTCGAACGTAAAGATTGGTTATGTGAGTTTTTGGGTTTCTGCCTAGAATTTCTAGACTTCGGTATTTGACTATTTTGTTGCATATTTGTAACTGCTCTTTGAACAGAATCGTGAACATTATCTTTAACAGCATGTTCGAGAGAACGAAACATTGAAATTTGAAAATTGTTTAAGCAATTTTGTACATAACTATGTCACTGTTTACTTATTTTGTCATTAGATAATTCGTTGTTGATTCGATTTATTTCTAAGTCAGATAATAAATCATTATCATTAGCTAACAAACGGGTACTAAATGGAAAATTAGATTCTTCCTCATTCAGAGGTAGGTTTATGTTTTCATTAAGCTCAATGTTAAAATCGCGAATGGATTCAGCTTGTTGGGATTCAGCATCCGCATTTGCAAAAGTTGGTACCTCTTGCCTTCGATCTTATACACGAGAATTGTTTGTAGCTGGTGAATGCGTTACTAGTGGTCTCGATTTAGTAGTTGCTAGAGAAGCATTAAAATCTTCAAAATTATTAACAGTTTTACTAGTACGTGCACTTGTACGCTTAGAAATAGCACACTTGTTGGTACTCATTTTAGAATATAAAAAAAAAATTTGAACAAACAACAAAAAAAATAGAAATTCAAAAATATGGAAATACTAGAATTTGTAATAATAAATAAATAATAATTCTGAAATTATTAAATAAATCAATAAAAATTTGCGTATGAAATAATTTGTAAATATATATATGCATTGGTTCAGGCTAAAATATCGTTTGGAAATAATTGGAAATATGAAGTGAAATGAATTTGGTAATCGAGTCTCGAGCCTAATACAAAATCAAATAAAATTTAAAGTAGATGTTCAATAGTTAAAAAATTCATGCGGATCATTGTAACGTATGCTTAAGCAAATACTAGCATGATCGCTGCAACTATTGAATAAAAAATTTTCAAAAATAAAATTTTACATTAAACTCTTGATCTTCATATCCGTTCTAATGGTTTAAAATAAAAGTACTGTCGGATCTTCCTTTTCTAAAAGCAGAAAATAGATACTCGACGACTTTTACAATCTAAAAGTTTACAAACGTAAACCTCGGCTAGTACGTTGGGCGCCATTTATTTGTAATGTATTGATTTAATATTTATATGTAATAAATATTTTTAATATGTACCAAACTCGTTGAGTCGGTGGTGTTGATAAAGGGAACTAAAATGCGGGTTGGCACGTCTTGTTCCGCGCGGCTATTACTCGTCGGAATCGGAGGGGGATCTTGCATTTTGTTGCCTCTTACTACTACAAATGTTGAAATACGTGCCAGATGTAACTCTGCATCATTGTTCGTGCCTCGATTATGTTGTGGTGGTTGATGGTGTTGTTAATCACCGAGGCTTGCCCACATCCTAATGAGTTAAAACTCATCGCCTACGTTATAGGTTCTTTGTTGCCTGATTTTTAATCTATAACCCCTAAGTTGCAATTCACTTCATCTTACCTTTTTACTCCGACATCTTCCCCTGCACCAACAAAAAATTAAAACATTTTTGTTAAACAAAAATCAAATTTTACAAATACCATCGGTATAAAACAAAACATTTTTATTTTTAAAAAACAAATTAGGAAAATTTACATTTTCTTCTTTATAAAATTGTATTTCTTTGATTTTACTTGTATTCATTAGTTTTAAATTTAAATTAGTAGTAGATACATCTTTGTATTTTTAATATGTACCAAACTCGTTGAGTCGGTGGTGTTGATAAAGGGAACTAAAATGCGGGTTGGCACGTCTTGTTCCGCGCGGCTATTACTCGTCGGAATCGGAGGGGGATCTTGCATTTTGTTGCCTCTTACTACTACAAATGTTGAAATACGTGCCAGATGTAACTCTGCATCATTGTTCGTGCCTCGATTATGTTGTGGTGGTTGATGGTGTTGTTAATCACCGAGGCTTGCCCACATCCTAATGAGTTAAAACTCATCGCCTACGTTATAGGTTTATTGTTGCCTGATTTTTAATCTATAACCCCTAAGTTGCAATTCACTTCATCTTACCTTTTTACTCCGACATCTTGCCCTGCACCAACAAAAAATTAAAACATTTTTGTTAAACAAAAATCAAATTTTACAAATACCATCGGTATAAAACAAAACATTTTTATTTTTAAAAAACAAATTAGGAAAATTTACATTTTCTTCTTTATAAAATTGTATTTCTTTGATTTTACTTGTATTCATTAGTTTTAAATTTAAATTAGTAGTAGATACATCTTTGTATTTGCAAAAGTAATTAAAAAAAAACTGTAGTAAAAATAATAAATTTTACCTTTCTCCTCGAGTGGATATGCGCAAATAAAGCTTGGTTCCATTTCCATTGAGATTAGTATATGTATCTTATAACTATTAACTATATATAAATTTTTTATTTATTTTTTTTGTTTTTTTTTTTTAAAGTTTTAAGTAAAGATTATTTTAGCTATTTTATACATAGGCAAATTTTAGATAATTAATTTTTATTTTTTGTTTCAAACTGTGATATTAATTTTTAAAATTTAGTATTTGTTCTATATATAATATATTTTTATTTATTATGTTTAATTTTAATCATAGGCACATTTTTTTATAGGTATTTAATCAAAAAAAAAAAACTTTTTACACTGTGATATTCCATCGATCATAATATATAATTTTGTTTAATATCTTTAATTTTGGCATAAATTTACTTTAGCTGCCTTTCACTTTTTGCACTTTTTTTTTTACTAATCGATTCGTCTCTGCGCACTGATCATTTATATGTTTTTAAAAATTGTCGCTCACATTTAGTTTAAAAGTTATTCATAAAACAAAATTGCACTTTTTGGGTTATAATTCCATACAAATTGTATGTAGTTTGAAACTTTTTTTTTTTTATTTCTGCTGTGGTGAACGCAGCATTGCCATGTTAAAAAAAACATAACAAATAAAAATATTTTAACAAAAAAACTGTTGACTAAGGCGCCTGCCTGACGACTTTACATACCCTGAGCGGAGCAACGAAGTTGCGTGAGCGTGGACTGTCCCCAGAAAGAGAGTTGAAACCCTTTGTTCCCGTGAAGCGGGCCACCCAGGGTACTGTTTAACAAAAAAAAACTGTTGACTTAGGCGCCTGCCTGACGACTTTACAAACAAACGAAATTACGTGAGCGTGGACTGTGGAGCGTGGAGATTTAAAATTCTTTGATTTTTATTTTTATTTTTTTTACCATTTTGGGGAATATGTAGTGTATATGGCAATGCTGCTTATCACTGAACATTGTATGGACTGTCAAAAGATGGTTGATTTCCATAGGGATTTTTGGAATTTTTATTGTTTAATAACTTTTTAAATAATTGGGAGCGACAAAAATAAAAAATTGCTAAATTTTTAGCTTAATTTAATGAGTGGAATAAAAAAAAAAAAAGTGCAAAAAGTGATTGGCAGCTAAAGTAAATATGTTCCTTAATTTTATTCATAATATTATATATTAATTAAAAAAATAATTTTAAACTGTGATCATAAAATTTGTGATCTTTATACATATATATATATATATATATATATATATATATTTTTTGGAAAGGTTTTAATCTTTAATCATTATAAACCAATATTGTATCATTATATTTTTTTTGTCACTGTATGTTTTTCGTGTTCAATAATTTTTTTTGTGTCACTGTATCTCGTTAGTTGGGTGCTGTAGAACGAGGGTAGACTCTGATTGGCGTTAACTTGGCAATGCCCAGTGTTGCAACTCTGACTACACATCAAATGTGCTTATCTTTACCTCCAAGTGGTAACCATCGGGTACTGGTCTCATCCAACCGGATTTGACTTGCTAAACGATAAGTGCGAGTGTTGATAACACGACGAAAAACAGCAACACTATAAACACCCTGGTGAGAATGGCACGGATGAATACCCGGCCTGCTGTCCCAGGCGAACCTAGATGAGCTGCTCTGACATATTCGGACAACAGGTTGTCTAGGAATTTCAAGGGTTAGTCAGGCCCCTTGAACAGAGATGGTGGCGGATGAACCGAAAGGCCAACGGCAGCGCTCAATCCCGTAGTGGATACTGATGGCCCCGTGTCCTAGGGGTATCTAATAAATTGGAACTGGCCCTCCAGGTTGGGGGTTGTGCTTTGGGCTAACTACCCACCCACAGAAAAAAACATGGTTACGAAGCAACCAATAGCCTCGGAAAGGACGGATTTTATTGTTGACGACCCTGCTAAACGAAAAAAGGACAACGACGTTCGTATCTGCACCTGGAATGTGAGAACATTAAACAGGAGAGGTGCAGGCGAACAACTAGCGGAAGCCCTAAACTGCTACAAAGCAGACATTACTGCCATCCAGGAAATACGATGGGATGGGCCGGGCAAAAAGAGGATGAAAAACTGTGACATATACTACGGACCGTGTTATAGTGAGCAGAAACAGCGACTATTCGGATGCGGATTTGTTATAAGTGCCAGACTTAGGCAAGAAGTCTTATGTTTCCAAGACATTAGCGAACGCATAGTAACAATCCGCATCAAGGCCAAATTCGCCAACATAAGCCTTATATGCGCTCACGCTCCGACGGAAGAAAAAGATGATATAGCTAAGGATTGCTTCTACGAGCTCCTCGACAAAACCTATGAGCGACTACCGAAGTACGATGTTAAAATCGTGCTGGGAGATTTTAACGCAAAGGTAGGAAGAGAAGACATCTTTAGAAGTATTGTCGGAAAACATAGCCTACACGACAACACGTCTGGTAACGGACTTAGGCTAATTGATTTCGCTACGGAACGAAATGCCACTATAGCCAGCACACGGTTTCCTCACCTCGATATCCATAAGGGGACATGGCGGTCTCCAGATCAACGAACGGTCAACCAAATTGATCACATTGCGATAGACAAGAGGCACGCATCCAGTATTTTGGATGTCCGAACATTCCGAGGAGCTAACATCGACTCGGATCACTACCTTGTAGCAGCCAAGGTAAGAATGCGGATATCCACCACGCCACAACAATCCAGAAATACTGTGAAAAAATTTAATGTCGGAAGACTGCAATCGCAAGAGACCGCCAAGACCTTCGCACAACGCGTATCCCTTAACCTCTCGATTAACACCATACCACCAGCATCGAATGTCGAAGAGCAATGGCAACGATGCCAACAGGCCATTAGATCAGCCGCAACTGATGTGCTAGGTTTCTCGCGCCCACCAGCAAGAAACCCCTGGTTTGATGAGGAATGCCGACAGATGCTCGCAGCCAAGAACGAGGCCTACAAGGCTAAGCTGCAGGTGAAGACGAGAGCTGCCATTGAGCTCTATAGGCAAAGAAGAAGGGAAGAACATCGGCTTTTCAGCAAGAAGAAAAAAGAGCAAGAAAAGCGCGCGATCGAGGATATAGAGAGGTGCCACTCCAGGAACGATGTTCGCAAGTTTTACCAAAGTGTAAAACGTCAAAGCCAAGGATACAAGGCTCGAACAGAATCCTGTCGAGATGAACAAGGAAATATTGTAGTTGAGACACAGTCGATGCTGAGGATATGGAAGAACCACTTCTGCAGACTGTTAAACGGCGATGACGAACAACATTCCGCTGTCAGGCAGAACGAACCATTCAATATTGGCAACGACAGCGAAAACTGCCAACCACCCGACCTGAGTGAAGTGAGGATAGCAATATCTAAACTCAAGCTTAATAAGGCTGCCGGAAATGACGGCCTTCCCGCTGAGCTCTATAAGGCCGGCGGAGATGACTTGGTAAGTAACATCCACCAACTCATAAGCCAAATCTGGTCGGATGAAAATATGCCTGAAGAATGGAACCTCAGCATCGTTTGCCCGATCCACAAAAAAGGAGACCCTCTGAACTGCGCCAACTACAGAGGCATAAGTCTCCTCAACATCGCCTACAAGATCCTATCTGCCGTAATATGTGAACGCCTGAAACCGTTTACCAACAACCTGATTGGCCCTTATCAGTGTGGTTTTAGGCCAGGAAAGTCCACAACCGATCAAATTTTCACACTTCGGCAGATCCTGGAAAAAACTCAAGAAGTCCAAATCGATACCCACCACCTATTCATCGATTTCAAAGCCGCATATGACAGCATTTATAGAGACGAACTGTACAGAGCCATGTCTAGTTTTGGTATACCGCCCAAACTCGTCCGTTTGTGTAGGATGACGATGGAGAATTCTCGCTGCTCCATCAGGGTCGGAAACGACCTCACCGACACATTCGATACCAAAAAAGGATTTAGGCAAGGCGATGCGCTGTCATGTGACTTCTTTAATCTGATTCTTGAGAGGATTGTGCAAAACTCCAAAGCCAACACCAGAGGCACAATTTTCCAAAAGTCGGTGCAACTACTAGCATACGCTGACGACATTGACATCATTGGTAGGACTCAACGTGATGTCATAGCCACGTTCGCTAGTATAGAGAAGGAAGCGGCGAAAATGGGTTTAGCAGTAAATGAGGGTAAGACTAAGTATATGCTGTCAACACGAAAGGACACACAACATCGACGAATTGGACAGAACGTCACCATTGACAGATATAACTTTGAGGTAGTACGGGACTTTGTCTACCTCGGCTCCGCTATTAACTCTGACAACAACATCTCGTCAGAAATTAAACGAAGAATTACTCTTGCCAACCGCTGTTTCTTCGGGCTAAGAAGGCAATTTAGTAGTAAAGCCCTCACTCGAACTACTAAGGAGATCCTATATAAGACCCTGATCATCCCAGTCCTGCTCTACGGCGCTGAAGCATGGACCGTATCAAAAGCGGATGAAGAAATCCTTGGTAGATTCGAGAGGAAAATTCTTCGAAAAATCTTCGGTCCCGTTTGCGTTGACGGGCTATGGAGACGAAGATTCAACCAAGAACTATACGAGCTGTACAGCGACATGCCCCTGGTCAAAAAACTCCGCATTGGACGTTTAAGATGGCTAGGACATGTAGAACGAATGGACACCAATACTCCGGCTCGCAGAGTCTTCGATTCTCAGCCAGACGTCGGACGCAGTAGAGGAAGACCTCGCCTTAAGTGGCGCGCACAAGTGGAAACCGACCTCAACCAACTTGGGGTGCGCAACTGGAGGCAGTTAGCTAAGGACCGGGCTAATTGGAGAGGCATGTTGGTTGAGGCCCAGGTTCATTCCGGACTGTAGCGCCACTTAAGTAAGTAAGTATCTCGTTAGTGTCCACTAATTTTTTTGTGTCACTGCACTTCGTTTTTCTCGTTCCTACGTAAATGACCCGTGCGTATATGCTTGAAGCAAGGGGGGGCAGGTAGTACTTCGCACAACGGCAGCTTATTCTTCCTTTTTTTTTGTTGCTGCGCACAAGGGTGGGTTTGTCGTTTGCGTGTGCAAAAAAAGGGTAGCAAAAAAAAATAACTCTGCACCTCTACACTGGATATTGTCTCATCGGTTTTTTTTTGTTCTTAGGCACTGTGGTGAAGATTTCCACATTAACTATTTAATATCTAATTCATTTATTTTTATTGTTTGCACTTCAGGCACTGATATTTAGGATTTTATTTAGACCCGATGGGAAAATTTAATTTCGCGAGAGTTTTGAGCAAAAAAAAAAATCGACTGCAGGTTTTTTCAATACGACGTGTATTTTGATATATATTCATATACCGACAAAGTGACACGATCAAATACTCGGTGTGAAGACTTTTCCTTCCACTCCTTTTTTTTATCTAGTTACGCGTTAGTTATTCGCGAATATGCGATTCAACAATTCCATGTTGGGTACCACGGGAGACAAACGTGTAGCGCACGACGCAGCCAAGGCAAGAAGAAAGCAATCTCGCCGGAAAAGGAAGTTTTAAACCGCAATGGTGGACTGATTTTCGCATTTATGCGGCTCAACGGCGCAACCAAACTGGTATGTTCTGTACTAAATGTGTCAGTTTTTCGTGACGTCACGAAATCCGTATGGAATTTCGTGTAATAGTTTTTTACGAATCGCTACAATATGCAAAATAGTTTGCAATTTCATAAAGAATTTATTGGGGGAACTTTGTGCAGAAAAAGTCTTAATTCAATTCACCTACTTCGGTGATTTAGTTATATTTATGTTAATCAACGCCAATTAACTTCAATTTGTTTCATTAATAATATTTCTCGTTAAATTCATCGACTGAACAAAATTCACACTTACAGCCCGATTCTCCACATCATCACTGACACCTCACAAGTCAAAAGAAGAGGTGAAATTGATTTTGTGACTTTTTCGTATTCTCCCCCACAGTCACAACTTGTGAGAGTCACAAAAACAATCGAAATTGTGATCTCCTTCAGAGCAGGTCACAACTAGCAAATTGTTTGAGATTTGACATTTTGATTGTTGAGTAGTGTAATAAATGGAAGTTGAAATGGTTATGGCGCATATTATTGACGAAGTTTCCTCCGTAAATGAAAAGTAAGAATTTTACAAGAGCCAATCATTTGTAACAAACTAATAACATTGATAAGATTGCAGCGAAGACGGCTTTTAAGAACCTTGAGAGACACCAATGACCCAATGGCTATACAAAACAGCACATTTATAAAGTTTTTTCGATTTCCAAAAACATTGTGCTGGGATCTTATGCAGAGCTTGAAGCCTCATGACAATCAACCAACTTCCTTGCCTTTTGTACTTCGAGTATGTACATATAACATTTTGTTCTTCTCATTGCAGTTGTATTAAATTTGTTTTGAATAGTTTCTTTCAGTGCTATATTTCCTTTCACATGGCTCTTATCAGAAGTGTATAGGAAATAACTATACAATACCTCTCAGCCAAGCCACAGTTTGCAGAAACGTTGCTTATATATGCAAACTTATAGTGCAAGTAAAAGCAAATGTGGTTCGCTTCCCAACAACTAACGAGGAATGTATGGTTAAAAAATTGGATACGTTGAAAATTAAAATTGTGTTTTCATCAACATTTTAACTATAGGTAAACTATTTGCAGGTTTTTTTAACAAATACAACATAAAAGGTACTATTGGAGCTATAGACTGCACCCACATCCCGCTTGTGACTCCGAAAGCTACAGACGAGAGAACTCCAGCACAATTATACATGAACCGCAAGGGATACTACAGTGTTAATGTTGAAGCTGTAAGAACTTTTTCTGGTTCACTTTGATCTCTCATAATCAATTTTCCTTATCTTTTCAGATTTGTGATCATGACTTGCGGTTTATGCATGTAAACGCAAAGTTTCCTGGATCTTGCCATGACTCTGGAATATGGTCAACATCTAACATAAGAATATACCTAATTCAAAGCTATAGTTCATCAAATTCAAAATGGCTTTTGGGGGATTCGGACTACCCTCTAGAACCGTGGCTATTGACACCTATTAACGCACCAATCACAGAAAAGGAAAAAAAATTCAATGCCATGCATATTAAAGCCAGAAATGTGATCGAACGGAGTTTTGGCTTTTTAAAATCTCGGTTCAGGTGCCTATCAAATGATCGAAAGCTACATTATGCTCACGATAAAGTTGCATATATAACATATGCATGTGTTATTCTGCATAATATTCTAAAAGAAAATAGAATTTTGTATGAAGAAACCTCAGAAGTGGTTCATCAAGAAGCGACTGGCAGTGAGGATTTAAATTTCAGCAGTGACTAGCAGAGGGAAGGTAAAAGGGTCAGACAAGCCTACATTAACTCTTTGTCAGTAAACATACAATAGGCCCTTAAAAATAGTTGCTTTATTACATTTGGTTAATGCAGATACATACTGAAACTGATTCATAATAAATATTTCATATAATTACTAAGTGGTTTTATTTAAGTTATTAAAAGTAAAAAAATTAATTCATATATGTATTCAATTTATAAAAATTAATAAATTCATTAGGTATCTTTAGCATACATAGCTTTCAATCAATCACAATCCTTTTTTTAAATTATTTTTTTTTGGGATTTCAGATAAATTTTTAATTGCTTCAGATAATAATTTAATGCTATCTGCGAGGCTTTTCAATGCCTCAGCCATGGATTGTTGAACTCTTATATTTTCTCCACGAGCTATATTGTCCCCAGAGATAAAGGAAGTAAAGAGATTAGAGATACCATACTTCTACCTCTCTCACCCTGAATCCCCGCAAGAGTTGGTTGTTTTTGTTGTAATCCACCACCAATGCACTCCTGTCTGTGAATACATGTATTTCCAATTGAAAGAATTCAGTAAACGAAAAATTTTAGGTTTGCACACTTTCATTAACAGCTGTTTAGTAGTGTGGTGGATTTATTTTTGTTTTGACATTTCAATTTCAATCGACATCCACACAATTTTTATTTTTTCGCGATTGTTATTACTTACAATTGGTTGTGTATTTAACAATTTTAATAAAACAAATATTGGGAAAAGTAAATCGAAAGCTGCAAAAAAACTGGGAACAAATTTACTTTAGCAAAAATGCCTTTTTTCATTTTTTTTTTTATTCCACTCACTATTTTATGCTGATAATTTAGCAATTTTTTAAAATCGTCGCTCTCAATTAGTTTAAAAGTTATTCAACAATCAAAATTCGAAAAATCCCTATAGAAATCAACCACTTTTTGACATTTCACATGTACCTGAATGATAAATACGAAGAAGAATATTCCAGTGCAGCATTGCCAGATAAAAAAAATTTAAATGATAAATAAAAATTCCCAAAATAAAAAAATGGTAAAATAAATCGGCCCTAGCGAGGTATCCGTCGGAGCGGAAAATTCTCCGATTTTGTACGATTCCGATGATTTTTGCTTCGAGGTATTCTTCCGAAAAGCTGTTCGGAAGATTTCTCCGACATTTCGTAACGCATCCCAGCGAATTGCGTTGAAGTGCGTTTTGCAAGGTGCATTTTTTGTTTAATTTTTGACAGCTAAGTGCAATTCTTTTTCCGATTTCCTCCGACACAAATTCTTCGCGGAATTTGTTTACGAAGTGAAGTGGAGTGATAGCAAAATGTATGTAATTATACAAAACTATTTATTTAAGCAATTTTCATAATAATCGTTTGAATTTGTGTTTCCAGGTCGAGCTTAAAGAAAAATAACATCCCTCAACAGTACGAGCTTTTCGTCAACATGATGCTGCAAAAACCCGACATTGCGCAAAATTATACTAAGAGATCCACAGAAGATGTGGCTGAATTTTGGGACGATGTGACGGACCAACTTAACCAACTAGGTCCACGACAAAGAGATGCTGGTGGTTGGAAAAAGGTATCTATATGACCTTATCATTGCCTCAAAATTCAAATTTACATATATGTGTGTACACGTCTTTTAAGGTTTGGAGTGACTACAAGTCATATATAAAAAAAAATTGACTGCAAATAAAATAGAATGTTCGGGCACAGGTGGTGGTCCATATAGACAAAAATCGTTTTAATTCAATTAAATTTAAAACTTCAACGTATTTGTCATTTGTTGTGTTGATTTTTTATATTTTGACAACTCGGTAATGTCAGTTTTAATAAGTTAGAGATGTGGTTTTCGAAATATATATCGATATTTACCGATTCGATACATTTTGAAAAGGAATATTGGTATGTCTATTTTTTTTCTAGTAAACGCCAGCGTACAATTTATTTGCACATTAGCATTCTTCCTATTTAGAATCTATTTAATTCACCTCCCCATATAGATATATGATGATTTAGAGCTCCTTTTGTGTTTATACATATTAAATATCGGAAGTCATATCGATATAATGATATATTTTGCACATCTCTATTAAAATCCTAAATCTGTCGCATGTCAAAACATAGCGCCGATGCGCGTCGTCGCATTTGTGTATTATTTCTTTCCGATGACACATACCTCGAATGGAATTTGAATCTCCGACGAAGTATGCGTTGCGGAATATTATCCGCTCCGACGGATACCTCGCTAGGGCAGAATATATGAGTATGCGAAGTTGTCTGGCAGGCGCCTTAATCAACAGTGTTTTCGTTAATAGTACCCTGGGTGGCCCGCTTCGCGGGAAAAAAGGATTTCAACTCTCTTTCTGGGGACAGTCCACGCTCACGCAACTTCGTTGCTCCACTCAGGGTATGTAAAGTCGTCAGGCAGGCGCCTTAGTCAACAGTTTTTTTCGTTAACAGTACCCTGGGTGGCACGCTTCGCGGGAAAAGAAGGATTTTAACTCTCTTTCTGGGGACAGTCCACGCTCACGCAACTTCGTTGCTCCACTCAGGGTATGTAAAGTCGTCAGGCAGGCGCCTTAGTCAACAGTTTTTTTCGTTAACAGTACCCTGGGTGGCCCGCTTCACGGGAAAAAAAGGATTTCAACTCTCTTTCTGGGGACAGTCCACGCTCACGCAACTTCGTTGCTCCACTCAGGGTGTGTAAAGTCGTCAGGCAGGCGCCTTAGTCAACAGTTTTTTCGTTAACAGCACCCTGGGTGGCCCGCTTCGCGGGAAAAAAGGATTTCAACTCTCTTTCTGGGGACAGTCCACGCTCACGCAAGTTCGTTGCTCCACTCAGGGTGTGTAAAGTCGTCAGGAAGGCGCCTTAGTCAACAGTTTTTTTCGTTAACAGTACCCTGGGTGGCCCGCTTCGCGGGAAAAAAGGATTTCAACTCTCTTTCTGGGGACAGTCCACGCTCACGCAACTTCGTTGCTCCACTCAGGGTATGTAAAGTCGTCAGGCAGGCGCCTTAGTCAACAGTTTTTTTTAAGTTATAATATTTTAATTTTATGTTTTTTTTTTTAAAATGGCAATGCCGCGTTAACCACTGAAGTAAAAAAAAAAACTTAAATGTCAAACAACAACAATTTGTATGGAAATATAACCCAAAAAGTGAAATTTTGTCATAAGCATAACTTTTAAACTAAATGTGAGCGACGATTTTTAAAAACGGATAAATAATTGTTAATTTAACCAGATATTTAATGAACCACGCAGCAGATTAAAAAGAAAAAGACCAGACAATGCTTTAGGATTTCACGTTATAATTCAAAGAAGTAAAAAAACTAGTACAAGAATAAAATGACATAAGGGAATTCATTACGCTTAAGAAAAATATTAGGGGGTGTTTACATTTCATAAATTATTTCTAACACTCCCACTTTTATTTAATGTACTTTAGCTTAATAAATTCAAAAAGGTATGCTGGTAACACCGATTTCGTATTTTGTTTTCGTAGATATTGAAAACGTTCACGAGGTAACCCTTTCGTAAAGATATCTGCACGCTGCTCACTGCTACAAAAATACTCAAGTTCAAAAGCTCCGTCCTCAAGCTTTTCGCGTATAAAATGATGCCTGACATCGATATGCTTAGTGCGTTTGTGGAATTCAGGGTTTCGGATTAACTTCATCGCACTTTGGTTATCAACGTATAGTTTCGGTACAACCATAACTGATGACGATAAACCTGCCTGATAAACTCACTCATCCATATTAACTGCTTTACCGTATGAGATGCTGCTATATACTCCGATTCTGTGGTAGATAAAGCCACAACTTGCTGTCGTTGTGAACACCAAGCAAGTGGTCCATATTCTCTCTGAAATAAATAACCAGATGTAGATTTTCGAGTTTTTAAATCACCTGCGTAAAATGCATCACTATAAGCACACATCCGCTCATTGACATCTACTGTGTTAAAAATTAGACCATAGTTTTCAGTCCCTTTTAGATATCTCAATATCCTCTTCACTGCATTCCAATGAATCTTCGTATGCTTCTCGAGGTGCCTGCTTACATTACCAACCGCAAATGAAATATCTGGCCGCGTACCAATTGCCAGATACATCAAACTGCCAACCACCTCTCTATAGGGCACGTTTTCCAACAACGGTGTTGCAATGTTAGCTAAAATGCTCATGTCACATGGTGTCGATACAGGATTCGCCTCCTGCATGTTGAACTTCTCTAATATTCGTCTAGTGTATGTTGAATGATTAACAAAAATTGGTCCAGTTCCAACACGATGAATCTCTAAACCAAGATAACACTGAACATCTCCAAAAGTTACAGCAAAATTAGTTCTTAAGTATTTCAAAAGTTCAAATGCACACTGCTCGTCACTTGCCGCAATCAGCCCATCATCAATATAAATAGCTAAAATGATCTTTTTGTTGCCACTTTCACTGGTGAAAACACATGGATCAGCTTTGTTGACTTTAAATCCATAGAGCTTCAAAAAATTTGAAATTTTTTTATTCCAACAACGAGATGACTGCTTCAACCCATAAAGACTCTTCTGCAGCCTGCACACCCTTGTAGATCCATCTTGATAACCCATTGGTTGTTGCATGTAAATCTCGGAGTCTAAATCGCCATACAAAAATGCTGTTTTAATATCAAACTGTTTAAGAACTAGCTTTTCCGATGCCGCTATTGAAAGAATAGTTCTTATCGAATCAAACTTCACTGTTGGACTAAAAGTTTCCTGATAATCGATTCCATACCTTTGTGAAAATCCTCGAGCAACCAGCCTTGGTTTAAAGCGATCAATCTTTCCGCCAGCACCATATTTTATGCAGAAAACCCATCGATTATCTATTAATGATTTGTCTTTCGGAAGATCCATTAAAGTCCAAGTTTTGTTGTCGTTTAAAGATTTAATTTCTGCATCCATGGCTTTACGCCACTGCACGGAATGTTCAGATTGTATTGCATCCTCGTAAGTATCTGGCTCACAGACTATAGCAGCAAAAACTTCACCTTGTTCGTAATCGTTCAGTCTTTTTGGGGGACGAATCAAATTTCTATTACGAAGACCATAGTTACCAGCAACTTCGCAATTTTCATCTTCATTGTTATCAGAAGAATTTCGAAATCTTCAATCACCATGGTTGTATCAAAAAAATGTTCGTCGTCACTTTCTGCTGTGTAGTGATCCTCTACTTGAGCTCGTTCATCGAGAGTCTCATCCATATCCCTGGTTTCACAAATATCTGCATCCTCTCTTTGTCTCACATTGACCTTTACAATTACATCCGAGTCATCCGTCTTCGTTTTCGACATTTCATTCATAACATCCTGTTCCTTGAAAATGACATCACGACTGACTTCTACCAAATTCTTATCTTCAATCCACACACGATATCCTTTTTTGTTCTCACAGTACCCCACGAAAATGCCTTTAACAGATTTCATATCCCATTTTCGTCTCTTCTGTTTGGGAATGTGAACGAAAGCTTCCGAACCGAAAATTTTAAGATGTTCGTTTCTTGGTTTTACCTTCCACCATAGTTCAAAAGGAGTTTTGTTTGGAATTGTGCTTTTGCCTGTCCTGTTTAAAATATACACCGCCGTGTTTACCGCTTCTGCCCATAATTTCATATCTAAATTTTTAGCATGAAGCATGGTTCGCGCAGCCTCGACGATCGTCCGCATTTCTCTTTCTGCGCATCCATTTTGCTCTGGAGTATATGCCATAGACAGTTGATGTCTTATATTATTTATTTGCAGTACTTTTGATACATCCTTGTTGACATATTCTGTGCCGTTGTCCGTCCGAATAGTTTTTATGTTGCAACCAGTCTCTACCTTTGCAATGCTGATGAAATCGACCAACTTCTCCTTGACTTCAGATTTATGTTTCAGAAAATATACCTTTCTGTAATGAGAGAAATGATCTTTGAAGATTAAAAAATATTTGGCACCACCAACGCTTGTATTTTCCATGGGGCCACAAAGATCCGAATGTATTAGTTCTCCTGGATATTCCATTTTGGTTTCACTTTGCCCAAAAGGAATACGATGTTGTTTACCAAAAATACATGCGTCGCAGATGAAATTAGATTTTGTATCGGAAACAACAATCTTCATTTCCTTCAAAATCTTCAACACGTGAGGAATGTTTTGGTGTCCCATTCGTTCATGCCACACTTTTAGACTCTTAGTACAAGCAACATTTGCATTCGCCATTTGAGAAGACAAATTTTTCACCTCGTCCTTGAACTGCATCTCGAAAATCTTCCTATGCCTTACTCCCACTGCAACAACAGTACTTCCATCTAAAAATTGGCAATTTGTATTATCGGATTTTAAAAGTAAACCCTTATCAAGAGCAGATCCTTGTGAAAACAAATTAAGACGTAAATCTGGAACATACAAAGCATCTATCAATACACATGGAGCCCACTTATTCCCATCATGCGCCAAAATATCAATGTTGCCTCTTCCATAAGCTTTGACAATACGTCCATCACCAATTTGAACCGGAATGGCAGGTTCTAGTTGTTTATATTTAGCGAACCATTCTTTATGTATTGCCATATGGTCACTTGCGCCTGAATCCAAAAACCACCTATTCTTTCCATATACCTCACTAGTCATTATATTAACTTCACTAATGAAAGCCCTGCGCATATCTTCTTGACCATCATCATCTGTTCTTCTGTTAGAGTTTCTTGTCGGACAATCTCTTTTAAAATGACCTTGCTTATGACACAAAAAACATTTAAATCCCTTTTTGATCCTTCTATTTTCTCCTTCTGAACTACGAGCACTACTTGATTGACTTTTTCTTGCAACAAAAACAGCCACATCCTTATCATTCCCTTGCAGACCTTCCAAACGCGACTCCTCCATCATCAATCTTGCTGTTAAATTCGACAGAGTTTTCTTATCGTCACTGGTCGACTCCCACGCACTGAAAAAATAATTATACCTGTCTGGTAGAGTCATCAAAATTTTTGTAACAATCATTGATTCCGACACTGCCTCCCCAGCCTCCTTCAGCCGCTGAGCCAACTCCTCAACTCTAGATATGTGAGATGCCATGCTATCCGATGAATTGAGGGTCAAACCATAAAATTGTTGTTGTAATAGATGCAAACTGGTGGATGACTTCTGCTCATATACCGAGTGTAATTTATCCCACATTTCCTTGGAACTTGAACAGTGCATGATATGCATCAATGGTTGCTGCCCAACCGTAGTAGCTATTACTTTCTGGGCTTGACTGTCAAGTTTGTTCCAAGCCTTTAACTCCACTTTGAACCTGGCCTCTGCTTCAGCATCGGTTTCCGACCCTATTTTGAGAAAAACAGGTTTTTTCGTACTTCCAGATACCACTTCGAAAATGTCTGCGGCGTTAAGCAATACTTTAAGTTGAAACTTCCATATCGCCCATCCAACGCCGTCTTGCAATTGTTTCACACGTACTAAATCGTTTTCCATTGTAAGAATACAAATCTATTTCTTTTTATTTTACCGAATTATGAGTGGTCTGAGCCCATAACCTGTTAATTTAACCAGATATTTAATGAACCACGCAGCAGATTAAAAAGAAAAAGACCAGACAATGCTTTAGGATTTCACGTTATAATTCAAAGAAGTAAAAAAACTAGTACAAGAATAAAATGACATAAGGGAATTCATTACGCTTAAGGCATCTACACAAGAAAAATATTAGGGGGTGTTTACATTTCATAAATTATTTCTAACAATAATCAGCACGTAAAGACGAATCGTTTAAGCCAAAAAAAAGTGAAAAAATGAGTTTTTGCTAAAGTAAATTTATGCCAAAAACTGCATACGTTTGTAGCCACACAAGTAACACCAGTCACCCAATTAATCATCCATCTGTGCAAGCGAGTATTGTACACAAGCAGACCAATACAATACGAATATAATTAATGGATGTGCAATTTTGCTCAGGCTGTTAAAAAAAAAATAATTGAGTCGCCAAAGACAACACCAGTTAAAACATCATCACCCCCAGAAAATATGGTAGGTACGTTTTTTCCTGTGATTTGTGATATTATCTTTATCTGGACTTTATTTACATTTGTCTAGCTAACATCACAAAAAATTGGAATCCCTCATAATCATGAGACTACGTGTTCAAGAAGAACGATATTTAAGTGAAAGTTATTTCGACGTCATTCAATTCTTCTGTTGGAGTTTCAGCCGTCCGCTGCGACTACTGTGAAAACAAATAAATCTTCTCGTCTATATAAATGTTCTATATTCAAGCATCATGAAGTACCTATCCAGCAGTGTGTCAATATCGTCAAGAAATAAAAACGAAACAACCCCCTAATGAAACTTACAGAAATGTCAGTTGAACAACATGTTAGCACACACAAGCGTGTGTTTTACGTCGTTTTGATTAGAAAAAACACTTCGAACACAAACAAAGGTAATCCCCCATCTACATTCAATACCAATAATTTGTTTGTCTAATCAATTTGTTCCACTAGATGAGTGCAAATGATAAATATCATTCTCTATATGCCGGTCAACACGGTCGATCATTTGTCAACTATGAAGCATTTTTATCTAATATTAAAAACAATCATCACACCAAAGCACCAGTCAACTTACAAGAAGCAAAAGTCTGACTTACGACTTTACATCGTAGTCAAGAATATCGTCCATAATCCGTTGGTAGCGGTGGAGGCGAAAAAAAAAAACAGAAACAATGACGACAATGACTATGACCGTGGATGGGTAAGCAATTAAAAAGTTGAATTTATCATGTCGATTAAACATTTTTTTTTTATAGATATATGCATTCAGTGACATCAGAACATGGATCGTCAAATCCTGAATTTCCTGGAAATCTAACATCGGCACAACAACAGAGTGCTGTTGCTGCTCAGCTATTTTATTTAAAAACATTTTTAAAAAATGGACAAGATGTCAGATGAAGGTGAATAATACTGTGTACTTATCTTGATAGTTATCATCTGAAATGCATCTAACACTGCAATACAAGCAATACAATTCTTACGTCTGTGCCTACCTACATAATAAAACAATTGTTTTCCGTTTCACAGAAGAACCCTATTATGGCAGCGCTTCAGGATTAGGTGGCGGAATCGATGACGAAGTAATGATAAAGGCTCGGGTCTTAGTCCAAGATTATATCCACCATTCCATAAGCCAACTACAACAAGTGGCAATACAGAGCATCCGTCAGTTCGAGTCAACAAAATTGACAATAGTGTTGATGAAGATGACAATAATGGTGGTATTGATGATCACACATCAGGTCATAGTAACAATAGAGGTGCCATCGACTGTGACAACAGTAGAAATAGCCACGAAGAAGAAGAGGATACAGATGTTGATCATCTGCAGACGAAGAAGCCAAAGAGCAGTAGTGCGAGCAGACTGAAAAGTATATATTCGTTATGGGGATTAATGTTTACAAACGTATTCCCACTCCACGTTGTGATTTGGTTTATTCGAAACAAACCCAACCTAACTTTGCTGTGATTTTTGTCTTTAAAATGTCTTGTGCTAAGAGCGAATATTATTTCTATAAACTAGTGTCCTCCTTATATTAGATGCATATATTTTTTTTAAAACGCATAGATTTACGATGTACATATGTCTAAGGAAGTAAATTCGAATGACTTTTAGAATCTAGACAAACAATATTATTTATTTAAACTAATAATAGATGTAGAACGTAAATACGATTTTCAAATTAAATAACTAACGTAATTCAAGAAGTTATAAGAATAAATCTATAGAATGTGTGTGAAAATAATGTATGTGATGAAAAAAACATCTTATAATGTGTAAATTATCAGAAATAATATTTTAGTATTTTTTTTGATATATTTGCCATAGGTAGATAAAGAGTGCTTGTAAGGTTTCATGAATAAAATTGCAGCACAAGATACAAAAATAACTTTTTGTACGATTTATATAAAGATATATGTATGCATGAATAAAATATTTATTATCTGACCTGCTAAATAATAAAAGTCTCATGATCTTCAAATGCAATTTTTAAAATTAAGAAAAAAAGAAATCTTTATTAAAGCGGATTTTGCAATGTCAGTGAATATGTTTATAATAAATGAAGGATGTGATTTAAGTATATTAACATAACGTGTGTTTTTATTGAAGTATGTATGTTGTATTCGTATCCGTTGAGCACGAACAGTGTTTTTCTCTGAAGGGCGTATCATTTTTCATTTCAAAATAATATCTATTCACATCGCCAAGTTCCTAGCTCACTTTGCATGAGTACCAGATCGATTCGTTTCTGTTAATAAAGTACACTATAACTAGAACTAACTTAACTAGAATTGCAAAGCTGCACAAGTGTTTTTCGCTGTAATGGAATCTTGAAAAAAAACTTTGGTACTTTAAGATTTTGAAGTACATAATTAACTTTTTTTACAATCAGTTTATGAAAGCATTTCCACACCACCCATGAGGTATGCCTTAAGGTGCGTTAACCAACTTTTTGTTCTCGGGTGTTCGGTTTCCCGAATAGGCCTATTGCACCCGATCTAGGAATAATCAAATATTAATGACATTCTTATTCATTTATAATTTGTACAGTTTATAAAAAAATAAAGGAAATACACGAAATTAAAGATGAGAAACAATTAATGTTTTGTTCCTGAAACTAGGATCTGATAAGTCCCTATTCCAAAATTTTAATAAAAAATGAATCCTAACTCTAACATAACAATGCAAAATAAAATTATTTTGGAGATTCTCACAGCAAGCATAGTGGGAATTTGGTTTTAATTGTCTACACATTTTGTCGGCAATGCCTTTGAAATAGCAAGATTTGTAGAATAATTCACAAAACTGGTCTTCGAGTTCACGAATGTATTCTACAAATTGCGAAGGTGGAACAATTAGCAATACTTAAATGTATTTACAATGACCTTAGCCTAACTAAAACTGAATTATCCTAATAGCACTAAACAACTAGAGTAAAGTTTACGATAACTTAACTTAACTAAAATTGTCTTTATTCGACTTAATTCTACACCTCTTAAAAGTATTTACATTGATCTTACCTTTAATAAATATACTATTATACAGCGGAATATTCTGCATATAAAAACCTATCGGTGACCCACAGACCACCTATTAACTCCTAAACTGAAAAACAAAAAGCTGAAAAGAACCAATGACAAATAAATAAAACATAAATCGAGCAAATCCAAAATGTTTTTCACTTGCCCTTCTCTCTCTGTGGACCAGCAGAAGCCTAATTGGTAAAAGCTGGGATACAAACCCCCAAAATCCTGCTATGGCTCTACACAGCCATAGCCAGACCAATTGTCACATATGCGGTTCCCGCAGGTGGCAATAAACGAAACAAAAGTCAACACAAGACAAGCTCAATAAACTTCAAAGACTAGCTTGCGTAGGCACTACGAGCGCAATGAGAACAACTCCCACCGCAGCGCTCGAAGTTATCCTAAACCTTCCACCTCTACATCTTCAGATACAGAAAGAAGCCATGACAAATGATATCATGCTCATATCTGATAATGCCGATAACTCCAAGCCTTACAAAGTTACGAGATAACATCAAAACTAGTATGTGATTGCCTTCAACTACTCACATTGCTAGCCAGCACAAATAGAGTACATTTCAAACAGGGCCAATCATTACTGGACTAATATTAATCTAAGACGAACTAATGTTACACACACCCAATACATTTTTTCCACTAGTTCGTGACATTTTTTTCACACTTCGGCAGATCGAAAAGAAGTCCAAATCGATACCCACCACCTATTTATCGAGTCGACGTGATATCATAGCCACGTTTGCTAGTATAGAGAAGGAAGCGGCAAACATGGGTTTAGCAGTAAATGAGGGTAAGACTAAGTTTATAATATCAACACGAAAGGACACACAATATCGACGAAACGAAGAATTACTCTTGCCAACCGCTGATTCTTCGGGCTATGAAAGCAATTAGTAGTAAAGCCCTCACTCGAACTACTAAGGAGACCCTGATCATCCCAGTCTAGCTAACTTAAATAATACTTAGTGTTTGTGTTTGTGTCAGTGTGGCATTCATTAGCGTGAGCTGCTCTGCAGAAAGACTGGGTGTGAGTGTTCACCCTAGCAACACTTAAGGCTGAACTATAATAAAAGCTGGTTACGGACGACCACTTCCGTAACTGTGCAAACACATGCAATTTGTATTGTACGACCATAATAGCTTTTCGCTAGGATTCGTTCAGTTTTCGTTCACTTTTGCTCACTTACGAAAAAGCGAACTGATTCGCTCTTTCTCTTTCTTTTGTTCTTTCATACACAAATTTTACATTTCATTTCAACAGCTGTGTACATTTAAATTTGTAAGTTCCTAAGCAACGAAATTTTGTTTTTATTGTTTGCAATTCCATTCTCAAAAGTCTATTATGGGCAACTTGAGTAATTGAGAGTACTGAAGAAAACTTAACTTAGAATTTTGACATTAGCTTCCGATTGCTTCCGTCTATTATAGTTCAGCCTTTATTATTGTTTTTTATTCAAATGTCATGAAACGCTGATTTACTTAACTGAAATCAGCATTAGGCTATCTGTGTAAATTGACCTGTGTTATACCTTACACCTAGTAAGTCATGTCAATAAACACCTTTAACAAGCCGACTTTGACACCGACACTTATAAAAAAACACCCTTTTAGTATACAGCTAAATAGCCACTTATAACAATGAACATTTGCCAGTTTATCGCTCTGGGCAGAGTTAAGGGAAGATTACTTCATTAATCTCTGATCACAAATCAGTCCGATAAACTGCCGTATGTTGATTGCAGTAACCGGATATTGAGCTACTGCTAAAACAGGGATAGTGCACCAAAGGAATCACCCCTCTTTCATAATCCGACTAAGGGAACATTCCACAAAAAATCGGTATAGGGGTGAGTAATTAATGCTGCTAGAATGCGGACCCATACCTCGACCTTGGTTACTGTATTTTAATGCAAATAGAACTTACCTTGACTCCTCCTTAGGGCGATGGAGATGTTTGTAAACAACACACCCTAAGACACATTCCGACACTTTAATGTTTAATAAAACGCTCAGAGTTAATTATATTTAATTGTTTTATTATTTTATTATTTTAAAACGAACTCAACAAATCAATACAATACATATAAACTTCTGCGCGCAATTTTTATAGTGAAATGAAATGAAATATATATTCAATTTTGCGCGCAAATTTTATAATGAAATGAAATGAGATTTATTTTTCTGAAGTAATGTTTGTCATTCCACACAAATGAAACAGAATTTTTACTGATTCCAAGTAAAATCACAGTTCCATCATATTTTGTGTTCCAATGATAGCTATAACTAGGTCCCAACTGGTGCCAGTGAAATACACAAACTTGCAGTGTTTGAAATTGGAGACGAAAATGAAGAAACCACGAATATTACGAACTGCACAGCGATGTAGAATTGGTAAACAATCTCCGCATTGGACTTTTAAGATGACTATGACATGTATAGCGAATGGACACCAATACTCCGTTTTGCAGTCTTCGATTCCCAGCCAGGCGAAGAGACTTTACTTCACAAGTAGAAATTGTCCTCATGAAACTTGAATTGTGAACTGCTAAACTGAGAGATTATTCAATTAGACTTGGAAGTGATGTAATTTTTCTACTTACATATTTTATGTTTTTATAACTTCTGTATATTTATATATTTTTATATATACATTTTTTACAATTTAAAAACACAAAACACAAAAAAATGTAAACAAACTAATGTAAACAAACAAACAAAATAATAAACTGACAGCTTCTGAATTTTATCGATTGGTGAATATAAACATATGTTTTTGAACGTATTCAGTAAAGAAAATATTTGTTTTTCAAATAAAATGAATTGAATGTATTCAACTCCTTGTTAGGACGGAAACAAACTATTTATATGTAACAATAATTTTTTTACAAAATAATTTCCTAGAGGATGTATTAATTTAATAATCCTCAACGAGTTTTCGTTGTCAATTCCTACTTCAGAGTGATGACATGTTGCGTAGTTTCATATTCAAGATTCTGAAGATAGTATATTTCCAACTCAGAGTTATTATGAGTTGGGTAATTTGTTATTATTATAAATGATATAAAAGGTGTTTGAAGTACAGACTTATAGCCCGATTCTCCCCATCATCACTGATACCTCACAAGTCACAAGAAGAGGTGAAATTGATTTTATGACTTTTTCGTATTCTCCCCCACAGTCACAACTTGTGAGAGTCACAAAAACAATCGAAATTGTGATCTCCTTCAGAGCAGGTCACAACTAGCAAATTATTTGAGATTTGATATTTTGATTGTTTAGTAGTGTAAAAAATGGAAGTTGAAATGAATATGGCGCATATTATTGACAAAGTTTCCACCGTAAATGAAAAGTAAGAATTTTACAAAAGCACAAAATTTGTAACAAACTAATAATATTGATACGATTGCAGCGAAGACGGCTTTTAACTTCCAACTTCCTTGCCTTTTTGTACTTCGAGAATGTATTACATATTGTTCTTCTCAAGTTCTCATTGCAGTTTTATTAAATTTGTTTTGAATAGTTTCTTTTAGTGCTATATTTCCTTGCACATGACTGTTATCAGAAGTGTATACGAAATAACTATATACAATACCTCTCAGCCAAGTCACAATTCGCAGAAACGTTGCTTATATATATTCACCTTTGCTGTGGTGAGTTTCGTTGTGACTTTTCTTGTGAGGATTATTGGAGAATCCGACAAATGTTATCGAGTCACAATAATCCTCACAAAGAATAGTCACAAGAGCTTGTGACTTTTGTTTCCTCACAAGGGGGAGAATCGGGCTGTTATATTGTGTCTCTGTTGATTAAAAACAATTGAGTTCATATTTTATAGTTACGAATTCGCCTATTTTTATATATTCGATGTACTAGTTTTTTTGCTGATAAATTTATTCCCTTGCGAAAATTTTATATGCCACTTACAAACAGCCGTATTAATAAACGCATATTAAAAGCCCGATTCTCCCCCTTGTGAGGAATCAAAAGTCACAAGCTCTTATAACTATTCCTTGTGAGGATTATTGTGACTCGATAACATTTGTCGAATTCTCCGATAATCCTCACAAGAAAAGTCACAATGAAACTCAACACAGCAAAGGTGAATATCGTAGTGTCATCAGCTGACTTTTAAAAACAATTAAAAGATTTCAAATTTGCCATTAAAAAAAATTATTTCAGCTGCACAATATGTTTGGAGCAGGTAATATGAATTTTATGAACATGTTTATAATTGAAGTTATAAATAAATAAATAAATATATTTTCAGAAGAAAATTGCAATGGTAAGAGGACTACGGTGGAGCAATTGGAGTACTTCGTAGTATTCATGACTGACTACCCGCAGCTCCTGGCCAACAAAAATGACCCAACCGATCCGGACAGGGTAAACAATTTATGGGGTCAGCTAGGAGAAGCCTTATATGCCATGAATGGACCAACGAGATCACCCGCAAAATGGAAGGAAGTATGTTATTGTTACAAAAAGGGAAAGTATTTAATTTTGTATATCTTTTAGACACTCTCTCACTGGAAAAACCAGCTGCGATCCCGCTTAAGAAAGTCCAAACTTGACAGGCTCATAACTGGAGGTGGTCCTGCTTCAAAAATAAAATTTAAGGACTTCGAAGAGAGAGCCCTTCAAGCTTTTGGGTCTGTAGCAATTGATGGTCTTCCTGATATTCCAACGTTGGGTTTGGAAATGACGGCAAATGTCGCTGAAACCCCTATATTGTCATCCCAGGTAACAACTTATATTCAACTGAGTTGAATTCATTATTCATTACCTAATATTGCAGGAATTCGAATACCAAAACACAGAGTTCCTGGAAGACACTTTTCTTTCCCCGACTCATGCAAGTTCATCAAACACCCAACAAAATTATTCTCAGCCGTTCATCGTACCGTCCATCATAATGGATGATCATTCGAGTCCCCCGAATCTCCCGACAAAAAGCCATAAGGGCAATAACTCATCTTATAATTTGATGATTCAACTACTGGAAATGAGCACAGCTATAGTGGAGAGGGACAATCAGAGATAAGGGAAGTAATGTTTCGATTTTCCCCCGCCACCTCACCGACCCCAACCATAACCTTCCCAGGAAGAGGTGGAAATTCACAACGGAACTGAGTTGCTTTAGCAATGTCACCATCAATGAGCGCATCCAACAGAAATTTTTGAAATAAGCACCGCGTTCAGCATTCCATAATAATTTTATAAAATCGTGAAAACGTAAATACAATGTGACAAAATAAACTAACTTAAAATTTCCGAAAAACCTAAAGAAAACGTAAAAGAATATCTATTTATTTATTTATTTATGATTGAAAAAATATTAGAAGCATAAAACTCTACTGGGAACAATAAAAAAAAAATTCTGATTTTCGTGTGCTTATGATTCATTAATACTGCTATTCGTTTTGTTTTTGAATTTTTATTGCATTATGTAACAAAGACGGAAATCTATTACAGTAACCTGGTCAAACTAACCATGTTTTTTTACTAGTGAAGTAAAACCAGTTATCGAAAATGCCAACAAAAACAATCAGCATCTGCCAGTGACATTTTTGCTTTCAATTAAAATAAAAAAAATGTCCACTAGATGAAATTGAATAGTTTGAAGAAGTTTAAACCAAAAACGATACTGATACTGAAACACGTGCCAGCCAAAAGATGGCAGTTTAGGGTTTAAATTTTTGCTGTGTCATTAATTTTTTTGCAAATAAAATCCAATTTGTTTCACTTTATCCACTACTAAACTTATCGTGATGCTTTGATTTTATATTCAAAGCAAAGATAAAAATATTTTCACATCAAATTATTTCATAAAACATTGATTTCCTACATATTTCGCAGCGTATCACATTTTCTATCCAGTCTAAGGGTGTGAGACTAGATAATTATCCAGGTTTAGCGAAATCTATATAGGCTTAGGTATTGTTGTATTTTACACGTAAATTGTGTGCTAAGCCTATATAGATTTGTAATGATTACTTATATGTGTTAAAAAAACAGGAATACAACTGTTGCAGCCGTATTAATAAAAAATGACTGATTACTATCTAATTAATTAATGTTGATTAAAAGTTAATTCATGGATTCAGATTTCTTATTAATTAAGAATAAATGCCCATGTAATAGATGACGTTTAGTGACAAATCTCTTTCTTAATACATATATTCAATCAATACATATTCCGCTGTTATCCGTAGTTATTTATGTTTTTTATATTCTCTTGTCAAAATATATGCAAAATAGTTTGCAATTTCTTTAAGAATTTATTGGGGGAACTTTGTGCAGAAAAAGTCTTAATTCAATTCACCTACTTCGGTGATTTAGTTAAATTTATGTTAATCAACGCCAATTAACTTCAATTTGTTTCATTATGCTTTTATTAATACGGCATATAAAATTTTCGCAAGGGAATAAATTTATCAGCAAAAAACTAGTACATCGAATATATAAAAATAGGCGAATTCGTAACTATAAAATATGAACTCAATTATTTCTAATCAACTCATAATACCCAACTCATAATAACTCTGAGTTGGAAATATACTATCTTCAGAATCTTGCATATGAAACTACGTAACATGTCATCTCTCTGAAGTAGGAATCGACAACAAAAACTCGTAGGGGATTAAATTAATATATCCTCTAGGAAATCATTTTGTGAAAAAATTATTATTACATTTAAATAGTTTGTTTCCGTCCTAATCGAGGAGTTGAATACATTCAATTCATTTTATTTGAAAAACAAATAATTACTTTACTGAATACGTTCAATCTATAAAATTCTGAAGCTGTCAGTTTATTACTTTGTTTACATTTTTTTGTGTTTTGTATTTGGGTTTTTTAAATTGTAAAAATATAGCCATTTAAGTACGACCGGCTGGGAATCGAAGACTGCGAGCCGGAGTGTTTGTGTCCAGAAATAATAAAAACATAATATATGTAAGTAGAAAAATTACATCACTTCCAAGTCTAATTGAATAATCTTTCAGTTTAGCAGCAAAAATAAAAAGTGTGTGAATGTCGATTGAAATGTCAAAACAAAAATAAATCCCCCACACTGCTAATGAAAGTGTGCAAACCTAAAATATTCGTTTACTGAATTCTTTCAATTGGAAATACATATATTCACAGACAGGAGTGCATTGGCGGTGGATTACAACAAAAACAACCAACTCTTGCGTGGTTTCATGGTGAGAGAGGTAGAGGTTTGGTCAAAACGTCAGTAAACTTAAACAAAATATTTGCCCGCCTGTGGTTCTCGTGCATATTTTAATTTCTTATTTAAAAATCAAATACATTTATAAACAATGCCTACCTGGAATCAAATTCAAATGCAATTAAGGGGCCCCAATAATCCGGTGGTTTTCTTTGATATTTCCGTCGGCACAACAGTAAGTCATTCAGGCAAACGTACCAAATACATACCTTAATTATTAACCTTCCTATTCTATTTAGGAAATTGGCCGAATGATTTTTGAGTTATTCGCCGACACAGTACCAAAAACAGCTGAAAACTTTCGCCAACTATGCACAGGCGAATACAGACCAGATGGTGTACCTATGGGCTATAAAGGTGCCAGCTTCCATAGGGTTATCAAAGACTTTATGATTCAGGGAGGGGATTTCGTTCATGTAAATCAGCTTGCAAGTTAATTTGTAAGTAAATCTCCTATTTCTTATGTTTTAGGGTGATGGAACTGGTGTAATGAGCATCTACAATGGGACCTTTGCTGATGAGAATTTCACCCTCAAACACGATTCCCCGGGGTTGCTTTCACTGGCCAATAGTGGAAAAGACACAAACGGCTGCCAGTTCTTCATTACCTGTGCAAAGTGTAACTTCTTGGATGGCAAACACGTGGTATTCGGGCGAGTTCTTGACGGATTGCTTATAATGAGAAAGATTGAGAACGTCCCCACCGGCCCAAATAACAAACCCAAACTCCCCGTTACCATCAGTCAATGTGGACAAATGTGAACAAATAAATCGGACATTATTCTATTTTTAAAAAATAAAACGTTTCTATTTTATTTAAAATTTGCTTATGGTAAAAGTAAAATCACATCAGCGTTCGACTAGTGTCGGAATGAAATAGAACATTCTTCCTTCGTAATCCGTTTTTAGATTTGTTTATTGAATTTGCCATTTTCCAAGATCTTTTCTTTATGAAGAGTTTGACAGTCATCGATAAGGAAACTGGATAGAAATTAAATTGAACCCATAGAAGGCTGGGGGATGAGCTAAAGGGATAAAGAATCTCACCTATAAAACATAGTGATTAGTGGAACTGTGGCTAAATGCCATAAGGAATGTGCATCAAAGACCCAGAATAGTGGTGGAAAGTCCATCAATTCCAGACTCATCGCAAAACCAAATAGTATGAAGAACCAAACTAGTTTTTTACAATATGGTCGCTTCCGTCGAACAAAGTAACACCATATGAACCAGCCCAAGCAGGACAAAGCACCTGCAATAAAGGAATTTAAAAGGAGTTGTTTAGTAATGATGGACATTGCTTACCAGTGGTTATGTTTGTTGCCATGTTAAAGGAATAACTGAACTTTCCAACACTAAGGTAGGCGAAATAGTTTAGATAGAAGGAGAGAAAGAGAGCTGTTACAATTCCACGAAAGATTATCGAACGATTGTGGAGCATTCTGAAATGAAAAAATGTAAATTACACTCAGGATGCGGTGTATGTGTACATATATGAAGTTCAGGAAAGGGATGTTGAACGACCTGTTTACTATTAGATAAATTGGCCGTGTTCCGGGTTTTAGTTTTACCAAGTTAACTTTGCGATGCACTGTTCTCATTGGTCAATCGATCTTTTAAGGCACGTGACATTGGAGGGGAAATGATTTTGCTTTCTGGATTTTAGATTACAACAGCAAAATGATGTTGAACGCCAAATCTTAATAAATGGCAAGATTTCATTTCATTTTTCCATATTTATAGATTTTTATTTACTTTCATCTTGTATTATCAGAAAGGTAAGTTTTGGAAAAAGTTTTGTCTTATAAGCCCAATCGTATGTTGCTTAATCGACGAATGTTTTATCAGTATCGATCATCTTGTTTATTTAGGAACTGCCCGACTTTCTTGGCCTAAAACCACTCTTTTAGGCGATGATCAGATTGTTGGTAAGTCTTCAGGCGTCCATTTTTTTTTGCTAATGCGGTACTGAGTACTCCTTACCAAAATCTCGTGGCTTTAACAATTATAGATCTTCCTGACACCAGAATATTGGTCGCCATCACCGTCTAACAACCTGCAGAAGTGTTTTTACATAATCTGTGATAAAACTACAATATTTCATTGTTCAAATGGTGTATGGTGAGACATTCTTGATATATGTAGTTGTACTGCCATGTGTTATTGCAGGTATACATGAAGCGTTGCAAACTTGTTCTGTTGACGATACGTTCCATTCAGATAAGCTTGACCTCGATGTCTCTGCCAATTAGCCCCATTTAGCCTAAATTTCAATCGTGAATTCTTGTCCATAGCATACATACAAGAGCCAACTGGAAGTCTGTCGGTTTGGAGATTGTAATCTCCTTATTGTGGGTTTATTACCAATGCTATCTATGTATTACTGTCTTGATAACTGGGCTTTTAGTGCTCAATGTGGCCTTACCATTCAATGGCATCCCGCTTGTCGCAAAACAATATTATATGATTGATAATAGCTAGAAAATGTTCGGTTCATTGGATTATACTTATAATCCCTAGTTAAAACTTGGTCGCCTTCCAAGTGACTTAGTCAGCCACGTTGAATCAGCTCGAACTTCTAAAATCAATTAGATAACCTTCTCATATATTCTCAATATCCTTACCTTATAACCATACAGTACAACATCACCAAGACCATAGAGTAAGCAAAAGTGTAGTCCAACAGCTCTGTGACAGGAAAATCTCTAGCATGGAAGATTGTTGACCATATCCACCCATTTAGACAAACCTTAGATTATATTTGTTAATATTATACACCAATATGTCATCGTTATTGTACCATCGAAAATATATGCCATAGCTTAAAGCATGGGCTATCTTTTCGAACTTCCCTCCGAAATTTTGTTAACATTTTCAAATGAACTATCATGTTCATTATAGAAAACACGACTGAAGCTGGCTCCTGAAGTCCCATGTACCTCACGAATGGCCACTATGAAAGAATCAAACTAAAATCCAGACATTTCTATAACTCCACCTTTACCTTTCCATAAAACTGTGGAACTTGCCATCCCCTTTCCAGAAACGCTTCAACGGTCATCCACATGCAATGGTATTGACACTCATCTACACAAATCCAGAGGAACATCTCATCAAATATGCTTTGTTGATAGAATTTGACTGCCTGCTCTTGGATACCAATTCCATCTGGATCAAATGAAAGCACAAGAGTTTAATAAAAAAAAATAATCCAATGATTGGGATCATAAATACCTTCTGTGCAATTGTTTCGCTCACAATTTTGTCGACAATTTCTAAAAAACTGAGTACGGTCACCATTGGAACAATAGCTAAACCTAACGGAAACTAAAAATATTGTAACGAGCAGAACATTTCGGAATGCAATCATTGTTAAGATTGATTTTTTTTTACATATTTTGGTTGAATTTAAAAAGTTAAAACTACTTCAGCAGCGCACATCCTTTGGGCATGCATAATTTTTAATTTATTTATTTTGACATTTAAAAATCGATATGGCGTATACTTTCGGTAAAAAAAAAACAAGTTATCGAAATAGGTTGGGGCTATCTGTTGGTAGGTAGATTGTTATCGGAATAAGGGCCCAATTAAAGCTATCATGCATTGGAAATTTTCTTTTACTTCTTGCGTTTTTTTTATAAATTCAATCAATTGCGAGTTGGTGTCAAAACAAAGGTTAAGAATTTTAGAACATGATTATCCAAACATATTTTAATTTTTAATTGTAGTTATCGCAGAAAATCACTTTTTATTTTTCACTGATCATGATTTATTTCTGTGAAGTTATGTTTGTCGTTCCACCGAAATGAAACGAAATTTTCCTACGATTCCTATAAGCAGCTATGGAGGTAAAATGTCAATTCCGTCATGTTTTGTGTTCCAATGAAGTTGTTCAATGATAGCTATAACTGTGCCCTAACTGAGCCCTCGACTGCCAAACAGCAACATTCCAAAGTCCAAAGGTGAAGAGTGCTGATTTAAAAGTGAAAGAGACAATAGAACCATCAGCTACGAATAGTGGTGGCCTGGCAGCAGTGAAGAAGAAGTAGTAGAAGAGGAGGATGAAGGTGTAAATAGTGATCAGCAAGAACTATCCGAAGAGACTGAAGTAAATTAGTGGCTGATATAACAGATACTTATTCCTCATAACACAAAGAAAAAACATAATCGGCAGTGTCGCTTAGTATTCAAATATAAAAGAAATTATGTATACAATTTAATTTCATTTAATGCAGCGATTTAGTTTTAGTTTGAGGTGTTTTCATAGAATGCTAAATCATAAATAAAAATCAAAACACCAAATCATGCAAAGGGTTTTTATTTTAGAACTGGTAGCAAGTTACTCCTCTGGTTTGTAAAGTTGAGCGTCAATGGTTTGAAAGCTATTTATCGCAAAGATAACAAAGAGTTACCCCTGTAGTAATGGGTATTGCTTTGGACTTATTGATTTGATCTGTTCGTGGCCTAACCCATGCTGATGAGGGCCGATCAGGTTGTTGGCGAACGGTTTTGGGTGTTCACATATTACGACGTATTGGATTCGTAGGCGATGTTTAGGAGACTTGGGCCGCTTGTGGTTTCAGTTTTTCGATATTAATTTTGTTCACATAATATCATATTTGTTGCGGCGTAGGTAAGGAATATCCACATTTTAATCTCAGGATGTTCAGATATCTGAAGTTCTTGATACGTGGTGATGGTGCTAATGGTGTTGCTTATTTCCATTCTTTGTTCAACATTCGGTCTTAACCCTGCTTACAAAATGGAAGAACAAATTACATATAGTAGTCCAGACAAGCCAAGTCAGACTCATGTCCTAATTCATAGACATATGTTTGATGTGCTACTTACGCTCTACCTCCTTAAGCCCAGTAAGCAGCTCGCGCTAAATTTTATCTCCATACAAAAATCTCTACAGAGATAAAATTTAGCGAGCAAATTTATCAGTGCAGTCGCGAGATAAATTCGTAACTCCATAAAGATGGGACACACAAAATGTAGGTAGGGTATAACAATATTATGTGTTATACGAAAAGTGTTGTACTCGGCGGATGAAAGGTCTCCACTTATTTATCTCGCGAAATTAATGTGCGAGGCATTTAAATCGGCGAAATTTTAATAAAAAATCAAAACAAAATGGAAGAAAATGAAGAAGAATATTTGATGGAAGAATTTCTCGAGGAAGACGACATCTTTATTAACAAAGAATATACTAATATTACTGACATCTGCGAATGTATGACATTTCCCTGACTCATCTATACGCTGTGTACGAATTTAGCGAGCATTTATCTTTAGATTGAAGAAAACAAGTGGAGAGTAGTAAATTTAGAGCGAGCTGCGTACTAAGATTGAAGATATAAAAATCCGCGTCACTGAGAGAAAAATTTTAATGACATTTTTACATTGCACTGTGAGAAAGGAGTTTGGATTTGGATTTTTAATGGCAAAAAGGTGTATAATTGTTCCACTATCTATATTTTTTGGCCAAACCGTAAAGAATTCTAAAAAAGTGTCTGAGCAGCACATTGAGAGAATCGTAATATCTATATTTCATTCATATAAAGTTTTTTGCCAAGCCCACTTTTTGTGGGCGTTTTTAATAAAAAAAACGTTTTCGGTCAAATTTTATATTTTTCGAAAAAAAAATGTTGATGCAGAATCATTACTTATAATGAACATTTCGTCTATAGACCATTTTAACCCACGCCCACTTTTTGGGGGCGTTTTCTTACAAAAACCGTTTGTATACCCTACCCCATAACATATACTGTAGAAAAACGATGTTTTTTTGTCAAACAATAGAAGATTCTGATAAACTGTTTGAACAATATGTTGTGACAATGTCATTTTCTATATTATAGGCCCATAAAGCCCTTTTTTTGGAGATATTAGTTTTAAGGATGGGATGGGATAGGGTATTCCACGATCCGCACATCGGATTGTAGCCTTCTCATATGTTTTTCTTTTTAATTTTTAGAAACTTTGAACGTGGGCGTTTAATGGGTGGCATTCCAGATCTTTATTTGTTGTTTGTTGAGGTAAAAGAAGCAGACAAGAAGACGTCACCGGGAGAGGCAGACTCGACTCTTAACAGTACATGTACAGTTGTTGACAAGCTGAATAAGTCGGAAGACAGTACAAGTACGGACTTTACCGAAGTCGCTGCTGTCAAGAAGACAAAACCGGTGAGCAACACTGTAGAGCAGTCAGACCGGGTGGAGGACCCACTAAAATTACGCAGGAATGCGCGGCGACTGCTAGGTAGGTTTAAGAACCGTGAACCCAACTCCTTAACGGATAGGGAAACGTTAAAACAGGAAGCAGAACCAAACTGGTGATGGGAGCTTGACCGGACCAAGGAAGGAATGTACATCACAGTCCGCCTTGAGTAGGTCAAACCCCATGAAAGCGAGTGTCATCCCAGCCAAGGACAAGTCCAAAGCTGAGCCGATACCCAGCTGCTCCAAAACGGTTCTGCGAGGCAGAGCAGGGACCAGCTTAAATAGGGCGCTGGCATCTGGAGGAGACGGCGCAGGACTGCCCGCATCGAGGAAGAAAGGTGTAATGCTGTTCACCTCGAATGCGGCCACTCTAAAGCGATCTGGAGCTGTCACACATAAGGATTCGTCTACATATGTGAGAGCTCCTGAAGTCTCCAAAAGAGGTCGGCATGACGACACAGTCTCCCCGAAAGTACGTAGAGAACCGAAAAAAATGAAATTCTCTGACAAGGTCAAGGAGAGTCTTCGTGTCGCAGTAGTCGACCTTGGAAATCCAAAGCGAAAACTCACCGAAGACCAATGGAAACTGTTGGAAGTAAGAATCCTGGATGGCGTCAATGACGTTATCCTTAAGGCAGACGGCACGGTTCCACTTTTTGACAGCTAACTACCTTCAAAGGATTCAAGATAATTGAATGTGACAATGATCACACCTTGAGTTGGTTCAGGAATTTCATCGTCAACACTGACGCACCTTGGTCAAATGCTAACTTGCGCATCGTTGACGGAAAAGAAATCCTCAACATCACCCGACCAAAAGGTCGTATATACATACAAGGACCTTATCTACCCGTGGACAGGATAGAACGCAACCTGCAGTTCCTTAAACCAGAAGTAGAAAGCAGGGAATGGAAAGTCCTCGAAACGGGAGAACACACTGAAAGTGGTATGGAAGTCCTCGTACTTCTAAGCCACAAATCACTGCCGCTACTCCGCAAGCAAAGCTTCAAAGTCCGTGTGGGTATTACACGATGTAAGCTTCGGTTGGTAGCGGAAGACTACAAGATGGAAAGCAGAGAGTCAACTGGCCGTCATGAAGATAATGCAGATAAATCTTCATCACAGTAAGGCGGCCAGTGACAATCTTGCTCTCCACATGACAAAAACAAATACTGACGTCGCCCTTATCCAGGAACCCTGGACTATTCGGGGGGAAATAAAAGGGCTGAAGTCAAAGGACCTGGTGGTCTGTAACACCAATATACCAAATACCAGTAAGATTCGCACATGTATTGTTGCTAGAAAACAGATTAACCTATTTCTCTTATCTAGCTACAGCAATACAGACCAAACAGTGGTAAAATGGGAGAAAAAAAGGAAGTGTCCGCTGATACTAGCAGCAGTGTACATGCCGTTTGACTCTCCAGACGGTCCACCGTCCGAGCTGACGCGCTCTCTTACACAGAAAGCAGAAAGGGAAAGATGGGACCTTATTCTAAGTTGCGATGCCAACGCCCATCACACCCAACGGGAACAGTACAGACACCAACACCAGGGTAGCGATTCCTTACCACATCGAGTGCGAGTGCGGGTGCGGGTGCGACTCCGAATTCGAAGATTATGGTAGTATGTATGAACAAACTTCAGAAATAATCAGCTGTCTTTGACAGATATTTGACATCACAAATATATTTGTCAACAATAATTGTTTTGTTATGATCTTGTCATAAAAGATAATATTTATTTTAATCATAAATTAAAACTATAATAATAAAATCCATTAAAAATAGAACTCAAAAGTTAATGCTTCAACTACTGCTGCTGATGACGAACTGCGAGATGCCAATGAGAGAGACGGCATGTCAATAGCTATTACAGCCGACACTAATGACATCTGGTAGTCGGTGTTTCCTTGCTCTCAACACCTCCCTCGCCTAAGATAGGTCATAATCCTTCATCCAACCAGGAACATGAATATTTCGTCCTGACGAAGACACCTTCTGCGATTCAGGAGTATTGCTTCTAGATGGAAATCCATAGAACTCTGATGATTCCGATGTTGCTGAACATGATTCATTCAGAGCATCTTCAAAACGCTCGGAGACTGATCCATTGAGAACATCGTCATCCTCTCTGACTGGGTCTAAGGCATGTTGACTCATATCTGGTTTGAATAAATCAATTAACTCGAGGAATGTGTTTGATGAGTTTGGTTTATTGATCTCTGATGAAAACCGTGACTTGATCTGATTCGTATGTGATCGAATAAGTCTTGTTTTATCCATATCGTTTACTAAGACATTGTAATTGACGGTTCCTTTTTGTTCAATAATACTACCGGGTACCCAATATTCCTTATTTTTGCGATATATCTTGGCGTAGACGTTTTGTCCAACGATGAACTGTCTTTCCTTAGCGCCATGATGCTTGTTGAACTGTTGGTTCTGCTTTTCATTGGTACTTGTTGATGTGGCTTGTCTCGGTTTCAATAAATCCAAGGTAGTTGTTAATTTTCTGCCAATAAATGCTTCTGCTGGTGACTTGAAATCGAGAACATTACGGTTTGGTGTTGAACGATATACTTGTAAAAATGTTTCCAAGTTCTCTTGACTACTTCCTTCATGCTTGAGTTTCTTAAGCGCTCTTTTAAACGTATCCACAAATCGCTCTGCTTGACCGTTAAATTTCATTTAATGCAGCGATTTAGTTTTAGTTTGAGGTGTTTTCATAGAATGCTAAATCATAAATAAAAATCAAAACACCAAATCATGCAAAGGGTTTTTATTTTAGAACTGGTAGCAAGTTACTCCTCTGGTTTGTAAAGTTGAGCGTCAATGGTTTGAAAGCTATTTATCGCAAAGATAACAAAGAGTTACCCCTGTAGTAATGGGTATTGCTTTGGACTTATTGATTTGATCTGTTCGTGGCCTAACCCATGCTGATGAGGGCCGATCAGGTTGTTGGCGAACGGTTTTGGGTGTTCACATATTACGACGTATTGGATTCGTAGGCGATGTTTAGGAGACTTGGGCCGCTTGTGGTTTCAGTTTTTCGATATTAATTTTGTTCACATAATATCATATTTGTTGCGGCGTAGGTAAGGAATATCCACATTTTAATCTCAGGATGTTCAGATATCTGAAGTTCTTGATACGTGGTGATGGTGCTAATGGTGTTGCTTATTTCCATTCTTTGTTCAACATTCGGTCTTAACCCTGCTTACAAAATGGAAGAACAAATTACATATAGTAGTCCAGACAAGCCAAGTCAGACTCATGTCCTAATTCATAGACATATGTTTGATGTGCTACTTACGCTCTACCTCCTTAAGCCCAGTAAGCAGCTCGCGCTAAATTTTATCTCCATACAAAAATCTCTACAGAGATAAAATTTAGCGAGCAAATTTATCAGTGCAGTCACGAGATAAATTCGTAACTCCATAAAGATGAGACACACAAAATGTAGGTAGGGTATAACAATATTATGTGTTATACGAAAAGTGTTGTACTCGGCGGATGAAAGGTCTCCACTTATTTATCTCGCGAAATTAATGTGCGAGGCATTTAAATCGGCGAAATTTTAATAAAAAATCAAAACAAAATGGAAGAAAATGAAGAAGAATATTTGATGGAAGAATTTCTCGAGGAAGACGACATCTTTATTAACAAAGAATATACTAATATTACTGACATCTGCGAATGTATGACATTTCCCTGACTCATCTATACGCTGTGTACGAATTTAGCGAGCATTTATCTTTAGATTGAAGAAAACAAGTGGAGAGTAGTAAATTTAGAGCGAGCTGCGTACTAAGATTGAAGATATAAAAATCCGCGTCACTGAGAGAAAAATTTTAATGACATTTTTACATTGCACTGTGAGAAAGGAGTTTGGATTTGGATTTTTAATGGCAAAATGCTGTATAATTCCTCCACTATCTATATTTTTTGGCCAAACCGTAAAGAATTCTAAAAAAGTGTCTGAGCAGCACATTAAGAGAATCGTAATATCTATATTTCTTTCATATAAAGTTTTTTGCCACGCCCACTTTTTGTGGGCGTTTTTAATAAAAAAAAACGTTTTTCGGTCAAATTTTATATTTTTCGAAAAAAAATGTTGATGCAGAATCATTACTTATAATGAACATTTCGTCTATAGACCATTTTAACCCACGCCCACTTTTTGGGGGCGTTTTCTTACAAAAACCGTTTGTATACCCTACCCCATAACATATACTGTAGAAAAACGATGTTTTTTTGTCAAACAATAGAAGATTCTGATAAACTGTTTGAACAATATGTTGTGACAATGTCATTTTCTATATTATAGGCCCATAAAGCCCTTTTTTGGAGATATTAGTTTTAAGGATGGGATGGGATAGGGTATTCCACGATCCGCACATCGGATTGTAGCCTTCTCATATGTTTTTCTTTTTAATTTTTAGAAACTTTGAACGTGGGCGTTTAATGGGTGGCATTCCAGATCTTTATTTGTTGTTTGTTGAGGTAAAAGAAGCAGACAAGAAGACGTCACCGGGAGAGGCAGACTCGACTCTTAACAGTACATGTACAGTTGTTGACAAGCTGAATAAGTCGGAAGACAGTACAAGTACGGACTTTACCGAAGTCGCTGCTGTCAAGAAGACAAAACCGGTGAGCAACACTGTAGAGCAGTCAGACCGGGTGGAGGACCCACTAAAATTACGCAGGAATGCGCGGCGACTGCTAGGTAGGTTTAAGAACCGTGAACCCAACTCCTTAACGGATAGGGAAACGTTAAAACAGGAAGCAGAACCAAACTGGTGATGGGAGCTTGACCGGACCAAGGAAGGAATGTACATCACAGTCCGCCTTGAGTAGGTCAAACCCCATGAAAGCGAGTGTCATCCCAGCCAAGGACAAGTCCAAAGCTGAGCCGATACCCAGCTGCTCCAAAACGGTTCTGCGAGGCAGAGCAGGGACCAGCTTAAATAGGGCGCTGGCATCTGGAGGAGACGGCGCAGGACTGCCCGCATCGAGGAAGAAAGGTGTAATGCTGTTCACCTCGAATGCGGCCACTCTAAAGCGATCTGGAGCTGTCACACATAAGGATTCGTCTACATATGTGAGAGCTCCTGAAGTCTCCAAAAGAGGTCGGCATGACGACACAGTCTCCCCGAAAGTACGTAGAGAACCGAAAAAAATGAAATTCTCTGACAAGGTCAAGGAGAGTCTTCGTGTCGCAGTAGTCGACCTTGGAAATCCAAAGCGAAAACTCACCGAAGACCAATGGAAACTGTTGGAAGTAAGAATCCTGGATGGCGTCAATGACGTTATCCTTAAGGCAGACGGCACGGTTCCACTTTTTGACAGCTAACTACCTTCAAAGGATTCAAGATAATTGAATGTGACAATGATCACACCTTGAGTTGGTTCAGGAATTTCATCGTCAACACTGACGCACCTTGGTCAAATGCTAACTTGCGCATCGTTGACGGAAAAGAAATCCTCAACATCACCCGACCAAAAGGTCGTATATACATACAAGGACCTTATCTACCCGTGGACAGGATAGAACGCAACCTGCAGTTCCTTAAACCAGAAGTAGAAAGCAGGGAATGGAAAGTCCTCGAAACGGGAGAACACACTGAAAGTGGTATGGAAGTCCTCGTACTTCTAAGCCACAAATCACTGCCGCTACTCCGCAAGCAAAGCTTCAAAGTCCGTGTGGGTATTACACGATGTAAGCTTCGGTTGGTAGCGGAAGACTACAAGATGGAAAGCAGAGAGTCAACTGGCCGTCATGAAGATAATGCAGATAAATCTTCATCACAGTAAGGCGGCCAGTGCCAATCTTGCTCTCCACATGACAAAAACAAATACTGACGTCGCCCTTATCCAGGAACCCTGGACTATTCGGGGGGAAATAAAAGGGCTGAAGTCAAAGGACCTGGTGGTCTGTAACACCAATATACCAAATACCAGTAAGATTCGCACATGTATTGTTGCTAGAAAACAGATTAACCTATTTCTCTTATCTAGCTACAGCAATACAGACCAAACAGTGGTAAAATGGGAGAAAAAAAGGAAGTGTCCGCTGATACTAGCAGCAGTGTACATGCCGTTTGACTCTCCAGACGGTCCACCGTCCGAGCTGACGCGCTCTCTTACACAGAAAGCAGAAAGGGAAAGATGGGACCTTATTCTAAGTTGCGATGCCAACGCCCATCACACCCAACGGGAACAGTACAGACACCAACACCAGGGTAGCGATTCCTTACCACATCGAGTGCGAGTGCGGGTGCGGGTGCGACTCCGAATTCGAAGATTATGGTAGTATGTATGAACAAACTTCAGAAATAATCAGCTGTCTTTGACAGATATTTGACATCACAAATATATTTGTCAACAATAATTGTTTTGTTATGATCTTGTCATAAAAGATAATATTTATTTTAATCATAAATTAAAACTATAATAATAAAATCCATTAAAAATGGAACTCAAAAGTTAATGCTTCAACTACTGCTGCTGATGACGAACTGCGAGATGCCAATGAGAGAGACGGCATGTCAATAGCTATTACAGCCGACACTAATGACATCTGGTAGTCGGTGTTTCCTTGCTCTCAACACCTCCCTCGCCTAAGATAGGTCATAATCCTTCATCCAACCAGGAACATGAATATTTCGTCCTGACGAAGACACCTTCTGCGATTCAGGAGTATTGCTTCTAGATGGAAATCCATAGAACTCTGATGATTCCGATGTTGCTGAACATGATTCATTCAGAGCATCTTCAAAACGCTCGGAGACTGATCCATTGAGAACATCGTCATCCTCTCTGACTGGGTCTAAGGCATGTTGACTCATATCTGGTTTGAATAAATCAATTAACTCGAGGAATGTGTTTGATGAGTTTGGTTTATTGATCTCTGATGAAAACCGTGACTTGATCTGATTCGTATGTGATCGAATAAGTCTTGTTTTATCCATATCGTTTACTAAGACATTGTAATTGACGGTTCCTTTTTGTTCAATAATACTACCGGGTACCCAATATTCCTTATTTTTGCGATATATCTTGGCGTAGACGTTTTGTCCAACGATGAACTGTCTTTCCTTAGCGCCATGATGCTTGTTGAACTGTTGGTTCTGCTTTTCATTGGTACTTGTTGATGTGGCTTGTCTCGGTTTCAATAAATCCAAGGTAGTTGTTAATTTTCTGCCAATAAATGCTTCTGCTGGTGACTTGAAATCGAGAACATTACGGTTTGGTGTTGAACGATATACTTGTAAAAATGTTTCCAAGTTCTCTTGACTACTTCCTTCATGCTTGAGTTTCTTAAGCGCTCTTTTAAACGTATCCACAAATCGCTCTGCTTGACCGTTAAATTTCATTTAATGCAGCGATTTAGTTTTAGTTTGAGGTGTTTTCATAGAATGCTAAATCATAAATAAAAATCAAAACACCAAATCATGCAAAGGGTTTTTATTTTAGAACTGGTAGCAAGTTACTCCTCTGGTTTGTAAAGTTGAGCGTCAATGGTTTGAAAGCTATTTATCGCAAAGATAACAAAGAGTTACCCCTGTAGTAATCTGTATATCCACATTTTAATCTCAGGATGTTCAGATATCTGAAGTTCTTGATACGTGGTGATGGTGCTAATGGTGTTGCTTATTTCCATTCTTTGTTCAACATTCGGTCTTAACCCTGCTTACAAAATGGAAGAACAAATTACATATAGTAGTCCAGACAAGCCAAGTCAGACTCATGTCCTAATTCATAGACATATGTTTGATGTGCTACTTACGCTCTACCTCCTTAAGCCCAGTAAGCAGCTCGCGCTAAATTTTATCTCCATACAAAAATCTCTACAGAGATAAAATTTAGCGAGCAAATTTATCAGTGCAGTCACGAGATAAATTCGTAACTCCATAAAGATGAGACACACAAAATGTAGGTAGGGTATAACAATATTATGTGTTATACGAAAAGTGTTGTACTCGGCGGATGAAAGGTCTCCACTTATTTATCTCGCGAAATTAATGTGCGAGGCATTTAAATCGGCGAAATTTTAATAAAAAATCAAAACAAAATGGAAGAAAATGAAGAAGAATATTTGATGGAAGAATTTCTCGAGGAAGACGACATCTTTATTAACAAAGAATATACTAATATTACTGACATCTGCGAATGTATGACATTTCCCTGACTCATCTATACGCTGTGTACGAATTTAGCGAGCATTTATCTTTAGATTGAAGAAAACAAGTGGAGAGTAGTAAATTTAGAGCGAGCTGCGTACTAAGATTGAAGATATAAAAATCCGCGTCACTGAGAGAAAAATTTTAATGACATTTTTACATTGCACTGTGAGAAAGGAGTTTGGATTTGGATTTTTAATGGCAAAATGCTGTATAATTCCTCCACTATCTATATTTTTTGGCCAAACCGTAAAGAATTCTAAAAAAGTGTCTGAGCAGCACATTAAGAGAATCGTAATATCTATATTTCTTTCATATAAAGTTTTTTGCCACGCCCACTTTTTGTGGGCGTTTTTAATAAAAAAAAACGTTTTTCGGTCAAATTTTATATTTTTCGAAAAAAAATGTTGATGCAGAATCATTACTTATAATGAACATTTCGTCTATAGACCATTTTAACCCACGCCCACTTTTTGGGGGCGTTTTCTTACAAAAACCGTTTGTATACCCTACCCCATAACATATACTGTAGAAAAACGATGTTTTTTTGTCAAACAATAGAAGATTCTGATAAACTGTTTGAACAATATGTTGTGACAATGTCATTTTCTATATTATAGGCCCATAAAGCCCTTTTTTTGGAGATATTAGTTTTAAGGATGGGATGGGATAGGGTATTCCACGATCCGCACATCGGATTGTAGCCTTCTCATATGTTTTTCTTTTTAATTTTTAGAAACTTTGAACGTGGGCGTTTAATGGGTGGCATTCCAGATCTTTATTTGTTGTTTGTTGAGGTAAAAGAAGCAGACAAGAAGACGTCACCGGGAGAGGCAGACTCGACTCTTAACAGTACATGTACAGTTGTTGACAAGCTGAATAAGTCGGAAGACAGTACAAGTACGGACTTTACCGAAGTCGCTGCTGTCAAGAAGACAAAACCGGTGAGCAACACTGTAGAGCAGTCAGACCGGGTGGAGGACCCACTAAAATTACGCAGGAATGCGCGGCGACTGCTAGGTAGGTTTAAGAACCGTGAACCCAACTCCTTAACGGATAGGGAAACGTTAAAACAGGAAGCAGAACCAAACTGGTGATGGGAGCTTGACCGGACCAAGGAAGGAATGTACATCACAGTCCGCCTTGAGTAGGTCAAACCCCATGAAAGCGAGTGTCATCCCAGCCAAGGACAAGTCCAAAGCTGAGCCGATACCCAGCTGCTCCAAAACGGTTCTGCGAGGCAGAGCAGGGACCAGCTTAAATAGGGCGCTGGCATCTGGAGGAGACGGCGCAGGACTGCCCGCATCGAGGAAGAAAGGTGTAATGCTGTTCACCTCGAATGCGGCCACTCTAAAGCGATCTGGAGCTGTCACACATAAGGATTCGTCTACATATGTGAGAGCTCCTGAAGTCTCCAAAAGAGGTCGGCATGACGACACAGTCTCCCCGAAAGTACGTAGAGAACCGAAAAAAATGAAATTCTCTGACAAGGTCAAGGAGAGTCTTCGTGTCGCAGTAGTCGACCTTGGAAATCCAAAGCGAAAACTCACCGAAGACCAATGGAAACTGTTGGAAGTAAGAATCCTGGATGGCGTCAATGACGTTATCCTTAAGGCAGACGGCACGGTTCCACTTTTTGACAGCTAACTACCTTCAAAGGATTCAAGATAATTGAATGTGACAATGATCACACCTTGAGTTGGTTCAGGAATTTCATCGTCAACACTGACGCACCTTGGTCAAATGCTAACTTGCGCATCGTTGACGGAAAAGAAATCCTCAACATCACCCGACCAAAAGGTCGTATATACATACAAGGACCTTATCTACCCGTGGACAGGATAGAACGCAACCTGCAGTTCCTTAAACCAGAAGTAGAAAGCAGGGAATGGAAAGTCCTCGAAACGGGAGAACACACTGAAAGTGGTATGGAAGTCCTCGTACTTCTAAGCCACAAATCACTGCCGCTACTCCGCAAGCAAAGCTTCAAAGTCCGTGTGGGTATTACACGATGTAAGCTTCGGTTGGTAGCGGAAGACTACAAGATGGAAAGCAGAGAGTCAACTGGCCGTCATGAAGATAATGCAGATAAATCTTCATCACAGTAAGGCGGCCAGTGCCAATCTTGCTCTCCACATGACAAAAACAAATACTGACGTCGCCCTTATCCAGGAACCCTGGACTATTCGGGGGGAAATAAAAGGGCTGAAGTCAAAGGACCTGGTGGTCTGTAACACCAATATACCAAATACCAGTAAGATTCGCACATGTATTGTTGCTAGAAAACAGATTAACCTATTTCTCTTATCTAGCTACAGCAATACAGACCAAACAGTGGTAAAATGGGAGAAAAAAAGGAAGTGTCCGCTGATACTAGCAGCAGTGTACATGCCGTTTGACTCTCCAGACGGTCCACCGTCCGAGCTGACGCGCTCTCTTACACAGAAAGCAGAAAGGGAAAGATGGGACCTTATTCTAAGTTGCGATGCCAACGCCCATCACACCCAACGGGAACAGTACAGACACCAACACCAGGGTAGCGATTCCTTACCACATCGAGTGCGAGTGCGGGTGCGGGTGCGACTCCGAATTCGAAGATTATGGTAGTATGTATGAACAAACTTCAGAAATAATCAGCTGTCTTTGACAGATATTTGACATCACAAATATATTTGTCAACAATAATTGTTTTGTTATGATCTTGTCATAAAAGATAATATTTATTTTAATCATAAATTAAAACTATAATAATAAAATCCATTAAAAATAGAACTCAAAAGTTAATGCTTCAACTACTGCTGCTGATGACGAACTGCGAGATGCCAATGAGAGAGACGGCATGTCAATAGCTATTACAGCCGACACTAATGACATCTGGTAGTCGGTGTTTCCTTGCTCTCAACACCTCCCTCGCCTAAGATAGGTCATAATCCTTCATCCAACCAGGAACATGAATATTTCGTCCTGACGAAGACACCTTCTGCGATTCAGGAGTATTGCTTCTAGATGGAAATCCATAGAACTCTGATGATTCCGATGTTGCTGAACATGATTCATTCAGAGCATCTTCAAAACGCTCGGAGACTGATCCATTGAGAACATCGTCATCCTCTCTGACTGGGTCTAAGGCATGTTGACTCATATCTGGTTTGAATAAATCAATTAACTCGAGGAATGTGTTTGATGAGTTTGGTTTATTGATCTCTGATGAAAACCGTGACTTGATCTGATTCGTATGTGATCGAATAAGTCTTGTTTTATCCATATCGGTTACTAAGACATTGTAATTGACGGTTCCTTTTTGTTCAATAATACTACCGGGTACCCAATATTCCTTATTTTTGCGATATATCTTGGCGTAGACGTTTTGTCCAACGATGAACTGTCTTTCCTTAGCGCCATGATGCTTGTTGAACTGTTGGTTCTGCTTTTCATTGGTACTTGTTGATGTGGCTTGTCTCGGTTTCAATAAATCCAAGGTAGTTGTTAATTTTCTACCAATAAATGCTTCTGCTGGTGACTTGAAATCGAGAACATTACGGTTTGGTGTTGAACGATATACTTGTAAAAATGTTTCCAAGTTCTCTTGACTACTTCCTTCATGCTTGAGTTTCTTAAGCGCTCTTTTAAACGTATCCACAAATCGCTCTGCTTGACCGTTAAATTTCATTTAATGCAGCGATTTAGTTTTAGTTTGAGGTGTTTTCATAGAATGCTAAATCATAAATAAAAATCAAAACACCAAATCATGCAAAGGGTTTTTATTTTAGAACTGGTAGCAAGTTACTCCTCTGGTTTGTAAAGTTGAGCGTCAATGGTTTGAAAGCTATATATCGCAAAGATAACAAAGAGTTACCCCTGTAGTAATGGGTATTGCTTTGGACTTATTGATTTGATCTGTTCGTGGCCTAACCCATGCTGATGAGGACCGATCAGGTTGTTGGCGAACGGTTTTGGGTGTTCACATATTACGACGTATTGGATTCGTAGGCGATGTTTAGGAGACTTGGGCCGCTTGTGGTTTCAGTTTTTCGATATTAATTTTGTTCACATAATATCATATTTGTTGCGGCGTAGGTAAGGAATATCCACATTTTAATCTCAGGATGTTCAGATATCTGAAGTTCTTGATACGTGGTGATGGTGCTAATGGTGTTGCTTATTTCCATTCTTTGTTCAACATTCGGTCTTAACCCTGCTTACAAAATGGAAGAACAAATTACATATAGTAGTCCAGACAAGCCAAGTCAGACTCATGTCCTAATTCATAGACATATGTTTGATGTGCTACTTACGCTCTACCTCCTTAAGCCCAGTAAGCAGCTCGCGCTAAATTTTATCTCCATACAAAAATCTCTCTCGCGAGATAAATTCGTAACTCCATAAAGATGAGACACACAAAATGTAGGTAGGGTATAACAATATTATGTGTTATACGAAAAGTGTTGTACTCGGCGGATGAAAGGTCTCCACTTATTTATCTCGCGAAATTAATGTGCGAGGCATTAAAATCGGCGAAATTTTAATAAAAAATCAAAACAAAATGGAAGAAAATGAAGAAGAATATTTGATGGAAGAATTTCTCGAGGAAGACGACATCTTTATTAACAAACAATATACTAATATTACTGACATCTGCGAATGTATGACATTTCCCTGACTCATCTATACGCTGTGTACGAATTTAGCGAGCATTTATCTTTAGATTGAAGAAAACAAGTGGAGAGTAGTAAATTTAGAGCGAGCTGCGTACTAAGATTGAAGATATAAAAATCCGCGTCACTGAGAGAAAAATTTTAATGACATTTTTACATTGCACTGTGAGAAAGGAGTTTGGATTTGGATTTTTAATGGCAAAATGCTGTATAATTCCTCCACTATCTATATTTTTTGGCCAAACCGTAAAGAATTCTAAAAAAGTGTCTGAGCAGCACATTAAGAGAATCGTAATATCTATATTTCTTTCATATAAAGTTTTTTGCCACGCCCACTTTTTGTGGGCGTTTTTAATAAAAAAAACGTTTTTCGGTCAAATTTTATATTTTTCGAAAAAAAAATGTTGATGCAGAATCATTACTTATAATGAACATTTCGTCTATAGACCATTTTAACCCACGCCCACTTTTTGGGGGCGTTTTCTTACAAAAACCGTTTGTATACCCTACCCCATAACATATACTGTAGAAAAACGATGTTTTTTTGTCAAACAATAGAAGATTCTGATAAACTGTTTGAACAATATGTTGTGACAATGTCATTTTCTATATTATAGGCCCATAAAGCTCTTTTTTTTGGAGATATTAGTTTTAAGGATGGGATGGGATAGGGTATTCCACGATCCGCACATCGGATTGTAGCCTTCTCATATGTTTTTCTTTTTAATTTTTAGAAACTTTGAACGTGGGCGTTTAATGGGTGGCATTCCAGATCTTTATTTGTTGTTTGTTGAGGTAAAAGAAGCAGACAAGAAGACGTCACCGGGAGAGGCAGACTCGACTCTTAACAGTACATGTACAGTTGTTGACAAGCTGAATAAGTCTCGGAAGACAGTACAAGTTCGGACTTTACCGAAGTCGCTGCTGTCACGAAGACAAAACCGGTGAGCAACACTGTAGAGCAGTCAGACCGGGTGGAGGACCCACTAAAATTACGCAGGAATGCGCGGCGACTGCTAGGTAGGTTTAAGAACCGTGAACCCAACTCCTTAACGGATAGGGAAACGGTTCAGATAAACAGGGCTCGGGAGATTGTCAAATCAACCGAGACAGCTTGGCGCAGCAGCCTTAAAAACAGGAAGCAGAACCAAACTGGTGATGGGAGCTTGACCGGACCAAGGAAGGAATGTACATCACAGTCCGCCTTGAGTAGGTCAAACCCCATGAAAGCGAGTGTCATCCCAGCCAAGGACAAGTCCAAAGCTGAGCCGATACCCAGCTGCTCCAAAACGGTTCTGCGAGGCAGAGCAGGGACCAGCTTAAATAGGGCGCTGGCATCTGGAGGAGACGGCGCAGGACTGCCCGCATCGAGGAAGAAAGGTGTAATGCTGTTCACCTCGAATGCGGCCACTCTAAAGCGATCTGGAGCTGTCACACATAAGGATTCGTCTACATATGTGAGAGCTCCTGAAGTCTCCAAAAGAGGTCGGCATGACGACACTGTCTCCCCGAAAGTACGTAGGGAACCGAAAAAAATGAAATTCTCTGACAAGGTCAAGGAGAGTCTTCGTGTCGCAGTAGTCGACCTTGGAAATCCAAAGCGAAAACTCACCGAAGACCAATGGAAACTGTTGGAAGTAAGAATCCTGGATGGCGTCAATGACGTTATCCTTAAGGCAGACGGCACGGTTCCACTTTTTGACAGCTAACTACCTTCAAAGGATTCAAGATAATTGAATGTGACAATGATCACACCTTGAGTTGGTTCAGGAATTTCATCGTCAACACTGACGCACCTTGGTCAAATGCTAGCTTGCGCATCGTTGACGGAAAAGAAATCCTCAACATCACCCGACCAAAAGGTCGTATATACATACAAGGACCTTATCTACCCGTGGACAGGATAGAACGCAACCTGCAGTTCCTTAAACCAGAAGTAGAAAGCAGGGAATGGAAAGTCCTCGAAACGGGAGAACACACTGAAAGTGGTATGGAAGTCCTCGTACTTCTAAGCCACAAATCACTGCCGCTACTCCGCAAGCAAAGCTTCAAAGTCCGTGTGGGTATTACACGATGTAAGCTTCGGTTGGTAGCGGAAGACTACAAGATGGAAAGCAGAGAGTCAACTGGCCGTCATGAAGATAATGCAGATAAATCTTCATCACAGTAAGGCGGCCAGTGCCAATCTTGCTCTCCACATGACAAAAACAAATACTGACGTCGCCCTTATCCAGGAACCCTGGACTATGCGGGGGGAAATAAAAGGGCTGAAGTCAAAGGACCTGGTGGTCTGTAACACCAATATACCAAATACCAGTAAGATTCGCACATGTATTGTTGCTAGAAAACAGATTAACCTATTTCTCTTATCTAGCTACAGCAATACAGACCAAACAGTGGTAAAATGGGAGAGAAAAAGGAAGTGTCCGCTGATACTAGCAGCAGTGTACATGCCGTTTGACTCTCCAGACGGTCCACCGTCCGAGCTGACGCGCTCTCTTACACAGAAAGCAGAAAGGGAAAGATGGGACCTTATTCTAAGTTGCGATGCCAACGCCCATCACACCCAACGGGAACAGTACAGACACCAACACCAGGGTAGCGATTCCTTACCACATCGAGTGCGAGTGCGGGTGCGGGTGCGACTCCGAATTCGAAGATTATGGTAGTATGTATGAACAAACTTCAGAAATAATAAGCTGTCTTTGACAGATATTTGACATCACAAATATATTTGTCAACAATAATTGTTTTGTTATGATCTTGTCATAAAAGATAATATTTATTTTAATCATAAATTAAAACTATAATAATAAAATCCATTAAAAATAGAACTCAAAAGTTAATGCTTCAACTACTGCTGCTGATGACGAACTGCGAGATGCCAATGAGAGAGACGGCATGTCAATAGCTATTACAGCCGACACTAATGACATCTGGTAGTCGGTGTTTCCTTGCTCTCAACACCTCCCTCGCCTAAGATAGGTCATAATCCTTCATCCAACCAGGAACATGAATATTTCGTCCTGACGAAGACACCTTCTGCGATTCAGGAGTATTGCTTCTAGATGGAAATCCATAGAACTCTGATGATTCCGATGTTGCTGAACATGATTCATTCAGAGCATCTTCAAAACGCTCGGAGACTGATCCATTGAGAACATCGTCATCCTCTCTGACTGGGTCTAAGGCATGTTGACTCATATCTGGTTTGAATAAATCAATTAACTCGAGGAATGTGTTTGATGAGTTTGGTTTATTGATCTCTGATGAAAACCGTGACTTGATCTGATTCGTATGTGATCGAATAAGTCTTGTTTTATCCATATCGGTTACTAAGACATTGTAATTGACGGTTCCTTTTTGTTCAATAATACTACCGGGTACCCAATATTCCTTATTTTTGCGATATATCTTGGCGTAGACGTTTTGTCCAACGATGAACTGTCTTTCCTTAGCGCCATGATGCTTGTTGAACTGTTGGTTCTGCTTTTCATTGGTACTTGTTGATGTGGATTGTCTCGGTTTCAATAAATCTAAGGTAGTTGTTAATTTTCTGCCAATAAATGCTTCTGCTGGTGACTTGAAATCGAGAACATTACGGTTTGGTGTTGAACGATATACTTGTAAAAATGTTTCCAAGTTCTCTTGACTACTTCCTTCATGCTTGAGATTCTTAAGCGCTCTTTTAAACGTATCCACAAATCGCTCTGCTTGACCGTTGGATTGTGGTTGAAAAGGAGCTGTCCGTAGATGTTGAATTCCTCTGGACTGCAAAAAAAATTGAAACTCTGCACTGGTGAATTGAGTTCCATTGTCTGAAACAATTTGCTGACAGTCACCATATCGAGAAAAGAAGGCAGTAAGATTGCTGATGATAACGCTTGATGTTAGATTAGTGAGTTTTAACACTTCCAACCATTTTGAAAACGTGTCCACTATGACGAAATAGTATACCCCATCACAGGGACCTGCGATATCAACATGAATGCGTTCCATTGCAGATTTTGTAACTGGCCATGATTGGAGTGTTGTTTTGATTGGAGACTTAGCAGCGCTGGCACAGGATTGACATTGTCGCACATATAATGTTATGTCTTCATCTATCTTGGGCCAATACACATGACATCTGGCAATGGTTTTCATTCGGTCTATACCAGGATGACCTCGATGGAGTTGTCGAATAATACGATTTTGGAGAACATCCGGTATGACAATCCTGTCGTTGAACAGCAAAACTTCATTGACTACTGCAAGGCCTTCCCTTCTGGTATAGTATGAAGACAATGAGGTTGGTATGGGAGACTTCCATCCTGAGTTCATAGCTCTGATGACTGACTGCAAAACTGAACTGCTCTTTGTTGCGTGTACTATCATTTTGAAGTTGACAGGAAGCACTTGTAAGATTCAGGATGTGTGCGACGAGGTGATAATTTCCCTTGAGACGCAGCTAGTCGGCACGCTTGCGAGGCACGGCTTAGCTCGCCGGATGGTCGGGGTTGTTGCTGCGTATAATCTTACCAAAACAAAAAAAAAAATTTCGTGCCGAAAATTAAAGAAAAAAAGGTTTCCCTATTTAGCAGTTGAATGGTTACCTAATACGAATTCGAACTTGATAAAAAAATAAATAAATTTCATATTATTGCATGAACGACGAAGGCACAGTTTTGATAGCCAGCTGGTAATGCTATCTTTGAGAGAAATGAAATTCCCACCCGTTATGGCCTTGCTAAAAGCCATCCTATCTGTCCGTCCGTGCTCTCTTAATTTCTTTTACGAACGAACCCTTGATGCCTAGACCACTCTGCATTTCTTCACCTCTCCCACCCCCTCATCATGTTTCACAATCTCACCTCATTATGTTTTCAATTCATTTTGCAATCTAAAAGGAACCCTTTTATATAAAAATTTTTGTTGAACATAACATTTTTATTTACGTAAAGATAGTTCATATGTATAAATTCATAGGTAGCCAATCAATTAATATTAGGACAAAGTTATTTTGTTTTTTTTTCAATATTCAAACTAATCTTAGCAAATTTAAATTTAATTCATAGGTAACTAATAAATTAGTCATAGGATGTAGTTTTATGTAATGTTTAACGGGTAAGCTTATCCTCGCAAATTTAACTGAAATTCATAGGAACTAATAAATAAATCTAAGGATGTGGTATAATGTAATATTTATACTAATATTAGCAAATTTAAATTTAATTAGAGTGGGGTAATAGTTTAAGTAAATAGAAAAAGAATATATGTATGTAAGTGTGTAAACTCAAATTAAAGAATAGGTATACTTAAGACGCATTATGTACTTATTGCATGTTATGTTATGTAAATGTAGTTCAGTGGGTTAATCTTATTTATATATATTTGTATATGGAGACACGTATGTATTTGTTCTTAACCAATGTGTTAACGCGGTAAGTGAAATAAAATAAATAAAAAAAAACTTACTTGAATAATAGTCCCCGCTCCTCTCCATGATGTGCGCACATGATGACAGTGGATTCCCCTTGCCCGCTGTAATTTTATTCACTTATATTCCCGTATTACATACGTAGCACTATATACGTTATATATATATACTTTTTTCCATATTTCTTTTTTTTTATATATCTATATATTTACCACTTTGACCAATCTACCGAATTGATTTTTTTTTCTCCTGTATTTTAGGTTAATAATATTATTTTTTTCGCAATTACTTAAATTACTAACCCACAGCTCAAAGCAAAACAAAAAAAAAAATGTGTCGAAAACCGGTCTTAGTAAGTTAGGCTTTGCGCGCGATCTTAATTCGCCTAGTGAGAAAACTAAACTGGCTACTATGCGGAATGACCTAGGTAGGTAAGGAGCGTGTTGATGTTTTCTTCTTGCTGCGGATGAGATGGGATCCGTTTTAAGCTGTACTTCTCACAGAGATCCTCAGCGCTCAGCCACTGGGTATGCTGGATTAAGGGAGATTTTTGTAAAACCGCTTTAAAGAGCGTCGCGACAACGTCGTGTAGAAGCACCAAAATCCCCGTGACCTTTATAATTTAAAGTCACGGGTGAATTTTCTATTAAAAGAGAACACAAACGTATTTTTGTTGTTTAACATATACGAGTATGCATGTAGTTCATTCGATTCTTACCTCGCTTTCAATAATTAAGTCTTATTGGAATAAAAAAAAAATACTAGACGGAGAAATATGTCAATTTCTGACGGATTTTCAACTTGGTTGACGTCCTTTAAAGTCGTCTTTTAGAAAATTTCATGCACAAATTTCATGCACATAAATATATACATAAATATACATGCGGTAGTATAAGCTCACGGGTAAAATTAAAATATAAGCGGATAGAATTTTTATCATCCCGTAGAAGCGACTTTTGGAAATGGCAACTTACAACCGCGGAAAGCACTATGCGACCACAAAACGAAGAAAGAGGTCAGATAATCATTGGCACCCTATTATATACAGTCTGTTTAAAATCAGCTTAGATGGTCAGCTTGTAAATGCTTTCTCTTTCTTTTGAGCCTTTAGCCGAACACCCAATAACTGCGCGAAACTTAAGTTATGCTTACACTTTCTTCTAAGGGGTATTTAATCAGGCCACATTATACAGTATTGTTGCCTACTGTAGGGGGATATTACAAAACAATTGATTTTTCGAATGATTATCTCGTAAAAGCAATTGAAACTACACCAACATCAAAATTGTTACGATTTGTTTTTTTTCTTTTATATAACTTAAAACGTGTGGCCTCGACTCTCGACCCTGAGATTTCAAGTGTCTCATTCCCTACCATGATTTTATATAGCTGGGCTATCTCCTTAGATCCTTAGTGTGATATATACCTATGCGTTTACCTTGTAAGTTTTCAACTTCATAAGCACTTCGACCAACAGCTTTAACGATTCTGCATTTCAAAAATTTCGCACTTAGCTTTGCATTAAATCTTTTGGTCGCATCACTCAGTACAAAGTTTCTTCGAAATACTTCTTCCCCTGGACGAAAAGTAACATTTGAACTTCTTGTATTGTACGTTTTCTCGTTTCTTTGATATGCTATTTTCAGATTTTCTTTGATCTTGTTCCTCACTACATGTAATCGGTCGGATTTTGAAAGGGTAAGAAAATCTCCGTCGTTTAAAACGTGAAGTTTCCGAAGAAGATCATACATACTTCCATGTGTTAGCTGGTGGTTTCCAAACAAGCAGTGATATGGGGTTGTACCTATGGATTGATGAAACGAAGTGCAAAGAGCTTGTTGGATATCTGGAATATTTTTATCCCATTCACGTTGGTCTTCTCCTAAATACATACGAATTGAGGACAATATTGAACGATTTACCCGTTCTGAGGCATTTGCCTGAGGAGAGTATAACGCTGTTTTCATATGCTTAACGCCATTCATATCTAGAAACTTTTTAAATTCATTCGATACGAATTGTTTTCCGTTATCAGAATGAATAATTTCTGGTACGGAAAATTTTTTAAAAACTTCTTTTTCAAGGATTTCGATAACTGCCTTTGTGCATGCTCTTTTCAAAGGGTGTAAAAACACGTATTTCGACATATGATCTAATACTACCAGTAAGTAAATATTTCCTACCTTCGAACGAATATAAGGACCCATAAAATCTATAAACAGTTTCTGAAATGGTCTACTAGATTCGAATTGTTTACCCATAGGTGATCTAAGCGTTTTGTTAGGAGCCTTATTCGCTTTACAGTCATCACACTTCTGCACAAATTCTCGAACTTGGGTTACCATGTTAGGCCAGTAATAAAATTGTCTTATACGCTCAAGTGTTTTTGTCATGCCACCATGGGATGAACTGGGTGGAATATGTGCGGCTTTTATTAAAGGCTGGGTGAGTGCGGATGGTATCCATAACTTCCATTCTATGTCGTTTTTGTATATTTCTTTTTCACTAGCCGAAATACGTTTAAAAACTAGATTCTCCGATAGCTTTACATCCGGCAATGTGTCCAAATGTGTTTTCACTATTTTAATTAGCTCCAAATACTCCACTGATTTAAATTCTTCGTGAGATAAGTCTACTTTTATTGTATCATTCAGATTAAGTTCTTCCACAAACGCGCGAGAAAGTGCGTCTGGTACAATATTTTGCGTACCTTTTCTGTGCTCAATTTCAAACTTGAATGCCTGCAGTTTAAGGGACCATCTAGCTAGTCTGCCGCTTAAATCCTTCAACCCCATAAGCCACTTAAGACTTGCGTGGTCCGTAATCACCGTGAAGGGCAATCCTTCTACATAAGGTCTGAATTTTTTTATTGCAAGGATCGCTGCTAGACATTCTTGCTCAGTAACGCTATAATTACGCTGGCAAGAATTGAGTTTCTGAGAAAAGAATGCTATTGGCATCTCGTTGTTGTCGTCGTCATATTGAAATAGGACTCCTCCAACCCCATAACTGGATGCGTCGCATTGAATCCAAAACCTTTTCGTAAAATCCGGGTTTGATAAAAGTGGAGCAGATATAAGGGCTAATTTGAGAGCTTTAAATGATTTCAACGCTTGTTCAGTAAAAATGAACTGCTTGGCTTTTCGTAGACAATCAGAAAGTGGAGCTGCTAATGTGGCAAAATTTCGAATAAAACGACGATACCATCCGCATAGGCCTAGGAATCTTCTTACCTGTTTCTGCGATTTAGGTACAGGGAAATCCTCAATCGCGGACACTTTGTTTGGGTCCGGTTTAATGTGTCCCTGAGCTACAACATAACCCAAATATTTTAATTCCTTACAACAGAAATGGGACTTTTCTACGTTTATCGTCAAATTAGCTTTCTTAAGACAAGTAGCTACGCGGTCTAAAATGAGAAGATGACTTTGGAAATCTGGCGATACCACTAGAAGGTCATCGAGATAGACGAAAACGCTCTCTCTTATCTCTGGCGGGATCACTTTATCCATCAGGCGGCACATTCTTTGGGGTCCATTACATACCCCAAATGGCATAACCGTAAACTGGTAAAGTGGTCTACCTGGAACTGTAAATGCTGTTTTCTCCCTCGATGTCTCTTCTAGCGGAATCTGCCAAAAAGCATCCTTTAAATCAATGCTGCTAATGATATGTGTGTTTTGTAACCTGCTTAACATCCCCTCAATATGAGGTAAAGGGTATGCATCCTTCTTTGTAAGGTCATTGACTTTGCGCAAATCTACACATAAACGATTCTTTCCAACCTTCCGGAGAAGAACGATAGGAGAGCTCCACGCGCTCGTGCTTTCCTCCAAAACTCCCAAAGATAGCATGCGGTCTAGCTCCTCGTAAATGAGGGTTTGAATTGCAGGTGACACTGGGTAGTGGCGCTGTTTAACCGGCTCCACATTACCAGTGTCTATAACATGCACCTCTAGTGGAGTTTTGCCTAACCCATTGATAGCAAAAGAAGGAAATGCTCGAATACATTTATCAAGATCGGCTTTTTGTTGTATTGTGAGGTCGTACAGGTTGTTAACTGGCGATTCTTGTTCTTTTAGTTCACTAATAATTCGTGGGACCAAATCAAAGGTACGCCAAAAATCGATTCCCAAATATAGCGGCTGATTTAAACTTGGTACTAAATAGAGATCGATTTCCTTTGAAAGTGAATTAAAGCTAACTGGTAATTTTACACGACCAACAATTTGCTGTGGGTTGCCATCTGCCGTTTGCAATGAGGACTTAAAGTTTATAACCTTGAGGCCAAGGTCTCTTACGAGATCTAAACATCCCTTCCCTAGACAAGATACAGTGGCACCACTATCAAGTAAGCCTGCTATTTCTCTCCCTAGTACTAAAATCTTGGTGTAGAGTCTTGGATCATCACTCATGCTAAAGGAACAAGAACCCAATATGATACTGTAGAGTTTTCGTTTTTTGTACCGAATTCGTGCCCTTCCTGTTTTTGTCAAGGAGTTGCATGAAGAAGTCAACTCATCTAATTGGAATATCTTTGAACGAATTGTATTGTATTTCGCTAGTCTAATATCGTATGGTTCTGCCACAGATGACATTTTTTTCGATTGCATCGGTTTTTTTGTAGAGTTATTTTTCAAAACAGTAATTTGTTTATCGTGAATGCTACTATGAAAAGGTGTTGGAAGAAGTTCAGTGGATGTAGATTTATCTATGCCTCGGGGTTCGTTTGGGTCGAACGAGACTCCCCGGGTCTGTTCTCGCTCGGTTTGGAGTTTCCCATTGGATTACACTTTTGACAAGTTGGTGTTGTTACTCCATTGTTACCACATTTGTAGCAAAATAAATTTCTTATCGGAGAGGGACATTTCATAAAAGAATGTCCAGGCTGCTTACAGTTAAAACAGTTATAACTTACTTTCTTATTAATTAAATTCAAAGGAAAATTAGAATTCCTGTTATTGTTGAACGCTGAAAGTTCAATTGAGTTATCAAAAGTTGGCTGATCAGATTTGTCATAGCCCATTTCGTGTATATGTTGGGTTCGTCCACACCTAGATTGATCTCGAGAGCTAAATAATTTCTCCGCCTTCCTGCATTCTTCCCTAAATTGCTCTAGCGAATGAATAGACATGGGATAAACGAGACCTAGGAGACGACTACTTATTTTACACTTCATAATTTGAAGTAGTTGATAATCTGGCATGGATCTTTTCAACTGATTCTTAAGATGTACGATACTGTTATAATAATCGTCGAAACATTCATGGGACTGTTGCCGACGTTCAGTTATCTGCTGGATAATCTCAATATCATTATCATGTGTCTTGAATTGCTTGTAAAGTGACTGCTTAAGACTGGGCCAATCTGGTCTAGGATTTGACCGTAAAAACTGCCAGTACCATTCTTGTACCACTCCAGATAAAAGAATATGAAAGTTGCTTAGGATATATGGCCAAGGGCAATCATAGTTGGTTTTCAGTGTTTCCACACGAAATAAAAAGTCTTGGACAGACATAGACTTATGGGTTCCATCGTATTTAATACCCCATCTGTCTAACTCAATTTTTCTGTTATATGACGTTTGTGGAAACTGTTCTACTCGTTCTGGATTATTACTATTCCGATCATGATTCTCGCGCTCATTAGGATACCAAGAATTGTGCTGGGATCTTACATTCGAAATATTTTGCGAATTACTGCTATAACTATTTCTGTGATCATTCGCCGGATTTTCTGGTCGTTGATGAACGTTTTGATGTTGATAAAAAGTAGTTGGAGGTGGAAAATTATAGATGTGGGGTACAGAGTTGGTGGAAGGCAACTGTGTGCCGGCATCATTTATCTTAGAATTGTTCAAATTTGCTTGGTTTACTCGCTCTTCTAAGAAAACAGCCCTTACTGTTTCTGCAACAGATTGTTTCACCTTCTCTTCTACACTTTGGTACATGCAGGCATGTCTAGAATTCATCTTCTCTTCAAGCAAACTAAACATGCGAGCTTGACTTTTACCTATACTAGCATCTATAATATTCTGAATATGTGTACTTAGAGAAGTTTGCTTATTCGGGGTAATAAAAAGCTCATTGGGTTCACTACGATTTTCAGAAAAGTTTTCATCTTCCCTTCTAGGAGTGCTAATGTTATGTTGAACGTTGGGTTGGACATTTGATGGTGTTGTGGTTGTAATAACTAGTGGAGTTTTATCACAAGTGTTCCGAATTGGAGGCGTAAAATCTGCTAAATTTGCATCAATAACTTCTCCCATATCTTGCCTAGATGAATCTTGATTCATGTTAGAGAGTGGCGAACTTCTTGGCTCCAAAATTGGAGGGGGAGAGTGTTGTACTGCCTTAGAACCACTAAGTGAATAATTAATATTTGATTGGCGCGTATTGTGAGTATGCCTTGTTAAAGGTCTATTCAAATCATGAATTGACTTCCTTTGATCTTTAGGTACAGCTCCTTTGGACTTATCCATCTTATTACACAATATTATTAAAACATTAAATCTCAAATACCAAATATATAGAATCGAGTATCGATTCGAAGCACTGCACGATTGCACAGTTAAATTTTTGTATACGGGTAAGAAAATTATCATACAAATAAAAGGTGAGATTGGTTAAGAGTTAGGGGTTGAAGAGTAGATTTACGGCAAGTGGTCTTAATCTTCTACCTTCATGCAAATAGGTAACTTAATTGAAATGTTAAAAAAAAATCATGCAATTTAACATCAGATATGTTAATACGTTGCACTGATCTAATAAACGGCAACTATATCATTGAGAAACTCAAGTGTTTCCTGCTATCTTTAAACTCCAGTGCAACCCCTAGGTACTACTTTAATGTTGACCTATGGACCACTGGGTTAAATTAAAATTGAGATCACAAAATCTTTGACGTTATGTATTGCTGATTATCATACGATATAGGCTAATACACCGTTCTAAAGATTATACCTTGAGTTTCTGAACTGATCACACGAAAACTATTTCAATGAACTAAAATAAGGAATTCTAAAGAAAGGTCTTCATACGGCAAGAACCGTAGCTATTCGTTGGGCGCCATTGTTTGTAAGATTCAGGATGTGTGCGACGAGGTGATAATTTCCCTTGAGACGCAGCTAGTCGGCACGCTTGCGAGGCACGGCTTAGCTCGCCGGATGGTCGGGGTTGTTGCTGCGTATAATCTTACCAAAACAAAAAAAAAAATTTCGTGCCGAAAATTAAAGAAAAAAAGGTTTCCCTATTTAGCAGTTGAATGGTTACCTAATACGAATTCGAACTTGATAAAAAAATAAATAAATTTCATATTATTGCATGAACGACGAAGGCACAGTTTTGATAGCCAGCTGGTAATGCTATCTTTGAGAGAAATGAAATTCCCACCCGTTATGGCCTTGCTAAAAGCCATCCTATCTGTCCGTCCGTGCTCTCTTAATTTCTTTTACGAACGAACCCTTGATGCCTAGACCACTCTGCATTTCTTCACCTCTCCCACCCCCTCATCATGTTTCACAATCTCACCTCATTATGTTTTCAATTCATTTTGCAATCTAAAAGGAACCCTTTTATATAAAAATTTTTGTTGAACATAACATTTTTATTTACTTAAAGATAGTTCATATGTATAAATTCATAGGTAGCCAATCAATTAATATTAGGACAAAGTTATTTTGTTTTTTTTTCAATATTCAAACTAATCTTAGCAAATTTAAATTTAATTCATAGGTAACTAATAAATTAGTCATAGGATGTAGTTTTATGTAATGTTTAACGGGTAAGCTTATCCTCGCAAATTTAACTGAAATTCATAGGAACTAATAAATAAATCTAAGGATGTGGTATAATGTAATATTTATACTAATATTAGCAAATTTAAATTTAATTAGAGTGGGGTAATAGTTTAAGTAAATAGAAAAAGAATATATGTATGTAAGTGTGTAAACTCAAATTAAAGAATAGGTATACTTAAGACGCATTATGTACTTATTGCATGTTATGTTATGTAAATGTAGTTCAGTGGGTTAATCTTATTTATATATATTTGTATATGGAGACACGTATGTATTTGTTCTTAACCAATGTGTTAACGCGGTAAGTGAAATAAAATAAATAAAAAAAAACTTACTTGAATAATAGTCCCCGCTCCTCTCCATGATGTGCGCACATGATGACAGTGGATTCCCCTTGCCCGCTGTAATTTTATTCACTTATATTCCCGTATTACATACGTAGCACTATATACGTTATATATATATACTTTTTTCCATATTTCTTTTTTTTTATATATCTATATATTTACCACTTTGACCAATCTACCGAATTGATTTTTTTTTCTCCTGTATTTTAGGTTAATAATATTATTTTTTTCGCAATTACTTAAATTACTAACCCACAGCTCAAAGCAAAACAAAAAAAAAAATGTGTCGAAAACCGGTCTTAGTAAGTTAGGCTTTGCGCGCGATCTTAATTCGCCTAGTGAGAAAACTAAACTGGCTACTATGCGGAATGACCTAGGTAGGTATGGAGCGTGTTGATGTTTTCTTCTTGCTGCGGATGAGATGGGATCCGTTTTAAGCTGTACTTCTCACAGAGATCCTCAGCGCTCAGCCACTGGGTATGCTGGATTAAGGGAGATTTTTGTAAAACCGCTTTAAAGAGCGTCGCGACAACGTCGTGTAGAAGCACCAAAATCCCCGTGACCTTTATAATTTAAAGTCACGGGTGAATTTTCTATTAAAAGAGAACACAAACGTATTTTTGTTGTTTAACATATACGAGTATGCATGTAGTTCATTCGATTCTTACCTCGCTTTCAATAATTAAGTCTTATTGGAATAAAAAAAAAATACTAGACGGAGAAATATGTCAATTTCTGACGGATTTTCAACTTGGTTGACGTCCTTTAAAGTCGTCTTTTAGAAAATTTCATGCACAAATTTCATGCACATAAATATATACATAAATATACATGCGGTAGTATAAGCTCACGGGTAAAATTAAAATATAAGCGGATAGAATTTTTATCATCCCGTAGAAGCGACTTTTGGAAATGGCAACTTACAACCGCGGAAAGCACTATGCGACCACAAAACGAAGAAAGAGGTCAGATAATCATTGGCACCCTATTATATACAGTCTGTTTAAAATCAGCTTAGATGGTCAGCTTGTAAATGCTTTCTCTTTCTTTTGAGCCTTTAGCCGAACACCCAATAACTGCGCGAAACTTAAGTTATGCTTACACTTTCTTCTAAGGGGTATTTAATCAGGCCACATTATACAGTATTGTTGCCTACTGTAGGGGGATATTACACACTTTGACTGTTTTGAGCAAATGAGATGAAAAATCTTCCTCAAATCGAGCGCAGGCTATGACTATATCTTCATCCAATTTGATATATTTGTCAATTAGGCGTGAAAGAACATCAGCACATCCGAATTCTGTTGTAGAGATGTATTGAATCTCAAAATCGTACATCATTAGAGTAAGCGCCCATCTCTGCAGCCTGTTTGCGGTGTATACGGGAATTCCTTTCTTGCTTCCGAAGATTGACAGGAGCGGTTTATGGTCAGTGAGAAGATGAAATTTGCGACCGAAAATCATACGGTGGAATTTCTTAACAGCGAAAATGAGTGCCGCCGCTTCTTTCTCAATTTGACTGTACCGCGTCTCAGCTGGTGTCAAGGATCTAGCTGCATGAGCGATGACTTTTTCCGTACCGGTTGGAAAAACATGAAGGATGCAAGCGCCTATCCCGACATTGGATGCATCGGCTGCAACTTTTATGGGTAAGTTCGGATTGAAGTGTGTAAGCAAAAGTCCTGATGCTAGAATGGATTTAAATTTCTCGAATGATTTTTGGCATTTATCCGACCATTCAAATTTCGCATTTTCCTGTAGCAAGCCATCCAATGGTGAACGGATTTCTCTCATTTGCTTCACGAACTTACCATAATAATTAACAGCTCCGAGAAACGATCTGAGCTCGGTGATGTTTGTTGGTGCTGGCATACTTCGAATCCTATCAATTTTCTCTGGGTCTGGCCTCAAACCATTCTTGTCTATGATGTGACCCAAGTATTTGATTTGAGGTACAAAAAATGAACACTTCTCTATTTTGATTCGAAAATTGTACTCCATGAGACGTTGAAGAACTTGGTTTAGATTGTTCATGTGGTCGTTCAAGTTCTTTCCACTAATGACTATGTCATCTAAATACGCTGCAACGCCATCCACACCCGCAAGCATAGCATCCATAAGTTGTTGAAATGCCCCTGGTGCAGATTTAACTCCAGACGCTAGCCTATTGAATGTAAATAAACCTTTGTGCGTATTGATGGTAAGCAGCTTTCTGGATTCCGGTGAGACATCAACTTGAAGATATGCATCAGCCAGATCTATGTGCGTGTAAAATGGGCTGTTTGCTATTTTTGCGAAGATATCCTCAGGCAAGGGGAGCGGATATTGATGTGGCTCCAATGATTGATTTAGGCCTGAGGAGTAGTCTCCACAAATGCGAACGCCTGCTGACGCCTTTCGTACAACCACAATTGGTGCTGCCCAGTCTGAATAGTCAACTGGACTGATGATATTGCGATCTTGAAGACGTTGAAGCTCCTGTTCAATGGGCTGCAGTACTGAATATATAACTGGCCGTTTAGCCCTGAAGACTGGTGTTGTGTCAGGTTTGATATGCAGCTGTACTTGTGTTTTTGTACACACCGATGAACCTGGCTTGAACAGTTCGACATATTTTAGCTTGATGTCTGCGATGGCTGTATTGCGATCGATGTCCGGTTCAACGATTCGACTGCAGACTGCTCTTATCGGTTGATCCCACAAATTGAATGCTTCGCATAAGTCAGTACCTAAGACGTTTAAGGAATCAATTTTGGAAACATAAAATTTACAAAGTTTAACTTCCCCTTTGAGCTGAACTTGACAAGTGAATTCAGCTATCAGCCTGATGTCGTCCAGCGATGCACTTTTGGCTTGGCTTTTCTGAAGTGATTTTCCAGGTTGACCCAACTTTTTCTTTAATTTAAGCACGCACAATTTTAATCCTCGTCGCCAATTGTTATGATCTTGTCATAAAAGATAATATTTATTTTAATCATAAATTAAAACTATAATAATAAAATCCATTAAAAATAGAACTCAAAAGTTAATGCTTCAACTACTGCTGCTGATGACGAACTGCGAGATGCCAATGAGAGAGACGGCATGTCAATAGCTATTACAGCCGACACTAATGACATCTGGTAGTCGGTGTTTCCTTGCTCTCAACAGTTTACATTCTGTTTGAACTTTTCTTTTTTTTGTGTTCTGGATAGCGATTCTTCACCATCGGCGACCTGCTGGACTTAGATTCGTCAACATGGTCTGCCCCAAAAATTGCAACACAAACCACCACAATTGATTTGGATGACGATCGTCTGCTGATTGTTGGAGGTTGTGGCGGACCAAATAGCATATATACGGACGTAGGCTCTAATATGTCTAAGGAGGTGTGGCAATGGAAAATAGTACCGATGAGAAACAAAAAGTGGGACGTGCAGGTGAACTTAATCGTTTGGATAACTTTAGAATTGTCGATGATATGCATGAATAGAAGGTGAGTTGCCTTGAACAAAAATCATCAACACAACAACAATAACATTTGTCTGTTCCTGAAGAAAGAAACCACAACCGTCCACAATTAAGAGCCGTTCGCAATGATAATGATTCAGTTTAACTGGCCCCGCTCGCACCACCCGCCAATAATCCAAATGATATAGAAGCGGCCAACAGTTTGCAGAGAAATTTGACACTCTGATGTCGCGACCACGAACCGCGATTACCAAAGCGTTTTCATGAACTTTTTGAGGTAGGTACTGCTTGCATTTGCACGACGAAAGTAACTAAAGTCTTTATTTTGCAGGACCCATTTCGCATTGCAGCATTTAACGTCCCAAATCGCTCGCGTAGCCTCTCGAAGGACCATCATGAACGGATTCGTCGAATGGAGGAACAAATGAATGCCATGCGGAATTCGAGGAGAGCCCTTGTAGCCGAGCAACAAATCAAAGGAGAATTAATTCTCTTCGGCGGTGTACGCTATCTGAGATTACACACTTGAGCGCTCCCCGGAATATAGTTTAGTTTAGTTTGTTTTTTTTTTTAAATTTATGCAATACCGCCTAACACAGGTATATATTTATAAAAAGAAATAACGTACACACGGCAGGTGTATATTTTTTAAAAACTCAACCAAAGGTGCATATTATTTTATTATATTAATAAAACAAAATAGAATTTAAATTCATAGAAACATACATTATACAAAGAAACGTACAGAACCAATTTCAAAATGTATGCCACAACCGCTTAAGTGCATGGTATAAATTGCTACAAGGGAGTCAATGTACTACAAATACAATGGACTTTCCATATGAATTGTGAAATATACCAGCAATCGATGTAACCCAAATGAATTCGATTAATTTTTAATATTTTCTAGTAATAAAAATAAATTTGAAAACAAATGACTTTGTTGTACTTTTGTAGACTATCTATTAGTGTAGACGTTTAAACTTTTGCTCCGGAAGAAAAGCTTAAAACTGTGTCGATTTTAAGAAATTTTGTGCGCGAACCAGCGGTTGAAGTGTATTTCCTCTGTGACTACCTCTTAAACTCCTAATCGTCGCGCAAAATATACAAACATCTATAAAATCGCGAAACTAATCTGCGAAAAAAGACGCTTAATATAACATCAACTGTATACATTTTAGTGAAAATGACACACGAATGTGGTAACAGTGACTGTGTAAAAAAAAAATCCAAAGAAACGACGAAACAATAACCTGAAATGGTATGTGTGGAAAAAGATATCACATCAAATGCGCCCGATTAAGCCAATTTGATGTGGATCTTCTTCAAAAGAATCCAAACATCAAATTCATGTGCCCTGAATGCCCCTCTATAATTAAAGTATAAGGTGAACAAATAATGAGCCTAGCCAAAATCAGCGAAAACCTAAAATCCTATATGGACAACATAAACGACATAAACAAAGCATGAACATCAACAACATACACAAATGCGAAACACAACACAGAAAAAAAATCAACATATGCCCAAGGCCCCAAGTGGTTAAAGAAAAAAATGAAGTGATCATAAAACCAAAAGAAAACCAAAACAACGACAAAACCATCAGTGAAATAAAAAATGTAATTAATCCTACTAATATGTCACTACAAATTAATATAAAAAATATACAAAACGGTGCAATTCTTATTAAATGTGACGAAAATTCTGTCAAAACAATAGAAAGTGAAGTAAGGAAAAACATGAGTGATTATGAAGTTAAAATACAAGAACAAAAAAAAACGCAACTACGAATAGTACGATTGAGAGAGCAAATAACAGCAGAAGACTTGATTCAATCAATAAAACAACAAAACAAACTGAGTGACAAAAACATAACATGTATTAAAATTTACCAAAATAAAAGAACTCAATTATATAGTGCAATAATAGAAGTTGACAGTGTGACCAACGCGAAAATATTAGAAATTGAAAAATTAAATATTGGCTGGAGTAGATGTCGTGTTTATCAATTTATAAGTGTTGTTAAATGTTTTCAGTGTTGTGGATACAATCACGTGTCAAAGTACTGTAAAAAACAACAAACATGTATAAAGTGTTCCGGTAACCATGATATTAAAAACTGTACCAGTAATTGCCTAAAATGTGTTAACTGTTGTGAAACAAACAATCGTTTAAACCTTCAATTAAACGACAACCATGCTGCAAATGATCCTAACTGTCCTATTTTCATACGTTAAATTAAGATAGCACGGGAAAACATAAAATATTAGCAACTATGGACAATTAAATGTGCGTACCTCAATATACAAAGCCTGTCAAACAATTTCATACATTTGGAAAGGAACTACTGGTGTCTTATAATTAAAGTGCAATATGATAATACTACTGTGATAAATATAAGTGCAATATATAGATCTCATATGTCGTCCAAGAGTGAATTTTGTGTTGATTTCGATAGATGGATTGAATACCTGAACCAGTGCAATAATAACATTATTATGTTAGGTGACATAAATATAAACTGGTTGAACAACAACGACCCATACCGGCGACGAATAGCAAACAAAATAAACGACAATAACCTAAACATGATAATCAGCGAACCGACAAGAATAACAGAAAATTCGAGAACATTAATAGACTATGTCATAACAAACAACACAAACATAATACAAGCTAAAACAAATCCAAACCTCAAAATAAGTGACCATGAAACAATTGAAATACATATAAAGTGCAAAAACAAAACAAAAGGTAATAACAAAACAATTAAGCTCTGCAAATATAACAGTGAACAGTTTATCAACGCGTTATTGTCAAAACTCTTGTTCCTAAACTACAATTGTGAAAATCCATATAATCTACATGTATTAAGTCTGCTTCCACACGTTGACTGGTGAGTCAAGACTTTTTTCGAAGTTCTCTTTGTTAATTTTCTTCCGTGAGTCTCGCGCTTTTACACGACGACTTTTTCTCTTGACTCAAATTTGACATTCCTCTTTTATTCTGCTTGAAAAAAAAAACACCAGCAACCGAACAAATATACGCAAGTAGCCGAAACTGACTCTCCAAGCAACGAAATTATATGAAGCAACATGATGATAACAAGAAGGAAGAGAAAAGAAAACGTCAAAAAGAGTCGCTGAAAATTTTGCCCACGACTCACAGGGCAAAATATTTTTCCTCTCAACTTTTCGAATTTTCTTTCTCTTTTGCACTCATGTGAGTCGTGAGTCGTGAGTCAACGTGTGAAAGCAGACTAAGTGAACAATTTGCATCTGAGTTTAAGTCGATAGTTAACTCAATGACTATAACAAATTCAATACCATACCTCAATGCTGAGTGGCTAACCACTGAAATAAAGCAAATGAAAAATTATAAAGTAAATCTATACAAAAGAGCGGTGATTACGAACAACGAAAACGATTGGCAAACATACAAACAATTTCGAAACTATTATAAAAGTGCAATAAAAAATACTAAATCCTCATTTATCTCCAACAAAATTGACAGAGCTATTACCCAAAAAGACATGTGGAGACAGTTAAAAAATATGTACTTAAAACACACAAAGAAGATATTATGGAAGTAACATTTGAAACCTGTGATAAAGAAACTGATAGTGCAATAATTTGTGAAAAATTTAATAAATTTGTACATATTTAAATCATAGCAGAAAATACATGGCAATATAACTACCATCAATTGTTGTATAATTTACAGACTCGAAAAAGCATTTTTTGGGAAAAGGAAGTGCCGGAATCTGATGACATTTTTTTTTAAAGAAAATTTTCGCATTGACCGATCTGTATTCAATGTATTATGCATTGAGCTAAAAGGGTTAAAAAAAAAGATACAAACTTTAGAAAGTCCATACCGGTAGATAAAAGGGTTGCAATTGCATTGTACTCGCTTGGATCTTCCGCAGAATACAGAACAATTGCTAATCTTTTTGGTGTCGGAAAGTCTACCGTTTGTACCATATTAAAGGATTTTTGCAATGAAGTGTGGAGAGTACTGCAACCGAAATACCTTGATAAGTATCCTCTAAATGAAGCAACGGTCAGCGAATGTGTAAACGGCTTCAAACAATTGGGGATTCCGCAGTGCTTAGGAGCTATTGGTATATTTTATAATGCAACTGTAGTAGATGTGCCTAACATAATTAATTTATAGATGGCTGCCATATAGAAGTTCGACTGAGAACTGAGGATGCCGTCGATTATTTCAACTATAAGGGTTGGTATTCGACGGTCTTACTTGCTTTGGTGGACTACAGGTAAATGCGTCCTATACAAAAAAATTTCTTCCATACTCATACTTTTTACTTCGTTTACATTATTTTTTACTTCTTTTCATTACTTTTTTTACTTCTGTTATTAAGATATAGATTCTTATACATTACCCATCTGCGATTGAAACGAATCTTTTTTTTCAGATCCGGAGGGGCGTGGACTTGGCGCTGATGATGTTGATGCGATGTTCTGATGGTCAGGAGATTCCAGCATTGAGAAGTCTGTGTCTTCCTCATCCAAATACTCTTCATACAAGGACAAAAATAAAAGCATTAAAACTACAAGAAATTCGTTTTTTTTTTTTTTTTTCATATATACATACCCTTTGAAATGCTGTCTTCGACAAGGAGTTCCACATTATTCACTCGGAATTGTCCTAATATGGCGTGCACCTTATAATACAGGGGCCATTCAGGGGGTGAACCACCCGAGCAACCCATCTCCATCTTTTCCTTTCTAAAAAGAGTGAAACTTTGGATTACATTTTGATAAATATTGAAAGAATAGCGAGAAGAACTTACTTGTATTTTGGCGTCAGGTTATTAATTTTGATATGCAGCTCAGCTGGGGTGAAACGAAATCCCCTTTCCAACATTTTAGCTGACATATCTTTGTAAATGTGTGTATTTTTGTGGCTGCCTCTTATCTTGCGGATCCTCTCCTGCCACAAATCGCAGAGCAATTCCTCTGCATCCAATTTCCAAATGAGTTTTTTCTTTTTGTTTTTATTTTCTTTATTCATTTCTATATTAAATGAAAGGAAAAACATAAACTAACTATTTAATATTAATTTATTAATATTCTTACCTCACAAGTCTTTAGAAGCAAATTACCTCAAACAAATTACAATGTTTACAATTGCCGTGTTTTTTTTTTTGTCACATTAATCCAATTTGACCTTTAAGCTGTTCCATTCTAATGAAAAAAGGTTTGTTCGCTTGTTTGACCTCTTATTTTTTCATATTAGAAACCACATTACCCACAAATTTGATGGTATTATCACATTACGGAAATTTGATTTTGTATGGGAAATTTAATCGTATTTGCAAATTAATTTCCGAAATGAGCTTTTTTGCTCAGTGAGAACGTAGTATAAGTCCAAAAAATGACTTTAATTTTATAAATGTTAGAATGGTCAAAGACGCCATTAGTGTTGTTGGTCCAGTGCTGTTGCGTATAATAAATGTCTCAATGTCATTTCCACAAACATGGAAAGAATCCCTAATCCTTCCCAAGAAAAAAGTACCCAATTCAATAAAGTGCAACGACTTTCGTCCCATAAACATGTTACCTTTATACGAAAAAATTATTGAAAAAATTGCAATGCAACAACTCCAAGAACACCTGGAGAATCAAAACAGATGATCAGATGATGGACTTCTATATATATCGGGAAAAAACTTAGCAGAATGTCAAAATAAAATAAATAGTGACTTAAATGCAATAGACACTTGGCTAAAAATGAATAAACTAATAGTAAATACTGACAAAACGAAATACATGCTCCTTAACAGCCCTACAATACAAACTCCTATCGTCATACAAATCAACTTGACAAATATTGTACCAGTATCGTCCATTAAATACCTCGGTGTCGTCCTTGACAGCAAACTAAATTTTGAACCACACATAGACCATATTTGTAAAAAAAGTGTCCAAAAAACTATATGTCTTAAGAAAAATGAGACAAAATATCTCTAAAACAAGTGCAATTAAAGTGTACATATAATGTAATTGTGAAACCCCATCTCGAATACTGTGCCAGTCTATTGTTCTTATGTAATGTCACCCAAAAAAATAGACTCCAAAAACTTCAAAATAGTGCGATGCGAACTATACTTAATTGTGATAGACGGACTCCAATTATGACATTAATAAACACTTTAAACTGGTTAAATATCCGCCAACGACTATACAATCAATCAATCAATCAAATCATTTATTGAGTCTCTTTCTTAAAACTATTACATGAGTAGTTCTTACATACTAAATAATATAATATTATTGTCGACTTGGAATTGGTCTGACTTTGACATATACATACATACATATTTATGGCACTCACTTTAGCAGAGAGTGAGATAACGTAATACTTTTACGGGGTAAAGGTACACTGAATATAAAGTGTTTGCTCAATTTAACACTACAAAAGGTACATGGTATGGGGAGGTGGGGAGAGTAGGGAGAGGACTACACAACCGATAAGTGTGACACCTGGTCTTTATTGCAGTAGTTTAGTCCTCTTTGCACAAAATTGGTGCAACCAAATAGTATAAGTTTTTTTTTTTGTTTATATTAATACAGATAGTACAGTACAGATAGGAATATTTTTTTGTTTTTATGGAAAACATACATATATTTACATTATTATTTTTTTTTTGTATTCAGCTAATTGTCTATAATTTTTTGTTGATTTATGTACAGAATTGTGAGTGGTATTTTGTTAAGTTTTGAACTACAATAAAATTATATTATTTTTTAAAAATGTATTCTTGTTTTCTTTTGATCAATTCTTAATATTTACATTGTCTTAATAATTATAATAACATTGTCATTCTTGTGTTTTTTTTTTACCTTGGGCTACGGAAGAAGGAAGCGTTTTGTTTTATTTTATCCCCTATATGATGGTCCAACCGATTTGATATAGTAGGGTGGTAAGAAGCGGTTGTCGCTGTTTGTTGTTAATAATGGTTCAGATCTAGTGTTCTCTAAGCTTATAGGGGAGATATAGTATCTGTCCTGTAAAGCAGAGAGATAGTTTTCATCGTATATCTTTTTTATTAGAGGGTTGTCGTGGAAGCTCATTCTAAATATTCTTTTTTTGCTAAGTTTAACATGTAATAAAGTAAGGGGGTTACCTTAGAGTTATCGTAAATTGAGGCGTTGCTGCACCATTTACCACCGGGCTGTCTGTATTGAGAAATGCATCTTCTAAGAACTGACCTTTCAAATTGTTGGAGCTCTTGTGCCACAGTGGGTGAGATGTGGGACCATGCGAGGAATCCATAGGTGAGTATTGGGCGTATGAGCGTTTTATAGAGAAGCAGTTTCGATTTTTTTTCGAGCTCGCCAGATGTTAAGAGGCGCTTTAAGATTGCTGTTGCAGCTTTCGCTTTTTTTAAGGAACTTCTCGCGTGAGGGTTCATTCTCATTCTCTCGTGGAGGTTTATGCCGAGGTATTTGATCTTTGTTTTCAATGGGATGTCGTTACCACGGATATTGAGTTTAAGTTGTTTACTGTCCCTAACCGCCAGATGGTGCCCTCTTGGAGAAGCGTTCCTAAAACATATTAGTTCGCTTTTGCTGTAGTTTACTTGTATTCCCCAAGTATTAAAGAATTTTACCGCTAGTTACACATGCTCTTTGAGTTGGTTGAGCGCTTCAAACGGTCTTCCATGCGGAGAGGAAATAATGGTATCATCCGCATACATTAACGCTTTTGAATTGGGAATTTCGAATGGGAAGTCGGAGACGAATATGTTAAATAGAAATGGGCCCAGGATCGATCCTTGGGGAACCCCACTTCCAACCGAGACTGGACTTGAGAGTGTTGATTCTAATTGAATATGGAGCTATCTGTCTGACAAGAAACTACCTACCATTCTGGTAAAACTTGGTGGAAAATTTAGATTAATTAGTTTGTATAGAAGGCCTTCGTGCCACACTGAATCGAATGCTTTACGTAAATCTAATGAACAAGCTACAGTACATCTATCGGCTCTTAAGTTATTGAGTATGTCATTTTGGAGGCATACTATAGCATGTTCCGTTGAGTGTGATCTTCGAAAGCCAAATTGAGCGTCGGGTAAAATATTTCGTTCCTCACAAAAATTCGAGATTTTGCGAAGCATAACTCTTTCTAGGATTTTCCCTAGGTTCGAGAGAAGTGAAACTGGACGAAAGTCTTCGATGTTTCTTGAGTTCGATGTTTTCATTAGCGGTATTAACTTAGCCACTTTCCATTCGTTTGGGAAGTAATCATTGTTAATGTTTTTTTTTTTTTTTGGTCCTCATTATTATCTGATCTTTCTTGGTGCGAAAAAGTGTTAATGGTATCGTTGATGTGCCACGCATGAAATGACCTTGCTGTGGTATTCACCGTTAAAGTATGCATTGGACAATCCGACGTTTTTGGTAAGTAGGTTTCAGTATAGAAGCTCTCAAATTCTTTAAGTTTTTGGTCAACCAGGTAAAAAGTGGTGTTATTTGAGACTAGCGGCTCAGAGGGTTTTAGCAGTTTGTTCTGTTTTCTTCCTGTGAGCGCGTTAATTTCCCTAAAGATGTTGGGTGACGGCTTCATGTTTTTAAGCCTATTCGCAAATTTTTCGTTTAGCTCGGTTCTAAAGGTATCTTTAATGATCTTATTTAGACATGAGATTGATGATGAAAGCGTTTTGTAGCTGGTGTTGGTTTTGTTACCTGCCCTGTGGTAGGTTCTCTTCAGTTGGACTTTCCAAGCTTTTCTAGTTTTAAGGAGCTTAAGTAGGTGTCGGGACACTTCAAAAGGATATTTTATATGCGACCTTTTTTTTGCATATTTTTCGGTGCAATTTCTTATTTTCTCCGTTAAGGAACTAACCATTTCGTTTATCTCTTCGTTGCACAGATTTCTGTCAGGTGGAATGACAAATGCTGATAGCGATCTTTTAAGGTCTGTGTTAAACACCGCCCAGTTGACGTTATTAAATGAAAGATGCCACGGTGGCTCTGCTGGCAGTGGTGAGAGTTGGACTTGGTTAATGACGAGGAAGAGTGCGAAGTGGTCAGATATAATGTCCAGAGTTGTACAGCCGAAGTTTCTATTATACTGGTTGGTGTCCAAGAGGTTAGACGAGATTAAAAAAAAGTCAATAAACGAAGATGAGCTAGGGAAGGTTGGGGTATCTGTTGTTATAACGTCCATATCTATGAACGCCCCATTTTGAAGCCAGCTGTACAGGTGGTAGCCGTTATAGTTCATCGTTGAATCCCCCCAGGACTGGTGTCTGGCGTTGAAATCTCCACCGATAATAAAGTACTGATTGTTTGAAAAAGGGCGTTAAGTGAACTCGCAATTAAAGGGCCAGTATTACATGGGATATAGATCGAGACTACCGCCAAGCGATCAATGGAGTTTGTATGATTTTGAAGTGGTATGGAAACTATTGTGGCAGATATTTTGTCGTCGTGGAAGTGAATAGGGGAGAATACAAGTGAGTTTCTTACCAGAACTCTGGTCCCCCTCCCGGAGTCGTTCCTCAAAAAGGTGTGAGTTTGGAACAGTTTTTTGTGCTTTTTTTCAATCGGGTCTCCTGGAGAAGGAGGAAATCTGGTGAGAATTCTTTTAAAAGGTGTTCTATTTCAAAGTATTTATCTTCGGCGATCAAGGAATTGATGTTGACACTTACTGTTCTTAAATTCATGGTGAATGTGTGGCTACAAAGCTGAGATATGCGAGTGGTTTCTCACTTGCATCTAGATTTACATATTTTGGCCAGAACATTTTGATTTTGGTTATCAACGCGGTGACCGAAATACCGAATAGTAGTTCTGACTCCGACAAAAAGTCTTTAAGGGTAGAGCTTGGAGAGTGCATACCTTGTTGGGTGGTACCCACGGGAGGCTTCGGGTCTCCTCTGACTACTTCCGCGAAGGTGCTGGATCCTCTGCGGTACATATTGCTCACCTAGTTGAGTTGCAGGATAGGTGTGGTGACTTTCGCGGGTACTTTGGTTTTCTTGTTAACAAAGAATGCCCTTTGGGGGCAACCCTTGAAGTTAGCCGGGTGTCCTGTTTCCCCACAGTTCACACATGCTGTCGCGCTAAGGCCCGCCTCCTTGTTCACTTGACACTGGTCTCTAGTGTGAATCTCTTTACATTTCACACACCTTTCCTGAAGAGCACAGTACGCACTAGAGTGACCAAAACGTTGGCAACGGTAGCACTGTACTGGCCCACTTTTCTTTATATTCTGCCACGTGACCCTATGGTGCAGCAAGACCTTAATTTGTTTTATCTTAGTGATATCTTCTTGATTCTCACATATACAAGTAAATGTATCTAAATCAATGTTGTTTAATTTTGACCACCTTGTTGTAAATTTTTTAACGTCCTTGATGCAAATGGACGGTTCCAAACTAGTAATTTCGTTCGTAATTTCTTTTGGAGTGAAATCCCCCGACAGCCGCTTTAATAAAATTATTGCTTTTTTATAAACTTTGGGTACGAATGAGAAGGCTTCAACCTTCGAGTCCTTAAAGTGGTCCATAAAGAATTTATGGAACTCAGGGTCCCTAACAAAAAGTTTCATTCTTCCGTAGCCGAGGTTTTTAAATTTAACATCTTTAATTTTTTCTCTTATGTAGTCAAAAAGGGATTTGGAGTGTAGACCCTTTATAAATATAGGTGGGCACCAATCCAAACTCCTTTTTTCGGAACTATTCAGATTTACATTTGAGCTTAGGATATTTAAATTTACATTATCGCTTACATAGTCTAGTCCTTGTGATATCTCTGCTTGTTCAGTGACTTCTCCGCTGTAGTCTATCATCTCGGTCGCCTCCAGCGATGAAAAACGGTTGTTTCGATTGACGCCATCATCCTCCGCAATCCCGTTGTCATAATTTGTTGTATGCGATAGTCTTTTTCTTTTTCGCATATTGTCTTGGATTGTTGTTTCGTTTTTTAACAGTCGTTTGAAAACGTTGTCTGGTTTTTGTTGCACACGCGGTTGGGTAGCGTGGTTGTTAGAGTGTGACGGAATTTTAATTTCACTGATATTACTGTTTTTATGCGACACGCCACTTTTTTTTTGCGTTTGATTGTCGTTGCAGTTAACGGGATTTATCGCGGAGATATCCGCGTCACATGTTTTCATGACTGGATTTCCTTTTTTTGAATTTCTGGCCACTGTCCACTGATCCACTGAATTTTTAATGCTAACCGCATCCTCTTGGGATATTAGTTCAGATGGTAGCTTAAATGTTTTATTTAAGTGGTCAGGTTGCCACTGAGGGCCACTGTCCGCCATCACCCTGCACTCACTCGAACACAATTATTATTAACTTTTTTTTTTCGCGAGGGAGTAGCTTAACGATTTTATTTTGTGTTTGTGTTTACGCTTATTTCTTTGTTAGTCTTATTATTATTTAAGACTCCGCGACAGTAATTGGCTTAGGTGCCGGAAAAAAAAAGAAAAGAAACTCTGCAGGGAAAAGAAACGAAACTCTGAGTCTGTTATGAGCACGTTGCACTTCGACTAACTGTTTGTTAGGCGTCTGGTTTGACTTTTTTTCTACTTTTCGGCTTGTATTGCGCACGTCTACTCACGGCCAATGATCAAACCCGACTCCGCCAACGACTATACGTGATAGAGTTGTTCAGGACAACGTCAGTGTCAATGACAAACTGACAGCATCAGTAGGAAAACAAACACATTTGACATTTCTATGCCGGCAATTTCATTTCAAGGGACAGGGGTTGTTTTTTTGAACATTTTTAAAATTGCTTGAAAATTGTGTAAAAGTGCTAAATGAGAACAGAACAATTTATAAACAAAATAAAAATATTCAGAGTTATTGTTGTTTGTGAAAACAAGAACATAATCTATTTACTACACGAAAACTAATCAACTTCTTTTGCACTCGGATTTATGTTCACGCTTTGCAATGGCACTAGTTATCAATTTCACTCATTTTATTTCTATTTTATAATTATACACACTCTCTTAGTTTCGTTACGTATTTATAATTTGAGTTTCACTTTGAAAAACTTATATTTTCATATATCAAAGCAAATTATCCAAAAATTAGTACTCCCGCCATATAAAATATCACAATGTTTTCCTCCAAGCGATTTTGACGTTTTAAAAAAAGAGACAACGCACTTGGGAGGGAGATAGTCTCATGAACAACTCTATGGCAATGATCTTTGTCTACAAAATCAAAAACAATCTGTGTCCCGAGTATCTGACATCCAACGCACACCAGCGCAGGTCAATCAACTACGAGCTACGAAACCAGAGAGATTTCAACACTCAAAGGACAAGGACAGTACGAGCTCAGAGAAGTATCTTTTATAATGGCCTACAAACCTATAACATGCTTCCAGAAACGATTAGAAATATTAACAATCTAGACTTATTTAAAAGAACCAACGTAACTTATTGCAAAAATAATGTTAATTAATCAAAAGTTTAAATGTAAATACTCAACAAAAAACATTGTAAAAACTGTAAAATAACGTTATCAAAATGGCCAATGAGCCAAATTAAATAAACTAAACATATACTCTAAACATTTTGTGCAAACGGATAATCAGTATGGACCCTTCATTATCTGATGGAGAATTGTAATCCAGGGCATTCCGAAGAGTTAGAGGCTTTTTTGATAATAGATTATTTTTATTGAGGTTGCCTAGGCTGCTACAAAGTATTTTATCTTAAAATGTTTATTTTAATTTGCTACCTAAAATGGTACTTGCAGATTCTTGATTCTATACTGATAAGAGTAAACACTGTCGTCGATGTGGAAGACTGGTCTGTTTTGGCTCTGGAACCATATTCTACCAAACAAAAAATCCATGTAGATTTCATTTGAGTCCACATAGCTGCAGGAGTCATGCGCCGCTCCGACTCACCCGCACCTGTAAGGCAATCAATCTGGTTGATGGCTAAAATCGAATACAACCTAATCAAACAAAGAAGTTAACACAATTAGCAACAACACAACAACAGTCTTGATCATGACAGACCATTGAAGAAGAGTAGACGCTGGCCTTAGGTACTTCTCAAACAATACATGTTCGTTTCTTCTCCAATCGGACAAAACATCACTCGATTCATTCAACGATTCGCTTGAACTAGCAGAAAAATAATGGAATGTGAAGACCAAGTTGTAGCACATCATTTTCATTTAGTGGATTCGTACCTAAATTTAAAACCCATGAAGCTGTTCGACTCTATGTGTCAACACATCGAAGAATTTTACCATAAATAACAAAATGTAAGTTCAATTATTGTTTTTATGATTGATTATATCATTAACCCTCTTATCTTTGTAGGAAATGCTTTTACGATCAGCCTTGGATACATACACTTCGCGTCAACTGAATAAGCACACAAATTTTCTAGGGTATGTTGTCCATTTTTTCCTAACTTTGACCTTTAATGTATCATTTTATGATGCTTACAGCTTGCTTATGATGTTGAGAAAAAAACACAGAAAGAAAAATTTAAAAAGTACCGCTATTTTTTTTCTCGCTCTCCTGTAAAGCGTTCCATATGGAAAAATGCAGTTTTTTTTTTGCGTCAACTGAATAGAAACACGGCCATTCAGGGTCATTATCTTAGTTGTTTATGAGTGTTTTGAGGTGATTGGCATACTAAATCAAAAGTTGAAGTTTTCTAAGTGAATTTTAGTTTTTTTTTTAATTTAAAAAAAAAAAATGGGTAGATCAAAAGCTTTAATTAGTGTCGAGAGAGCCAACATTGATTTGTTAAAAGAACAAGGGCTGACCGGACGTGCTATAGCCACCAAAATTGAACGGAGTTTTAGTGTTGTCTATTCTTACATCCGAAATAAAAGTTCGTACGGAAAAAAAACATGAAAGGAGGTAAAAAACGGCAACAACAGCAAATGACCGACGTGCAATTTTGAGATGTGCTTCCAATTCGAGTGACTCTGCGGTAAAAATTAAGCAAAAAGCTGGAGTAATTGCAAGTGTTTCAACAGTCCGCAGAGTAATAAACAGCACTGATGATTTAAAACGATTGAAACTCCAAAAGAAACCACCACTAAACGAGCAACGTACAGGTATTCGTTTAGAATTTTCTAGACTCCATATGAGTTGGAAAAATGAGTGGCGCAACGTGTTTTTTTCCGATAAGAAGAAGTTCAATTTTGATGGCCCTGATGGCTTTAATTATTATTATCATGATGTGAGGAAGGAAGAGAGAAGGTGGATTTATGGTATGGGGAGCAGTTAGCTACTATGGGACTGTAGACCTTGAGTTTCAAACGTCAAAAATGACTGCAATAACCTATAAAGGAATTTTGGAAAGAAATTTTCCTGAATTTGCGGATATTTTTGGACCCGTTAACTGGACTTTCCAACAGGACAACGCCCCCATCCACACGGCGCGCATTGTCAAAAGTTGGATACAGGACCAAAATGTTGAATTGCTTCAATGGCAGCCGTACTCACCCGACCTGAACCTTATAGAGAATGTATGGGGATAGTTGGTTCGAAAAGTTTATGAGTCTGGCAGTCAGTTTGAAGACAGCGAATCGCTTATTGCAGCCATTAAATTAGCTTGGAGGGAAATTTCGCTGGACTACTTAAAGAGCCTCTACGATTCCATGCCAGACCGAATTTATGAAGTGATTACGAATAAAGGTGGGAGCACCCACTACTAGAAATAACCAATAAAAAAGTATTTAATGAAAAACTTGTTTCATTTCATTCCGTTAGATTTTATTTCATATTTTAATAGTTGTGTCTATTCAGTTGACGCAAAAAAAACTGCATTTTTCCATATGGAACGCTTTACAAGAGAGCGAGAAAAAAAATAGCGGTACTTTTTAAATTTTTCTTTCTGTGTTTTTTTCTCAACATCATAAGCAAGCAGTACGCATCATAAAATGATGCACTAAACGTCAAAGTTAGGAAAAAATGGACAACATACCCTAGAAAATTTGTGTGCTTATTCAGTTGACGCGAAGTGTATATACATGACCCGGAGTGAACCAACAACAAAAATGCATAATTAAGGGTTCACTTCCGTAAACAAGCGTTGCCTTGAATGTCTCACAAAGAAATACCTGCACGATTGATAAGGAACAGGAATAGGAACACCATCGAAATATTTCCAACGATAGACATCCGGTGAGTATGCTCAACTGTGTTGATAAGTTATATGGTTTCGTCTTTACGATGCCTAAAAATCCACCCTCGAAATATCAGAGCGTGTAAGACGAAGCTGTATATTAAATGTGTTGTCGGTGAAGAAAGTTTTTATTTATTAGCTTTTCTTTATTCAGGTAAGGCAAACCTATAACGCTCAAGGAGCTACCTGAAATGATGCTTGCAGATGTTGAGTGAATCTATACTGATATGAGTAATCACTGTCGTCTATGTGGAAGACTGGTCTGTTTTGGCTCTTTAAATAGTGCGTATACCCAATTTGCACTCAGTGGCAAATACATCTAGGAATGATTCTACAAATTATTGTATTTCATAATGCTCAACATTTATTTAAAAAAAAATCAGAAAAAAAATAAAATAAATAAATACACATTTAATACTACAATGGTTGTAATAGTCGATTTATTGGCACACTTTCAGATTCGGCGACCGCAGCATTATCAATTTCAGCAATACTTCCTGTTCTGTATGTGCCTCTTGCTTCGCTCTGCGTGCAATCTTGGATTCAGCCGAAATAAATAAAGTTAGTCCATGTGATATGTGACTTTACCAGTAGATCCATTTCATTTGTGTCCGGGTACTCATAGCTATCCAATTCGCTGATTCGATCATCAATTCGATTCAATTTCTCGATTCTGTTGGATGTTCTTTTTTGTAGCTTGCAACTCTGGCCGGATCTGCTTTAAGGTGACTTTGTGTGGTTCGATTTCTCCGGTTCATCAACTCCTGTTCCATTTGACTGGAAATAGAGATTTCATCATTCAATTACATAAAAAGAAGAGACTGTTGTTTTACTCACCTCATCCATGGATATCCACTTGAATTAATCAAATACATTCTATACGATGGATCTGAACAATATTCTATGCCCGGATTTATCAAAATGATCTTGCTCAAATTTTGTAGAACTTTCTCGATGTTTGATGTAAACTGTTTGTCGAGTTTGTCGATGCTACAATTTGATTAACATGTTCTCCGTAAATAGAGAGAGCGTCCTTGGAATTTCATTTGATGTTGTTAACATGTGATAACGCTCATCTACGTGGGGTTTAAAAAAGATCACTTAGTTCATCGTAATTCTGTCTTCAGAAGGGGTTGGAATTCTTGAGACAGTCGATTCATTATAGCCCGAATAAATCATTAGAAGCTGGAATACTCCCGCCATCTGAATGAAAAATAATCATAAAATTATATTATATATTTTAAGTAGATTTACTAATATCTAAATTATTTTACTTACGTTACGGTGATATATGTAATTTACACGTTCATCTAAAATGCTAGTATAACACAGAGTACGTTAACATCATAATCAAAGTGGCAATTATTTCAACTCAGCTCCAACAGTTTTACTGTTTTCTTATTACGGCATAAGATTTCTGTTTGAAACACCACGAATGTTTGTTAGGACCCTAGATAATTGCTTGAACGTTCATTTGTCCTGTTTGGAGTTGTCATTGGTCGGCTTAGTACTTCATTGAATCATAAGCATCTGAAACCGTTCAATAGTTTACAATCACAGTTTTTACCCTTAACTGTCTGGCATTTGGAATGTTGTTCGGTATTAGTACATCTGAGAAGGGACAATTGCGATCTAAAATGAATAGAAATTGTCTTTATTTATAAGCATACTATTTCTAAGTTGAGAGTTTTACCTTCGATTCCGCAGCCCAAATCTTAATACGTGTGCCTATACCCAGCAACGCTGGCCATTCACACAAATGTATTTGGTTTGAGAACATTAAAGTTCCGCTCCTTTTCGTCTGTCATGATATTGGATGAACTTGTGATTTACAAAGAATCACATTGGTGATGGCCACAGTGTACACAATGCAGTAAACATTATACATTAGAAGGTTTTTTGGACATTCAACTGATAAGTGTTCATGTTGCAGGAAGCAAAACCCTATCTAAAAAGTGTCTTCTTGATGTTTGGCAGCGATAACTCCATCGTTCGCTGGAAAAATGATGGCTTCTACTGTGTCCCAGTCGGCGCGTGCAGACACGAAAGCGTGGCAGATCGGTGAACGGAATGTTTCGTGTTTGCACAACAGAGATTTGCAGCAAGATGCAAGCAATTAAATTTCACCACTTCGCTGGTATCTTTTAATGTTATGGTTATTGAGATATTTATGAAACCACGAAAACTTTGATATGTGTGCATAATATATGTGTGCAATTTAAAAAACCCGGTAATTGTCAATTGATTGCAAAAGAATCGTGAAATTCTGTGCAAGAACAAAAATGCAATTGAAAAAAAAACACTTGTAAACACAAAATTTTTTTTTTTAAGTAGAACACGATTTTAACACTGCAATTTGATATTTTGTAAATAACACACGATATAATAACACGAAAATTTAAACGAACTTGAAAATAAACAAACAATATTGTCAGCCACCGAACTCGAAATCGCCACTCGCCACCTAAATACATGGCGAGATTATGACAACTGAGAAATTTCCCTTTCGAAGTTACGTGGAAATTTTTTCGTAATTAGAAATTTCCCAGTGACTTGATGACAGGTAATCCACACACACATTCTTATTTTCCTTGTGTACATATACACAACCCGCACTGTCAGCGCGGGTGCGACTCCGAATTCGAAGATTATGGTAGTGTGTGTGAACAAACTTCAGAAATAATCAGCTGTCTTTGACAGATATTTGACAATTGTCAGCAATTGTTTTGAAATTATAATTTCGTTTTTTGTGTTTTGATTCCAAATTTCAGTTTAAAAGACGAAATCGTAGTGAAAATGAATGGAATTAGTTATGTACACAATATATACCAAGGGTGAGTACATTTTAACTTTGTTTTCATCTTTAATTTGATTACTTTACCTCCATACAATCAAAATAATCAATGCATTATTCTACAGAAGTCATGCACCGCTCCTACTCATCCAGCCTAAAAAGCAATCAACCTGGTTGATGGTTAAAATCCATTATATATAATGGAGCGCAACACAAGGGTGAGTACAACATAAATAACATTATCAATTCTTATGACTTCTATCATTCGTAGAATTACAAGCCAATGCAAATACTCAAATGGGTAATTCTCCTTCCTTGGATAGTGACGGATTGACAATTGACATACCGAACCGAGTACCATCGGAATGTACTTCGCCTGAGAAGATATGCGACCAATAACCTTCATATAAAAACTACAAGGCAATATCAACAAACGCAAGGCAATATCAACAAACACATTGGATTTTGCATATAAACAGTAAAACATAGCGAAAATTGAAGTCACAGGATATTTTATCCAGTTCGTTCGTAGTGGTTCGATACTATTTACCAACACATCGAGTAGACCCAATCCAAAGAGAACAAAATGTAAGTTCAGTGGTTTGCTATACAAGTTATTCAATCATCAACCCTCTTATCTTTTTAGGAAATTCGTTTACGAGCAGACTTGGATAGAAGCATAACTACATTCTTTGAATTTTTCCGGGTTGAACCGACGAAAGAAATTCAGTGCAAAGGGTTTACTTTTCTCTGTAGAAAATTCATCTACCTGCAGTTGACTCGTTATTTACCGACGGTGCTAGAAAGGTATGGAAATGATACACATGAACGATTGACAAGGAGCAGGAACGTACCTTGGTGAAGATAGAAGGCAAGTAGGCACCTATGTACATACATATGTATATGTTTCTAAACACCCATTTATTTTTGATTTATTTTATAGAATCGCGAAATCAACACTAATACATCTAGACAAGATTCATGAAGGGGTCCAGTATTTTTTTAGCAGACCAAGATATTTATTTATATATATATTTATTATCAATAATCATAATCATACAGTTTAAGTTATTTTGTTATATAAATATGTTTGTTTATAGAATCATTCACTTTTTTTTATTTACATTGTAAGTTAAACTTTTGTATATAATAAAACATTTACATATATTACAACATTGTAACTATTTATTTATCAATCTTGAGGAATAGGATAAAAGAACTAATTTGATAACAATTTCTTTTTACAGAGCGGTGAGTATCTTCATAGGTTGCGACCTCTCGATACTAAAAATTAAATAAATACAAAGACGAACAGCAATTGTGATGCAGGTCATCAATTCAAATAAAACCAAACAACAAAGTATTTTGGTTCAAATGGTTTTTTTTTTTAAATCTCGCTTTTGGGTGTTGAGTTTAATTTCAGGATCCGGACTGCTGCACCACTAAGTAAATAAGTAACACGTGTTAATAGGTTGGTGGATGTTGCTGGTGGAGCTTTTCCAATTTGTGACTGCTTGAAATTCGTCGCAGTAATGTCATTGTACATGCGCTGGAATAATGGACGCAATCAATTAATTTGCATAATTAACCCAAATGTGATAAAAGATTCTTTCTGCGCTACAGTGGGGTACATTTCTTAATTTAATTAATTCCACACTATCGAAACATTTCCACCGATAGACGTATGACACCTTTACGACGCCAAAGGATAGGCTACATCCGGTGAGTATGTCCAATAGGTTTCGTCTTTACGATGCCTAAAAATCCACCCTCGAAGGTGAGGCGAACCCATAATGCTCAAGGAGCTACCAAAATGATGCGTTCAGATATTTATTAAATTTATACTAATAGGAGTCATCACTTTCATCGATGTTGAAGTTCCTTGAATAGCATGCAGATACCCGATGTAGGAATGATTCCAGCAATAGCTTGAGAGGGCTGTCGAAGAATAGCGAGTATTGACAAATGAAACGGCGATTCCACACAATGAAGCTGCTCAAAACGATGTTGACGTAGATACAACAGTTACAACGCCGAACATGCGGAGCAGTAGTGATGGAGATTAAGTTGGATCATTTCGATTCATCAATCTCAATAAGTTTTACGTTTTAAATAAATTGCCTTTTAAATAAAAACAACCAAGTACAGAAAAGTATTTTAAGTTTGATTGTTTATTAAAATTTCCCATTAACAGTTTTATTTATGAACAGGTTGGTGAGTGGGTGGATATAACAGTCATTTGATAAGCAAATACTTTGGGTCGCTTATTAAATTGCGTATGCTTTAGGCTATGCACTGGTATTGGAAATTATTTGTAGTTAAGAAGTTCTTGGCTCTTCGGATGTATATACAGGTAAACGTTAATCTGAAACGAGTTGTAGACGTTATAGTTTCTGGTAACTTAAATAGATAAACAAATATTTCTATTTACATTTGAGAGATTACACGCTTGTGGTTTCGTGGCTGAATTTGTATACTCTTTGTTAAAGTTGGTGGTTTTGTTATTATTGTCCACCTGGTAGGATCTATAGATATCCAGCGGTTGGTGCTTTTGAATTCGATGCTTGTAAGATAATGGATTAATATGATGATATGTAGCACTGCGTTAACTATTATTATTATCGATCCACTAATGGCCTACAAAGTGGCCGTGTTCTGATGATTAATAACATCTGCAAAATACAACACAAAATGTACAAACGATATTATGTTGTAAATTTAGCGAAGAAACTTACTTCGATAACAGGATACTTCTTTAATCATTTGGCATCCCACTTCTGTGCTCGAATCGACAATGACTGCCTTGGAGACCTTTATAAATGAGGGCGTTGTGTTGCCGTTAGATGATTCATTCGTGAATCATCATTTCCATGCTTGTAAAGGAAGCTAGCATAGTAAAAGCGTATCTAAGATAGCTTGGCTTAGGTCATGAGACCATGACACGGCATCCTATTCTAGAGTTATTCTGTGGTAAAAATTCCAAAATTTAGAGGATACAAATGCTTAAAAATTGAATTAAATATATCAAAGCTTTACCTTATTTAAAAAATGATTTTTTGGACATGTGATCACTTCCATGATATGTTTCCATCATTCGAACGATGTACGGGCTCTTGGATTCAATTTCATCGCACCACTTCCTTTCACAAAGACCTTACAACAACATTAATTTTGCACAATACACTTTGGAAGGTGAATGAATGTATGATAGTAGTTGGACGACGATATTCACGTGGTTTAACACGATAATACTATATTACTGTGCGTCTATGTAACTCTGAAAGGAAATGAAAACGTTACAGTAAAACTAAAAGAGAAGAAATTGTTGCAACTTACTGAGTATACGTTGATAGTTTTCATATCGCGAGTTGTATTGGTTTAGTTTTCTCGTAATTTGTTTTATTTTGATTTCTTGACTTTTTTTATTAATGGACATGTTGGTGTGTAGTTTGCTCTGAAATGAGTGGATAATAACATAGTTTGTGGTAGCATGATAAGGAAAACAAAAAATATTGCTACTTACTTAGTTCTGTGTTCTCCTTGTGTTATTATTGAGGGGTTTATTGCAGAGCTGCAGTGTAACAATGTCCATCCTTCTTTTTTACACGTGGCTTGATACCTTATTTATTCTTGAGATGTAGGTACTAAACTGTACTTTGAATGTAAGAAACATAATGATCGACGGATGGCGTGTTTTGTGTTTTGATTCCAAATTTCAGTTTAAAAGACGAAATCGTAGTGAAAATGAATGGAATTAGTTATGTACACAATATATACCAAGGGTGCGTACATTTTAACTTTGTTTTCATCTTTAATTTGATTACTTTACCTCCATACAATCAAAATAATCAATGCATTATTCTACAGAAGTCATGCACCGCTCCTACTCATCCAGCCTAAAAAGCAATCAACCTGGTTGATGGTTAAAATCCATTATATATAATGGAGCGCAACACAAGGGTGAGTACAACATAAATAACATTATCAATTCTTATGACTTCTATCATTCGTAGAATTACAAGCCAATGCAAATACTCAAATGGGTAATTCTCCTTCCTTGGATAGTGACGGATTGACAATTGACATACCGAACCGAGTACCATCGGAATGTACTTCGCCTGAGAAGATATGCGACCAATAACCTTCATATAAAAACTACAAGGCAATATCAACAAACACATTGGATTTTGCATATAAACAGTAAAACATAGCGAAAATTGAAGTCACAGGATATTTTATCCAGTTCGTTCGTAGTGGTTCGATACTATTTACCAACACATCGAGTAGACCCAATCCAAAGAGAACAAAATGTAAGTTCAGTGGTTTGCTATACAAGTTATTCAATCATCAACCCTCTTATCTTTTTAGGAAATTCGTTTACGAGCAGACTTGGATAGAAGCATAACTATATTCTTTGAATTTTTCCGGGTTGAACCGACGAAAGAAATTCAGTGCAAAGGGTTTACTTTTCTCTGTAGAAAATTCATCTACCTGCAGTTGACTCGTTATTTACCGACGGTGCTAGAAAGGTATGGAAATGATACACATGAACGATTGACAAGGAGCAGGAACGTACCTTGGTGAAGATAGAAGGCAAGTAGGCACCTATGTACATACATATGTATATGTTTCTAAACACCCATTTATTTTTGATTTATTTTATAGAATCGCGAAATCAACACTAGTACATCTAGACAAGATTCATGAAGGGGTCCAGCATTTTTTTAGCAGACCAAGATATTTATTTATATATATATTTATTATCAATAATCATAATCATACAGTTTAAGTTATTTTGTTATATAAATATGTTTGTTTATAGAATCATTCACTTTTTTTTATTTACATTGTAAGTTAAACTTTTGTATACAATAAAACATTTAAATATATGACAACATTGTAACTATTTATTTATCAATCTTGAGGAATAGGATAAAGGAACTAATTTGATAACAAATTCTTTTTACAGAGCGGTGAGTATCTTCATAGGTTGCGACCTCTCGATACTAAAAATTAAATAAATACAAAGACGAACAGCAATTGTGATGCAGGTCATCAATTCAAATAAAACCAAACAACAAAGTATTTTGGTTCAAATGGTTTTTTTTTTAAATCTCGCTTTTGGGTGTTGAGTTTAATTTCAGGATCCGGACTGCTGCACCACTAAGTAAATAAGTAACACGTGTTAATAGGTTGGTGGATGTTGCTGGTGGAGCTTTTCCAATTTGTGACTGCTTGAAATTCGTCGCAGTAATGTCATTGTACATGCGCTGGAATAATGGACGCAATCAATTAATTTGCATAATTAACCCAAATGTGATAAAAGATTCTTTCTGCGCTACAGTGGGGTACATTTCTTAATTTAATTAATTCCACACTATCGAAACATTTCCACCGATAGACGTATGACACCTTTACGACGCCAAAGGATAGGCTACATCCGGTGAGTATGTCCAATAGGTTTCGTCTTTACGATGCCTAAAAATCCACCCTCGAAGGTGAGGCGAACCCATAATGCTCAAGGAGCTACCAAAATGATGCGTTCAGATATTTATTAAATTTATACTAATAGGAGTCATCACTTTCATCGATGTTGAAGTTCCTTGAATAGCATGCAGATACCCGATGTTGTACTCATTGGAAAATACATGTAGGAATGATTCCAGCAATAGCTTGAGAGGGCTGTCGAAGAATAGCGAGTATTGACAAATGAAACGGCGATTCCACACAATGAAGCTGCTCAAAACGATGTTGACTTAGATACAACAGTTACAACGCCGAACATGCGGAGCAGTAGTGATGGAGATTAAGTTGGATCATTTCGATTCATCAATCTCAATAAGTTTTACGTTTTAAATAAATTGCCTTTTAAATAAAAACAACCAAGTACAGAAAAGTATTTTAAGTTTGATTGTTTATTAAAATTTCCCATTAACAGTTTTATTTATGAACAGGTTGGTGAGTGGGTGGATATAACAGTCATTTGATAAGCAAATACTTTGGGTCGCTTATTAAATTGCGTATGCTTTAGGCTATGCACTGGTATTGGAAATTATTTGTAGTTAAGAAGTTCGTGGCTCTTCGGATGTATATACAGGTAAACGTTAATCTGAAACGAGTTGTAGATGTTATAGTTTCTGGTAACTTAAATAGATAAACAAATATTTCTATTTACATTTAAGAGATTACACGCTTGTGGTTTCGTGGCTGAATTTGTATACTCTTTGTTAAAGTTGGTGGTTTTGTTATTATTGTCCACCTGGTAGGATCTATAGATATCCAGCGGTTGGTGCTTTTGAATTTGATGCTTGTAAGATAATGGATTAATATGATGATATGTAGCACTGCGTTAACTATTATTATTATCGATCCACTAATGGCCTATAAAGTGGCCGTGTTCTGATGATTAATAACATCTGCAAAATACAACACAAAATGTACAAACGATATTATGTTGTAAATTTAGCGAAGAAACTTACTTTAATCATTTGGCATCCCACTTCTGTGCTCGAATCGACAATGACTGCCTTGGAGACCTTTATAAATGAGGGCGTTGTGTTGCCGTTAGATGATTCATTCGTGAATCATCATTTCCTTGCTTGTAAAGGAAGCTAGCATAGTAAAAGCGTATCTAAGATAGCTTGGCTTAGGTCATGAGACCATGACACGGCATCCTATTCTAGAGTTATTCTGTGGTAAAAATTCCAAAATTTAGAGGATACAAATGCTTAAAAATTGAATTAAATATATCAAAACTTTACCTTATTTAAAAAATGATTTTTTCGACATGTGATCACTTTCATGATATGTTTCCATCATTCGAACGATGTACGGGCTCTTGGATTCAATTTCATCGCACCACTTCCTTTCACAAAGACCTTACAACAACATTAATTTTACACAATACACTTTGGAAGGTGAATGAATGTATGATAGTAGTTGGACGACGATATTCACGTGGTTTAACACGATAATACTATATTACTGTGCGTCTATGTAACTCTGAAAGGAAATGAAAACGTTACAGTAAAACTAAAAGAGAAGAAATTGTTGCAACTTACTGAGTATACGTTGATAGTTTTCATATCGCGAATTGTATTGGTTTAGTTTTCTCGTAATTTGTTTTATTTTGATTTCTTGACTTTTTTTATTAATGGACATGTTGGTGTGTAGTTTGCTCTGAAATGAGTGGATAATAACATAGTTTGTGGTAGCATGATAAGGAAAACAAAAAATATTGCTACTTACTTAGTTCTGTGTTCTCCTTGTGTTATTATTGAGGGGTTTATTGCAGAGCTGCAGTGTAACAATGTCCATCCTTCTTTTTTACACGTGGCTTGATACCTTATTTATTCTTGAGATGTAGGTACTAAACTGTACTTTGAATGTAAGAAACACAATGATCGACGGATGGCGCACCATCACTGGACAGGTTTCTGGGTGCAACAACAAACAAACTTTTAGAGGAGGCAATTTTTATCAATTGATGATCGTAGGTCTTGTTGTAGAAATGTATCTACAGATGAAAGTGTCTTCTTGATGTTTGGCAGCGATAACTCCATCGGTCGCTGGAAAAATGATGAGTTCTACTGTGTCCCAGTCGGCGCGTGCAGACACGAAAGCTTGGCGAGTGTAGCCCTGTTCCATTTGACTGAAAATAGAGATTTCCTTATTTAATAACATCAAAAGAAGATACTATAGTTTTACTCAACGCATTCTTTCACGGATATCCACTCATTCGATCCTCAGTAAATTAAATAGTCATTGGTGATGGCCACGGTGTACACAATGCTATCTAAAGATGAAAATGTTTTCTTGATGTTTGACAGCCATAACTTCATCGATCACTGGAAAAATGACGGGTTCTACAGTGTCCCAGTCGGCGCGTGCAGACACGAAAGCGTGGCGAGTGTAGACCTTTAAGGCCTGCTCAGAATGCATATCTGTAGCTGGTATCTGAAGCTGAGTGAAACGTCAAACGTGAATCTGAAGCGTGAAGTTGAACCCCATTCAACTTCAAGCTACAGATTCACGGGAGATACACATTGTGAAAGCGCTTACGGGTTGCCTTGTTTTTAACTTTCACTCAGCTACAGATACCAGCTACAGATATGCATTCTGAGCAGGCCTTTAGGTCGGTGAACGGAATGTTTCGTGTTTGCACAACATAGATTTTTATTTACTAGGCATGCAAGCAATTAAATTTCACCACTTCGCTCGTATCTTTTAATGTTTTGGTTATTGAGATATTTATGAAACCACGAAAACTTTGATATGTGTGCATAATATATGGTGGAATTTAGAAAACCCGGTTATTGTCAATTGATTGCAAAAGAATCGTGAAATTCTGTGCAAGAACAAAAATAATGCAATTGAAAAAAAAAAAACACTTGTAAACACAAAACAATTTTTTTTTAAGTAGAACACGATTTTAACATAAGCCTGTATAGATTTAGAAAAAAAACACGCCTAATGTAGTTTACGTGTAATATGTTTAAATCAGTTTCAACGGTTTAATTTGTATTTATTTAGAAAACATGTTTTTTTCTTACAATAATTAAAATAATAAAATAATTGTAAAAATATCGAATATAAACACCGGAGAATACTGATTTCTCTTTTATTATTTTTGGTTGCAATTTATTCAAGAATTTCCGCTAATTTTTCCGAATGTAAAAAAAATTTAATATTGGTTAATGGTTTTAACGATTCTCTACAGATGCGAAGTGTTTGCTGAACGAGTTTCTGAATTCATAATATTTTTGTCGGATGCACTCACTTGCGAATGCGCAGTTCGAAAACCGTAACTTTGCGGTTGAAAACCGTAACTTTGTGGTGGAAAACCATAACTTTGTGTTTGTGATGAGATGACTCAACAAATTTCCCCTATTTTGGCTGATGTTTTTCGGAAAGGTCGGTGAAGAGCAGGTGGAAAACTGGAGAAAATTGGTGAATACTATAACTCACGCACACATGTTTGAGTTATGGTTTTTTGGTGAGTTCAAGCTTGTAGGCAAATCCAGAAGTTTGGTATCTCTTTACTTCCCTTATCACTGTTTAGGTGGCGAGTGCGGCGGCTGACAATATTGTTTGTTTATTTTCAAGTTCGTTTTAATTTTCGTTTATTTTCCTGTTATTATATCGTGTGCTATTTACAAAATATCAAACCGCAGTGTTAAAATCGTGTTTTACTTAAAAATTGTCAATTGCATTATGTTTGTTCTTGCACAGAATTTCACGATTCTTTTGCAATCAATTGACAATTACCGGGTTTTCTAAATTCCACACATATAATTATGCACACATATGAACGTTTTCGCGGTTTCTTAAATATCTCAATAACCAAAACATTGAAAGATACCAGCGAAGTAGTGAATTTAATCTTTGTTGTGCAAACACGAAACATTCCGTTCACCGATCTAAAGGGCTACACTCGTCAAGCTTTCGTGTCTGCACGCGCCGACTGGGACACAGTAGAACCCATCATTTTTCCAGCGACCGATGGAGTTATCGCTGCCAAACATCAAGAAGACACTTTCATCTGTAGATACATTTCTGCAACAAGACCTACGATCATCGATTGCTAAAAATTGCCTCCTCTCAAAGTTTGTTTGTTGTTGCACCCAAAAACCTGCCCAGTGATGGTGCGCCATCCGTCGATCATTATGTTTCTTACATTCAAAGTACAGTTTAGTACATCTCAAGAATAAATAAAGTATCAAGCCACGTGAAAAAAAAAGAAGGATGGACATTGTTACACTGCAGCTCTGCAATAAACCCCTCGATCTTGTGAATATAAAAATGTCCTAAACAAAGAAGATTTGCCACATTGTGCATTTATATAATACCTCAAGGAGAACACAAAACTAACTTACTATTGTAAGTAGCAACATTTTTTGTTTTCCTTTTCATGCTACCACTAACTATGTTATTTTCTTCTCCATTTTACAGCAACTTTTCCACGAATAATCGTGGAATTTCCTAATTATAATTTCCTCGAACACTCAGCTTTCAAGCAATTGCGCCTTCAATACAAATAATTTTAGGCAACTGTGAATTACAAAAGATCAACCAACAACATCAAACTACACACCAACATGTCCATTAATAAAAAAAAGGCAAGAAATCAAAATAAAACAAATTACGAGAAAACTAAACCAATACAATTAGCGATATGAAAGCTTTAAACGTATACTCAGTAAGTTTCAACGATTTCTTCTCTTTTAGTTTTACTGTAACGTTTTCATTTCCTTTCAGAGTTACATAGACGCACAGTAATATTATCGTGTAAAACCACTTGAATATCGTCTTCCAACTACTATCATACATTCTTCCAAAGCCAATGTATTGTGCAAAATTAATGTTGTTGTAAGATTTTTGTGAAAGGAAGTGGTGCGATGAAATTGAATCCAAGAGCCCATACATCGTTCGAATGATGGAAACATATCATGGAAGTGATCACATGTCCAAAAAATCATTTTTTAAATAAGGTAAAGCTTTGATATATTAAATTCAATTTTTAAGCATTTGTATCCTCTAAATTTTGTAATTTCTACTATAGAATAACTCTAGAATAGGATGCCGTGCCATTCCCTCATAGTCTCATGACCTAAGTCAAGTTATCTTAGATACACTGTTACTATGCTACGAATGAATCATCTAACGGCAACACAACGCCCTCATCTTTAAAGGTCTCCAAGGCAGTCATTGTCGATTCGAGCACAAAATTGGGATGCCAAATGATTAACACATGTATCCTGTTATCGAAGTAAGTTTCTTCGCTAAATTTTCAATATACAACATAATATCGTTTGTACATTTTGTGTTGTATTTTCCAGATGTTATTTAATCATCAGAACGCAGCCACTTTATAGACTAACAATGGATCGATAATAATAATAGTCAACGCAGTGCTACATATCATCGCTTAATCCATTAGCTTACAAGCATCAACTTCAAAAGCACCAACCGCTGGATACCTATCTATAGATCCTATAAGGTGGAAAATAACAAAACCATCAACTTTAACAAAGTGTTACAAAATCAGCCACGAAACCACAAACGTGTTCTCTCTTAAATGTAAATAGAAATAATTGTTTATCCAATCAAGTTACCAGAAACTAGAACGTCTACCACTCGTTTTAGATTAACGTTTACCTGTATATAAATCCGAAGAATCAATAACTTCTTAACTACAAATTACTTCCAATACCAGTGCATAGCCTAACCTAAAGCATACGCAATTTAATAAGCGACACAAAGTATTTGCTAATCAAAAGACTGTTATATCCACCTACTCACCAACCTGTTCATTAATAAAACTGTTGATGGGAAATTTAAATAAACAATCAAATTTAAAATACTTTTCTGTACTTGTTTGTTTTTATTTAAAAGATAAAACTTATTGAGATAGATAATATTGATGTTGATCAAAGTGATAAGACGTATTTAGTTGCTGTTGATATTTTATTGAAGAATAAAAGGATAAGTATTGTTATACCGGGAATAATTTTTAGCTAAATCTGAAGAGATTTTAATTCTCTACAAGATAAGCTAATTGCTTATATGAATTTCGAATCGGATTAAAAGTTATTATAAATTTAATTTGTGAATTTTATAATTATTGAAACGGTTTATTGAACGATTGCAGAAGTATGAAGTGTGAGTGAAAAACAAAAGAAAACAAAGAAGAAAGAGTTTTACATTACAAAAACATACAACGATACAACATACAAAACATAATACTAAATAAATAAACATGAGTGTTATTGGCATCTGCGGTGAGTGCCAAAAGACGAACCGTAATAAGACGGACTTAGTGATGGTGGCATGCAGAGGGGGGTGTGGAAGTGTGTTTCATGCCAAGTGTATAAACCTAGCTGAGTACGACATTTCCAAAACAAATGCTAATAAACCATTTTTAGTTATATTATGTGAAACTTGTCGCGAAAATTAATTTCTTTTAGGCATATTGAAGAGACTATAAAGAAAATAAAAGACAATTTTGAGGAGCTGGGATTAAAGTTCGATAGAGTGATAAACAGTGAAATTAAAGTGGCCAGTGAAAATAAAATCATACAAGAAATGAAAAAATCAATTGATGAAAGTTTAAAAAATGAAAAGAAAACGTATGCAAGTGAAGTAAAAAAAGGTGCTATTTTAATTCAACCAAAGGAGCATCAAAATTCGGAGAAAACCAAATCTGAAGTAAAATTAAATGTTAATCCGGGTAATTCTGCATTACAAATATCGGGAATTAAAAAAGTGAATAAAGGAGCGATTGTTGTATCATGTGATAACATTGAATCAGTGAATAGAATGAAAGAAAAAGTGGAAGAAAGCTTGGGAAGAAATTATGATGTGAATGTTTTAAAAAGGAATAACCCAAGAATTAAAATTTGCAATCTATCAGAGAAATTGGAGGAGGGTATACTAATTAGTTCATTAAAACAACAGAATGTAATCCTTAAAGATGTGAATTTAGTATATAAAGCAATGTGGGTAAATAAAAATAAGAAATCTTTTAGTGCGGTGATTGAGCTTGATAATAAGAGCTTTAATGAGGTATTGAAAGTCGGTAAACTAAGTGTTGGATGGGACAAATGTTTTGTACAGGAGTCATTGCATGTTAAAAGTTGCTTCAAATGTTTGGGATTTAACCATAATAGCAAAGATTGTAAGATAGAAAACAAGTTATGTTCTAAATGTGGTGGATGTCATATTGGATCTGAATGCCAAGCTGAGTGTCTTAGCTGTGTGAATTGTGTACGAATGAACAGTGAGTTGAATTTAAAGCTAAATACAAATCATGGTGCGTTTGACAATGTATGTGAAGTGTATCAGCGTAGACTTAAAGTTGAAAAGGGGAAGTATTTGTAGCAAACAAGACAAATCTCTGAAGCCATAATATATTATTATTTAAATATACAAAGTTTGTTGGCTAACAAAAGTGAAGTTGAAATTTTAATACAAAATTATCATCCTGATTTTTTAATGTTGACAGAAACTTGTATAACAGATAAAATTGAGGAATCAGAAATAAGTATTGTTGGCTATAAGCATTTTATATGTACTTCACACTCTAGACACACTGGGGGAGTATTATTATATGTGAAAAAGGGTATACGTTTTAAATTGGTGGACATTTCAAAATTTCAAAACTCTGTCTGGATTTTAAAATTGTATGTGTGGTTAAGTAAAGAAAAATGGACTTTAGTAGTGTTGTATAGATCGCCTAGTTCTTCAGAAGCGGGTTTATTAAATTATTTGTCCGATTGGATTTATCATTCTTTGGAAAATGATGATAACATTTTGATGTCCGGTGATTTTAATATAGATTTATTAAGCCAGGACCGTAATGCAAAAAAAGTACTGGAAGCTTTTGCTGACCAAGGTCTTGTCCAATTAGTGAATCAACCTACTAGAATCACTGAAGTCTCATCAACATTGATTGACTACATCATTACAAATAGGGAACTAAAATCGAAAGTTAAAATCGCTATAAATTCACATGACAAAATATCCGACCATGGAACTATTAGAGTTTAAGTGCAAGTAAAAAATAAATCGGTTATAAAAATTGATAAATATAAATCTATTCGTTATAATAAGGAGCTTTTTGATTTTTTTTTCTAAATAAAGAGAGGTTTCCAGACATATACTTTGAAGAAGATATAAATTTGTTATCGAATATTTTTTGTGAAAAGATAAACACCTGTTGTGAAGCTTTAGCAGTTCAAAAAATAGTGACACAAACAACAGATAATTCGTGGTTCAATTCCCATTTACGTAAACTAAAAAAGGCAAAAGTTAAAGCTTACAATAATGCGGTTTTTAATAACACAGTGGAAAATTGGTCAAAATATAAATTTATTCGCAATAAGTACAAAAGTGAAATAAGGGCTACTAAGAACAGCTACATAACGTCTAAAATTATAGCTAAATCTGGCAATCAGATAGAAATGTGGAAAACTCTTAAAAATATTGTCTTAAAAAAATCGAAATCAAATAGAAACAGTCAGTAATTGTTCCTGTAGAAAAGGTCAACAATACGAATAAATGTGAAGAATTTAGGACGGTGAATATGTTACCTACGTGCGAAAAAATACTTGAAAAGTTTGTTGCAGATCAGTTTCAGTCCTATTTAGAGGACAATAATATTTTGATCAAAGAACAGTCTGGCTTTCGAAAAGGACATTCATGTGAAACTGCGATAAATTGTGTTGTGTGGAAGTGGAAGAGACAAATTGACTGTGGAAAATCAGTGATAGCTGTATTTTTAGATTTGAAACGTTCATTTGAAACTATTGATAGAATAATCTTATTGAAAAAGTTGTGTTTGTATGGCGTTCGTGGTCGAGAATGGAAATGGTTTAAATCTTATTTAGCTGATCGAAGCCAGAGAACGAAAGTAAATGAAGAAATGTCGAAAGCAGTTAATAATGAACTAGGAGTTCCCCAAGGTTCAGTGTTGGGAGTTTTTCTTTTTCTTTTATAATTAATGACTTTAAAAAGTGCTTAAAGCATTGCAGTATAAAACTTTTTGCGGATGATAGTCTAATTTATATTTGTGGAAATGATAGTGACATAATGTGTGAAAGATTGAATGAGGATTTAAAAAGTGTGGATAATTGGTTGAAAATGAACAAATTGAAAGTGAATGTTGGTAAAACTAAGTGCATGAAATTCAGAGTGGATAATGAAATTAATGTGTGTATGGATAATGTCTCAATCGATGCAGTTCAAAGTTTAAAATATCTAGGTGTAATAATAGACGAAAAGCTAAATTTTAAGGAGCCCGCAAGTCATGTTTGCGCAAAAATTTCAAAAAAAAAGTTTACTTCTTAAAGAGAATACGAAGGCATCTGACATTTGATACTTCTATTCTCTTGTATAATTCTCTTGTGTTGCCGCACTTTAATTATTGCTTAACTTTACTATTCGGTTGTAATGCTGATGACAAATTAAGACTACAAAGATAGCAGAATAAGGGAATAAGAGTCATATTAAAGCTGAACTTGTACACACCGATTCGTGCTATGTTGGATTGTCTTCATTGGATGAATGTAAAACAAAAACTGACTTACGATGCTATGGTTTTTATTTTTAAAATGCGTAAGGGAATGCTCCCAGAATATATTTGTGATGGAATCCTGGAAGTTTCTCAAGCCCAGCCATACAACTTGAGGAATAACAACAATTTAAGACCAGAGAGATGTCGCCTTAGAAGTACACAACATACGGTATTATTTGACGGCATCAACTATTTTAATAACCTTTCCAGTGACATAAAAAATGAAAACATAATACATCAATTTAAGAAGAAACTAAGCCTTTTTATAAAAAGAAATATCATTTAGTGATAAATACAAAATAAATAGATCAATTTTGTTATACTTCGTGATCGTTATTTTAAAGTTATTTTTAACTAATAATTGTGTCTCTTTTCCTATCTAGGGCAAAGTATAGAGCCTAATCTTTTGCAATGCAAAGATAGGTACTCTTGGCTTACGCCAGGATGGTATGCAGAAACTCTATTATTATTATTATTATTATAAATGATCCAACCTAATCTCCATCTCTAATGCTCCGTATGTTCGGCGTTGTATCTGTTTTATCTACGTCAACATCGTTTTGAGCAGCTTTATATACATCGTTTTGAGCAGCTTTATTGTGTGGAATCGCCGTTTCATTTGTATAAGCGGGTGCTACCTTGTAGTTTTTTTTTATGAAGGCATATTTTCTTGGGCGAAATTCACTACGATGGTAGGTACTCGGTTTACTATAATCGTTGTAGTTCTACGATTGAAAGAAGTCATGAGAATTAAGAATGTTCTTTATATTTTACTCACCATTATGTTTTTATTCGTTCATCAAAAAAATATCTCAAAAATATCTTTGGTCAGCGTAACTTGGTCTTCACATTCCATTATTTTTCTGCTAGTTCAAGCGAATCGTTGAATGAATCGAGTGATGTGTCCGATTGGAGAAGAAACAAACATGTATTGTTTGAGAAGTACCTAAGGACAGCGTCTACTCTTCTTCAATGGTCTGTCATGACTGTAGTTGTGTTGTTGCTAATTGTGTTCACTTCTTTGTTTGATAAGGGTGTATTCGATCTTAGCCATCAACCAGATTGATTGCCTTACAGGTGCGGGTGAGTCGGAGCGGCGCATGACTCCTGTAGCTATGTGGACTCAAATGAAATCTACATGGATTTTTTGTTAGGTATGATATGGTTCCAGAGGCAAAACAGACCAGTCTTCCACATCGACGACAGTGTTTACTCTTATTAGTATAGAATTAATCAACATCTGCAAGTACCATTATAGTAAGCAAATTAAAATAAACATTTTAAGATAAAACACTTTGTACTATCCTAGACAACCTCAATAAAAATAGTCTATTATCAAAAAAGCCTTTAACTCTTCCGAACGCCTGAATTACAATTCTCCATCAGATTATGAAGGGTCCATACTGATTATCCGTTTGTACAAAATCAAACAACAAAGTCATTTGTTTTCAAAGTTATTTTTATTAATAGAAAATGGACTGAGGTCCATCAACATCCAAATTATTCGAATTCATTTGGGTTACATCGATTGCTGGTATATTTCACAATTCATATGGAAAGTCCATTGACTCCGTTGTACCAATTTATACATGTACTTAAGCGGTTGTGGCATTACATTTTGAAAGTGGTTCTGTACGTTTTTTTGTATAATGTATATTTGTATGAATTTAAATTCTATTTTGATTTATTAATATAATAAAAAACTATGCAACTTTAATTAAGTTTTTAAAGAATATAATTGCCGTGTGTACGTTATTTCTTTTTATAAAGGAACGAACTTGGAAACAGTAAAATGTGGTATTGAATAAATTTAAAAAAAAAACTAAACTATATTCTGGGGGGCCCTCAAGTGCGTAATCTCAGATAGCGTCTCATTGTGTATACCGCCGAAGAGAATTAATTCTCCTTTGATTTGTTGCTCGGCTACAAGGGCTCTCCTCGAATTCCGTATGGCATTCATTTGTTCCTCCATTTGACGAATCCGTTCATGATGGTCCTTCGAGAGGCTACGCGAGCGATTTGAGACGTTAAATCCTGCAATGCGAAATGGGTCCTGCAAAATAAAGACTTAAGTTACTTTCGTCGTGCAAATGCAAGTAGTACCTACCTCAAAAAGATCATCAAATCGCTTTGGTAATCGCGGTTCGTAGTCACGACATCGGAGTTTCAAATTTCTCTGCAAACTGTTGGCCGCTTATATATCATTTGGATTATTGGCAGGTGGTGCGAGCGGGGCCAGTTAAACTGAATCATTATCATTGCGAACGGCTCTTAATTGTGGACGGTTGTGATTTCTTTCTTAGGAAACAGACAAAATGTTATTGTTGTTGTGTTGATGGTTATTGTTCAAGCCAACTCACCTTCTATTCATGCGCATATCATCGACAATTCCAAAGTTATCCAAATGATTAAGTTCACCTGCACGTCCCACTTTTTCTTTCTAATCGGTACTATTTTACACCTCCTTAGACATATCCAAGAGCCATGAGTCCGTATACATGCTATTTGGTCCGCCACAACCTCCGACAATCAACAGACGATCGTTTTCCAAATCAATTTGAAACTGTCCATACCTTGGTGGTGGTTTGTGTTGCCTGCGATTTGTGGGGGCAGACCATGTCAACAAGTTTAGGTCCAGGCAGTCGCCGGTGGTGAAGAATCGCTATCCATAACACAAAAAAAGAAATTTTCAAACGAATGAAAACAATTATTGTTGACAAATATATTTGTGATGTCAAATAGATGTCAAAGACAGCTGATTCTTTCTGAAGTTTGTTCACACATACTACGATAAACTTCGAATTCGGAGTCGCACTCGCACTCGCACTCGATGTGGTAAGGAATCGCTACCCTGGTGTGCTTTCCATCACTCTCACTTCTCAGTAGGTAAACCAAATGTCAAAAAATAGCCACTGGATAAATTTTAGCTAGTTTTTGAGCAGGTTAACATTTTGAAATCTCTATTCACCACACTAATGTCAACAATTATCCACTGGCTAAAATTTTAACGCAATTGGCCCACGGCCTTAGGCTAATTTTTAAATTTGGTATACCTACTGAGGAGTGAGAAAGATGGAAAGCACACCAGTGCTCACATGTGTGGGAAAATAGTCATAATTCGGATTTTAATAAAAAGCTAAGAATGTGTATTTCATATCAGAAAATGTTAACAAAGTTGTAACATTAGCTAAAATTGGGTTTTTGAAAGAGGATAGTTACTAAAATGGTATGACTACATTTATTTCGGTATATTTTGTATGCGAAAATATGTTTAACTTGAAGAAGTAAAATTGATATCCTTAATCATGAACACAAAATGTACAACAATTATGTTTTACTGTCAATAATTAATAACTAAGGTTTTTTGTATGATTTCTCTGAATTCGGTATTTTTGTATTACAAGAATATATATAGAAAGGAAATTTGTTCCAATTCTTTTGGGAAATAATTGAAATTAGTATTTCAATAATATCCCATTTAATCCAACTGACACAGCAAAAAGCCAAATTTTGTTTACCCCAGCTGAAATGTCAAAAATTAGCCGGTGGATAAAATTTAACCCATTTTTTAACGCAATTGGCACACGGCCTAGTTATAATATTTTTATTTGATTTTTTTTTCAACATGGCAATGCTGCGTACATCACTTCAGTAGAAAACAAAAAAACAGATGTGTCAAACAACAACAATTTGTGTGGAAATTTAACCAACAAATTGCATTTTTCTTTTGATCAGAACTTATGGAACAAATTTACTTTAGAAAAAATGCCTTTTTTCACTTTTTTTGTTTTATTCCACTCACTATTTTATGCTGATAATTTAGCAATTTTTTAAAATCGTCGGTCTCAATTAGTTTAAAAGTTATTCAACAATCAAAATTCGAAAAATCCCTATAGAAATCAACCACTTTTTGACATTTCACACGTACCTGAATGATAAATACGAAGAATATTCCAGTGCAGCATTGCCAGATAAAAAAAATTGAAATGATAAATAAAAATTCCCAAAATAAAAAAATATGTAAAAATATATATATGAGTATGTGAAGTTGTCTGGCAGGAGCCTTAATCAACAGTTTTTTCGTTATTAGTACCCTGGGTGGCCCGCTTCGCGGGAAAAAGGGATTGCAACTCTCTTTCTGGAGACAGCCCACGCTCACGCAACTTCGTTGCTCCGCTCAGGGTATATAAAGTCGTCAGGCAGGCGCCTTAGTCAACTGTTTTTTAAAGTTATAATATTTTTATTTTATATGTTTTTTTTGAACATGGCAATGCCGCGTTAACCACTGAAGTAAAAAAAAAACAGAAATGTCAAACAACAACAATTTGTATGGAAATATAACCCAAAAAGTGAAATTTTGTCAGAAGCATAACTTTTAAACTAAATGTGAGCGACAATTTTTAAAAACGGATAAATAATCAGCACGTAAAGACGAATCGTTTAAGCTAAAAGTGAAAAAAGTTTTTGCTAAAGTAAATTTATGCCAAGTCAGCTGTCACCTGACACTTGACAGTCCAATCAAAATAATGTGAGAAAAATACAACTTGATATCTAATTTCTTCATCTCTTATTATTTAAAACGAAACATTTACTTAAAATGTTAAAACAAGTTCGTTATATACCAATGAAATGCATCCACGAAGCCACCTGTGATTTTTCGTAAGTTTGGAAGTGTGTCATAAACTTAAAACAACATAAATCACTTATATAACATCCATCATCCCCACAAAAAAAGCAACATTGGAATGAATAGTAGGAAGCAAATAAATATTGTTTTATAATTAATTAAATCGACATGTTTTAGAATTATGCTTTATTTGTGCAAGTCACACTCGTACTTCATGCATGGGAAGCGTGTACAAGGCTAGCGCTAGACGCCCTTGGACTACTATGGTTCGTTGGATCATTGTTTGATCTATGTGTTTAATAATTTCAGATCTTCACAGCACGAAAGACTGAGATCATATTTTACAATCGCCGATATAACAAACAGAAATAAGGAGTATGTCAAGAAGGAATTGCTGGGGTAAGTGCTATTATTTCTAAAATAAGGTTTTGGAAAATACATTTGAAAATTGATATTGCAAGTCAGTCTGATAAAATAAGTTTTATTTGCCATTGAACTGTTATCAATTCGTAATCATATCTCATTTTAGTTACTCTATGGACGAGATGTACGAAGTTGTAGCCGATGTAAAGAACTACTACCAATTCGTGCCGTATGTAAAGAAATCTCATGTTCACAGCCAAAGGGCAAACGGATTTCGTGCGGATTTGATTATCGGTTTTCCGCCACTCAACGAAAAATATACTTCCCATGTGACGCTTGATGCACCAAAAGTTGTGCAATCGGTCTGCAAGGATGGACGACTGTTCAACTATTTACTCAACGAGTGGCGTTTCAGCCCAGGCTTAAAGGATATCCCCCAGTCATGTGTTCTCGACTTTAAAGTCTCGTTTGAGTTCAAGTCATTGTTACACAGCAATATTGCGAATTTGTTTTTCGATTTAATCTGTGAGCAAATGGAAAACGCCTTTCAGACTGAGGCAAAGAGAAGATTTGGCTCACCGTCGATAAGGAGTCATATACTCTCGTCAATGCGAACATGACAAAGCCGTAGATAGGATGGTTACTAGATTTTATTTATTTTTTTACTTTTGTATACTGATCACAAGAAATATACTAGTTGTAATTTAAATTTACAATATTTTCCATTGACATTGTTTAGAATGATATTTATTTGTATGTGAGTGTATATTTATTTTGTAGGTAAGTGGCCATCATTGTTGTAAATAAAACACCACTCATTAACAAACAGATGTCTAATGTATTCGTTTTCGCTCGGGTGTATAGAAACAGTGTCCTTCGATTGTAGACGAGGGCAGACACTGAGCGCATTAACTTGAAGAATGCCCAGTCGTTTGACTACAAATCAACTCTACGTAGTTTACCTCCCAGTGATAACGATCGGATAGTCCAAACGGATTTGACTTACTAAACATACGTGTAAGAGTTAATAACAACATTGAACATGGGGTTGGTCGCCGAGATTGGGGGTTTGGCTTTGGGCTTACTGCCTACTAACGGAAAAAAACATGTTACGAAACAACCAATATAGCCTCGGAATGGACTGAATATAATGTTGAACATTATGCCAAACGGAGACAGCACAACGATGTTAATATCATCGAACATTGAACAGAAAAGGCGCAACCGAACTAGCGGCAGCCCTAAGCTGCTACGAAGCAGATATTACTAGTATATGTCATTGTATTGCACTCACACTTTGATTTAAGGTTGAACTGGCGATGATGTGGCCACTGCATCCAGGTTCTTTCTTGTTGGTGTGGTGGAAATCACTATGTTAAAATTACTGGTATTTATACATAAATTATTGAATTTCTCCCTATACAATTCCCTTGATTGAATTTTAGAATATATATATTGTTATGCCTCCGGGCTATACACCTATTTTAATAAAAGACGTTGTCTTCAGGCGGGCTGTTGTATTTTCCTGGGTTGAGGGAAACCGGTATTTCCTTTAGACACACTTGGTGGAATAATTTGGATTTTAAGTTGAACTAACTAACCCTTCAGCAAAGATCGAACAGCAAAACACACGAGCAATGAATGTTCAGCGAAGATCGAACAGTATTTAAAACCACAATTTAAAATAACACTTACAATCAAATTTAATGATAAGTTTTATTTATCTTGATGTTCGTTTGCACAGTCGTCTCATACAACTCGCCGATTTTTCGTTTCTATTATTTATTTTGAATATTTGCAACTTTATATTTATCTATATTAATCTATCAGTGGTCCCCATTCCGAGATTTCGAAATCTCGCATTTGGATTTTAAGTTTAACTAACTAAGACTTCAGCAAAGATCGAACAGCACAACACATGAGCAAAGAAAGTTCAGCGAAGATCGAACAGTATTTGAAACCACAATTTGAAATAATATTCACAATCAAATTTAGCTTAGTCAATTAAGCCATGTCTGTCTGTCCGTCCGTCCGTCCGACCGTCTGTGTGTCACCAATTTTTGGGTCTTAAATTTTGAGCTAGAGTGTTGAAATTTGGTATATAGACTCTCTGGCCGACGAAGCAAAACAAGTGTAAAAATTTTTGAAATCCGCCCACTGCCACGCCCCCTTTTAGAAAAACGTAGTTTAAAGCCAAACCGTAAGGAATTTCAAAAAAGTGTCTGAAGAGCATATTTAGACAATCCTTATATCTTTATTTCGTCCATACAAAGTTTTTTGCCACGCCCACTTTTGGGGGCGTTTTTAGTAAAAAACGTTTTTTGTCCAAATTTTAAAACTTTCGAACAAATTTTTGATGCAAATACTTCCGCAATGGTAATTAAACATTTTGTCCGTAGATCATTATCACCTACGCTCACATTTCGGGGCGTTTTCTTACAAAAACCATTTGTATACCCCATCCCAAGGTATTAGCAATAGAAATGCGTTGTTTTTTGTCGAACCACAAAAGATTTTGATGAACTGTCTGAGCAATATATTGTGACAATGTCATTTTCTGTATTTCATCGCCATAAGGCCTATATTTTGAGGATATTAATTTTAAGGATGGGATGGGATAGGGTATTCAACGATGCGCACAGCGGATTGTAGCCTCTCATATGTTTATACCCTATCCCATAGGGGGGTATATTAGTTTTGACATTAAGTTTGTAACATAGAGAAATAATTTCGATACATATACCTCAAAGTATATGGATCGATTAAGAATCGCTAGCTGAGTCGATTAAGCCATGTCTGTCTGTCTGTCCGTCCGTCCGTCCATCCGTCTGTGTGTCACCGATTTTTGGGCCTTAAATTTTGAGCTAGAGTGTTGAAATTTGGTATATAGACTCTCTGGCCGACGAAGCAGAACAAGTGTAAAAATTTTTGAAATCCGCCCACTGCCACGCCCCCTTCTAGAAAAACGTAGTTTAAAGCCAAACCGTAAGGAATTTCAAAAAAGTGTCTGAGCAGCATATTTAGACAATCCTAATATCTATATTTCGTTCATACAAAGTTTTTCGCCACGCCCACTTTTTGGGGGCGTTTTTAGTAAAAAAAATTGTATGCAAATACTTCCGCAATGGTAATATAAAGATTTTGTCCATAGATCATTTTCACCTACGCCCACATTTTGGGGGCGTTTTCTTACAAAAAGCATTTGTATACCCCATCCCAAGGCATTACCAATAGAAATACGTTGTTTTTTGTCGAACCACAAAAGATTTTGATAAACTGTCTGAGCAATATATTGTGACAATGTCATTTTCTGTATTTCATCGCCATAAGGCCTATATTTTGAGGATATTAATTTTAAGGATGGGGTGGGATAGCGTATTCAACGATCCGCACAGCGGGTTGTAGCCTCTCATATGTTTTTTTTATACCCTATCCCATAGGGGTTTATTAGTTTTGATACTTAGTTTGTAACATAGAGAAAAAATTTAGCTACATATACCTCAAAGTATATGGATCGACTCAGAATCGCTAGCTGAGTCGATTAAGCAATGTCTGTCTGTCCGTCCGTCCGTCCGTCTGTCTGTTCGTCACCGATTTTTGGGTCTTAAATTTTGAGCTAGGATAATGAAATTTGGTACATAGGATCCTTGTCCGTGCCACCAGAACAAGTGTAAAAATTTTTGAAATCCGCCCACTGCCACGCCCCCTTTTTAAGAAAACGTATTTTTTGGCCAAACCGTAAAAAAATTAAAAAAGTGTCTGAGGAGCATTTTTAGAGAATCGTAATATCTATATTTCGTCAATATAAAGTTTTTTTCCACGCCCACTTTTTAAGTCGTTTTTTATAAAAAATGTTTTTTGGTCAAATTTTAAAATTTTCGAAAAAAAATTTGATGCACAATCTTTGGCAGTATTAATACCAACATTTCGTCAATAGACCATTTTTACCCACGCCCACTTTTTGGGGGCGTTTTCTTACAAAAACCATTTGTATGCCCTACCCCAAGGCATATGCAATGAAAAACGTTGTTTTTTGTCGAACCATAAAAGAATTTGATAAACCTTCGTAACAATATGTTGTAACAACGTCATTTTTAATACTTTATGACCATAAAGATCATATTTTGGGGATATTAATTTTAAGGATGGGATGGGATAGGGTATTAAACGATCCGCATAGCGGATTGTAGCCTTCCCATATGTTTATACCCTATCCCATAGGGGTATATTAGCTTTGATACATAGTTTGTAACATAAACATATGAGACGGCTAAAATCCACTGTGCGGATCGTTGAATACCCTATCCCATCCCATCTGTAAAACTAATATCCCCAAAAAGTGGACATGGCTTAAAACACGATAGGGATTTAAATATAGAACATATGAGAAGGCTACAATCCACTGTGCGGATCGTTGAATACCCTATCCCATCCTATCTGTAAAACTAAAATCCCCTAAAAGTGGACATGGCTAAAAACACGATGTTGATAAATAAAGAAAATGACATGGTGACAGCAAATTCTTCAGACTGCTTATAAAAAACTTTTACGGTTCTACAAAAGACAAGACAAGGTTTTCTCCTGCATATGTTATGGGGTAGGGTTTAAAAATGTTTTTTTATATAAAAACGCCCCCAAAAAGTGGGCGTGGGTTAAAATGGTCTATTGACGAAATGTTCATATTTATATTACTAATGATACTGCATCAAAAGTTTTTTTAGAAAATTTAAAAATTTGACCGAAAAAGGTTTTTTATTAAAAACCCCCCCAAAAAGTGGGCGTGGCAAAAAACTTTATATAAACGAAATACAGATATTCAGATTGTCTAAATATGTTGTTCAGAAAGTTTTTCAAAATTCCTCATGGTTTGGCCAAAAAATACGTTTTTCTAAAAAGGGGGCGTGGCAGTGGGCGGATTTCAAAAAATTTTACACATGTTCTGCTGGGAACAACAAAGAGCTCGTGTACCAAATTTCATCCTTCGGACGGACGGACAGACATGGCTAAATCGTCTCAGCTATCGATTCTGAGTCGATCCATATACTTTGAGGTATATGTAGCTAAATTATTTCTCTATGTTGCAAACTATGTATCAAAACTAATATACCCCTATGGGATAGGGTATAAAAATGACATTGTCAGAACAAATTTTACGGTTCTACAAAAGACAAGGTTTTTCCCCTGCATATGTTATCGGGTAGTGTATAAAAATGGTTTTTATATAACATTTTTTTCGAAAATTTTAAAATTTGACCGAAAAACGTTTTTTATTAAAAACGCCCCCAAAAAATGGGCGTGGCAAAAAACTTTATACTGACGAAATATAGATAATTCGATTCTATAAATATGCTGCTCGGACACTTTTTTTTAAAATTCTTTACGGTTTGGCCAAAAAAAAACGTTTTCCTAAAAAGGGGGCGTGGCAATGGGCGGATTTTAAAAATTTTTAAAATTGTTCTGGTAACTCGGACAAGGATCGTATGTACCAAATTTCATTATCCTAGCACAAAAGACGGACGGACGGACAGACAGACATGGCTAATTCGACTCAGCTAGCGATTCTAGCAAAATTATTTCTCTATGTTACAAACTATGTATCAAAACTAATATACCCCTATGGGATAGGGTATAAAGAAATAATTTTGCTACATATACCTCAAAGTATATGGATCGACTCAGATTCGCTAGCTGAGTCGAATAAGCCATGTCTGTCTGTCCGTCTGTCTGTTCGTCACCGATTTTTGGGCCTTATATTTTGAGCTAGAATAATGAAATTTGGTATATAGGATACTTGTCCGAGTCACCAGAACAAGTGTAAACATTTTTAAAATCCGCATACTGCCACGCCCCCTTTTAGAAAAACGTAGTTTTAAGCCAAACCGTAAGGAATTTAAAAAAAGTGAGTTTGCAACATATTTAGACAATCCTAATATCTATATTTCGTCCATACAAAGTTTTTTGCCACGCCTACTTTTTGGGGGCGTTTTTAGTAAAAAACGCTTTTTGTCCAAATTTTAAAAAAATCGAAGATGCAAATGCTTCCGTAATGATAAAATAAACATTTTGTCTATATATCATTTTCACCTACACCCACTTTTAGGGGGCGTTTTCTTACAAAAACCATTTGTATGCCTTACCCCAAGGCATATGCAATAGAAAAACGTTGTTTTTTGTCGAACCACAAACGATTTTGATAAACTGTCTGAGCAATATATTGTGACAATGTCATTTTCTGTATTTCATCGCCATAAAGCCTATGTTTATACCCTATCCCATAGGGGGGTATATTAGTTTTGATACTTAGTTTGTAACACAGAGAAATAATTTTGCAACATATACCTCAAAGTATATGGATCGACTCAGAATAACTAGCTGAGTCGAATTAGCCATGTCTGTCTGTCCGTCCGTCCGTCCGTCTGTCTGTTCGTCACCGATTTTTGGGCCTTAAATTTTGAGCTAGGATAATGAAATTTGGTATATAGGATCCTTGGCCGAGTCACCAGAACAAGTGTAAAAATTTTTGAAATCCGCCCACTGCCACGCCCCCTTTTAAGAAAAAATCAGTTTTTGACCAAACCGTAAGGAATTTTAAAAAAGTTTCAGAACAGCATACTTAGACAATATTAATATCTATATTTCGTCCATATAAAGTTTTTTGCCACGCCCACTTTTTGGGGGCGTTTTCTATAAAAAGCGCTTTTTGTCCAAATTTTAAAACTTTCGAAAAAAATTTTGATGCAAATACTTCCGAAATGGTAATATAAAGATTTTGTCCACAGATCATTTTCACCTACGCCCACATTTTGGGGGCGTTTTCTTACAAAAACCATTTGTATACCCCTTCCCAAGGCATTAGCACTAGAAATACGTTGTTTTTTGTCGAACCACAAAAGATTTTGAGAAACTGTCTGAGCAATATATTGTGACAATGTCATTTTCTGTATTTCATCGCCATAAGGCCTATATTTTGAGGATATTAATTTAAAGGATGGGATGGGATCGGGTATTCAACGATCCGCATAGCGGATTGTCGCCTCTCATATGTTTATACCCTATCCCATAGGGGTATATTAGTTTTGATACTTAGTTTGTAACATAGAGAAATAATTTTGCTACATATACCTCAAAGTATATGGATCGACTCAGAATCGCTAGCTGAGTCAATTAAGCCATGTCTGTCTGTCTGTCCGTCCGTCTGTACGTCACCGATTTTTAGGCCTTAAATTTTGAGCTAGGATAATGAAATTTGGTATATAGGATCCTCGTCCGTGCCACCAGAACAAGTGTAAAAATTTTTGAAATCCGCCTACTGCCACGCCCCCTTTTTAGGAAAACTTATTTTTTGGCCAAACCGTAAGGAATTTCAAAAAAAAGTCTGAGTAGCATATTTAGACAATCCTAATATCTATATTTCGTTCATTTAAAGTTTTTTGCCACGCCCACTTTTTGGGGGCGTTTTTAGTAAAAAACGCTTTTTGTCCAAATTTTAAAACTATCGAAAAAAATGTTGATGCAAATACTTCCGAAATGGTAATATAAACATTTTGTCCATAGATCATTTTCACCTACGCCCACATTTTGGGGGCGTTTTCTTACAAAAACCATTTGTATACCCCATCCCAAGGCATTAGCAATAGAAATACGTTGTTTTTTGTCGAACCACAAAAGATTTTGATGAACTGTCTGAGCAATATATTGTGACAATGTCATTTTCTGTATTTCATCGCCATAAGGCCTATATTTTGAGGATATTAAGTTAAAGGATGGGATGGGATAGGGTATTCAACGATCCGCATAGCGGATTGTAGCCTCTCATATGTTTTTTTGTGTAATTGTGGGTGGATTTTGGTTTTGTAATATCGTTGTGTTTAAATTTTTTGTAGGGTTCACTTTGGTAGAACACCCTTTTTTTACAAAGCGTACTATTATTTGTACTTATGTTAATTTTTTATTTAGCGTCTTATTTAAATGAACAAACAAATTAAGATTTTTCGACGACACACACGTTACTTTGCATAACCAACAAAATTACACTCACGGCACACACACAGTTTGCTGACGGTTACACCGGTAACACTCTTTCGCCGACGATAAATTTCCCCTTCAAAACACTTATTTCACTACGATAAATTAATTTTATTTTTACACGTTCTGTGTGATCTTTATTTTGTTTTTGTCTAATTTAGTTGATTTGGTTTTGAGCTCGACTTTGCGGTCACTTTAGCACTTGGAATACAATTAAAACCTTCATCAGTGACCCTAATATGCAGAACCCTTTTCTCGAATTTCTCTCCTTCTTCAGCAAACCTTTTAAAATCCCTTGCTGTCATCATTTTCTTATCGTTGATTATTTCCTCTCTCAAGCGCCACCTAGGAATTACTCTCTAGCTATTAAATATTTCCCTTGCTTGCAACGCCTGTCATTGAAATTTCCTCTGGGCAAATTTCGCAATGGGGTTAGCTGTCATAGTCATATTGATATCAACAATAGGAACAGATACGGGAGTGGGAGGTAAACAACAGACACACTTACTTACTTACTTAAGTGGGCTACAGTCCGGGATGAACCTGGGCCTCAACCAACATGCCTCTCCAATTAGCCCGTTCCTTAGTTAACTGCCTCCAGTTGCGCACTCCAAGTTGGTTGAGGTCGGTTTCTACTTGTGCGCGCCACATAAGGCGAGGTCTTCCACTACTGCGTCCGACGTCTGGCTGGGAATCGAAGACTCTGCGAGCCGGAGTATTGGTGTCCATTCTTTCTACATGTCCTAGCCAACTTAAACGTCCAATGCGGAGTTTTTTGACTAGGGGTATGTCACTGTACAGCTCTTATAGTTCGTGGTTGAATCTTCGTCTCCATAGCCCGTCAACGCAAACGGGACCGAAGATTTTCCGAAGAATTTTTCTCTCGAATCGAGCAAGGATTTCTTCATCCGCTTTTGATACGGTCCATGCTTCAGCGCCATAGGACAGGACTGGGATGATCAGGGTCTTATATAGGATCTCCTTAGTAGTTCGAGTGAGGGCTTTACTACTAAATTTCCTTCTTAGCCCGAAGAAACAGCGATTGGCAAGAGTAATTCTTCGTTTGATTTCTGACGAGATGTTGTTGTCAAAGTTAATAGCAGAGCCGAGGTAGACAAAGTCCCGTACTATCTCAAAGTTATATCTGTCAATGGTGACGTTCTGTCCAATTCGTCGATGTTGTGTGTCCTTTCGTGTTGACAGCATATACTCTGTCTTACCCTCATTTACTGCTAAACCAATTTTTGCCGCTTCCTTATACTAGCAAACGTGGCTATGACATCACGTTGAGTCCTACCAATGATGTCAATATCGTCGGCGTATGCTAGTAGTTGCCCCAATTTTTTGGAAAAGTGTGCCTCTGGTGTTGGCTAGGGAGTTTTGCACAATCCTCTCAAGTGAAGTGTCGGTGAAGTCGTTTCCGACTCTGATGGTGCAGCGAGAATACTCCATCGTCATCATACACAAACGGACGAGTTTGGGCGGTATACCAAAACTAGACATGGCTCTGTATAGTTCGTCTCTATAAATGCTGTCGTATGCGGCTTTGAAATCGATAAATAGGTGGTGGGTATCGATTTGGACTTCACGGGTTTTTTCCAGGATCTGCCGAAGTGTGAAAATTTGATCGATTGTGTACTTTCCTGGCCTAAAACCACACTGATAAGGGCCGATCAGGTTGTTGGTAAACGGTTTCAAGCGCTCACATATTACGGCAGATAGGATCTTGTAAGCGATGTTGAGTAGACTTATGCCTCTGTAGTTGGCGCAGTTCAGAGGGTCTCCTTTTTTGTGGATCGGGCAAACGAAGCTGAGGTTCCATTCTTCAGGCATGCTTTCAACCGACCAGATTTGGCTTATGAGTTGGTGGATGTTGCTTACCAAGTCATCTCCGCCAGCTTTATAAAGCTCAGCGGCAAGGCCGTCATTTCCGGCGGATTTATTAAGCTTGAGTTTAGATATAGCTATCCTCACTTCACTTAGGTCGGGTGGTTGGCTGTTTTCGCTGTCGTTGCCAATATTAAATGGTTCGTTCTGCCTGACAGCGGAATGTTGTTAGTCATCGCCGTTTAACAGTCTGCAGAAGTGGTTCTTCCATATCCTCAGCATCGACTGTGTCTCAACTACGATTCCTTGTTCAACTCGATAGGATTCTGTTCGAGCCTTGTAGCCTTGTCTTTGACGTTTTACACTTTGGTAAAACTTGCGAACATCGTTCCTGGAGTGGCACCTCTCTATATCCTCGATCGCGCGCTTTTCTTGCTCTTTTATACCCTATCCCATAGGGGTATATTAGTTTTGATACTTAGTTTGTAACATAGAGAAATAATTTAGCTACATATACCTCAAAGTATATGGATCGACTCAGAATCGCTAGCTGAGTCGAATTAGCCATGTCTGTCTGTCCGTCCGTCCGTCCGTCTGTCTGTTCGTCACCGATTTTTGGGCCTTAAATTTTGAGCTAGGATAATGAAATTTAGTATATAGGATCCTTCTTACAAAAACCATTTGTATACCCCATCCCAAGGCATTAGCAATAGAAATACGTTGTTTTTTGTCGAACCACAAAAGATTTTGAGAAACTGTCTGAGCAATATATTGTGACAATGTCATTTTCTGTATTTCATCGCCATAAGGCCTATATTTTGAGGATATTAATTTAAAGGATGGGATGGGATAGGGTATTCAACGATCCGCATAGCGGATTGTAGCCTCTCATATGTTTTCTTCTTTCTGAAAAGCCGATGTTCTTCCCTTCTTCTTTGCCTATAGAGCTCAATGGCAGCTCTCGTCTTCACCTGCAGCTTAGCCTTGTAGGCCTCGTTCTTGGCTGCGAGCATCTGTCGGCATTCCTCATCAAACCAGGGGTTTCTTGCTGGTGGCCGCGAGAAACCTAGCACATCAGTTGCGGCTGATCTAATGGCTTGTTGGCATCGTTGCCATTGTTCTTCGACATTAGATGCTGGTGGTATGTTGTGAGTCGAGAGGTTAAGGGATACGCGTTGCGCGAAGATCTTGGCGGTCTCTGGCGATTGCAGTCTTTCGACATTCAATTTTTTCACAGTATTTCTGTTTTTTGTGGCGTGGGGGATATCCGCATCCTTACTTTGGCTACAACAAGGTAGTGGTCCGAGTCGATGTTAGCCCCTCGGAATGTTCGGACATTCAAAATACTGGATTCGTGCCTCTTGTCTATCGCAATGTGATCAATTTGGTTGACTTTGCAACAACAGACACAAGTAAGTTCTATTTAAAGGAGATATTATTTATACATTAATTTTTCTTACAGGTGAACGTAACACTTCCTGGCACGTTTCTTCCATTCCTTGATAGTCTGTATCTTCATACGGTTGAAAGACGCACTCAACTTTTCTCTGAAGTAGCTCCAGTAAGTTAGCTTATTAACTAGTTTTGGACTTTGTTCTTTCATTATTATTTTATCGCCAAGTGTGAAAAGTATTGAAGAGTGATCTGACTGTAGGTCTGGCCCTTCTTCCACATTTATATTATTTGAGGACATATTTTTTGTTATAAAGAAGTCGACAAGATCTGGGATTTTATTCCTATCTGTTGGCCAGTAGGTAGGTTTTCCCGCCGAATGATATTGACTGCCACATTCTTTAATTGTTTCAAGTAAAGCTCTTCCCCTAGTATTCGTTAGTCTAGAACTCCAATACTTATTTTTGGCATTAAAATCTCCTACCGCAATAAATTTATTGTGAAATATATCTTGAAGACTTTTAAAGTCAATTTACTGTATTCTATAGCTAGGGGAACAGTATACTGATGTAACTGATAACTGCCCACTGTTCGTTTTTATTCTTAATGAGATCCCTTGAATCGCACGTGACTGGAATTTGGTTTCTATATGGTGTTCAATCTTGTTTTTGTGTGATATAGCTTATGTGCTTGCAGTTTAAACTCTATAGATAATTTTAAATGATTCTCTGAGATGAGGCATGTATCGATTTGGTTAATATCGAGTATTATTTGAATCTCTTCCTTGCGATTCTCGATACTATTAGCATTCCATTCAAGGATTTTTATTTTGTCATCAAGTTTCTCTTTTTGGTACAGCTCTTTTGTTGCTGCTCTGTCTCTCAAGAATAGGTTTTCTTTCTAGTATTGTTTTATTACATTTCTCCATGGAATCCATTCTGTTAAGGATTTGTCTCATTAGACCATTAAACCATTGATTTTTATACCCTATCCCATAGGGGTATATTAGTTTTGATACATAGTTTGTAACATAGAGAAATAATTTAGCTACATATACCTCAAAGTATATGGATCGACTCAGAATCGATAGCTGAGTCGATTTAGCCATGTCTGTCCGTCCGTCCGTACGTCCGTCCGTCCGTCCGTACGTCACCAGTTTTTGGGCCTTAAATTTTGAGCTAGAAGGATGAAATTTGGTACACATGCTCTCTGTTGCTCCCAGCAGAACAAGTGTAAAAATTTTTGAAATCCGCCCACTGCCACGCCCCCTTTTTAGAAAAACGTATTTTTTGGCCAAACCATAAGGAATTTTGAAAAACTTTCTGAACAACATATTTAGACAATCTGAATATCTGTATTTCTTCATATAAAGTTTTTTGCCACGCCCACTTTTTGGGGGCGTTTTTAATAAAAAACATATGAGAGGCGACAATCCGCTATGCGGATCGTTGAATACCCTATCCCATCCCATCCTTTAAATTAATATCCTCAAAATATAGGCCTTATGGCGATGAAATACAGAAAATGACATTGTCACAATATATTGCTCAGACAGTTTCTCAAAATCTTTTGTGGTTCGACAAAAAACAACGTATTTCTAGTGCTAATGCCTTGGGAAGGGGTATACAAATGGTTTTTGTAAGAAAACGCCCCCAAAATGTGGGCGTAGGTGAAAATGATCTATGGACAAAATCTTTATATTACCATTTCGGAAGTATTTGCATCAAAATTTTTTTCGAAAGTTTTAAAATTTGGACAAAAAGCGTTTTTTATAGAAAACGCCCCCAAAAAGTGGGCGTGGCAAAAAACTTTATATGGACGCTGTTCAGAAAATTTTAAAATTCCTTACGGTTTGGTCAAAAACTGAGTTTTTCTTAAAAGGGGGCGTGGCAGTGGGCGGATTTCAAAAATTTTTACACTTGTTCTGTAGGCAGAGACGAGGATCCTATATACCAAATTTCATTATCCTAGCTCAAAATTTAAGGCCTAAAAATCGGTGACGTACAGACGGATGGACGGACGGACGGACGGACGGACGGACAGACAGACATGGCTTAATCGACTCAGCTAGCGATTCTGAGTCGATCCATATACTTTGAGGTATATGTAGCAAAATTATTTCTCTATGTTACAAATTAAGTATCAAAACTAATATACCCCTATGGGATAGGGTATAAACATTTTTCGGTCAAATTTTAAAATTTTCGCAAAAACTTTTGATGCAGAATCATTAGTAGCATAAATATGAACATTTCGTCAATAGATTATTTCAACCCACGCCCACTTTTTGTGGGCGTTTTTATATAAAAACCATTTTTATACACTACCCCATAACATATGCAGGAGAAAACCTTGTCTTTTGTAGAACCGTCAAAGTTTTTTGTAAACAGTCTGAACAATTTGTTGTCACGATGTCATTTTCTTTATTTTATCCACATCGTGTTTTTAGCCATGTCCACTTTTTGGGGATTTTAGTTTTACAGATAGGATGGGATAGGGTATTCAACGATCCGCACAGTGGATTGTAGCCTTCTCATATGTTTTGTTATAAAGAAGTCGATAAGATCTGGAATTTTATTCCTATCTGTTGGCCAGTAGGTAGGTTTTCCCGCCGAATGATATTACTGCCACATTCTTTAATTGTTTCAAGTAAAGCTCTTCCTCTAGTATTCGTTAGTCTGGAACCCCAATACTTTTGGCATTAAAATCTCCCCCCGCAATAGATCTATTGTGAAATATATCTAGAAGACTTTTAAAGTCAATTTTCTGTTAAGGATTTGTCTCATTAGGGTTTCCATTGGTTTTATATTATTTTTTTCTGTTTTGTCAAGTGGTTTTCCTGCGGTTTTTGATGCTACTTGAGCATATGTTATTTTTGCACCCGCAGTTGGTTTTAATTTTGTGTCTTTTAAGACTTTTAACTCTTGGGCATTGATTTTTTTGGATGCTCTGTTGTAAGTCCTTTTTGACTTTAGTTGCATCCATATGTAGTCTGTTGTGAGGCTTCTTTTGACTCTTGTCTTTAGCATGTTGGATTTCTGTTGCAACTGTACATCCTCTATAGCTAACTGGATGATTTTCGTTGCAATTCGCACAGTTTAGTGGTTCATCTTTTTGTATACCCTATCCCATAGGGGTATATTAGTTTTGATACATAGTTTGTAACATAGAGAAATAATTTAGCTACATATACCTCAAAGTATATGGATCGACTCAGAATCGATAGCTGAGTCGATTTAGCCATGTCTTTCCGTCCGTCCGTCCGTACGTCACCAGTTTTTGGGCCTTAAATTTTGAGCTAGAAGGATGAAATTTGGTACACGTGCTCTTTGTTGCTCCCAGCAGAACAAGTGTAAAAATTTTTGAAATCCGCCCACTGCCACGCCCCCTTTTTAGAAAAAACGTATTTTTTGGCCAAACCATAAGGAATTTGGAAAAACTTTCTGAACAACATATTTAGACAATCTGAATATCTGTATTTCGTTTATATAAAGTTTTTTGCCACGCCCACTTTTTGGGGGCGTTTTTAATAAAAAACCTTTTTCGGTCAAATTTTCAAATTTTCTAAAAAACTTTTGATGCAGAATCATTAGTAATATAAATATGAACATTTCGTCAATAGACAATTTTAACCCACGCCCACTTTTTGGGGGCGTTTTTATATAAAAACCATTTTTATACCCTACCCCATAACATATGCAGGAGAAAACCTTGTCTATTGTAGAACCGTAAAAGTTTTTTATAAGCAGTCTGAAGAATTTGTTGTCACCATGTCATATTCTTTATTTTATCCACATCGTGTTTTTAGCCATGTCCACTTTTTGGGGATTTAAGTTTTACAGATAGGATGGGATAGGGTATTCAACGATCCGCACAGTGGATTGTAGCCTTCTTATATGTTTTTATACCCTATCCCATAGGGGGGTATATTAGTTTTGATACTTAGTTTGTAACATAGAGAAATAATTTTGCTACATATCCCTCAAAGTATATGGATCGACTCAGAATCGCTAGCTGAGTCGAATTAGCCATGTCTGTCTGTCCGTCCGTCCGTCCGTCCGTCCGTCCGTCTGTCTGTTCGTCAGCGGTTTTTGGGCCTTAAATTTTGAGCTAGGATAATGAAATTTGGTATATAGGATCCTCGTCCGTGCCACCAGAACAAGTGTAAAAATTTTTGAAATCCGCCTACTGCCACGCCCCCTTTTTAGGAAAACTTATTTTTTGGCCAAACCGTAAGGAATTTCAAAAAAAAGTCTGAGTAGCATATTTAGACAATCCTAATATCTATATTTCGTTCATTTAAAGTTTTTTGCCACGCCCACTTTTTGGGGGCGTTTTTAGTAAAAAACGATTTTGTCCAAATTTTAAAACTATCGAAAAAAATGTTGATGCAAATACTTCCGAAATGGTAATATAAACATTTTGTCCATAGATCATTTTCACCTACGCCCACATTTTGGGGGCGTTTTCTTACAAAAACCATTTGTATACCCCATCCCAAGGCATAAGCAATAGAAATACGTTGTTTTTTGTCGAACCACACAAGATTTTGAGAAACTGTCTGAGCAATATATTGTGACAATGTCATTTTCTGTATTTCATCGCCACAAGGCCTATATTTTGAGGATATTAAGTTAAAGGATGGGATGGGATAGGGTATTCAACGATCCGCATAGCGGATTGTAGCCTCTCATATGTTTTTTTGTGTAATTGTGGGTGGATTTTGGTTTTGTAATATCGTTGTGTTTAAATTTTTTGTAGGGTTCACTTTGGTAGAACACCCTTTTTTTACAAAGCGTACTATTATTTGTACTTATGTTAATTTTTTATTTAGCGTCTTATTTAAAAGAACAAACAAATTAAGATTTTTCGACGACACACACGTTACTTTGCACAACCAACAAAATTACACTCATGGCACACACACAGTTTGCTGACGGTTACACCGGTAACACTCTTTCGCCGACGATAAATTTCCCCTTCAAAACACTTATTTCACTACGATAAATTAATTTTATTTTTACACGTTCTGTGTGATCTTTATTTTGTTTTTGTCTAATTTAGTTGATTTGGTTTTGAGCTCGCCTTTGCGGTCACTTTAGCACTTGGAATACAATTAAAACCTTCATCAGTGACCCTAATATGCAGAACCCTTTTCTCGAATTTCTCTCCTTCTTCAGCAAACCTTCTAAAATCCCTTGCTGTCATCATTTTCATATCGTTGATTATTTCCTCTCTCAAGCGCCACCTAGGAATTACTCTCTAGCTATTAAATATTTCCCTTGCTTGCAACGCCTGTCATTGAAATTTCCTCTGGGCAAATTTCGCAATGGGGTTAGCTGTCATAGTCATATTGATATCAACAATAGGAACAGATACGGGAGAGGGAGGTAAACAACAGACACACTTACTTACTTACTTAAGTGGGCTACAGTCCGGGATGAACCTGGGCCTCAACCAACATGCCTCTCCAATTAGCCCGTTCCTTAGTTAACTGCCTCCAGTTGCGCACTCCAAGTTGGTTGAGGTCGGTTTCTACTTGTGCGCGCCACATAAGGCGAGGTCTTCCACTACTGCGTCCGACGTCTGGCTGGGAATCGAAGACTCTGCGAGCCGGAGTATTGGTGTCCATTCTTTCTACATGTCCTAGCCAACTTAAACGTCCAATGCGGAGTTTTTTGACTAGGGGTATGTCACTGTACAGCTCGTATAGTTCGTGGTTGAATCTTCGTCTCCATAGCCCGTCAACGCAAACGGGACCGAAGATTTTCCAAAGAATTTTTCTCTCGAATCGAGCAAGGATTTCTTCATCCGCTTTTGATAAGGTCCATGCTTCAGCGCCATAGGACAGGACTGGGATGATCAGGGTCTTATATAGGATCTCCTTAGTAGTTCGAGTGAGGGCTTTACTACTAAATTTCCTTCTTAGCCCGAAGAAACAGCGATTGGCAAGAGTAATTCTTCGTTTGATTTCTGACGAGATGTTGGTGTCAAAGTTAATAGCAGAGCCGAGGTAGACAAAGTCCCGTACTATCTCAAATTTATATCTGTCAATGGTGACGTTCTGTCCAATTCGTCGATGTTGTGTGTCCTTTCGTGTTGACAGCATATACTCTGTCTTACCCTCATTTACTGCTAAACCAATTTTTGCCGCTTCCTTATACTAGCAAACGTGGCTATGACATCACGTTGAGTCCTACCAATGATGTCAATATCGTCGGCGTATGCTAGTAGTTGCACCAATTTTTGGAAAATTGTGCCTCTGGTGTTGGCTAGGGAGTTTTGCACAATCCTCTCAAGTGAAGTGTCGGTGAAGTCGTTTCCGACTCTGATGGTGCAGCGAGAATACTCCATCGTCATCATACACAAACGGACGAGTTTGGGCGGTATACCAAAACTAGACATGGCTCTGTATAGTTCGTCTCTATAAATGCTGTCGTATGCGGCTTTGAAATCGATAAATAGGTGGTGGGTATCGATTTGGACTTCATGGGTTTTTTCCAGGATCTGCCGAAGTGTGAAAATTTGATCGATTGTGTACTTTCCTGGCCTAAAACCACACTGATAAGGGCCGATCAGGTTGTTGGTAAACGGTTTCAAGCGCTCACATATTACGGCAGATAGGATCTTGTAAGCGATGTTGAGTAGACTTATGCCTCTGTAGTTGGCGCAGTTCAGAGGGTCTCCTTTTTTGTGGATCGGGCAAACGAAGCTGAGGTTCCATTCTTCAGCCATGCTTTCAACCGACCAGATTTGGCTTATGAGTTGGTGGATGTTGCTTACCAAGTCATCTCCGCCAGCTTTATAAAGCTCAGCGGCAAGGCCGTCATTTCCGGCGGATTTATTAAGCTTGAGTTTAGATATAGCTATCCTCACTTCACTTAGGTCGGGTGGTTGGCTGTTTTCGCTGTCGTTGCCAATATTAAATGGTTCGTTCTGCCTGACAGCGGAATGTTGTTAGTCATCGCCGTTTAACAGTCTGCAGAAGTGGTTCTTCCATATCCTCAGCATCGACTGTGTCTCAACTACGATATTTCCTTGTTCAACTCGACAGGATTCTGTTCGAGCCTTGTAGCCTTGGCTTTGACGTTTTACACTTTGGTAAAACTTGCGAACATCGTTCCTGGAGTGGCACCTCTCTATATCCTCGATCGCGCGCTTTTCTTGCTCTTTTATACCCTATCCCATAGGGGTATATTAGTTTTGATACTTAGTTTGTAACATAGAGAAATAATTTAGCTACATATACCTCAAAGTATATGGATCGACTCAGAATCGCTAGCTGAGTCGAATTAGCCATGTCTGTCTGTCCGTCCGTCCGTCCGTCTGTCTGTTCGTCACCGATTTTTGGGCCTTAAATTTTGAGCTAGGATAATGAAATTTGGTATATAGGATCCTTCTTACAAAAACCATTTGTATACCCCATCCCAAGGCATTAGCAATAGAAATACGTTGTTTTTTGTCGAACCACAAAAGATTTTGAGAAACTGTCTGAGCAATATATTGTGACAATGTCATTTTCTGTATTTCATCGCCATAAGGCCTATATTTTGAGGATATTAATTTAAAGGATGGGATGGGATAGGGTATTCAACGATCCGCATAGCGGATTGTAGCCTCTCATATGTTTTCTTCTTTCTGAAAAGCCGATGTTCTTCCCTTCTTCTTTGCCTATAGAGCTCAATGGCAGCTCTCGTCTTCACCTGCAGCTTAGCCTTGTAGGCCTCGTTCTTGGCTGCGAGCATCTGTCGGCATTCCTCATCAAACCAGGGGTTTCTTGCTGGTGGCCGCGAGAAACCTAGCACATCAGTTGCGGCTGATCTAATGGCTTGTTGGCATCGTTGCCATTGTTCTTCGACATTAGATGCTGGTGGTATGTTGTGAGTCGAGAGGTTAAGGGATACGCGTTGCGCGAAGATCTTGGCGGTCTCTGGCGATTGCAGTCTTTCGACATTCAATTTTTTCACAGTATTTCTGTTTTTTGTGGCGTGGTGGATATCCGCATCCTTACTTTGGCTACAACAAGGTAGTGGTCCGAGTCGATGTTAGCCCCTCGGAATGTTCGGACATTCAAAATACTGGATGCGTGCCTCTTGTCTATCGCAATGTGATCAATTTGGTTGACTTTGCAACAACAGACACAAGTAAGTTCTATTTAAAGGAGATATTATTTATACATTAATTTTTCTTACAGGTGAACGTAACACTTCCTGGCACGTTTCTTCCATTCCTTGATAGTCTGTATCTTCATACGTTTGAAAGACGCATTCAACTTTTCTCTGAAGTAGCTCCAGTAAGTTAGCTTATTAACTAGTTTTGGACTTTGTTCTTTCATTATTATTTTATCGCCAAGTGTGAAAAGTATTGAAGAGTGATCTGACTGTAGGTCTGGGCCTTCTTCCACATTTATATTATTTGAGGACATATTTTTTGTTATAAAGAAGTCGACAAGATCTGGGATTTTATTCCTATCTGTTGGCCAGTAGGTAGGTTTTCCCGCCGAATGATATTGACTGCCACATTCTTTAATTGTTTCAAGTAAAGCTCTTCCCCTAGTATTCGTTAGTCTAGAACTCCAATACTTATTTTTGGCATTAAAATCTCCTACCGCAATAAATTTATTGTGAAATATATCTTGAAGACTTTTAAAGTCAATTTACTGTATTCTATAGCTAGGGGAACAGTATACTGATGTAACTGATAACTGCCCACTGTTCGTTTTTATTCTTATGGAGATCCCTTGAATCGCACGTGACTGGAATTTGGTTTCTATATGGTGTTCAATCTTGTTTTTGTGTGATATAGCTTATGTGCTTGCAGTTTAAACTCTATAGATAATTTTAAATGATTCTCTGAGATGAGGCATGTATCGATTTGGTTAATATCGAGTATTATTTGAATCTCTTCCTTGCGATTCTCGATACTATTAGCATTCCATTCAAGGATTTTTATTTTGTCATCAAGTTTCTCTTTTTGGTACAGCTCTTTTGTTGCTGCTCTGTCTCTCAAGAATAGGTTTTCTTTCTAGTATTGTTTTATTACATTTCTCCATGGAATCCATTCTGTTAAGGATTTGTCTCATTAGACCATTAAACCATTGATTTTATATTATTTTTTTCTGTTTTGTCACCGACCGCGTCTGAATTCTATTTTCGTCGAATATGTTAGTTCGTAGCTGCTTTTGATTAATTTTGTTTTTTTTTTCAGGTACGTTCGACATTTTGGACGCAAGTGAAACACAATAAGGGTGCACAATTCGCGAATATGACAGGTCAATAGACAAAAATTGAATATAACAAAAAATGTTTATGATATAAGGTTATATGGTAATTATAACGGGTGATCCAAGTAGAGATACTTTTTTCAATAGCCTTTTTTGACAGATCACGTGTGAGTCGTGTCATGCTAATATACCCATAGGGGTATATTAGTTTTGATACATAGTTTGTAACATTAATTAAAAACGTTTTACGGTCAAATTTTAAAATTTTCGAAAAAAGTTTTGATGCAGAATAATTAAAAATATTAATATAAACATTTCGTCCATAGATCATTTTAGCCCACGCCCACTTTTTGGGGGCGTTTTCTTACAAAAACCGTTTGTATACTCTATCCCATAGCATATACAGGAGGAAAACGATGTGTTTTGTCAAACAACAAAATATTCTGATAAACTGTTTGAACAATATATTGTTGTGACAATGTCATTTTCTATATTATAGGCTAATAAAGCCCACTTTTTGGAGATATTAATTTTAAGGATGGGATGGGATAGGGTATTCAACGATCCGCACAGCGGATTGTAGCCTTCTCATATGTTTATACCCTATCCCATAGGGGTATATTAGTTTTGATACTTAGTTTGTAACATAGAGAAATAATTTTGCTACATATACCTCAAAGTATATGGATCGACTCAGAATCGCTAGCTGAGTCGATTAAGCCATGTCTGTCTGTCCGTCCGTCCGTCCGTCCGTCCGTCTGTACGTCACCGATTTTTAGGCCTTAAATTTTGAGCTAGGAAAATGAAATTTGGTATATAGGATCCTCATCTCTGCCTACAGAACAAGTGTAAAAATTTTTGAAATCCGCCCACTGCCACGCCCCCTTTTAAGAAAAACTCAGTTTTTGACCAAACCGTAAGGAATTTTAAAAAAGTTTCTGAACATCATATTTAGACAATATTAATATCTATATTTCGTCCATATAAAGTTTTCTGCCACGCCCACTTTTTGGGGCGTTTTCAATTAAAAACTGTTTTCGGTCAAATTTTAAATTTAAATTTAAAATTTTGATGCAGAATCATTAACATTATTAATATGAACATTTCGTCTATATACCATTTTAACCCACACCCACTTTTTGGGGGCGTTTTTATATAAAAACCATTTTTATACACTACCCCATAACATATGCAGGAGAAAACCTTGTCTTTTGTAGAACCGTAAAATTGTTTTGTAAGCAGTCTGAAGAATTTGTTGTCACTATATCATTTTTTCTATTTTATCCACATCGTGTTTTTAGCCATGCCCCCTTTTTTGGGGATTTTAGTTTTATGGATAGGATGGGATAGGGTATTCAACGATCCGCACAGCGGATTGTAGCCTTCTCATATGTTTATACCCTATCCCATAGGGGTATATTAGTTTTGATACATAGTTTGTAACATAGAGAAATAATTTAGCTACATATACCTCAAAGTATATGGATCGACTCAGAATCGCTAGCTGAGTCGATTTAGCCATGTCCGTTCGTCTGTATGTCACCAGTAATTGGCCTTAAATAGAATGATGAAATTTGGTACACGTGCTCTTTGGTGCTCCCAGCAGAACAAGTGTAAACATTTTTTGAAATCCGCCCACTGCCACGCCCCCTTTATAGAAAAACGTAGTTTATGGCAAACCGTAAGGAATTTTGAAAAAATGTTTGACAACATATATAGAGAATCGCTATATCTATATTTCGTCTTTATAAAGTATTTTGCCACGCGTTTTCATTAAAAAAACCTTTTTTGGTACATTTTAAAATATTTGCAAAAACTTTCGATGCAAGATCATTGTAACGGGTGATTTTTTAAGAGGTTTAGAACTTTTTAAAAAAAAAAACACAAAAAATTCGAAAAAATGAATGAAATATTTATTTGAATCGATAGTTTGAACCTTGCAATTTAATGTTTAAAGATAATTTCATGCAAACGTTGACCGCGGCTGCGTCTCAGGTAGCCCATCCGCTGAGTCCAATTTTGGCATACTCTTTCACACATATCGGCTGGTATCTCACGAATGAATGCATGGTTGTTGGCTTCCAGTGCTTCAATCGAAGCGGGCTTGTCCCTATAGACATTAGCCTTGACATACCCCCACAAAAAATAATCTAATGGTGTCAAATCGTGGCCAATTGACCGGCCCGAAACGTGAAATTAACTGTTCACCAAACTCGCCTCGCAATTGCGCCATTGTTTCGCGTGCTGTGTGGCATGTGGCACCGTCTTGTTGAAACCACATATCATGCAAGTCAAGAACTTCCATTTCGGGCAAAAAAAAGTTTGTTATCATCGCTCGGTAGCGTTCACCATTGACAGTAACGCTGCGATTCGCATCATCTTTGAAGAAATATGGCCCAATAATGCCGCCGGCCCATAAACCGCACCAAACAGTGGCTTTTTCGGGATGCATTGGTAGCTGTTGCAATGCTTCTGGCTGATCTTAACTCCAAATGCGGCAATTTTGCTTATTTACGTACCCATTCAACCAAAAATGAGCCTCATCGCTGAACACAATTTTTCGATAAAAAAGCGGATCCTCGGCCAGCTTTCCAAGAGCCCATTCACCAAAAATTCGGCGTTGTGGTAGGTCGGCTGGCTTTAGTTCTTGCACCAGCTGTATCTTAAAAGGCTTTACGCCCAAATCCTTCCGCAAAATTTTCCACGTAGTGCTGTAACAAAGGCCTAACTGCTGGGAACGGCGCCGAATCGACATTTCGCGGTCTTCTGTCACACTAGCTGATACGGCCGCAATATTTTCTTCACTACGCACAGTACGTAAACGTGTTGGTGGTTTAATGTCCAACAAAGTAAATTTGGTGCGAAATTTGGTCACAATCTTCCGAATAGACTGCTCAGAAGGTCGAGAATGCCGATCATAAAATGGAAGCAGCGCGCGATGAACATTTCGAACCGAGCACGAATTTTGATAGTAAAATTCAATAATTTGCAAGCGTTGTTCATTTGTAAGACGATCCATGGTTAAATTGCAAACCACACAAGGTACTAAACACACGTCAGCTGTCAAAACCAGTGCTGCCAAAACCAAACCAGCTAAAAAATCACCCGTTATATGATAAATGAACATTTCGTCTATACGCCCACTTTTTGGGGTCGTTTTCTTACAAAAACCATTTGTATACCCAACCCCATGTATATGCAATAGAAAACGTTGTTTGTTGTCGAAACGTTAAAGATTTTGATAACCAATATGTTGTGACAACGTCATTTTCAATATATTATCGCCATATAGTTAAACGATCCGCAAAGCGGATTGTAACCTTCCCATATGTTTTGTTTATTCTTTTCATAGTTAACTCAGTTCTTAGTGTATTTGTAACACTTTCATAAAGGAAATTTTAACTCACAAGGTTTGTTGCATTCCTCAGGGGTGATCTTTACTATAAAATAAAATATGGACACAAATGACTACAATCACAAAGAAGCTGTTTCAATATTCAAACATTGATTTTTGTCAAAGTTTTATTTTTTTATAATAAAGATCCCCTTGACGAACCGTCGGGCATAATAAAGAATTATTCATATTCCATTTTTTTCATTTAATGGAAGAACTACAATCTTTGATATTCTCACACGAATTCCATCAAATTGGTCAAGTACGGAAGGAATATACGCATATATTTAAAAAAAAATACTCTCAATTCTCATGATGTTAATTTATTTTTCAATTTTTATATTTATGTATACATATATATTTTATTTTATTAATTTTCTTTTTATTAGATACACAAATTATCTTTCGAGACTATGCTTTATTGTGTTCATGTATAGGTACGTTTTATTGTATATATTATTATCCGATGAACATTATTAATATTTCCATGAAAAAGAAATAATTTAGTTTTATTATTTTTTTTAGAACAGCAATGTTATAGTTTTGGTTGTTGCAAAAAAAAAACGTTTAAACAATTTTTTTAGACAGTCTTAGAAATTACGAATTTATGGTTTCTGATTTGATAATTTTTTTCTAATTTAAATTTTGTTAAAAAAAATATTTTTATTTAATAAAAGCATAATTTAATTGACTGTTTATTTTTTTTCTTAAAATATTATTCATACGTATATATACTTAATTTAAACAAGGTTTGTCCATGCACAATAGTTATATTGTTCCTAAATGTTGGTCCAAACATACATTACGATTTCCATTTTTTTGGTTAAGGATATTTTAATTCAATGAAATATTTTAAGTAATTTAGAATCTACTCTCTGATTTTCTTCTTTTTAAATATTCCGTCCATCAAGGGATATTTATTTCAGTGGTTGAATTTTTAGTTAAGTTAAAAATAGATTCTTAAGTAAATGAAATAAAGCATGTACATCATAAAAACGTGAAAAGGAAAAAATGCAATCTGTTTTACTTGCACGCATGGATGTTATTTATGTATGGCTAAAATGAAATCCAGAACCGAATTTCTATTCATAGAATTATCAACCGTTTTTTGTTTGTTGTCAATGGAACGGTTTCAAAAGGAGTTCAATCAATTCCTGCAGTTTTTAAGCACTCAATTTTCTCAATGGAAAACGTGTTAAGAACCGTATTTGTATTGACAATGGAAAGGTATTTAAAAACTTCAGTCATGCACTTGGGAATGCTTCTTTTACCAAAAAAAAAAAACATTTGTAAACATACTTATGCTCAGTTTGTTGATGTATTTAATTGGACTACCCAGTTAGAGAAAATCTGGAAAACAAATCAGGAAAATTAGAAACATGGCATTTAAAACGTGCATTTAATGTAAATAGATCATTGAACAATTTTCCGTGTGGAAAAATAAATAAATTCTTGTTCTATCTAATAATAAATAAAACATTCAATTGCTAATTTTAAACTATATATGCTACATTAAGAGAATAATATATATAATATATATGTATATAAAGAGCATATAATTTAATGATCAACAAATCGAAACTGTCATCGAACCTTTTATACAAAATAAGTTTAAGATATAAAAAAAACTTAAATGAATTATTGAACCCTTGAAATATATGAATGCATTCCTATTGAAATTTAGTACATAATACTAGGAGTACGTATTTATACCCTATCCCATAGGGGGGTATATTAGTTTTGATACTTAGTTTGTAACATAGAGAAATAATTTTGCTACATATACCTCAAAGTATATGGATCGGCTCAGAATCGCTAGCTGAGTCGAATTAGCCATGTCTGTCTGTCTGTCCGTCCGTCCGTCCGTCCGTCCGTCCGTCCGTCCGTCCGTCCGTCTGTCTGTTCGTCAGCGGTTTTTGGGCCTTAAATTTTGAGCTAGGATAATGAAATTTGGTATATAGGATCCTCGTCCGTGCCACCAGAACAAGTGTAAACATTTTTGGAATCCGCCCACTGCCACGCCCCCTTTTTAGGAAAACTTATTTTTTGGCCAAACCGTAAGGAATATAAAAAAGTGTCTGAGCAGCATATTTAGACAATCCTAATATCTATATTTCCTTCATACAAAGTTTTTTGCCACGCCCACTTTTTGGGGGCGTTTTTAGTAAAAAACGCTTTTTGTCCAAATTTTAAAACTTTCGAAAAAAATTTTGATGCAAATACTTCCGAAATGGTAATATAAACATTTTATCCATAGATCATTTTCACCTACGCCCACATTTTGGGGGCGTTTTCTTACAAAACCATTTGTATACCCCATCCCAAGGCATTAGCAATAGAAATACGTTGTTTTTTGTCGAACCACACAAGATTTTGAGAAACTGTCTGAGCAATATATTGTGACAATGTCATTTTCTGTATTTCATCGCCATAAGGCCTATATTTTGAGGATATTAATTTAAAGGATGGGATGGGATAGGGTATTCAACGATCCGCACAGCGGATTGTAGCCTTCTCATATGTTTAAAACATAAAGTACTCTCTCGTTTTAATCGAAGTTAGAAAGAATAACTGATTAACTGATTTAACTAATTTTTCCAACTCTTTGTTGGTCATTCAATGTGTGTCAGTGAAATCATTAGGATCAAATTTACAAGGTAAATTTCGTAACCTAATTATTTTAAGATTGTTAAAAGAAATTTGTCTTATAGTATTAATACTCTATTAGTTACTTTGATACCAAATTGTAAGTCTGTCAGTATTGTGCTTTATCAGTGTACTAATGTTATATATATTTGCAGAAAATAAAGTCGAACTTGAGGAAATGAAGTTGAAGTTATCCAATGCATTAGCGTGTAGCGTGAAAAAAATTGATGAGAGGTAAGAAATAATAAAACGCATCCAGGCAAATCATAGGTCGTTACTGGACAGTTCCGTTTACCCTCGGCAGTCTACCCCTCGGCTCGATTTGCCTGAACTTGAAGATAGCAGTTGTGATTCGTCCATTAGAGAGTCAGACATGGCCAGTTTACTTACGATTCTAAATCGCAACAATGTGCAAGAGCTGCCTTTGTTGTTGGGTGACGACAAACGAGAATGGCCTTACTTTGAGGAGGTTTACAAATCGACCACGATAGAGGGAAGATAGACCGAAAAGGAGAATTTTGCTCGTTTGCCAAAGGCTTTGAAAGGAAAAGCTTATCAACTAGTCTCGATCGTCTCAAGTATTCATCGGATGCAGATGCGATGATGGACTCACTTCGGGGAATGTTTGGTAGATATGACGTGCTTGTACATGATTTAACAATAGATTTGCTGAATTTGCCCAAACTAGCATCAAAATGTGATCCGAAGCTTAGGCTGTGGGCAGTGAAGTAAATGGGTTTGCGGCCGACATCAAGTCGATGAATAGGGAAGAGGACCTTACCAATGGTTACGTGTTGACCAATCTTGCTTCCAGGTTGGGTGCGGAGCTGTATCAGGATTGGCAGAAGAAGAAGTCGTTAACCACGTGCCAACTTTAAGCATTTCGCCGAGTTCCTGTCAGAGAAGATAACCGAGTTGCCGCCTGAACTGATGAGGCCATCTGGGCCTACTGAAGAAAGCTCAAGGTTATCAGAAATCATAACGAGTGCTGACACATCAACCAGTCCAGTCTTCTAGTGTATTGGGGGTGTGTGGTAAGTGCAATCAAAAGCAACATCCTTTAAGTCAATGTGAGAGTTTTAAGTGGACAAAGGCTCGCATATACAAAGTAGCAAGTCATTTGTTTTACGTACTTGGATCCAGCGCGGCATGAGTGGCGAGCATGCTCCAGAAAGCGAACATGTGGAAGAAGTGGATGCAATCATCGGCATCACCCGCTGCTGCATCCGAAAAGTACCAGCAGCAGCTCGGAGTTCAATACTGCAGCAGATCCATTCGATCCTCAACCGCATGTCCATTCCTCGCAAATCGGCGCTAAACGGGCAATACTATTCAACGTTGTTCCGATACGGATTCATGGGCGTGACAAAATGTTTGTGGACAAGTACGCTTTTCTCTATGACGGGTCTTCCTTTACAATGCTCGAAGAGGACCTATTCAATGAGTTGGGACTAAAGGAGGTCCAGAAGAACTCACTCTTCAGTGGACTAAAGGTGTCTTACGCCATGAGGACTCCATGCGCACGACGTTAGCTGTATCCGGAGTAAGTAAGCGCAAGCAGTATACGCCAAAAGATGTCTACACGATCAAGGATTAAGGACTAGCTAGACAATCGTTTGACGTTGAGAAGCTAAAGAATCGAAGACTCCCAATCATAAATTTGGTCGACGCTAAACCAAAAATTTAGCTTGGCCTTGATCAGGCTAAGTTCTTACTCGGTCACGGCCAACGACATGGCAAAGATGATGAGACGTATGGGTTAAAAAATCTGCTCGGGTGGATTGTGTATGGTAAGCCAGCGCCATCGGTACAAGTACCCTGCGTCCAACAAGTGCCAAGACCTTCTATGCAGTTTATGTGCCACGATGCGATTAAGGGTGAGGATGAGCTTCACGAACTCGTCAAGCGCCACTTTACCACGGAGGAGTTTGGAGTTATGCCTCCCAAGGGCGAGCTAATGAGTCGTGAGGTCAGTCGAGCGGTGGACATCATGGAGCGTTCGTTGCAAATGGTTAGAGGACAGTACGAGATTGGCTTATTGTGGGCCACGGATAATGTGAGACTGCCAGACAGTTACCCAATGGCGCTGAAACTTCTTGTTGGATAAAAAAAATCTCTAAAAAATAAACCTCTTTTATTGAATTGGCAAAACACGTACATGCGCGTGTTGGTATTTAAAGGGTATGCAAGAATCGGTACACAGGACGAGTTGCAGAAGAATTGGGCACGGCGAAGGTCAACGGATGCCAATCGATGCATTTTGATCTTGTAGGAGTACAATCAAATAGTCGTGACCTTTTACACCGTATGCCTGGAGCCACGTCAACATCAAGTTGGTTAGTATTGACCCGAATGGAAGAGATTTTGGACTCAACTTCGCAACGCCAATGGTTTCATGTCATAACCAGCGATAACGTCGCTGATGATGGTACTAAGTCGTTCGATGTTTCCATGGGAATTCAAGAGACAAGGTGGTTTAAAGGTTCAGAGTTTCTCAAACGGCCTATTTGCGAATGGCCCATTGAGCCGGGTAAGACAGAGGTAGTAGATGATCATTTAGAGTCTTGGGTGTTGCTGCATGTCATCCTAATGAAGACTTCTTATGATGCTTATGAAATGATATCTGCGAGGTTTCAAGCGAAATGGGCTTCGTCTGTGAGAGTCATCGCCCTGTTGCTACGCTTTAAGGACACGCTTCGTAACCGATAACCGATAAAGAAGTTCGGTTGTGCTGAGGACTTGCTGTTCCGGAAGATTCAAATGGACGCGTTTCCGGCTGAAGTTAAATCTCTGACAGCGAAGGGGATAGTAAGCGCTTCGAGTGCAATACTCAGTTTGTCGCCGTTTCTTGATGAGTATGGGACGATTCGAATGAGTTCGAGAGCACAAAAGGCCACTACATCATTTATGCTTCACGTAACCCCGCAATCCTACCGAAAAAAACATACATTGGTCGACCTTCTTATCCAGCACCATCATGTCGTCAACATGCATATGGGAACATCTACTGTTATATCGGACAGCCTGGATAATTAGTATACGAGGAGTAGTAGAAATAGTGAGGTCCAAATGTTACATGTGTAAACGTCTCAAAACTAAACCGATCATGCCAAGGCTGGGTCAACTCCCTGAAGCCAGACTCGCTTTCGATTCGAGGCCCTTCACTCATGTTGGAGTCGACTGTTTCGATCCGTTGCTAGTGAAATTCGGGCGGGGACCATAAAACGCTACGGCATGATTTTCACATGTCTTCCCATGCACGCATTGCAGATCGAGATATTTAACGATCTTAGTTTGGATCAGTGCACTATGGCAGTCAGGCATTTCGTTGTCAACCGGGTAGTCGCCCGTTTTCTATATAGCGATAACGGGCTCTACTTCGTTTGTGCTAAAATTTTTTGGACAAGGATGCTTAGGAGATGGAGGTCTCCCTCAGCGAATATGCTTCGAATTATGAAGGTATTTTGTGGCGATTTATACCAGCATATTCGCCCTGGATAGGAGGAGCTTGGAAGCGGCTAATCCAATCGATAAAAAACGGTATCGATTTTGTTCTCCGGGGAGTAATTCCACGTGGAGATGTTCTGCGAAACGCTTTCATAAAGGCGCAAGGTCAAATAAATCGACGCCCACTCACTCATGTTCCCGTTCATCCACAGGACTCCAAACCACTCACGCCGAACTCAATGCTTGACCGTGACATAACAGCTGCTGGTGTCTTTTCTGACAGAGATTTCTGCAGTAAATTGTTCAGTCGTCGAGCTCAACATTAAATAGCCCAAATAACGCGACGTTGGTACACCGAATATCTGCCGGACATAACGCGACGGTCGAAATGGTACAAAGATACAACTCAAATACAGGTGGACAGCGTTGTTAATGTTGTCGAACCTAACGAAATTCGTTCGGTTTGGCAGTTAGGGCGCGTCGTCAGGATCTACCCAGGTCCCGATGGAGTTGTGCGAATGGCTGACATTAAATTGTCTAATGGCTCAATCAAGTCAACAAGGTCAGTGGGTAGGATCGCTGTTCTGGACTTAAGGTATTCACATTAGTTTCAGACGGCCTTTTATACAAAGTTAGTTTAAGATATAAAAAAAACTAAAATTAATTATTGAACCCTTGATATATATGAATGCATTCCAATTGAAATTTAGTACGTAACACTAAGAGTACGTATTTTTTTAAGTACACTACTTATTTAATTAGTAGTGGCAACCCATTAGATTGATTGCATTTTTTAAAGCATAAAGTACTCTCTCTTTCTAATCGAAGTTAGAAAGAATAGAGGACTTAACTGATTGTTCCAACTCTTTGTTGGTCATTCAATGTGTGTCAGTGCAATCATTAGGATCCAATTTAAAATGTAAAATATTTTAAGATTGTTAAAAGAAATTTGTCTTATAGTCAATTATTGATTAATAATTAGCAGTTGCTCCAGTGTTAGCCGGAAAGGAGTATTAATACTTTATTAGTTACTTTGATACCAAATTGTAAGTCTGTCAGTATTGTGCTTTATGAGTGTACTAATGTTATATATATTTTCAGAAAATAAAATCGAATGACCTGCCGAAAAGTTCAATTGTTTGAATTAAGTTAAACGTTATTTGGATTCGGTATTGCCGGTAAGTTTGATGTTGTTTATTGTTGGCAATAAGAGTGAAGTCTTAATTTCCGGGTCGCTTAGTGGAGCAACAGAAACCATTGATTTGTATTAAATTAAAAAAAATATTTTTATTTATTTATTTTTATAAAATAAATATTATTCAGCCTGATTTTTAATTTAATCACATTTCTTACAAACTAACAAAATAATAAACAAAAAACCAAACAAGCCGTCAATACATCGAAAAAGCTCTATTAAAACTACATACAATGCCACCAGAACCCAAAGTGGAACTCGTTTAAAGGCAAGTACAGGGTTGAAATTAGACTCTTCAATTGTTCTCACTATTCTATATGTAATTATTACAATCGTATAATATATACATCACGTGGGATAAATATACATTCCATGTTGATAATTTTATTAGCTTTTGTTTATATTCGTTTCTGGTTGAGATGTTCATCAAACGACCTTTTTATAAAACTGTTTTATAAACTGTGAGAGTTCGTGAAAATTGATGATTTAGGGTTGCTGAATAAATTTAAAATATTGAGGGCATTTTCCTTCAAATCATGTCTGGTTTCAACAAGATGGAGAAGTTCTCACGTTACCAGGTCTGTAATGGCAAAATTACAAAAAAAAAATTCCTAATAAATTCATTTTCAGAAACTCTTCATTTCCTTGGCCCCTCGGTCTCCCGATCAGACTGCATCAGATTTTTTTTGCTTGTGGCGTTATTGTAACAAGGACTTCTTGTTTTTGGACTTAATAAGCAATGACGTTACAATTCTTCTTGGCGTCGTTTATAGACCAAACAGGATGGTTAATCTGTGCCATCTTAATTCCTTGTTAGTAGAAATATCTCTCACTTCACCCAACGTAATCCTGTGTGGAGATATGAATAGTGATCTCTTGTCAGAACGAAGGCTTATTGATATTATTTGTTCAATTAATCTATTTCCCGTTAACGCTGCTACACCAACTCACTTTAGCGCTACCTCTAGCACACTACTTGATGTTTTCTTTGTCAGTGATCGTACGAAGGCGCTTTTCTATGACCAATTGTCAGCTCCTGGGTTCTCTAAGCATGACTTAATCTACTTAACGTTTGACTTAAACTATCAAGATCTCAATAATTAATTTGAGTTTAGAGATTTCAGGAATATTGATTACTCGGCATTGGAAAGTGATGTGCTAAGTATTAACTGGGAACAAATATATTTTATGGCTTCACCAAATCAGCAGGCTGAATTCATACAAACCAATGTAGTTCAGTTATTCAATACTCACATTCCAATTAAGACGAAACTTATAAGACATGGAGAAAACGTATGGTTTACTAGTGATATCCGAAAACTTATGAAAAAACGCGATAACGCGTATGATCAGCGGAAGCGTTTTAGAATAGAAGAGCAACACAGGGTATATCGAACTCTCCGTAAAAAAGTTGTTTGCGAAATACGAGCAGCGAAAACACGCCTTTACTCTGAACGCATAAATGTGACCTTAAATGGTAAACAGCTATGGAAAAATTTAAAGGAAATTGGCGTAGGCAAGCAAAAGAACAGCCTTCTCGATAATGTTGATGGTAATGAACTTAATCAAAATTTTGTGTCCCATACTCCTCCGACGTCTCTATCTCCTTCACATTTTCGTAACTCTAATGTCACCCGTACTATATTTCCCTACGATGAATTTGAATTTTCCCTTGTAGAACAGCAGGATTTGGTTGAATGTTTACTCTCCATTAAATCTAACTCAGCTGGAGTTGACGAAATTCACCCTAAGTTCTTAAAAGTTATTTTGCCCATCATTTTGCCTTATGTCACACATATGTTTAACTAAACATACTTACAACGGGTGTATTTCCCTCGGCTTGGAAGAAATCCAAAATCATACCTTTACCTAAGAGGTAAAGATTTTCGTCCAATTACTGTGTTTCCATTTCTGTCTAAAGTCTTCGAACGTATCATGCAGAAGCAAATAAATAGTTTTCTTAATATTAACATTATGTCATCTCATCAATCCGGTTTCCGCGCTAAGCACAGCTGTACCACTGCGCTTTTAACTGTAACTGACGATATTAGACAAAACTTAGACAAAGACCTGGTCACGTTTTTAGTGCTCCTTGACTTCTCAAAAGCCTTTGATACTGTCAATCATGCAATATTGTGCGATAAACTCTTTACAAAATATAATTTTTCTCGTTCAGCTGTATGTCTTGTGTCTTCGTATCTTGCTGGTCGTCATCAAGCCGTGTTTGTAAACAATAAATTGTCAGACTTTCTCCCTAATTTATGCGGTGTTCTTCAGGGTTCCATTCTAGGACCCCTTCTGTTTATACCCTATCCCATAGGGGTATATTAGTTTTGATACTTAGTTTGTAACATAGAGAAATAATTTTGCTACATATACCTCAAAGTATATGGATCGACTCAGAATCGCTAGCTGAGTCGATTAAGCCATGTCTGTCTGTCCGTCCGTCCGTCCGTCTGTACGTCACCGATTTTTAGGCCTTACATTTTGAGCTAGGATAATGAAATTTGGTATATAGGATCCTCGTCTCTGCCTACAGAACAAGTGTAAAAATTTTTGAAATCCGCCCACTGCCACGCCCCCTTTTAAGAAAAACTCAGTTTTTGACCAAACCGTAAGGAATTTTAAAAAAAGTTTCTGAACAGCATACTTAGACAATATTAATATCTATATTTCATCCATATAAAGTTTTTTGCCACGCCCACTTTTTGGGGGCGTTTTCTATAAAAAACGCTTTTTGTCCAAATTTTAAAACTTTCGAAAAAAATTTTGATGCAAATACTTCCGAAATGGTAATATAAAGATTTTGACCATAGATCATTTTCACCTACGCCCACATTTTGGGGGCGTTTTCTTACAAAAACCATTTGTACACCCCTTCCCAAGGCATTAGCACTAGAAATACGTTGTTTTTTGTCGAACCACAAAAGATTTTGAGAAACTGTCTGAGCAATATATTGTGACAATGTCATTTTCTGTATTTCATCGCCATAAGGCCTATATTTTGAGGATATTAATTTAAAGGATGGGATGGGATAAGGTATTCAACGATCCGCATAGCGGATTGTCGCCTCTCATATGTTTTTTTTCTCTTTGAGGTTTACCACAAGTTAGTTTCCCGTCTGGTTTTTTTTTAATTTAGTATGGTGCAAAAATATTGCGCGAGTTACATACCTCACCTGGCACACACCTCAACCCCGGTCATTGATACCAACAGTCATAATCCTAATCAGCATTTCCCAACGATCACTTACTGATCTAATTTCAATTTGTCATTTTTGAGCTTAGTCATCAATTAAATTCCAAACTCAATGTTAGCTTGACACTTCTCCTTGATCAGCTTACTTTTGTTCAGCTTAATCAAAATTTACTAAAATATAAACACTGTAATCCATTAGGATAAGTTGAGTTTGTTATTAAACGCAGCACTGAGCTGTTCGAATTAAAAAGTATTGTTTTTTTTAGCTAACGCGAAGGTTCTAACTTTAACTGGCGCAGTCGTACCGAACGAGTTTTAGATTATATCGAAGGTTTATCGAAAAATCAACTTGGAAAAGAACAATTGTTAAGTGGAAGATCGGTAAATTTCGAAAGTTTATCAGAAAAGGCAAATCGAAATATTATTTTTTTTCAAAGGCAAATCACAATATTAAACATCAGTGTACGGATAATGTTTTCGAGAGCAAATCGTACATCATAAAATTAATCAGTGCAATAGACATTTATCAAGACTTCTAAGTGAAAGGAACGTGATCTTATCGGAAGCAGCAACAACATAAAGGACTACATCTCAAACCATGTCAGCGGTATAAGAACGACATGGAATTCTATATCACGTAAGTCAAACTAACGAATTTCATCCCATATCCCTGTGACAGGACAACAAAACCCTATGACAGAACAAGGTAACCCCTGTTTTAACAGACCTTTTAAAACAAACCCCGGCTCAAGACAATTCTCAAATAGACAACAGTTACCCCCACCCGAACCTATGGAGGAAAGTACCGCATACTCCAAACTTCAATCCCCAACACAACACAATTTAAGCCTGCAAAACACCAGAACACCCAGCAAACGTTGAGCACTCAGGAACTTCAATACATCCTGAATATGAGTATCCAGATGAAACCGTTGACAACCCGGAATTTGAGTGCGAAAATCCATACCAGAATCTGGACAGGTACTATAGTACACAATTTCAACAAGACCTCCCAGACGTTCCAAGAAATGAACCATCCAGAGGACACAGAAAATTTTCACGAACCAGCCTCTGGGAGCCAATCGGATATATAAACATCAATAAACATGGAAATATATTACCATACATAAATATTTCCTCACCATTTAGAAGATCACTCAGATTCTTAATCGATACCGATGCGTCTTCATCTTTCATTGATCCCGAGTTTGGTGACCCTCAATTTCAAATCCCCATTAATAATACAGTTATAAAAACTATTTATAAAGAACACAAAATTAATAAAGCTATAATCTTTTCCTCCTTTTCGGAATTCCAGACACATGGTACAAAACTGAATTTCTCCACAAAGAAACAGCATTTCTCGGACACATAATCTCCAGGGATGGAGTAAACCCCAATCCTAATAGAATCTCTAAAGAAAGGGAAATCGATAACGCTTGACAACAAATACGTCACAGCTTTCGAGAGGTGTAAAGATCTCTCGATTAACGACCCGATTCTTCAATATCTTGATTTCTCTTGCCCTTTTGTACTAACTACGGATGCTAGTAATTACGCAATAGGTGCAGTCCTATCTCAAGGCACCATAGGTAGCGACAAACTAATCTGCTCACTCTACCATTAAAAAAGAGCTTTAAGCGATTCTTTGGGCAACGAAATATGTCCGTCCCTACCTGTTTGGTCACAAATTCAAAATTGTGACCGATCACATACCATTGCAATGGATGATGAACCTCAAAGATCCAAATTCTAAACTAGTTAGATAGCGACTCAAATTAGAGGAGTTCGACTATGAACTCGTTTACAAAAAGGGAACATCAAATCTGAACGCTGATGCACTCAGCAGAATAAAAACCGAAAATCAAAATTGAATTAAATATAAACGAGGTTAACCAAACAAACCCCAATTCTAGTGGATCTACAATACACTCTGCTCTTGAAAATATAAACGATCACATATATATATATATATCTGAACTCCCTTAAACGAATTTAACACTCAGCTCATACTTATGAGGAACGAAAGGTACAATCCAATACAGTTACAAATGCCATTCAAAAATAAACAGAGACGAATTTTAGAAAAACAAAAATTTTCGGCGAATGAAATTATTTCCATTTTCAAAAGTTATGTACCTCCAAATAAAAATTGTGCTATGACGATATATTCAAGATTATCCAAAGCGTTTCCTCAAATTACTTTTCAAATAACAAAGCCATCAAAGTAATTCGTTGTACTGAAATATTAAAAGAAGTACTTTAGAACGATGATTAGGATAAACTGATTAATGACTACCATTTGAAAAACAACCACAGAGGTATAAATGAGACACTTTTTCATCTAAAGCGTGAATTCTTTTTTCCATTTATGAAAAACAAAATCACCAAAGTCATAAATAATTGCGAACGGTGTCAAACACTTAAATACGATAGGAAACAAAAAAAGAATTCCGAATTCCAGAAAATCCTGAAAAGCCTTTAGACATCATACATATTGACATCTATAGTATTAATAATCAAAAAATTCTTACGATCATAGATAACGTCTCTAAAATTGCAGCAGCATATAAAATTCCAGTAGAAATAGTCGGACAATAATAAAATCCCTTCTATATTGTATGAGCCCTCATGGCATTCCAGCTAAAGTCATTTCAGACCAAGGCGCAGAATTTACTTCTTCTAACGGGTCCGCCATCTAACGTTTTTTTTTTCAACTTGTGCTTATTTCGTGAATGGTAACACTTAGCTCATGTCTGATTTGACAGATAATTAGTTTTATCCTTCCGCTGAACGAATATGGTTGTTGTTGTATACGCTTGAACAACGCTGGGAAATATTGCGACATTACTTTGAAAATCATGGTAATGTTGCAGAATGTGTGGAAAAATAAATCATCTTGTCAGATGAAGCTCATTTTGATCTTGGCTGGTATGTAAACAAGCAAAATTGTCGCATTTGGGCCACAGAAAACCCGCACGCATACATTGAAAAGCCGGTACATCCAAAAAAAGTCACTGTTTAGCGCGGATTTTGGTCCAGAGGCATAATTGGGCGGTTTTTCTTCGAAAATAAGCAAGGATTGGCCGTTACAGGCAATGGCGATCGTATAAATTATTTTCCATTATTAACCGGAAGGATTGCACTTTCAAATAAAAAAAGAAATTTGAGAAAATATTCAGTAGTTTTTTTTTATAGCATTTTCAAAAAGTTATTTGGCGGACCCTTTATGTTTAAAGACTTCCTCAGACAATACAATATAAACTAACATATAACATCGCTACAGCAATCAAGTAGCAATTCTCCCGTTGAAAGGCTTCACTCCATATTAACCGAGACATACAGAATCATTTTGCTAGACCATAACGACATTCTCCCTGAAATTATTAGAAGGCTACAACCCCTATCAGATCCCATCGTTAAAATTAAAATCCTCAAAATGTAGGCTTTATGGCTATGAAATACAGAAAAATAATGACATTGTCGCAACATAGCTATTGTTCAGACAGTTTATCAAAACCTCAGAATTTGGCCTTATGTCGCTTTACGAAAGTTTTATAAGGCCAAATGTTGGCATTTGGCAATATGACACTTTTGCAAAGCGACATAAGGCCAAATCGGGAAAGTGACATTACGCCAAATTCGCCCATTCGGCAAGCTACGAAGGCAACTCATACGTATAAGATTAGGCATAAGACAGGAATTTACAAAAGTAAAAAAATCGCGCGAATTTTTTTCTCAAATATTTTGATTTAATAAATTAAAAAAATCAAATAAATTTATTAATAATATCAATTTATTTGTCAAGACTTCTTAATAATTTTCAACTCTGAGAATTGTTAATAAAACCTATATATGTACATATCAGCTGCGCAACATCGCATATGCAATCAAAAGTGTCACAAAGCCAAATCGGCCTTATGTCGCTCGGCCTTATGGCTAAAAACTACGTTTTTCTAAAAAAGGGGGCGTGGTAGTGGGTGGATTTAAAAAATGTATACACTTGTTTTGCTTTGTCGGCCAGATAGTCTATATACCAAATTTCAACACTCAAAATTTAAGGGCCTAAAATCGGTGACACACAGACGGACGGACGGGCGGACTTTGAGGCATATCTATCGAAATTATTTCGCTATGTTACAAACTTAATGTCAAAACTAATACACCCCTATGGGATAGTGTATAAAAAGATAGAAATGTTTCACAACGACAAGACGATATCGAGACGCATGAAGACGACTAGGTTAGACTTAACAAACAAATGATAGAACGATTTGACAATATAACGAATCATTAATACACACCAGAAGATTATTGAAAAGTATTTAGTTAATACAGAAAAATCATTGGGGAACAGGATCAAATCAGAAGAAAATTCAATCAGATACATCCAATACTCAAACCAAATAAACATCAATATAGAACTTCTAAACAACCATTTGGTAAATATCGCAGAATCTATAATTCTTGCAAAATTAAATATCATTTCAAAACACATTTTAAACTCTGACGAATTAATTTTCATCTATAGTTCCTTAAGAAATCAGTCTGTAGCAATTGAATCAAATGAAAACATTTATGATTTATTGGAGCTTCAGGCTCACTACAATCATTCAGATATAATATTTGATATTCAAATCCCTCTTTAAAAAATAAATCATTCTTCCATTTATTACACATCCCAGTAAAAAAAAAAGTACTCCAAATTAAACAATTTTGCATCCTACACCAAAAATAAAGTCAATATTTTTATAATAAATGCGAACAAAACCAGCACAATGGAAAACTGCAGACGTCAACTAGGAACAACAAATATACCAGCCATAACCTAACTACATTCAGTTCATAAACAGCCAAAAAGAAAGAAATAACCTCAACCTGTGGCCCCAAAGTCCAACATCTGAAGGGTACATTCATCATTCACTTCTCAAACTGCAGTGTCAATGCCAACCAAGTTACATACGAAAGCACGAACGGACGTCGACGACGTCCACATTTATCCCACTCGAATCAACAAAATGAACATATCTTCGATCCAAGCAATCAATTTCAAATCACTACAAAACTTCCACTTTGAAAACAAAGAAGCAATACGTTACGCTAATCGGACTCGTCCTCATAATACACATCGAACAACTACACAAGAGGGTAAACAAACCTTCAGCACCGGCACTCTTTAACAACAATCAACATACACCAGCTATAAACAAAACAAAGCATAGAGGTGGGATACACCTCAACCCCGGTCATCGATACCAACAGTCATAATCATAATCAGCATTTTTGAGCTTAGTCATCAATTTAATTCCAAATTCAATGTTAACTTGACACTTCACTTTGATCAGCTTACTTTTGTTCAGCTTAATCAACAATTTAATAATTTATAAAAACTGTAATCCATTAGAATAAGTTGAGTTTATTATTGAACGCAGCACTGAGCTGTTCGAATTGAAAAGTATTGGTTTTTTTCAGCTAACGCGAAGGTTCCAACTTTAACACGCGCAACTGACGTGTACTGCCAATTCATGTTGAACAGACTATAGCTCCGATTTCATACCCTATCCCATAGGGGTATATTAGTTTTGACATTAAGTTAACATAGAGAAATAATTTCGATACATATACCTCAAAGTATATGGATCGGTTAAGAATCGCTAGCTGAGTCAATGAAGCCATGTCTGGCTGTCCGTCTGTGTGTCACCGATTTTTGGGTCTTAAATTTTGAGCTAGTGTATTGAAATTTGGTATATAGACTCTCTGGACTACAAAGTAGAACAAGTGTAAAAACTTTTGAAATCCGCCCACTGCCACGCCACTTTTTTAGAAAAATGTAGTTTTAAGTCAAACCGTAAGGAATTTCAAAAAAGTGTCTGAGCAGCATATAAAGACAATCCTTATATATACATTTCGTCTATACAAAGTTTTTTTTGCCACGCCTACTTTTTTGGTGCGTTTTAAGTAAAAAAAGCTTTTTGTCCAAATTTTAACACTTTCGAAAAAACTTTTGATGCAATGCTTCCATGATGTTAATATAATTATTTTATCCATAGATCATTTTCACCTACGCCCACATTTTGGGGGCGTTTTCTTACAAAAACAAATTGTATACCTCACCTTGTCGAACCACAAAAGGTTTTGATAAACTGTCTGAATATAGCTATGTTGCGAAGCCTCCATTTTGAGGATATTAATTTTAAGGATGGGATGGGATAGGGTATTCAATGATACGCACAGCGGATTGTAGCCTTCTCATATGTTTATACCCTATCCCATGGGGGTATATAAGTTTTGATATATAGTTTGTAACATAGAGAAATAATTTAACTACATATAACTCAAAGTATATGGATCGACTCAGAATCGCTAGCTGAGCCGATTTAGCCATGTCTGTCCGTCCGTCCGTACGTCACCAGTTTTTAGGCCTTAAATTTTGAGCTAGAAGGATGCAATTTGGTACACGTGCTCTTTGTTGCTCCCAGCAGAAAAAGTGTAAACATTTCTGAAATCCGCCAACTGCCACGCCCCCTTTTTAGAAAAACGTATTTTTTGGCCAAACCGTAAAGAATTTTAAAAAGTATCTGAGCAGCATCTTTAGAGAATCGTAATATCTATATATCGTCAATATAAAGTTTTTTACCACGCCCACTTTTTGGGGGCGTTTGTTTTTATAAAAAAAAAGGTTTTCTGGTCAAATTTTAAAATTTTCTTAAAAATTTTTGATGCACAATCATTGGTAGTATTAATATGAGCATTTCGTCAAGTGTCCATTTTAACCCTCGCCCACTTTTTGGGGGCGTACAGCACCGGGGGCTCATAAATATGTGTGTGATCTGAGAAGCCTATAGCTCGTACTGTGGCTGTGGCTGTGGCAATGGGACGGTAACGGTAGACTTTTATATATCTCGAGTGGGGTAACAATAGGGGTATTCATGCAACTCGATACTCGAATCTCGTATACGATCATACCAAATCAATATTTTTCATTCACTCGATAACTAATGTAGTAATTGTACCAGTTTTTAAGTAATTAAAATTTTGAACTTTGACTCAAATATTATTTTCCTGGTGACTTGACACATTGTACCTACAAAAATGAATTAAAGCGGCAACAAGCCCTGAAAGTTGTAATTTGTTAGATTGTATTGTATCGAATTAATAATGGGGTGACAAATATATACCTAAATTGTCTAAATAAATATCAAAATACAGCTTCATCAACGCAGCAGCGAAGAATCAAATTTATTTTTTTTATTTGATTTAAAAAATTAAAACTACTGTCCTATTAGTTAATTTGAATAAGATACGATCCAATCAGTGCCATTCGAGAAAACGAATTAGCATCCAAAATAGTGTTTTTATACCTCTTATGAATTCAAGAAAAAAGTTAACCTAGGTAAGGTATACACATTTTTTATCCTTCTCGTCAGAATAGTTTGTATAACAATATATTAATATTTAGGTGTGATATGTTGTGTGTAATGTACAAGAAAGATAGGGATGAAATTCGAGTTGGCTGGTCTGGGATGGAATAATCGAATAGTTTAATTTGTTTGCAACTCTTCTACCTACCTAATAACTTTTGATGTGATGTTTCGAAAGCCAAAAATGATCAACTCATCTTACAACCCATAATTTTTTGTCTACCAAGGACCGAACAAGAAAATAAAATAATTTACCTATTTTTAAACTTTCCTACCAGTTACACCACAAAGAAGCTTACCTATGCATTACAGTACAAAGTCGAGATACTATACTATGCTTTGCATCCCAGCGCAACATAACAAAACAACCCCAGAGGCCCACATCACAGGAAAGTAAAACACAAAAAAACGATCATTTTTATACCCTATCCCATAGGGGTTCATTAGTTATACCCTATTTTGAGCTAGGATAATGAAATTTGGTATATAGGATCCTCGTCCGTGCCACCAGAACAAGTGTAAAAATTTTTGAAATCCGCCCACTGCCACGCCCCCTTTTTAGGAAAACTTATTTTTTGGCCAAACCTTAAGGAATTTCAAAAAAGTGTCTGAGTAGCATATTTAGACAATCCTAATATCTATATTTCGTTCATACAAAGTTTTTTGTCACGCCCACTTTTTGGGGGCGTTTTTAGTAAAAAACGCTTTTTGTCCAAATTTTAAAACTTTCGAAAAAAATTTTGATGCAAATACTTCTGAAATGGTAATATAAACATTTTGTCCATAGATCATTTTCACCTACGCCCACATTTTGGGGGCGTTTTCTTACAAAATCCATTTGTATACCCCATCCCAAGGCATTAGCAATAGACATACGTTGTTTTTTGTCGAACCACACCAGATTTTGAGAAACTGTCTGAGCAATATATTGTGACAATGTCATTTTCTGTATTTCATCGCCATAAGGCCTATATTTTGAGGATATTAATTTAAAGGATGGGATGGGATAGAGTATTCAACGATCCGCATAGCGGATTGTAGCCTCTCATATGTTTTTGACATTAAGTTTGTAACACAGAGAAATAATTTCGATACATATACCTCGAAGTAAGGAATTTTAAAAAAGTGTCTGAGCAGCATATTTAGACAATCTTAATATCTATATTTCGTCCATACAAAGTTTTTTGGCAAGCCCACTTTTTGGGTGCGTTTTTAGTAAAAAAACGCTTTTTGTCCAAATTTTAAGAAGTTCAAAAAAACTTTTGATGCAAATACTTTCGTAATGATATAATAAACATTTTGTCTTTATATCATTTTCACCTACGCCCACATTTTGGGGCGTTTTCTCATATCTCATTTGTATCCCAAGGCATTAGCAATAGCAATACGTTGTTTTTTGTCGAACCACAAAAGTTTTGTGGTTTCATAGTCAGAAAGCCTACAGTTTGAGGATATTAATTTTAAGGATGGAATGGGATAGGGTATTCAACGATTCGCACGGCGGATTGTAGCCTTCTCATATGTTTGTTTTACATAATCATCTCTATCTGCTCAGCTGCTTGTGTCCTTGAATTGTGTTGTGTGCACTATAGGCTATAGCTATTAGCTATATGATATGCTCGTGACTTTAGCTCTGGGCGAAATAAAGAGAGAGAGATCAGATATTTCTCCACACACACAGGCACATTTGACTATAAAGCCATAACCAGCCCATTTCCATTGTGTCGTCACACTAAAGCCAAAGAAATTGTGTCGTCACACCTTAGAAAAGACCTAAAATACAACTATACCCAATACCAGAACCCTCTACAAGTCTACAATCATCCATCCTCAACAGCAGCAGATCTTTTAGCAAATACACCAATCCACTCGTATTAGTTTTTTTTTTATTTCATTGTAACCCCATAGAGGGAGTTGTAATCGAAAGAAGTTTGGCGATTGTGATTTCTGAAACCGTCAACAGCTGTTCGAAATAGGGAGAATTGAGTTGTTGATTTGAGACACAGAGCGTGCATGTTAGCTAGAAGGAATTTTGAATTCCAACGATGGTTTCGTGGAGTGACATACGAATTGCAATCGCGACTGGACGTGTCTATGAACTAAAACTTACAATTAAGATTTTGCTAACTTGTTTTTGGATTAATTTATTCATTAAATAATAAATTACCTATTTTATATAACTACGGTTTTGCCTAAGGTTGTTTATAATAAGTAGTGGCTTTAAAAACGAATCCGCTACAACTGGTGACCCCGACGTGATCCAGACAAGCAAAAAGTCCAGAATCATCGTCAGACGAAGAAACAACAAATTCGTCGCGCTCAAAGAATGATTGGTGAATCATTTTGCTCCCACCGCAGAATCGCAGCTGCGAAGAATGCTACGAGGGGAAGACATGAGCGGGAAAAAACCATCATCCATCCTAGCACATATGAGGCATCTCTCTGATGGTCGCTGCGACCCGTCAATCATGCGCACACTTTTTTTGGATCGCCTTCCGGAAAACATCTCCACAGTTCTACTAGCAACTGGACAGGATGACCTAGACAAGCTAGCAGAAGTTGCAGACAAAATATTTGATTTGACTACCATACATCACTTGTGTACCGTCTCTAATCCTCAGACAGCAGTAACTTCAACGGAAAACATCCAAGCTATTTCGAGAGTAGACACGACAGCGTTGGACGACATCAAGAAGTCGGTCGAATTTTTGCGTAAGGAAATTCACATCCTAAAATTGAACAAACAACCGAACAACAGATCGTCGTCACGCAGCAGATCCCAAAGTAGACCACGAGTAGTGAAAAGTGATGATTCCGACCTGTGCTATTTTCACAAAAAGTTTGGCAGCGAGGCACGAAAATGTAAAGCTGGGTCTCGTAACTGGACGGAAAACTAAAATTGCCGTCGAGTGTACAGGCGGTCATTCACGGCAACAGAGATTTTCACCGTCTACAAATTGTTGTGTTTCGCGGAATAAAAGATAACAACTCAATCTTCATTATAATATAATTCATTTTAATATATTATTTAAGTATTAGATATTTAGAATAATTAAGTACATATTAGGAAATCGAGCTAACTATAAGTTTATGATACGACGATGCGTACATCACGAGAGACGGTAGCGAACCAGTGCTGCCACTCAGAAATTCAAAAAAACATGATTTGAGTTAAAAAAGCATGATTCATTTCGTAGTTGGATAATGGTAAAATTAAAAAAGGGAGAGAACTTAAAATAGACATTTTTAAGCAAATTGTGACACGTAACGAGTAAAACAAGTTCATTGACGGGGGGAGGAATGAGTGAAATGGAAGTACAGAAACAACAAGTAAGCATACAAATAAAGTGTTACTGTTCATCATCTCTGCTTTTCAGTTGAAGCCCGATATATGTATGTTTGTTTTAAAATAGTGTAGTCGAGTCGTGTAGGTTGGACATGAAAGTGGTAATGTTGCTTTAAAAAGTGATTATGAAGATACAAGGCGATTATAGATCTTTAAATACAAAAAGCATGAATTTTGACTCAAAAACATTAAAACATGATTTTAGTCCAAAAAGCATGATAATCATGCTAAATCATGATTTCTGGCAGCACTGTAGCGAACTGTCTAATTAAAGTTTTAATTGACTGTGTATTGGTGTGATAAACATGTGAGGTACATAGTACTACATACTCATCACTCCCCCGCACCAGCTATAGACATACCATGGATAGCTATTAGTTTTGAAAACGTACCACAGGTTTGCGTATGCGAGTTGAACGTCTGGGTGTGCCCGCTGGACTCAATATAGGTTCCGGTACGACCGCAGGACTTTGACGTGCCGAAGACGGGCTGGTATTTTGAATTTCAGTTTCCCTGGAAAATACAGAAGTATTACTAAATGTTTCAGAGTTACCTATTTTACTATGTGTATGCTGATTTCTTGCTGGAGAAGTCTGTGCTAATACTCGAGCTGTGGTAAACTCTTCTTCATTGCGGCAGGAGTCATCATGTCTGGCCCTTAATTGATTTTGATGGCGTTTCCAAACGCCTTTGGAAGTACGAACCAAATATGTTATGGAGCCAAGATTTGAGATTACAAGTCCTTCGCACCATTTTGGAACCCTTTGCAAAGTTACGAGCATAAACGCTCTGGTTGATTGCAAATTTCCAACATGATGAGCTGCGACTGGTGGCTTTGCTATTCGGCAAGGTTTGCGATAATACAATTCGATGATCTCGTCCATGAAGAATTTCGGCCGGACTTTTTCCCGTTATGGAGTTTGGCGTTGTCCTATATGTCATCAGGTATTTTGATACAGCATTGTCCATGCATTTCTTCTCCTATGTTGTATTCCATTGAACGAACAATAATCTTTGAATTCCTTCGATGAAAATTGATGACCGTTGTCACTAACGATCACTTCTGGCAATCCTTCTAAAGCGCAGATTCTCGATAGAGCTTTTATTGTATTGGAAGATGTAGTACTTTTCATAGCTACAGCAAAAGGGAATTTCGAAAGCGCGTCTACGCAAATTAACCACATTTGATTTAAAAATGGGCCAGCAAAATCGATATGGATTCGCTCCCATGGCTTTTCTGGTTGCGGCCAGTTGACATATTCTTTTGGAGGATCCACTGCGGATGTTTGGCAAATTCTGCATTCTTTTACATTTGACTCAATGTTTCGTCAATTTGAGGCCACCAGCAATAGCGCCGACCAAGTTGTTTTGTGCGTACAATTCCCCAGTGACCTTCATGAAGCATTTTTAATACTCGCTTTCGAAGTTTGTTAGGAATTACTACTCGTATGTAGTCGGTGTGAAGTAATATAACTCCTTTCTGCGTAGTGAAAGAAAATCGTCGATTGAAGTAAGGCACTAAATGTTTTTCAGAAGCTGGTAAATTTTCTGGCCATCCATTTTCAATATATTGCTTTACCTTATACAAAACATTATCTTTACGCGTTTCTGCAGCAATATCATTGGCATTAACAGGGAAATGCTCTACTTTGTCCTTGATTTCAGAGGTTATTTCCTGGCATGATTCTTCTAATGCGTCAAATTCATTATCTGGTCCCACTGGTAGGCGTGAAAGTGCATCTGCATTAGCATGTTTATTTGACGGTTTATAGCGGATTTCATACGTAAAACTCATTAAAATTAATGCCCAACGTGTTAAACGACCTGTGGTAATCATTGGCAGCTTTTTATTTGGATGAAGCAAGGTAATCAACGGCTTGTGATCGGTATATAAAATAAAAAATCGACCATATAAATATTGGCGAAACTTGGTAACCCCAAAAATAATTGAAAAAGCCTCTTTTTCAATTTGGCTATAGTTACGTTGTGAATCATGTGAGAAATCACAGCACCAATTCCATAATAAGAAGCATCTGTTGCTAAAACGATAGGCAATTCAGGTTTAAAATGAGCTAGGTAAGTTGCATCAACGATTTGCTGCTTCAGGTTTTGAAACGCATTTTCTTGTGGAGCTTGCCATCGAAATATCACATTTTATTTCCGAAGTACATTCAAAGGGGCTGCTAATTGAGAAAAACTCTTGAAAAAATTATTATAGTAGTTTATCTTACCCATGAATGACTGCAACTCCTTAAGATTAGTCGGGCGAGGCAATTTCCTAATGGCTTCCACTTTGCTTTCAGCTGGGCATATTCCTTTGGCACTAACTATATGGCCCAGATATTCCACTTCGGTTTTCATGAATTCACACTTACGAATATTAACTCGCAGACCATTGTCTGACAAACGCTTAAAAACGGCTTCCAAATTGTGTAAGTGCTCCTGCATATTTTTTCCAGTGACCAGTATGTCGTCTAAGTACTCCGCACATTCTATATCCGACAAAAATGCTTCCAATGTCCGTTGAAATATTGGCGGTGCACTGGCGATTCCAAAAGGTAGACGTTGGTATTGATACAGACCCAACGGTGTATTAACAACAGCACAATATTTCGATTCTTCTTCCAATTCTATTTGTAAATGCCTCAAGCTGTGCATAAGGAATCGGTCTCGCCTTAAAATATTTGGGTTTTGCATACGATTTTAAATAGAGCTTTGCCTTGACTGAATTACAGTGTCATAGGAAAGATGTAAATAGATCTGGATACTTAGCACATACTGCATTTAAAAGAAATCTGGAGGGTGGAGGCCGTGTGGTGACTACCGTCGCCTTAATAACATAACCGTACCAGATCGGTATCCAATACCACACCTCAGAGATTTCAGCCATCAACTAAGTGGATGTACCATTTTCCCTACTCTCGACCTGAAAAGGGCGTACCATCAGATCCTACTCACTCCAGAAGATCGATCAAAGACTGCCGTCATAACACCTTTTGGCCTCTTTGAGTTCAACGCGATGACATTCGGCTTATGCAACGCTGCCCAAACAATGCAACGTTTTATGGACTCAACGCTAAGAGGTCTGGAATTTTGTTTTTGCTACATTGACGACATCCTCATTGCGTCAACTAATGAGGAAATGCACCGACAACATTTGCGTGCCGTCTTTGAGAAACTCCAACAGTTCGGCCTTGTCATCAATGTATCCAAGTGTTTCTTTGGACAAACAGAGGTGAGATATTTAGGATACACAGTAAGTAAATCTGGGATAAAACCTCCATCCGATCGTGTCGAAGCGCTCACAAGCTATCCGAAACCAACGACGATGGATCAGCTACGAAAGTTCTTAGGTTCGTGGAACTTTTATCGGAGTTGTATACCTGCTGCATCAACATCGCAAGTTCCTCTAGTAAATTTGACCATCGGAGCTAGGAAAAATGACAAAAGACTGATTCAGTGGACCCCCGAAGCAGACAGAGCATTCGATGAATGTAAAGCTAAGTTGAGGGATTCAGTGCAACTAGCCCATCCACGTTCAGATGTGCCTTTGGTCCTGCGATGTGATGCCTCAGACGTTACAATTGGAGCCGCACTCGACCAACGCGTCAACGAAAAACTATAACCCCTCGGCTTCTTTTCAAGAAAACTAAATCCGAAAAAAGCGAAGTATAAAGTCTATGACCGAGAACTCCTTGCCATCTTCAGAGCCGTTAAACATTTTCAACACCTCATAGAAGGCCGAGAACTCATCATCCTCACCGACCACAAGCCGTTGATATATGCTTTCAACCAGAAATCCCGACCACGCGTGTGACCGCATCGCACGGCAACTCGAGGAAATTGGCCGCTTCTCAACGAGAATCGAATTTGTTGCTGGAAAGGAGAACGTCGTAGCCGATGCGTACTCCCGCATCGAAGTCATCAACATGCCTGTCACAATCAGCACTACAGACTTGTTCGAGATGCAACGAGATGACGACGAACTGAAGCTGCTTCTTGAGACTCCAGGGAAGAATTCACTTCAACTACGAGGGCTACGAACAGATGATACTGACACGACGATATATTGCGATGTTGGAGGCAATGACATTCGTCCATATGTACCAGTCAGCCTTCGCAAAAAAGTTTTCGACAGCGTGCATAAACTATCACATCCCAGTGGAAGAGCGACCAAACAACAATTACGCGCCAAGTATGTGTGGCCAAACATGTCCAAAGACATACTTTCGTGGGCCAGATCTTGCATACAATGCCAACGTAGCAAGATAAGTCGTCACGTCAAGAACATACCGCTACACATCGACATGCCAAGTAGTAGATTCGAACATGTTCACATCGACATCATCATAATGCCACTGGTAAACGAATTTCGATATCTATTGACCATGATAGATCGTTTCACAAGATGGCCGGAAGCAGTACCACTAAAAGATATCAGAGCGGAAACTATCGTCGACTCTTTCTTCAACCATTGGGTATGTAGATTTGGTGCCCCTAAAACAATAACGACCGACAGAGGATCACAATTCGAATCCGCACTATTCGAAGCACTCACGAAACTCATCGGAAGCACACGTATCAGGACGACTGCCTACCATCCAGCTTCCAACGGAATGATCGAGCGCTGGCATAGGTCATTAAAATCATCGCTAAAGTGCCAAGAAGCAACAGATTGGGTGAGTGTTCTCTCAACAGTTTTATTAGGCCTCCGCATGAGCTTTAAAGAAGATTTGAAGTCAACCGCTGCAGAACTTGTCCTTGGGACAACTATCAGATTGCCAGGCGAATTCTTCATGAATAAGGAAGTCTCACTCGACCCTGAAATCTTCGTTGAAAAATTCCGGGAGCATATGCGACAGGTTAAATCAACTCCATCAGCTCATCATTGCCGAACAAAGCCATTTTTACACAAAACACTTTACACTTGCACACATGTTGATGCAGTCCAGAAACCATGTGAGCAGCCATACGAGGGACCATACGAAGTGTTGGAACGTATCTCCGACCATGTGTTCAAAGTCAACATCGAAGGAACACCGACAACAATATCCACAGAACGTCTCAAACCAGCATTTTACGAAAATTTCGCCCAATCCAACGAAACAGAAAAACCAAGACGAGACGATGCTCCAGTGAGTCTTCCAACACAACAAATATGTGAAACACCATCGACACTAGCACATTCATCACCTCCAAATCCATCAGCGTCAACATCAGCACCTACCACCAGTTCAACTGCATCAAGACCATCGCCCACGTCAACAAATCTTTTAGGCAAGCTAAAAACGTATCCTGTAAAGAAAAAACTCAAACAAATAAGATTTGCAAATTGAAGCATAAATGACAAAAAAAAAAAACATATGAGAGGCTACAATCCGCTATGCGGATCGTTGGATACCCTATCCCATCCCATCCTTTAAATTAATATTCTCAAAATATAGGCCTTATGGCGATGAAATACTGAAAATGACATTGTCACAATATATTGCTCAGACAGTTTCTCAAAATCTTGTGTGGTTCGACAAAAAACAACGTATTTCTATTGCTAATGCCTTGGGATGGGGTATACAAATGGTTTTTGTAAAAAAACGCCCCCAAAATGTGGGCGTAGGTGAAAATGATCTATGGACAAAATGTTTATATTACCATTGCGGAAGTATTTGCATCAAAAATTTTTTCGAAAGTTTTAAAATTTGGACAAAAAGCGTTTTTTACTAAAAACGCCCCCAAAAAGTGGGCGTGGCAAAAAACTTTGTATGAACGAAATATAGATATTAGGATTGTCTAAATATGTTGCAAAGACACTTTTTTGAAATTCCTTACGGTTTGGCCAAAAAATAAGTTTTTCTAAAAAGGGGGCGTGGCAGTGGGCGGATTTCAAAAATTTTTACACTTGTTCTGCTTCGTCGGCCAGAGAGTCTATATACCAAATTTCAACACTCTAGCTCAAAATTTAAGGCCCAAAAATCGGTGACACACAGACGGACGGACGGACGGACGGACGGACGGACGGACAGACAGACATGGCTTAATCGACTAAGCTAGCGATTCTGAATCGATCCATATACTTTGAGGTATATGTATCGAAATTATTTCTCTATGTTACAAACTTAATGTCAAAACTAATATACCCCCCTATGGGATAGGGTATAAAAACATTTATCGCTGTCACTTGGGGTTGGGGAAAAGTGCTTTGGCGATTGTGATTTCTGAAACCGTCAACAGCTGTTCGAAATAGGGAGAATTGAGTTGTTGATTTGAGACACAGGAGCGTGCATGTTAGCTAGAAGGAACTTTGAATTCCAACGATGGTTTCGTGGAGTGACATTCGAATTGCAATCGCGACTGGACGTGTCTATGAACTAAAACTTACAATTAAGATTTTGCTAATTTGTTTTTGGATTAATGTATTCATTAAATAATAAATTACCTATTTTATATAACTACGGTTATGCCTAAGGTTGTTTATAATAAGTAGTGGCTTTAAAAACGAATCCGCTACAGAAGGACAAAAATTGAATCAATAATAGTAACTGGTCATACCACATATTTAAATCGATATAACCACAGCCTCGGCTGCAGTTATAACTATCATTGAAAAAATTCAATTGAAAAGAAAAAACATATGAGAAGGCTACAATCTGCTGTGCGGTTTGTTGAATACCCTATACCATCCCATCCTGAAAATTAATATCTCCAAAAAGTGGGCTTTATAAGCCTATAATATAGAAAATGACATTGTCACAACAATATATTGTTCAAACAGTTTATCATAATATTTTGTTGTTTGGCAAAACACATCGTTTTCCTCCTGCATATGCTTTGGGATAGGGTATACAAACGGTTTTTGTAAGAAAACGCCCCCAAAACGTGGTCGTGGGCTAAAATGATCTATAAACGAAATGTTTATATTAATATTACTAATTATTCTGCATCAAATTTTTTTTTCGAAAATTTTAAAATTTGAACGTAAAACGTTTTTTATTAAAAACGCCCCCAAAAAGTGGGCGTGGCGAAAAACTTTATATGAACAAAATATAGATTTTACGATTGTCTAACTACGCTTTTCAGACACTTTTTCAAAATTCCTTTTGGTTTGGCCAAAAAAAAAACGTTTTTTCTAAAAAGGGGGCATGGCAGTGGGCGGATTTCAAAAATTTGTACACTTGTTCTGCTGGGAGCAACAAAGAGCACGTGTACCAAATTTCATCCTTCTAGCTCTAAATTTAAGGCCCAAAAACTGGTGACGTACGGACGGACGGACAGACATGGCTAAATCGACTCAGCTAGCGATTCTGAGTCGATCCATATACTTTGAGGTATATGTAGCTAAATTATTTCTCTATGTTACAAACTATGTATCAAAACTAATACACCCCTATGGGATAGGGTATAAACATATGAGACACTTTTTTAAAATTCCTTATGGTTTGGCCAAAAAATACGTTTTTCAGAAAACGGGGCGTGGCAGTGGGCGGATTTCAAAATTTTTTACACTTGTTCTGCTGGGAGCAACAAATAGCACGTGTACCAAATTTCATCCTTCCAGCTCAAAATTTAAGGCCCAAAAACTGGTGACGTACGGACGGACAGACATGGCTAAATCGACTCAGCTAGCGATTCTGAAGGCTGAACTATAATAGAAGCTGGTTGCGGACGACCACTTCCGTAACTGTGCGAACACATGCAATTTGTATTGTACGACCATAATAGCTTTTCGCTTCGATTCGTTCAGCCTTCGTTCACTTTTGCTCACTTACGAGAAAGCGAATTGATTCGCTCTTTCTCTTTCTTTTGTTCTTTCATACACAAGTTTTACATTTCATTTCAACAGCTGTGTAGTGTGTACATTTAAATTTGTTAGTTGCTAAGCAACGAAATTTTGTTTTTATTGTTTGCGATTCCATTCTCAAAAGTCTTTTATGGGCAACTTGAGTAATTGAGAGTACTGAAGAAAACTTAACTTAGAATTTTGACATTAGCTTCCGATTGCTTCCGTCTATTATAGTTCAGCCTTGAGTCGATTAATATACTTTGAGGTATATGTAGCTAAATTATTTCTCTATGTAACAAACTATGTATCAAAACTAATATACCCCTATGGGATAGGGTATAAACATGATGGAATTGAAATTTTACCTCCATAGCTCATTGACTTATTATATATGGACTGCCAGTAGCCAAGTTCACGTATGTTCCAAAACAACAGACACGCCACTGTTTCACTGCGGAAAACTTAGTAAGCTAAAAAACATTTGCGTCATCACATTGCACAAACAAATTGATGGAAATGATCATAATTCATAAGTAAGAAATATATTTACAAAACTTGTTCAGTTTATGAGTCAATAAGTTAGGAAATGAACTGTTACTGCAGAATTTATTTGAAATCACTCTTTGTAGTTTTCCATATTTTGAATAGATGACCCTACATGTCGCTACTTGTTACTATGGAAATTTAAGCTTGGCGGCGGCGTTTGTTTCTTTGCTAATCCGCAGTGAAACAGTGGCGCCTGTGCTGTTTTGGAACATATTTTCTCGCAGAAGCGTATGAAAATGACATTTCACTAGCAGTCCTTATATAATAAGTCAATGCCATAGCTGCTTATAGGATCGTAGGAAAATTCCGTTTCATTTCGGTGGAACGACTAACATTACTTCACAGAAATAAATCATGATCAGTGAAAAATAAAAAGTGATTTTCTGCGATAACTACAGTTAAAAATTAAAATATGTTTGGATAATCATGTTCTAAAATGTATAAGCTTTGTTTTGACACCAACTAGCCAATGATTGAATTTATAAAAAAAAAACGCAAGAAGTAAAAGAAAAGATATCATTGAACAACTTCATTGGCACACAAAACATGATGGAATTGCAATTTTCCCCCCATAGATACCTATAGGATTATGTAATTGGAAAATTCCGTTTCATTTCGGTGGAACCACAAACGTTACTTCACAGAAATAAATCATGATCAGTGAAAAATAAAAAGTGATTTTCTGAGATAACTACAATTTAAAATTACAATATGTTTGGTTAATCATGTTCTAAAATTCTTAAGCTTTGTTTTGACACCAACTTGACAATCGTTGAATTTGAAATAAAGCCGCAATGAGTAAAAGAAAATTTCCAATTATGTTTTTCAATGATAGCTATAACTGGGCCCTTAGTCACCGCAAACCAAGCCATCGACGCATGCATATGCATGCTCCCCTTTTGTCGTTCGTACGTTTGTCCATCCGAATAGAAACAGTGTAAAGCAAACAAAAATGTGTCGTCACACCAGAGAAAAGGAAAGACCGAACATACAACAATACCAAGTATCAGAACCCCCTACCAGCATCCATCATCAACTTGGGTGGGCAAAATCCTCATTTTTAAGTCCTTCTCGCGAGCGCCTACCTGACAATGACACCTGTTTAGTGTCAGCCAAGGGTCCCACTTAGATATTGACCGTGCGCTGTAACTCGTTGCATCGCACGATCAATGTATAAGCGGGAACCATAAGTTTGAGGTGGGAGAAAACCCGTAAACCCAAATCCAAGGTGGAACAGCAAACGCCGATGGATGCATGGCTAAAAAGAGAGTTTTAAGCCGCTAGTTTGCGATTTTCGGATACCGGGCTACCTCCGACCTCAAGAAAGCCTTCCTGTGGTTAGACGGGTAGACCACGGGCGACCAATAAATCCCGCCTACTCGTGGGATTAATTGAATTATCTAAAGAAAAAACATAGAGAATGATACCTCTTCAAATGCATCAACAACTAGGGATGTTTTAGAACACCCTGTCGATACCGACACGACACCTGCCCATCGGGAAGGGTCACAAATCAGCGATTTCGAATTGTCTCATCTGAGCGGCTCAGCCTCATAATCAAGTACTGTATACAGCATCAGTATACTATCGGATGAATTGCATCCGGAGTATAAAGACGCGCCGGGGACCCCTGGCAAATCGGCTCAAACTGATTCCAAGCTCATCAGATTCACGCCAGCGGAACAGCGTAGTTTCAACAGAGCGCTGAAACAGCAAAAGAGCTCGCACTGGGAAAACAACCTCTGACAGAACCGCCTATAGAGATATAGCGAGCTATGTCAGATTGGGTGTCGTACCAGTCGATATCGATCGCCATCCTCTCACAAATGAACAAATGGTTCAGATACAAGAGAGGATTATGGACATCACGATCGAACTGCGCGACGGGGATGCAAAGCCAGCCACATGTTGCAGAGTACCGGATTCACAAACGAGAGGATACTGGCAATACTAGACGGTCAGAACAAAGATCTGAATAAGAAAACGTGGAGAGTTCTGCAAAGATCGGACGAAAAGACGGCGCCCACATGGTCTTTGCAATTAACGAGAGTGCGATGCGTAGGCTTGCGGAACTCAAGGGGATGATCTCATATAGATTTGGACAAATCAAAATTATCCTTAAGGGATCCGGCAAGTCTGCAATTCAGGCCCAAAAAAAATAGTGACACTGATACAACGAGAAAGTCGTCACAAAAAACAAGCGCTAGCTCGTCGCAACCAGTAGCTAGTATTAGTACTGCCGCCGGAAGCGATATAAATAAGACTGGTTCACTGCCTACGACAGTATCGCCAAACGCCCCCAGTACGAGCAACGTAAACATCAGCCAGCAACAGTTTAGACCAAAGCTAGCTGCGGAACGGGCGCGTGAACGGCAAAAACACGGACAGCGAAAAAGCGGTCCGAGAGATAGACACGAAGGTCTCTCTCAACAGGGTATCGTACGTAGAAAAGGCGATAACAAGCCTTATAGGGTACGAAACCCTGAGCACGGTAGGAAACGATGACCACCCTACTAAATGTGCTGCAGGCAAACCTGCACCGAGCTATAGGTGCCTCGGACACCTACAACCAAAGATGTGCCGAAAGGAACATCGCTCTAGGTTTAATCCAGGAGCCATGGGCAACAGAGCGTAAGATATTTGGTTTACAAAGTAAAACCAGAGAGCTCATCTTCGCCCGGGGAAATTTTAGACCAAGGGCAGCTCTTTTTGTTGCAAAAGATATAAAATTCTCTCCCATTCCAGGTTTCATTACCAAAGATCTGGTGGCTGTCCTTTTAGAAAGACGCAGCGGCCGAGAGCTACAAAAAATTGTATGCGCATCGGCGTACTTTGCTGGAGATGACGAAATACGGAGATGACGAAATACGAAATAAAAGTCGGAAAATAACTGCTTCATCAGCACTGACCTGACCTGATACTGAGGTTAGTAACAGCCGTTAAAGGCTGCCCTCAGGGAGGAGTACTCTCACTCCTACTATGGTCTCTGGTTATCGATAACCTACTTCAAGACCTAAATAATGCAGGTTTCAATATAATTGGATACGCAGATGACCTAGTCATCATAATAAGGGTCAAAGAACCAAACGAGGTTACAACACGTCTACAAAACGCCCTTAAGATAGTCATAGACTGGTGTAGTAAAGAAAGTCTTTCTATAAACCCCAGCAAGGCTATCATCGTCCCTTTTACAAAAAGGAGAAAATTAAGTCTTACCCAAATTTCAATCAATGGTACGTACATTGAGTATTCCAACGAAGATCCTCGACAAAAAACTAAGCTGGAACTCCCACATTAACAACAAAATTCAAAAAGCAACCAAAGCTTTCTGGGCTTGCCGAAACATGTATGGTAAAACATGGGGAATGTCTCCAAAGACCACACACTGGATCTACACGATCATGGTCAGGCCCATAATAACATACGCTTCAATAGTATGGTGAAACAAAGTCACCCAAAAAACAACTATTAATAAATTAAACAAGGTACAACGGCTTGCCTGTTGGGGTAGGAGCTGGCATACACGGACCAAATAGAAACATCGCAATACCTATGGGAAAAAAACCCTAGTGTATTTCAAGCTGAGCTGCATGCCATAAAAGAATGAAAAAAGGCGCAAACATCCATATATTCACGGACAGTCAAGCAGCTATTAAAGCCCTTATCTCACACATTATGGACTCCAAATCAGTACTACACTGCTTCAATTCCGTCCAAACACTCAGCTCCAGGAACAAAACCATACTAAGGTTGATTGAAGGTAACGGAAAAGCTGATGAACTAGCCAGAAAAGGTTCGAAAACCCCCTTCATTGGATCTGAACCCTTCTGTGCAATCCTCAAATAAGCCATAAATCTGGTTATAAAAAACTGGGAACAACACAAATGTTTTTCATACTGGGAATACATCCCAGGCCTAAGACAGGCCAAAAGAGCTATTCAGCCCTTCAAAGCAGATGTCAATAAGATACTAAATGTTCGCAGGCACGATATCAAAAACTTAGTAGGCTACATAACTGGTCATCACGGTCTGCGATATCACCTAAATAAAATGCATCTAGTCGACTCATCGGAGTGCAGACTATGTCTAGAAGAAGACGAAACAGCCGAACATATCATATGTGAATGCCCGGCCCTTTACGGTATGAGAAGGGAATCTTTCTTCATGGAATTTTTAAGTCTGAAAGTATTATCAGCTACATTAGGAAAGTAGAAGCGCTTCTAACCTAAAAAAATCTGACGGCAAGCACAATAGATCTTTTAGGTTGCTGCTTAGGCAAGTCAGAGTTTAAAAAAAAAATCAACAACAGCAGATCTTTTAGCAATACACCCATCCGTGTTAGTTTGTAATGCAACGTGCCAGACATGCAACTCTGCATATACCTGTCTGCACGAGTAAGGTAATTTAAGTATATTATAGGAATCTAAGTATCGAATAGAAATATGATAAGATAGTTGATTAAGACTTATTTGTAGCGTATGCCTAAGTATGTGAAGTATCAGAATGAATTGAAAAAAGTCAGTCTGATTTAGACTACAGGACAAGACGCTTCTGTTATATTATTACATGGCGACCGTGACAGCCGCAACTCGGAAAAAGTGATTTAAAAATTAAATTGACAAATTTTGAAAAATGGGTGGAACCCAGAAAAAACACCGGCTTGATAAACAATAACAAAAAAATCGAGGACCCTGTCCATATTCATAATGACGAATTAACGTGGCTAGTTCGACTTATTCTTGTCGCGATTGTGTTAAATCTCTTATATAAAGTGTACAAAGCATATCGCTATTCTTTGAAAAAAAAAATTTACTCAATGAATCGCTTTCCAAAATCGACTTTCGTCGAATACAATACGAGACGGCGAGGCTACGATCCACGTTTAAAGTGATAAAAACAAAAAGTAAGAACAAACGTACATACTTAAACAATTCAAACGAATGTGATTGTAAAGTTCAAAGACTATAATGCAAAATAAAAACCAAAAAAAACATATGAGAAGGCTACAATCCGCTGTGCGGATCGTTGAATACCCTATCCCATCCTATCCATAAAACTGAAATCCCCAAAAAAAAAGTGGGCATTGCTAAAAGCACGATGTGGATAAAATAGAAAAAATGATATAGTGACAACAAATTCTTCAGACTGCTTACAAAACTCTTTTACGGTTCTACAAATGACAAGGTTTTCTCCTGCATATGTTATGGGGTAGTGTATAAAAATGTTTTTTTTATATAAAAATGCCCCCAAAAAGTGGGCGTGGGTTAACATGGTATATAGACGAAATGTTCATTTTAATAATGTTAATGATTCTGCATCAAAATTTTTTTTCGATAAATTTAAAAATTTGACCGAAAACAGTTTTTTATTGAAAATGCACCCAAAAAGTGGGCGTGGCAAAAAACTTTATATAGACGAAATATAGATATTAAGATTGTCTACATATGTTGTTCAAAACCTTTTTTAAAATTCCTTACGGTTTGGCCAAAAACTGAGTTTTTCTTAAAAGTGGGCGTGGCAGTGGGCGGATTTCAAAAATGTTTACACTTGTTCTGTAGGCACGGACAGGGATCCTATATACCGAATTTTATTATACTAGCTCAAAATGTAAGGCCCAAAAATCGGTGACGAACAGACAGACGGACGGACGGACGGACAGACGGACGGACGGACGGACAGACGGACAGACAGACATGGCTTAATCGACTCAGCTAGCGATTCTGAATCGATCCATATACTTAGAGGTATATGTATCGAAATTATTTCCCTATGTTGCAAACTTAATGTTATTATATATGTTTGTTCGTTAATAAAAGACGGTTTAATTAACTTACATATATATTTTATTGAACAACAGGTACTTGTTGTCTGGTCGATAATCGGCATGAGAAGAAGGAGTGTCCATCATTCCACACTGAATATCGCCAGCAAAATTGATCCAGTTCCATTCTGTTTACATGTGTGTAATGAAACATATAATGAAACATATTAATTCTAGTACAATGTGGCTTACAAAATTATTTCAAGATACTTCAATTTAATATATAGCATTTCTCCCCTTTTAGATGGGGTTCATATTTCATCAAGACTTACAAAAACTAAGCTTTATTTGCTAAGTAACTTCTGAGCTATCCTTGAAGAACTTCTAATTTTTTATACCCTATCCCATAGGGGGGTATATTAGTTTTGATACATAGTTTGTAACATAGAGAAATAATTTTGCTACATATACCTCAAAGTATATGGATCGACTCAGAATCGCTAGCTGAGTCCAATTAGCCATGTCTGTCTGTCCGTCCGTCCGTCCGTCTCTCTGTTCGTCACCGATTTTTGGGCCTTAAATTTTGAGCTAGGATAATGAAATTTGGTATATAGGATCCTTGTCCGAGTCACCAGAACAAGTGTAAAAATTTTTGAAATCCGCCCACTGCCACGCCCCCTTTTTAGAAAAACGTAATTTTTGGCAAAACCGTAAAGAATTTTAAAAAAGTGTCTGAACAGCATATTTACGGAATCGTAATATCTATATTTCGTTCATATGAAGTTTTTTGCCACGCCCACTTTTTGGGGGCGTTTTCAATAAAAAACTGTTTTCGGTCAAATTTTAAATTTTTCGAAAAAATTTTTGATGCAGAATCATTAACATTATTAATATGAACATTTCGTCTTTATACCATTTTAACCCACGCCCACTTTTTGGGGGCGTTTTTATATAAAAACCATTTTTATACACTACCCCATAACATATACAGGAGAAAACCTTGTCTTTTGTAGAACCGTAAAAGTGTTTTGTAAGCAGCCTGAAGAATTTGTTGTCACTATATCATTTTTTTTATTTTATCCACATCGTGTTTTTAGCCATGCCCACTTTTTTGGGGATTCTAGTTTTATGGATAGGATGGGATAGGGTATTCAACGATCCGCACAGCGGATTGTAGCCTTCTCATATGTTTTATATATAATTTTATTACGTTTATTTGATTCATTATACCCTATCCCATAGGGGTATATTAGTTTTGATACTTAGTTTGTAACATAGAGACATAATTTAGCTACATATACCTCAAAGTATATGGATCGACTCAGAATCGCTAGCTGAGTCGAATTAGCCATGTCTGTCTGTCCGTCCGTCCGTCCGTCCGTCTGTACGTCACCTATTTTTAGGCCTTAAATTTTGAGCTAGGATAATGAAATTTGGTATATAGGATCCTCGTCTCTGCCTACAGAACAAGTGTAAAAATTTTTGAAATCCGCCCACTGCCACGCCCCCTTTTAAGAAAAACTCAGTTTTTGACCAAACCGTAAGCAATTTTAAAAAAGTTTCTGAACAACATATTTAGACAATATTAATATCTATATTTCGTCCATATAAAGTTTTTGCCACGCCCACTTTTTGGGGGCGTTTTCAATTAAAAACTGTTTTCGGTCAAATTTTAAATTTTTCGAAAAAAATTTTGATGCAGAATCATTAACATTATTAATATGAACATTTCGTCTATATACCATTTTAACCCACGCCCACTTTTTGGGGGCGTTTTTATATAAAAACCATTTTTATACCCTACCCCATAACATATGCAGCAGAAAACATTGGCTTTTGTAGAACCGTAAAAGTTTTTTATAAGCTGTCTGAAGAATTTGTTGTCACCATGTCATTTTCTTTATTTTATCCACATCGTGTTTTTAGCCATGTCCACTTTTTGGGGATTTTAGTTTTACAGATAGGATGGGATAGGGTATTTAACGATCCGCACAGTGGATTGTAGCCTTCTCATATGTTCTTTTGTAGAACCGTAAAAGTTTTTTGTAAGCAGTCTGAAGAATTTGTTGTCACCATGTCATTTTCTTTATTTGATCCATATCGTGTTTTTAGCCATGTCCACTTTTTGGGGATTTTAGTTTTACGGATAGGATGGGATAGGGTATTCCACGATCCGCACAGTGGATTGTAGCCTTCTCATATGTTTTTCACTTTTAATTCTCTGATCTTTTGTTTGAAGAGAACCAGACGTGAATGTAATAGCTGGATGATATTTATCTTCTAAGCACGATTTTCTTAGTTCTGAATATTGAACTACACGTCTCGAATTGTTATACAATATTTGGTAAATACATGGACTTAATTTTTATACCCTATCCCATAGGGGTATATTAGTTTTGATACTTAGTTTGTAACATAGAGAAATAATTTTGCTACATATACCTCAAAGTATATGGATCGACTCAGAATCGCTAGCTGAGTCGATTAAGCCATGTCTGTCTGTCCGTCCGTCCGTCTGTACGTCACCGATTTTTAGGCCTTAAATTTTGAGCTAGGATAATAAAATTTGGTATATAGGATCCTCGTCTCTGCCTACAGAACAAGTGTAAAAATTTTTGAAATCCGCCCACTGCCACGCCCCCTTTTAAGAAAAACTCAGTTTTTGGCCAAACCGTAAGGAATTTTAAAAAAGTTTCTGAACAGCATATTTAGACAATATTAATATCTATATTTCGTCTATATAAAGTTTTTTGCCACGCCCACTTTTTGGGGGCGTTTTCAATAAAAAACTGTTTTCGGTCAAATTTTAAATTTTTCGAAAAAAATTTTGATGCGGAATCATTAACATTATTAATATAAACATTTCGCGTATATACCATTTTAACCCACGCCCACTTTTTGGGGGCGTTTTTATAAAAAAACCATTTTTATACCCAACCCCATAACATATGCAGGAGAAAACCTTGTCTTTTGTAGAACCGTAAAACTGTTTTGTAAGCAGTCTGAAGAATTTGTTGTCACTATATCATTTTTTCTATTTTATCCGCATCGTGTTTTTAGCCATGCCCACTTTTTTGGGGATTTTAGTTTTATGGATAGGATGGGATAGGGTATTCAACGATCCGCACAGCGGATTGTAGCCTTCTCATATGTTTTAATTACGACTGCAGGAATCCATTTAGCTATTTCATTATTAGAATTACAATACATTATCTTCTCTCCTTTTGAAAATATTGGAATTTTAACATCTTTCTTTTCTAGATTTGTATTTGGAATTGCGAGAGATTTGTTCATAATATAACTATTTGCATGATTTTGCGATAAAACATTAAGCATTGTTCTAGGTTTAAAATTAAAAATAGTTTCTGAAGGTGATAGCTTCGTTACCGTTGTTGGAGTGTGCCTGTATGTTGTCAAGAATTGTAAAGTTTTTTTCATTTTCCGTGAGCTTACTATATTTGCTATCTAATAACATTTTTTTAAACGACCGTTTAACCTCAGCAACTGCCCTTTCGGCCAACCCATTACTTTGAGGATGATACGGAGGAGACTTTGTTATTTTAATACCATTCTGTTTACCAAAATCTACAAATTTGTTAGAGGAGAATGGTGGACCGTTGTCACTGCAAATTTCTACTGGGCATCCAAAATATGAGAAACTTATTTTGAGTTTTTCAATAATTACTTCAGCAGTAGACCGATTTAATAGATAGACATCTATCCATTTACTAAATGAGTCCACTATAATAAGATATTCATATTTTCCGAAATAAAACAAATCAATATGTATTATTTGAAACATAAATGATGTCTTTGGCCAAGGGGTAGTCTCTGATTTATTTGTCTTTTGTGATTGCTGACATATAAAACACTTAGTAACAAACTCGTTGATTTTTATACCCTATCCCATAGGGGTATATTAGTTTTGATACTAAGTTTGTAACATAGAGAAATAATTTTGCTACATATACCTCAAAGTATATGGATCGACTCAGAATCGCTAGCTGAGTCGATTAAGCCATGTCTGTCTGTCCGTCCGTCCGTCCGTCCGTCCGTCCGTCCGTCTGTACGTCACCGATGTTTAGGCCTTAAATTTTGCGCTAGGATAATGAAATTTGGTATATAGGATCCTCGTCTCTGCCTACAGAACAAGTGTAAAAATTTTTGAAATCCGCCCACTGCCACGCCCCCTTTTAAGAAAAACTCAGTTTTTGACCAAACCGTAAGGAATTTTAAAAAAAATTCTGAACAACATATTTAGACAATATTAATATCTATATTTCGTCCATATAAAGTTTTTTTGCCACGCCCACTTTTTGGGGGCGTTTTCAATAAAAAACTGTTTTCGGTCAAATTTTAAATTTTTCGAAAAAAATTTTGATGCAGAATCATTAACATTATTAATATGAACATTTCGTCTATATACCATTTTAAACCACGCCCACTTTTTGGGGGCGTTTTTATATAAAAACCATTTTTATACACTACCCCATAACATATGCAAGAGAAAACCTTGTCTTTTGTAGAACCGTTAAAGTGTTTTGTAAGCAGTCTGAAGAATTTGTTGTCACTATATCATTTTTTCTATTTATCCACATCGTGTTTTTAGCCATGCCTCCCTTTTTTGGGGATTTTAGTTTTATGGATAGGATGGGATAGGGTATTCAACGATCCGCACAGCGGATTGTAGCCTTCTCATATGTTTTTATCTAGGTTTCTAAAATAAAACTGACTTCGTGCTACTTGTTTCATTCTAGTCGTACCTATATGATCCCCATGAACTAAGGCAAGAACCTGGTAAAGACATTGATTCTCAACTGATAGACTTTTTTGCTTATCGTAAAAAGACAACACTCCTAAGCATTTTATTTTTGACTTTAGCGGCCACCCTTTAGATACATAATTAATGACGCATTTAAGAACCGAACATTTTAGAGAATTAATCCTAACTTGATGAAGATTCACTGGATCATCGTCCGATAAATTGAACGAATTTATTAGAAAATCTTCAACATTTGAGGAATCTTGAAGTGGCAATCTCGATAGAGCGTCAGCATGTGCCATCTAATATACCCCCCTATGGGATAGGGTTAAAAAACAATGCACCCAACAAATAATAACACGCGGCTCCCCTTGACATCCCTCACCATGTGCAGCCACAAGAAGCACCGACAACAGCACTACGTCAACAATCGCAACATATGCAGCAACGGTGACGGCGAAGCAACAACATAGTAAGCCATATTTAACATATTTAGAATTGAATCAAACAAAAAAAAAACGAGTGGTGGGTGCACGACTGGATCGTACGCAACTTTCTCTTTCACAGCGAGTTGGGCGTTAGATCAAATAGTGCGCATTTTGATTATTAATGCTAAAAATTATAAAAAATGTCGAAATGTGATTATACGAACGTTTACTCCGAAATTTGAAGGAATCGGTGTCTATGTGAGAAATAATTATTTTTCGTTATTGGCCAAAACTGAAAATTCCGTTAAGTGATAGTTGGGCTAAAACTAATTATGTGGAATTGTTTAAAACTATTATAGTAGTATATATATAAAATTTCATTCAATTTGACATAGTAGTTTGCGACAAATTAACTATTTTCTTTATATGGCCTGAATGACAAAATCCGTTACATGGATTTTCTCGAAAAAACTGGGTATGCAGTTTTGTTGGAACTTATATGTTTATAGTATATATAAAGTTTATTCAAAATCGTTAGAGCCGTTTTCGAGAAAATTGAGGTTATGTGTAATTTTTATATGGCAGGTACCGTTAATAACATGGCTAAAAGCAAACAAAAAAAATAGGCCTAGAATTATGACCAAAAGAAACTTGGATACCAAATTTGAAGACAATCGGTCAAGCCGTTTAGGCTGGGAAGACCATTACGACAGACGGACGGAATTCCAAAAACCACTTTTTTGGGCTCCGCTATCATCGTAATGTTAAAATCAATCAATATCTAGAGGTCGAAAATTTTCACGAAAACAATATCTTTCTCTTTGTAAGAGAAAGTTAAAAATCAAAAATAAAATGTTTGTAAATGCTCATTATAATATCATATTTTCTTTCTCGTTTTGTGGAATTTTTTTTTAATCCGTAGTTCATTCATATCTATATATCCAATATCCAATATCATATTTTCCTTTTCTTTTTGTGCATTTTTTTAGCGTAGTAATAAATCGCTTCGAGTATATTTTATAAGCTTATAGGCACATACGATGCATTTTTTTTTGATCATTGTTTATCTAATATTAGATACTGGTCTGACGATGAAATTGCGTCCGTCCGCAATAAACTAGTTGAAGTCAGAGAAAAACTAGCTCGCTGCTTTGGCAGAATCGGATGCAAGGTTCGCATCCCCAAAAATAATGGCAATATACTAGTTCCCATAAGTGCTGACATATTGTCAGACAACGAATACGAGGGCGAAAGCTCAGAAGAAGATACAAAAGAATTCCCGATAGAACAGCCACAAACTTCAAAGGTAGACTTGGCGCCATCAAAATATACGAAAATGGCAAATGATATATCAAATATGGAATTGCTCCGTTTGGCAGCACAAACAATAAACAAAAATTATGCTGGCGATCCATTATCACTTACTCCTTTTATAAACGCTGTCGATCTATTGGAGAGTGTAGCTAATTCAAACCAAATGAACCTCTTATTAAAGTTCATTTTGACAAAAGTCGAAGGAAAGGCACTAGAGTGATTTCCCTTAAATCCTACGACATTAGAAGAAATTAAAACCTCTTTGAAAATCTGTATTAAACCGGATTCATCTAAAGTCGTTGTAGGCAGGATGTTGGCTTTGAAAGCTTACAAAAATAATGTGCAAGATTTTTCGCACCAAGCAGAAGACTTAACCGACGCCTTTCAAAGGGCTTTGGTTTTCGAAGGGTTGCCTTAAAAAAAGGCTCAGGAAATGGCTATAGAGAGAACCATTGATATGTGTATGGTGAATACTACTTCAAATCTAGTCAAATCGATTCTAGCATCTCCATAATTTTCGTCCCCGAAGGAAGCTATTGCAAAGATTGTTGTGAAACAGCAACAGAACTTCAAGAACATCAAGTTCTATCCTTTCAATCAAACAACCATAATAATTTCAGGAACTATAGAAGTCAAAATAATTACGTACATAATTCACACAGTTCCAATAGATTTAATCAACAGAGCAACAATACGTATCGAAATAATAACAACTATCGAAACAATAGTTATCGAGGCAACAATAGGAACAACAATTTTAGAGGAAGGGAAAATAGCGATAGAGAAAATTATAGAAACACTAACAATTTAAGTCAACGCAACGTGCGTTATACGGAAAACGAGAACGCACCTCAGGAGCGTCAACTGGGGGATGCAGACAATTAAACAACACTAACATCTACGCCTTAAATCCTAATTACTCCGACTTCATTGAGTTAAGATGTAGTGACGCAAAAGGACATTCACATTTCTGATAGACATCCAAGCTGACATTTCATAAATGTCATAAAATTTGAATTTTTACAAAATAACTGCAAAATTGACGTAGACAAAAAGATTAATATAAAAGGTATAACGGAAGAGTCTATTTCTACCATTTGTACCATTAACTCCTATCTTATAGGATATAATTTCGAAATACCGCAGCACTTCATGTCGTTAACAATAATTTCAATGTGCCATCCGACGGCATTTTAGGTAAAGACTTTTTAAGAAAGCATAGATGCAACATTAATTACAACTATATGAATATTACATTCTTTTTGGGCGATACACCCTTTAAACTTCCTCTTCATCCCGGTCCGTCAAATAACGTTTTTGTTATACCAGCTAGATGTGAAACCTATCGTTGTTTTCAAATTAAAAATTACTCGAAACCTTTGATTGTCGAATCACAAGAGTTAGCTGATGGTGTCATCGTTGCTAGAGGCATCGTTGGCACAGCCAAACCTATTTTGCGTGTTATAAATGTAAACGCCAAACCAATAACAATGCGAAATGATATCTTAATAACGGACGACTTGGATAATTACTTTACATACAGTATAAATAAAACAAATAATACCGACCAAAGAACACAAAACGTGCGCGATACGTTAAAAAATAAAATGCCAGTCCATATACAAACCAAATTATTAGATTTGGGTAGGCAAAATTCATCAATTTTTGCGCTTGAAACTGACAAAAATCTGACAAAATGACAGTGAACAACTTTTATGAACAGAAACTGCGCATAAATGATCAAAACCCAGTGCATGAAAAAAAATTACCGTTTACCTCACTCTCAAAAATCTGAAATCAACTCACAAGTAAATAAATTATTAAAAAATGATCTTATTGAGGGAAGCCAATCGAACTATAATTCGCCTATAATTTTAGTTACCCAAAAAAGGTGATACTAAGCGAATGAGATTGTGCATTGATTACAGATTAGTAAACAAAAAGTTAATCGCAGATAAATTTCCACAACCACGCATAGACACAATCTTGGATGCTCTTGGCCGAGCTAAGTACTTTTCAATACTTGACTTATTTTCCGGGTTCTGGCAAATCCGTTTGCATAGAGACAGCAGAGACATCACTTCATTTAGTACTGAACAAGGTGCTTTTCGCTGGAAAGTATTACCGTTTGGTTTAAATATTGCTCCTAATACCTTTTCACGCATGATGTCTATAGCTTGCAATGGTCTTTCTCCAGACCAAGCGTTCCTTTACGTAGACGATATAATAGTCATTGGTTGCAGCGAAAAACACCATCTCAACAAAAAATACCTCATTGGAATTTTTTTGAATACTGATATAGAACCTTTATATAACATCGATAATTATGCACATGAAATTAAATATAGATTAAAAACTACACACTTAATTGCACAAAACCTATTAGAAAAAGTAAAGAAACGTAATAAAACATCTTATGATAAAAATATAAGACCAATCAATATAATAGGAGATAACGTATTACTTAAAAACGAACCCTATGATAAGCATAAACTTATTTATTGTGGTCCCTTTAAAATTATAAATATTACTGGTGTAAATGTCGAAATAAAAATATTGTAGTTCATAAAAATAGAATTGTTAAATGCTAGGTTCTTTTTATAATATTATATATCCTAAGTGTCACTATGTATGAAAAAAAAATAAAACCTACTTTCATTTTTAATTATTTTGTATTATTAAATGTACCTTGTAAAAAAAACTGAACTAAACTAAATAATGGTAAATAAAAAAAAATAAAGTATCTGTAAATGAAAAAAGAAAATAAAAAAAAAGAATGTATTATGTAAACACAAAAGCAAAGTCTTACACGAAATTTTTTTTTCCTGTGGGAATGATCAACCCAACTAACAATTATCAAAAATCCGTTTAAGACTTTACTTTTAAAAAGGGTAAAGGTGTAATGCAACGTGCCAGACTATGCAAATACCTGTCTGCACGAGTAAGGTAATTTAAGTATATTATAGGAATCTAAGTATCGAATAGAAATATGATAAGATAGCTGATTAAGACTTATTTGTAGCGTATGCCTAAGTATGTGAATTATCAGAATGAATTGAATAAAGTCAGTCTGATTTAGACTACAGGACAAGACGCTTCTGTTATATTATTACAAGTTTTTGATTTTATTCTAACCCCATAGAGGGCGTTGTAAACCAAAGAAGAACAAAATAATTAAAGATAGTGTGACCAGTCAATTTCTTATCCATATACAATATACATATTTTTCACTTTCTCTTACGTAGAGAATTATATTGTTTTCGTGAAAATTTTCGACCTCGAGATTTTGATGGATTCTAACATTGCGATGATAGTGCAACCCAAAAAAGTGGTTTTTGGAATTCCGTCCGTCGGTCCGTAATGGTCTGCCTAGCCTAAACGACTTGACCGATTTTCTCAAAACTTCGTATATTTGTTGTGGTCATAATGCTAAGTCATGTTTTTTTTTGCTTTTACCCATGTTATTAACGGTACCTGTCATATAAAAATTACACATTACCTCAATTTTCTCTAAAACGGCTCTAACGATTTTGATTAAACTTTATATATACTATAAGCCAATTAGTTCCAACAAATCTGCATACCCAGTTTTTTCGAGAAAATCCATAATATGTCAAATTGAATGTGATCCATTAGGAGAACTATACTCTGTCCAACATAAATCGGCAGTACAAGAAATTTAGGGATGTTTGTTTGTTTTCCGTAAGGTGCTATTCTAACAAAAGCTCTAACGGGTTTTCCGTTGTAGGCATTTAAATAAGCAAAAATCTGAAAGAATATGATGTAGGGTTACAATACTTTTTTATTTTATTTTGAAATTTTCATATAATATGTGTATAATGAGTTGGGCGTTAGATCAATTGCCAAGCATGGGAGAATTTGAGGATTTTCATAATTTGGGCAAAATACACAATAATATTCGTTTTGATTATTGATGCTTAAAATGATAAAAATAATGTTGAAATGTGATCATACGCTTATTCCGGAATTGAATGAATCATTATTATTCACATAATGATTTTCAGTTATTGGTCAAAACTTATTATGTGGAATTGTTGCAAACAGTAATAGTAGAATATACATTAAATTTATTTCAATTTGAATAAATGGTTTGCGATAAATTGACAATTTTCTTTATGGCCTAATGGCAAGAGATCTCAGTGGCGCGATGGTTAGTGCGATGAACTGCCGCGCAGAAGGTCTGGGTTCGATTCCCAGCCGTAGAAACACCTATATGATATTTCACTGGCTCTTTTCTCGTGTTGATCTGACAAATCATCCGAGTAGTATCAATTGTCAAGAATAGCTTATCTCAACTTAGCTGTTCGGAGTCGGGATAAAACAGGAGGTCCCGCCATCGTGCCAGAAGTACACACGTACACATGAATGGTTGTGAGAAAGCTAGGCCCTGGGTACTAAGGAACCTGTTGCGCCAAAAATTTGTATTTTTCTGGCCTAGTGGCAAAAATCCGTTATATGAATTTTCACAAAATCTCGAAATGCAGTTTAATATTAAAGGTTAACCAAAATTGTTAGAGCCGTTTTATAATGGCTAAAAGTAAAAAAAAAGACACAGAATTATGACCAAAAAAACCCTGGATGCGAAGTTTGAAGAAAATCGGTCAAGCAGTTTAGGCTGTAGAGACCATTACGGACAGACATTGTAATGTTAGAATCAATCAAAATCTCGAGGTCGAACATTTTTACGAAAACAATACATTTCCCACGTAACATCAAAATATTGACCGCGCGCTACGCAAACCTACGCAAATAAACTTTTTCTTAAACGAAACAGCTTACAATTACAATATTGTATAGTCCGTACCAAATCAGTTGGCCATTCTACTGCGCAGGTCTCTTAAAATTTATTTTACAATCTCTTAAATTTGCAAAAACAAACAAAAAGAGACGAAAAGGGGCGGAGCCATAATAAAAAAACGATGTATACCCTGACGTTGTGTTCAAGATCGCTTTTGCGATCTCACTGAGGGGAGGGTGGTTTCTTAATTTTCCTTCCTTTATACTGAAAATAGGAGCGGAGAAAAATTTAGATCATTATCGGCCCTATCGAGGTATCCGTCGGAGCGGAAAATCCTCCGATTTCGTACGATTCGGAGGATTTTTGCTTCGAGGTATTCCTCGGAAAAGCTGTTCGGAATATTTCTCCGACATTTTGTAACGCACCCCGGCAAATTGCGTTGAGGTGCATTTTTCATGCGATTTTTGACAGCTAAGTGTCATTCTTTCTGCGATTTCCTCCGACACAAGTTCTTCGCGGAATTTATTTACGAATTGTAGTGAAGTGAACCCGTCGCATTTGGGAAGATTTTTTTTCCGATGACACATACCTCGAATGGAATTTTAACCTCCGACGAAGTATGCGTTGCGGAAAATTGTCCGCTCCGACGGATACCTCGATAGGGCTGTATATGTCAACTTTACTTGGAGAAAATTATATTGTTTCGTTTTTTGTCTTGTTGGTTCTTTGTAGGCGTATGATGTGATCACGATCGGATAGATTAAGGAAAACATTACGCATAAATTGACTGTGTGACTGTGTCTGTATGAAGGTGTACGTTTTTAGATTTAAACCCTATTTGCTCATTATGCTTTCGTTGATCATTATTAATTGTGTCGTGCATGTTGATCATGTAGGTACTGATATTGGGACGCAAAGTTAAGGTAATTGCAGTGTCACACCAATTTTTTGTTTGTTTATCATATTGAATTTTGGCGAGGTAGGTAAATGTAATTTAAAAAAATTACAATTTGGGAATTTTTCGGGAACGTAAACGGTTTTTATACGGTACCCAACAACAGTAGGCACGATTTTCTGTCACAAAAAAGAGTATTGGGTATTAAACGGTTCGTTAAAGACAAAATGGTGAACGTTCTTGCTTGTTTAATATTTTTTTTTATGAAATGCAGTTTTTAAAACTTATTGAACTAACCACCACTTTTAAATTTGTAACCTTGATTAAAAGTGTAAATTATAGCGAGATAAAACTGACGATGAATTGCAAATAGAAAACCGATTTAAAGCGAGCAGCCAAAACAAAACACCAGTATACCAAATGGGTGATTCGGTTTGGTTTGAATTGAGAAGTAAAAACACACACGTTTTAGTACTAACTGAAGATAAAAATATTTATTGATTTTGCTACCTATATATGAAATAGTTAATATTAATGTACATTAAATTGAATTCGAAGAACTGTCAGTTTCATAATCGGTTGAAGAATCATCGCCTGGATTGATAATTATTGCATCCGACATTGTGTCATTTGCTCGTGTGAAAAGTATTCCTCCTCTGTCCTTATAATTTTTTCACAAACTTTGCGCCAATCTTCAACTGTTATTTTTGAAAATTTTTCTTCAGCTAGTGTTTGAACATCCGATAATCTAAACGTTGTATTTCGGCTTCCGACTCTTAACTTGACTGTTGCCCAGATCTTTTCAGATCTTCGTGTCCCGCGCCGTGAATCATATCGTCAATCTTATGCTTGGGATGGTGATTAGTCCGATGTCGCTTTATAAGGTCATAAAGTTCGACTTAAAGCATTTTTGAAGAATGCGGTATATTGTTGAAGGAAAGCCATTCTAACATCTCCGATTTAACGGAAGCAGAAGTTATTTGCTTGTTTTCCCATTTGTTGTGATATGATGCGTTGTCCATTACAATAACCGATGGTTCCTCTGGGTTATTCAAAACATGATCCGTCATCCATTTAGAGAAATTTTCAAAATTCATCTCATCGTGATAATCTCCTGTTTTCGACCCAGATTTAAATAAAAGCAAGGCATCATTTACAAAGCCCTTCGCGCCACCTGCATGCGCCATTATCAGCCTTTGGCCTTTTGAAATTGGCTCCTTTAAACCTTGACTGGTGCCATCTGTCCATGCCCTTGGCCTTGTGTGTGAGCTGTGAATATAGCTCTCGTCCAAATAAATAATTTCATATCCTTTTGATCTGTACTCCCGCACCTTCCTCAGATATTCCACGCGTAAAAGCTTGATTACATTTCTTTCGCAAATAAGAACGATTGTTCTCCGTTTTCTTATAAGAAAATCCATTTCTTTTTAAAATCCTATGTAGCGTCATATTGCTTAGGTTATGCTCCAAATCTTCCTGCACCCGTTGTCTTAACATTTTTAATGTTATCATCATTTTTTCTTCAATGTGAAAGTTGTATATATTTCGCCGAATAGCTGTGATGTCAAATTCGTCCCATCCAGTTTTCCATTTTGTATGTGGTACTCTTTTAGTTGGTGATTCAATAGCATCTTTCTCCTCGTATTCTTTTATTATCCTTCTTATTGTTCGGGCCGAAATTCCAGTAAACTCCTCTGTCTGTGAGTTTGCGTATGTTATAGGATTATCCATACATAAACTCCTGGCTTCTCAATTTTTTTTGGTATATATCCTAACAACGATCTTACGTCCTAGACTTCCTATTGGTTTTCCTTTTCTTGACAGATACATGACAATTTATTTTATTTTAATAAACTTATGTCCTAGCAATGCTTTAGTTATCGTGAAAGTGAATTCTAAAATTAAAAACCAGGCAAATCTCTTTCGTATCATTTTTGTTCTCTTAAATCCTCTCTCTGCGCAATCGACCGTTGGCCAACTGAATTGGCACGGACTATATAAAGGAAGGAAAATGAAGAAACCACCCTCCCCTCAGTGAGATTGCAAAAGCGATCTTGAACACAACGTCAGGGTATACGTCGTTTTTTATTATGGCTCCGCCCCTTTTTGTCTCTTTTTGTTTGTTTTTGCAAATTTAAAAGATTGTAAAATAAATTTTAAGAGACCTGCGCAGTAGAATGACCAACTGATTTGGTACGGACTATAACTCTGAATGCCCATCAATTTAATGGGGGTTGAATTTTGAATAGCAGCACTGCAGCAGTCACACTCACAGCCAATCAGAGCACACTAAGATGTGCACTGACTACTGTGTAAGACGTGTGGATTATAGTCCGTACCATATCAATTGGCCAACTGCGCCAACTGATTTGGTATGACCTATACATCAAATTCGATGTAACTGAGATTTCTCGATGCCGCCCATATGATAACGATGTGTCTGATATTTGTATACATTTTTTTTGTTTTATTGTCTCCCCTTTATGATCATATTCGCGTAAGAAAGGCAATTTGTATGAAGGTACGTATGTGCAATTGAAATTAGGTGTACTTTTGTAGGTTTCTTTACCCTTTTATTTACGGCTATATGTCGTCAATTCTCATGTATGTATGTATATTATATTTTATTTATTAATTTATTAAGTTACCTATTTGTTAGAAATGTATGTTTATTTATTTTATTGATGTTAGATGTTACGATTATGTTTGTGGTTATTTTAAATCAGTTATTGTGAACCTACCCGATACTGGAGCAGTCGAATTGACGGCATGAGTTTTAAGTAGAGGGAGGAAGATATGGGTGACAGACAATTATTAAATTATATTACAAGAGATCACCAATACAAACAGGAAATGAAATGAAATGAAAAATGCAGGCAAATAAGAAAGTAGACTGAGAGAAGTGAAATATAGAGCAGTGTAAAAGACAGCTGTTTCATTAACTGTTGATAATCTTTACAAAAAAAAATGTTCCGAATGAGAGCGGTTGACGTTAGTTATGACACAGCTGATCATCAGCAATAATCCAACGAATTTTTTTTATAAATTTTGGCTACAGTGTAGTGTAAAAATACCTGCAAAAACCAATTCTTGTGATTTCGGCAACATTTTGTTAATCAGAGGATTTGTAGAGCACCTACTTGAAGTGAAGAATTTATATTTAGTGCAGAGGTTCGATAAAGGCTTAGTTAAGGCGGAAAGCTCGAGCCTCTATTACCAATTTTTGTGGGGATTTAATCACCAAAAAGGACTGTGGTTCCAGCGGCTGTCAAACGGTGTCGCCAAGCAAAAGGCCGGATTGTGTATGCTCCACTACTAAGAGCGAAACATCCCTCCATTATTAAGGCCAATCTATCGATGCCAATCTCCTGTTTTCGACCCAGATTTAAATAAAAGCAAGGCATCATTTACAAAGCCCTTCGCGCCACCTGCATGCGCCATTATCAGCCTTTGGCCTTTTGAAATTGGCTCCTTTAAACCTTGACTGCTGCCATCAGTCCATGCCCTTGGCCTTGTGTGTGAGCTGTGAATATAGCTCTCGTCCAAATAAATAATTTCATATCCTTTTGATCTGTACTCCCGCACCTTCCTCAGATATTTCACGCGTAAAAGCTTTCGCAAATAAGAACGATTGTTCTCCGTTTTCTTATAAGAAAATCCATTTCTTTTTAAAATCCTATGTAGCGTCATATTGCTTAGGTTAAGCTCCAAATCTTCCTGCACCCGTTGTCTTAACATTTTTAATGTTATCATCATTTTTTCTTCAATGTGAAAGTTGTATATATTTCGCCGAATAGCTGTGATGTCAAATTCGTCCCATCCAGTTTTCCATTTTGTATGTGGTACTCTTTTAGTTAGTGACTCAATAGCATCTTTCTCCTCGTATTCTTTTATTATCCTTCTTATTGTTCGGGCCGAAATTCCAGTAAACTCCTCTGTCTGTGAGTTTGCGTAAAAATTGGCTTCTCAATTTTTTTTTGGTATACATCCTAACAACGATCTTACGTCCTAGACTTCCTATTGGTTTTCCTTTTCTTGACAGATACATGACAATTTATTTTATTTTAATAAACTTATGTCCTAGCAATGCTTTTGTTATCGTGAAAGTGAATTCTAAAAATTCTAAAAATCTAAAAAACTATAAAAACCAGGCAAATCTCTTTCGTATCATTTTTGTTCTCTTAAATCTTGAACCAGCGTTACCAGATAAATTTTTTTAAACCTGCTAAAGCTAGGACGAAAAACTGCAAAACCTGCTAGACAACAATGTAAAAAAATGCTAAAAAACTGCGATCGATTTTTCCTTGAGAAATACGTTTTTTTTTAGTTAAAAAAATACGTATACAGTTACATGTGTTATTATATAAGATGATAATTTATAAAAGATGATAATTTTTAAATTTAAATATGTCCAAAGTTATTAATTTAAATCGTTCGGAATCTTTATGGAGAATTTTTGCATTTATTAAAGTTACCATTTTATTTGTTGGCACAAAGTTATAACAGCCTTCACCTTAAGAAACCCACTGCTTTACTTGCAAAGCAACATTTTCGTTACTGAAGCGATTACGGTTTTAGTTTTTGACGAATTTACCTGCGAAAATATTGTTTCACAAGCAGTATTAGATGTCAGTAAGCATAAATATTGCATATTTAGTTATTGTTGGGTACTTATTGCTGTTTACTGACATTCCTTTTATTTATTTTTTTTTATCAAAATAGTGAATATTGGCATAATCGCTTTGAAAAACCTATAATGTTGAATTTTTTTACCATAGGTAAAATGTAATCCATATCATAAAAAGTATTATTATACTGTCATTCAAACTATTAATAAAATAAAATATAAATAAATAAATTCGTTTGGGACAGAATTTGTTGTTAAATATTCACCTTGGAAATACAGTTTTAATGTACTATATTGTTCTATAATTTTATTGACGCAAGCATGTAGCGATAGCCATTAAATGTCTTAGTGGCGCAAACTCCTATGCTTTTCTGTTTCAAAAACACTCTTGGAATTCTAAAAATTCTCGTTGTCTTTTACTACTTTGAGAAAAGTATGATTTGACCAATTGCTCAATGGATCTCGGCAATTTCTTACTGGCAGACTGACAGCTAGAGCAACCGACTGACGTACGCATTTAATAAATACACAATTTGGATTGAGTGTAGTTGTGCAAGCAATGCAATGTAAATAATATAATATAGTCCGTACCAAAACAGTTGGCCATTCTACTGCGCAGGTCTCTTAAAATGTGTTTTACAATCTCTTAAAATTGCAAAAACAAGCATAAAGAGACGAAAATGGGCGGAGCCATAATAAAAAACGACGTATACCCTGCCTTGTGTTCAAGATCGCTGTCGCGATCTCACTGATGGTGGTTTCTTCATTTTCCTTATTTTATACTGAAATTAGGAGCGGAGGAAAAATATAGACCATTATATGTCAACTTTACTTGGAGGAAAATATATTGTTTCGTTTTTTGTCTTGTTGGTTCTTTGTAGGCGTATGATGTGATCACGGTCGGATAGATTAAGCAAAACATTACACATGAATTGATTGTGTGACTGTATCTGTATGAAGGTGTACGGTTTTAGATTTAAACCCTATTTGCTCGTTTCGTTGATCATTATTAATTGTGTCGTGCATATTGATCATGTAGGTACTGATATTGGCACGCAAAGTAAAGAAAATTGCATTGTCACACCAATTTTTTTTTTGTTTATCTCATTGAATTTGGGCGAGGTAGGTAAATTTAATAAAAAAAATTACAATTTGGGAATTTTTTGGAAACGTAAACGATTTTATACCCAATAACAATAGGCACGATTTTCTGTCACAAAAAAGAGGATGGGGTATTAAACGGTTCGTTAAAGACAAAATGGTGAACGTTCTTGCTTCTTCAATAAATGCAGTTTTTAAAACTTATTGAACTACCCACCACTTTGCAAATATAAAACAGATTTACAGCGAGCAGCAAAACAAAACACCAGTACCCATACAGATACCTAGCGCTAAACCACGAAATGTTCAACCATAAAAAGGGTTGGGAACCCTTTCAAATACAATCGGACTTCTAGGTAGAAATGTATAAAAGTCGACCTCATAATAAAAAATTAAGTTTATTTAGATATTCAACAGCATTTTTGTTCTAAGCACTGTAAAGTTGGGTTACGCATTGTAAATTACAGGCAAAAACGCTTAGTGATTAAATCTCTTTCGCGTCATTTTTGTTCTCTTAAATCCTCTCTCTGCGCAATCGACCGTTGGCCAACTGTTTTGGTACGGACTATACGTCGTTTTTTATTATGGCTCCGCCCCTTTTTGTCTCTTTTTGTTTGTTTTTGCAAATTTAAGAGATTGTAAAATAAATTTTAAGAGACCTGCGCAGTAGAATGACCAACTGATTTGGTACGGACTATAACTCTGAATGCCCATCAATTTAATGGGGGTTGAATTTTGAATAGCAGCACTGCAGCAGTCACACTCACAGCCAATCAGAGCACACTAAGATGTGCACTGACTACTGTGTAAGACGTGTGGATTATAGTCCGTACCATATCAATTGGCCAACTGCGCCAACTGATTTGGTATGACCTATACATCAAATTCGATGTAACTGAGATTTCTCGATGCCGCCCATATGATAACGATGTGTCTGATATTTGTATACATTTTTTTTGTTTTATTGTCTCCCCTTTATGATCATATTCGCGTAAGAAAGGCAATTTGTATGAAGGTACGTATGTGCAATTGAAATTAGGTGTACTTTTGTAGGTTTCTTTACCCTTTTATTTACGGCTATATGTCGTCAATTCTCATGTATGTATGTATATTATATTTTATTTATTAATTTATTAAGTTACCTATTTGTTAGAAATGTATGTTTATTTATTTTATTGATGTTAGATGTTACGATTATGTTTGTGGTTATTTTAAATCAGTTATTGTGAACCTACCCGATACTGGAGCAGTCGAATTGACGGCATGAGTTTTAAGTAGAGGGAGGAAGATATGGGTGACAGACAATTATTAAATTATATTACAAGAGATCACCAATACAAACAGGAAATGAAATGAAATGAAAAATGCAGGCAAATAAGAAAGTAGACTGAGAGAAGTGAAATATAGAGCAGTGTAAAAGACAGCTGTTTCATTAACTGTTGATAATCTTTACAAAAAAAAATGTTCCGAATGAGAGCGGTTGACGTTAGTTATGACACAGCTGATCATCAGCAATAATCCAACGAATTTTTTTTATAAATTTTGGCTACAGTGTAGTGTAAAAATACCTGCAAAAACCAATTCTTGTGATTTCGGCAACATTTTGTTAATCAGAGGATTTGTAGAGCACCTACTTGAAGTGAAGAATTTATATTTAGTGCAGAGGTTCGATAAAGGCTTAGTTAAGGCGGAAAGCTCGAGCCTCTATTACCAATTTTTGTGGGGATTTAATCACCAAAAAGGACTGTGGTTCCAGCGGCTGTCAAACGGTGTCGCCAAGCAAAAGGCCGGATTGTGTATGCTCCACTACTAAGAGCGAAACATCCCTCCATTATTAAGGCCAATCTATCGATGCCAATCTCCTGTTTTCGACCCAGATTTAAATAAAAGCAAGGCATCATTTACAAAGCCCTTCGCGCCACCTGCATGCGCCATTATCAGCCTTTGGCCTTTTGAAATTGGCTCCTTTAAACCTTGACTGCTGCCATCAGTCCATGCCCTTGGCCTTGTGTGTGAGCTGTGAATATAGCTCTCGTCCAAATAAATAATTTCATATCCTTTTGATCTGTACTCCCGCACCTTCCTCAGATATTTCACGCGTAAAAGCTTGATTACATTTCTTTCGCAAATAAGAACGATTGTTCTCCGTTTTCTTATAAGAAAATCCATTTCTTTTTAAAATCCTATGTAGCGTCATATTGCTTAGGTTAAGCTCCAAATCTTCCTGCACCCGTTGTCTTAACATTTTTAATGTTATCATCATTTTTTCTTCAATGTGAAAGTTGTATATATTTCGCCGAATAGCTGTGATGTCAAATTCGTCCCATCCAGTTTTCCATTTTGTATGTGGTACTCTTTTAGTTAGTGACTCAATAGCATCTTTCTCCTCGTATTCTTTTATTATCCTTCTTATTGTTCGGGCCGAAATTCCAGTAAACTCCTCTGTCTGTGAGTTTGCGTAAAAATTGGCTTCTCAATTTTTTTTTGGTATACATCCTAACAACGATCTTACGTCCTAGACTTCCTATTGGTTTTCCTTTTCTTGACAGATACATGACAATTTATTTTATTTTAATAAACTTATGTCCTAGCAATGCTTTTGTTATCGTGAAAGTGAATTCTAAAAATTCTAAAAATCTAAAAAACTATAAAAACCAGGCAAATCTCTTTCGTATCATTTTTGTTCTCTTAAATCTTGAACCAGCGTTACCAGATAAATTTTTTTAAACCTGCTAAAGCTAGGACGAAAAACTGCAAAACCTGCTAGACAACAATGTAAAAAAATGCTAAAAAACTGCGATCGATTTTTCCTTGAGAAATACGTTTTTTTTTAGTTAAAAAAATACGTATACAGTTACATGTGTTATTATATAAGATGATAATTTATAAAAGATGATAATTTTTAAATTTAAATATGTCCAAAGTTATTAATTTAAATCGTTCGGAATCTTTATGGAGAATTTTTGCATTTATTAAAGTTACCATTTTATTTGTTGGCACAAAGTTATAACAGCCTTCACCTTAAGAAACCCACTGCTTTACTTGCAAAGCAACATTTTCGTTACTGAAGCGATTACGGTTTTAGTTTTTGACGAATTTACCTGCGAAAATATTGTTTCACAAGCAGTATTAGATGTCAGTAAGCATAAATATTGCATATTTAGTTATTGTTGGGTACTTATTGCTGTTTACTGACATTCCTTTTATTTATTTTTTTTTATCAAAATAGTGAATATTGGCATAATCGCTTTGAAAAACCTATAATGTTGAATTTTTTTACCATAGGTAAAATGTAATCCATATCATAAAAAGTATTATTATACTGTCATTCAAACTATTAATAAAATAAAATATAAATAAATAAATTCGTTTGGGACAGAATTTGTTGTTAAATATTCACCTTGGAAATACAGTTTTAATGTACTATATTGTTCTATAATTTTATTGACGCAAGCATGTAGCGATAGCCATTAAATGTCTTAGTGGCGCAAACTCCTATGCTTTTCTGTTTCAAAAACACTCTTGGAATTCTAAAAATTCTCGTTGTCTTTTACTACTTTGAGAAAAGTATGATTTGACCAATTGCTCAATGGATCTCGGCAATTTCTTACTGGCAGACTGACAGCTAGAGCAACCGACTGACGTACGCATTTAATAAATACACAATTTGGATTGAGTGTAGTTGTGCAAGCAATGCAATGTAAATAATATAATATAGTCCGTACCAAAACAGTTGGCCATTCTACTGCGCAGGTCTCTTAAAATGTGTTTTACAATCTCTTAAAATTGCAAAAACAAGCATAAAGAGACGAAAATGGGCGGAGCCATAATAAAAAACGACGTATACCCTGCCTTGTGTTCAAGATCGCTGTCGCGATCTCACTGATGGTGGTTTCTTCATTTTCCTTATTTTATACTGAAATTAGGAGCGGAGGAAAAATATAGACCATTATATGTCAACTTTACTTGGAGGAAAATATATTGTTTCGTTTTTTGTCTTGTTGGTTCTTTGTAGGCGTATGATGTGATCACGGTCGGATAGATTAAGCAAAACATTACACATGAATTGATTGTGTGACTGTATCTGTATGAAGGTGTACGGTTTTAGATTTAAACCCTATTTGCTCGTTTCGTTGATCATTATTAATTGTGTCGTGCATATTGATCATGTAGGTACTGATATTGGCACGCAAAGTAAAGAAAATTGCATTGTCACACCAATTTTTTTTTTGTTTATCTCATTGAATTTGGGCGAGGTAGGTAAATTTAATAAAAAAAATTACAATTTGGGAATTTTTTGGAAACGTAAACGATTTTATACCCAATAACAATAGGCACGATTTTCTGTCACAAAAAAGAGGATGGGGTATTAAACGGTTCGTTAAAGACAAAATGGTGAACGTTCTTGCTTCTTCAATAAATGCAGTTTTTAAAACTTATTGAACTACCCACCACTTTGCAAATATAAAACAGATTTACAGCGAGCAGCAAAACAAAACACCAGTACCCATACAGATACCTAGCGCTAAACCACGAAATGTTCAACCATAAAAAGGGTTGGGAACCCTTTCAAATACAATCGGACTTCTAGGTAGAAATGTATAAAAGTCGACCTCATAATAAAAAATTAAGTTTATTTAGATATTCAACAGCATTTTTGTTCTAAGCACTGTAAAGTTGGGTTACGCATTGTAAATTACAGGCAAAAACGCTTAGTGATTAAATCTCTTTCGCGTCATTTTTGTTCTCTTAAATCCTCTCTCTGCGCAATCGACCGTTGGCCAACTGTTTTGGTACGGACTATACGTCGTTTTTTATTATGGCTCCGCCCCTTTTTGTCTCTTTTTGTTTGTTTTTGCAAATTTAAGAGATTGTAAAATAAATTTTAAGAGACCTGCGCAGTAGAATGACCAACTGATTTGGTACGGACTATAACTCTGAATGCCCATCAATTTAATGGGGGTTGAATTTTGAATAGCAGCACTGCAGCAGTCACACTCACAGCCAATCAGAGCACACTAAGATGTGCACTGACTACTGTGTAAGACGTGTGGATTATAGTCCGTACCATATCAATTGGCCAACTGCGCCAACTGATTTGGTATGACCTATACATCAAATTCGATGTAACTGAGATTTCTCGATGCCGCCCATATGATAACGATGTGTCTGATATTTGTATACATTTTTTTTGTTTTATTGTCTCCCCTTTATGATCATATTCGCGAAAGAAAGGCAATTTGTATGAAGGTACCTACGTATGTGCAATTGAAATTAGGTGTACTTTTGTAGGTTTCTTTTCCCTTTTATTTACGGATATATGTCGTCAATTCTCATGTATGTATGTATATTATATTTTATTTATTAATTTATTAAGTTACCTATTTGTAAGAAATGTATGTTTATTTATTTTATTGATGTTAGATGTTACGATTATGTTTGTGGTTATTTTAAATCAGTTATTGTGAACCTACCCGATACTGGAGCAGTCGAATTGACGGCATGAGTTTTAAGTAGAGGGAGGAAGATATGGGTGACAGACAATTATTAAATTATATTACAAGAGATCACCAATACAAACAGGAAATGAAATGAAATAAAAAATGCAGGCAAATAAGAAAGTAGACTGAGAGAAGTGAAATATAGAGCAGTGTAAAAGACAGCTGTTTCTTTAACTGTTGATAATCTTTACAAAAAAAAATGTTCCGAATGAGAGCGGTTGACGTTAGTTATGACACAGCTGATCATCAGCAATAATCCAACGAATTTTTTTTATAAATTTTGGCTACAGTGTAGTGTAAAAATACCTGCAAAAACCAATTCTTGTGATTTCGGCAACATTTTGTTAATCAGAGGATTTGTAGAGCACCTACTTGAAGTGAAGAATTTATATTTAGTGCAGAGGTTCGATAAAGGCTTAGTTAAGGGTAGGTGTCCCAGACCGACCAACTCAAATTTCATGTAAATGCATTTGAATGTGTTGGTAAGCTCTCTTTAATTTTACTCATGTGCTCTTTGCTTCAACGCAAACGAAAACTGAAGGAAAAGACAAAAAGTAGCAAGCGCAGACTAATATTACCTATACCTACCTACCTACATATGCAATATACAGACACCAAGCAAATAACTTGAAAACAAATATGGAAAGAGAAGGAAAAAAATCAAGTTGAGGGTTGGTTTGGTGTACATATTTTGTTTTGTAATTTTCTTTCAGATTTGGTGTGAATGTGAATATGTATTGTGAAAAAATAATAAAATGATAAAATTGTTGCTGGCTGCCGCGCAGCGAGGTGTAAAAGCAGTTTTTGAGGTTTTCATTGTATATCTTATAAAAAAATGTGTAAACCTTACCTAGGTTAACTTTTTTCTTAATTTATGAGATGTAGGAAAACACTTGTTTGGATGAAAATTCGATTATTCAAATAATAGGACGGTAGACAATAGTGTTACTGATTCTCGTCGCAACAATAGTAGGATGAAATTTTTCAAATCAAATAACAAAAAATGATAGATATTTATCTAGGTAATTGTCACCCCATCTTCTATCAATGCTCGTTATGAAGGTACCTAAGCACCTTATATAAAAAAAAGAAGTTTACGAAAGTTAATTTAACCGCTATAATTAATTTTTGTAGGTTCAAGGTGTCAAATTCACCAAACAAATACTATTTGAGTCCAATTTTAAAGTAAAGTTTGAATACTTGGCATCTAAAACTTTATACATACATATAAACAAACGAAACACAGTCTTAACATTTTTCTCCTATGTTTACCTACTACTACTTTTTCGCTTCTGTTCTTTGGATTTAAAAAAACATACTGAGCATCTTCACCACGTCAAGGTAAGTAGTAAACGAAGATGAAAAAAAGGAAACAAATATTATTGATTATTAATAAAACAAAAAACTTGAACAGAAAATGTTTTTACCTTTTGTACTAAAAAACCTGAAATATTCCCAATGTTGTTCCAAGAAACTTCAGTCATTCGTCGTGGTCGTTGTTTGCTATTAATTCATTAAAAATAATAAATATGTCAGTTAAAGATACAGTAAAAATAGCCACATTATGTACCATTATATTATGTTTATGTGTTGATTTATGTGTTCCATACGCGCATTTTTCTTGGAATTCTGGGGTCACACAGCTCCAAAAGCAGATGATTTTGGTAATACAAAATTAATTTTTCCTTTATTTTTGTGTCCCAAAATTCTTCGTCTTTTTCAATTGTAAACCATACAAAATCACAGGAAGTCCATACACCAAAATAGCACGTTTGTCGGCCAGTAATATGTAGTTGGCCCTGAACTTGATAATAGTAGTCGTGGGTTTTTTTAAGTTGCCATATATCCACTTGTTTTTGTAGGTAAGTAATTTTTTTCAGACTTACAGCTTCGTCTATATTCATATTTTTTGAAGACGAGGGACATTTCACTTCACATATTGCGGTTTCTCCAACAATACCATCTGGCGTTGCGCCTAGAAAATGTACCTCACTATCGATTACAAAGCCGCATTTTTGAACTTCTATATGTGCTTCTTCTTGAAGTTTTTCTATAGCCTTTTTCTCATTCTCTTTGCCCCATACGACACTAGAAGAAGTAAATGTTCCATAAAGAGAAGCTTTCACAATATTATGGTAACTGGCAACGGTTCTGACTTTGCAGATTTTTCCGAAATTTGAAGCTGTCACCATTTCCTTTCTTATTTCATGCCAATTTCCGCAGCTTGCCTGGTCTCTTGTTTTTTCTTCTATTTCGCATCTAGAATTGAAGTTCTTTTCTAAGCGCTCTTCAATTTCTTTTTTCTTCTTTTCAATGTCTTCGGGTTGTAAGTCGCACGTTTCTGCAATGTCATCAACATTACCATAATTTTTGTCGGCTGGAGCTTTTCGTTTTCTTTTTCTTGGAGCAGGTTTATTATTATTGCGAAATAGTTTTCTCTTTCTTAGTTCATTGAGTTTTTTGGTTTCCGTTCGAACTAAAAGTTGTTTACTTGGTGTGCTCACGCTGTGATTGCTGGTCTTAGTAAATTCGGTAAACGCTCTTTTCGAATTAAATTGTACAACGGCTAACGCACACCTGTTGCTGTAAGACTGGCCTAAAGAGAAATTGATTCTTTTTCCACCTACGTATTGGCAAACAACACTGTTAAACTGCTCGCAAACATTTGAATTATACCCGCAAAGCAAACTTTGGGCATTTTGAATCATTCTCGATATGTACAATTTGATGTGTTCTAGAAGTCCATCGGTTTCGAGTTTTTCTATGTAATTCTTTTCTTCAATGTTCACACCGGCACAAAAATACTGAGCACATTTTGAATGACTTCCAAAAACATGGTAAGGGACATTTAAAACATCAGCTTTCAATAAATTTAGCTTTTCATCCTCCTGGCAGGCACTGTTTTTCCGGTATTGAGTTGCGGACTTAATTCCTTTTATAAAATTGTCTATTGAGGATGAAAGAATTTGTCGGCATTTTATATTATGCTTTGTATTTTTTGATAAGTTTATAAGTTTTTTGCGAAGGTTTCTGAATAAATGGTTCACACACTCAATTTTTTGGATGGTATAGTTGGGAAAAGGCTTGGCTTCTAAAAGTTTTTTATAAACGTTACTGTCGCCATCAGCAATAAATTTATCAAAAACAACTCCGTAGTTTGAATAGCAAAACTTAAAACCATCTACCAAAATGTCAGACTCCATTTTAGTTGATGGGCCGATGTGGCTCTTATTGCATGAATGCTCGGGTATGTCATTTCCTGCTTTATTTTCATTAATTTTGCAAATATGGCAGTACTTATTCTTCACACCATAATACAGAACTTTTTTGGTGTTGTGACCAATAATTGTTGCAATTCCCGATAACGCCTTATAATTGCAACCATACGATCTATGTGACCAGGCACCATCAGTGACTACAGTGATAAGATGGTTGCCGTTTGAATCGATATTCCCATTTTCTCGGGCAATTTCCTTCTCTTCTTCAATGGCTAGTCTCATTTGACTCTGAACAGACTCGACCCAAACTTCTTTCGTCATGTTTTCAAATTGTCTGTATGCTTTCGAGCTCATGAATGGAACGTTTATGGATTCTAGAACTCTTTTACATTGGGTATATCCGTTTCCAACTAGCATTGTTCCCACTACAAGTTCTTTGTTAATTTCTTCACTATCTTCATTTTGACCGCATGTAGGCACATTGAAATTCATGTTACACATATTGCACTTGAATATTAATTTTGACCTAAGTCCTAAAATAAAATAATAAAATTTGAAGAACTTGTGTTTACAATATGTTTTTTTTTATATAATAACCTTGGTGAATTTCTTTAATAAGTACTACATTATTTAATGTGCACCCAAACGTTTTTCCGTGCAGCGAAATGTTTTTTAAACTATTGAGAAATGTATTTAAATCAATAATACGCCTGCCCTCCGGAACAAAACTACAGTTGTCCTTCACTGTAATGTCCACCTCCATAGGAATTTCAAATTCCTGACCCTGATGTTTTACGTGATCACTTTCAATTTCAACGTTCGTCAATGTTGTTGACGTTGAAGAAAGATCTTCCGAAACACGATTTTTTACAACATACCTTCAATCAATATGTAAATTGTAAAGTTTCGGAAAATTAAATTAGTAAATAAAAAATCAAATAAATTTAATAAATATAATATAGAAAATGACATAGTTCAAACAGTTTATCAGAATCTTTTGTTGGTCGACAAAAAACAACGTTTTCTCCTTCATATGCTATGGGGTAGGGTAAACAAACGGCCCCCAAAAAGTGGGCGTGTCAAAAAACTTTATATGTATGAAATATAGATATTGATATTCTGTAAAAATGTTGTTCAGACATAATATATATATACATATAATACACATATGTATATACAATATAAAAAATAACATAAACAATTAAATTAACAAAATAATATAACAACTTGCCCTAAAGTTCCTAGGTATATCGGAAGTTAAAAACAATTTAGCGGGTGAAATCGTGGAAATTTCAAAATTCTGAGTGACAAAAAACCAAAAAACATCGATGTAAAACATCGCCCCAAATAACATCGATGCATTGTTTGCATCCCTATACTTCCCATATAACGGTTTGCGAATATATCGATAGACGTTGAAACTTGTTAAAAACAACCTGCTTACCTTTTGTTTTTTTTTTTTGATGGGTTTGGCTGTTTTTTTTTGCCATAATGAAACGATTTCCCCTTATTTGAAGGCATTTTATTTATATATGTAATTAGTTTTTTTTTTAAGTTGTGTCACAGATGAATTTTGATTTCAACTGAGGGTACAAAATCTCAAACTGAAACAAACAATTATAAATTGTCTCCTCCTGCGAACGGGAATTTAACGGTCATTTTATCCCACACATAAGTACACCATACACACAAGTACACTTTGACTTACTTCCCACTCAACCCTTTCTGTCACGTGCAAACATACGCATACAAAACAATTCATCAGCAGCGATAGCAAACATTTAAATAATGTAACGATCTGTATTATACCATGTCCACGTGAAGTCCACACGAACTTTCATCAAGTCTACCCGAAAAGGTAAACAAAAGATACATACATAATAACAATCTCGCCTGCCTAGTGCCTGTATTTACAGAAGAGAATAATGAAAAGAGAATGTCACCAACTCACCACCTAGTGACATTATTTTGAAACAAACTTCTTTGTGTGCGTGAATTCGATCTTTTTTTATGTAAAAAACGTAAAATAGACCACTTTTCTAACATCAAAATTTGAAAAACCGTGTGGAAAAAAACTATTTTGTATTTTGAATTAAATAATACAAATACCAAAAAAAAATAAAAAAAATACGTCGGAATCATTTTGGTTGTCCTTTTTTCACAGCGGCATTGCAAATAATGTCATATTGAATTGCATATTTAAATATGTTAGAAGAAAAAAAACATGTTTTTAAGACCGGTACGTTGTGCCCTATATATTGTCGCTTGGTTAAAAAATTATTTCCAAAAATTAGGAAATATAACTATCGATTTCCCAGCCAAAAAACCCAAAACGTTTAAAAAAAAACCACCTTTTTTCCATTTTGTCACCAAAAAATTACTGTACAAAATACAAAAAAAAAAAAAAAAAAAACGGTATCTGCACATATCTATTAGCTTTGTAAAAAAGCTAATTTGACTTCGTTACCTTTTATACTTTAGAAGTTATATCTAGTTAAACTTTGTAAATTTACCTTATTTTTCATAGTTTTGTGCATTTTTTTCGGGATAAATACTAAAATTCACAACAAAAAACAACCGGTGTTATCTGCGCAAATCTATTGTCTGTAGAAAAAAAATATAAAAAAAATAAAAAATATGTATATAAAGAGATAAAAATGGAACGCAATTAGCATCTAACTTATTTGTATGGTTTTTCTACATGTCAGGCGGTTTTGAGGCTCAAAGATATTTTAATGTTTTTTAAATGCTAAACAAGTACTTTGCTTAACATATTTCCAATCGATCACCGTTTATTTCATTTAAATATTCGGAAAATTGTGAGCGCTACACAATTTAGCGCAAAACTCCAACCTATTTTTGCATGGGACACCTACCCTTAAGGCGGAAAGCTCGAGCCTCTATTACCAATTTTTGTGGGGATTTAATCACCAAAAAGGACTGTGGTTCCAGCGGCTGTCAAACGGTGTCGCCAAGCAAAAGGCCGGATTGTGGATGCTCCACTACTAAGAGCGAAACATCCCTCCATTATTAAGGCCAATCTATCGATGCCACAGTTGGTGAAATCCCCTCGTTTTAAACGATTCAACAAAACAATATTGCAGCTTGAATAGTTAATGCAAGTACAGTGAAAAGACACAAAGAGTGCGAGTGCTGAGTCGGTGCTCTGTAACCATGATACCACCATATTTAAGAATCAGAGGTAGACAAGTGAATTTCAATTGAATAGATTAATGAATTAGCTTAAGTATTTTTTTTTTGGATTCTCGTTAGTTTTAAGTAAATTTAGTTTATTTGTTTTGTAAATCATTTTTGTACCTATGAATAAGTGAATTCTGGGTTTAATAAGTTTAAGTGCGCGTGTAATCCAGGATTATGGAACATCCCCAATGTGTCTTCCTTTATTGCTGCCGGTAGAACTTCGGTGGACACGAGAAAGGGTACGTGAGTAATAGTATTAAGTTAATTTGAAATTTATAGTATGTATTATTAAGAACCGAATTCCTTTTTACTTAGATAGTAGTTTTTTTGTTTGTAAATCAATAAATAATGTATACAAATTATAATTGCTTATGCTGCTAAAGTTCATTTGCGAAATGGGTTATTAATACACAATTCGTTGGTGGTGTGTGGACGGATGTTCAGGCCGTCCTCTGGTGAATTGACAATGACATGATATGACAAATCACAAACGACGACGGGACGTGACATTGTCTTACTAGTTCTAATTTTCAGGACATTGTGGCTGGGAGGTGAATAAGGGGCTATCTCCCATAAACGTGGCAAGAGGGATAGCCATAGAAAGTCTCTCGGGACTTGAAGGGTGGGAAGGCCAGCCTTTGCCAATAACAACCGAGATGTTTTGGGATCTAGGCGAATGTATACTGCTGATGAACATTGAAAACAAGTTGTCCTAATCATTTTTCAGTGGTATAGACATAGGTTTTTGATCATTTCTTTTCAGCTTTTTCTTGAATCTTTCCTTTTCCTTTTAGAGTCCTTTTAAGTCCGTCCGTAGTCAACATAGAGTAACTTTCTTCTTCTTTTTTATATTTTTTTTGTTTATTCTGGCACGAACAAAATGTTTGTTTATCTGGGATGTATGGTGAGAGGGCAAGAGCTTCCCTCGCCCGACGAGTTAAGCCGTGGAACCACAAGTGTGCCGTGCCCTTCTCTCCAACATCAAGGATGCCCCCGTGGCCTACCTAGAATCACAAAAATGGCGCCCAACGAATTTATCCGGCTAAGAAGCCGAATTCTGACTCCAAGGGAACGATTTTTTTAGGTCGTTGCCTTGGACCAAAGATTATGAATTCTATATAGATGACGCATTGAGAACAAAATAACAGAAACTTTTGCTCAGTAGCTTCATGGTACGGGCGGGCGGTGTGCATGAAAACACATGAAAAACAAGAACAAAAACATATGGCGGGCTGAGCCAGCACGACCCGCCATAGAACAATTGTTCTTGTATGGAGTGCGTCATCTGTATAGAATTCATAATCTTTGCTTGGACTTATAATAACCTCGCAGCGAAATCTAAGTTTTTTGCTGCCGATTTAAGAATAGACCGAAAGCGGTTGTCCGATCTCTGGGCTTAAAGCTTAGAGATTTAGTGAGGTAGCTGGAAGTCTATTTTGAAATCGATAGCGGGCTGAAGTGGATAGTCAAAACTGATAGCTGCTGCCCAAGTGATTGAGGCTTAGGCCTTATCATTTATGAGGCGTGAGTGGTTCGACTTGAAGCTTAAGCCATGTTGAAGTATTTCCGAAAATATCTCAGCTAGCCTGGCCTTAGGCTAAGCCAGAAGCCAGTGTGGTTGGAATATAAAGGACATATTTCATCCATCGTCAAAGTTCCAAAATTTCAGTCACAATCCAACGAGACTTAGCGACTAACATTACGAACCACTACAGAACGGACAATAAAATTCACCAACGTGACTGGAAAACTCGTGTTGTTCACACACCACCACAAGAACAAATTTTTACATTTTTTTAACAAACTTACACGAAGCCAGCAAAAGTAATTATATACATTTTTATTGTTTCCGAAAATTTTCTGAGAAGAAAACAAATACCCCCCAGCCTAAACGACTTGACCGATTTTCTTCAAATTTCGTATCCAAGTTTCTTTTGGTCATAATTCTAGGCCATTTTTTTTGTTTGATTTTAGCCATTTTATTAACGGTACCTGCCATATAAAAATTGCACATAACCTCAATTTTCTCAAAAACGGCTCTTACGATTTTAATTAAACTTTATATATACAATAAGCCTATTAGTTCCAACAAAACTGCATACCCAGTTTTTTTTTTTTCGAGAAAATCCATATAACGGATATTGTCATTCTGGCCATATAAAGAAAATTGTTAATTTCTCGCAAACTACTATGTCAAATTGAATGAAATTTAATATATATACTACTATTATAGTTTTAAACAATTCCACATAATTATTTGTAGCCCAACTATCACTAAACGGAATTTTCTGATTTGGCCAATAACGACAAATAATTATTATTCACATAGACACCGATTCCTTCAAATTTCGGAGTAAACGTTCGTATAATCACATTTCGACATTATTAGTATCATTTTAAGCATTAATAATCAAAATGCATACTATTTGAACTAACGCCTAACTCGCTGTGAAAGAGAAATTTGCGTACGACCCAGTCGTGCACCCACCACTCGTTTTTTCTTCAATTTAATTTTTTTTACCTCTGAATTTCTTTTCATTTTTACGTTTTATTTTTGTGGTGAACCAAAGAACTTATTCAGCCAAAGAGCTTTTGTCATATGTGATCTTGTACCATCATACTGTTTTCAGTCAGTTGTTTGTCCTCCCTTGCATGAATCACATGCGCATTTATTGTACGTTATTATTAATAAAGAACATTATAGTGAATTAACTATTTGCCTTTAACTTGAGTCATCACAGTGGCGACGAGGGTGAACATAAGAACAAAAAACTTGTTCAAATTGTTTTAGTCCGACTGCATAAAAAACGCAAAATGTCTGTTATCGGGTCAGAGCAAAAATTCGATTTTAATCAAAATGATTGGCATATATTTAAAGCGCAGTTGGAACAGTTTTTCATTGCCAACGACGTGAGTCAGGAAGTGAAGAAAAAAGCAATTTTGATTAACTCTTTATCAGAACAATCATATAAATTGGTTAATAATTTAATCATCCAACTAAAATGGACACGGCTTCATACAATAAACTAGCTAAAGCTTTCGACTATCACCTTAAACCTACAGTTTCGGGTTTCGCTGAGCGCAACAAGTTCTACTCCGCAGTTAAAGATCATCATGAAACGGTAAACCAATGGGCAGCACGAGTGCGATCACTTTCTGTAAGCTGTGAGTTTGGCGATGAGCTTAATACAGCTCTTCGTGATAAGTTTGTGATGGGACTGGAGAAGGGAGCGGCGAAGGATAAACTCTTTATGGAGAACGTGGGAACACTTACATTTGACAAAGCCGTTGAAACGGCGAATGCGGTCGAGTGTGTCAGGCACCAATACGAGCTTGACGTTAGCATTAAACAAGAGCCAAGTTCATCTGATGGTATTTATCGAATGGGGCAAGTGAGGAAAAAGGGCAGCAGTGGACAAATAACGGAAAAAAAACGTCATCAGCAGCAGCGTGGGCATAAACAACTAAGCGGGAATTGCAGCTATAGTGTCAGTAAGTGCACAATTTGCGGATTGTCAAATCATACAGACAGTATTTGTCGATTTAAAAACTATAGATGCAAGAGATGTAAAATTAGAGGACATTTGCAACGGGTTTGTCCCAACAAATTCAATAGTAGTTTTAATGTGGAACAGGACTTTAAGTATATTGAGAGTGCGGAATTATCTTTATTCAACTTAACTTCTACTATAGAGTCAAATGAACCTATTAATATAAAGGTGTGCATGAATAGTATTCCTATGACGATGGAGATAGACACGGGAGCGTCTATTTCTGCGATATCTTTAAAAACATACCGCGAGAACTTTAATTTGCATGCATAGCAAAAATCTAGTTTAATTTTTAATAATTATGATGGCACAAAAATAAAACCTATTGGTGTTTGTGTAATGGATATATTATACGATAATGTGTGTAAAAAGGTTAAAGTTGTTGTCGTCGAAAACGGCGGTGAGTGAGTGGGGAACTCCAATCGTTCCTATTTTGAAAAAGTCTGGAGAAATTCGGATTTGCGGTGATTTTAAGATCACCGTCAATCCACAACTATTAATTGACAAATACCCGCTTCCTCGAATTGAGGAATTGTTCGCACAACTGCACGGTGGTGAAGAATTCACGAAATTGGATATGTCGATGGCATACCAACAGTTGGTTCTGGACAATGAGTCTAGAAAATTAACAACAATCTCCACCACCAAGGGACTATTTCGCTACACGCGTTTAGTTTATGGTTTGGCATCAGCACCAGCAGTTTTTCAAAAAATAATGGATAGTTTGTTGATGGGCATAAAAGGTGTCGTGGTATTCCTTGATGATGTATTGATAACAGCTCCAAATCGGAAATTGCATGTTGAAAAGGTAAAACATGTGCTAAACATTTTGCAAGATGCAGGCTTAAAGTTGAATAAGGACAAATGCATGTTTTTAGCTAAGTCTATTAAATATTTAGGGCATGTGATTGACAAATCGGGGTTAAGAACTTGTCCAAATAAAATCAAAATGATTCGAGAAATTAAAGACCCAATTTGTTTAAAGGAACTGCAATCGTTTCTTGGGGTAATTAGTTTTTATAGGAAGTTCTTACCTAATATACCAACACTTTGTGCACCGTTATACAATTTGTTAAAAAAGGACGCGAAATTTGAGTGGAAAAAGGTTCATTCCCAAGCGATTAGCGCAATAAAATTAGAACTTACTTCTCAAACAGCATTGGCGCACTTTAATCCAATGCTGACAATTAAACTTACGGTGGATGCGAGTCCAATTGGGCTAGGTGCTGTTTTGTCACAAGTATATGAAAATGGTATGGAAAGGCCAATATAATTTGCATCGCGAAAGTTAACTGCTACAGAACAAAAGTACTCCCAGTTAGATAGGGAAGCTATAGTGATTTTCTTTGGAGTTAAACGTTTTTACCACTATTTGTATGGTCGGGAATTCACATTTGTGACGGATAACAAGCCGCTTATGCATATCTTAGGTTCAAAAAAGGGTATACCTAAAATGGCAGCTAATCGTCTGCAACGAATTGCACTAGTTTTGTCAGGTTACACATTTAAAATTGAATGTGTTCGATCAGAGGCAAATGTAGCCGATTATTTTTCTCGATTTCCAATCGAAGATTCTGTTAAAACGCCTGTAGACGAGTCGAGCTACATCAACTATGTCAAAGAAGTAAGCAATTGGCCAATTACTATAGAAGATGTAGAAAAAGAATCGCAAGAGGATGACGTATTGTCAACTGTTATGAAATACATCCAATCGGGATGGAAACAAGAAAAGGTAGATGTTGCACATAGACCATTTTTCTTGAGACGACATGAATTAAGCATTGAGTCTGGGTGTTTATTTTGGGGCTACCGCCTAATAATTCCCGTGTCACTACAGCCGTTCGTTTTAGCTGAATTACATAGGACACATATGGGAATTGGGAAGATGAAATCTATGGCAAGAAGTTATTGTTGGTGGCCAAAACTTGATAGTGAATTGGAAGCAATGGGCAAATCGTGTATGCAATGTTTGGCGACTAGAGCTGATCCGCCAAAAGGGAAACTTATTTGTTGGGAGTGGCCTAAAGAACCATGGGCTCGAGTCCACATAGATTTTTTGGGGCCAATATTTAAGAGATGGTTTCTAGTGATAGTGGACAGCCATAGTAAGTGGCCAGAATGCATAGACATGGGCACTAATACAACAAGCAAGGCTACTATAATTAAATTAAGGCCAATATTTGCGCGTTTTCAATTTCAAAATTTTCTAAACATAAATGGTATAAAACATTCAACAACACCAGTAGGTAACCCGGCTACAAACGGTCAAGTCGAAAATTTTGTTAAAACTATCAAAAACGCATTACAACGAGCTTTAGGGGCGGATGATAAAATTGAAATTCAAACTGCTTTAAATTCGTTTTTATTAGATTATAGGAATACTATTCATTCTAGTACAGGTGTATCTCCAGCTGAACTAATGCTAGGTAGAAATTTAAGAACTAGGTTAGATTTACTTAATCCTAAGAGAAACATGCAAATCAATGTAAGCAATATTCAAACAACAGTTGAAAAACAACAAGAAAGGCAAAAACAACATTATAAATCTAAAACAAGAAAAACTTTTAAAATCAATAATATTGTTATGGTTAAAGATTATTCTAAAGCTAATAAAATAATTTGGACTAAAGCTAAAATTGTAAAAAGATTGGGCATGCAAATATATTTAGTAAAATTAGTTGATTCTCATAAAACATGGAAAAGACATTTAAATCAAATAATAACTGCCTGCGATGAGAAAAATACAAATTATACTCCTACAATCATAAATACTAAACATGATAATTCAATCAGAGATACAACTATATTTGTTAATCCTATTGTTGAAGCTAATTATAAAACTATTATTAAACCTAATTCAGAAGGGGATGATATAGATACACAGCCGGAAGAAGTAAATACTTTAACGGCTATAAATAAAGAAGTAAATGTAAATAGTGGAGGTACATCTGAAAAAATTGTTACTAAACAACATCATTTACGAAGTTTAAAATATAAAGAATTTCTCAGTTTGTAAATTTGGAATTGTAAAGGACAATCAACTGAAAGGGGATACTGTGGTGAACCAAAGAACTTATTCAGCCAAAGACCTTTTGTCATATGTGATCTTGTACCATCATACTGTTTTCAGTCAGTTGTTTGTCCTCCCTTGCATGAATCACATGCGCATTTATTGTACGTTATTATTAATAAAGAACATTATAGTGAATTAACTATTTGCCTTTAACTTGAGTTATCACAATTTTACTGAAGTAATTTTTTTTGGAATTATAAAACTTTGATTTTGGTTGACTTTCTGATCTGCTTGTCTGGTTGTGCGTTGATGAATACGCACTCAAATGAGTGACATCATCAAGATTTCTGGTGCAGTTCTTAAGTGCAAACATTTTACGGCGCCTTTCACTTCCACGGATATGAGGGGTTTTGAAAAAGGTAGCAGAGAGGAGAGAGATGAATTGGGTGGATCTTCGTTTTGGGAAAGTCCCGAAGGAACATCTCGAAAAAGCAACCCTGCGACACAACCTACTAAAGACACTAACGAACAGAAAACTGAATACGGACAACGATCTAAAAACCGATTACAAACCAAACAACACCTAACAAATGACGCAGAAGACTGTGATTTGCCAAAACAATCACATATAGACGAAGAACAAATAACGCTAGAAATACATGAGATAGTCTCTAGTGCTGTTCAGGAGAACCAAGCTAGGATGATAACAGCATTTAAGCAAGCTATGAAAAGTTTAATGATCAACATTCAGGATAGCTTAAAGGCTGTCAACGATAAAATCAGTGACCTGGAGTCATCTTTTACACAAAGGGGCTCACTTTATGTGACTTACAGACCACAGACTTTGACGCCATCTTTACCACCTATGGACAGGACAAGACAACTAAATGACCAGGGATTTTTAAGGGAAACAAGAAGAAGAAACGAAGTCCCAATACACAAATTGGGGGTTAATTTTGGTGACACCTCGAAAACTATGTCTGTCAAGAGTTTCATCTTTCGAGTTGAAACGCTTCTAAAGAAAAGTGCTTATACTGACTGTCAGCTGTTTAACCAATTTCATCACCTTCTTTCAGGGCCAGCTGAAAAGTGGTACTGGCAATTTTTGCAAGAAAATGATGGAGACGAAGAGCTAAATTACTTCGATCTCAAGTCAGAGTTAATACAACAGTTCGGGATCACGATATTTTAAAAGAGATTCAGGATAGGAGGCAACTACCCCAAGAGATTTTGACGACTTTTACAGCGAAATCCGCCTCATGAGACTCGAAATGACGAACAGACTACACGAACTCGACCTATTAGACATAGTACGACAAAATCTCAAAGACGAAGGGACAACACTGATATTCAGTTGCTCCATAAATAGTATACAGGACCTGAGAGAAGAATGCAGACGTGCGGAAAAACATCTATCCACTAGAAAAACTAGACAACAGGTCTCTGTTATTGACGAACGGCAAGCGACACAGATAAGAGACGAATTTTATGAAAACATAAAGGACGAGGAAATTGACTTTGCCTTGTTGCAGCCACCAAGGAGAGACACACAAACAATTTCTAAAAATACTGATATTACGAATAGAACTGACGGGAGCAACAATAACTACAACCAAAGAACATACCGACAAGTAAAAATACAACAACAAGTACAAAATAGTGACCAGGAAACGCAACAAACGAACAATTCAAAACAATCGACGAGAAAATACAGAAAAATATTCAGGCTTAGGGAAAAATGTGCAATAACTAGACAGCGAAAGAGAGCCATCTTAACAACAATGACGATAACAGACCGTATGCAAAAGTAAGGATTGACGGTGAAGACATACTTGGTCTTTGGGCCGTTACCACACGTTGGTCCTATAAAATAAACAGTGCCAGAATCTGTTTTAAAAGTGTTGTTGTCAGTGTGTCGAAGGACTTCCTTTTTTTACGAGTCCGGATAACTCACGACCACTCATTATCCGTTCTCGAGCCTGTTACGGCAGCCCTTCACCACTTTTGACAAAACAAAAAAAAAATAAAAATTGCTCACGGAATGTTTATTCACAAAAATCTATATTTGTCTTATAATTATTATCATAGAAAAATACTTCAAAATACCCACAGAAGTGCTAACTACCTTACACGACTAATTTACCCGGCCCCCGCACGCTCCTTTACTCCTTTGTCCAAATACTCAACTTTCCCGATTCACCGTTTTGCCGTCGGCATTTCGCATTTCCAATTTCCACCAAAAATGCATCATATGTATCCGTCTAACTGCGAAAATATAATAATCCCACTAAACATATTATAACACCCCCGAGATTTCTAATTGTTAAAACTTTAGTTAACACAATTAGAACATAGCCTACTACCCCCTATAATTAACTTTTACTAACCAACAAACATCCTCATAGTTTTCCTTATTCCACGTCCCTCCCTCCATGTATGCGTCACATAAGTACGTCTCAAAAAACGAGTATGTATTTGAAAACGCGAATAAAACATATGAGAGGCTACAATCCGCTGTGCGGATCGTTGAATACCCTATCCCATCCCATCCTTAAAATTAATATCCTCAAAATATAGGCCTTATGGCGATGAAATGCAGAAATAACATTGTCACAATATATTGCTCAGACAGTTTATCAAAATCTTTTGTGGTTCGACAAAAAACAACGTATTTCTATTGCTAATGCCTTGGGATGGGGTATACAAATGGTTTGTGTAAGAAAACGCCCCCAAAAAGTGGGCGTGGGTTAAAATGGCCTATTGACGAAATGTTCATATTTATACTACCAATGATCGTGCATTAAATTTTTTTTCGAAAATTTTAAAATTCGGACAAAAAGCGTTTTTACTAATAACGCCCCCAAAAAGTGGGCGTGGCAAAAAATACTTTGTATAGACAAAATATAGATATTAGGATTGCCTAAATATGCTTCTCAGAAACTTTTTTGAAATTCCTTACGGTTTGGCTTTAAACTACGTATTTCTAAATCGGTGACAAACAGACGGACGGACAGACAGACATGGCTTAATCGACTCAGCTAGCGATTCTGAATCGATCCATATACTTTGAGGTATATCTATCGAAATTATTTCTCTATGTTACAAACTTAATGTCAAAACTACTATACCCCTATGGGTATATTACCCCATCTCCAGTCGAGGTATTGAACCCCTGTGGAAGGTCGTTAGTGGCAGCAAACGAGAGAGGGGGAGGAGTGTCCTCTCACTAAGGCACTCACTCTCAGGCGGCAGCGGAGGAATTCCCTAGATGGAGTCAACGGTGGCGCCTACAGCTCCAGTTGGATCGAACTGGTAGTGAAATCCCTATAGGAGCTGCTTCGACATATTTGAACACCAGGTCTGATACATTTGAATGATTCCAACATTAATCCGTTGACGTAAACAAACACACCCTTGAAATTACAACTGTCATCCTACATCTGAAGAATCGCCTTCTTTCAATAATAGCCGTCATCTATACCACACGTATATATTAACATATCCATTTAGTTTAACCTTATTTGCTTAGTTATAGTAACACCTTTATTGAATTATAATACATGTGAATTAAAACTAAAGGCTTTTCATTACCTATTGTAATACACAACAGTTGGCGACGAGGAAAAAAAAGAATATCTATTCTATAACTAACCTCAATTCAGTGCATTTCGTGCATGCGGTGTTTTGTACTTAGAATTATTAGTAAGAGAATAACTAAATTCACAAGAGGAGTACTTGCATGTATTGGAAAAGGTATCATCCAATTCGATTTCATCCCGAAGTGGCGCAGGTGGAGGATCCGCAATTTCAACAGAAAGAAAGAAACACATGGGAAGTCTATATGGATCAGTTAGAACAGCATTTCGTGGCATATAAGGTGTGAGTGATGATGAAAAAAGAGCATATTTTTTGTCTTGGGCGGTGAAAAGGTGGCAGGTAAATCATATGAGTATTTGACGGGAAAACTTACGGATCATTTCAAGGAGAAGGTACACATTTATATGGCTCGATATGAATTTTGGAAGTGTCGAATGCGAACTAATCAATCGTATACAGAGTGGGTAGCTGAGTTAAGAGGTCTTGCACGTACATGTGCATTTAGTTGTCAAAAAGCCACCTGCAACCAAGAATTCGCTAATGAAATGATAAGAGACGTAATAATTTTGCATACCCCACATGACGTGGTACGGTCAGCAGCACTCCAAAAAAACCAATCCTAAACTTGTAGACGTTTTTTCCATAGCAGAGGCGTATAAAGCCACGCAGAAATCACTTAAAGTTATAAAAAGTTACAGTTTTGAACAATTGGAAGTAAACCAAGTAAGATCAGGGAGTTGGAAAGGAGGTAGAGCTAGAAGTAGCAGCAGGTGGCAGGACAAAGATTTTCGTAGTTGTAGTAGGCAGAAAATGAAATCCTGTCCAGGCTGTTGGAGTTCACACAGTAGAAGCTCGTGTAAGTTCACGAAAGTACAATGTCGTAAGTGTGGACGCATTGGACATATAGCATCGGTTTGTATTAGCAGCAATATGAAGAAGTTGGGTAAAAGCAGTGGAGAAGAGCACTTGCGAAAGATAGACTGCGTATATACAGTAGGTCATACGAGTATTTATCAAGGAGCTAGCAAATATGAAATTTATGTCAATCTGAACAACCAGAAGGTTAAATTTTTGCTAGATACTGGCGCTAGTTGTTCACTGATAGGCCTTGCAGGATATGCGGAAATAGAATCTCCTTCGCTCAAAGGAACAAATCGCACACTTTTGTCTTACGGTAACACGAGTGTTCCCGTATTAGGTGAGTTGGATGTAAGCGTAAGTTTTGGTGGACAAAACAAACAACTGCAGCTGTTGGTGGTCGATGTCGCATCGGGACACAATATCTTTGGCCTTGATTGGTTCAGGGAGTTTGGTCTCGAAATTAAAACTCCGAATACACATACAGTCCTGAACCTTATGTCAAATACATACTGAACAAGTTATTCAGGAGCTTTTTTCGAAATATGCTGAGTTAACTTCAAAGACGTTGGGACTCTGTTCATCAACAAAGGCTCACCTTTATTTAAAACCACATACAAAACCCAAGTTTCACAAATCTAGACCTCTACCGTTAGCTTTATTAGAAGCATTTAAGCATGAATCCAAACGTTTGGAGGATTCTGGAATCTGGAAGCCTCTTAGATTAAGCGAATGGGCAGCGCCAATTGTGGTCGTTTCAAAGCGTAACAAGGCGCTTCGCATATGTGGTGATACTAAGGTCACCATCAATCCTCATTTGGAGATAGATCAGTATCCTATTCCAAGACCAGAGGAACTGTTCCAAAAACTAGCAGGCGGCAAACGCTTTTCAAAAATAGACCTCGTCGATGCTTATCTACAAATAGAGTTAGATGAGAAATCTAAGTCTCTTGCCGTAGTTAATACGCCTAACGGGCTATATAGATACCAGAGATTACCTTTTGGAGTGGCCAGTGCCCCAGCGATTTATCAGAAAACTCTGGAGCAGGTATTGTCAGGTCTGAAGTGCGCCAATTATTTGGATGACATCTTGGTATCAGGAAAGGATGACAATGACCATCTTTTTAATCTCGAGGCAGTTTTTAAAGGGCTTTTAGAGCATGGGTTGCGCATAAATCGGGATAAGTGTGTATTTTTCCAAACCAACGTACAATATCAAGGGCATATAGTCAGCGAGACAGGTATCCGCCCATCCCAATCAGGAGTTTTGGCTATTAAGAACATGCCTCACCCAACTGACCTAAAGGAATTGCAAACGTTTTTGGATATTTCTGAGGAATATGCAGATAAAATAGATTCGTTTCATATAATAAAAGCCGATATCGTAGCCGCTATTAAAAAAGATGTTGTCCTGAAAAAAATCCTTCAATTCCTTCAAATTGGCCTGAGAAGTTATCGGAACAAGATCGGGATGTCAAACCCTACTTTGTGAGAAGGATGTCGTTATCGCAATTTCAAGGATTAATAATGCTGCAGACAGAGCACTTACGAGTTGTGTAGCCACCTCAGTTGCAGTCGCGGGTTACAGAGATGATTCATGAAGGACACTGGGGTATTGTACGGATGAAACAGCTTGCAAGGAGATATTGATGGTGGCCCACAGTGAACAAGGAGATAGAGTCACGAGCCAACACTTGTGCTGTTTGTCAGGCTTCCGCTTCAAATCCTCCCATGGAATATACACCGTGGCCAATACCTGAACGTCCATGGCAACGAGTCCACATCGACTACGTGTTGTGTTGACGCATTTTCTAAATTTCCTTTTGTTGTACCAATGAAAAATAATACTATCACAACAGCGACGATTAAGGCACTAAATCGAATATTTACTCTCGAAGGACTTCCGGAAACAATAGTTTACATCTACCACATTCACCGAATTCTGTTAACAACACGGAATAGAACACCTACGTACCGCTCCTTTTGGCGAGGCCGAACGATTTGTTCGCACATTCAAGACAAATTTAAAAAAAAAAAACATTGGAAGGAAATCTGGACCATGACATAGCTTTATCTAAATGCTTATCCAGCTACCGTACCACCCCAATGTTACCTTCAGGGAAATCTCCAGCTGAGTTGCTGCACGGTAGACAACATCGTACTATATTATTGCAGCTCATCCCAGAGTTAACTACTCTGACTACACCATCTATTAACTCGAAGCAAACATTTTACAAAAATCAGTCAGTATATGCTAGAAACTTTGCTAAGGGACCTCGCTGGATTGAAGCCTCCATTGTAAAACCAAAAGGAACTAAAATGTTTTTGGTTCAAACTCCGCGTGGGTTGTGGAGCCGACATCAAAACCAGCTAAGAAACCGCATCGATGCATACAGCTTATCACATCCTTTCCTACGAGCCAGACAATCAGTGGAGCTGTTACCTAACCATTCCAACCAGGCAAGTAGCTTTACACATCTCACTAATCCTGTTAGTATTTGCAGTTCAAACCTTCCATCCAAGCCCAGTCTTCAATAAGTGTTGTAAATAAATAAATAAATAAGTGTTGTAAGAGGGAAATTCGTCCTCTAGATGAAACTTGTGAAAATTGGTTTGGACTTTGGATTTATGTGAAAAGACCAAAACTTGGTCGAAGTCACACAAATAAACTTAAACCTCCAATCACTTACGAAAGGCCAAGTCTTGGTCGAATCGTTTGAGTGATTTCTTTTAATCGGAGCGTAAACTTGTACAAGCTGTTCTACAAATAAAACACTGACAACAGTTTACGTGGATTTTTCACAAAATAATAAATTTTTTTTCCTGTATTAGAGTAATTTGGTACTTGAAGTGAGTGTGAATTAAATGATGTGATGCAAATAAAAGTTGAGAGTTGCCACATCATTAAATTTTTGTTTGGTACATAAATTTAAATGTTGTCACATCATTATTTTTTACTTGGTACATAAATTTAAATGATAATTAAAACTAAAAATAATGTTTAATACTGCACAAAACAATTAATAAATTATTTATAGCAAAAAAATAAATAATAGCTGTGCTACAATCTCCCCCTCTGGACATGAAGTCGTCTCGACGATTGTACAGGTCAGCGTCGGTTGGAAGGTCGCCCCTTCCTTCTTATGGCTTATTTATTGTGGATGCGTCCTTCGCTCGGAATGGAGTTAGAGCAGACACATGATAGGTTCCAAGAGGTACATCTAACTTATGCGCTTCAGCAATTTGGAAAAGTGTTTCGCCGAATCGCTGTATAATTGTATATGGACCATCTCGCCTAGGTACAAATTTGGATGTTATTGTTTTACCTACGTTACTTAGAACGTGTGTTGTAACTAGGACTTCATCCCCGATTTTATATTCTGGAGCCTTTTGGCGCCTTCGATTAGCGTACTGCACATGTTTGTTTTTGTTGTCATCTTCAAACTTGGATACTGTTTCCAAGATGTTGGGTAGTTCTCTTAGGACAGGAAGTATTGTAGAGTCGAAATTCGGATCATCAATGCTGCTACTGAGATCATGGGAGATATGTATTGGTGCTTGCAGCTCGCGTCCAAAAGTAATATAAGCTGCTGTTTGTCCAGTTGTAGAACAGACTGCAGAATTCATCGCGAAACGAATGGATGATAGGTGTTGTGACCATGTGGCATGTTGATTTTCAACGAGGATCGCCAGCTGTGTTTTAAGGTCACGGTTCTTGCGTTCCACCATGTTGGGCTGTGGATGATATACCGGTGTAAGCATCTGATCTATTCCGAGACGTGTAGTTAAATACTGCATTATTGCAGCGATAAATTGTGGACCATTGTCGCTAATTACTCTTCTTGGGATTCCGTATCGTAGGAAGATTTCATATAACAAAAAAGTTGAACATTTTTCCGCTGTTGCTTCAGTAAGAGGGAAAAGTTCTACCCATCTGCTAGTTGTGTCTTCTACTACAAATATCCATTCGTTGCTATTGCTGACAGGTAATGGTCCAAAAAGGTCTATAGAGAGTGCTTCGAATCTTTGATTGCTAGCTGTGGTTTTGTAAAGTCCCATTGGTCGTAGATTACTTGGCTTATATCGCTGGCACTTGTCACACTCTTTGACATATTTCTGAACCGTAGAGTACATCTTATCCCAATAGAATTTTGAACTTATCCTTGATAAGGTTTTGTCAACTCCATAGTGTCCAGCAGTAGGGGAATCATGAAGGGCTTTCATGATTGTTTCTATTTCTTGGTCTGGAACTACTAGCGCTGCTTCTTCAGTATCTGTATACTTGTATAATACACCATGAGTCACAATGTATCCATCATTGGCATATTTTTCACCTTCAGTACCATCGGTGCTCTGAAGTGCCTCTAAAATAATTTTAATTTTATCATCTTTTAGTTGTTCTTGGCGAATTTCATGGCTTCCACGGGTTGGAATCACGACTTCTGTGTAGCATATGTCACAGGATTTAATTGGCGGGCGTGATAATGTATCAGCTACACTATTCGTTCTCCCTGAAATATACTTTATTTGACTATTGTATGGCTGAAGTTGTAACGCCCATCGTGCCAAGCGTCCAGTAGGTGACTTGATCATCATTAGCCACCTAAAAGGCTGGTGGTCCGTTAAAAGGGTTAAGTCTGCGCCTTCAATATAGCCGCGAAATTTATTGGTTGCCCAGACGATCGCTAGTGCTTCTCTCTCTGTCGTCGAATAATTCTGTTCTGCTGATGTCAATAAGCGACTAGCATATTCTATTGGGTGCTCGTCAGGGCCCTCCCCCTGGACTAAAACTGCTCCCAATGCATAACTGCTGGCGTCTGTCTTCAAAAGGTATGGCTTTGTTGAGTCGGCTTGACTTAGAAAAGGTGCAGTCACCAAGAGATTCTGGAGCTTTTGAAATGACTCGTCTTCCAATGCACCCCACCTGAATACAGCTGATTTTTTTGTAAGTCTGCTTAATGGTTTCGAAACTTTAGCGAAATCAGGTATGAAGCGTCTTTACCATGAACAGGTTTGTAGAAACGTGAGAACTTGCTTCACGTTTTTTGGCTGTTGCATATTAAGTATGGCTGACACTTTTTAAGGATCCGTTTTTATCCCATCTATCGTAATAATGTGTCCCAGAAACTTAACTTCTTCGCAACAGAAATTACATTTTTCTAGATTTACCCGCAAGCCGAACTGCTTAAGCCGGTTGAAAACTTTATCTAAGTCATTAATATGCTCTATTAACGTTGATGAGCAAACAATTAGATCATCTAGGTAAGCCTGGACCACAGTGTCATCTAAACCAGATCGGACTTGGTCCATCAGGCGTTGAAATGTAGCGGGTGCGTTCCGTAATCCGAATGGCATCCTATTAAAACGAAAGGTACCAATCGGCGACGTGAAGGCTGTCTTATCCTTATCCGATGGGTTTACTCCGATTTGCCAATATCCAGCTTGAAGGTCAATTGTAGACATGTATGGCGTGGATTTGGCTGCATGGAGCAAGTCATCTATCCGAGGAAGAGGATACCTATCTGGTGTGGTAATGGCATTGATTTGTCTGTAATCAACACACACCCTGATGTCACCATTCTTTTTGGGAACCAACACTACAGGTGAGGCCCATGGTGAAACGCACGGTTCAATGATTTTCTGCAAAAGCATTTTCTGTAACTCAGCTTTAAGCTGTTCCTTCCTCACAGGTGATAGGCGATATGGAGGGGAAGCTACTGGTTAAGGATCCGTTTTTATCCCATCTATCGTAATAATGTGTCCCAGAAACTTAACTTCTTCGCAACAGAAATTACATTTTTCTAGATTTACCCGCAAGCCGAACTGCTTAAGCCGGTTGAAAACTTTATCTAAGTCATTAATATGCTCTATTAACGTTGATGAGCAAACAATTAGATCATCTAGGTAAGCCTGGACCACAGTGTCATCTAAACCAGATCGGACTTGGTCCATCAGGCGTTGAAATGTAGCGGGTGCGTTCCGTAATCCGAATGGCATCCTATTAAAACGAAAGGTACCAATCGGCGACGTGAAGGCTGTCTTATCCTTATCCGATGGGTTTACTCCGATTTGCCAATATCCAGCTTGAAGGTCAATTGTAGACATGTATGGCGTGGATTTGGCTGCATGGAGCAAGTCATCTATCCGAGGAAGAGGATACCTATCTGGTGTGGTAATGGCATTGATTTGTCTGTAATCAACACACACCCTGATGTCACCATTCTTTTTAGGAACCAACACTACAGGTGAGGCCCATGGTGAAACGCACGGTTCAATGATTTTCTGCAAAAGCATTTTCTGTAACTCAGCTTTAAGCTGTTCCTTCCTCACAGGTGATAGGCGATATGGAGGGGAAGCTACTGGTTGATGAGATCCGGTTACAATGGAATGAACTACACCGCGAACAGTTATCTCGTCCTCCCATTTAAAAATATTGTTGTGCTTCTGTAACAAATCATCTTATTGTCCCTCTTGCTTCTTTATAATGCTGGTCAAGTTTATGTCCAACTTATATGGTGGACCAAACATTCTATCATTTAGCCGGTCTTCCTCTTCATTAGAGAAATCTAGGAATACGTTTCGTATCCGATTGCTACCTGGTTGTCCTTGGTTGTAGACATGTAGTGGTAAGGAATCCTCAAATACTTCGTATATTTCTTTTGCAGAATATTTCTTCATAGTTGGCAATTGCATGGGTTTTTTATACATTGGTGCGTTATCAATCAGCTTATTTATTTTTTGTATTATCGCCGGATCGTAAATTGGAGAGACTGGGCTGATTTCACCGTATGCTAAATTCGGTGTTGTTGCACTTTCTGTATATTTAAAGAAAGGAACACTAAATTCGGGTTGATCGGCAAAATACCATATGTTCTTAGCTGGGTTGATTATAATACCAGAGCTTTCCAAATAGTCAATTCCCAATAGCGTGATATTGTCATTGGCTTCTGACAATACACTTATGCTTATTTTGGTTTGTCGGCGGCCTATTTTCATATCAGTGGTTGTCGTCAAGATATCTTGGTATCTGAGAATACCATCTGCCAGTCTAATTTCCGCTTTCATTTTCTGAAAGTCGTGATTTTCCTTCCTTAACTGAGCACTCAGCCTATTGCTGGCAATACTCGTTTTGGCTGCCGTATCTAAGTAAGCAACATGCTCAATACCTCTATTATTAGGCCCTTGTGGTCGTTGCTGCTTGGACTGCTCGCTGCTATTAAATTTAAGGCAATTTTCTTTCATATGCCCTACAAAATGACAGAAGCTACATCTTATAACTTCCTTCTTCGCTACTGGGTGGAGTCTTTCGTATTCTCTTGCGAGGGCTATGAGTTTAGTAAATGTTTTGAACTCGCTCCTCTTAACGCCCTTCTTGATATTATCATGTAGCAGGCTGTATAGCATGTCAATACAGTGTACCTCTGGTATGGGTGGCTGGGGAATTTCGGCCAATAATGCTCTTTTTGCACTGATAAATTGGTCCGTTGATTCACCCAGTTTTTTTTTTTTTTTTTCAAACAATAGCTCAAATAATATGTACACTGGTCGTCGTGGAGCGTATTGGTCTCTCATCATTTCGATGGCATTTGACCAAGTAGTTATTTCCGTATGGATGCCTTTCCACCATGTCGCTGCTTCATTCTTTAGAAGCAAGGGAAGCTCAATCAATACATCTTCATCGGTGATGCGGCGAACCCTTTTAAAAATTTCTACGTTGGTTATAAAATTTTCGAAACGTTGGGCGTTAAATTCGCCATTAAATCGCTCCGTGCAATCGCACAACGTCTCTTTAAACCACTGGGTTCCTTCGGGAATACGGTGTTCCATGTCCGTTGCATTTGTTTGTTCGTTGGTAGTACCTTTTCTTGTATTCGCCGCTGGACCGTCAAACGTTCCCTCCAGTCTTCTTGCTCTACACCCGAGCCTTGCCTGTCAGAGGTCTTACTGCTGCTGGTATTAAGAGTTTTATTTTTCATAAAATATATTAGTAGGTCTACTTGCTCTTCCACGTTTCACCCGATCCTTGCCTGATCGGAGGTCTTACTGCTGCTGGTGAACTCTTCTGTAGTTCTGTGCTGGGCCTTGCCTAAAATTGGTCTTCTTGGTCTCCCACCCGAGCCTTGCCTATCAGCAGAGGTCTTACTGCTGCTGGTGCTGAGCCTTGCCAAACGCCGTTTACCTGCGACACGCGTGACGCGTTATCGGTTTCACTGACTCGCGTTACCGGTTTCACTGACTTCCGTGAAATCGTGAATTGCCGATAATTCCGTGGGAAACTCGAGCCCTAATGTTGGTGCGCCAATTGTAAAGGGAAAATTCGTCCTCTAGATGAAACTTGTGAAAATTGGTTTGGATTTATGTGAAAAGACCAAAACTTGGTCGAAGTTACACAAATAAACTTAAACCTCCAATCACTTACGAAAGGCCAAGTCTTGGTCGAATCGTTTGAGTGATTCCTTTTAATCGGAGCGTAAACTTGTACAAGCTGTTCTACAAATAAAACACTGACAACAGTTTGCGTGGATTTTTCACAAAATAATAAAATTTTATTCCTGTATTAGAGTAATTTGGTACTGTGAGTGTGAATTAAATGATGTGATGCAAATAAAAGTTGAGAGTTGCCACATCATTAAATTTTTGTTTGGTACATAAATTTCAATGTTGTCACATCATTATTTTTTACTTGGTACATAAATTTAAATGATAATTATAACTAAAAATAATGTTAAATACTGCACAAAACAATTAATAAATTATTTATAACAAAAAAATAAATAATAGCTGTGCTACAGTGTGGAGAAATGATACATCTGAACGATTTCAACATTAATCCGTTGACGTAAACAAACACACCCTTGAAATTACAACAGATGCTATTATAATGTTTCGTGGACCAAATTGTGTATAAAAAGTTATTGTTTAGATAAAATAAGGTTATGATCAGCCATCAGCATTTGGTATGAGTTTCTTCTGCATTAGTCCGGGAAAAATGTTTAGAAAACATGGGTTTTGTGCGTGGGTGTACTAAGTAGCACAGGCGGCGGAGTTTATGACGGTTTCTGGTTTGAGGCGATAAGACTGACATTGAAAAAAGGGACAATGAAAATCCTATGAATGGAAATTTCCATTGTGCCAGACATTTATCAGTTGTTTGCTCAGTATCGCAGGGATTAGATTACACACAAGGAATTACTTGTCATGCGCTGATTGGCTGATTTATCGATAATGAAAATTGTTAGAAGGAATAAGAATTAATGAACACAATGTTTGTCTCTTTTATTTAGTTAAGGAATTAGATCGTAAGGAATAATTATGAAAATAAAAATCAGTGTCTTACAAACATTCAAAGTGTTGGCGTTTTATTCCGGAACAAGTAATGTAGATGCAGATGCTTTGTCTAGGCCTTCACGGGTCTCTCAAGTGAACGCAATGACTGCCACACAGCACAGCAGCGAAAGTTCCTCTAACGGTCTAATAGGAACTATCGATAGTCCAACAAACGTCTTCAAGAACCAATAGATGCTGTTTACTGGAAACCAAGATAGCTAACAATTTCAAATTCCCTTTCCCACCATTCAGACACACATTTACTAGGCAAAGGTATTCCGAGGAAGATCTAATTCAGCTTCTTAAACGCCATCTTAGCCCATCATTAAGGGCATTTTTACAAACGAGGCGATAATGGGTAAAATTCAGAATGTTTATCACATACACTTAAGATCATACAAGATAAGATTTACTCAAGTTATAGTAAGGGACCTTACAAATGAAACTGAGCTAGAAGAGGAAATTCTAAGGGAGCATAAAAGAGCTCATCGCAATAGCTTAGAAAATAAAATCCAACTGCTACAAAAATGTTACGTCCCAAAGATGAATTCTAAAATCCATACGATAATAAAGCAATGCAGTACCTGCAAACAACAGAAATCCGATCGGCATCCTAATAAGCCTATCCTATGCCCAAACATCCTGGTCATATTTTACATATTGACATTTATTCCACAGATGCAAAGCTGGTCCTAACGGCGATTGATAAATTTTCTAAATACGCCCAGGCTCGCATATTGAAATCAAGAGCAGTTGAGGACATTAGATAACCGTTAAGGCATCTAATTCGTTATTCGCGTACCCAAGATCATAGTTTTTGACAATGAAAAATCGTTTAATTCTGCCTCAATATGCTTTATGCTACAGGACCAATTGGGAATCAAAATCTATAAGACTCCTCCGTATTCTAGCTTCGTCAATGGCCAGGTGGAAAGATTTCACTCGACACATTCAGAAATCATGCGGTGTCTTAAGGCAGACCGAATCCATAGATCGTTCGAGGAGCTGTTAGATCGGGCTATCTATGAATACAATTTCTCGATTCATTCCACTACCAGTAAGAAACCAATCGAGGTGTTTTTCGGTAGAAATGTTAGTACTGAGCCCGAACAATTTGAGAAAGCTAGGAGGGAAAACATACTGAAATACAAAAAAAAAACAGAATAAAGATCTAAGTTACCATAATCAAACTAGGCAGCCCCTAAAAAAATACTCACCTGGTGAAGCTATATTCGTTAAAATCAATAAACGATTGGGTACCAAGCTTTCCGCAAGGTACAGAAAAGAAAAAGTAAAAGAGAATAATCGAACTACAATTTTAATAAAGCTCATTTTGAAAAAAAATAACCTACCCTATGTAAACATGGAGGAGGCACTTGAATTTGCTAGTGTTAAAATAGCCTCTAACAGTACAACCTTGATACATACAATACCACAATGCTACCATCGTTGTAAACGGACGAACTTTTTCCTCTAATGAAACGCCCACCTCAAGACCCCTTCCGGCCATCGTACAGTTAGACTCTCCATCCAAAGAATTTGAAGAACTTTTAACCCTCGAAATAATGAAAGAGCTACACTTAAACAACACATATTACATAAGACAAATCGATGAAAAAAAAAAAAAAAACTACACCTGATAGCCACCTGCAGTTCTTCGACAATAATTATCATAGCAGTCCTGGTAAAATTCCTGATACTGTTTTTACGAAAGAAAAATACCCTAAGAACCTCCACAACAATAGAAGCAACAGAGTTGGAGGCACCACCAGACAAGCCTACGGATAGGTAGCTGGGTGCTAAATAACCAACGGATGCTATACTTAGCTCTTCCTTCGTTACATGGAATTGGAAAAAAAGCCGCCCGAAGTCAACCTTGGTTTAATGTTTACACGGATAATCCTGGCACGTCCAATTCCATGACTAATGCCACTGCGCCGATAGAGATGCAGATACCTCATCTCGATATCAATAAATGGACATGGCGGTCTCCAGATCAACGAACAGTCAACCAAATTGCGATAGACAAGAGGCATGCATCCAGTATGTCCGAACATTCCGAGGGGCTAACATCGACTCGGACAACTATCTTGTTGCAACCAAGGTAAGAATGCGGATATCCACCACGCCACAACAAACCAGAAGTACTGTGAAAAAATTTAATGTCGAAAGACTGCAATTGAAAGAGACCGCCAAAGCCTTCGCGCAACGCCTATCCCTTAACTCCTCGATTCACACCATCCACCAGCATCGAATGTCGAATAACAATGGCAACGATGAAAACAAGCCATTAGATCAGCCGCAACTGATGTACAGGTTTCTTGCGCCCACAAGCAAGAAACCCCTGGTTTAATGAGGAATGCCGATAGATGCTCGCAGCCAAGAACGAGGCCTACAAGGCAGTTGCAGGTGAAGACGAGAGCTGCCATTGAGCTCAGAAAGAAAAAAGAGCAAGAAAAGCGCACGATCGAGGATATAGAGAGGTTTACCAAATTGTAAAACGTCAAAGCCAAGGATACAATGTACGAACAGAATCCTGTCGAGATTAACAAGGAAATATCGTTGAGTTGAGACACAGTCGATGCTGAGAAGAAGAACAACTTCTGCATACTGTTAAATGGCAATGACGAAAAACATTCCGCTGTAAGGCAAAACGAACAATTCAATATTGTCAAAGACAGCGAAAACTGCCAACCACCCGACCTACGTGAAGTGAGGATAGCAATATCTAAACCCAAGCTTAATAACGCCACCGAAAATGACGGTCTTCCCGCTGAGCTTTATAAAGCTGGCGGAGATGACTTGGTAAGTAACATCCACCAACTCATAAGCCAAATCTGGTGGGATGAAAGTATGCCTGAAGAATGGAACCTAAGGATCGTTTGCCCGATTCACAAAAAGGGAGACGCTCTGAACTGCGCCAACTACAGATGCATAAGTCTTCTCAACATCGCCTACAAGATCCTATCTGCAGTAATATGTGAACGCCTGAAACCGTTTACCAACAACCTGATCGGCCCTTATCAGTGTGGTTTTAGGCCAGGAAAGTCTACAACCGATAAAATGTTCACACATCGGCAGATCCTGCAAAAAACCCAAGAAGTCCAAATCGATACTCACCACCTATTTATCGATTTCAAAGCCGCATACGACAGCATTTATAGAGACGAACTATATAGAGCCATGTCTAGTTTTGGTATACTGTAACGAACCCCGAAGGTCCTTCCCGCTGAGAGGTGATATCTGGTAATCAGAAGGTGTAGGGACAAAACGATAGTCCTCTACCGGCACTTTTACCCGCGCTGGTGAAGGCTTAACCACTCTTAACATCATTGCCTCTCACATACCGAGACCCCTTCGAGGTTAACCCACCCATTGTCATCCACCCTTATGACCCAAGGTAACAGGACCCTTGGGCCAGTCCGGGCAGGCTAATAAGTGGGGTGTCAAGCCATCTTGTGGCACTGGCATGATCATCCGCTCGCTAGCTGAACGGCGGGTATGGGATCTTGCCACAAGACCTGGACTGGGGTTACTATATTTTTACATGCCTGTTAAAATTGCAGTAGAAAAAAGGTGTTATACCATCGCAAACGTAACCGAAAAATTAAAGAAAAAAATCCCATAAAAGAATGCAAGGCCCGAGTTCCGCCCAATTCAAAATCTATTCTGTGTTCCTCTATAGTGGAAAAATAAACATAAGAGGTAATGGTGGAAATCCTCTTCGGGCTGGCCCACCCCTATCTGAACACGAGTTCAGCGTCCATGGCCAACGCTTCGCCCTGTTTGCGACGACCCCTTACCCGATAAGTGAAAATAACCCTCGAACGGTTGCTTACCCCTGACTACCCTTCAACCCTACCGGTGATCCGACACCGACCCATCCTCTCAATGCCACTTAACAACTTCCCATACTGAAATCCGCCTACTGCCACGCCCCCTTTTTAGAAAAACGTAGTTTTTGACCGAACCATAAGGAATTTTGAAAATGTTTATATATGTTAATACCCACGAATTATAAAATGTACAAATTGTAAATTTATCAAATAAAATTTATTTATGAATTAATTTTGTTTTAAAAAATACAAAGTATGAAATTTGTTTAGAATCTTAAAACCAAAAATCCATTGTAAATAAAGCAAATAATCTATTTTTAATGAAATGTCTGTAAAAGCTTAAGGCTAATATTACATAATTTTGAAACATGAATTGTAACATACGAGATCGATGTAAAATTAAAACCTCATGGTTGAAAAGTGCAGTCGCACAATAAATAAATTTTATAACGTTGGCAAAATCCACTGTAACTAATCTATTAACTTTCATGCATCATTGCTCCAATAGTTTTGAAAATAAAAAAGAAGTCGATTGTATATACACCGACTTCTCCAAAGCCTTTGACCAGTTATCACATAACATCATAATTTTTAAACTTAAGGCGTATGGATTCCCTCCAGGTTTCATAAATTGGGTTAAATCATACCTCTCATTGAGAACATACCAAGTAAAATTTAGAGGTTCCAAGTCAGACCCTTTTGTTGCTCACTCTGGAGTACCTCAAGGAAGTCATTTAGGACCAATATTATTTATACTTGCAATTAACGATGTAAAAGCTTGTATTCGAGATAGCAAAATATTGATATATGCTGATGATATGAAAATTTTCAAATGTGTAGAAGATCTAAACGATTCGCTTTCACTACAAACCGATTTATATAGTTTTACCATATGGTGTCTTAACAACGGTTTAAATCTGAACCCTACAAAGTGCCAGCATATGTCATTTTCACGAAAACGCGCTCCATGTAATTTTAAATATACTCTGTCCGGGCACACTCTCTGTCGTGCAGACAGTTTTAAAGATCTTGGTGTATATTTTGATCCCAAAATGGAGTTTAATAAACACATTAACGTTATCGTCAATAAATCAAACTCTATGTTAGGATTTATTAAAAGATGGTCAAAAGAGTTTAATGACCCTTACGTCACTCTTTCGCTCTATAACTGTCTAGTTCGGCCTCACTTGGAGTATGCTTCACAAGTTTGGACACCCTTCTATGTAGTTCATTCGAATAGAATTGAATCAGTCCAACGTAAATTCATAAGATTTGCTTTGAGAGGACTTCCATGGGATGATCTGCACAATTTGCCTCCGTATAGGTGCAGAATTAAACTGCTGCAACTATTGCCTTTGTCTCAACGTAGACTTAACAATGACATGGTTTTCTTACACCAATTATTATCAGGACAAATTGATGCTCCTGATCTTTTAAGTGCTATTGGTTTTAATACTCGGGGAGGTTCCTACAACCTGCGTAGATTCAATATATTACATATACCTAGCCATAAACACAACTATGGCATGCATGAGGCTATTAGTCGCATGAGTAGAGTTTACAATAAAAACAACGACGTAGTTGAACTGCATGTTAGTAAAAGTAGTTTGAAAAACACTCTGCGAAATTGTATTCTAGAGCCGTAATAAGTATATTTAAAATTGTCCTTTGTTTAATAACATATATAGCTTCATTGTAATTTAATCGTTTATTGATTTTGCTAGTGATTTCAAACTTAGTTTCATCTATGTTCTGTTTTGTCCCACTAACAAATGCACTAAATGATGAGCCTGTGGATGCATATTATATGCTGTGGCAAATCTCTGCTCGTAGATGCTGCTTGTATTAAGCTCGCTACGACACAGATCTGATAGTGTTAAAAAAAACGGCTTTTAATTTCGAGTAGAACAATCCGTGAACTTCCTTCTTAGTGAACAAAATTAGAATCGCAAATTAACATAACAAAAAGTTATATTGCGACAACATTTGTGAAAACTCTCACAAAATAACAATATACAGATGGGATGTTAGTTATACAGATGGGATGTAAGTTATACAGATGGGATGTTAGTTATACAGATGGGATGGGATAGGGTATTCAACGATCCGCACAGCGGATTGTAGCCTTCTCATATGTTTTTATACCCTATCCCATAGGGGTACATTAGTTTTGATACATAGTTTGTAACATAGAGAAATAATTTAGCTACATATACCTCAAAGTATATGGATCGACTCAGAATCGATAGCTGAGTCGATTGAGCCATGTCTATCCGTCCGTCCGTACGTCACCAGTTTTTGGGCCTCAAATTTTGAGCTAGGAGGATGAAATTTGGTACACGTGCTCTTTGTTGCTCCCAGCAGAACAAGTGTAAAACTTTTTTAGATCCTCTCATTGCCCCTTTTTAAAAAAAACGTATTTTTTGGCCAAACCGTAAAGAATATTAATAAAGTGTCTGAGCAGCATATCTATATTTCGTCGATATAAAGTTTTTTGCCACGCCCACTTTTGGGGGGCATTTTTTATATAAAAACGTTTTCTGGTCAAATTTTCAAATTTTCGAAAATAGTTTTGATGCACAATGATTGATAGTATTAATATGAACAACGATGTAAAAGCTTGTATTCGAGATAGCAAAATATTGATATATGCTGATGATATGAAAATTTTCAAATGTGTAGAAGATCTAAACGATTCGCTTTCACTACAAACCGATTTAAATAGTTTTACCATATGGTGTCTTAAAAACGGTTTGAATCTGAACCCTACAAAGAGCCAGCATATGTCATTTTCACGAAAACGCGCTCCATGTAATTTTAAATATACTCTGTCCGGGCACACTCTCTGTCGTGCAGACAGTTTTAAAGATCTTGGTGTATATTTTGATCCCAAAATGGAGTTTAATAAACACATTAACGTTATCGTCAATAAATCAAACTCTATGTTAGGATTTATTAAAAGATGGTCAAAAGAGTTTAATGACCCTTACGTCACTCTTTCGCTCTATAACTGTCTAGTTCGGCCTCACTTGGAGTATGCTTCACAAGTTTGGACACCCTTCTATGTAGTTCATTCGAATAGAATTGAATCAGTCCAACGTAAATTCATAAGATTTGCTTTGAGAGGACTTCCATGGGATGATCTGCACAATTTGCCTCCGTATAGGTGCAGAATTTAAACTGCTGCAACTATTGCCTTTGTCTCAACGTAGACTTAACAATGACACGGTTTTCTTACACCAATTATTATCAGGACAAATTGATGCTCCTGATCTTTGAAGTGCTATTGGTTTTAATACTCGGGGAGGTTCCTACAACCTGCGTAGATTCAATATATTACATATACCTAGCCATAAACACAACTATGGCATGCATGAGGCTATTAGTCGCATGAGTAGAGTTTACAATAAAAATAACGACGTAGTTGAACTGCATGTTAGTAAAAGTAGTTTGAAAAACACTCTGCGAAATTGTATTCTAGAGCCGTAATAAGTATATTTAAAATTGTCCTTTGTTCAATAACATATATAGCTTCATTATAATTTAATCGTTTATTGATTTTGCTAGTGATTTCAAACTTAGTTTCTTCTATGTTCTGTTTTGTCCCACTAACAAATGCACTAAATGATGAGCCTGTGGATGCATATTATATGCTGTGGCAAATCTCTGCTCGTAGATGCTGCTTGTATTAAGCTCGCTACGACACAGATCTGATAGTGTTAAAAAAAAAAAAAAAATTTCGTCAATAGACCGATTTAAGCCACGCCCACTTTTTGGGGACGTTTTCCTACAAAAACCATTTGTATATCCTACCCCAAGGCATATGCAATAGAAAAACTTTGCTTTTTGTCGAACTATAAAAGATTTTGATAAACCTTCTGAACAATATGTTGTGATAACGTCATTTTCAATACTTTATGGCCATAAAGACCACATTTAAGGGGTATTTATTTTAAGGATGGGATAGGGTATTAAACGATCCGCACTGCGGATTATAGCCCTCTCATATGTTTTTTTATAATTTACTTTAAGTTTAAGTTGTCTGTTATTTACGTGTTCTACTTTATGTTAAATTAATTTATCTTTATGTTTGTGTGCAATTCATTAAATTCTTTTCGTTTCTTGCAACTTCATGGTCAATTCCTACATTTACTTCTACTTTCAAAAAAAATTGTCCCTTTCACTTTCTTTTTTTGGCAAAAAAAAACTTACCCCTATTTAGGGTTACTCTTCCTACCCCGTTCCGGGAGGTGATGGATTGGGGTGCATCGCTTTCCGCCTTGTTTCTTGCTCCTGGATGGTCTTTAACACGAGTTTCAATGACCGCGCGGATAATTCAAACGTCAAAAAAAACAGCTCGTCTCCGTACAAACGATTTTTACTATGTGATGACGACTATCGGACGCGTCGTGGTTGAAGCGAGGGTGGTGGTGCTCAGTTTTTGCAGAATGTCTCGTGTGGGCGAATAACGTTGCCGGCCAGGCAAAGGCTTTGCGTATGGCACGTTTATAGCAAACACATAGAACCCTGCAGATCACTGAATTTTATTCACAAAAATCAGTTTTAAGTGTTAAAATTTAAGTTAGACAATTTACTATCTAATGAGTAAATAATATGATTTTAGTGAATAAAATATTCTGAGCTGCAAGGATTTATAATTTGACCATAAACCGAGCGAAAATATGCCTATAAACTGGCTGTATCCGGCAAGTCCTTTTGGTATTTTTGGTCGCCTCTAGGAACAACCTACACAGACTAGTTCACAATCATGTTCGTTGTTTTAGATTTTATTTCGTTCCTGTTTTAATTTCAAATAAAAGTTTTCTATTCATATTTATATTTTTGTATTATCCGGTTTCCTACAAAACTTGAAATTTTCATAAGCCCCGGCACATGAAAAGATCAAGACAGCAGAAACCATTAGAGTGAAATAATTAGTGAAAAACTTCGACCCACACCTGAGAGAAACAATGACTCTTATGCACAGACTGAGTTGAAGGTTAGTTATAACAAACCCTAGCGCCGAATATCTTTGGTGTGTACTTTTCCAAGGCTACGACCGGATGTATCTACCAGCTCATACAGATTATTTCCTACCAACTTGCTAACTCTTGCTAACGGTTAACTTAACTCATCGAATTTCGTGTATAAGGAGCGGATAACTTTTAATACTTGTGAGATGACGTTTCGCTTTTTAATTCAAAAATATTTTTCTCGATTTCATTGACTTTACACATACATATAAATTACTCACATTGTCGTACTTTTTATTATTTTATTTTATCATACGTATACCTGGATCGTATTATTTTAAGTACTTTTTAGTAAAGTGCTGCCATGCTCTGTCGGGATTTTTATGAGAGAGAGCGGATAACAAACATTGATATAAAATATATTTATTAATAACAAAAGAAAGCAAACGGATAAGCTCACTGTCCGTTGGCAACATAACTCGTGTGTTAAGGAGCGGATAGTGATTTTTTATTAATACAGGGGTAAGTGTATTATAGACCTTACTATACCTATCCTTTATGAGCTTTCTCGATCGAATATTTGATGCGCGAAAGCAGCATATCGAAAACGAACGAAATCGGTAACCGCGGTAGCTGCAGCGCCTGCGGGAAAAACACCAGGCAAGCGAGGAGTTACCTTGCAAAAGATCAAGGACCGTTTTGTGGAATTATACCGACTAACTGGCATCCCATACCAACCGAAAGAAGTGAGGGCGAAATTCCAACGGGAAGTAAAAGAGTTGAAGATAGACCTCCGACAACGTCGAAATCAGAGGACCAGGCAACGGAAAGCCGAGGACCAGGCGTTTCACAAGTTGTTCTACAACACGGTGAAAACAGCTGAGAACGCGAAGAAGGAAACCAGAACCACGAAATTAAAAAAATGTACTATCTATATCTATCGTATACAAAAAAATGTTAATTAAAAATTTGTTTATAACGGGTCCGCCATCTAACGTTTTTTTTCAACTAGTGCTTATTTCGTGAATGGTAACACTTAGCTCATGTCTGATTTGACAGATAATTAGTTTTATCCTTCCGCTGAACGAATATGGTTGTGTATACGCGTGAACAACGCTGGAAAATATTGCGACATTACTTTGAAAATCATGGTAATGTTGCAGAATGTGTGCGAAAATTGCGTACGGATTTTGGAAGAAGAGAACTACCGTCAGCTCCGTATGTTCGTTATCTTGTGAAAAAAGTGAAAAAAATGGCATCCTCATCGATAAACCAAAGTGTGAAAAGCCAAAATAGTGCGTACACCCGAGTATATTGCTGCTGTGGCAGAAAGTGTGCGTGAAGCGCCATCAACATCAATTCACCGTCGTTCTCAACAATTGAACATTTCGGAGACATCATTGAGACCAATTTTGCATAAAGACCTAGGCATGACGCCATACAAAGTCCAATTGGTTTAGGAGTTGAAGCCAACTGACCATACAATGCGTTTTCGCTTCGCTAAGTGGGCCTGCGATCGACTTAAAGAAGATGCCGATTTTGCCAAAAAAAATCATCTTTTCAGATTAAGCTCATTTTGATCTTGGCGGGTATGTAAACAAGCAAAATTGTCGCATTTTGCACGCATAAAGTTTTCTATTCATATTTATATTTTTGTATTATCCGGTTTCCTACAAAACTTGAAATTTTCATAAGCCCCGGCACATGAAAAGATCAAGACAGGAGAAACCATTAGAGTGAAATAATTACCCCCCTATTAATAAACAACGAACAACGGTGAGTTAGCACTTACACATCGGTTAACTTGTAATTCTTATTAAAAAAAAAACTTTTCTACAACAGATAACTTAACTCATCGAATTTCGTGTATAAGGAGCGGATAACTTTTAATATTTCTGAGATGACGTTTCGCTTTTTAATTCAAAAATATTTTTCTCGATTTCATTGACTTTACACATACATGTACATTACTCACATTATCGTACTTTTTATTATTTTATTTTATCATACGTATACCTGGATCGTATTATTTTAAATACTTTTTAGTAAAGTGCTGCCATGCTCTGTCGGGATTTTTATGAGAGAGAGCGGATAACAAACATTTATATAAAATATATTTATTAATAACAAAAGATAGCAAACGGATAAGCTCACTATCCGTAAGCTACATAACTCGTGTGTTAAGGAGCGGATAGTGATTTTTTATTAATAGGGGGGTTAGTGAAAAACTTCGACCCACACCTGAGAGAAACAATGACTCTTATGCACAGACTGAGTTGAAGGTTAGTTATAACAAACCCTAGCGCCGAATATCTTTGGTGTGTACTTTTCCAAGGCTACGACGGGATGTATCTACCAGCTCATACAGATTATTTCCTACCAACTTGCTAACTCTTGCTAACGGTTAACTTAACTCATCGAATTTCGTGTATAAGGAGCGGATAACTTTTAATACTTGTGAGATGACGTTTCGCTTTTTAATTCAAAAATATTTTTCTCGATTTCATTGACTTTACACATACATATAAATTACTCACATTGTCGTACTTTTTATTATTTTATTTTATCATACGTATACCTGGATCGTATTATTTTAAGTACTTTTTAGTAAAGTGCTGCCATGCTCTGTCGGGATTTTTATGAGAGAGAGCGAATAACAAGCATTGATATAAAATATATTTATTAATAACAAAAGAAAGCAAACGGATAAGCTCACTGTCCGTTGGCAACATAACTCGTGTGTTAAGGAGCGGATAGTGATTTTTTATTAATACAGGGGTAAGTGTATTATAGACCTTACTATACCTATCCTTTATGAGCTTTCTCGATCGAATATTTGATGCGCGAAAGCAGCATATCGAAAACGAACGAAATCGGTAACCGCGGTAGCTGCAGCGCCTGCGGGAAAAACACCAGGCAAGCGAGGAGTTACCTTGCAAAAGATCAAGGACCGTTTTGTGGAATTATACCGACTAACTGGCATCCCATACCAACCGAAAGAAGTGAGGGCGAAATTCCAACGGGAAGTAAAAGAGTTGAAGACAGACCTCCGACAACGTCGAAATCAGAGGACCAGGCAACGGAAAGCCGAGGACCAGGCGTTTCACAAGTTAAACCAGAACCACGAAATTAAAAAAAATGTACTATCTATATCTATCGTATAAAAAAAAATTTTAATTAAAAATTTGTTTATAACGGGTCCGCCATCTAACGTTTTTTTTTCAACTAGTGCTTATTTCGTGAATGGTAACACTTAGCTCATGTCTGATTTGACAGACAATTAGTTTTATCCTTCCGCTGAACGAATATGGTTGTGTATACGCGTGAACAACGCTGGAAAATATTGCGACATTACTTTGAAAATCATGGTAATGTTGCAGAATGTGTGCGAAAATTGAGTACGGATTTTGGAAGAAGAGAACTACCGTCAGCTCCGTATGTTCGTTATCTTGTGAAAAAAGTGAAAGAAACTGGCATCCTCATCGATAAACCAAAGCGTGAAAAGCCAAAATAGTGCGTACACCCGAGTATATTGCTGCTGTGGCAGAAAGTGTGCGTGAAGCGCCATCAACATCAATTCACCGTCGTTCTCAACAATTGAACATTTCGGAGACATCATTGAGACCAATTTTGCATAAAGACCTAGGCATGACGCCATACAAAGTCCAATTGGTTCAGGAGTGGAAGCCAACTGACCATACAATGCGTTTTCGCTTCGCTAAGTGGGCCTGCGATCGACTTAAAGAAGATGCCGATTTTGCCAAAAAAAATTATCTTTTCAGATTAAGCTCATTTTGATCTTGGCGGGTATGTAAACAAGCAAAATTGTCGCATTTTGCACGCATACATTGAAAAGCCGATACACCCAAAACGAGTCACTGTTTGGTGCGGATTTTGGTCCAGAAGCATAATTGGGCCATTTTTCTTCGAAAATGAGCAAGGAGTGGCCGTTACACACCGCTCGAAATAGAAGACGTACTCGACAATCTCGTGGAAGCCATTCAGAGCGCAGCGTGGAAAAACGCTCCCTTCCGGAAGACGGAAGACGCAGCAACAATGAATTCAAATACCAGCCTGAAATCGAGGACCTAATACGAGAAAAAAGGAGAGCGCGCAAGACATGGCAACATTCCCGCGCCCCACTGATAAAACTTATCTGAACTATCTCTGTAACAAACTCAAGAATGAGCTACAGGGTTTAAGAAATCGCAAGACTTCTACATACCTCGTGGGCTTAACTGCTGATAAGACTTCAAACTACTCACTATGGAAAGCTTTGAAGTCCATAAGGAAACCCAAAATACACTCGCCACCAATAAGAAAAGCTAACGGCGAATGGGCAAAAGGAGACAAAGAGAAAGCGGATTTATTTGCCGAGCATCTAGAAGAAACGTTCAAGCCGTTCGATGAAAGACCCCTGAACGGAGAACCGAATGCTAATGTGGGAAACCTCGTCTTTTTGGTTTCGTTTTTTTTTTAAATCAAAATTAGGAAGAACAAAAAAAAATTAATGAAAAAAAAAAGTCCTAGTGTAAACCAAGCATTCGCCGGTTGCTCTTTATATCGAGCAAATATACCGAATGGCATGTCGGATACCTCGGTTCGATTCTCGCTCGGGTAATGGTTGAACGATAATCCCCGGTTGCGAGAGCGAGAGCTGCGCATGCATTACCGCCGACTTGATGGTTTATGAAAGATGGCGGGGTTTGCATGGCACTTGGCTTAGAATCGTGACGCTGAATGGACGTGGGTGGTGTGAGTACATAATATTAAAAGTTTTCGTCGAACAAATTTTTTTTCGAAAGTGAATAGTGCTAAGGTAGGAAGTGCTGAGTCGATTTTTGATACGATGATCATAACCCTTCACATGGAAGGCAGCGTTAAATCGCTCGCACAACGCGTATAAATTAATATCCACCTCGCACAGTAACCACGCCACGTCCACCCGTTTTACTTCGTTTCTTCCTACCACTTCTACGAGAGCACGTTTTCCCCGCAAAAGGTCAGCGCGCGCCGCAACGAATGCAGAAAGAGCGTCTCGTTTTGGCTTTTGTCGTGCCTGATCGCCGCGCGGCAGGCGCTCTGCCAGCTAACAAACAAGCACCAGCTTGGGCCATACGACTTCAGCTGGTGACCTGGTGTATACCGCAAACGCTCAGACCATCGATAAAAAAAGGCCAAAGGAGAATCTGCACGCTCAGTGTTGTGTTTCTGTAAGGGCTCAGCTAACCAACAAGCAAACAGAAGCAGCGCTCAATTGCAAACGGCCAGCACAACAACAGCACAGTGGATGTACCTGGTACATATACCTATACCACCGAAGCTACCACCGATTCAACGTCTGCAATCATTCCCGTGTTCAGAGAAATACGAGTTGATCGCCCTACTCATAGTGACCAAACCGAAAAGCTCTGTAAGAAGGAACCCTTTTTTTTGCCATACCACGAATAGTTTTCTTTCGATCGTAAGCCAACCCTGCAGTAAACCACTACCCAGAGCATAGCACAGTTCAGGTGCCCAAATTCACCACATCTTGTCACTGCGAATGGTGAATCCAGGAATCATCGTGATTGATCTACGCGACCCTAGAGGGAGCATAAATAGCTAAGTGTTGTTGGTCAATTTATTTTAAATATTTTGTAAGCCTTCAGTTTGGGTGAATTTCCTCTTTCAGTTGCGGTTCGTGGAAAAGGTGTATTATGATGAACACCTAAGAATATACAAAGCGGAATGCGGTGCACCACAGGCCATCACCTTGCTGTCCGGGTATATTAACCCTTAAAAGTAAAAGAAAAGAGGGTAAGTTTTGTTTGAAAAAAAAAATATATGGGGAAAGATTTAAACTAAGGCATTAACGTAGTAATTGACCATTTAGTATTAGAAGAAAAAAAAAGATTATAACCAACCGCTAAACAACTAAATGAAAAAAAATATATATATATATACAAAATACAACAAAAATAGAAGAAACCATATGAAAATAAAAAAAAGAAAACTTGTCGTAAAAGAAAATGAACATAAAATAATTTGAGAATTTAGACATAACATCAATTATACCAGTTTTTAATAAACTCTCTACGGGTTCAAGAAGAACCGATTTAGATATATGCTAAACACACCTTTTTAAATTCTTCGACCAATAAAATCTGTATAACATTTTATTTTATAACGTTATCAAGTGGTGTGGTTTTATTGGGTATTGGTGAAAATACCATGGTTAACTTGTTGATCGGTTCTTTGGAGTGTGTAGATACGCGTATACGGTCGTAAGTATGGAAGCCGTTTGAGTAGCTTAAAGAGGATGGGTCGGGACGTATAATGGATAGAGTCAGGGAAAGGTAGTCAGGGGGAAACGAGGTTTTTCTATTCCCTTTTCGGAAAAGGGGTCATCGCAAGAAGAGCGAGGCGATGGCCACGGATGCTAACTCATGTTAGCTTTGGGGTGAGCCAGCTCGGAGAGGACCTCCATCTTTACCTCTCCGCCTCGTTAACCCTATGGAGGAACATAACTAGGTGAATTCAGGTAATTAGACGGAACTCGGGCCTTGCAATAATGTTGTGGGAACGTTTTGGTTACGGTTGCGACGACAAAAACCATTATACGCGATTTTTACAGGCATGTAAAACAAAAAGTAACCCCCGTCCAGGTCTTGTGGCAAGATCCCACACCCGCCGTTGAGCTAGCGAGCGGAGGACCATGCCTGGGCCACAAGATGGCTGGACACCCCGTCTGTTAACCTGCCCGGACTGGCCCAAGGGTCCTGTGACCTTGGGTCATAAGGGTGGACGAAGTTGATAGGCGGGTTAACCTCGGAAGTCAATTTCGGTATGCGAGAGGCAGCCATTTTTGGATGGTTAGCCCTTCGCCGGCGCGGGTGATAGTGCCGGTAGAGGACTATCAACCCTTTTCTACCACATCTGGTAACCAGATACCACTTCTCAAGCGAAACGAGCGTCCGGGGTTCGTTACAGGTGGCGCCCAAACGTGGGGCCCGAAGTTTCGTCGTTATAATTCATATTCACCAAAAATTTGTTGTTCATAGAGATGGTAATTCTTGTAGCTAAATATGTCTGCATTATTAACTTTCAATAGTCAAGTAAAAGGTTCATCTGTCTATAGCGTGTCCGATATCTGAATGAATGTTTTATTTCAGTTATGTCAGTTGCAATGCTTAAGATTTGAAGTTATGTATTCAAAAACAAGAGAAAGAAACAAAAATATTGTTGAGTGTATGTCCAGCAGACGGGTTGACATTTGTCCTCGTCTACGAATTCTATTGCACCATTCAACATGTTTTATCTGTAGTTGGGATATGCGCTAGCAAGAAGACTACATGTCCGGTATATGGATAAATTTCGTTTCCAAGACATCCGATGCATCTTGTCTCAGCTATTTGTAATATCTTCAGCGCGAATGTCGAATCACTAGTGTAAGTCCGGGAAGTGGGTCGAACGTTTCCCCCGCTTCCGTCTGTTGCTTCACAGTGATGAGGCTAGTCAACATTAGGAAAGCCCAACGAACAGTTCCTTTAGATGCAAGGATATGTATACCATCCCTATACGTATAGCTATCCATAGTGGAATTACCTAATTTATGATTACCTTTTTTTTTACTGTCCTTTCCTATTCCGACCCGACTCATCCTCAATGCTTAATGATTATTTTACTTTTTTATTTTTATATATTTGAGTTATATGTATATAATTCCTTTCTAATACCTATTTGCATGAGATAATTTAATTTTTTATTGTAGTCCATAATACATTCGTTGTATCCAAGAGATATAAAGGCACTTAAAGTTGTGGTAAAGAGATAAGATATCTTTTATTCCTCCACGATTACATATTGTGTTACTTTTGTTACGTATGTAATAGAAACCCATTTTTTTTTAAACCCATGAATTTTACGAAACTACTACTTCTAGAAGAGAAGAGTTCACTGTATCAAATGATACAAGAGTATTTAGTCAGTACCACAGAAGTACTAGTAATTATTTAGAAGTGAAGAAGTACGAAGGATCTATTTGAAGAATATATAAATCCTTCATAATATATATTTATTTAAATATATTACATATTTTAATTGTTTTTTTTTTGAATTCCGAAACCTAATACTTATATATTAAGACCTTTTTTTTCAAACGAGAACATAGTTTCCATTAAATATGTCGCACCCTGGCCCGAGTAAACCTAATTCGCACTCAGTGCACCACTACGGCACAAGAAGTAGTAGTAACACTAAGCTAAAAGATAATAGAAACAATATTCCAGCCCAGCTGAGCAATATGTCAGTACCTCCACAAAATCTGCACGTTGCTTCTCAAGCGGTTCCGCAAGGGGTTCCGCAGATGCTAGAACCAGTCGCAGAAGCGGCAGACAATGCTTCGCCAAGCACTCCAACCCGTGGCAACGACACGAGCGAATCGGACCAATTCCAGCAGTATGTTCGAGACGTAGTCTCTGCCACTGTTGGAATCAACCGCACAGAGGACTTGAGGTTCATTCGCGAAGAGTTAGAAAAAAACCGTGAGGCTCTCCAGCGCGAAGTAGGTTCCTTGGTAAGAGCGGCTTTGGCAGCTCCCACACCAATTCAACCACCGGTTGTACCCAGCCGTCGCGATTTACCACCAGCCCCTACACCAAATTTTCAGCCCAGTTCTTATGACGTCAATAGACGTTCGGAGTTCGATCCCAGACAATCTTTTGGTCAACAAAATATGGCACCGGCAGAGAACGCCGCCGTTTATCCGGTTAACATGGCGCAAAGCTCCAACGTTGACAATTTTCTCCGGCAGTTCAGCAACATGCAATTAGGTGATCCGACCCCTTCCGCCGAACGGTTTTCCCAAGCCCCTTCACCTTCGAATTCTTCTGGAAGATTCCCCAACTACCACAAATGGGGAATCAAATTTGATAATAAAAAAATGACAGTCGACGACTTCCTCTTTCGCATTGAGAGACTTAAGGATTCGTATCAAGTTACGTGGGAGGATGTGGTTAACAACTTTCACCACTTTGTATCAGGACAAGTCGAAACGTGGTTTTGGATGTATCTGAAAACCAATCCGTCCGTCAATTGGTCCACGCTTCGACTTGCATTGATAGAGCAGTATCGTAGCTTGGAATCGGATTTCGAGCTTTCAAGGAAAATGTCCGATAGGAGGCAAGGTCAATACGAAGCCTTTGACGAATTTTTCGGAGACTTACTGCAACTCAATTCGAGATTACGTGTCCCGAAAACAAACCGTGAACTCATTGAGTTCATTAAGCAGAACGTCAAACGAAGGATCGGCGAGCATTTAATTACGTTTAGCACCCACAGTATACCCGAAATGGTGCATGTGTGTCGCACGATTGAGAAATTTATAAACGAGCATGACACACAAAAGACAAGATACCAACAGGCTCCTCCTCCTCCTCCTCGTCGGAACGTACATGAACTCGATGGCGCAATTCAAGAAGCATCTTGCTCTTCCCAGACTCAAGTTGAAGCGGTCAATTTTCGGCCAAGAAATACGAGCTCCTTGAGGTGCTGGAATTGTAACGAACCTGGGCATACGTACTTCGAGTGTGAGCTTGAACAGCGAGCACTATTTTGTTACAAATGTGGTAGAGCGAACACGACTGTTCCTAAGTGTCCCAATTGTTCGGGAAACTCTCTGAAGAGCAATCTTTCTACCGGGGAGGATTGCTCGAAAAAAGCCAATCCGGCGAATTAATAACACATTTTGACCCTAGTCTGACTGTCACCATCTTGCAAAAGCCATTGAATCCCATGAAAAACAATTCTATCCAAGAGACCCCCGAAAAAGTATCTAGTTATCCAGAAAAATCCTTACACCAACGCTTACAAGAGTATAATGAAGCTAGACAACGAATATTCAAAAGCGCGTATGTGTCGAAACCGATACAGAAGCTCCGATCTCGATTCAAGGAAAAGAAGAGGATACATCTTGCAATTGCGGGGCTGGGATAAGTTGTTTAGGAGCAGGTGGTGCAGAATTTTTAATCCAAAACAACATTCCCTACAAACCTTTCTCGGCTGCTGTTGCTACCGCTGATGGTAAGGAACAAAACATTGTGGGCGTGATCAAATGCCAAGTGCATTTTAGATCGAAAGTCGAAGAAATTATGCTATATGTGGTACCTTCTTTAACAAAAGATTTATACCTGGGAGTCGACTTTTGGAAAAAGTTTCGTGTAGCCCCTAATGTAATAGAGGAAATTTCCACAAAAACCCTGGCCTTAGGAAGTACATTGATAGGACCGGACAAATCTGAGGGCAAGCATGAGACAGTAAGCGCTCTTTCGTTAGCACATGAATTGACAGGCGAGGAATCCAAGACATTAGATGAAACAGTCCGATTGTTTCCTTCATTCGGCACCCTAGGCTTAGGAAAAACAAAGCGAGAGGAACATTGCATCGATACAGGTGACGCGGAGCCAATAAAACAGCGTCATTATCCCGTATCTCCAGCGGTACAAACTCTTCTTTATGAGCAGTTGGACCGTATGCTTGCTTTGGACGTAATCGAAGTGAGTTCAAGTTCGTGGAGCTCCCCAGTTGTTCTGGTAAGAAGAAATGGGAAGAACCGACTTTGTCTAGACGTACGAAAACTCAATTCGGTTACTAAAAAGGATGCATACCCCCTGCCGCATATTGAGGGGTTGCTAGGACGCCTTTCAGATACATACTTCATTTCGAGTGTGGATCTGAAAGACGCCTTTTGGCAAATACCGCTGGAGCAAAGATCGAGGGAGAAGACAGCGTTTACCGTCCCTGGTAGGCCCCTTTACCAATTTAAGGTGATGCCGTTCGGTCTCTGCAATGCTCCTCAGCGCCTATGTAGACTAATGGACAAGGTTATTCCTCACGAATTGCGTCAACAAATATTCGTTTACTTGGATGACTTGCTTATATTTTCAAAGAGTTTCGAAGAACATATTCTACTGCTTACCCTTGTAGCGTCGAAATTAAGAGAGGCCGGCCTAACCATCAATGTGGAGAAGTCCATGTTCTGTTACAGGGAACTTAAGTATCTCGGATACATTGTAGGGAATGGTACACTAAAAGTAGACCCAGGTAAAGTCGCCGCAATCCAAGGTTTTCCAGTACCACAAAATGCCCGCCAAGTAAGGCGATTTTTAGGTATGGCAGGCTGGTACCGCAGGTTTGTACCTAATTTTTCCTCGCTTTCGTCTAATCTGTCAGATACGTTAAAAAAGGGCGTAAAGTTAAATTTTAATGATACCGCAATGGAGTCATTTCAGGCGATAAAAGAATGCATGACCACCGCACCAGTTCTCATTAACCCTGATTTCGAAAAGCAATTTATAATACTTTGCGATGCTTCGGCAACAGGTATAGGAGCTGTTTTATGCCAAGAAGATAAAAATGGGGTGGAACGACCAATATTTTTTTACTCGCACAAGTTGAATAGTGCACAAAGGAATTATTCCGTGACGGAGCGAGAATGCCTAGCAGCGGTAATGGGTATACAAAAATTCAGACCATACGTCGAAGGGTATAGGTTTAAAGTAATCACGGACCATGCGAGCCTTAAGTGGCTGATGAGCTTGAAAGACCTTAAGGGACGGTTAGCGCGTTGGAGCCTAGATCTTCAGGGTTACACTTTCGAAATCGAACATCGGAAAGGGAGTCTTAATGTAGTGCCCGACGCATTATCGCGCGCCTATGAAGTTGAAGGCTTGCAATCTAATGTTTCGAGATCCAAAGAATCCAATGACCCTGTTTTACATATTGACTTGAAAGACATAGCATTCCAATCAGATGAATATCTTCAAATCATTGATACTATAGCAGGGAAAAAAAACCAACTTCCTGACCTACGTATTTCCGACGGGTTCGCTTATAAAAAGTGTAGACATAGTACCGGAAACCCGATACAGGATGATATGTCATGGAAGCTATGGGTTCCAAAAGCGCTAACTGATAACCTTGTTTTCCTTGCCCATTCTCCACCAAAGGCTTCGCATGGAGGAATAGCAAAAACCCTATACCGATTGAGACAACAATTTTATTGGCCTAATATGGCGACCCAGGTCAAACTATTTATCCGTAATTGTGAAATATGCAAAATGATCAAAGCTCCCAACACCATCTTGAGAGCCCCAATGGGAAAAGCTTTTGTAGTTGATCGACCGTTTCAACACATTTACGTGGATTTTTTAGGTCCTTACCCCAGGTCGAGATTAGGGAATACACATATAATTGTTGCGTTAGACCAACTGACGAAATTTGTATTCATTAAACCGCTTAGGCGAGCTACGTCCGAAACGGCCTTAAGATTCCTTAAGGAAGACATATTTTTTGTGTTTGGCGTTCCCGAGACCCTTCTGTCGGATAACGGAAAGCAGTTCATAAGTAAAGACTTCAGTAATTGCATGAACTCATTTGGAGTGAGGCATATCAAAACCGCTTCTTATTCTCCCCAGGCAAATGCCAGCGAGCGAGTAAATCGTTCCATCTTAGCCGCAATTCGATCATACATAGCTGACGACCAATCAAAATGGGACCTCCAACTATCTCAAATAGCTTGTGCCTTGAGATCAGCGGTTCACTCAGCAACAACCATATCGCCATACGAAGCTGTCTTCGGTCAATGTATGATAGAGCATGGGAGTGACTACGAGCTCTTACGAAATCTTGGCGGACTGAATAATGCGGACTTCAGTGTCATACCTAAAGCTGCCAAGATGAACATGCTGCATTCGCATATTAAAGATTCTCTCGAAAAAGCTCATGATGGATACGCTAAAGCCTATAATACACGTAGTGCAAATGTTAAATATAAGGTTGGAGATGAAGTTTACAAGCGCAATTTCGTACTGAGTGATGCGTCGAAACGTTTTAGCGCTAAGCTCTCTCCGAAGTTCATCAAAGCTAGAGTTCACAAGATAGTAGGAAATAACCTGTATGAGTTAGTAGACCCTTCCGGTCGTAGCATGGGAAGAGTACATTCCAAAGATATTCGGCGCTAAAGTAGCAATAATTAGCTAATATATAACAAAAAAAATGTTATTTTAAATTTAGAATAAAATTGAAATGGTACGCATACGCCCTAGTGCTCAGTCTGAGCATGAGATTCATTGTTACTCTCAGGTGTGGGTCGATATTCCCAATAATCACTTCCCTTCCAATGGTTTCTGGTGTCTTGATCTTTTCATTTGGCAAAACTCATGAAAATTTCAAGTTTTGTGGGAAACCTCGTCTTTTTGGTTTCGTTTTTTTTTAAATCAAAATTAGGAAGAACAAAAAAAAATTAATGAAAAAAAAAAGTCCTAGTGTAAACCAAGCATTCGCCGGTTGCTCTTTATATCGAGCAAATATACCGAATGGCATGTCGGATACCTCGGTTCGATTCTCGCTCGGGTAATGGTTGAACGATAATCCCCGGTTGCGAGAGCGAGAGCTGCGCATGCATTTCCGCCGACTTGATGGTTTATGAAAGATGGCGGGGTTTGCATGGCACTTGGCTTAGAATCGTGACGCTGAATGGACGTGGGTGGTGTGAGTACATAATATTAAAAGTTTTCGTCGAACAAATTTTTTTTCGAAAGTGAATAGTGCTAAGGTAGGAAGTGCTGAGTCGATTTTTGATACGATGATCATAACCCTTCACTTGGAAGGCAGCGTTAAATCGCTCGCACAACGCGTATAAATTAATATCCACCTCGCACAGTAACCACGCCACGTCCACCCGTTTTACTTCGTTTCTTCCTACCACTTCTACGAGAGCACGTTTTCCCCGCAAAAGGTCAGCGCGCGCCGCAACGAAAGCAGAAAGAGCGTCTCGTTTTGGCTTTTGTCGTGCCTGATCGCCGCGCGGCAGGCGCTCTGCCCGCTAACAAAGAAGCACCAGCTTGGGCCATACGACTTCAGCTGGTGACCTGGTGTATACCGCAAACGCTCAGACCATCGATAAAAAAAGGCCAAAGGAGAATCTGCACGCTCAGTGTTGTGTTTCTGTAAGCGCTCAGCTAACCAACAAGCAAACAGAAGCAGCGCTCAATTGCAAACGGCCAGCACAACAACAGCACAGTGGATGTACCTGGTACATATACCTATACCACCGAAGCTACCACCGATTCAACGTCTGCAATCATTCCCGTGTTCAGCTCTGTAAGAAGGAACCCTTTTTTTTGCCATACCACGAATAGTTTTTCTTTTGTTGATTCTTCCTTGGCCGGAATATATGTCGAATTCAACATAAACCACCGAAACTTCGCAAATAAAAGCTCGTCCAATATCATACAGAGCGAGAGGACACAAACAAAAAAAAAACACCCACCAAGGCTTTGCAAACGCCTTCCATCATTCATCTCGTCCCCCCTACCGATCGTAAGCCAACCCTGCAGTAAACCACTACCCAGAGCATAGCACAGTTCAGGTGCCCAAATTCACCACATCTTGTCACTGCGAATGGTGAATCCAGGAATCATCGTGATTGATCTACGCGACCCTAGAGGGAGCATAAATAGCTAAGTGTTGTTGGTCAATTTATTTTAAATATTTTGTAAGCCTTCAGTTTGGGTGAATTTCCTCTTTCAGTTGCGGTTCGTGGAAAAGGTGTATTATGATGAACACCTAAGAATATACAAGGCGGAATGCGGTGCACCACAGGCCATCACCTTGCTGTCCGGGTATATTAACCCTTAAAAGTAAAAGAAAAGAGGGTAAGTTTTGTTTGAAAAAAAAATTATATGGGGAAAGATTTAAACTAAGGCATTAACGTAGTAATTGACCATTTAGTATTAGAAGAAAAAAAAAGATTATAACCAACCGCTTAACAACTAAATGAAAAAAAATATATATATATACAAAATACAACAAAAATAGAAGAAACCATATGAAAATAAAAAAAGAAAACTTGTCGTAAAAGAAAATGAACATAAAATAATTTGAGAATTTAGACATAACATCAATTATACCAGTTTTTAATAAACTCTCTACGGGTTCAAGAAGAACCGATTTAGATATATGCTAAACACACCTTTTTAAATTCTTCGACCAATAAAATCTGTACAACATTTTATTTTATAACGTTATCAAGTGGTGTGGTTTTATTGGGTATTGGTGAAAATACCATGGTTAACTTGTTGATCGGTTCTTTGGAGTGTGTAGATACGCGTATACGGTCGTAAGTATGGAAGCCGTTTGAGTAGCTTAAAGAGGATGGGTCGGGACGTATAATGGATAGAGTCAGGGAAAGGTAGTCAGGGGGAAACGAGATTTTTCTATTCCCTTTTCGGAAAAGGGGTCATAGCAAGAAGAGCGAGGCGATGGCCACGGATGCTAACTCATGTTAGCTTTGGGGTGGGCCAGCTCGGAGAGGACCTCCATCTTTACCTCTCCGCCTCGTTAACCCTATGGAGGAACATAACTAGGTGAATTCAGGTAATTAGACGGAACTCGGGCCTTGCAATAATGTTGTGGGAACGTTTTGGTTACGGTTGCGACGACAAAAACCATTATACGCGATTTTTACAGGCATGTAAAACAAAAAGTAACCCCCGTCCAGGTCTTGTGGCAAGATCCCACACCCGCCGTTGAGCTAGCGAGCGGAGGACCATGCCTGGGCCACAAGATGGCTGGACACCCCGTCTGTTAACCTGCCCGGACTGGCCCAAGGGTCCTGTGACCTTGGGTCATAAGGGTGGACGAAGTTGATAGGCGGGTTAACCTCGGAAGTCAATTTCGATATGCGAGAGGCAGCCATTTTGGATGGTTAGCCCTTCGCCGGCGCGGGTGATAGTGCCGGTAGAGGACTATCAACCCTTTTCTACCACATCTGGTAACCAGATACCACTTCTCAAGCGAAACGAGCGTCCGGGGTTCGTTACACTAATATGGCACCCGACAACTATAAAGTTAAAGCCGTATCCCTGTCCGAGCTTCGAATGACAATAAGAAAGTTAAAAAATAACAAATCTCCAGGATATGATTTAATCACCGGCGAAATCCTGAAGGAGCTACCGAAAAAAGCATTAGTTAAGTTGCTCAACATTATATATGATTCTCTGAGACTTTTATATGTTCCAAGGCAATGGAAAGTCGCTGAAGTCATTATGGTCCCGAAACCGGGGAAAAGTCAAAGCGATAAGAAATCATATAGACCCATTTCGCTCCTGCCGATCATATCTAAGATTTTAGAGAAAAGTATGCTAAAACGATTACAACCAGTAATTGAAGAAAGACACTTGATCCCAGATCATCAATTCGGCTTCCGGGTCAAACATTCCACAGTCGATCAGGTTTATCGAATAACTAATGAAATTGAAAATGCTCTAGAATGGATGTATCCATCCATTTTGGCGTAGACATAACAATGATTATTGTTGTAGTAGACATAATAATTTGTTTCAAAAGACTGTTCGCACGCAGCTTATAGAAGAATGTCTGTTTAAAAGAATTATTGGATTTTTTTGTTGATTTTTGATCTATCATAATTTTTTCATTATTCCATATTTATTTGAGTTAATGGAATTTACACTCTTGGAAGAAGTTGTTGGGAAACTAAAAATTTGTTACCAAAGTTTAAAAAAAATCTCCGATCCGTGCTCGAAAACCCAAAGGGACAAGTGAGAAATTAAAACAAATAATAGAAATTTGGGACGATTTTGTTATCCATTACTCAACTATTGAGCAAAAGAGTTTGTCCACCATAGAACTCGGATTTTTATCACGGTTAACAACTAAGACAAAATCCCACAGAGAAGGGTCAGAGAAAATAGTCAACGACAACATCGAGGTAGAAGATACCACCGGGGCAGACCTCGAAGAAAAATTAAAAGATGTAAAAGTATATTCTAAACCCAAAATCGACATGAGTGAGTTCGATTTTAACACGGCACAAAAGTTTCCCGTGCTTACTTGCGACACAGGTAGCAACCGAACCGAGCGAAGAATTCTATTACGACCCTTTTAATGACTCTGCCAAAATTACGCTTATCACATTCTTGCTAAAATGCAAAATAAAGGGAAAATCCTTAACGGAATTAGGGACCGTAAAAACGGAATCTTTTGGGGAACTAAAAACCAACTTATTAGCTAAATGCGGGAATAGAGATTGTTAAGGAATGTCAAGGGAATGCACAGGGTCGATATGATTAAACGTTATAAAAATGTTTGTTTTATTTGCAATAATAAATTTAGTTATAATATAAGGCAAAAGGGTAAGTGATACTTAGCTTGATATGTGGAGTGGTCAGCGAACAAGATCCAAGTGACGATCAAGCACAACCACCAGAAATGCAATGCACCCACACAAAAAGCTTTCACACACGCAACACAAATTTATGTTGTAAAGCTGTGCGAACTTGTATGATATGCTCTAATAGGTTTCTTATGCTAGCAAGTCATGACAGCAGCATAACTACATCATAAGAACCAATGTCAATAGCTTTACATATAGATATATGACAAACTTAAGATTAAGTGATTAAAGCTTTAACACATAAGTATGATATAAATTTGTATGAATGTAAACGATTGAATGAATGTGAACAATTGGATAAAAGTGTACGATTGAATTATAAATAAGAATGAACGAATGATATTATAGATATATTTGAATGTTGATTGATGGGTCCCAAACATCCCGGCCCCCCTGGAACGAGTTTCAGGACACCGGTAGAAGCGCAAGTTTTGATATTGGGCGAATGAAAGTTCCTGCGGATGTTCTGACGGTTGCTACTCGAACTCGTTGATCAGTACCCTGGTTGACTGATACAATGCGTCCGAGAACCCACTTTGTCGGTGGAAGGTTTGGCTCCTTGATAACCACTAAATCACCCTGTTTAAGATTGGTAGTAGGTCGTTACCATTTGGGTCGCTCCTGTAGGGTTGTCAGGTACTCAGAGTGCCATCTCTTCCAGAACCCCTGGGTCATACTTTGAAGGTGATTCCACAATGACAAGCGATTTGGCGGCGTCTCCAAAACAGTTGGCTCTGGTACGGCTGTTAATGGTTCACCTACAAGAAAATGGGCAGGAGTTAGTGGATTTAAGTCAGAGTCGGACATGGAACATAGAGGACGAAAATTCAAAATTGCTTCTACTTGACTAAGGACAGTATATAATTCTTCGAATGTTAAAATCGAACTCCCAATTACGCGACGCAAGTGCAGCTTTACTGACTTGACGCCCGCTTCCCATAGACCACCGAAATGCGGTGCCGATGGGGGGATGAAGTGCCACGCAATTCCATCCTTGGCTAGAGCTGCTGCGATGATTTCGTTATGCGTTTGTGTCATAACTAATTTGTGCATTTCTGTTAAGCACCGACGAGCTCCATGGAAATTGGTCCCGTTGTCGCTGTAGATGTTGCTGCATTTTCCCCGGCGAGATACGAATCTGCGTAAAGCGGCGATGAAAGCTTCGGTTGTGAGATCACTGACCAATTCGAGATGAATCGCTTTAGTGGACATGCACACAAACAAGGCAATGTAAGCTTTTGCCAACTTCGGTTTACGACAACGAGATAATTTGATGGTAAGTGGACCAGCATAATCACATCCCGTGTTAGCAAACGTACGGCTCGGCTGTATTCGATGCGGTGGCAAATCGCCCATCATCTGTTCGCTGGTGAGCCTTCGCTGCATGAAGCATGGTTTACAACTGTGGACAATTTTGCGAATAAGATTTCGGCTCCCCATTATCCAAAACTGCTGTCGAACAAAGGCGAATGTTTCAGATACTCCAGCGTGTAGATAGCGTTGATGAATATCTGAAATGATGAGTAATGAAACAGCATTATTTTTGGGTAGTACTATGGGGTGTTTTATGTTGAATGATACACTTGCATGCTTGATTCGTCCACCGATGCGTAATAATCCATCGTCGTCCAGAAATGCAGAGTATCTCAGCAGCTTAGATTTTGATGGAAGTTGCTTCTTGTTCTTCAGATATCCGATGTCATATTCAAAGGTATATAGTTGGACAAACTTCAATATACAAATCCTTCCTACGCGAATTTCGGAGTACCTCAATCCATGTTTAAGGCGTTCAGTGTAGGTTATACGGCAATTTCTCACAAACCTGAGACAATAAGCAGCCACTCGTTGCAATCGATACCACGAAGAGACCCTCTTGATCAGATCTTCGAAGACATGCCCGTCAAACGACGTGACAAGTACACGCCTTGAGACAGTCTTTTCTTCCCTTTTGACGGTCTCACAATTTGAAAGGTCCACAGAGAGGCTGGATTTTGGCCAATGGTTCTCGGACTGCAACAACCAAGATGGACCGGTCCACCAGGGACTGTGATTAACGAGATTTGTTGGGGATATACCACGCGATGCACAGTCAGCTGGGTTTGAGTCCGTTGGAACATGGCGCCATGAGTATCGGGGTGCATTTTCCAAAATAGCAGCTGTTCGATTGGCGACAAAGGTTGTCCAGCGACGAGAGGTTGACGAAAGCCAATGAAGGACTATTTCAGAATCGCACCACGCGAATGTTTTTGCGATTTCTACATTTACTGACGAACGAACGAGATTTAGTAAACGAGACAACAACAATGCACCACAGAGTTCCAGACGAGGAATTGAGACAGATTTCAAAGGGGCCACTTTTGTCTTGGCTGCAACGATTGTGATCTTGCAATCACCTGTAGAGGATCTTGATAGCGCGTAGACGACTGCGGCGTAAGCGAGAGATGAAGCATCTGAGAACCCATGCAGTTCAACAGTTTCTTCCGAATGAAATGCATTCCGCGGAACCCGAATTTCTTCGAAACACGGAAGTTGTTGTCTGTAACCCATCCATTTTTCTGACAGCTCCGGAGGAAGAGGATCATCCCAGGTAAGGTTTAACTCTGATGACCAGAGTTGTTGGAACATAATCTTAAACAAGATTACCGAAGGAGCAAGAAGTCCTAAAGGATCAAAAATTCGAGCTATTTCAGATAGCAAAGTTCGACGGGTAACAACGGAACTTGGAGAAGGTTGAGTAAGACGATAAGAATACACGTCGTTGGCTGGATCCCAATACATTCCTAGCACTTTTATCAGCGATTGTGACTGCTCGTGATCTACGAAAGAGTATTCGCAGTCATCCGACGGAAGTTTTGATAAAAGAGTCCAGCAATTGGAGCTCCATTTTCGAAGCTAAAGATTGGCCTGCGATAGAAGAGTAACCAGCTCATTTTGCAAACCTAGCCACGTTACGATGTTATTAGCCCCGGTCATGACATCGTCGACATAGACGTCATTAAGTAAAATATTGGCAGCATTAGGATATGAAGATTTGTAATCTTCTGCGATTTGCTGCAACACGCGAACCGACAAAAAAGGAGCTGAAGACGTCCCGTATGTAACCGTTCGCAATCGATAATGTCGAATTGGTTCATTTGAATGATTGCGCCATACAATACGTTGGTAGTCTCTATCTTGATCCCGAATCCAAATTTGTCGAAACATTTTCACGATATCGGCAGTGAACACAAATCGATGTTGCCGAAACCGCAAGCACACACCTATCAAATCCCGTTGAATAGGCGGACCGATAATAAGTTGGCTATTTAACGAGAGTCCGTTTGCATCCTAACCCGATCCATCGAATACGACGCGAAGCTTAGTTGACGAACTTTCAGGTTTTAGAACCGCGTGATGAGGCAAATAAAATTGGTTTGCGGTATTTTTATGAAGTTCATCGGCAGGGATGAGTTCCATATGGCCAAGTTGCAGATACTCATCCATGAACTTGGAGTATTGCCGATGCAACTCCGAATTGTTTCGAAACCGGCGCTCCATAGAATGTAAACGAAAGATTGCCGATTTCAAAGTATCTCCAAACGCGGGTGAATTAGCTTTGAACGGAAGGGATACGATGTATTTTCCGTCAGGAGCTCGCGAAAACGTTTTCCGAAAGTGATCTTCAGCTGGATCATTAAGAGAAGCATTTTCTTTGTGAGAAGGGACTTCTTCTAACTGCCAAAATCGTTGTAAGAGAGCATCCGTATCCACAGCGGTGTGAAATGACGACATCTCCGATTGACAATTACTATCGTCAAAATGTTCTCCCGAAATAACCCAACCGAATGAAGTGTTTTGTGCAATAGGTCGGCCTTGTGGCCCACGGATTTGGTCTGGTTTTAAAATGGTCCAAACTTTATCCGCGCCGAGGAGAACATCAACCGACTTAGAGACATTAAAATGTGGATCCGCTAGATCCAACATGCGAATATGATCCCAGTAGGATGCGTCGAATGAATTGGAAGGTAAATTCGAGGTTAATTTACCCAACACGAACGCGTCGACCGATAGATTAGCTGCATTGTTACGAGAATGCAGACGAATTGACACGCAGCCGTTAGTAAATCCTGCTTCTCTCGACGATAATCCCATTACAGGAATTCGAGCATGTGTACGAGAAAGTCCTAATCGCTGCGCTAAGGATTCTGTCACAAACGACGATTGAGATCCCGTATCCAAAAGAACACGACACTCAACGAACTGCCCGCGGTTATCTTGAAGTCTAGCTAAGATAGTTGGCAAAATAGTTTGCTTACGAATGCTAAACTCAAGCGAGTGGTTGTTGACCAATGCGGAAGCAGCGCTGGATGTTGAAGCAACATTGTGCTCGGAGGAATTCACGTGGGATTTTTGAGACACTGAAGATACCGATGGTGTAGCGGAATCAGACTTGGAACTATGTTCTGATTCATCATAGTGCACCAACGAATGATGTCGTGCTTTACACACACGGCACCGGAACGATGACCGACATTTATTCGAAGAGTGACCCATTCGAAGACAGTTGAAACAAACCGATTGCGTTTTGACGAACTTTCGTCGCGATAGAATGTCTATGGCTAAAAACTGCGAGCACTGCGATAGAATGTGGTCATTTTTGCACATTGGACACGAATTAGTTGCTGACGACTTGGCTAAGTGGGTTTTAATTTGAGCCGTAGTTTTTCCACGCGAAGGAACCGAACGATTTTCCGTTTGACATGATTCGAATGCATCACATCTTAATTCGAGGAATTCAATGAGGTCAATGATCGACATATCGTCGCGAGATCCGACTTCTTCTGCCCACGCGTGTTTCGTGCCTGTATCCACTTTAGCTAGCAATAAATATATAAGCCATGGATCACGACCGTTTTTGTCTAACGCTTTAAGACCCCGAATAACTTCATCCGCACTGTCAGTTATCTTTCGCAGAGATTGTACATTAGGAACACTCATGGAAGGAATGGAAATAAATGTTTGCACGAACGACTGAACAATTAAATTTACGCGATCGTAGCGCCTTTAAAGCCTATCCCATGCTTCAATATAGTTAGCATCCGAAATTGCGATGTGTTTTATATGGTTCGCCACATCCTCACGCAAAAATTATTTCAAATAATGAAATTTTTGTGTTGCGGTGAGGTTTGGTTTACTGTCGACTGAACCAGTAAAAATGTCTTTAAAGGATGGCCAATCCTTGTAATTTCCGGAAAAGGGAGGCACAACGATCGGAGGTAAATTCACTATCGAACACGTGTTTTTGGAAGAATCCAACGTTTTAAGCAACGCACTTTGCTGACTGGCAATTTGTGTTAAAACTGAATCGTTAGTATTCGATTTAACCGAAGATTGTCTTTCGCGAATTGCCTTTTTAAATGCTGCATGAGCCACGAAGTATTTCTCTTCGTAAACACCGAATTCACTGCTGAACTCAGCTTCGTCAGCTTCTTCGACGTGCGGTAAGCACTCGTTGTGCAACGACGAAAATTCCGACCACGCTTCGACCACTCTGCTAAGACGAATCTCTAGCATTTCGATGCTAGTATTTTCATCGATAGATGAAACGAAATCTGCAGCACGAGTTAAACACGCTTTTGCGTTTCCACGTTTTTGCTTTATAGCATTCATTTTGTAGCACAAAAACCCCGGTGAAATGCTGACTAAGTACACGATGTATCCTTAGTTAATTATAAAAAAAAACTCGTGATATAACTTAAATGGTAATCGCACCGAGAGAAAATTTCTTATAGTTTTGCCTATAAAGAGTATATATGTATAAACGTATTTTTTCCCTACAGCACAGCACAAGATCACACACGCGGTTTTTCTTTTACACTTAGAAAAACAGAATACCCAACAGCAGCAGACAATTCAGATTTGTTTTCCAAAAAATTCGGCTTTCGAAGGACCAAAAAAGTTATGTTAAGGAATGTCAAGGGAATGCACAGGGTCGATATGATTAAATAATATGATATGATGCAATAATAAATTTAGTTATAATATAAGGCAAAAGGGTAAGTGATACTTAGCGTGATATGTGGAGTGGTCAGCGAACAAGATCCAAGTGACGATCAAGCACAACCACCAGAAATGCAATGCACCCACACAAAAAGCTTTCACACACGCAACACAAATTTATGTTGTAAAGCTGGGCGAACTTGTATGATATGCTCTAATAGGTTTCTTATGCTAGCAAGTTATGACAGCAGCATAACTACATCATAAGAACCAATGTCAATAGCTTTACATATAGATATATGACAAACTTAAGATTAAGTGATTAAAGCTTTAACACATAAGTGTGATATAAATTTGTATGAATGTAAACGATTGAATGAATATGAACAATTGGATAAAAGTGTACGATTGAATTATAAATAAGAATGAACGAATGATATTATAGATATATTTGAATGTTGATTGATGGGTCCCAAACAGAGATCCTATAGAGAGTATCCAGGCCAAATTAGATCGGTCGTGTCAACGAAACCGACCAATGAGGGAATACGTGTCAGAAGTGGAGCACTTAATTGCGAAAATGACCGAAGTGGAGATAGGAATCCAAGGCGAAGGAGCCAGGGAAACTTTAGTGATAGCCAACGAACAAAGAGGACTAGCGTTCCTTAAAAAGGGAGTGACAGGTTTACTTACTTAGATCTGCAAATGACTATCCCAACAATTGTTATCAAACAAATTATAACCGACAGAATACACAGAACTATCCGAACTATTCAAATAATAGTAATTTCCAAAGACAACCCAACAATAGCTATGGACCAAAATTCGACACAGCCACCATCTCGTTTCAATAATCACCGAGGTAACACGAATAATTACCACCCAAGGAATAATAGTAATAAGACGGGGGAATAATAACTATAATGGGCAACGACAGGCAAACCGAAAAAATAACAGACCACAAGGGGATTACCGAAACTATCCACGAAACAATGGGGCATCAAACCAACATCGAAACGGTACTACTCATGATGAATACAGACAGGGAGAATCTACGTATATGATGAATGAGGGAAACGATCTACCCACCGATGGGGAAGCCGGCCAATCGGGGGCAATTACTAAGCTCACTGCCACATATTGCAATATGTGCAGGGGGCACAGCAAACGAACAAATATCAAATTCTTATTAGACACTGGTGCATCAATTTGTACAATCAAACGACAAATTATAGATCAACATATTTCAGTAAACACAGACAAAAGAATAAGCATTATCGGTATTTCTGGCGAACTAACAACTATAGGTACATGTACCAACACACTTCTGTTAGGACAACATGAAACATCCTACATTTTTCACGTCGTACCAGATTCATTCCTGGTACCATTAGACTATTATCGGTGCAAATTTTTTAAAAGACTTTGGTGCAATAATTGACTTAGAACATTCTACAAAATTAGCTACAGACATTAATCAAATTTATTTACCCACATTTAACTCAGATCAGTTGTTAACACTTTATATTTCACCTAGATCTGAAACCACTTGTTGGTTAGAAAGCAAACATACAGATGTCCGAGTATTTCATTCACAAGAATTGTTTGAAAGAGTATTTATGGCAAGCTCTATATCTCAAAGTAAACAGGGAAAAATACCGATACAAATTTTAAACACTAGAGAATCCGAAGTGAGAATAAAATGGGTAGAGCCAAAGTCAACACCGTTATCAGACTATGATGTATTAAAATACGAACAAACACCACAGTCCTCATATACACGAGGAAGAAAAATCTGAACTCAAAACTATATGCTCTAAATTTCAAGATATTTTCCATCTACACCAAGACAAATTAACATACACACATATAGGTCAGGCCCACATAACACTAAAAGAGGGAGCCACCCCTAAATATACTAAGCCATACAGATTACCCCATTCACAAAAAACGGACGTCCAAGCCGAAGTGCAAAAGATGCTTGCGGACGATATTGTTGAACCATCCATTTCCGCATGGAATTCACCCATCCTTATAGTACCTAAGAAAAAGGATCCCGTAACAGTGTACAAAAATTTAGACTGGTAATCGACTACAGAAAAGTAAACGATGTTATTGAAGATAACTGACAACAGTTTCTCTCATAAACGTGGCCAGTTTTTTCTACCGAATATAACCGATATATTCGACATGGTAGGCGGAGCAACATATTTTTCATGCATAGATTTGAGTCAAGGTTATTTATAAACGGATTAAGAAAAGAATAGTAGACCTTGCACTGCATTTTCAACAGAAAACGGTCTTTACCAACTCAAACGACTTCCAAAGGGTCTAAAAATATCACCTTGTATTTTTTCTATGATTATGTCAGTAGCTATGTCCGGTCTAATTTACTCACGTTGTTTCGTATATATTGATGATTTGATAGTTTTCGGTAGAAATTTGAAACACTACATTAAGGATTTGATTGAAGTTTTTGAAAGACTAAGGGAAGTAAACCTTAAAATGCACCATAAAAAATGTGCTTTCCTCAGAATAGAAGTACTATATTTAGGACATATAATATCTGACAAGGGAATCGTACCGGATCCCTCAAAATCAATCGTTATGAAAAATTACCCAAAACCTCTTAACCGGTTATTACGGAAGAATGTAGAATTCAATTTTAAGAAAGACTGTGAAACAGCCTTTGAATTGCTCAAGGAAGTTTTAAAAAGCCCAACAATTCTACAATTCCCAAATTTTGAAAAGGAATTCATACTACGAACAGACGCGTCGGGATTTGCGTTAGGTGCCGTTTTATCAAATTCCGATGATTAACCAGTTGCCTACGCAAGTAAAACTCTTAACAAAGCCGAGAAAAATTACATCACTATCGAAAAGGAGTTACTCGCGATAGTGTGGACAATAAAGCACTACCAACCATACCTGTTCGGAAGACGATTCAAAATTTTAACTTACCACAGGCAAGTTAGCTAGTGTATTTGTTCTCATTAAAAGAACCTTCCAGTCGATTAAATAAATTCAGGTTATTATTGGAAGATTATAATTTTTACGTCGAGTATTCGCCAGGAAAAAATAACTGCACTGCAGACGCTCTGAGCAGAATACAATCTAGTTCAGGGGATTTAAAAGGGTTATGGGTTTGTGTTACAACAAGAGCACAAGCCAAACAGTCAGATTCAAACCAACAGGAGGAAGACACTACTAAGGAAAGTAAAAATCACGAAGAGATAATAAGGGAACTTTTAAAACCACCAGAAAAGGGATTAAAAATATTTGAACTAAAAATAAAAATTAGCTGCATGGAAGACGATAAAGAATTTGCAAATCAAAGGGTACTAGAGTAGTAAGTCCAAATCAAATATTGGGTTACATACCAGACAGTAGTTGTCTAATTTTAAATCTCTCAAACGGCCGTCATAAGGAGAAAATTAATGTATTAAAGAAGAAAATAGAAGAAATATTTAAAGAAAATAAAATTATAGTACACTTTATGAACAAGTAGCAGAGATTACAGGCCCCTGCAAAATAAAGCTCTTATTAAATGATTATCATATGTTACCAAAAGTGGACTTGCTGGAATAAATCGCATGTTGAGAAATATAAGAACAAAATATTTATGGACAGGGATGGAAAAGGATCTGACGACATACGTAAAGCACTGCCCAATGTGTCAACGAAATAAACATATTCAACCAAAAAAAAAACGCCACTGACAATTATAACGACAGCTGAATCAAGTTTCGAAAAAAATCATTCTAGACTTAGTAGGACCCCTGGACGAATCAGAAAACGGATCTCAATACATTTTAACTTTGCAAGACGAACTAACAAAATTCACGGAAGCAATACCATTGTCAAATAAAGAAGCCAGCACGGTAGCTAAGGGACTCGTTGACCGTTTTGTTCTTAAATATGGAGTACCTAGTAGAATAGCATCTGATCAAGGTACCGAATATTTGAATAAGGTATTCAAAGACATGAGAAAATTGCTGAAAATAGAACAGTTGCAATCAACCGCTTACCATCACGAAAGCATAGGAGCATTGGAGAATTCGCATAAAGTTTTAGGAGCGTATCTTAGGAGCTATGTATCTGAGAAACATACAGATTGGAGCACATGGCTACCATATAATGTTTTCTGTTACAATACTCCAGTATATTCGGAGACAGGGTTTACACCTTTTGAACTAGTGTTTGGAAGACAATGCGAACTACCCTCCAACCTTACCAAAATGTAGATCCAGTTTATAACTACGAAGACTATGTGATAGATCTAAAACACAAATTGCAGGTTGCTCATAAAAATCCCCGAGATACCTTGTTAGCAATGAGAATAATAAGGAAAAACATATGAGAAGAGTACAATCCCCTGTGCGGATCGTTTAATACCCTATCCCATCCCATCCTTAAAATTAATATCTCCAAAAAGTAGGCTTTATTAGCCTATAATATAGAAAATGACATTGTCACAACACATTGTTCAAACAGTTTATCAGAATCTTTTGTTGTTTGACAAAACACATCGTTTTCCTCCTGCATATGCTATGGGGTAGGGTATACAAACGGTTTTTGTAAGAAAACGCCCTAAAAACGAAATATGAACGAAATATAGATATTACGATTCTCTAACTACGTTTCTAAGACACTTTTTTAAAATTCTTTATGGTTTAGCCGTTTTTCTAAAAAGGGGGCGTGGCAGTGGGCAGTTGTTCTGCTGGGAGCAACAAAGAGCACGTGTACCAAATTTCATCCTTCTAGCTCAAAATTTAAGACCCAAAAACTGGTGACGTACGGACGGACGGACGACAGACATGGCTAAATCGACTCAGCGATCGATTCTGAGTCGATCCATATACTTTGAGGTATATGTAGCTAAATTATTTCTCTATGTTACAAACTATGTATCAAAACTAATATACCCCTATGGGATAGGGTATAAATAGGTGCGATAGTCATGTTAAGGCAAAGATTTCGGATTTGAATGTAGGAAGTTTAGTTTTGACCCAATTTATATAGGACCATACGAAGTATTATCTCAGAAGGGAGTAAATTGTGAGATTAAATACGAAAATAAAAAAAATGATTGTACACAAAAATAGGTTAAAACCATTTTATATATATATATATATGTTGCTGCTGTAGGTCTGCTGAAAATTAATTTGAAATCAGGTTATATACATACAAACAGAAAATCATTGTAAATTGTAATTTTGTTAAACTTGAGTAATTTTATATTTATATACTTTATTTTTTGATACGTTTACAAAATAAATTGTACTTATAATGAAAGTAAATATATCTATTTTTGTTAACACTTTACTCAATATATAATATTAATGACTAAATTATTAAAGAAAATAAATAAAAATTATTTATAAAAATGTATATTAATATAAACCTATTATTTTAGTCTATTATATAATTATACTTATTAAAAAAAAAGTTTAATAGGAGATATGGCCCTGATCTGTATTTTTTTCGTTGTATAACATAGAGTAAGCATTATAATTTAAGAAACATACATATAAAAGTTTGTATAAAGATAAAATCAAAAGCATCAAAAAAATGTTTTGTATACATTTCAAAAACCAAAACAATAATAATGTAAACAGACATTGCTAATTATAAATCCTTTTGTACAAACGGCGCAGAAAAAGAAGAAATCAAAACATGTATGATTTCTCCTTTTTCTCCAAGAAGGGTGGTGTGAAGGGGATCGCACCGGCTACCGTTTAATGTCCACACATAGCAATGCATCCAATCGTGCTCGATACTTGACACTCACGATTCGCATACACCATGCCATGGAATCGCTGCTCGATACTTGACACTTCAGTATACTTATGCAAGGGCATAAAGTATTTCGGATATTGGACTTTGGCCATATGTTGACGCGCAATATCGCATTTGTGCAAGAGGGACAATTCTCTGAGTGTCCGGGCGTTAAGCCCCAAATATGCGTATGAGGCTATCGAACATCGAGAGGTCAGGGATCGATGGATATGTACGCTGAACAAAAGAAACACTTGTATAAATACCCTAGAAACTTAATAAAATATTGTCATTCATATTCGGGACGCTAAGCCCACAAAACGTCGTCTTTTCATTTACACTCCAAAGAACCACACTGACTACCTACAGAGCTTCGGCATTGAGGTAACACGTTCCCAGCCACAAGATGAACGGGTCAGGGTGTTCAATAGTAGGAGAAGTCGACGCTTGAACGAGACTAACTTAACAGCCTGAGGAAAATATGAAGCAGTTTTTATGTGAGTAACTCCAAAAGATTTCAAACAGCTATCGAATGCTTTACTCACAAACTGCTTGCCATTATCAGTAGGAGTGTTTCAGGGACCCCAAACATGAAGAATACATTTTTCTCGACAATCCAAAATCCAATTCCAAGCTCCGATATGTTCTATCAGGGCACATCGGAGCGTGGACCAGTTAACGAATGGATTAGCTTTCAGATACATCCAAAACCAAGTCTCGCCTTGTCCTGAAACGAAATGATGAAAGTTGTTAACCACTTCGTTCCAAGCCACTTGGTATAAATCCTTCAGCCTCTAAATACGGAAGAGAAAATCGTCGACGGACATTTTCTTATTGTCGAATTTTATTCCCCATTTGTGGTAGTTGGGGAATCTTCCAAACGATTTCGAGGGTGAAGGTGCATGGGGAAACGGTTCCAAAGAAGGAGTTGGGTCAAGTAATTGCATCTGGCTGAACTGTCGTAAAAAGCTATCAACATTGGAGCTTTGCGCCATGTTGACAGGGTAAACAGCATCGTTATCTGTTTAGACCATATTTCGCTAAGCGTAAGATGGTCTAGGCTCAGGATCCGAACGTCTATGGATATCATAAGCGCTTGGCTGAACGGTTGGAGTGGGGGAAGATGGTACTTCCCTTCTATTGATTGCAACCGAAGGTTGAACTGGAGTAGGACCTGCCAAAGCCGCTCTTACTAAGGTACCTATTTCACGCTGTAGTGCATCACGATTCTTCTCCAGCTCTTCGGGAACGAATTTTAAATCATCGGTGCGATGGATACCAACAGTAGCTGAGACTACATCTCGAACGTACCGTCGAAATGGTTTCGACTCGCTTGTGTCGATACAAGCACAGTGATTGGTGAAGCATCAGTCGCAGATTCTGCAACTTGTTCAAGAGTCTGTGGAGCCTCTGCCTGGGCATTGTTTAAAGCTTCAGGCATATTGGACGGGGTATTTGGAATTTGTTTTGCCTTCTCTCTCGGATTAGCAACACTGCTACTCCTCGTACCATATCGGTGTGCCGAGCCAGGATGCGACATATAATTAAAACGGTATTGCAGATTTAAAAGGAAAAATAATTCAAAAAAAAGTAATACGCACTCGTCGATTAATCGCTTAGTACTTCAGCGATAAGAAATAGTAGGAAAAAAATACTTCCACTATTGTTACTTATAAATTAAATTGTCTTTTTATCTTAATATTCTTATCACTGAGAAGCAACAGACGAAAGCGGACTTAACACAAGTGATTCGACTAAGTGCGCTTAAGATGTATTCCCTTCGGGGTTAACCCATCCATTAACATCATCCACCCTTATGACCCAAGGTCACAGGACCCTTGGGCCAGTCCGGGCAGGCTAATAAGTGGGGTGTCCAGCCATCTTGTAGCACAGGCATGGTCATCCGCTCGCTAGCTCTTGCCACAAGACCTGAACTGGGTTCACTATATTTTTACATGCCTGTTAAAATTGCAGAAGAAAAAAGGTGTTATACCATTGCAACCGTAACTGAAAAATTAAAGAAAAAAAAATCCCACTAAAGAATGCAAGGCCCGAGTTTCGCCCAATTCAAAATCTACTATTTGGTGTTCCTCCATATTGGAAAAAATATTGGTGGAAATCCTCTTCGGGCTGGCCCACCCCTATCTGAACACGAGTTCAGCGTCCATGGCCAACGCTTCGCCCTGTTTGCTACGACCCCTTACCCGAAAAGTGGAAAGTAACCATCGAACGGTTGCTTACCCCTGACTACCCTTCAACCCTACCGGTGATCCGACACAGACCCATCCTCTCAATGCCACTCAAAAACTTCCCATACTAAAAAAAACAAGCTCAATTCTACTGAGGTTCGCGACATTACCGAAAATACAGGAATGGTTTTCCAACGATACCCAATAAGAACACCGTTCGGCTACGTTTTAAAACCAAGTTATAAAAGTTTATTCAATATGGCATTAAATAAAAACATATGAGAAGGCTACAATCCGCTGTGCGGATCGTTTAATACCCTATCCCATCCCATCCTTAAAATTAATATCCCCAAAATGTGGTCTTTATGGTCATAAAGTATTGAAAATGGCGTTGTCACGACATATTATTCAGAAGGTTTATCCAATTATTTTATGGTTCGACGAAAAACAACGTTTTTCTATTGCATATGCCTAGGGATAGGGCAGACAGATGTTTTTTTGTAAGAAAACGCCCCAAAAAGTGAGTGTGTGTTAATATGATCTATAGACGAAATGTTCATATTAATGCTGCCAATGATTGTGCATCAATATTTTGTTTGAAAATTTTAAAATTTGACCAGAAAACGTTTTTTATAAAAAACGCCCCCAAAAAGTGGCTGTTGCAAAAAACTTTATATTGACGAAATATAGATATTACGATTCTCTAAATATGCTGCTCAGACACTTTTTTAAAATTCCTTACGGTTTGGCCAAAAAATAAGTTTTCCTAAAAAGGGGGCGTGGCAGTGGGCGGATTTCAAAAATGTTCTGGTGGCACGGGCGAGGATACTATATACCAAATTTCATTATCCTAGCTCAAAATTTAAGGCCCAAAAATCGGTGACGAACAGACAGACGAACGGACGGACAGACAGACATGGCTGATTCGACTCAGCTAGCGATTCTGAGTCGATCATATATACTTCGAGGTATATTAAGCTAAATTATTTCTCTATGTTACAAACTAAGTATCAAAACTAATATACCCCTATGGGATAGGGTATTAAAACAACATATGCGAATTGCACATACATATATCATTAAAAGATATTTTTATGTATTATGTAGATATCTACTATATGTTTTTTTTAACAGAACTGCTTTTCCATTTGTTTTTTTTTTTATAATTTACTTTAAGTTTAAGTTTTCTGTTCTTTACGTGTTCTACTATATGTTAAATTAATGAATCTTTATGTTTGTGTGCAATTCATTAAATTCATTTCGTTTCTTGCAACTTCATGTTCAATTCCTACATTTACTTGTACTTTCAAAAATTTCCCAATTCAAGGTGATGGACTGGGGTGCACCGCTTTCCGCCTTGTTTCTTGCTCCTGGATATTTTTTTCTTCGAGCAATATAGCTTACGTTCAACGAAATAAAGGGAAAAGGAATAAATAGTAGGCTAACAAATGCAATCAAATTGACCAACTACTTAGCTTTTATGATGGTCCTCTAGGGCCAACTAGGGACACATATCGTGGATGTGGTAAGTATATCGGTAAGTGACAGCGGCGTTTCGATGGTGAATTGCGCGGCGTGCTATCGGTACGCAGAAATGGCGATGACGTTTACTGATGCGTTTTGGTGGATTTATTATCTCCCTTCTCAAGGAATACCCACACTTGGAGAGGAAAAAAAATTGTCAGAGGCGTTCCTTCTTCCAGACAGCAGGGGGGGTGGTCTTCAACACGGGTTTCAATAAACACGCGTTTTTGGATGAATCCAAACGTCAAAGAAAAAAGCTCGTCTCCGTACAGATGATTTTTACTCTGTGATGACGACTATCGGACGCGGCGTGGTTGAAGCGAGGGTGTTGGTGCTCAGTTTTTGCAGAGTGCCTCGTGCGGGCGAATAACGTTGCCGGCAAAGGCTTTGCGTATGGCACGTTTATTCAATCCCAAGCAAAGGCTTCGGTCACTCTGCTTTGCTCAAGTTAACGAATTCGTTTGTAATCACCGCAATGCTTTTTTTATTTCACAAAGATTGCATCAAAGAAAATTTTCAATAAGAATCGAAAAAAATTACACCTATTAACACCACCCACGTCCGTACGGTCACACGTTACTTGCTTGAATGCCGAATGTAGGCGAAAAAAAATCCTCTTCACGCCCCCGACCAACCAGGTTTTCGCATGTCATATCCGCCGACATCTCGCTCTCGCACATATCACCCATGAGATCGGTTTATAGCCAAAACATAAAACCCTGCAGCTTACTGAATTTTTTTTCACAAAAATCAGTTTTTAATGTTAAAATTTATGTTAGACAATTTACTATCTAATGAGTAAATAATATGATTTTTGTGAATCAAATATTCTAAGCTGCAAGGATTTATAATTTGACTATAAACCGAGCGAAAATATGCCTATAAACTGGCCGTATCCGGTAAGTCCTTTTGGTATTTTTGGTCGCCTCTAGAAACAACCTACACAGACTAATTCATAATCATGTTTGTTGTTTTAGATTTTATTTCGTTCCTGTTTTCATTTCAAATTAAAATGTTGTTTTCATAATTATATTTTTGTACAATCCGGTTTCCTACAATATCGCCCAAACTAGTCCGTTTGTGTAGGATGACGATGGAGAACTCTCGGTGCTCCATCAGGGTCGGAAACGACCTCCCCGACAAAAAGGATTTAGGCAAGGCGATGCGCTGTCATCTGACATATTTAATTTGATGCAACTACTAGCATACGCCGACGATATTGACATCATTGGTAGGACTCAACATGATGTCATAGCCACGTTTGCTAGTACAGAGAAGCGGCATAAATGGATTTAGCAGTAAATGAGGGTAAGACTAAGTATGTGCTGTCAACATGAAAGGACACACAACATCGACGAATTGGACAGGGCTCAACCGAACTGAGGACATGCGAGATATTCGCGAAGAATTTGAAAATGACAGAATTTTCATGCGGCAGGAGATTACAAGTCTTATTGAAGGTCTGCTTGGAGCATCTACCCCTGCTTATCATGGAGCCAACTGGAGGGAGACTAAGAACTACCAACAACTTCCGAATTTCCTGTTGAGGCGTTTGAAATCCGCCGAACCCCAACATCATTGACATGCTGGAACTGCAGGTCGGCATTGCTTTTTCGACTGCGAAAGCGAGCAGAGAAATGTATTCTGCTACAGATGTGGTCAGGGCCGCAAATGTCATAGGTGTTTGGAAAACACGAAAAAGAACAGGCCAGTGACCCTAGGACCTTGCTTATATTAAACAATTCCGGTACACTATCCAATCTCTCGCCACTCCCAAACAATTTGCTTGAAGCCTCCCCCAATCTTATTGCGCCTGTATCTATCTTGAAACGTAAAGTAAAATATTTTTCCGAAAACCTAACATAAAAGACAGCAAGAATATTATAAGGTTAGAAACAAAATTGTCCAATCGGAAAAACCATTTGAACCCAAAAAGGTCCTCCGACGTAGAGGTATGTTTAACAAGAAAAAGATACAATACCAGTCAATCGCAGCCACCAGTCTATGTATTCCCGGTAATGATCCTGGCCCATATTCGGTGGTTAATGTATCTGGAAACGACACACTACGGTTATTAGACAGTGTAGCTGTTATAAGTTGTCTCGGCCAGGAAGGTGTCAAAACACTAGAGGGAAAAGTTTTCCATTTAAACCCTTTTCCACCTTGGTAAAAACCGCGGATGGTAAAACACACTACGTTAAAGGGCAATTAACGACTGATTTTCGGGCTTCCTTCCCAAACAAAAAAAAAATTGCTCACTACCAACACGAGATATGTATAAAAAATTGCAACAGTTCGTTAATTAGGCAGCATTCACATTTTCGAAAAACCTCCCACTTTTGATTCAAGGAAGCCTGTGGGTGAACTTACACAGCTTTGAGGAACGATTACAAGTTGATATACTTTACACTGGCTTTACAAAAGCCTTTGATATCACACCCTAATTTTACCAAAGCTTAAATCGTTGGGTTTTCATTCCTTAATGCTTAAATAGTTTCAGACGTGTTTCATTGTTGTGGCAATTTTTTTCCCAAATATCGGAACGAAAAGATTAATTATTATGTATCATACTTAAAACTGGTGATAATATAGAAAACTAACTTTTAGTTGAGTGAAGTTTGCAAATAGTGACTACTTACGTGAATTTAAAGAGAAAAATAAATAATTAATTAATTCTCCATTGTGTTAATTATTATTTCATTCCTCATTAGTTTTCCTGTTAATCAGTAGTATATAGCACACATATTGACACAAACCCATGTCTCTGCCGGTTAAACAAATGTCAACCCGCTCAAAATCTGCAAGTACGGATTCGCCCCGAAGTTCTATATAGAATATACTCCCCCCACTAAAATCAGAGCAACAAGGGACCGAAAACCAAAACAACATGATCGAAATGATCAATGAATTGCTTCGTAAACAAAGTTACTGACTGTATAGTAAAATAATAGCGAGTGAAGCAAATCTCGCGCAAAAGATTGAACATGAAGTTCACGATATTAAAAACATATGAGAGGCTACAATCCGCTGTGCGGATCGTTGAATACCCTATCCCAACCCATCCTTAAAATTAATATCCTCGAAATATAGGCTTTATGGCGATGAAATACAGAAAATGACATTGTCACAATATATTGCTCAGACAGTTTATCAAAATCTTTTGTGGTTCGACAAAAAACAACGTATTTCTATTGCTAATGCCTTGGGATGTGGTATACAAATGGTTTTTGTAAGAAAACGCCCCCAAAATGTAGGTGTAGGTGAAAATGATCTATGGATAAAATGTTTATATTACCATTGCGGAAGTATTTGCATCAAAATTTTTTTCGAAAATGTTAAAATTTCGACAAAAAGCGTTTTTTTTACTAAAAACGCCCCAAAAAGGTGGGCGTGGCAAAAAACCTTATATGGACGAAATATAGATGTTAGGATTGTCTAAATATGCTGCTCAGACACTTTTTGAAATTCCTTACGGTTTGGCTTTGAACTACGTTTTTCTAAAATGGGGCGTGGCAGTGGGCGGATTTCAAAAATGTTTACACTTGTTCTGCTTCGTCGGCCAGAGAGCCTATATACCAAATTTCAACACTCTAGCTCAAAATTTAAGGCCCAAAAATCGGTGACACACAGACGGACGGACGGACGGACAGACAGACATGGTTAATCGACTCAGCTAGCGATTCTGAATCGATCCATATACTTTGAGGTATATGTATCGAAATTATTTCTCTATGGAAGTTTGTAACATAGAGTCAAAACAAATATACCCCTATGGGATAGGGTATAAAGAGTGTCACTGAACTAAACGAAAGAGTGGTTCACTTGGAGTCCGCGGTTATTTCATTAAAACTTCATACGAAACGAATTTTGTGTTAAAATCAATCGCGGTTTTTCGTAAACAAACCTTAGTAACAACTTTGTTTACATAATATCGGAAGAACATCACAAATTTACTTACGAGAAAGTTTGACACAACAGAACAAAGGTTTACTGCAACCAGGGGGGGTCATTCCGTAACTATGAAAACGATTATCACACCAACGGTAGTAGCGGACGATATCGTCATCAATTTGTCATTAATGCCATTTGAATTTTTTTTAAAAAAGAATGCAAAATGTAAGTAATTGTTGATTACAAACGTATACAGATACTTTTTTTTAATAGTAGCTCAGTTGCGGCGAAACAAATTGACATGCTAGTGAAACATTTTGTAAACTTTGGTAAATGTTTCAATTTGACATATACACAAAACGTATAATCAAATTACAGTGACTTTTTTTATTTACTTTTAGAATCTTCAAATTACAGTGGGTTACAAATGTACGTTTTAAATACAAAATCAATTTTAAATGCCGGAATTTGACCCTTATAATGGTCTTTAAAAATTAAAAACATATAAAAAGGCTATTGATAGCTTTAAAAATCATGAAATATGCCTTAAAACTTCCAAATTGATGCAAGACGAGACCTCATGAGCACTCGCTCAATAATCGTCTGTGATTTGACGATTATTGTTTTACGTGAAGCAAATAAAGTGATATCGCCGACAGAAAAAACGATTTTTGATCTTACGTGATGCAAGACTATCGTCGAAACGTTATCGTCAAACGATAATCACTTTACGGAATGAGGGCCCAGCAACACGCACTTGGAATGAACAAAAATAAACACGTTACATCGGCATATACCGTACGTGGTGTTGTTTATGTCAAACCAAAGAGGTATATAACTACATAGAGTACGCATCACAGCTAAAAATGTTGTGGCCGTTTATGACGCGGGCGGTAAGTGTGAAGGGGAATTTTCGTCGTTCGTATGCATCGGCTATGCTGTTGCTTGATGCTGGCATGACAATGTAAATACTGGGGTATCAATATCAGTACCCCACATAGAAAATTTTCGTTGTATAAGATGCGCACTCTATGTAGTTGTATAATACGAACGTGTCAGCTGTGCTAATTGACTGTATCGATATGGAGGCTTTGGAAGGAATTGCCAGATCAGCAGAAGATAGCAGTTTTCCTTTGTCTTATTTCTATCTAATTTTTATTATATTTCATTGTACTATTTGCTTTTCTTTCTTTCTTTTTTGCATTATATCAAAGAAACTATAAAATGTAAATTAAAGCTTTCATCTGATGCTCAAAGTAGTATAGATTATCTTTTCGTTGAATTGGCAGGCAATGAGGGTGGATTACTTTTAGTTGCAATATACAGGCCAAACAAATTCACAAATCATTCTCTTTTACTGAATACTCTTGAGGAAATTTCGCTGGGTTCCCCTCACATTATTTTATGTGGTGATTTTAATTGCAACTTGCTTAAATCAAATATCCTTGTACTCCTACTCATTTTTTTTTTGGTGATGCTACACTATTAGACCTGTTTTTTTTTTGTGAGTAATATTAACAGAGTAGCTCTGTATGATCAATTATCCGCAAATGCTTTTTCAAAGCACGACTTAATTTTCTTAACAATGTAGTTAAGTTTTACTCACTCTTGTAAACAAAACAAATGCCGTGAAGTTAAGAGCGTTAGTTTTCAGCATTTAGAAGAAGAAACAAGAGGCATAAATTGGGAATTGGTTTTTTATATACCCTCGACAAATGTCCAGTTGCAATTCTTAAATGAAAACATTGAAATGCCGAAATATGTTTGGTTCAATATCAAATAAACCAACTTAATACCTCTCTAAATAGCCAATTATGGGAAAACTTTCGCAACATAGCCATAGGCAAGTCAAAAACCGGGCGAACTATCAAAATTGATGGTAATGAGTTAAACGAAAAATTTGTTTCAAAACCCTCGTCGATTTCTGAAACTCCTATTTCGTTTTTGAATCAGGAAGATTGACCTGGGTTTTCTTTTCAAGCAGTAAGTAGTGCTGATGTCGTTGAAAGCGTACATTCTATTAGGTCTAATGCTGTTGGACTTGATGAAACTAATCCCTCATTTTTAAAAAATATTTTGCCGCACATAACATTCATTTTTATACCCTATCCCATAGGGGGGTATATTAGTTTTGACATTAAGTTTGTAACATAGAGAAATAATTTCGATACATATACCTCAAAGTATATGGATCGATTCAGAATCGCTAGCTGAGTCGATTAAGCCATGTCTGTCTGTCCGTCCGTCCGTCCGTCTGTGTGTCACTGATTTTTGGGCCTTAAATTTTGAGCTAGAGTGTTCAAATTTGGTATATAGACTCTCTGGCCGACGAAGCAGAACAAGTGTAAAAATTTTTGAAATCCGCCCACTGCCACGCCCCCTTTTAGAAAAACGTAGTTTTAAGCCAAACCGTAAGGAATTTCAAAAAAGTGCCTGAGCAGCATATTTAGACAATCATACCATACAAAGTTTTTTGCCACGCCCACTTTTTGGGGGCGTTTTTAGTAAAAAACGTTTTTTGTCCAAATTTTAAAACTTTCGAAAAAAATTTTGATGCAAATACTTCCGCAATGGTAATATAAACATTTTGTCAATAGATCATTTTCACCTACGCCCACATTTTGGGGGCGTTTTCTTAGAAAAACCATTTGTATACCCCATCCCAAGGCATTAGCAATAGAAAACCGTTGTTTTTTGTCGAACCACAAAATATTTTGATAAACTGTCTGAGCAATATATTGTGACAATGTCATTTTCTGTATTTCATCTCCATAAGGCCTATATTTTGAGGATATTAATTTTAAGGATGGGATGGGATAGGGTTTTCAACGATTCGCATAGCGGATTGTAGCCTCTCATATGTTTAATACAATCTTTATGTAAAGTGAATATCCTGATATTTGGAAGCTAGCAAAAATTGTACCCATTCCTAAAAGTGCTAAGGGTGATAAATTAAACCAATTTCAATCTTGCCTTTTTTATGAAAAATATTTGAAAGAATTTTACAAAAGCAAATCAGTACTTATCTCGAAGCAAACAATTTACTCACCGCGAAGCAATCTGGGTTTCGTCAAAAGCATAGATGAATTACTGCTTTATTGAGCGTTACAGACGATATTAGACAGGCATTGGATAGGAATGAAGTTACCTTTTTGGTATCGCTTCCCTTTTTGAAAGCCTTTGATACAGTCAACCATGCCAACCTTTGTAATAAACTAATGGATCACTTCATCTGCCACTAAGTTAGTGTTAGTGTTTTCTTACTTAACACAGAGGAAGCAAGCAGTTCTAGTTGGTGACAAATTCTCAAATTTTCTGCCAAATGTGACTGGTGTTCCACAAGGTTCCATTCTTGGTCCTCTTTTATTTTCTATTTATGTTAATGAACTCCCAACAGTTACTCAGAACTGCCCATTATATGTATGTCGATGACGTCCAATTGAACTTGAGCGCTGCCCCCTCGGGCTAATTGAGCATGGCGAGTTAAGTGTCAATGAGGACTTAGAGAAAATTGAAAATTGGTCTCATTCAAATGGTCTTATCTTAAACCCGAAAAAGTCTATATGATTGGTAGTCTCAAGAAAAAAGCTTAATCGGCCCTAGCGAGGCATCCGTCGGAGAGGAAAATTCTCCGATTTTGTACGATTCCGATGATTTTTGCTTCGAGGTAAAGCTGTACGGAATATTTCTCCGACATTCTGTAACGCATCCCAGCAAATTGCGTTGAAGTGCGTTCAGGTGCATATTTCATTCAATTTTTAACAGCTAAGTACAATTCTTTTTCCGATTTCCTCCGACCCAAATTCTTCGCGGAATTTGTTTACGAAGTGAAGTGGAGTAATAGAACAATGTATGTAATTATATCAAACTATTTATTTAAGTAATTTTCGTACTATTCTTTTGAATTTGGAAAAAAAAAAGGAAAAAAACACATCTCAACAGTACGAGCTTCGTCGTCGCATTTGTGTAGTATTTCTTTCCGATGACACATACCTCGAATGGAATTTGAATCTCCGACGAAGTATGCGTTGCGGAAATTTTTCCGCTCTGACGGATACCTTGCTAGGGCAGAATATTTCATATTTTCCTCCGATAGTGTTAAGCGATGCTCCTATCGAATACGTCGAAGCTGCTGAAAATCTCGGGTTGAAATTTAGTCGCTATCTGACTTGGGATAACCATATAAATTCACTCGTCGAAAAAGTATATGGTGTACTGCGAACACTGTGGTAACGCAGTCTTTCACACCAGTAAGCACAAGTTTATTTGTAGCTAAAACACTGATAATACCGATAATGATGTATGGATCCGAAATTTTTTGCAGCTGCAGCTCTGCAAGGAAAAGAAAACTGAATGTCGCATTTAATAGCACTGTATATTATATCTGTTGGTTAAAAAGGTATGACAGACTATCTGGTTTTAACACTCGTGCGCTTGGTATGTCACTTGAAAGTTATCTGCAACTTCGCACTTTAACGTTGCTTTCGGATATTTTGTTAACCTACCAACCACAATACTGTTTTAACAGATTGAGAAAATCATCATCAAATAGATCTCATTAATTAATTCATCCTAACTGTTTATTCCTAACCTCTGAGCGCCAATTTTTTGTCAATGCGTTCGTCTGTGCCTTTATGTAAAGAAATACAGAACAAAACAAGCATAAAAAGAGTTTCAAAGTCATATTTCTCTATAAATTCGTAGATTTACAAAAATTGAAAATCAAAAGTAGTTTCTTAAAATCTGTTAGCTCAATTTTTGCAAAATTATCTGAAAACTAACTAAGATATTGTATTTTACTGTTATTAAGCACTCAAGAATAAAAAAAAAATTGTTTGTCGGCATGGTGTCTCTATGCAGCTTACATCTCGAAATCTTAAATGTTTACAGCTGTCCATATAAATGCACCTATAATAAATGATTATTATATGAACGGTCAGCGTACGGAAAAAGTTAAAGATCTCGGGGTCATATTTGACAAACAATTAGGTTTTCTAAAGCGAATAAGAAAAATGTGATTCGCCATATGTAATGAGGCACTTAGATAAGATAGAGTTCAAAACATATGAGAGGCTACAATCCGCTGTGCGGATCGTTGAATACCCTATACCATCCCATCCTTATAATTAATATTAATATTGTTAGTGGCGAACAGGGGTAATGACCCCACCTTTGTCACTAAAAATAGAGAAGAGGTTCTTGACATTACTCTCTTCAACAATTCTGATAAATTCGCTGTGTGCCACTGGAAAGTTTCATCAGAAACATCATACTCTGACCACAGAATAATAGAATTTGAAATAGAGGACGATACTAAACTCCCCCTTCAACATCGAAACCCCAAGAAAGCCAACTGGGACAAGTTCGTTGTGGAAGTAGGGAGACAAAGTAGCGCCCTTCCATTGCATCTGATGGAAACTCCGTTTGAAATCGATGCTGCAGCGGAACTAATAGGCAATATTTTAGTCAAAGCCTATGAAAGGATCTGCCCTCTAAAGACTATAAAACCACAAAGATCACCGACATGGTGGACGAAAGAGCTTCAAAGCATTAGAAGGGAAACCAGGAAAACCTTTAACGCAGCAAGAAGCTCAAATTCGGAAACCGACTGGGATCTTTATAAAAACAATCAGCGCAAATTCAAAAGTGCGGTCAACAGTGCTAAACGCACCTCCTGGCGTAACTTCTGTTGCAGTGTAGAAAGCACTACTGAATCAGCTAGACTTAGAAAAATAATCGCCAAAGAACCGGCTGTGCCAGGTTACCTCAAGCTCCCCAATGGGGACTGGACACAATCCACCCATGAATCTTTAACACATCTACTGGAAACCCACTTCCCAGGATGTGATTCATACTCTGGTAGCACCCCAGACACAACCGTCTATGATTGCAACCCCATAACAGCAGCAATGGAGGATATGGTTAGTGTAGAAAGAATCAATTGGGCAATTGACTCCTTCTCCCCCTATAAATCTCCAGGAGTCGATGGTATTATCCCGATCATGCTACAAAAAACGAAACACCTCGTAACAGCATTCCTACACAAACTGTTTGTTAGTAGTCTAAAATGCGGTTACATCCCTAGGTGCTGGCGGGAAGTAAAGGTAGTCTTTATCCCAAAAGCCGGCAAGCCCAGTCACACGACCGCGAAGGACTTTAGACCAATAAGTCTTACATCCTTCATATTAAAAACATATGAAAAACTAATGGATATCTACATTCGTGACAAACTCGACCCCCAATACATATCCTCGGCACAGCATGCCTACACGAAAGGTAAGGGAGTCGAAACTGCCCTACATGATATCGTTAGTACAATAGAAAAACCTCTTCACGAGAAGGAATATACACTCGCTGCATTTCTCGACATTGAAGGAGCCTTCAATAATGTGAACACAAACGCAGTCGAAAGAAACCTCGCGAAGAACAACGTGGACCAACCTCTAATACATATTATTGGAAGTATGCTCAACCACAGAAATATAAATGCGAATCTGGGAGACACCCATCTCAAAGTAATAGCATCAAGAGGCACACCACAAGGAGGCGTTATCTCACCTCTGTTGTGGAACATAGTCATCAATGAGATACTCATAAAGCTAGAGCGAAATGGGGTAAAAGTCATAGCCTACGCAGACGATGTAGCGATACTAGTTAAAGGGAAATTCCTACCCACTATTAGTGAACTACTCGAGCGGGCATTGAAAGCTCTCAACGAGTGGACAAAACAATGTGGGCTTGGCATCAACCCCCAGAAAACGGAACTCGTTCTCTTTACGAACAAGAGGAAGATACCAATATTCGACCTACCGGCTATCGATGGGACTACCCTCAAACTAGCCGATAGTGCAAAGTATCTGGGTGTCATTCTTGATAGAAAACTCAACTGGAACCTAAATGTGCGCGAGCGCATTAAAAAGGCCACAGTCGCTTTCTATACGTGTAATCGAATATTCGGAAAAAACTGGGGTCCGAACCCCAAGATCATCCTATGGATGTACACGGCCATTGTGAGACCTATATTAACATATGGGGGGCTTGTCTGGTGGCAATCCACAAATAAAGTCACCCATCTGAAAAATATGACAAAGGTACAAAGAATAGCATGTGTGGGCGCTACTGGCGCAATGAGAACCACGCCAACAGCGGGACTGGAAACCATCCTTAACCTGCTACCGCTTGACCTTTACATGCAAGAATCTGCAGCCAAAAGTGCTCTTAGAATCAGCCAGCTCAACTGCTGGAAATCGAACTCAGGAGGACATGCCCAAATTCTACACAGATATCTGGGCTCAGCTGTATCCTCTGACTACATGCTGCCTCACCATGACTTTCAAAGACCATTCTCCTGCATCCTCCCAAGCAGAGAGGAGTGGGAGAGGAACGAATTGGGCCCCGAAACCATATCCATCTACACTGATGGTTCAAAAATGGATGTAGGCGTTGGAGCTGGAGTGTTTTCAGAAACACTTAAGCTAAACAGCACCTTTCGTCTCCCTGAGCACAGCAGTGTCTTCCAAGCCGAAATATTGGCAGTGGCAGAGGCAGCCAAAGCGACCTCAATGCTGGCGATACCACCAGATGATATCACCATCTTTATTGACAGTCAGGCTGCAATAAAAGCTATCTCTGCTGTCGAAATAAAATCTCGGCTTGTGAAACGTTGTCGTGAAGAGCTAAAGGTTCTTGGCGTCCAACATAATGTTAAGCTCTGCTGGGTCCCCGGACACAGAGGCATACAGGGCAATGAAATTGCTGACGAACTGGCAAGAAAAGGATCTGCCTCCAGCACTGACCAAGCAGACCAGTCTGTCAAACCACCACTATGCGACCTCAAATCTCAGGTGGGACAGAAAACACTGATCGCTGCCAAAAACAGGTGGAACTCCCTTCCAACCTGTGAAACTTCCAAAAGGATGTGGCCTGAGTATGACAAAGCCAGAACCCATAAACTGCTTCGTAGAAACAGGAAATCTGTCTCTACCTTAGTTGGGATTCTTACTGGACACAACTTACTGAAAAGCCACAAACTGAAAATGCATCTCATAGATGATGACCTCTGTAGAGGCTGCGGTGATGAAGAAATACACGAGGACACCCTCCACTTTCTGTGCCACTGCCCAGGCCTCAGCCAACTAAGAATGAGAACCTTAGGAAAATACTTTTTCCATGACCTCACGGATCTATCCGAAATCCCTCTCCCTAATCTTTTCAGGTTTGCATCAACATCTGGATGGCTAGAAAGAGACTAACAACAATGGACAGTAACGGGACAATGAATGAACCAACCACATAAGTGGACCCCCAACGGGCATCACAATGGGTCTATATTGACCTGAGTGCGATGAGGGAGGACACACACCGTCTGCCTCATCAACCCACCAACCTAACCTAACCTATAATTAATATCCTCAAAATAAAGGCCTTATGTCGATGAAACACAGAAAATGACATTGTCACAATATATTGCTCAGACAGTTTATCAAAATCTTTTGTGGTTCGACAAAAAACAACGTATTTCTAGTGCTAATGCCTTGGGATGGGGTATACAAATGGTTTTTGTAAGAAAACCCCCAAAATGTGGGCGTAGGTGAAAATGATCTATGGACAAAGTGTTTATATTACCATTGCGGAAGTATTTGCATCAAACATTTTTTCGAAAGTTTTAAAATTTGGACAAAAAGCGTTTTTTACTAAAAACGCAACCAAAAAGTGGGCGTGACAGAAAACTTTGTATGGATGAAATATAGATATTGGGATTGTCTAAATATGCTGCTCAGACACTTTTTTGAAATTCCTTACAGTTTGGCTTAAAACTACGTTTTTCTAAAAGGGGGCGTGGCAGTGGGCTGATTTCAAAAATTTTTACACTTGTTTAAAATTTGGACAAAAAGCGTTTTTTACTAAAAACGCCCCCAAAAAGTGGGCGTGGCAAAAAACTTTGTATGGACGAAATATAGATATTAAGATTGTCTAAATATGTTGCTAACACTTTTTCTTAAAATTCCTTACGGTTTGGCTTGAAACTACGTTTTTCTAAACGGGGGCGTGGCAGTAGGCGGATTTTAAAAATTTTTACACTTGTTCTGGTGGCTCAGCCAAGGATCCTATATACCAAATTTCATTATCCTAGCTCAAAATTTAAGGCCCAAAAATCGGTGACGAACAGACAGACGGACGGACGGACGGACAGACAGACATGGCTAATTCGACTCAGCTAGCGATTCTGAGTCGATCCATATACTTTGAGGTATATGTAGCTAAATTATTTCTCTATGTTACAAACTAAGTATCAAAACTAATATACCCCTATGGGATAGGGTATAATCACAGGACTGTTAACTTCCCATTGAAAATAGGTAAAAAAAATGTTTTCGTTGTGAAACAAGAGTACTCTTCTATTACCATTTCTTTCAAAAATAAATTTATATAAAGAAATAAATAGCAAATATGTTTCTTCATTAATAAATCGTTAAATATATGTTGAAATAAGGTACATGATTCAAAGAGCTTTAAACAAAAGTATCAACTGTTTATCAAGATAAAATAAATATAAATTAAATGTGCTCTAAGCCTAATGGTTGCGTGCTCTCCCAAACCAGAAATTTTCAAAAAAGATTTGAAAAAAGCGTTTATTTCAACTCAAATAGTCGATACTTTTGTTCATAACTTTAATTGCTAGTAAGGTTAGATACTACATTAGTTTACAAGTTATATTTTAGAAAAATAAAAAAAAAAAAATCTAAGAGCCGTATTTATAAAAGCATTTTAGAGGTTGCCTAACTTTAGGCAACGTTGCCTAAAGGTAGCCTGCCTAGTAGCTGCCTAAGGAATTTTCATTTCATTTTCATTTTGACATTTGCGAGAATTTTCATCTGAAAATTTATTTTGAGTTTTTGTGTGGTGATTTCCAATACAATGAAACTAATTTTAATAAAAATGGACTCAAGCTACATTTCGTTTGTGAATGCTTTAAGTGTAGTGAATATTATAAATTCATACATGCCAACAAGTAGGAGACCCAAAATGTACATAACAAGATTTAATCCAATGGAACTTGAAAATAAATAGTTTATGCAAAAGTATTGATTTTCGAATGTGGTAAAGGTAATCAATCCTGTGCGATCCGATCTTGAATGAGCAAATAGAAGTGGTCACATTTCTGCTGATCTCCAAGTAATGGGGGCGAAACCATACCATAATACATATTACAATGGATTTGTTTAAAAATTACATTATTCGCTTTTAGATGCAAGACGATGTTCTTCCTTTTGGATGTTTGTTTACAAATAGCATGCTGTCAATCCCGAAAAAAACATCTGATGTAAAAAAAAAGTACAACAATATCAATTTTTTATACTAGATTTGTAAATTCTACTACTTCTTTTGACATAACATTCGCCTAGTTAGGCAGCAATGGAAAATCGATTATAGATAAGAAATTTAGGCAACGTTGCCTAGAGACAACTTAAATATTTAGACATGCCTAACTAGGCAACCTCTGAGACACCGCCTAAGGAAATCTAATAAATACGGCTGTAAATAAATATAAAGGTGTACACAGCTTGCGTTTATAGAATAGAAAGCTACAGCACCAGTAGTAGAATCGTTTTTCATTTTTTTTTAAGTAAAAGAGGTAATACATTTCGTTCATGACGTTGAGCTATTATAAACCCGCAGTTTTAACTTAACTTAATTACACTTTAAAAAATGATAAAAATTCGACAATATTGCAGACTATAAAGGTTGGCAATAGATTGTTTTGAAGACACTAGTGCGCAGACGGTCGGTGAAGATAATTATATTGAGGTGCGCATCTATTCGAATGTTTACTTTCTCTGTATTGATACATAAAATAAAATAATACGAATTGTTTCAAACATAAACACAACACTCAATTGAACAATATCACTAATAAGCTAGACGTGTTTCATAAAATAACATCACCTGACAGTAATGACTTATACCATTCACCAGCATATTTTGTTTGCTTTCGCGTTTGCGTTTGCATTTGCATTTACTTTTAGTTGTGCTTTGCTCGCTTGCCAAACATGTAGCCTTTCCATCGTTCGGCTGTTTGGGCTATGATTGGATCTGAAGCGATGGTGGCCAAGAGAAGTAGCTGGTTTACGTGGGTTGCATGGTAATCCCAGCGTGCCAAGTTTGGTGCTACACCTGAAAAAAGAAGAGACACATGATTAGGATCATTATTGGATGGAATCTGATGAGGACGCGGGTTATTTTCTGGTTTAGTTATGAACGTCGGGGACTTATCAACGCAGAATTTAGAACCTCCAAAAAAAAATATAATAGGACGCAGTGGATAATATGGAGACGAGCGGCAAGAAGCCTTATAGCTTCTACTAGCTGACCACATCTTTATTATCACCTAATCTAATATAATCTGTGGGTGCAGTGGCTTAGTGCGGGGTCCCTGGTTCAAATTCATAAAGTGACAACACCGAAGTTTTTTCACAGCTCCACCTCTTGTGAAAGTAAGACAAACATCCAAAAGTAACACCGTCATGAGTAGCTTCTCAATTTTGGATTCGGCGTTAAACAGGAGGTCCTCTGGTGGCAAAAATAACAACTACGCACACACAAATGACGGGGGAAGCTAGGTTTGAGCCCCCGTGTGAGCTGTTAATGCCAGACATTTTATTTTTTTTAAATTTACATCACTTTCTTTTTTATACCCTATCCCATAGGGGGGTATATTAGTTTTGACATTAAGTTTGTAACATAGAGAAATAATTTCGATACATCGATTCAGAATCGCTAGCTGAGTCGATTAAGCCATGTCGGTCTGTCTGTCCGTCCGTCCGTCCGTCTGTGTGTCACCGATTTTTGGGCCTTAAATTTTGAGCTTACTTACTTACTTACTTTAGTGGCGCTACAGTCCGGAATGAACCTGGGCCTCAACCAACATGCCTCTCCAATTAGCCCGGTCCTTAGCTAACTGCCTCCAGTTGCGCACTCCAAGTTGGTTGAGGTCGGTTTCCACTTGTGCGCGCCACTTAAGGCGAGGTCTTCCTCTACTGCGTCCGACGTCTGGCTGGGAATCGAAGACTCTGCGAGCCGGAGTATTGGTGTCCATTCGTTCTACATGTCCTAGCCATCTTAAACGTCCAATGCGGAGTTTTTTGACCAGGGGCATGTCGCTGTACAGCTCGTATAGTTCTTGGTTGAATCTTCGTCTCCATAGCCCGTCAACGCAAACGGGACCGAAGATTTTCCGAAGAATTTTCCTCTCGAATCTACCAAGGATTTCTTCATCCGCTTTTGATACGGTCCATGCTTCGGCGCCGTAGAGCAGGACTGGGATGATCAGGGTCTTATATAGGATCTCCTTAGTAGTTCAAGTGAGGGCTTTACTACTAAATTGCCTTCTTAGCCCGAAGAAACAGCGGTTGGCAAGAGTAATTCTTCGTTTAATTTCTGACGAGATGTTGTTGTCAGAGTTAATAGCGGAGCCGAGGTAGACAAAGTCCCGTACTACCTCAAAGTTATATCTGTCAATGGTGACGTTCTGTCCAATTCGTCGATGTTGTGTGTCCTTTCGTGTTGACAGCATATACTTAGTCTTACCCTCATTTACTGCTAAACCCATTTTTGCCGCTTCCTTCTCTATACTAGCAAACGTGGCTATGACATCACGTTGAGTCCTACCAATGATGTCAATATCGTCACAGTATGCTAGTAGTTGCACCGACTTTTGGAAAATTGTGCCTCTGGTGTTGGCTTTGGAGTTTTGCACAATTCTCTCAAGAATCAGATTAAAGAAGTCACATGACAGCGCATCGCCTTGCCTAAATCCTTTTTTGGTATCGAATGTGTCGGTGAGGTCGTTTCCGACCCTGATGGAGCACCGAGAATTCTCCATCGTCATCCTACACAAACGGACGAGTTTGGGCGGTATACCAAAACTAGACATGGCTCTGTACAGTTCGTCTCTATAAATGCTGTCATATGCGGCTTTGAAATCGATGAATAGGTGGTGGGTATCGATTTGGACTTCTTGAGTTTTTTCCAGGATCTGCCGAAGTGTGAAAATTTGATCGGTTGTGGACTTTCCTGGCCTAAAACCACACTGATAAGGGCCAATCAGGTTGTTGGTAAACGGTTTCAGGCGTTCACATATTACGGCAGATAGGATCTTGTAGGCGATGTTGAGGAGACTTATGCCTCTGTAGTTGGCGCAGTTCAGAGGGTCTCCTTTTTTGTGGATCGGGCAAACGATGCTGAGGTTCCATTCTTCAGGCATATTTTCATCCGACCAGATTTGGCTTATGAGTTGGTGGATGTTACTTACCAAGTCATCTCCGCCGGCCTTATAGAGCTCAGCGGGAAGGCCGTCATTTCCGGCAGCCTTATTAAGCTTGAGTTTAGATATTGCTATCCTCACTTCACTCAGGTCGGGTGGTTGGCAGTTTTCGCTGTCGTTGCCAATATTGAATGGTTCGTTCTGCCTGACAGCGGAATGTTGTTCGTCATCGCCGTTTAACAGTCTGCAGAAGTGGTTCTTCCATATCCTCAGCATCGACTGTGTCTCAACTACAATATTTCCTTGTTCATCTCGACAGGATTCTGTTCGAGCCTTGTATCCTTGGCTTTGACGCTTTACACTTTGGTAAAACTTGCGAACATCGTTCCTGGAGTGGCACCTCTCTATATCCTCGATCGCGCGCTTTTCTTGCTCTTTTTTCTTCTTGCTGAAAAGCCGATGTTCTTCCCTCCTTCTTTGCCTATAGAGCTCAATGGCAGCTCTCGTCTTCACCTGCAGCTTAGCCTTGTAGGCCTCGTTCTTGGCTGCGAGCATCTGTCGGCATTCCTCATCAAACCAGGGGTTTCTTGCTGGTGGGCGCGAGAAACCTAGCACATCAGTTGCGGCTGATCTAATGGCCTGTTGGCATCGTTGCCATTGCTGTTCGACATTCGATGCTGGTGGTATGGTGTTAATCGAGAGGTTAAGGGATACGCGTTGTGCGAAGGTCTTGGCGGTCTCTTGCGATTGCAGTCTTCCGACATTAAATTTTTTCACAGTATTTCTGGATTGTTGTGGCGTGGTGGATATCCGCATTCTTACCTTGGCTGCTATAAGGTAGTGATCCGAGTCGATGTTAGCTCCTCGGAATGTTCGGACATCCAAAATACTGGATGCGTGCCTTTTATCTATCGCAATGTGATCAATTTGGTTGACCGTTCGTTGATCTGGAGACCGCCATGTCCCCTTATGGATATCGAGGTGAGGAAACCGTGTGCTGGCTATAGTGGCATTTCGTTCCGTAGCGAAATCAATTAGCCTAAGTCCGTTACCAGACGTGTTGTCGTGTAGGCTTTGTTTTCCGACAATACTTCTAAAGATGTCTTCTCTTCCTACCTTTGCGTTAAAATCTCCTTTGAGCTAGAGTGTTCAAATTTGGTATATAGACTCTCTGGCCGACGAAGCAGAACAAGTGTAAAAATTTTTGAAATCCGCCCACTGCCACGCCCCCTTTTAGAAAAACGTAGTTTTAAGCCAAACCGTAAGGAATTTCAAAAAAGTGCCTGAGCAGCATATTTAGACAATCCTAATATCTATATTTCGTCCATACAAAGTTTTTTGCCACGCCCACTTTTTAGGGGCGTTTTTAGTAAAATACGTTTTTTTTCCAAATTTTAAAACTTTCGAAAAAAATTTTGATGTAAATACTTCCGCAATGGTAATATAAACATTTTGTCCATAGATCATTTTCACCTACGCCCACATTTTGGGGGCGTTTTCTTACAAAAACCATTTGTATACCCCATCTCAAGGCATTAGCAATAGAAATACGTTGTTTTTTGTCGAACCACAAAAGATTTTGATAAATTTTGATGCAAATACTTCCGCAATGGTAATATAAACATTTTGTCCATAGATCATTTTCACCTACGCCCACATTTTGGGGGCGTTTTCTTACAAAAACCATTTGTATACCCCATCTCAAGGCATTAGCAATAGAAATACATTGTTTTTTGTCGAACCACAAAAGATTTTGATAAACTGTCGAGCAATTTATTGTGACAATGTCATTTTCTGTATTTCATCGCCATAAGGCCTATATTTTGAGGATATTAATTTTAAGGATGGGATGGGATAGGGTATTCAACGATCCGCACAGCGGATTGTAGCCTCTCATATGTTTTTTTTTATATCCAGCCAGACTAAGAATGCAGTAAAGAAATACATCGCGCGAGTTATCCAAGCGACCACCCAACAGCAGCAACGATCGTTTGCCAAACGATCCCAGATCAAACAATATCTACAGGCAGATTTGATTGAACAGACCCAACGTGTATTATCGCGTATCCTTATTCGAAGTTTAATAAAGTATATTATTCATTTAGATTTTATTTGTTTAATAGTAGAAATACATCATACGTATTTCGCGTGGCGTGTGAAAGTAGAAACCGAATTCAACTTAAAGTGCGCACCTGGAGGCAGTGCTACTGGAAGAGGCATATTGGTTGAGGGCCAGATTCATTTCGGATTATAAGCTTGAAGGGAGATGGAACAATTGAAACAAAATTTCTGGAGATGATTCTATGGTTTGTTTTCAGCATTTCTTAGCTATAGATCAGCGGTCAGCAACAAGGAATACACCGAACCTTGAACCGCCAAATATTTACCGAAACTTTAAGTTTCTGATATTAAAAGCCCCAGGCCGTTGCTGTGTGAGGTTTTTAATCGAGCCGTCATAGAATATCACCTTTATTTGTACAACATGTTCCTAAGCCAGTGCAATTGGGACCGAATCGCTTCGCTATTCTGAAATAATATATATTCTTATAAAATACTGTATTCAAAGCAAAGGTGCCCTGAAAATGACTAAAGACTGTTAAAACATCTACAGAACCTCGTATGAATTATATCGTTGATCTTCCAATCGCCAACATTCCCGATTATAATAGATCTAAAAAAACTTAATAAACTTACCCAAACTCAAATGTCTTAGGTCATAGCTTGTTCCAGAGCCAGTGTCATACAGAAGCAGCATCTTCTTCAGCGAATGCATTCCCTGGCTAAAAAGCTTTCCAGCTTCTCTCGCAATCTCCGCTGGAGCAGTACAGTTCAAATCGTAGAGTCCAAGCAGCGAGTATATAAATCCATTCAAAACAAACGACGCAGGAGTTGTTGGGTACTCTTCATACCTTCAGAACACAATTTAATTACACAAAAGCCAGATATACAACAATATTCAATTCTTACCAATAATACTGTCCCATAAACTGTGCCAGTACACCCCCATCCTTCGACAATACCTTGTATGGTTTTAGTCCATTTGTTGCAGCCTTTAAGTATCGTCTATCACCACCTGACTGCCAGTAGGCTCGAGCTAATACCGATATCGCATGTCCCTGTCCCATTGCTGACAACCAACCCGACTTTAATTCATGAAATCCCAGCAGACTTCTTTTAACTGGATTCGGCCAGCCGCCAGTTCGTCGATCTTGGTTATTCACAAACCATTCGGCGGCATCGTAGAAATGCGCTAGATGATCGTACGTAGACAAGGTGATGTTATCGAAAAATCCAATGCCAAGAAATGATATCGAAGCGACTTTCAGCTCGCTACGGCGAACTTTTGCCTTTTTATCAGGACTGACGAGACCCTTCTGAACGTCTATTAGAAGATCACGGGTAATGCGTCGCCAGCGATTCACCGATTGGCTACCGAGTCCATAGTATATGTTCTCCTCCTGTACACTCACTACCAAATCGGCTATAATGTAATACAAGTTGTAGGTTTGCTTTGTTTCACGATTCTGCAGAGTGACCATTAAGCTGCTGCTGTTCGTAACTAGAAGAATATCAATACTCAGCACCAAATCGAGCGCATGGTCAACATTAATACTGATTGCACTCTCATAATCGATGGCGGTTTCAAATTGAATTATGGTGGTATTGAATTTGGGATGCCATATTCGTGTGATATTGCTCGACTTGGGTGTTATCCATTCCATTTGATTGTTGTCCGAATCTTCAAAGGTCTAAATGAACAAGGATAATATAAACTCAAACATGACTATCATCGATTGGACATACTTTTCGTCGCGGTTCTGGCTCAGTGAGGTTTTTACTGTAATGCGACAGTGCAAACTGTGCTATTTGAGTTGGATAAAAGTATCCACGTTTCTCCCATTGTGTGCTGATGGGCACTCCCTCCACAGCACTAATGCACTTCACCCTCTCGCGCACCTGCAATTAAAGTAATTTCAAATAATTCACTCATCCCAATCGGGTCTGGCTGTAACTTACCTCGACATTGTAATTCTCAAAGTACATGAACAGTCCTCTCGAATCGTACTTCCCCTTGGGATAGTTAATTTTCGCACTGCTGTGTGTCCAGTTGAATCTAGTTACTTGATTCTCTGTGCTTAGGGCGCCAGAGATTTCAAAATAGCTTCGTAGAAATGAAAAGGGGACATAGACTTCGTCATTCTCTCGTTTACAATGTACCGTGTACTCTTGATTTATCAGGCAGTCGATTTCCTGGTAACCACCACTATTTGCTACCAATGCCGACGAGCTGCTGTCGTATATTTGATGATCCCATTGTCTGACTAAGACACGTGGCAAGCTGAAATCCGAGCATCGCATATACACTGAGAGTGTAATCACAAACACCGCTACGGACAGACAGAGGAGGACCGCTTTCAGATTCATACGCATTATGAAGAAGAAAAGTGGTTCTCTCTGAAATTGAAGAATAAAATAATTAGCACAGTTGTATATAGAAATAGCCAATTACAAATATGGATGACTTAAGAAAATGAATCGTTTGTCGTGTTTTGGGACAACCACACGAATTTCGATAAAACTTAACACCCAATTCTCGTGGGAGTTTAGTTGTTCTCCTATCGTGTGTGTGCCTTATGGCCGCCACACTCGCAGGGCTGGTGGAAAAAAATAACAAAACAAATAACAAGTCTAGAAAAAAAAAACGGGAGGTCGGTCCTCCAAAAAAAACCCTCTTCCTTCACATCGGGAGTGACACCTGAAAGCCCTGACGTAGCCAAGGCAAAAATGACTTTGAGAAAGCCTGGTCTGAGCCAAGCAGGCAAATGCGGAAAGAAAGGAACCTTGAAGGTTGCTGAGTGGACTTCTGCTCCAAGGGAAACGGTACAATGGTTCTAAAACCTGGTCCGAACCTTGGACAGGTGGTTTAAGGTGGTGGTTCGGCTTCGAGCTCGCACCGCGTCAGAGATAAGGGAAGTAAAGAGATACCAAACTTCTGGATATGCCTACAAGCTAAATTCACCCATTATTTCTTATCTTACACATACATTTTCAAACAAGTGTGCGTGAGATAAGTTATTCCCCACATTTTTTGCTCAAAGTTTTTCGATTTTCCCCCGCCACCTCACCGACCTCACCCATAACCTTCCCAGGAAGAGGTGGAAATTCAAAACGGAATTGAGTTGCTTTAGCAAAGTCACCATCAATGAGCGCATCCAACAGACATTTTTTAAATAAGCACCGCGTTCAGCATTCCAAAACAATTTTATAAAATCGTGAAAACGTAAATCCATTGTGACAAAATAAACTAACTTAAAATTTCCGAAAAACCTAAAGAAAACGTAAAAGAACATCTATTTATTTATTTATTTATGATTGAAAAAATATTAGAAGCATAAAAATCTACGGGGAACAATAAAAAAGAATTCTGATTTTTCGTGTGCTTATGATTCATTAATACTGCTATTCGTTTTGTTTTTGAATTTTTATTGCATTATGTAACAAAGACGGAAATCTATTACAGTAACCTGGTCAAACTAACCATGTTTTTTACTAGTGATGTAAAAACAGTTATCGAAAATGCCAACAAAAACAATCAGCATCTGCCAGTGACATTTTTGCTTTCAATTAAAATAAAAAAAGATGTCCACTAGATGAAATAGTTTGAAAAAGTTTAAACCAAAAACGATACTGATACTGAAACACGTGCCAGCCAACAGATGGCAGTTTAGGGTTTAAATTTTTGCTGTGTCATTTATTTTTTTTTGCATATAAAATCCAATTTGTTTCACTTTATCCACTACTAGACTTATCGTGATGTTTTGTTTTATATTCAAAGCAAAGATAAAAATATTTTCACATCAAATTATTTCATAAAACATTGATTTCCTACATATTTTGCAGCGTATCACATTTTCTATCCAGTCTAAGGGTGTAAGACTATAGATAATTAACCAGGTTTAGCGAAATCTATATAGGCTAAAGTATTGTTGTATTTTACACGTAAATTGTGTGCTAAGCCTATATAGATTTGTAATGAAAGAAAAAAACACGGCTATTGTACTAGATATACATACAAAATCCTACTTAACTTACATATGTATTAAAAAAAACAGGAATACATGTTTTCACACAACTGTTGCTTTATTATTAATTAATGTTGATTAAAAGTTAATTCATGGATTCCGATTTCTTATTAATAAAGAATAAATGCCCATGTAATAGATGACGTTTAGTGACGTTTATTAATACGGCTGTTTGTAAGTGGCATATAAAATTTTCGCAAGGGAATATATTTATCAGCAAAAAACTAGTACATCGAAAATATAAAAATAGGCGAATTCGTAACTATAAAATATGAGCTCAATTGTTTCTAATCAACAGAGACACAATATAAGCCTGTACTTCAAACACCTTTTATATCATTTATAATAATAACAAATTACCCAACTCATAATAACTCTGAGTTGGAAATATACTATCTTCAGAATCTTGCATAATTATGAAACTACGCAACATGTCATCACTCTGAAGTAGGAATCGACAACAAAAACTCGTAGAGGATTATTAAATTAATACATCCTCTAGGAAATCATTTTGTGAACAAATTATTATTACATTTAAATAGTTTGTTTCCGTCCTAATCGAAGAGTTGAATACATTCAATTCATTTTATTTGAAAAACAAATATTTACTTTACTGAATACGTTCAAAAACATATTCACCAATCAATAAAATTCTGAAGCTGTCAGTTTATTATTTTGTTTGTTTACATTTCACTTATATATCGTTCTTCTTGAACACGTAGTCTCATGATTATGAGGGATTCCAATTTTTTGTGATGTTAGCTAGACAAATGCAAATAAAGTCCAGATAAAGATAATATATCACAAATCAAAGGAAAAAAACGTACCATATTTTCTGGGGGTGATGATGTTTTCAACTGGTGTTGTCTTTGGCGACTCACTTTTTTCTTTTAACAGCCTGATCAAAATTGCACATCCATTATTTATATTCGTCTTGTATTGGTCTGCTTGTGTACAATACTAGCTTGCACAGATGGATGATTAATTGGGTGACTGGTGTTACTTGTGTGGCTACAAACGTATGCAGTTTTTTTTGCACTTTCGACACTTATATATTTATGGGGTTTACTTTTAATTTACTTTTCCCAATATTTTTTTTTTATTAAAATTGTTAAATACACAACCAATTGTAAGTCAACAAAAAACAATCGCGAAAAAATAAAAAGTGTGTGAATGTCGATTGAAATGTCAAAACAAAAATAAATCCACCACACTACTAAACAGCTGTTAATGAAAGTGTGCAAACCTAAAATTGTTCGTTTACTGAATTCTTTCAATTGGAAATACAGTGAACATTGTATTTTTTACATTGACTGCTCTAAAACGTGAACAAATCTAAAAGCTCTAAAACGTGAACAGAAATTTTTTCAACATTTCTACATAAAAATGCACTGAATTATTTAATTCGGGGAATCCCATAATATTGACAATGCGTAGTATGTATGTATTTGGTGCCACACGTGCGTGTGCGTATTGCATAGCTATCATTCATTTCATTCGGTTGCGGTTTTTTGCTTGCATCAACGTTTTATTTTCTGTTTAAAAATGTGTTCAAAGAAAGTTAAGGTTTTAACATTAAACGAAAAAGCAGACATTTTGGAAAGCTTTAAAAAAGGAGTAAGCGTGACAAACTTATCAAAAAGATATGGTGTCGCTAAGTCAACAATATGTACATACTACATTAGTGTTTGGTATCGTCGCTGAATCGAGTTATACCGCGTGACTGAAAAATGTTGATTTGGTATGATCGCATATGAGATTTGAGTATAGAGTATCGGATTTTTGGTATTCTGTAATCAGTGATCTAATATATTTTCATACTCCATTTAAAATTTAAGAATTTTTTATGTACATACACCAATTTATTTTAATAACATTTACAGAAAAAAATACATTTGACATTGTCAGCCATCAAATAACAATAGCAGCATTTTGCTAATACAATTCTTACAATTTTACAATTTTTAAAGTGCATACCATACGAGACCATTCGTATGTGATCATCCCAATGTAGTTACACCATCATTTACTCACTCGATAACTGATGTCGTAATTCGACCCCTGTACTTTACTTAATTTCTCTCTCTCTCACTCTCTGTTTAACACAGCCATAGTATATTCATTTCAATCGAGATGAGTTGAACTGACATATTGACAATTAATTGACTTAATATGTGAAAAATGTGTTTTGATTTGTTTTCAACCTCGTTCTACCGCACAAACTCGGTTGAAGAATTTCAACTATTTCTTACCCCGAAACTTAGTTCCCTCGCCTACAAAACCGGTTTTATGAAAGTTGAACTCATCTCATTCTCTTACAATAACCAACAAAACGCGGTGTTCCCAAGCGTTCTAAGTACAAACCTCAACCGACGCTGCTTGGTTTCTGTTATATTTTGCTTGATCCCTTTTTCGTTACTCTTTTTCGTTTCATAAAATCGAATTCGCAACGTCCCAAAAGAAGTTCCACTTCAAAAACACAATCATACAAATATCGCCGTTAGTCCCTTCTGCAAGATCTCCAGTATGAAGAAGATATTCTTTTTTCAATATATAAGCACAAAATCCAACCAAAATCCAACGCTTCACCTTTCGGGAAAAGTCCTAAATTTCAATTAAACCGCCAAACATTCAAGAGGCAATCTAAGTCTTATACAACTTTGATTTATGAGTTGTATATTCTGAATAAGTCATTCTACCCGAATCAGACCACATACCAATTTTTATCTTCAAATTGCAGCCTCTCTCGTCCAATCTGTCCTTTCCAAAGTAGATATGTACCGCAATGTGTATTTACACCCACAAACGTAAGAGACGTTCCCGATATCTAGTATCTCGTTTTCAAAATATCAGTTGTAGTAGTACTTAGATGGGGAATCGGATCAAAACACCGTCATCGTGATGTTTTTTTATGTTTCATAAGATCCAATTCACACCATCCCAAGAGAAATTAAAATTATTTAGAGTACAATCAAAGTAAGATTCGTTCGTTGAAATATTATTCAAACAATTTAAAAACAAATTTAAGTCGACTATTCGTCTTATTCGTTAACTACCCACCAGTGGCGAGGCGTCCATATAACTCGATTCCTACCGAGTTACCTTTTGAAATTCTACTTTTCAACAATGTACCAATAAAACAAGCAACATGAATTTTAATATCCCCATATAAACACAATATTTGTGTTTCCCACACCTGCACAGCACACGCAAGCCACAAATTCTATCAACAACCCCTCAACCTGCTGCAAGTCATCCGCTTTCATATTGTTCTACTGCTTTACGCACACACATACACACATCATTGCATGGTTATTCTCTATCCCATACTCCACATATTTCATAGCCCATAAGAAAGACAACTGCAAAGCGCTAGCAAAACAAAGCAAAGTGTAACCCGACAAACGCCGTGTTATAAAATATCTGGCTGGCTAGAACAAATTGGTTTTCTTTCCTTGTTTTCCCTTTATCGTTCACCGTGTTTGACTCCTCTCTGTTTAACACACGCTTTCTTATGCAAAAAAATAACCCGATGTTCAACGACTTATTGGTGAATTTTGTCTTTTCTTTTAGATTATTTCTGTTGGAAAAAATTAGTTATGAAGCAGATTGCGATGCGTAACTTAAAGAAAATTTTGAGTGTAATTATTGATGTGCAATAAAAAAGAAATTTAAAACAGTGAAAAGTGTGAAAAGTTTAAATTGTGGTATTTTCAGTTGAATTCAGATAATTTCAAATAGCTAATTATTAAGAGATAATGGCATTATTAACTGTAAATTGTTGTTTGGTAGATTTGCTTTTGGAGGAAGAAAATGCTTTTTGTAAGTTGAATTTTCTTAAAAAAAAAAAGTTTTAGAGATAGGGCGCTCTACTCCTTCTATGAAAATAGATTATAAGCGCAAGGATGGCTTTGTTTTGCATTTTAATGCATCCATGTACCAAAAATATACTTGGTTGACTGGCAGTTGTAAGCTTAACAAAATGTTTTGCATTCCTTGTCTTTTTTCAAATTCCCCTAGTGTTTGGAGCCGTACTAGCTACGCTGACATAAACAATTTAGTTAATTCCGCAAATAAACATGTCAAAACGGAAAAACATATTCGAAGCTGTTTATCTTTGCACGAATTCGGCACTAATCGCATTGAAACCTCCTTAGGTAATTCCTTTGAAGCTCACAACAAAAAAGTTGATAGAAACCGTAAGTTAATGGAACGTTTTATAGATACAGTAGTTCTTTTAGGCAAACAGGAACAAGCATTTCGGGGTCACAACGAAAAGCAAGATTCTATTAATCGTGGTAATTATGTTGAAACAATTTTATACTTATCTAAGTATGACACATTAATAGACTCGCATTTAGAACAGTGTTCAAGTGCACATCGAGTTTTTTCGGGTCTTTCAAATGACATACAAAACGATTTGATACATAGTATCGCTGCAGTGATTAAAGATGAAATTAAAGTTGAAATAAGTGAAACGCGATTTGTGTCCATTATGATCGATGAAACACCAGACGTGAGCCATAGGGAACAACTAAGTGCCGTATTGCGATACTTATCGGAGGAAGGAATAGAGGAAAGGTTTCTTGGTTTTTTTGACGTGAGTGAGAGTCGAAATGCAGAAGAGCTCTCAAAACACATTTTTAATATACTTGATGTATACGGTTGCAAGGAAAAGTTAATAGGGCAATCTTACGATGGTGCCGCGGTTATGCCCGGGGAAGTAGGTGGAGTTAAAAAAAAAGGTCCTCGATGCATGTCCAATGGCTAATTTTATTCCTTGCTACGCACATGTTTTAAATTTGGTGTTATCCCGATCACTTGAAAATATACCTGAGTTAAAAGTTTTTTTTGGCAATATAAATACTGTAGTGCGCTTTTTCAAATCTTTTGAAACAAAAAGCAAACCGACGCATGCCGGGAGTATCAGAAACTCGCTGGCATTACCATTCACGAATAATTAACGTTATTTGTAACTGTAGATTAGATATAATTGAAACTTTTAACCAAATATTAGGCAATCCAAAAGAATGGGATAATGACGCACTTTCAATGGCCGAAAGTTTATTGCTTAAATTAGAAGGGAAAGAGTTTTGTTTTATATTGAACACGCTTTCCGAGATTTTTTGCTAAAACCGATGTATTGTTTAATTTAATACAAAATAAACAAACGGATGTTGAAGTTGCTAAGCGAGAAATCGAGTGTTTTGAGTCTTGGCTTTGTACTGACTTTCTAAACAAATTTAATTCCATTTTTGAAAGCATAAACGATTGTGCTGAACCTCCACGAAAACGCAGATTACTCGATATTGATTTAAAAACTCACTATAAGCGCCTTCTTGTAGAAATAAAGGACAATATTATATCCCAACTTCAGACAAGATATAAATCTTTCACGAATTAAATTTTTTTGGATCTACTTAATAAATCAAAATACAGTAATTTTGCACTATCAAGCCCAGATGATAAAATATCTTCTCTGATTAATTTTTTTCCTGGAATTTTCGATTTCACAGCTTTGAAAAATGAACTAAAAGTTCTCTATACTACATCTTCACTTCAACAACTTGACGTTCTAGCACTTTATAACCATTTGAGAAGCGAAATATTGCGTGAAACATTTTCCCAAATTTTAAAATTAACTGCACTATTTTTAACACTACCACTTACTGTTGCCTCCGTGGAGAGATCTTTTTCCACTCTGAAAAGAATTCATACATATTTAAGAAATTCTCAAGGAGAAAACAGGATCTCTGATTTAGCACTTTTATCAATAGAAAAGCGACTCCTTTTAAAAATGAAAAGTAGACCTAACTTTTATGAAAAAGTTCTTGCAGAATATGTTAAAAAAGATCGGAGAATAGACTTAGAGTACAAATAAAGAAATCAGTTTAGCAAAACTTTTCACAATTTTTTCAAACTTTTGCTGTTTTTAAATTCCTACTTATCATTAATATTTCCTATTTTTAACTTTTTTTGTATATATTATATGTGGATTTTTTTATTATTGTATTTATTTATTTATTTAATTTAACAAAAAGTAATTTGTGAAGTTCCTTTTTTTACCATCAATTTTCTTAAAGGTATTGCATTTGCATCGCATGGGACTGATCTTATTGTTGACGACCCTGCTAAGCGAAAAAGTACAACGACGTTCGTTTCTGCAGATGGAATGTGAGAACATTAAACAGGAGAGGGGCAGGCGAACAACTAGCGGAAGCCCTGAACTGCTAAAAAGCAGACATTACTGCCATCCAGGAAATACGATAGGAAAAACAGCGACTATTCGGATGCGGATTTGTTATAAGTGCCAGCCTTAGGCAAGAAGTCTTATGTTTCCGAGACATTAGCGAGCGCATTGTAACAATCCGCATCAAGGCCAAATTCGCGAACAATGAAAAATATTATATAACTAAGGATTTCTTATACGAGCTCCTAGACAAAACCTGTGAGCGACTACCGAAGAACGATGTTAAAATCGTGCTGAGAGATTTTAACACAAAGGTATGGAGAGAAGACATCTTTCGCAGTTTTGTCGGAAAACATAGCCTAGACGACAACACGTCTGGTAACGGACTAAGGCTAATTGAATTCGCTGCGGAACGAAATGCCACTATAGCCAGCACACGGTTTCCTCACCTCGATATCCATAAGGGGACATGGCGGTCTCCAGATCATATTGCGATAGACAAGAGGAACGCATCCAGTAATTTCGATATCCGGACATTCCGAGGGGCTAACATCGACTCGGACCACTACCTAGTTGCAGCCAAGGTGAGAATGCGGATATCCACCACGCCACAACAAACCAGAAATACTGTGAAAAAAAATTAATGTCGAAAGACTGCAATCGAACGAGACCGCCAAGACCTTCGCAACGCGTGTCCCTTAACCTCTCGATTCACACCATATCACCAACATCGAATTTCGAAGAACAATGATACCAACAAGCCATTAGATCAGACGCAACTGATGTGCTAGTTTTCTCGCGGCCACCAGCAAGAAACCCCTGGTGATGAGGAATGCCGACAGATGATCGCAGCCAAGAACGAGGCCTACAGCTATATAGGCAGAGAAGAAGGGAAGAACACCGGCTTTTCAGAAAGGAGAAAAAAGAGCAAGTGCCACTCCAGGAACGATGTTCGCAAGTTTTACGAAAGTGTAAAACGTCAAAGTCAAGGATACAAGGCTCGAAAGAATCCTGTCGAGATGAACAAGGAAATATCGTAGTTGAGACACAGTGCTGAGGATATGGAAGAACCACTTCTGTAGACTGTTTAACGGCGATGACGAACAACATTCCGCTGCCAGGTATAACAAACCATTCAATATTGGCAACGACAGCGAAAGCATTTATAGAGACGAACTATACAGAGCGATGTCTAGTTTTGGTATACCGCCCAAACTCGTCCGTTTGTGTTGGATGACGATGGAGAATTATCGCTGCTCCATCAGGGTCGGAAACGACCTCACCGACACATTCGATACCAAAAAAGGATTTAGGCAAGGCGATGCGCAGTCATGTGACTGCGTGTCATGGCCACGTTTGTTAGTATAGAGAAGGAAGCGGCAAAATGGGTTAAGCAGTAAATGAGGGTAAGACTAAGTATATGCTGTAAACATGAATGGACACACAACACCGACCAAATGGACAGAACGTCACCATGGGCAGATATAACTTTGAGGTAGTACGGGACTTTGTCTACCTTGGCTCCGCTTTTAACTCTGACAACAACATCTTGTCAGAAATTAAACGAAGAATTACTCTTGCCAACCGCTGTTAATAGTTTTATAGATTTTTACAGCGCTTTCTTTTTTATGGCGGAACAAGATCTTTTAATTACCATCCGCCCCTGTTAATTGTGAGGAAGGACATAGTTGTTTACGTGTTGGTCTTGTCGTATTGTCGTGTTGTCGTGTTGGTCTTGTCGATTCATAAATATACACACACTGAACATAACCATGACGATCATAAAACAAACTGGAGTGTGTATCGAGCAACTTAATCTACTGCAGGCTTAATTTTATAAAAATAATAAAAGGGAAAATAAATAAAGGAAAAGGACCGCTGTGCGGATCATTTAATACCCTATGCCATCCCATCCTTAAAATTAAAATCCGCAAAATGTGGGCTTTATAGCGATGAAATATAGAAAATGGCATTATTACAACATATTGTTCAAACAGTTTATCTAAATATTTTATGGTTCGGCAAAAAACAACGTTTTTCTTCTGCATATTATTTGGGGTAGGGTATAAAAACGGTTTTTTGTAGGAAAACGGCCCCAAAAAGTGGGCGTTGGTTAAAATGATCTAAGGACGAAATGTTCATATTATGATAACCAATGATCCTGCATCGAATTTTTTTCAAATATTTCAAAAATTAACGAAAAATGTATATTTTTTCTAAAAAGGCCCCGCAAAAAGTGGGCGTAGCAAAAAACTTTATAGAGACGAAATATAGATGCAACGTTAAGTTTGGGAGCAGATCATCTAAACTTAAAGAGTTCATCTACCTCGGAATCATCATTAATCCCCCGAATAGATATACGACAAAGACTGACAAACAAATAGAATCAAAACTCATAACTCGAAAGTCCGAATATTTCCTCTACCGGACCCTAATCTTATATTTTACTTTACGGTTACTGGAGCAAATATTTTTAGTTTAGTTTATTTCATCAATTAGATTACAATCTTTATAGACTAGATGCTTATATAATTAAAATAAATTAGATAAATATTACTATAGAAGACATTTTTTTTTATAATTTTACAATTAATAAATATAAATATTTGAAAACTAAGGTTAATTCTTTAAATTTATTATGAAGTTCCAGTTTTAATATTATTTAACAAATATTTTTTTAAATATATCTCTCGAAACATCAAGATTAAAATCAATCCTATTGCAAACTAAATTCACTTCTCTAGTGCAAAGCGTGATTGGTACGGTAACGTTTGAGGTCATCCGCGAAAAGACGGCAGTTTGGATTTCGAAAAAAACATCAGGTATATCGTTTACAAATAACAAGAACAATTATGTTCCCAAATGGCTTTCTTGCGGAACACAGATGGGACGGAAACAAATTTTGATAGCTATTTGTATTCTACCAGCTAAATATGATACAAGCCATTTTAATAGGAAAGAATGGATACCAAGAGATGTTAGCTTATATAATAAGACTTGGTGGATGACTCTGTCAAATGCCTTTGCAAAATCTGTAAAAATAACACCTGTTTGGAAACCATTTTCCATATTTGTTATGATGTCAATGCTTATTAATGCTAAGTTTGTTGCAGTTGATTTCCCTGCTACAATCCCATGTTGAGAAACTAAGATATGATTCTGAAATAACTCAGTTAACCTATTGCAGACTAGCTTTTCAAATACTTTCGGAATGCAAGAAATTTTACAAATGGGTCTTTAATTGGTGATATCTTGTTTTGAGCCCGATTTAAAAATTGGTGAAAAATAAGAAACTTTCCAGTAATCCATGAATTGCCCTTTACTAATGAATGATTAAAAATCCAAGAAAGTGGTTGAGCTAATGCAATACAACATTTCTTTAACAAAAAACAGGAATCCCATCTGGCCCTTCACTCTTATTAACATCGAATTTAGATAAAATTTCTTCAATTTAAAATGGACTAAAAACTAAAGAACCGACATTCACAACTCTACTCATATAAGGAAGCTTCTGGATAGGGGAGTATCTAGAGAGTAAACTGATTGAAAATAGTCAGCGTATAAATTGTAGGTACATCACTAGTAATTGTATCCTGAAAATCCACTTGATTTACGACTTGAGCTTATGAAATTCCAAAAACGCTTGGTATTTGATTTGAGGTCACTTTCGATAAAAAACAAGTAATTTCTATATATGAATTTATTGAGAAAATCGAATTCTCGTTGACGATTTAGATAATTTATACGCAGTTCAGAATTATTCCTATTAGATTTATATAATTTGTATGTCTTATTATACCCTATCCCATAGGGGTATATTAGTTTTGATACTTAGTTTGTAACATAGAGAAATAATTTAGCTACATATACCTCAAAGTATATGGATCGACTCAGAATCGCTAGCTGAGTCGAATTAGCCATGTCTGTCTGTCCGTCCGTCTGTCTGTTCGTCACCGATTTTTGGGCCTTAAATTTTGAGCTAGGATAATGAAATTTGGTATATTGGATCCTCGTCCCTGCCACCAGAACAAGTGTAAATTTTTTTGAAATCCGCCCACTGCCACGCTCCCTTTTTAGGAAAACGTAATTTTTGGCCAAACCGTAAGGATTTAAAAAAAAAAGTGTCTAAGCAGCATATTTAGAGAATCGTAATATCTATATTTCGTCAATATAAAGTTTTTTGCCACGCCCACTTTTTGGGGGCGTTTTTTATAAAAACTTTTTTTGTCAAATTTTAAAATTTTCAAAAAAAATGTTGATGCACAATCATTGGCAGTATTAATATGAACATTTCGTCTATAGACCATTTTAACCCACACCCACTTTTTGGGGGCGTATTCTTACAAAAAAAACATATGAGAAGGCTACAATCCGCTGTGCGGATCGTTGAATACCCTATCCCATCCTATCCATAAAACTAAAATCCCCAAAAAAGTGGGCATGGCTAAAAACACGATGTGGATAAAATAGAAAAAATGATATAGTGACAACAAATTCTTCAGACTGCTTACAAAAAAATTTTACGGTTCTACAAAAGACAAGGTTTTCTCCTGCATATGTTATGGGGTAGTGTATAAAAACGCCCCCAAAAAGTGGGCGTGGGTTAAAATAGTATACAGACGAAATGTTTATATTAATAATGTTAATGATTCTGCATCAACATTTTTTTCGAAAAATTTAAAATTTGACCGAAAACAGTTTTTTATTGAAAACGCCCCCAAAAAGTGGGTGTGGCAAAAAACTTTATATAGACGAAATATAGATATTAATATTGTCTAAATATGCTGTTCAGAAACTTTTTTAAAATTCCTTACGGTTTGGCCAAAAACTGAGTTTTTCTTAAAAGGGGGCGTGGAAGTGGGCGGATTTCAAAAATTTTTACACTTGTTCTGTAGGCAGAGACGAGGATCCTATATACCAAATTTCATTATCCTAGCTCAAAATTTAAGGCCTAAAAATCGGTGACGTACAGACGGACGGACGGACGGACAGACAGACATGGCTTAATCGACTCAGCTAGCGATTCTGAGTCGATCCATACACTTTGAGGTATATGTAGCAAAATTATTTCTCTATGTTACAAACTAAGTATCAAAACTAATATACCCCTATGGGATAGGGTATAAACATCTGGATGCCCTACCCCTAGGCATATGCAATAGAAAAACGTTGTTTTTCGTCGAACCATAAAAGAATTGGATAAACCTTCTGAACAATATGTTGTGACAACGCCATTTTCAATACTGGCAAATTACATTTATCAATAAAAGAAAAACAATATCAAAAAAAATATATCAAGAATTCGATTAAGACTATTATACTGACAATTGATTTAGATTAAATTATATTGACCAAATAAATATATAAATAGGCATTCTATTTCAGATGAAACGTTAAAGGGAACTAAACACTTGTCTTCGGTGTCATATGTCCCTTCAATATCACTAAGGTTAAAATCTCATGTAAATAATACATGTTGTGAAAATTTTAAACTGCCTAAAATTGATTTTGAGTATATTAAATAAATATTATAATGATCCAATTTGCTCTTTGGAGTAATTTAGCTTACAAAAACAAATAATTCGGATTCACCTATTTTTACACTTACAATAGGCTGATAAATATCAAGGTCAGAAGTAGTGGAGTTTGATAACAAATCAATTAGCCTACTTGCCAAAGTGGCACGGAGCGCAATCAGTACTCCACCACTTCAGTCGATCTTCAACTGCGAGAGAGTGTAGACGTCGTCGACTTTCGTAGTGACTATAAACGTGAGTGATATTACAAAGTAGAAAGTGATTTGATAAGTGGTCCGTGGCCGTGTGAGTAGTGGCGACCAACTGGCAAGCGAGCTGTTCCGGGTTCAATCCCCCGCCGAACAAACAATTATTAGAGGCTTTTTTTCACAATCGTGAAGTGGAAAATTTTATTGATTGGGAGAACAAACAAATGTCTGAGAGAAAGCTAGCGGGGATATCGCAAGTTATCCCAGCAGTTACGGGACCGACCGGAATCGCAAAGAGGAGGAAGAAAATGATATGTACGCCGAATCTTGTGAAACGGCGTACAAACACCGCTTCAGCCGCGCTGCCTGCTGAAGTGAAGGGGACGTCTCCAACTACGTCAGCGGCAGCGAAACAACAAAAAGAAAAGCAGCTTGTCTCTCCATCAGATGATGCGGAGGAAGTTTCGTGTATGTCCGACGAGGGCGAAGGGCGATACACCGATGAGAGCAACAGGTTTGCGGTGCTTTCATCAGATGATGATGACGCTGAAGAGGAGGAGCTAAGCGAGGCCATCGAAACAGTTGAGGAGAAAATTGAGCAGCTAAAATCCCAACTGGAACCGCTAATTCTGGCGTTGAAGAAAAAACAAGAAGAACGTCGAGAACGATAACAACAACAACAACAAACGGCAGTGGCAAATACAAGTGCGAAAACTGTGGCAAGCTCAAATGCCCAGCAACCACAGCCGCTGCCAAAAAATCAACAACAACAAGTACTCAAAGAAGTACAAGAGCAACAAAAGAAGCAACAACAACAACAGCAAAAGCAACCTCCAAAGCAACAACAGCAACCGCAAACCCAGCAACAACAGCCACCGAAGCAACAACAGCAACCGCAAACCCAGCAACAACAGCCACCGAAGCAACAGCAGCAAGCAAAGCAGCAACAACAACAGCAGAAGCAGAAACAGCAGCAGCCACAACAACAACAACAACAGCAGCAGAAGCAGCAACAACAACAGGAGCAGCGGCAGCAGCAGCAGCGGGAACACCAGCAGCAGCCACAGCCGCCTAAAAACAAGAAAGAAAACGTGCCACCCATCAACACATTTAAAATGGACCTAAAGGAAACCATTGAAATATGTAAGTCGGCCATAGGCAATAACTTTACAATAAAAAGATTAAGTAACGATAGGCATTCTATCCACTGCTTAACAGTGGAGCATCATAAAATTATTAAAGAATTGCTTGTAGACAGCACAACGGAGTTCTTCACATTTACTCCGAAAGTAGAAAAATGCCAGACGGTTGTCTTAAAGGGCATAGATTCCTCAACGGATCCGCAGGCGCTGTTAAGTGAGCTTCGCCAAGTAGCGACTGACGACCTCGAAGTCGTTGGAGTAAAGCCATTCACCACAGTGAAGGCCAGACGGGAGAACCGGAAACTACCGATGTTCCTCGTACAGCTATCGCCCCAAAGCAAGCTGGATAAGTTGAGGAGTATCTCAGTCCTCAATTTCCAGATTGTTCGCTGGGAAAAATTAAAAAGAAGCGACAGCATGCTTCAATGCATGCGTTGCCAAAGGTTCGGCCACGCCTCAGCCAACTGCGAAATGCGGTCACGCTGTGTGAAGTGTGGACAGAACCACAACATAGGAGAGTGTAGGTTAGGAAATGAGCGGGTCGAAGATATGACCCTGCTTAAATGTGCACTATGCGGAGGCGGTGGGCACCCTGCAAACTATCGGGGCTGTCCAAAGTTTCAGCAACTAAAACTCAACAAAAAAACGAAGCAAACGGTAGTGGTGAATCAGCCAGCCGTTCGCCCTCCCTCAACGTCCGTCAACCCCCAAATTTCCTATGCCCAAATGGCGTCAGGAAAGGGAAAAACGGTACAGCATCCACCAAAGGAAGCCCAACAGGCCCCCGTGCCTCAGGCTCCAGCAGTAGATGCGGATTTGTTGACTGCGTTGCGGGCCATTCAAGGCCAGCTAACCGGTCTTCAAAACCAGTTACGGGAGCAGGCATCAAGGGTAGACTATATCTACTCTTTGTTGCCGAGCTTTATGCAAAATAGATCGTAATGGGAGCGCTGTCAGAGAGACCCTTAAAGATCCTGGCTGTGAATGTAAATTCACTGATTAGGATTGAACGTAGAGCTAATCTGTTCCAATTGTTAAAAGAAAAAAGTCCCGATGTGCTTATGGCTAGCGAAACTAAGCTAAACCAGAAGCATAAATTGACTAATAGTAATTACAATATCGTAAGAAGAGACCGGCCCAACTCCACTCAAGGAGGCGGGGTCGCTATCTTTATACGAAAAGGCATTAGTTAAAAAAAAAATACAATTTTTTTTTTTTTTTGGCGCAACAGGCTCGTTAGTACCCAGGGCATAGCTTTCTCACAACCATTCATGTGTGCGTGTGTACTTCTTGCACGATGGCGGGACCTCCTGTTTTATGCCGACTCCGAACGGCTAAGTTGAGATAAGCTATTCTTGACAATTGATACTACTCGGATGATTTGTCAGATCATCACGAGAGGAGGGCCAGTGAAAAATCATTTAGGTGTTGCTACGGCTGGGAATCGAACCCAGACCTTCTGCGCGGCAGTTCATCGCACTAACCATCGCGCCACTGAGCCCAGTTATAAAGTTATAAAGTCATATATAGTGGTAAAGTGCGCCGATTCCGGGTGCTGGAAGCCTGCGTCATATGCATTCCTCTCCAACAAGGGAAGCGACTGTATGTGATAGCGGCCTACGCACCGGAAGCACCTCAGCCTACACTTTTCACAACAGAGCTCGGAAAACTTTTCGAATCTCTGAGACTGAACTCAGTGGAGAACTTTTATCTTTTGGCTGGAGATTTAAATGCCAAACACGAAGATTGGGGAAATCAAATACAAAATCCTCGGGGTAACCATCTATACAATTGGATGGTCCACTACAATGTTGAATATAGGATCGACATTCTCGCCACAGATAGACCATCGTTTCCGAGAAGCGGTGCTTTTCTGGATCTTTTACTGCGAGACACAAGACTGACGGTTACTGACAAAGTAGGTCAACACCCGCGAAACTGTTTACAGACGATCGAGTACGACAGTGACCACTGCGGACTCGCCGCCGTAATACAGCTTCCGAACGAGCTTGTGGCGTTGGACGAGTATGTGCCTGTGCATTTTTACAACTACGGTAAGATGCGCTGGTCACGCTTTACCAACGCCTTATCAAGAGAACTACGTTCGAGGGACATACTACCACCAAACAACCGAAATCTGACAAACAACGAAATCGACAACTACTTACAACAAATGGACGAATCGATCCAAAGGACAATGAACAGGACGATTCCAAAATACAAAGAACGTGACATAACGTCTTCGTACAGAAACGCGACCATTGACGCACTGCACAGACAAAAAAGCGGACTTCTGACAAGACTTAAAAACTTGTACAGACGACTGACAAACCCACGTGACCCGGAGATTAGAACACTGAAGGCGTCGATCAAAAACATCAACCAATTGATCAAGGAGAACTATCGGTTGTCCATTAATTTGTTTTGGAATAACAGAATTCGGGCCGTAAATTCCAGCGACCCGAGTATGTTTCCACAAATTAACAAGATCCTTAGGAGGAAAGGTCATAACGACCTTTCGTGTATTAAGCTCCAACGAACATCTGACAATACAAACATACTTTTGACAGCAGGAATCGATCCAGGGGAAGCCGTCTTCAACGACGATTTCTATGTTATTGAAGATCCTCGAGAGAAAGTGGAGGCAGTGGGGGCTGTTTTTCAGGAAGTGTATAAGGTGAATGATAGCATTCGCCCGAACCGCATCCTGGAAAACAATGCCCTGCTCCATCACTTCTACCTTTTTTTTTTTTTTTTTTTATAATTGGCGCGCGCTAAAGGGATTATTAATACCCTTATGGTGTTTAAGCACAGCGCGGGCATTAAGGAAATAGAGGAGTAGAGAAGAGGAGATACCGATGTGCGTTGGTTTTGAATTTTTGTAAATTGTAATGGAGAGGAAAAACTGAGTTTGGTAAAGCATTCCATATTCGTGTTGTTCGGTTAAGGAATGAATCTCTATATTTCATAGTACGTCCGAAGATAGGCTTTAGAGTGAACTGATTAGCATTCGTGGTATGGCGAGTATTACGGTTGAATTGTTGAAGGGGCGGAATGCAGCTGGCTATTTCGTTAGAGCATTTGTTGTAGTAATAGCGGTAAAAGAGTGTAAGGCAGGAGACATTCCTACGATGTTCGAGCGAAACTATGGAGTTCGCTATGGTTGGGTCTCCTATCAGTTTTATCGCACGCTTTTGTATCCTATCTAGTAGGTGCAATGATGTTTTGGCTGCACCTGACCATATGTGGGCGTTGAACTCAAGTTTGGGGCGTATGTACGCTTTATATATTGAGGCCAGATCAGAAGGGGTGAAGTATTTCTTACATCGATTGAGGAAACCTAGACATTTTGCTGCATTTTTGGCGATTTCGAATATGTGGTCGTTCCAACGAAGGTCGTTACTAACACACATACCGAGCATGGAAAGTTTTTCGGTTTCGACGATGCAAGTGCCACTCATGGATAGTGGCTGTAAAGTTTGGTTTCGCTTGGATGACAGGAGACAGCATTGCGTTTTGGAAGCATTAAATTCCACTCTATTAGATTTACCCCATTTAATTATGCTGTCAAGGTCGGAATTTAATGAACTTAACATATTTTGTCGTTTTTCTTCCACATCCGAAGGTGAGGGGCGTGAAATCGAGAACGAATATGAAAAGCTGAGGGTACTGTCATCAGCGAAGGAATGGATTGGATTAGAAGTTGCAGACAATAGGTCATTAATAAAAATGAGGAAGAGTGTCGGAGACAAAGCTGAGCCTTGGGGAACACCAGCATTTATTTGGTGAGTAGCAGACTTGAAACCGTCCAAAACTACTTGAATTGAACGTTTCGAGAGGTAGTTTCTAATCCATTGAAGAAGAGTATCATCGATACCAAAAGCACGCATTTTCGACAAAAGGGCTTGATGCCAAACCCTGTCAAATGCCTTTGAAATATCAAGTGCAACGATCTTATTTTCGCCACCAAGGTGGATTGATTGGTTCCACTTTTCGGTGAGATATGACATCAAATCACCAGTGGACCTGTTGCTACGAAAACCGTATTGTCGGTCATTGAGGAGTTTTCGTGATTCAAGATATTTCATAAGCTGACGGTTTATCAGCGTTTCCATGACCTTAGAAAGAAGGGAGGTAAGTGCAATTGGTCGGTAGTTGGAGAGAGAAGAAGATTCGCCTTTTTTGGGAACGGGCTGTACAAATGCAGTTTTCCATCGACTCGGAAAGAGTCCTGATGAATAGGAAGGTGGAAAAGCTTACGCAGTGGTTTTGCCAGCGTTGAAGAACATCTCTTCAGAATTATGGGGGAGATACCATCTGGACCAGACGATTTGTGTATGTCAAGATCGATTAATACTCTTGCGACTGTACGAGTACGAAAGTGGATTGGTCCCATAGAATGTTCTACGTTCTCTAGTACAGGGGGAGACTGGGCACAATCTGGCAGCGTTGAATTGGCTGCAAAATGAGCAGCGAGCAGATTGGCTTTGTCTAGAGAAGTGACAGCTGGAATGTCATTGTAAATGAGCGTTGGGATGGAAGATGAGGTCGAATTCTTAATGTTTTTTACAAACGACCAAAAGTTTTTACTACCTTTGGGACATAGTAGAATTTTTTGCCTCAACTTTTGGTCGTGGAAGAATTTGACACGCTTAATGTGGGCATTGCAGTCATTTCTGGCTCGTTTGAATTTTAAACGGTTATCCTCAGTTGGGTTGGCTTTATATGACCGAAAACATAACTCTTTTACCCTAACAACCTCTTTACAGCTCGAGTCATACCACCCGTTTACCTTCGGTTTGATACTCTTTATCCGGTGAGGGATATAGGTTTTCATACCCAGGAGAATGATGTTAGTTATCGCATCAGCCGTAGCATCCACGTCATTATCGAGGAAGCATAATGACCAGTTAAAATTCTTAAAGAAACCGTTTAGAGCTTCCCAGTTGGCTTTCTCGTAATGCCATACAGTTCTTTTAGGAATTTGTTCTTTAACTATGTGGTTGGAGTACGAGAAATTAGCTGATACGATACAGTGGTCTGACGTACCTAGAGGCGATAATACATTTATGGTGTATTTGTCAGGGTGAGATGTTAAGAACAAGTCCAGGGTGTTGGCGGCTTGACTATCAATATCCGGAATGCGCGTTGGCTCATTTACAAGCTGAGTTAAGTTATTTATGTCAGCAAAGATCTCGACATACCTTCCTTCGGGTGTTGACTGTCCAGAATGTCGAAGCCACGAAGAATTGTGTACATTGAAATCGCCCGTAATGACGATTTCAGTGCGAGGGTGTAGGGATACAATTCTTGAGATGGAGTCAGATAGCGCATCAAACTCGTTAAAGGTTGATTTGCTATCCAGGTTTGGGCTTCTATAAATGAAACAGTAGTGAATTAATTGTCTACGGACATGGAATTTCAGCCATATAAAATTAAATTCCGGATTGGAACATTGGCCGTATTGCTGTTGAAGTTGGTAGGCTACATCACTACGTATATAAATGGCGAGGCCGCGATGAGAGAAGAATAATGGTACTAAGTTATATCCAGGTAGACTAAGATCTGAAGTATCAGAGTTTTCGCCCACCTGTGTTTCACAAAGCGCCAAAACAGCTGGTTTATATTTTGAAATGTGGACGTAAGCCGAAAAGAGATTCGACCTTAACCCACGAATATTGCTAACATCTACTCTAAAATTCCTATCCATTACAATTTTCAAAAATATATAAAACACAACTCCGACGCCAACTAAGCAAAGCCGTGAAGTGAAATTGTAACGTTTGGATTCCAATAACAATTTGTCATAGGTGTTATGCCCGTATGACAAATTGCTTTGGTCACCCAACTAAATATTCACTCACGACCCGCTATTCGCCTGATGATGCTTATGCTCCGCCAATGCAAGTGCACGCATGAAAATAGAATCATACGGCACTTGCATTAGCCAAGCACAGTCAACAGCTAACGAGATGGAATGGGGCGGGAGGGATTACCACACGTTGTCTGATGTTGTTGTTGTTTGTTTTTATTTATTTTCTTTTGTGCGACTTTCTTCCACTGCACCACTGCACTACACATTCACTGATAGATTTTTTAACAGATTCGCGCGCGGAAGGGCTTTTGGTATTATTAGTTTTATAATTATTTTATTTGGGGATTTTTTTTTTATTACTGAGGGGGGTGGTAGCCGACGGTTATTATTAAGTTTATCTATTTCAAATTTGTTATGTTGGACGGTAGACAATAGACGATTAAACTGCTAGACTTTGAGAACATAGAGACAGGACGTGTGATCAAGATGGATGACAGATCGGAACCCAAGAAAGAACCTAAGAAATGACATAACGCAATGGCGATCTGAGGACCGCGGTTTCACGCGGTTCGATGACGAAAACTTGGCAAACGCCATAGTCGCCGAGCGAAGTGGGTCTAGTCCCCTGTTGATTTCGAAGATGGAACTCCAGACCATCTTCGATTCCATAAAGAAAAAGAAGTCAGCGGGAGTCGATGGTACATCCAACATTGTACTGCGACACTTACCCCCTGAATGCATATTATCCAGTGCGTTGGAAGACGGCGGTGGTTCATCCTCTCCCGAAAAAGGGAAAGGACAACTCCAATCCGGCAAATTTCCGGTCGATAAGTCTCCTTCCGAGTATCAGCAAGGTATTCGAAAAGATTCTCAATCGGGCTCTGTTCAAGTGGTCTGAGGACAACAATATTATACCAGAGAACCAGTTTGGTTTCAAGGCCGGACATGACTGTATTCATGCCGCCTCCAAGCTCGTCTCTGATATACAATGGAACAAAGCGAAAAAACAGTGCACGGGTGCATGTCTGGTTGATTTGGAGAAGGCTTTCGACACCGTATGGTTAGAGGGCCTCTATCTAAAGCTAACCAGACTTGGCATAAGTAAACCACTACTATATATGCTTCATGACATGTTGACTGGTAGAACGTTTGTTGTCAAAAGTGGCAATGTAACTTCTACCACCGAATTTTTCATTAAAAATGGTCTGCAACAGGGAGCGGTGAACTCGCCGATTCTCTTCAGCATTTACACCAGTGATATGATAGGTAGTCTTACTCAGGCAATTGCGTATGCGGACGATCTTATCGCGTACAGAACAGCACCTACTGTCGAGGTCATCCGAACTCTTTTGCAGCGGGACTTCGATAAGATCCAGAGATATTGCGATGACTGGAAGTTGAAAATCAACTTTCAGAAATCGGAAACTATCCTGTTTAGGACACCGTTGTCTAAGGCCTCTAGGGATACGAGAAAGAACTGGCGCAAGCTGGTGATCGTTGGACCAAACGGACATCCACTGGCGAGTAAAAGTGTAGTAAAGTACCTTGGCATCTGGCTGGATCAGTATCTATATTTCGGAAGACATGTAGATGCTGCTCTGGCGAGAGCTAGGGGAGCATTTGCCCTGACAAGACGATTGTTTTATAGCAGCCGTCTTGACAGCAGGGTGAAGGTGATTTGCTACATGTCTCTCATCAGACCGATGATTGCCTATGGGTGCCCGGTGTGGTTCAACGTTGCCCCATCTCAAATGGAAAAGATACGGGTGTTTGAGAGGCAGTGTTTGAGAAGCTGCCTTGGACTTCACAGAACACCAGTATCTGACTACACAAAATATTATTCCAACCAGGTCCTATACAACGGGGCCAACATAAACAGGATAGACAATTTTCTGGTGAAACTCATTCGGTTTCACGCGGCAAGAGCGATGACCTCGAGCAATAGTCTCATCTTTGGGGCCTTCTACCCCAATGATGAATATTTTGAAAATGCGCGTTTAAGCGGCTTTATTCCGCCTGAAGCTTTCCTATTTTTGGATAGTCGAGGGCTGATACAGGACAGATCGGCGGTTCCGCTAATCTACCACGTCTTCCGACGAACTGTGGATAGGCGGCTCCTGTACGACCGAGACGTAGTCGCTCAGGGCGGAGGAGAGCGCCTGCGGTTCAGCAGGAGTGTGTCCGATTGGCAACAGGAGAACCTGTTGTGGTGGCTGCAAGACTAGTTATAGATAGTTGACTTTTAAAGTGAAAAATGGCCGACTTACGTAATTCTAAGGTTTTAAAAAAAAAAAAAACAGTCGGGGTGGCACAAAAAAAAAACACAAAAAAAAAATACATAAAAAAATACAAAAAAAAATTACAAAAATGCTTGCTGTGGCTGTTCTAGTTTTTAAGTTATTTTTAAGTAGTTTTAATTAGTTTCTAAGTAGTTTTAGTTAGTTCATAAGTAGTTTTAATTAGTAAGTAAGTTTAAATAAAAATAAAAAAAAACACACGAAACCAAGTTTTTCAAAAAATGTTTCTTGGTCAAGAAAAATGACAAATATATAATAAAAACATATGAGAGGCTACAATCCGCTGTGCGGATCGTTGAATACCCTATCCCATCCCATCCTTATAATTAATATCCTCAAAATATAGGCCTTATGGCGATGAAATACAGAAAATGACATTGTCACAATATATTCCTCAGACAGTTTATCAAAATCTTTTGTGGTTCGACAACAAACAACGTATTTCTATTGCTAATGCCTTGGGATGGGGTATACAAATGGTTTTTGTAAGAAAACGCCCCCAAAATGTGGGCGTAGGTGAAAATGATCTATAGACAAAATGTTTATATTACCATTGCGGAAGTATTTGCATCAAAAATTTTTTCGAAAGTTTTAAAATTTGGACAAAAAGCGTTTTTTACTAAAAACGCCCCCAAAAAGGAGGCGTGGCAAAAAACTTTGTATGGACGAAATATAGATATTTAGATTGTCTAAATATGCTGCTCAGGCACTTTTTTGAAATTCCTTACGGTTTGGCTTAAAATTACGTTTTTCTAAAAAGGGGGCGTGGCAGTGGGCGGATTTCAAAAATTTTTACACTTGTTCTGCTTCGTCGGCCAGAGAGTCTATATACCAAATTTGAACTCTCTAGCTCAAAATTTAAGGCCCAAAAATCGGTGACACACAGACGGACGGAGGGACGGACGGACGGACAGACAGACATGGCTTAATCGACTCAGCTAGCGATTCTGAATCGATCCATATACTTTGAGGTATATGTATCGAAATTATTTCTCTATGTTACAAACTTAATGTCAAAACTAATATACCCCCCTATGGGATAGGGTATAAACATATGAGAAGGCTACAATCCGCTGTGCGGATCGTTGAATACCCTATCCCATCCTATCCATAAAATTAAAATCCCCAAAAAAGGGGGCATGGCTAAAAACACGATGTGGATAAAATAGAAAAAATGATATAGTGACAACAAATTCTTCAGACTGCTTACAAAACAATACAAAAAACGGTTCTACAAAAGACAAGGTTTTCTCCTGCTTATGTTATGGGGTAGTGTATAAAAATGGTTTTTATATAAAAACGTCCCCAAAAAGTGGGCGTGGGTTAAAATGGTATATAGACGAAATGTTCATATTAATAATGTTAATGATTCTGCATCAAAATTTTTTTCGAAAAATTTAAAATTTGACCGAAAACAGTTTTTAATTGAAAACGCCCCCAAAAAGTGGGCGTGGCAAAAAACTTTATATAGACGAAATATAGATAATAATATTGTCTAAATATGTTGTTCAGAAACTTTTTTAAAATTCCTTACGGTTTGGTCAAAAACTGAGTTTTTCTTAAAAGGGGGCGTGGCAGTGGGCGGATTTCAAAAATGTTTACACTTGTTCTGTAGGCAGAGACGAGGATCCTATATACCAAATTTCATTATCCTAGCTCAAAATTTAAGGCCTAAAAATCGGTGACGTACAGACGGACGGACGGACGGACGGACGGACGGACGGACAGACAGACATGGCTTAATCGACTCAGCTAGCGATTCTGAGTCGATCCATATACTTTGAGGTATATGTAGCAAAATTATTTCTCTATGTTACAAACTAAGTATCAAAACTAATATACCCCTATGGGATAGGGTATAATAATTAAATTAGATTTTAGGCCGAAAGGCATTAGTTTTTAAGTTGTTATTGTTTAATTTAGGATATCCGTAGAGGATAAGTAAGTTAGTTAAGTTAGTAGATAAATAGGCTAGTTTTTATTAATTTTTGTCTAGCATGTAAGTTAGTTCTAAGTTGAAGAAAATAAAAAATGAATTAAAAAAAAAAAAAAAATCCACCACTTCTTTCCATGCATGTCTTTAAATAACATCTGTCTTTTCTAAATACATTATTTTTATTACATTACTAAATGCTTTACTTTTACAGATTTAGGCCATATATCTGCATCACTCAATAACTTGAATGCTTTTTTCAATAAGCTTATAGCACTTAAATCCTTAACTCAATCCTCCGGAAGGGTTTCTGGATGAAACTTTGAAACATGCAGCCACTTCGTAGGCATCAAAGCGTTAAGAGAACTTGCACTAGTTCCAGTAAGCTGTAGTTGTTGTTGTTGTTGTCCACGAGCTTGTCCACAGTACCTAACTCTTAGAACATTTTCCTTAGATTTTCTATTAAATTACACATTGAGCATAACATTGATACGCTTTCTCCAAATCTGTTACCATTCAATTTTATGATATTTTCTTAAACACCATCTTTTCTGATTTATTTAAATTTACCTATAAATTCCATAGTTCGCAGTATCTTTCGAGCCTTTGGATCATTTCCTGAAGGAAATCATATCATCCGCTAGTATGGCTATATCATCTGCATATTTCAGTACACGAATGTTCAAGTTGTGGATTCGAACACCGCCTTTGAGATAATCATGGAGATCATGTACAGCGCAAATAGAAGTGGAGATAGCAAACAACCCTGCTTGATACCTGCTAGTGTTTCGAAATACTCTGAGTATTCTTCACCTGTCCATACCGCGGATCTCGTTGAGCTGTATATGTTTTCAATCAAATTTAAAACTTTGGTGAATACTCCTAGTTGATGCAGATAAGGTGTTTATACCCTATCCCATAGGGGTATATTAGTTTTGACATTAAGTTTGTAACATAGAGAAATAATTTTGAAAGATATACCTCAAAGTATATGGATCGATTCAGCTGAGTCGATCTAGCCATGTCTCTCTGTCCGTCCGTCTGTCCGTCTGTGTGTCACCGATTTTTGGGCCTTAAATTTTGAGCTAGAGTGTCAAAATTTGGTATATAGACTCTCCGCCCACTGCCAAACCGTAAGGAATTTTAACAACCTGTCTGAGCAAAATATTTTTTAGAGAATCTCAATATCTATATTTTGCCTATACAAAGTTTATTGCCACAACCACTTTTTAGGGGCGTTTTCATTGAAAAAAAAATCATTGGTAATATTAACATGAATATTTCGTCTATAGGTCGTTTAAGCCCACGACCACTTTTTGGGGCGTTTTCTTAACAAAACGATTTTTATGCCCTACCCCATAGCATATGCAATAGATAAACTTCGATTTATGTCAAACCATAAAAGATTTTGATCAACTGTGTGAGCAGTATGTTGTCACAATGTCATTTTCTTATTTATCCCCATAAAGTTGTTAGCCAAGCCCACTTTTTAGGGATATTATTTTAAAAGTAAGGATAGGATGGGATAGGGTATTCAACGCTCCCCATAGCGGATTGTAGCATTTCATATGTTTTCTTGATATCTTATCGAAAGTCGCTTTGGAGTCAACAAAGAACACATAAACTTTTTTCTTTTCATTGAACTTCAAGTGAACAATTGCCGACAAGTTGTAAATATTATCTACCGTTTAATATCTTCTCCTACAAAGTTGGCCTATTATTGAGAATTCCCATCATAACCTTCGCTATACAATTCATAAAGGATATGCCTCGATAATTGATTGGCTCTTTTAAGTTTCCTTTTTTAAATATTGGAAAAACTACACTAATCGTGAAGATTTGATCTACTTTTCCCATGTCAAAGACATAGTTGTAAATTCTTTTTAGTTCTTCGAGAAGGTCGTTGGTGGCATTTATAAGGAATTTATATGGGATTCTATCATCGTCTGTGGCCTTATTTACTTTCACTTTCGTCAACATTTGTTTGATTTCTGTAAGCGTTATCTTCCTCTCAAGTTCTTCGATAATGCCAATGTTTGGGGCATGGTGTAGATTTGGTGATGTTTGTGGCGGGTTTAGAAGGATTTGGAATTTGTTTTTGAATGCCGTGGCTGATATCTCGAAACTAATATTAAATCTTATTTCTTTAACAATTTTCCACCATTCTTTGTTATCCTTCACATTGTTAATTTTAAATCCAGCTTCAGGAAGTAATTATGCAGATCTTTTTATTGTTAATATTTTCCCTCAAATACATTTCTCTAGCAATTTATAAAAAAAATATGAGGGCGAAATATTTTTTTAGCAGTATTTTATTTTAGTTTGGTATTGAAGTCTATTCCCCCCCTCCACTGAAATTTTGTTAATAGCTTTAATGCTCTCTTCTTACTGCTCAAACCTTCAAAGTACAGACACAATTCAATTGGCTGATGATCGGACCATATTTTGCTGCCAACAGAGAAGTGCTTAACATATGATAGCAACTCCTGAGAAATGTTATTAACTGACTCTCCCTGCGAATTTATAAACGTGAGGTTCCCTACTTCGTCTCCCATTCATTACTACTAAACCATTACCTAAACTTTCTCCCTCTTGTATTTAAAATTTTATCTTTTGAAAGTCTTCTGTCCGTTCCTATTGTAATCATGTTTCTTTGCAGTTCTTCAAAACTCTGTTGTAGTTCTCCTATTCTGACATTCATATCTCCTATAAATTACTAATGGGTTCGTTATTTCATTTTCTATAATAAAATCTTTAATTATATCAAGTTCCCTATCCCAGTTTAAGCCTCGAAGGTATAGTGGAATGATATTATGTTCTATTTTATTGAATGTTATTCTGATCACATCTGTAATTGCTATTTTTTTAATAATGAGCAAATAATTCCATTTTCCTTTAACGCTTTTTTTAACGCCATACAAGCACCCTCCCGCTCAGTGGCGCGATGGTTAGTGCGATGAACTGCTACGCAGAAGGTCTGGGTTCGATTCCCAGGCGTAGCAACACCTAAATGATTTTTCGCTGGCCCTCCTCTCGTGATGATCGACAAAGCATCCGAGTAGTATCAATTGTCAGTCAAGAGTAGCTTATCTCAACTTAGCCGTTCGGAGTCCCGCCATCGTGCAAGAAGTACACACGCACACATCTGTTAAGTGAGCTTCGCCAAGTAGCGACGGACGATCTCGAAGTCGTTGGAGTAAAGCCATTCACCACAGTGAAGGCCAGACGGGAGAACCGGAAACTACCGATGTTCCTCGTACAGCTATCGCCCCAAAGCAAACTGGATAAGTTGAGGAGTATCTCAGTCCTCAACTTCCAGGTTGTGCGCTGGGAAAAATTAAAAAGAAGCGACAGCATGCTTCAATGCATGCGTTGCCAAAGGTTCGGCCACGCCTCAGCCAACTGCGAAATGCGGTCACGCTGTGTGAAGTGTGGACAGAACCACATCATAGGAGAGTGTAAGCTAGGAAAGGAGCGGGTCGAAGATATGACCCTGCTTAAATGTGCACTATGCGGAGGCGGCGGGCACCCTGCAAACTATCGGGGCTGTCCAAAGTTTCAGCAACTAAAACTTAATAAAAAAGCGAAGCAAACGGTAGTGGTGAATCAGCCAGCCGTTCGCCCTCCCTCAACGTCCGTCAACCCCCAAATTTCCTACGCCCAAATGGCGTCAGGAAAGGGAAAAACGGTACAGCATCCACCAAAGGAAGCCCAACAGGCCCCCGTGCCTCAGGCTCCAGCAGTAGATGCGGATGTGTTGACTGCGTTGCGGGCCATTCAAGGCCAGCTAACCGGTCTTCAAAACCAGTTACGGGAGCAGGCGTCAAGGGTAGACTATATCTACTCCTTGTTGCCGAGCTTAATGCAAAATAGATCGTAATGGGTGCGCTGTCAGAGAGACCCTTAAAGATCCTGGCTGTGAATGTAAATTCACTGATTAGGATTGAACGTAGAGCTAATCTGTTCCAACTGTTAAAAGACCAAAGTCCCGATGTGCTTATGGCTAGCGAAACTAAGCTAAACCAGAAGCATAAATTGACTAATAGTAATTACAATATCGTAAGAAGAGACCGGCCCAACTCCACTCAAGGAGGCGGGGTCGCTATCTTTATACGAAAAGGCATTAGTTATAAAGTCATATATAGTGGTGAAGTGCGCCGATTCCGGTTGCTGGAAGCCTGCGTCATATGCATTCCTCTCCAACAAGGGAAGCGATTGTATGTGATAGCGGCCTACGCACCGGAAGCACCTCAGCCTACACTTTTCACAACAGAGCTCGGAAAACTTTTCGAATCTCTGAGACTGAACTCAGTGGAGAACTTTTATCTTTTGGCTGGAGATTTAAATGCCAAACACGCAGATTGGGGAAATCAAATACAAAATCCTCGGGGTAATCATCTGTACAATTGGATGGTCCACTTCAATGTTGAATATAGGATCGACATTCTCGCCACAGATAGGCCATCGTTTCCGAGAAGCGGTGCTTTTCTGGATCTTTTACTGCGAGACACAAGACTAACTGTTACTGACAAAGTAGGTCAACACCCGCGAAACTGTTTACAGACGATCGAGTACGACAGTGACCACTGCGGACTCGCCGCCGTAATACAGCTTCCGAACGAGCTTGTGGCGTTGGACGAGTATGTGCCTGTGCATTCTTACAACTACGGTAAGATGCGCTGGCCACGCTTTACCAACGCCTTATCAAGAGAACTACGTTCGAGGGACATTCTACCACCAAACAACCGAAATCTGACAAACAACGAAATCGACAACTACTTACAACAAATGGACGAATCGATCCAAAGGACAATGAACAGGACGATTCCAAAATACAAGGAACGTGACATAACGTCTTCGTACAGAAACGCGACAATTGACGCACTGCACAGACAAAAAAGCGGACTTCTGACAAGACTTAAAAACTTGTACAGACGACTGACAAACCCACGCGACCCGGAGATTAGAACACTGAAGGCGTCGATCAAAAACATCAACCAATTGATCAAGGAGAACTATCGGTTGTCCATTAATTTGTTTTGGAATAACAGAATTCGGGCCGTAAATTCCAGCGACCCGAGTATGTTTCCACAAATTAATAAGATCTTTAGGAGGAAAGGTCATAACGACCTTCCGTGTATTAAGCTCCAACGAACAACTGACAATACAAACATACTTTTGACAGCAGGAATCGATCCAGGGGAAGCCGTCTTCAACGACGATTTCTATGTTATTGAAGATCCTCAGGAGAAAGTGGAGGCAGTGGCGGCTGTTTTTCAGGAGGTGTATAAGGTGAATGATAGCATTCGCCCGAACCGCATCCTGGAAAACAATGCCCTGCTCCATCACTTCTACCTAAGAAATGACATAACGCAATGGCGATCTGAGAACCGCGGTTTCACGCGGTTCGATGACGAAAACTTGGCAAACGCCATAGTCGCCGAGCGAAGTGGGTCTAGTCCCCTGTTAATTTCGAAGGTGGAACTCCAGACCATCTTCGATTCCATAAAGAAAAAGAAGTCAGCGGGAGTCGATGGTATATCCAACATTGTACTGCGACACTTACCCCCTGAAGCTGTGGACATTTACGCCACGCTGTTCAACAACGCGCTGAATAATGCATATTATCCAGTGCGTTGGAAGACGGCGGTGGTTCATCCTCTCCCGAAAAAGGGAAAGGACAACTCCAATCCGGCAAATTTCCGGTCGATAAGTCTCCTTCCGAGTATCAGCAAGGTATTCGAAAAGATTCTCAATCGGGCTCTGTTCAAGTGGTCTGAGGACAACAATATTATACCAGAGAACCAGTTTGGTTTCAAGGCCGGACATGACTGTATTCATGCCGCCTCCAAGCTCGTCTCTGATATACAATGGAACAAAGCGAAAAAACAGTGCACGGGTGCATGTCTGGTTGATTTGGAGAAGGCTTTCGACACCGTATGGTTAGAGGGCCTCTATCTAAAGCTGACCAGACTTGGCATAAGTAAACCACTACTATATATGCTTCATGACATGTTGACTGGTAGAACGTTTGTTGTCAAAAGTGGCAATGTAACTTCTACCAACGAATTTTTCATTAAAAATGGTCTGCAACAGGGAGCGGTGAACTCGCCGATTCTCTTCAGCATTTACACCAGCGATATGATAGGTAGTCTTACTCAGGCAATTGCGTATGCGGACGATCTTATCGCGTACAGATCAGCACCTACTGTCGAGGTCGTCCGAACTCTTTTGCAGCGGGACTTCGATAAGATCCAGAGATATTGTGATGACTGGAAGTTAAAAATCAACTTTCAGAAATCGGAAACTATCCTGTTTAGGACACCGTTGTCTAAGGCCTCTAGGGATACGAGAAAGAACTGGCGCAAGCTGGTGATCGTTGGACCAAACGGACATCCACTGGCGAGCAAAAGTGTAGTAAAGTACCTTGGCATCTGGCTGGATCAGTATCTATATTTCGGAAGACATGTAGATGCTGCTCTGGCGAGAGCTAGGGGAGCATTTGCCCTGACAAGACGATTGTTTTATAGCAGCCGTCTTGACAGCAGGGTGAAGTTGATTTGCTACATGTCTCTTATCAGACCGATGATTGCCTATGGGTGCCCGGTGTGGTTCAACGTTGCCCCATCTCAAATGGAAAAGATACGGGTGTTTGAGAGGCAGTGTTTGAGAAGCTGCCTTGGACTTCACAGAACACCAGTATCTGACTACACAAAATATTATTCCAACCAGGTCCTATACAACGGGGCCAACATAAACAGGATAGACAATTTTCTGGTGAAACTCATTCGGTTTCACGCGGCAAGAGCGATGACCTCGAGCAATAGTCTCATCTTTGGGGCCTTCTACCCCAATGATGAATATTTCGAAAGTGCTCGTTTAAGCGGCTTTATTCCGCCTGAAGCTTTCCTATTTTTGGATAGTCGAGGGCTGATACAGGACAGATCGGCGGTTCCGCTAATCTACCACGTCTTCCGACGAACTGTGGATAGGCGGCTCCTGTACGACCGAGACGTAGTCGCTCAGGGCGGAGGAGAGCGCCTGCGGTTCAGCAGGAGTGTGTCCGATTGGGACCGTCGGAGTAGGTTGCAACAGGAGAACCTGTTGTGGTGGCTGCAAGATTAGTTATAGGTAGTTGACTCTTGACTTTCATTTTGAAGTATGGCCGACTTTCATATATCTAAGGTTTCACTTAAGGGTAGGTTAAGAAAAACAGTCGTGGTGGCACAAAAAAAAAAAAAAAAAAAAAAAAAATACAAAATACAAAATGCTTGCTGTGGCTGTTCTAGTTTTAAGTTATTTTTAAGTAGTTTTAATTAGTTATAAGTAGTTTTAGTTAGTTCATAACTAGTTTTAATTAGTATGTAAGTTTGAATAAAAATAAAAAAAAACACATGAAACCAAGTTTTTTTAAAAAATGTTTCTTGGTCAAGAAAGAAAAAGATAAATATATAGTTAAATAATTAAATTAGATATTAGGCCGAAAGGCATTAGTTTTTAAGTTGTTATTGTTTAATTTAGGATATCCGCAGAGGATAAGTAAGTTAGTTAAGTTAGTAGATAAGTAGGCTAGTTTTTCAGTAATTTTTGTCTAGCATTTAAGTTAGTTCTAAGTTGAAAAAAAATAAAAATGAATTGAAAAAAAAAAAAAAAAAAAAAAAACACGCACACATGAATGGTTGTGAGAAAGCTAGGCCCTGGGTACTAAGGAGCCTGTTGAGCCAAAAATTTGTATTCGTTTTTTTAAGCACCCTAATATTGCTCGTCCAAATATACTACTTTTAGTTGATGCCTTTCAATGAAGGTCAAACCCCGAAAAAATAATTCTTTAAACGAATGCTTATTTTCTAGCCCATGGACATTATACGATAGTATTTTTAAAGTTCTTGAGTTCTTTTCTGTTTTTTTTTCTGTCCGCATAACAACTCTTCCTCTCGAATCCAGTTCATCCATTTTCCTCCAATTTGTATCTTCTCATCTCTGACTCTGATTTTGTGTTTTGTACTTATTTCCAGACTATTTCGCTTTAGGGTAAGCATCACCCGTTCTTGCTCGAGCTTAGTAGATGAAAGATCTCTTTCTAGTGAGATTGTTGTTCCGCAGTAACTACCATTTTTCCATTCCGATAATATATTTCTTTTATGCTCTTATTCTTATGGGTACACTTATTTGCAGCTTTTCCTTGATTACATTCGTAATGTCATCGTTCGTTGAAATCTGTGATGAAAGTCATTTAAAAAAAAAAAGATTATTTTCTCTTAATTTGTGCTTCCAATATTCCCACCGTTTTTTTGTTCCTTGGTCCTTTCATCTTTAAGACATGCTACTTCTTTCTTCGAAGGCTCATTTTCCTTGGTCTGCACATCCAGTTTTGTTGCCAATTTGCATATGTATGATTTCACGTCCTGAACATGTATCTTTATGCCTTTAATGTCTTCTTTAGACGGCAGGTTTTTTTAGTTTTTGGTCGAAAACCACTCCGATGGAACTCTGTAACATTTTCATTAGTCCTGCCACCGCAACATTTTCGTCCGCTTTTTCGGTTCTGGTGAGGTTCAGCAAGTTTTCTTTTCGCAATATTAGATGGAGTCGCATATGGTGTTTTGACTTTAACTGGTGTTCGTTGAATATTTTTGGACATACTTTTAGGATTCTAGGATTTTTCTCATCCGGTTTTTGTACAAGATATTTGTGCTAAATTGTTATGGTTTCCTGAATAGAGAGTAGATGTGGTGTGATGGTTGTTGTTTATGATCCTCAGTTTAAAATTTGTTATGTAGATGGCAGATATCTTTACAGCAGATTTCCACGATTACTCAATTATTGTAATCGGTGATTTGAATTATTGGAAGTCGATGATGAGTATGAAATGAGACCAATTATCAAAATGCTTGACCCGGGGATAGATTTGCAAGTTTTAAATGTAACTTTCATGGTAATTATATGTTTAAGTGTATCTGTACACGAGAGCTTTTACTTGCGGGCTTATTGTTCGAAACACTTTGCTTGCAAGTAGGCCGACAACTCCGATGAATGTGATACACTAACACATATAAATACCATGAAAGTTGAATTTATTACATGCAAATCTAAACCCCGGGTCAAATACGGTGTATTTGCAGCATGCAAACCTTAGGTTAGTGAAGAGATCGTAAACCATAGTACAGGAGAGGTAGACGTAGTAGTTGCAGTAGTTGGAAATCTCTAAACACCAAACCAAGGTTGAAAGGATGATAACATATCCGATAGTCGAAAAACCATCAAAATAAGCCAAAGGAGCGAGCAACTAAATTCTTGGTTCAGAAATTTTGATTTTTGCTTAGGAACTAAGTGGCCGCCCGAATACAATCTGAAGCTAAATTAGGTCGAGCTTTCGGGAACATTCGGAATCGGAGGCCATTGAAGTATAGCTAATTAGTATATAAATGGTTTTACAATAGGGACGGGCCGATGTTGATAGTCTGTGGTGCGCATGCAGCATCTCTCTATTTATAATTCAGCAATTTGTCGAGGGACTGTCCAAATAAATTTTTAAGACTTCCTTCAGGGGTCCAGGATACAACCTTTTATATATTACTTAACTAGTTCACGTGTTATAAAATATAAAGCCGCGTCGCACAAAAACCATCGAAGAAACACAAACGGGAATCAATACACAAAACCTCTATACTCAAAATGTTTTCCCGGTGGCACCACACTTAATGTAAGAATGTTCAATTTAATCAGCACCACTTTGAACCTAAGATCAAAAGTATTTCTTAAATGTTCCACATATTAACGTAAATGAAAGGGTGATATATAAAAATCAACAACATTCCAATATTTAAAAAAATGACAACACCACACCAACAAAGATTAAATCTGCCTGTCGCACTGTTACCTTGAAAAAGACCGCCACTAAAACTCACTGATAATGCAAACAAACATACACACCACGCATTATACCACTATTCAAATATCCCTGATAGTGAACGTTAAGTAAGACTCTCCCTTGAATTCGTTCCTTATCAACTCCATCATCACATCGGATACTACCACAAGTATCAAAAATTGTATCTAGTATCAATTGTAATCTATATATATATAAAAATGGATCTTGGTTTGTTCGGATGCTTAAAACTCGAAAACGACTGGACCAAATTGGATACTTCCTTCTGCGGATTTGTTCGTAATTGCTCCGCGAAGGTTTAGGAAAAAAAAGTGGCGCTGTAGGCGGTCATTCATTTGATAATGGCAAAACAACGTTTGACGGGCCAGCTTGTATTATATAGTTTTGGATTTGATATCTTATACTAATATGCAATTAGTAAATTAAAACTTAACTCCAAATCAGTACTACACTGCTTTAATTCCCTCCAAACACTTAGTTCCAGGAACAAAACAAGGTTATGGTGGGTCCCCGGACATAAGGGGATTGAAGGCAACGAAAAAGCTGATGAACTAGCCAGAAAAGGCTCGGAAACCCCTTTCATTGGGCCCGAACCCTTCTGTGCAATCCCCAAATGAGCCATAAAGAGCTATTCAGTCCTTCAAAACAGATGCCAACAAGATACTAAATCTTCGCAGGCACGATATCAAGAATTTAGTAGGCTACCTAACGGGTCACCACGGCCTGCGATATCACCTAAATAAAATGCATCTAGTCGACTCACCGGAGTGCAGACTATGTCTAGAAGAAGACGAAACAGCCGTATAAGAAGGGAATCCTTCCTCAGGGAAATATTAAGTACCGAAGAACTAACGAAATCCTCTACTGAACGTATTATCAGCTACATTACGAAAGTAGAAGCGCTACTACCCTAAACAGATATCTGACGGCAAGCACAATAGATGCTAAGAAAGGTCGACGTGCATCTTATTGCTTAGGCAAGTCAGAATTAAAAAAAAATAAAACATTCGTTATCACATTCTTTTGCCCATTTCTTGATTATTGTGTTGGCTCAGGGCATTGGATTTTGCGACCGTCGCGTCGCCATTCTCTCCTATGATCTCATTACCGTACATATGAGTGCTAAGTCAATACTTTAAAAAAAACTAATTACCACTCGCGATGATAAATGAAGCACAGATGTTACACAAAAATCCAACAGAACGAAGTGAGGACTCTTTCCAACACGAATAAATCAATTAACCGTATGTGTGAATACTGCGTACTATAGCAGAGCGCAGTATATATTAGCCAAATAAATTATGAATGCTGGCCGCACAACTCTACACAACTGTGTGTATGCGTTTTAGTGTGTCGACGCCGCACACGAGTTTCTTTTAATCCCAACTACCTCCGTCAAAACCAACATGTTAACGTAAATTTTCAAAAAAAAAGCCATTTTTGGTTTTGTTTGATGGCTTTGCTAAAAAAAAGTGTACTCCATGTGAAAAAATAATCTCCTGTGTTCACCAAATGAAAATAGGTGTGATAGTTCGAAGAACGTATGGAATTTACAGAAATGGGAATATAATGGCAGTCCCGATAGACCTGCTAAGGAAAACCCCAATCTCATATGGTCATTCCAAATTAAGCACAAGTTAAAACACCCACGTTCGATAGACTTACCTTGTTGTTGGTTGCACCTGATGGGGAAATTTTATATTTATTGGTAATTGGCCTTAATTTTGCCAATACCGAATATTTCGGTTTATTTTTAGTTTTGAAACTGACAGACATTTGTTGCCAGTTCTTGTTTGTTTGTTTTGTAATACCACTTTTTTTTCTTTTTCCTTCTTATTTGTTTTTATTTAGGAGTTTCATTGGAGATGGTATAATGTTTGTTATTCCATTGCGCCCCCGTAGCAGTAGCACTAGCAGAAGAGGCACTTTCTTAGCATGTATTTAACCACTATCACATCGTTATGTTGCTGGATTTTTGTAACGTTATTAAGTTTAAGCTTTATAAAACATTTTCGTAATCTTTTTCCGAGATGTTGGTAATTTTTTGGATAGAAAAAGAGAAATAATTACGTGGTAATGCGAAATTTTCCAAATATTTTTGCTAGTGGTGGTCCAGGTGATTTTGACAATATGAAGATGTGCATTAATCGTGAATCTGTCAAAAGTGTGGGCGATTATTATCGAAATTGAAGGTGTTATCGATAAGTTGGCAGCTAGATGGGCGATGTTAAGGTAGATCTAAAAGTCGGGAATGTAATGTGATGTACAATGTGATAATTTAGGCAAATTTCCTGCAAAGTTATTTAACGAGACAATTTATGAAGTTAATTCATACAGACGAGTTGCACAAAATCTAGATTGGATTTAAACATATTATATGTTATACGAAAACGACAGGATTTCACATATTATATTTATATCACGAACAATGACAGGTTTTCATATTTTCTTATCTAACGACACGAAATTAATGTTAAACTCATTATTTTAGGGCATAACAATATAAAATAAATGTTATATTGGTTTATCGGGTGAAGAAACTGCGAATAATCCAATAATTAAATTGGCATTTAGCAAGCATTTAACTTCGTTTTCAACAAGTGGAGAGTAGTGATTCTAAAATTTATCGTAATTTGCGCACTGTTATGACCGGTTTGATCACTCTCGGTCAACTTTAGCGAATGGCTGTTCCAGTCGATAACCAAAGAATGCGTTTGGTCACCATAAATTTTACTGGAGAATACATGCTAATTTGTTTGTTCATGCTTGGTTTTGACGGTGACATTTATACAGCATTCCGCGCAAATTTAATATTATGCTACTAAGAAAATAGCTTATATGATAATAAATATTACGCGAATTGGAGTGAGTCAAATTTTTATTTTTGTGTAGTAAACCCTTTATTTACAAATTCAGTTCATATGGAAATTATATCGGTCAATTCACAATACATCGGATTCAAATATTATTTGATTTCTGTTGTTAGTGTGTTCTTCGATCACCCGCCTTTCTTTTCCGAAGTGAGCGCTTGATGTTAGCATACTTTTCCTTTAACACTTTCTCTGTTCGGATTTATAAAATACAAAACCAAAGACGAACACACATATGTACATGTGTATGCAACTTGAGAACAAAAACTCACGTTATGTTCGGACGATGAATTAAATAGCTGTGACACCTTTTCTCAAGCTGTTTTTTTCTCCTTGGATGTAACAACGCCCGTTTTTTGTTTTCCAAAATATTTTTTTTTTGTAGCACCAATTTCATTATTTTATATTTTCACTTTTTGAAAAATGTGTATCGGCAAAGTACTTGTGCCATTGTTTATAAACATAAACACGTCTAACGGAGCTAACCCACAGAATGAGTTAAAAAGAAACTGGAAAACTGGAACGATTTCTCTCACATTAACTGATATTGAATCGAGCATTAACGTGTTCCAAATAAAACTCAGAAAACATGTCATTGGAACGAATGTGTTTCAATTATATAAAATTAGCTGACCAAATAGACGTTGCCTGATCTTGGCCATCTTGTTATGACATTATGCCAATTGACAGTGGGCACTGGCAGCATCGTTATATGTCACTTTTAACCGGTTACAAAATGGAAAATCAGATATGTTCATCTGCCAAATTTTGTAATAACTATCCTCAAGTCGAAACTTATATTTTTTCAACCAAATTTTCATCCAACCAAATTTTGATAAGAAGTTGGTGTGTTACTTACCAAATCATCTCCACTTACTTTATATAGCTCGGCAGGAAAGCCGTATTGCGGTAGATGAGTGATACAGTGGAATTAAATCGAAAATGAAATATCTGGCATTACCGGCCCATACCGTGCCTCAAACCTAGCTTCTTCATTCAGTTTTGCGACTCCGAACGCACATCCTTTGTCCTTTTCATAAAATGGCGAATAACACTACCTTATCGTCAATAGTATTCAGAGTTTAATATGATATATACTGATTGAGGGTGAATTCTCTTAAATTTGATTCGATGCATGACATGGCATACTCTCTTACTGCTAATCTAATACTACACCTCAGTACTTCCCACACGATTAAAAAAAAAAAACATATGTAAAACAAATATATTTTTTGAATTTATATTCGTTTATAAAGTGATTACGTTTATAACTGGTGTTTCAACGGTTTTGATCGCAAGACCAAATGACGAGCAATCATATCTTTCAAAAACATATACTCATTCTTACAGATTATCCGCCATGTTAATTAAGAAAACATGTGTAACACGAAATTGAAATACTAACGAAATAAGCTTTACGATTCCGATTCAAATTGCTAGTGTCACATAATTTTTGCCAGATGGCTGTATAATATGATTATGAATGTTAGAAAATTGTTTTGAGTTAGGGCTACCTACATTCCGATATTTTGAAATTTTACATCTTGGATTATCATATTAAAATACATTTATAAACCACTTTCGTTGGTAATATTTTAACTACAAAAATGGGGAAAACGATTAAAATCTTCGCTAAAAATATCATACTCCAACAGCATCTCAGAAAAAAACTTATTGGTGTCAAAACAAAGCTTATTAGTTTTAAAACAAGATTATCCAAAAATATTTTAATTTTTAATTAATTTTTTTGCAGAAATGAACTATTTGTTTATTGATGATCTTTTTTTAAAATTTATAAGCTTTGTTTTGAAACCAGCTCGCCAATTATTGCATCCAATGAGGCTTTTTATTAATAGCTATAACTGGACGCTAAATCAAAATCTATCAAAGTATCAACAGCAGTGTTATTTAAAGTTCTATAAAAAATTATATCGGTTCTCGAAACGGAAATAAAACATATGAGAAGGCTACAATCCGCTGTGCGGATCGTTGAATACTCTATCCCATCCCATCCTTAAAATTAATATCCCCAAACATTGGGCTTTAGAAATGACATTGTCACAACATGTTGTTCAAACAGTTTATCAGAATCATTTTGGGGACGTTTTTATATCAAAACCAGTTTTATTAGCAATCTTGTTGGTGATAGTACACTACCAGCGGTGGAAAATTTAGGAATTTGTTGACTGGCCTTTTCCACAGGTGTTGCCTCTGCATCCATATATGGCACAAATATCCTTTTTTTGGCAACTAGGATTAGTGGTATACGTGTCCTCTCATGAGACATGCGAAGCTTTGATGAACTTTATGCATTCATTGACTTTATGTGGCTCTTGACAGATAGGACATTTTTGAGATTTCGGTATTGGGATTCCTCAGTCGCTTTTGCTCCTTGTCATCATTGGCCTGCAACAAAAAAACTAACCTGGCTACGTCAGAGAGCCAGTCGATAAAGTTGACGATCGTTGGGTTTGGCTGAATCATCATTGCGTGTTTCGCCCATTACATTCGCTTATTCATAGGCAGCTTGCAAACCAACTCTTTAAGTAGCGATGGGTTGGCAATGTGCTGCTGGCCATTCACAGTTTACGTGGCGTGCAATAGGTGTGTACATTGGTCCCTGAGAAGTGGCTCGGAATATTTCCCAAATTGGTCAGTTGCATGTACGAATGTGGCGACAGTCCGTTCATTTGTGGCTGATGCGTATGAAAGTATGGTGGCGATTCATCATGTTCGTGTTCAATGGTGTGGCATACGTGTAGCGAAGAATACGCGGATGTCTGCAAGAATGCGGGGCTGGCGGCTGCCCACGCGGAACCCGTGAGGCTGGCGACTGCGTGTGAACGCCTATCGAATGGCCAAGTATAGCTGACGGCTGGACATAGTTTGATGTCATTGGTGCAGGCTCGTGCAAGAGTTGCAACTGCATCACTAATTTAAGTGTGCCACACTGAATATACGTTTGACCCGGCTAGATATGGCTGCGCTGAAATTGCGGCATCGTGTACACAGGAATTCCAGTCTTGGTTGAAGACATTGCACTGAGCATTCGGCAGTCATAGTGCTAGCTGGTGGAATCGGCTGAGGCAACGCTTTCAAATGTTCCTGGAGCGCCGGCACTACTTAAGGCATCTGAGGAAGTAGCTGGCAAAATGGATTCCATGGCGTGGATACGCGAACTGCGTCGTGGCGGCGTGTGACTAATCAGGTAGTGCGTATTCAATCAACAGCGTGAAATAAAGATGTTCTCGTGTTGTTTATTAAGCGGGAAATTTCATAAAAGTAATAACAAAATATTAAAAAATAACGGTAATACTTTTTAATACCTACGATAATACCTTTTTTAAAGGCAATACTTTGTTCTAACGGATGATTTTTTTAAGAGTTAAGTTTTTCAGGTTGGCAGCACTGGTTAGTAATGGCATCCAAACGTCATCTGTCAAAGTGAAAAGTTTTCAGCATACTCTGCCATTTAATCATGGTAAGACTTACAAACGAGCAACGATTGCAAATTATTGGAATTTATTATCAACCGTTTGTAACGACATATTGTGAATCAACAATTCGTGCTGCTATCACCAAATTTCGCACCAAATTTACTTTGTTGGACATTAAACCATCGACTCGCATGTGTACAATGCGTACCGAAGAAAATATTGCAGTCGTAACGTCTAAGTTAATGAAGATCGTGAAATGTCTATTCGTCGCCTTTCCCAGCAATTTGGCATATGTTACTCAACCACATGGAAAATTTTAGGTGTCGATATGGGCTTGAAAGCCTATAAAATTCAACTTGTGCAAGAATTGAAGCCGAATGACCTACCACAACGTCCAATTATTGGTGGATGGGCCTTAGAACAGCTCCATGAAAATCCGCTGTTTTATCGAAAAATTGTGTTCAGCGATGAATCTAATTTCTGACTGAACGGATACGTAAATAAGCAAAAGTATCGCATCTGGAGTGATGAACAGCCAGCCATATGCCATACAAGAATTACCGATGCATCCCGAAAAAACGACAATTTGGTTTGGTTTATGGGCTGGTGGCATCATCGGTCCATTTTTCTTCAAAGACGACCGTGGAAGAAACGTTACCGTCAACCGCGAACGAAATCGAGCCATGATACGCGACTTTTTTTTTGCTGAGTTTACTTGGTTGACATGTGTTTTCATCAAGACGGTGCCACATGCCACACAGCTCGTCAAACAATGGAAATGTTGAAAGATGAATTTGGAGAGCAGTTTATCTCTCGAAATGGCCCTGTGGGCCGAGAAGTTCATGCGATTTAACGCCTCTTGATTATTTCTTGTGGGGTTATGTAACTCATTAGTCTATGTGGACAAGCCGAACATGATTGAAGACTTACAGGATAACATAACACCCGAAAGTCGCGGACAACATGAAGTTGTCTTCAAAACCTTAATGACAAAAGCCTTTTTATCGATTACAATAAAAAAATTGAATATTTGATGCAAATTTAAGTGTTTTATTCGATTTCTAAAAAATACTCTTTTAAATCAAAAGAAAACTATACATAGTTTGAAAAAAATCAAAATCTTTTATGATTGCCAATACCGAATATTTCGGTTTATTTTTAGTTTTGAAACTGACAGACATTTGTTGCCAGTTCTTGTTTGTTTGTTTTGTAATACCACTTTTTTTTCTTTTTCCTTCTTATTTGTTTTTATTTAGGAGTTTCATTGGAGATGGTATAATGTTTGTTATTCCATTGCGCCCCCGTAGCAGCAGAACTAGCAGAAGAGGCACTTTCTTAGCATGTATTTAACCACTATCACATCGTTATGTTGCTGGATTTTTGTAACGTTATTAAGTTTAAGCTTTATAAAACATTTTCGTAATCTTTTTCCGAGATGTTGGTAATTTTTTGGATAGAAAAGGAGAAATAATTACGTGGTAATGCGAAATTTTCCAAATATTTTTGCTAGTGGTGGTCTAGGTGATTTTGACAATATGAAGATGTGCATTAATCGTGAATCTGTCAAAAGTGTGGGCGATTATTATCGAAATTGAAGGTGTTATCGATAAGTTGGCAGCTAGATGGGCGATGTTAAGGTAGATCTAAAAGTCGGGAATGTAATGTGATGTACAATGTGATAATTTAGGCAAATTTCCTGCAAAGTTAATTTAACGAAACAATTTATGAAGTTAATTCATACAGACGAGTTGCACAAAATCTAGATTGGATTTAAACATATTATATGTTATACGAAAACGACAGGATTTCACATATTATATTTATATCACGAACAATGACAGGTTTTCATATTTTCTTATCTAACGACACGAAATTAATGTTAAACTCATTATTTTAGGGCATAACAATATAAAATAAATGTTATATTGGTTTATCGGGTGAAGAAACTGCGAATAATCCAATAATTAAATTGACATTTAGCAATCATTTAACTTCGTTTTCAACAAGTGGAGAGTAGTGATTCTAAAATTTATCGTAATTTGCGCACTGTTATGACCGGTTTGATCACTCTCGGTCAACTTTAGCGAATGGCTGTTCCAGTCGATAACCAAAGAATGCGTTTGGTCACCATAAATTTTACTGGAGAATACATGCTAATTTGTTTGTTCATGCTTGGTTTTGACGGTGACATTTATACAGCATTCCGCGCAAATTTAATATTATGCTACTAAGAAAATAGCTTATATGATAATAAATATTACGCGAATTGGAGTGAGTCAAATTTTTATTTTTGTGTAGTCAAACCCTTTATTTACAAATTCAGTTCATATGGAAATTATATCGGTCAGTTCACAATACATCGGATTCAAATATTATTTGATTTCTGTTGTTAGTGTGTTCTTCGATCACCCGCCTTTCTTTTCCGAAGTGAGCGCTTGATGTTAGCATACTTTTCCTTTAACACTTTCTCTGTTCGGATTTATAAAATACAAAACCAAAGACGAACACACATATGTACATGTGTATGCAACTTGAGAACAAAAACTCACGTTATGTTCGGACGATGAATTAAATAGCTGTGACACTTTTTCTTAAGCTGTTTTTTTTTCTCCTTGGATGTAACAACGTCCGTTTTTTTGTTTTCCAAAATATTTTTTTTTGTAGCACCAATTTCATTATTTTATATTTTCACTTTTTGAAAAATGTGTATCGGCAAAGTACTTGTGCCATTGTTTATAAACATAAACACGTCTAACGGAGCTAACCCACAGAATGAGTTAACTGATATTGATATTGATATTGAATCGAGCATTAACGTGTTCCAAATAAAACTCAGAAAACATGTCATTGGAACGAATGTGTTTCAATTATATAAAATTAGCTGACCAAATAGACGTTGCCTGATCTTGGCCATCTTGTTATGACATTATGCCAATTGACAGTGGGCACTGGCAGCATCGTTATATGTCACTTTTAACCGGTTACAAAATGGAAAATCAGATATGTTCATCTGCCAAATTTTGTAATAACTATCCTCAAGTCGAAACATATATTTTCAACCAAATTTTCATCCAACCAAATTTTTATAAGAAGTTGGTGTGTTACTTACCAAATCATCTCCGCTTACTTTATATAGCTCGGCAGGAAAGCCGTATTGCGGTAGATGAGTGATACAGTGGAATTAAATCGAAAATGAAATATCTGGCATTACCGGCCCATACCGTGCCTCAAACCTAGCTTCTTCATTCAGTTTTGCGACTCCGAACGCACATCGGAGAAGTATCTCAAGACATGTTTTTTAGACTTTGGCAAGTGTTCGAGCAGAAAATAACTTTTTCGTTGTGGCTTGCGGGATTTTAATCAAGGACCCGCGCTTATTAGTCCAATGCATTAGACCACTGCAATAACTTCCCTTTATATACTTCATTTACCATAAAACCATAACTCGTCTATTAATTAAAATAAACATGTCCTTTTCATAAAATGGCGAATAACACTACCTTATCGTCAATAGTATTCAGAGTTTAATATGATATATACTGATTGAGGGTGAATTCTCTTAAATTTGATTCGATGCATGACATGGCATACTCTCTTACTGCTAATCTAATACTACACCTCAGTATTTCCCACACGATTAAAAAAAAAACATATGTAAAACAAATATATTTTTTGAATTTATATTCGTTTATAAAGTGATTACGTTTATAACTGGTGTTTCAACGGTTTTGATCGCAAGACCAAATGACGAGCAGTCATATCTTTCAAAAACATATACTCATTCTTACAGATTATCCGCCATGTTAATTAAGAAAACATGTGTAACACGAAATTGAAATACTAACGAAATAAGCTTTACGATTCCGATTCAAATTGCTAGTGTCACATAATTTTTGCCAGATGGTTGTATAATATGATTTTGAATGTTGCCTTTAGCAACAGAAATAAAATTCGATTTTTTCTTGTTTCAAAATTTGTAGAATCAGCGTTAACTGAACAACTACAAATTTCCTAAAATGCATAATACTTTATTAGTATCTTATTGTTGTGTTATAATAATAAACTTACTTTTAGTATTTTAAAACGAACTTCTAATTTGAGATAACATTTGTTAAAAAAGATCAATTTTCGATTTCTTCTTTCGATGACGTAAGATTTTTCAGCGCCAAAAGTCACATCGTTTTGGTTATTACCAACCAAAGTGTACAAAAAAAACCGAACTGTCCGATTTGCAATGAATTCAATTTTGTCGGCGTTGCCAGTCGCCAACACTCCCCTCCGGTATGACGACTCCATAGTTAGTGGGTCGGCTTACCTCCTTGGATATCGAGAACTGCCAATTTTACTGCTGGGCGTACATAAATTCCCGTTGCCGTCTGGATTCTCGCCTTTCGCACCTGTCCATCCTTACCGTTGATAACTTCTAGCACTCGTCCACGGGGCCATAGATTTCTTGGGTTATCTTCGTCGACTATAATGACGATATCGCCGACGGCAATAGGTTTTACTTTATCGTGCCATTTGCTTCTACGAGTAAGGGTTGGAAGATATTCCAGTATCCAACGCTTCCAAAACATATTTGCGTACTACTGTGATTTGAGCCAGTTCTGGCGTAGAAGTGTAGTGTCATCTGAAAGTAGACTATCAGTTTTTTCGCCATTTGATGTTCCAAGAAGGAAGTGATTCGGAGTCAGCACTTCGTCGCTCTCATTTTCGAGTGGTATATACGTCAAAGGGCGAGAATTCACCACCCGCTCCACCTCCAGCAGCATACTGTGAAGAAGTTCGTCCGATGGATTACGCGATGGAAGGATGCAGCGTAAAGTTTTCTTTACTGACTGGACGAGCCGTTCCCAACAGCCGCCCATGTGCGGTGAAGAAGGTGGATTATACACCCATTTAGTGAGTGGACTGGAAAACTCAGCTGCTAGTCTATGGTTCTGCCGCTTTAACGCCTCACCGAGTTCTTTTTCAGCTCCATGAAAGTTCGTACCATTATCACATCTGATTTCGCTGGGAACTCCACGTCGACTTATGAAACGTTTGATTGCAAGGATGCAGGAATCAGATGTTAAACTATTTGCTATTTCGAGGTGTACGGCACGGGTAGTCATGCAGGTTAACAAAACACCCCAGCGTTTTAAGGTACTTCTTCCAAAGGCTACGTACATTGGACCAAAATAGTCCAATCCAGCACAAGTAAATGGCCGAGTGAATGTTGTGAATCTTGCTGGTGGAAGTTGTCCCATTTCTGGAGGTCTTGGTTTCGCCCGCAGGTTTTTGCAATGCTGGCACATGTTCCGTTGATTTTTGACTGCTACTCGTAGGTTTGGAATCGCAAACTTTTGTTTTAATTCATTTAAAACAGTGTCATGATTATGGTGGTGAAAACGTTCATGATACCACTTAATTATTAGCATTGTTATTGGATGTCCCTTAGGCATTATAATAGGTCTTTTTACGTCGCTGGATACGTTACTCGATGCGTCAATTCTTCCCCGAATACGTAAAACTCCTTTACTATCCAAATACGGTGACAGTTTGTAAATTGAACTGGATTTGCTTATCTGCTTTCTATCGTCGAAATCTAGGCCTGTATTGGTTTTCAAAGTAGCTATTTCATCGCGGTATACATCGTATTGAGCTTGACGGTAAAGATGGTTTTCTGCTTCCAAAAATTCTTCTTTTGTGATGTAACTGTCATTTCGTTTTGGTGCATTGTTCGCCTTTGCTCTGGAGTTCCATATAAATCGCATGGCAAATGCTTGCGATCGAACAAGTTTTGTCCAACTTGATAGACGTTCTGGACGAACAAGCGCGGGTTTAATTATTATACGGTGAAACAACACTGATGATCTCATTTCTTCTGACGTTGGCTGAAGTCCGTTGCATTTTTTCGGCCAATTTTGTTCGGATAGCTTAAGGAACGGTGGTCCCAAAAACCAACGACTTGATGAGCTAAGGTCAGGAACGTTATGCCATTTGGTAGCATCATCGCTTACGTTAAGTTTGGTAGGAACGTACCGCCACTGATTCATCTCGGTTGATTCAAGAATTTCGCTGACTCTAAATCCAACGAATTGACGGTAGTTGCGATGATCGGACTGAATCCACGAAAGAACTGTTTTAGAGTCTGACCAAAATATTAAGTCATCGAATTTGATTGTATGTCCATTCTTGATGTTGTTTGCTAATCTGACTCCGAGCCTAGCTGCTTCCAGTTCAAGGCGAGGTATGGATGTTAAACTAAGAGGGGCCACACGGGTTTTTGCAGCAATAATTCTGCACTCCACGAGACTACCCTTTGCCACTCTTATATAGGCGACAGCTGCAAAGGCGTTTATGCTGGCATCCACAAAGACGTGCATTTGACAGGAATCATGCTCCCCGAATCGAATATTTTGAAGATAACATCTGGGAATTTGTATATGGGTTATTCGTTGAATTTGTTTGACCCAAATCTGCCATTTACTATACATCTCATCATTGATTCCTTCGTCCCATTCAGTTTTCGACCGCCAAATCTCCTGCATGAGAATTTTTATGTACACCAAGAAGTTGGCTATGAGTCCGAGAGGGTCGAAAATTGTCATTAAGACTCGTAATACTTGACGTTTTGTCGGCCGAATGTGCCCGGCTATCAACTCGCTTACAGATGCTTTTGGTGAAAGTGCATAAGTGAAACTATCTGCCGTCGTGCACCACCACATTCCTAGGACCTTCTCTGTTGGCTTCTCTGGGCTAATATTAAGATCCCTTTTTTCTCCTGGCTGACCTTCCCCGAGCGCTGCGATGACATTACGGGAATTGGATACCCAATTTCGGATTTCAAACCCACCGCAGGAATGTATAAATCGAACTTCTTTGGCGAGTTGAATAGCTTCCTCCTCAGTGTCCACACTCTCAAGCATATCATCAACGTAGTGATGTTGACGTATGCAGGTGACAGCCCTTGGATATTGTGCAGCAAATTCGTCGGCATTTTTATTCTTTACGAAAAGTGCACTACTGGGAGAGCACTTGGATCCGAATGTTAAGACTCTCATTGCGTAAACATCTGGTGTGGCCTTTAGATCAGAGTTCCAAAGAAACCTTTGCGAGTGCTGATCGTCAGGTTTCACATTCACCTGGTGAAACATTTCCCGGATATCTCCGCAGATGGCAATGGATCTCTCTTGGAAATGGTATAAAACCGATAGCAATGAAGTAAGTTCATCCGGTCCCTTCAAAAGTGTAGAATTTAATGAAATTCCATTGACCTCAGCAGCAGCATCCCAAACTATTCGTCTTTTACCTGGCTTATTTGGATTTGTTACCACAAAGACAGGAAGATACCATTTCCGGGGGCAATCGTGGCGCAATTCCTCAGCAGTCAACTTTTTTATATAGTTTTTTGCTAGGTAATCCTCAAATATTAGCTTAAGGTTTTTTGTCAACTCAGAATCTCGGAGCATTCTTTTTCGAAGACATTCATATCTACGAAGCGCCATGGGAAAGCTATCAGGAAGTTGAATATTATCGCTCTTCCATAGTAGGCCTGTCTCGAAGCGATCACCACTCCGGATAGTGGTCGAATTCAAAATTCGACATGCACGTTCTTCTTCATGTGACTTCAGAAGTTTGTCAACCTTAAATACTCCAAGACTGTCCAGCGAGAAATAGTCCTTCATCATTTTGTTTAGGATTTTGTCATGATGTTCCTCTTCACATTCACAAACATGTACATTTTGAAAAGATGACTCACCCGAATCTTTGGCCTCTGATAACGATGGTCCATAGGCAACCCTTCCCAGTCGTGTCTTCGTAGCTACGGGATCTCCTACGCTGCCTTCGATGACTTTCAGGGGAACTGTCAAGTTTAAGTTATCGAGTCCAATGAGCAATCGAGGAACAGCTTGATGATACGATTTAATGGGATATCCTCGCAAGTATGGGTAACCTGTTACCAAATCTGCTACGTCGAGTGATTGCTTAGGTAGACTTAACGACTTCACAGTTCGCACTGTAGGAAGAACAAACTTCTTGTTATTGCTGTGCACACCTGATATTTGCACTGATACGATTTGTGAGTTGTTTTCCTGCCGACAAGTGTTACCAGTCCACCAAATAGTTAACGATTTTGGAGTCCCTTTTAGTTTTAGTTCAGCAGCTAACGACTGCTCCATCATTGTGAGGGACGACCCATCATCCAAGAATGCATAGGTTTCAACGCTTACTTCATTGCTGTGTAAGATGACTGGCACAACTCTATATTTTATGCCTTGAGCTGAGCTGTGTGCATTGCAGTGTTGAACATTCGTTGGCGCTGTTGTTGGTCACTCATCAATCTTAGGATACCCTGATGTACTTGCAGCTGGTGTTGGCACTACCGCGTGTGCTTCACTTGTCACTTTGTGAAGAAGTCGATGATGCCTGTACACACAACCTTCAACTCCGCAGGTGGCATTGGAGCTACATCTAGTTCTAGGATGTGAAAACAGACATGTCCTGCAAAGTTGATGCTGTTTGACCGATCTCCATTTATCGTTAATGTCCATATTTTGAAATCGACTACAGTTGTCTACGCGATTGCATGTTTGCTTACAAATTATGCACTGGTTGTTGTTCGACTTGTTGCTTATTTCCTCACGGTGCGCATTAACGTGACCCTTTTCTTTCTGAAAGCACTGCGTTTTTGCTTCAGGCGCGAAAGACGTTGTAAGGCTCACGCTGCTAATGGTTTCGACTAGCTGAGACAACCAAGAACTAAAGTTTTCCATGTTAATGTAAGACAAACTTTGTCGATGAATGGCCCAAATAATTTTTATTTGAGCTGGCAACTTATCGACAAGTTCCTGCAACAGCATTGGGTTTGCGAGATGATCATATAATTTGCATGCTTCCATGGTTGACGTTAAATTCTGAACTGCTAGCGAAAATGGGATAAACGTCTCCAACTTATCTGGACGGGGTTGTGGTTCAGACCGAACTTTTTGTAAAAGTGTTTGAACAATTACTTCTGGACGTCCGTACAACATTCTCAGAGTCGATATAATGCTAGGAACATTTGACGGCAATAATAATCTACTGCGCACTGCTTCCAATGCGCGGCCTTTCAAGCACTTTTGCAGACGGAGAAGATTCTCATGATGTGAGTACCCACAAACGTAAGTACTGCCCTCAAAACTAGAGATAAACAGTGGCCATTCTTGAGGATCTCCACCGAAGTAGGGAAGTTCCTTTGACACTGACTGTCGGGCCGCCAACTGATGGTTCGTTAAAGGAGCTAATTCTTCTTGCACATATAATTTTTTTATATTCGCGTTAGAAGGAAGTTGAAAATGTAACTCGTTTTTTGGTACATTATGTGATTGTGGAACCGGTTTTGTGTCCGCTACATTTACGTCTTGCTTGACAACTTCGTTGATAAGTTCGGGACGATCTTTAAGAAGCCACTCAGAAACAATTTGTTGCGTGTTTTCCTCAGCATTTGATTCCAAGTCGCTTTGGCTGTCTTCCATTAGGAGATCGAATTTCTTTTTCAGATATTCTGCATCACGTTGTTCTTGCAGCTTCCTGAATTCTTGGTCTCGTTTCTCCTGCATTTTTCTATTTTCTTCCATCATTTGAAGATCTAGAGCGCGTCGCTTTGAACTGGTCGTCGATTTCGTTGGCCTACCCGAACATTGGACTGTAATAGTTTTATTATTTTCTTTCTCACAGCTAGCACAAATCCAGTCCTGGTTTTCGATGTCAGCCGTCACCCCGACGCACACAAAGTGGTACCAAACATTGCACACATCGCACTGCACCATATCGTCATTATCAGCTTTGTTGCAAACTAAACATTTGGTGCTTCCTTTGGCGATTCTTTGGCTTTTCCGAGGCGCTGGAGTATTATTGGGGGTTGACGTCATTTTCTTTTATTCGAATAAAAGAAATTTGTAGAAATGATGCCTTTAGCAACAGAAATAAAATTCGATTTTTTCTTGTTTCAAAATTTGTAGAATCAGCGTTAACTGAACAACTACAAATTTCCTAAAATGCATAATACTTTATTAGTATCTTATTGTTGTGTTATAATAATAAACTTACTTTTAGTATTTTAAAACGAACTTCTAATTTGAGATAACATTTGTTAAAAAAGATCAATTTTCGATTTCTTCTTTCGATGACGTAAGATTTTTCAGCGCCAAAAGTCACATCGTTTTGGTTATTACCAACCAAAGGGTAAAAAAACATATGAGAAGGCTACAATCCGCTGTGCGGATCGTTGAATACCCTATCCCATCCTATCCATAAAACTAGAATCCCCAAAAAAGTGGGCATGGCTAAAAACACGATGTGGATAAAATAAAAAAAATGATATAGTGACAACAAATTCTTCAGGCTGCTTACAAAACACTTTTACGGTTCTACAAAAGACAAGGTTTTCTCCTGTATATGTTATGGATAGTGTATAAAAATGGTTTTTATATAAAAACGACCCCAAAAAGTGGGCGTGGGTTAAAATGGTATAAAGACGAAATGTTCATATTAATAATGTTAATGATTCTGCATCAAAAATTTTTTCGAAAAATTTAAAATTTGACCGAAAACAGTTTTTTATTGAAAACGCCCCCAAAAAGTGGGCGTGGCAAAAAACTTTATATGAACGAAATATAGATATTACGATTCTGTAAATATGCTGCTCAGACACTTTTTTAAAATTTTTTACGGTTTTGCCAAAAATTACGTTTTTCTAAAAAGGGGGCGTGGCAGTGGGCGGATTTCAAAAATTTTTACACTTGTTCTGGTGACTCGGACAAGGATCCTATATACCAAATTTCATTATCCTAGCTCAAAATTTAAGGCCCAAAAATCGGTGACGAACAGACAGACGGACAGACGGACGGACAGACAGACATGGCTAATTCGACTCAGCTAGCGATTCTGAGTCGATCCATATACTTTGAGGTATATGTAGCAAAATTATTTCTCTATGTTACAAACTATGTATCAAAACTAATATACCCCCCTATGGGATAGGGTATAAAAACCGAACTGTCCGATTTGCAATGAATTCAATTTTGTCGGCGTTGCCAGTCGCCAACAATGAATGTTAGAAAATTGTTTTGAGTTAGGGCTACCAACATTCCGATATTTTGAAATTTTACATCTTGGATTATCATATTAAAATACATTTATAAACCACTTTCGTTGGTAATATTTTAACTACAAAAATGGGGAAAACGATTAAAATCTTCGCTAAAAATATCATACTCCAACAGCATCTCAGAAAAAAACTTATTGGTGTCAAAACAAAGCTTATTAGTTTTAAAACAAGATTATCCAAAAATATTTTAATTTTTAATTAATTTTTTTGCAGAAATGAACTATTTGTTTATTGATGATCTTTTTTTAAAATTTATAAGCTTTGTTTTCAAACCAGCTCGCCAATTATTGCATCCAATGAGGCTTTTTATTAATAGCTATAACTGGACGCTAAATCAAAATCTATCAAAGTATCAACAGCAGTGTTATTTAAAGTTCTATAAAAAATTATATCGGTTCTCGAAACGGAAATAAAACATATGAGAAGGCTACAATCCGCTGTGCGGATCGTTGAATACTCTATCCCATCCCATCCTTAAAATTAATATCCCCAAACATTGGGCTTTAGAAATGACATTGTCACAACATGTTGTTCAAACAGTTTATCAGAATCATTTTGGGGACGTTTTTATATCAAAACCAGTTTTATTAGCAATCTTGTTGGTGATAGTACACTACCAGCGGTGGAAAATTTAGGAATTTGTTGACTGGCCTTTTCCACAGGTGTTGCCTCTGTTAGGACCTCGTGGAGAAGCTTATGATGTCTTCTTTTGCATCCATATATGGCACAAATATCCTTTTTTTGGCAACTAGGATTAGTGGTATACGTGTCCTCTCATGAGACATGCGAAGCTTTGATGAACTTTATGCATTCATTGACTTTATGTGGCTCTTGACAGATAGGACATTTTTGAGATTTCGGTATTGGGATTCCTCAGTCGCTTTTGCTCCTTGTCATCATTGGCCTGCAACAAAAAAACTAACCTGGCTACGTCAGAGAGCCAGTCGATAAAGTTGACGATCGTTGGGTTTGGCTGAATCATCATTGCGTGTTTCGCCCATTACATTCGCTTATTCATAGGCAGCTTGCAAACCAACTCTTTAAGTAGCGATGGGTTGGCAATGTGCTGCTGGCCATTCACAGTTTACGTGGCGTGCAATAGGTGTGTACATTGGTCCCTGAGAAGTGGCTCGGAATATTTCCCAAATTGATCAGTTGCATGTACGAATGTGGCGACAGTCCGTTCATTTGTGGCTGATGCGTATGAAAGTATGGTGGCGATTCATCATGTTCGTGTTCAATGGTGTGGCATACGTGTAGCGAAGAATACGCGGATGTCTGCAAGAATGCGGGGCTGGCGGCTGCCCACGCGGAACCCGTGAGGCTGGCGACTGCGTGTGAACGCCTATCGAATGGCCAAGTATAGCTGACGGCTGGACATAGTTTGATGTCATTGGTGCAGGCCCGTGCAAGAGTTGCAACTGCATCACTAATTTAAGTGTGCCACACTGAATATACGTTTGACCCGGCTAGATATGGCTGCGCTGAAATTGCGGCATCGTGTACACAGGAATTCCAGTCTTGGTTGAAGACATTGCACTGAGCATTCGGCAGTCATAGTGCTAGCTGGTGGAATCGGCTGAGGCAACGCTTTCAAATGTTCCTGGAGCGCCGGCACTACTTAAGGCATCTGAGGAAGTAGCTGGCAAAATGGATTCCATGGCGTGGATACGCGAACTGCGTCGTGGCGGCGTGTGACTAATCCGGTAGTGCGTATTCAATCAACAGCGTGAAATAAAGATGTTCTCGTGTTGTTTATTAAGCGGGAAATTTCATAAAAGTAATAACAAAATATTAAAAAATAACGGTAATACTTTTTAATACCTACGATAATACCTTTTTTAAAGGCAATACTTTGTTCTAACGGATGATTTTTTTAAGAGTTAAGTTTTTCAGGTTGGCAGCACTGGTTAGTAATGGCATCCAAACGTCATCTGTCAAAGTGAAAAGTTTTCAGCATACTCTGCCATTTAATCATGGTAAGACTTACAAACGAGCAACGATTGCAAATTATTGGAATTTATTATCAACCGTTTGTAACGACATATTGTGAATCAACAATTCGTGCTGCTATCACCAAATTTCGCACCAAATTTACTTTGTTGGACATTAAACCATCGACTCGCATGTGTACAATGCGTACCGAAGAGAATATTGCAGTCGTAACGTCTAAGTTAATGAAGATCGTGAAATGTCTATTCGTCGCCTTTCCCAGCAATTTGGCATATGTTACTGAACCACATGGAAAATTTTAGGTGTCGATATGGGCTTGAAAGCCTATAAAATTCAACTTGTGCAAGAATTGAAGCCGAATGACCTACCACAACGTCCAATTATTGGTGGATGGGCCTTAGAACAGCTCCATGAAAATCCGCTGTTTTATCGAAAAATTGTGTTCAGCGATGAATCTAATTTCTGACTGAACGGATACGTAAATAAGCAAAAGTGACGCATCTGGAGAGATGAACAGCCATATGCCATACGAGAATTACCGATGCATCCCGAAAAAACGACAATTTGGTTTGGTTTATGGGCTGGTGGCATTATCGGTCCATTTTTCTTCAAAGACGACCGTGGAAGAAACGTTACCGTCAACCGCGAACGAAATCGAGCCATGATACGCGACTTTTTTTTTGCTGAGTTTACTTGGTTGACATGTGTTTTCATCAAGACGGTGCCACATGCCACACAGCTCGTCAAACAATGGAAATGTTGAAAGATGAATTTGGAGAGCAGTTTATCTCTCGAAATGGCCCTGTGGGCCGAGAAGTTCATGCGATTTAACGCCTCTTGATTATTTCTTGTGGGGTTATGTGGACAAGTCGAACATGATTGAAGACTTACAGGATAACATAACACCCGAAAGTCGCGGACAACATGAAGTTGTCTTCAAAACCTTAATGACAAAAGCCTTTTTATCGATTACAATAAAAAAATTGAATATTTGATGCAAATTTAAGTGTTTTATTCGATTTCTAAAAAATACTCTTTTAAATCAAAAGAAAACTATACATAGTTTGAAAAAAATCAAAATCTTTTATGATTGCCTTGGGGTAGGACATACAAATGGTTTTTGTAGGAAAACGCCCCCAAAAAGTGGGTGTACGTTAAAATATTATAGTGACGAAATGTTCATATTAATTTTATTAAAGTTTTTGCATCAAAGGGAGCTCAGTGGCGCGATGGTTAGTTCGATGAACTGCCGCGCAGAAGGTCTGGGTTCGATTCCCAGCCGTAGCAACACCTGAATGATTTTTCACTGGCCCTCCTCTCGTAATGAACTGACGAATCATCCGAGTAGTATCAATTGTCAAGAAAAGCTTATCTCAACTTAGCCGTCCGGAGTCGGCATAAAACAGGAGGTCCCGCTATCGTGCAAGAAGTACACACGCACACATGAATGGTTGTGAGAAAGCTAGGCCCTGGGTACTAACAAGCCTGTTACGCCAAAAATTTGTATTTATACCTTATCCCATAGGAATATATTAGTTTTGATACTTAGTTTGTAACATAGAGAAATAATTTAGGTACATATACCTCAAAGTATATGGATCGACTCAGAATCGCTAGCCGAGTCGATTAAGCCATGTCTGTCTGTCCGTCCGTCCGTCCGTCTGTACGTCACCGATTTTTAGGCCTTACATTTTGAGCTAGGATAAAGAAATTTGGTATATAGGATCCTCGTCCGTACATACAGAACAAGTGTAAACATTTTTGAAATCCGCCCACTGCCACGCCCCCTTTTAAGAAAAACTCAGTTTTTGGCAAAACCGGAAGGAATTTTAGCAAAGTTTCTGAAAAACATATTTAGACAATCTTAATATCAATATTTCGTCTTTCTAAAGTTTTTTGCCACGCCCACTTTTTGGGGACGTTTTCAATAAAAAACTGTTTTCGGTCAAATTTTAATTTTAATTTTTTGAAAAAAATCTATAAATCTATACACCATTTTAACTCACGCCCACTTTTTGGGGGCTTTTTTATATAAAAACCATTTTTATACACTACCCCATTCCATATGCAAGAGAAAACCTTGTCTTTTGTAGAACCGCAAAAGTGTTTTGTAAGCAAAAACACGGACAGCGGAAAAACGGTCCGAGAGATAGGAACGAATGTCTCCCTCAACAGGGTATCGTACGGAGAAGAGGCGACAACAAGCCTTATAGGGTACGAAACCCTGAGCACGGTAGGAAACGATGACCTCCCTACAAATAGCTGTAAGGTTAAACGCACTGTGGCAAAGAGGTGCACACCATGATGGAACGATAGCCTAGAAAGTTTCCGTAAAAGAGTAAGAAAACGTTTCAATAAAGCCAAACGCACCGTTAAGTGGGACCAATATAAATCTCTACTTACCCAATACAACATAGAGTTGCGTAAATCAAAAAGAGCGTCCTGGCGTAAATAATGTGAGGAACTCGAAGAGCTTCCGGCTTATTTGTACCGTCCAATAAGCTTAACATTGTTTTTCCTGAAATCAATGGAAAGAATACTAGACGTACACATTAGAGAGTGCTTAAATGAAAGCACTCCTCTGCACCCATGTCAATTCGCCTACCAAAAAGGTAAATCCACGGAAGGAGCACTTCTAAGTTTAACATCACAAATAAAAAGTGTATACGAAAACAAAGAAGTAGCTTTATGTGCCTTCCTAGACATAGAGGGTGCTTCTGACTACACTGGATATGACTCCATATCAAATGCTTTGACTCATAGAAGAATAGATCACCCCACCAATGGATCAAAGCGATGCTTTAAAGTCGGAAAATAACTGCTTCATCAGCACTGACCTCAGTATCAATAACAGCCGTTAAAGGCTGCCCTCAGGGAGGAGTACTCTCACCCCTACTATGGTCTCTGGTTATCGATAACCTACTTCAAGACCTAAGTAATGCAGGTTTCAATATAATTGGATACGCCGATGACCTAGTCATCATAATAAAGGGCAAAGAACCAAACGAGGTTACAACACGTTTGCAAAACGCCCTTAAGATAGTCATAGACTGGTGTAATAAAGAAAGTCTTTCTATAAACCCCAGCAAGGCTATCATCGTCCCTTTTACAAAAAGGAGGAAATTAAATCTTACCCAAATTTCAATTAATGGTACATACATTGAGTATTCCAACGAAGTTAAATATCTTGGAGTGATCCTCGATAAAAAAAACTAAGCTGGAACTCCCACATTAATAACAAAATTCAAAAAGCAACCAAAGCTTTCTGGGCTTGCCGAAGCATGTATGGTAAAACCTGGGGAATCTCTCCAAAGACCACACACTGGATCTACACGATCATGGCCAGGCCCTTTATAACATACGCTTCAATAGTATGGTGGAACAAAGTCACCCAAAAAACAACTATAAATAAATTAAACAAGGTACAACGGCTTGCCTGTCTGGGCATTACCGGACCTATGCGTACCTGTCCCACAGTGGCTATAGAAGCCTTAATAGGACTACCACCCCTCAACATTTATATAAAAACATATGAGAGGCTACAATCCGCTGTGCGGATCGTTGGATACCCTATCCCATCACATCGTTATTATAAATATCCTCAAAATATAGGCCTTATGGCGATGAAATACAGAAAATGACATTGTCACAATATATTGCTCAGACAGTTTATCAATATCTTTTGTGGTTCGCCAAAAAAACAACGTATTTCTACTGCTAATGCCTTGGGATTGGGTATACAAATGGTTTTTGTAAGAAAACGCCCCCAAAATGTGGGCGTAGGTGAAAATGATCTATGGACCAAATATTTATATTACCATTGCGGAAGTATTTGCATCAAAAATTTTTTCGAAAGTTTTAAAACTTGGACAAAAAGCGTTTTTTACTAAAAACGCCCCCAAAAAGTGGGCGTGGCAAAAAACTTTGTATGAACGAAATATAGATATTAGGGTTGTCTAAATATCCTGCTCAGACACTTTTTTGAAATTCCTTACGGTTTGGCCAAAAAATGAGTTTTTCTAAAAAGGGGGCGTGGCAGTGGGCGGATTTCAAAATTTTTTACACTTGTTCTGGTGGCACGGACGAGGATCCTATATACCAAATTTCATTATCCTAGCTCAAAATTTAAGGCCCAAAAATCGGTGACGAACAGACAGACGGACGGACGGACGGACGGACGGACGGACGGACGGACGGACGGACGGACGGACGGACGGACAGACAGACATGGCTAATTCGACTCAGCTAGGGATTCTGAGTCGATCCATATACTTTGAGGTATATGTAGCAAAATTATTTCTCTATGTTACAAACTAAGTATCAAAACTAATATACCCCCCTATGGGATAGGGTATAAACATATGAGAGGCTACAATCCGCTGTGCGGATCGTTGGATACCCTATCCCATCACATCGTTATTATAAATATCCTCAAAATATAGGCCTTATGGCGATGAAATACAGAAAATGACATTGTCACAATATATTGCTCAGACAGTTTATCAAAATCTTTTGTGGTTCGCCAAAAAAACAACGTATTTCTACTGCTAATGCCTTGGGATTGGGTATACAAATGGTTTTTGTAAGAAAACGCCCCCAAAATGTGGGCGTAGGTGAAAATGATCTATGGACCAAATATTTATATTACCATTGCGGAAGTATTTGCATCAAAAATTTTTTCGAAAGTTTTAAAATTTGGACAAAAAGCGTTTTTTACTAAAAACGCCCCCAAAAAGTGGGCGTGGCAAAAAACTTTGTATGAACGAAATATAGATATTAGGGTTGTCTAAATATCCTGCTCAGACACTTTTTTGAAATTCCTTACGGTTTGGCCAAAAAATGAGTTTTTCTAAAAAGGGGGCGTGGCAGTGGGCGGATTTCAAAAATTTTTACACTTGTTCTGGTGGCACGGACGAGGATCCTATATACCAAATTTCATTATCCTAGCTCAAAATTTAAGGCCCAAAAATCGGTGACGAACAGACAGACGGACGGACGGACGGACGGACGGACGGACGGACGGACGGACGGACGGACGGACAGACAGACATGGCTAATTCGACTCAGCTAGCGATTCTGAGTCGATCCATATACTTTGAGGTATATGTAGCAAAATTATTTCTCTATGTTACAAACTAAGTATCAAAACTAATATACCCCCCTATGGGATAGGGTATAAACATATGAGAAGGCTACAATCCACTGTGCGGATCGTTGAATACCCTATCCCATCCTATCTGTAAAACTAAAATCCCCAAAAAGTGGACATGGCTAAGAACACGATGTGGATAAAATAAAGAAAATGACATGGTGACAACAAATTGTTCAGACTGTTTACAAAAAACTTTGACGGTTCTACAAAAGACAAGGTTTTCTCCTGCATATGTTATGGGGTAGTGTATAAAAATGGTTTTTATATAAAAACGCCCCCAAAAAGTGGGCGTGGGTTGAAATAGTCTATGGACGAAATGTTCATATTTATACTACTAATGATTCTGCATCAAAAGTTTTTTCGAAAATTTTAAAATTTGACCGAAAAACGTTTTTTATTAAAAACGCCCCCAAAAAGTGGGCGTGGCAAAAAACTTTATATGAACGAAATACAGATATTCAGATTGTCTAAATATGTTGTTCAGAAAGTTTTTCAAAATTTTTTATGGTTTGGCCAAAAAATACGTTTTTCTAAAAAGGGGGCGTGGCAGTGGGCGGATTTCAAAAATTTTTACACTTGTTCTGCTGGGAGCAACAAAGAGCACGTGTACCAAATTTCATCCTTCTAGCTCAAAATTTAAGGCCCAAAAACTGGTGACGTACGGACGGACGGACGGACGGACGGACAGACATGGCTAAATCGACTCAGCTATCGATTCTGAGTCGATCCATATACTTTGAGGTATATGTAGCTAAATTATTTCTCTATGTTACAAACAATGTATCAAAACTAATATACCCCTATGGGATAGGGTATAAAAAGTGGCAATTCGCAGCTCAGCAAGTTTGACACAAGCAGAAGAATTAAACATTAGTAAACACCTTAAACTAATTGACCTTCTATCCGAACTTCCAGAACTTGACATGATCTGTTCGGTTACAGACCGCTTAACAAAGACACTATGCTTCGACAACCAGAGAAGCATGGTGTAGTAACAACCCACCAAACTGCCTAAACGGCCTAAAGCGGTATACGGATGGTTCTAAAATCAGCCATAAATCTGGTCATAAAAAACTGGGAACAAAACAAATGTTTTTCATCCTGGGGAAACCGTATACCGAGTGTAAAGCGTATACAAACAACAAAAATGCAATGAGTACAACGAAAAGATTTACTACCCCAGGTGGCAATTCAGTTTCACTGGAAAATCCACCCTCTACGGAGGTCGGCTCTACGGATTCTGGGGAGAGCCAATTATTGCAAATGTGTAACCCTTTCGGGAAAAGTTCAAGGGTAACGAGGTCACCTACATCAGGATCTCAAAAAAATATATGTGTCTCAAGGAGCTCGACAACACCAGAAGTGTCAGCCCACGAAAAACGAGACTCAGTGAAAAATAAGAGCCTAAAGGAAGAAAACGACGTTCTTCGAACAAGGCTTAATGGTGGTGGCAATCTCGACGCACGCGACGAACGCGACGCAGACGGTTTCGCATTGAAGTGTCAAAAATGGTGAGGATTTGAGTGGTGGTGGCAATCTCGACGCTCACGACGCGACGCGATACGATGTCACTTGATTGACAGTTCACCATTAGCCGTCGAAGATTTTGTTTGTTTTTCAATTCTCACAGAAGAAAATTTAATAAGTTGTTAAATAAATAAAATAAAATAAAATAAAAAACACAATTATTAATTCAGTACTTTTAATTTATTTTGTTTATTTATAACCTATGAAAGTAATCTCAAGATTCTCACAAACATACCATCTGACAGCTTTCAAACTGACATTCCAATGCGTCGATGCGCAAGAAAGTTGAAGTTGAATCAACTTTTCTGTGTAGCTAACGACCATTGCGTCGCGTCGGCGTTCAGATTGCCCACTTATACATGTTCCCATAAGCTCGATGAGTTTTTGACATTTCAACGCGAAACCGTCTGCGTCGATACCGTCCGTTGCGTCGAGATTGCCTTGGGGGTAACAATGTCGAACTGCTCTGCGAAGACCTTCTTAAAGAAATTCTCCATCTAAAGGAAGAAAATATGACTCTGAAGAGTTCATTTAAAATACCAAAAACAAGTTCAAACGGCCCCGTGAATTCGGAATACCACACGGATGAAGAAGAACTCAGTCGCGAAACTGACTGGATCTTAAAGAAAAGACCAGTTAAACATATAGATTACGCGAATTTCACCATAATGCTGTGCACATCATCATGGACCATTCAACATAATTGTTAACAACATATTCAATTTCAAACATCATTACCAACCAGTTTGCATGGTGAGTCAAATATTTTTTTTTGATTTATATATATTTTTTTTACATTTGAACGAACTACATACATATTAACATATGAGAAGGCTACAATCCGCTGTGCGGATCGTTGAATACCCTATCCCATCCTATCCATAAAACTAAAATCCCCAAAAAAGGGGACATGGCTTAAAACACGATGTGGATAAATAGAAAAAATGATATAGTGACAACAAATTCTACAGACTGCTTACAAAACACTTTAACGGTTCTACATAAGACAAGGTTTTCTCTTGCATATGTTATGGGGTAGTGTATAAAAATGGTTTTTATATAAAAACGCCCCCAAAAAGTGGGCGTGGGTTAAAATGGTATATAGACGAAATGTTCATATTAATAATGTTAATGATTCTGCATCAAAATTTTTTTCGAAAAATTTAAAATTTGACCGAAAACAGTTTTTTTATTGAAAACGCCCCCAAAAAGTGGGCGTGGCAAAAAATTTTATATGGACGAAATATAGATATTAATAATGTCTAAATATGTTGTTCAGAAACTTTTTTAAAATTCCTTACGGTTTGGTCAAAAACTGAGTTTTTCTTAAAAGGGGGCGTGGCAGTGGGCGGATTTCAAAAATTTTTACACTTGTTCTGTAGGCAGAGACGAGGATCCTATATACCAAATTTCATTATCCTAGCTCAAAATTTAAGGCCTAAAAATCGGTGACGTACAGACGGACGGACGGACGGACAGACAGACATGGCTTAATCGACTCAGCTAGCGATTCTGAGTCGATCCATATACTTTGAGGTATATGTAGCAAAATTATTTCTCTATGTTACAAACTAAGTATCAAAACTAATATACCCCTATGGGATAGGGTATAAAAAGAGGAAAGCTGTATCCTCTCCTGAAATAATAAATCGCGACAAAGAGATTATTAACAAAGCGAAACAGCTAAAACAACGTCCCCCACCGCCAATTAATGTGATCGGTATTGACGACTTTAACAAGTTGCATACCTTGCTAAAATCGTTGCCATTATCGGGCTACCAAGTAACTTCGCTAAGAAAAAATACATGGAAAGTCTGCGTTAAAGACCCTGAAAGTTACCGTCTATTATCTCGCAAGCTTAATATCGATAAAATAGAATGGTATTCTTTTGAAAATAAATCTGAAAGGCCTTTACGCGTTGTAGCTAGAGGGTTACATGCGTCGTGCTTAAAGGATGACATTGTAAATGATCTGAAAAACAGGCAATATAAAGTCATAGATGCCGTTAACATTGTCAAACGAGACCAAAAGCAAAAAGATGGCGAAGGAAATGTAATAAAACGCGGCCTTCCTTTATTTATACTCACTTTCGATAAAACAGAAAGTTTGAACAAAATTTATGAAATAAAAACAATACTTAATATTGTTGTAAAAATAGAGCCTATGCGTAAGGATTCCAAACTAGTTCCCCAGTGCAAGCGCTGCCAAGGATACAATCATACGCAAAGCTATTGTCAAAAAGAACCGCGGTGTGTAAAATGTGCCGGCAATCACCTGACGGTAGATTGTATGTCAGATAAGAAAGCTCTTGCTATCTGCATTAACTCTAAAGGCAATCATCCGGCAAATTATCGCGGCTGCGAAGTAGCTAAAGAGTTGCAAAAAAGACGGACGAAATTTAATAGTATTAATTCACAGAAATTAAATTTAAACAAGCAACAGCCTAAAATTCCGATTAAAAATATGTCGAAGAAAAAGCAGGCCATAATCGAAGAACCTAAATGTCCACAAACTACGCGGCCATCAGATATCCGTTCGGATCTTGTACATCCAAAACCAAATGTACAAACGTATGCTCAAGCTACAGTATCCAATAACGCCCAAAAAAATATCTCACCTGACCCAGTTTCAAATGTATTTTCGATTATTCTTTCAAAACTTGAGGAACAAAGCAAAACGAATAAACTTATTTTTGACAGGCTCGTTAAGCTCGAAAATAGTATTCGCAATAGAAGTACCCCACCTTTAACATGAATAGATTGCTTAAAATTCTTACGTGGAATGCCAATGGCCTTTGGCAAAAACTTGGAGAACTTGAATTATTTATGCAGGAAAAAGATATAGACATCTGTTTAATATCCGAAACTCACGCAAAGAGTAATTCGAACTTAAAAATAAAAGGTTACCTCGACTATCATGCTCTACATCCATCGAATAAGGCTAGAGGTGGAGCCTCACTATATATAAAAGAGTGTATCGAACATTCGATTGATCTTAAACTAGAAATCGAAACAATGCAAGTTAGCTCTATACAAGTCAAAAGCAGACAATCCTTTCTGAAGATATCGTCTATTTACTGCCCACCACGATGCAAGGTTGAGAAAATTGACTTTGAAAACTTGCTTAATTCCCTTGGACAACGTTTTGTCATCGGAGGGGACTTTAATGCAAAACATACATTCTGGGGATCTAGATGCATATCACAGAAAGGTAGGATGTTTTATGATATAGGTAGAAAGTACAATACCGAATTTCATTCTACGGGAAAACCAACTTACTGGCCAACTGATGCTAGAAAAATACCGGATTTGATCGATTTTTTCATTGTAAAAGGTCTGCCGTCCAATCGAATCAAAGTTGAAGAATGCTTTGATCTTTCCTCTGATCATTCTCCAGTCATTTTAACAATGAGCGAGTCACTGATTATAAATGAAAAACCACCCAGATTAACAAACGCGAAAACCAACTGGGAAGGTTTCAAAAACGATATTGAAAATAATATCCGACTGGGTGTATCGCTTAGAACCCCATTGGAACTCGAAGTCGCTGTTGACTCATTTATCAATACCATCCAAAAAGCAGCATGGAATAATACTCCTCAACAGAACAAAATAGTGAGCTATAGTAAAATTAAGTACCCCCGTGAAATACAAGATTTAGTAAAACAAAAAAGAAAAGCTCGTAAAAGATGGCACCAAACTCGTGCCCCGCAAGATAAAACACATCTCAATCGGTTGAGTAATTTGCTATCAAATTCGATTAAATACTTTAAAAACCATTCAGTAGAAACTTATCTGCAAAGCCTAACCGCTGGAAAGGAATCGAATTATTCGCTCTGGAAAGCAATTAGAGTCATAAAACGGCCAAAAATCGCTGTGCCGCCCATTAGGGTAACTCAAGACGTTTGGGCAAAGAGCGATAAGGAAAAAGCTGACGTTTTTGCCTCACATCTTGAGGAAACATTTAAGCCATTTGATGGTCCGGCGCAAAATGAAAACATTAATATATTCGAGAGTACAACCGATAATAACATAGTAAGATATGCAAGTATTGCCGAGCTTAAACGGGAAATACAGAAACTAAAGCCTAAAAAAGCTCCGGGTTATGACCTGATTACAGGAGAACTTCTTAAAATGTTGCCTCGGAAAGCATTAACTAAGCTTCTTTTTATTATAAATGCAGCAATCAGATTAGAATACATACCAAGACAGTGGAAAGTCGCGGAAGTGATTATGGTTCTAAAACCAGGAAAATCACCGAATGAAATAAAATCTTACAGGCCTATTTCACTTCTTCCAATCATTTCAAAAGTTTTTGAACGGATATTACTCGGTCGCTTACACCCCATAATTGAACAGAAAAGTCTTTTACCTGACCATCAATTTGGGTTTAGAAGTAAACATTCAACGGTGGACCAAGTACATCGAATTACAGATGTAATTGAGAAAGCTTTCGAAGAAAAGAAAATTTGTTCAGCCGTATTTCTTGACGTGTCGCAAGCTTTTGACAAGGTGTGGCACAAAGGCCTTACTTATAAACTAAGTCAAGTTTTGCCAGAACAATTATATAAAATCCTCGTGTCGTATCTTGAGCATAGACTCTTCCGTGTGAAACTTGGAAGCGAATATTCCGAGTTCAAAGAAATAATGGCAGGTGTACCGCAAGGAAGCGTCCTTGGACCAATCCTGTACCTCATATTCACTCGTGATATCCCACAAACAAACGATACAATAGTTGGAACGTTTGCTGACGATACTGCTATACTAGCAGTTGCCACAACAATAGAGGAAACAAATATTAAATTACAAAACGCTCTTAACGAGGTTAATGAATGGACTAAATCCTGGCGGATTGCACTTAATGAGAGCAAATCGATCCATGTAGATTTTTCGTATAAACGGACAAACAATTTGCCTGTATTTCTAAATACGGTTCGAGTCCCGTTTGCAAATGAAGCGAAATATCTCGGTATGACACTCGATGCAAAATTAAAATGGAAGTCGCATGTAAAAAAGAAATGCGAAGAACTTAAGAATAAATACAGAGAACTGTACTGGTTGCTCGGAAAATATTCGAAGCTTAACCTTGATAACAAGCTGCTATTATACAAGCAAGTGCTAAAACCGGTTTGGACATATGGTATACAACTATGGGGTTGTACCAGTGAAACGAATCTAAACATTTTACAAACTTTTGAAAACAAAATGTTAAGACCATTCGTCAATGCGCCGTGGTACATAAGGAACGAAGATCTACGCAGAGATCTGGGTATTCCCGCGGTTAAAGATGAAACAAAAAATTTTGCACGAAAACATAAAAAACGTTTATTAGGACACGTTAACACAACAGTCCTCCAAATTCTGGACGAAACAAATATATTGCGGCGTCTTCAAAGAACTAAACCCTTAGATTTGGCCCGATAATAACAAACCGCGCTATAATTGCGGAAAAGCAGGAACTCTCAAAGGAAAGTTACCTGCCAAACATATTATATAATCGTGATAAAAAAAAATTGCTGGATAAGTCGAATACTTAGTTGCAATAGAAATACCAAATGGGTGGTGGTTTTAGTGAGTAAAAATCTCACACTACTTTGGGCACGTGCTCATCGTGTCTATGAAGATTTCCACCAGCCCACGGAAACAAAAAAAAAAAAAAAAAAAAAAAAATCCTGGGGAAACATCCCAGGCCTAAGACAGGCCAAAAGAGCTATTTAGCCCTTCAAATCAGATGCCAATAAGATACATAATCTTTGCAGGCACGATATCAAAAACTTAGTAGGGTACCTAACTGGTCATCACGGTCTGCGATATCACCTAAATAAAATGCGTCTATTCGACTCACCGGAGTGCAGACTATGTCTAGAAAAAGACGAAAGAGACGAGCATATCATATGTGAATGCCCGGCCCTTTACGGTATGAGAAGGGAATCTTTCTTCAGGGAATTTTTAAGTCCCGAAGAACTGAGGAAATCTTCAGAATCGTTTTCCTCCTGCATATGCTATGGGGTAGGGTATACAAACGGTTTTTGTAAGAAAACGCCCGCAAAAAGTGGGCGTGGGATAAAATGATCTATGGACAAAATATTTATATTAATATTACTAATTATTCTGCATCAAAATTTTTTTCGAAAATTTTAAAATTTGACCGTAAAAGGTTTTTTATTAAAAACGCCCCCAAAAAGTGGGCGTGGCACAAAACTTTGTATGGACGAAATATAGATATTAGGATTGTCTAAATATGTTGCAGACACACTTTTTTGAAATTCCTTACGGTTTGGCCTAAAACTACGTTTTTTTCTAAAAGGGGGCGTGGCAGTAGGCGGATTTTAAAAATTTTTACACTTGTTCTGGTGACTCGGCCAAGGATCCTATATACCAAATTTCATTATCCTAGCTCAAAATTTAAGGCCCAAAAATCAGTGACGAACAGACAGACGGACGGACGGACGGACGGACGGACGGACGGACGGACGGGCGGACGGACAGACAGACATGGCTAATTCGACTCAGCTAGCGATTCTGAGTCGATCCATATACTTTGAGGTATATGTAGCTAAATTATTTCTCTATGTTACAAACTAAGTATCAAAACTAATATACCCCTATGGGATAGGGTATAAAAACAGCAAAACCTGCTAGAAAACAATGTAAAAACATATGAGAAGGCTACAATCCGCTGTGCGGATCGTTGAATACCCTATCCCATCCTATCCATAAAACTAAAATCCCCAAAAAAGGGGACATGGCTAAAAACACGATGTGAATAAATAGAAAAAATGATATAGTGACAGCAAATTCTTCAGACTGCTTACAAAACACTTTAACGGTTCTACAAAAGACAAGGTTTTCTCTTGCATATGTTATGGGGTAGTGTATAAAAATGGTTTTTATATAAAAACGCCCCCAAAAAGTGGGCGTGGGTTAAAATGGTATATAGAAGAAATGTTCATATTAATAATGTTAATGATTCTGCATCAAAATTTTTTTCGAAAAATTTAAAATTTGACCGAAAACAGTTTTTTATTGAAAACGCCCCCAAAAAGTGGGCGTGGCAAAAAACGTTATATAGACGAAATATAGATATTAATATTGTCTAAATATGTTGTTCAGAAACTTTTTTAAAATTCCTTACGGTTTGGTCAAAAACTGAGTTTTTCTTAAAAGGGGGCGTGGCAGTGGGCGGATTTCAAAAACTTTTACACTTGTTCTGTAGGCAGAGACGAGGATCCTATATACCAAATTTCATTATCCTAGCTCAAAATTAAAGGCCTAAAAATCGGTGACGTACAGACGGACGGACGGACGGACGGACGGACGGACGGACGGACAGACAGACATGGCTTAATCGACTCAGCTAGCGATTCTGAGTCGATCCATATACTTTGAGGTATATGTAGCAAAATTATTTCTCTATGTTACAAACTAAGTATCAAAACTAATATACCCCTATGGGATAGGGTATAAACATATGAGAAGGCTACAATCCACTGTGCGGATCGTTGAATACCCTATCCCATCCTATCTGTAAAACTAAAAGCTAAAATCCCCAAAAAAGGCGGCATGGCTAAAAACACGATGTGGATAAATAGAAAAAATGATATAGTGACAACAAATTCTTCAGACTGCTTACAAAACACTTTAACGGTTCTACAAAAGACAAGGTTTTCTCTTGCATATGTTATGGGGTAGTGTATAAAAATGGTTTTTATATAAAAACGCCCCAAAAAGTGGGCGTGGGTTAAAATGGTATATGGACGAAATGTTCATATTAATAATGTTAATGATTCTGCATCAAATTTTTTTTCGAAAAATTTAAAATTTGACCGAAAACAGTTTTTAATTGAAAACGCCCCCAAAAGGTGGGCGTGGCAAAAAACGGACGGACAGACAGACATGGCTTAATCGACTCAGCTAGCGATTCTGAGTCGATCCATATACTTTGAGGTATATGTAGCAAAATTATTTCTCTATGTTACAAACTAAGTATCAAAACTAATATACCCCTATGGGATAGGGTATAAACATATGAGAAACAATCCACTGTGCGGATCGTTGAATACCCTATCCCATCCTATCTGTAAAACTAAAATCCCCAAAAAGTGGACATGGCTAAGAACACGATGTGGATAAAATAAAGAAAATGACATGGTGACAACAAATTGTTCAGACTGTTTACAAAAAACTTTGACGGTTCTACAAAAGACAAGGTTTTCTCCTGCATATGTTATGGGGTAGTGTATAAAAATGATTTTTATATAAAAACGCCCCCAAAAAGTGGGCGTGGGTTGAAATAGTCTATGGACGAAATGTTCATATTTATACTACTAATGATTCTGCATCAAAAGTTTTTTCGAAAATTTTAAAATTTGACCGAAAAACGTTTTTTATTAAAAACGCCCCCAAAAAGTGGGCGTGGCAAAAAACTTTATATGAACGAAATACAGATATTCAGATTGTCTAAATATGTTGTTCAGAAAGTTTTTCAAAATTTTTTATGGTTTGGCCAAAAAATACGTTTTTCTAAAAAGGGGGCGTGGCAGTGAGCGGATTTCAAAAAATTTTACACTTGTTCTGCTGGGAGCAACAAAGAGCACGTGTACCAAATTTCATCCTTCTAGCTCAAAATTTAAGGCCCAAAAACTGGTGACGTACGGACGGACGGACGGACGGACGGACAGACATGGCTAAATCGACTCAGCTATCGATTCTGAGTCGATCCATATACTTTGAGGTATATGTAGCTAAATTATTTCTCTATGTTACAAACTATGTATCAAAACTAATATACCCCTATGGGATAGGGTATAAACATATGAGAAGGCTACAATCCGCTGTGCGGATCGTTGAATACCCTATCCCATCCTATCCATAAAGCTAAAATCCCAAAAAAAAAAGTGGGCATGGCTAAAAATACGATTTGGATAAAATAAAAAAAATGATATAGTGACAACTAAATCTTCAGACTGCTTACAAAACACTTTTACGGTTCTACAAAAGACAAGGTTTTCTCCTGCATATGTGATGGGGTAGGGTATAAAAATGGTTTTTATATAAAAACGCCCCCAAAAAGTGGGCGTGGGTTAAAATGGTATATAGACGAAATGTTTATATTAATAATGTTAATGATTCTGCATCAAAATTTTTTTCGAAAAATTTAAAATTTGACCGAAAACAGTTTTTTATTGAAAACGCTCCCAAAAAGTGGGCGTGGCAAAAAACTTTATATGGACGAAATATATATATTAATATTGTCTAAATATGCTGTTCAGAAACTTTTTTAAAATTCCTTACGGTTTGGTCAAAAACTGAGTTTTTATTAAAAGGGGGCGTGGCAGTGGGCGGATTTCAAAAATTTTTACACTTGTTCTGAAGGCAGAGACGAGGATCCTATATACCAAATTTCATTATCCTAGCTCAAAATTTAAGGCCTAAAAATCGGTAACGTACAGACGGACGGACGGACAGACAGACATGGCTAAATCGACTCAGCTAGCGATTCTGAGTCGATCCATATACTTTGAGGTATATGTAGCAAAATTATTTCTCTATGTTACAAACTAAGTATCAAAACTAATATACCCCTATGGGATAGGGTATAAAAATGCTAAAAAAAACTGCGATCGATTTTTCCTTGAGAAATACGTTTTTTTTTAGTTCAAAAAATACATATACAGTGACATTTGTTATTATATAAGATGATAATTTATAAAAGATGATCATTTTTAAATGACCAAATTTATTAATTTAAATCATTCGGAATCTTTTTAGAGAATTTTTGAATTTATTAAAGTTACCATTTTATTTGTTGGAACAAAGTTATAACAGCCTTTACCTTAAGAAACCCACTGCTTTACTTGCAAAACAACATTTTCGTTACTGAAGCGATTACGGTTTTAGTTTTTAACGAATTTACCTGCGAAAATATTGTTTCACAAGCAGTATTAAGGGCCAAACCCACCGAGCAACCGAAACCGAAACTTTGTTTATACCCTATCCCATAGGGGTATATTAGTTTTGATACTTAGTTTGTAACATAGAGAAATAATTTTGCTACATATACCTCAAAGTATATGGATCGACTCAGAATCGCTAGCTGAGTCGATTAAGCCATGTCTGTCTGTCCGTCCGTCCGTCCGTCCGTCCGTCTGTACGTCACCGATTTTTAGGCCTTAAATTTTGAGCTAGGATAATGAAATTTGGTATATAGGATCCTCGTCTCTGCCTACAGAACAAGTGTAAAAATTTTTGAAATCCGCCCACTGCCACGCCCCCTTTTAAGAAAAACTCAGTTTTTGACCAAACCGTAAGGAATTTTAAAAAAGTTTCTGAACAACATATTTAGACAATATTAATATCTATATTTCGTCCATATAAAGTTTTTTGCCACGCCCACTTTTTGGGGGCGTTTTTAATAAAAAACGTTTTTCGGTCAAATTTTAAAATTTTCGAAAAAACTTTTGATGCAGAATCATTAGTAGTATAAATATGAACATTTCGTCCATAGACTATTTCAACCCACGCCCACTTTTTGGGGGCGTTTTTATATAAAAATCATTTTTATACACTACCCCATAACATATGCAGGAGAAAACCTTGTCTTTTGTAGAACCGTCAAAGTTTTTTGTAAACAGTCTGAAGAATTTGTTGTCACTATATCATTTTTTCTATTTATCCACATCGTGTTTTTAGCCATGCCGCCTTTTTTGGGGATTTTAGCTTTTAGTTTTACAGATAGGATGGGATAGGGTATTCAACGATCCGCACAGTGGATTGTAGCCTTCTCATATGTTTTTCATTATACCCTATCCCATAGGGGGGTATATTAGTTTTGATACTTAGTTTGTAACATAGAGAAATAATTTTGCTACATATACCTCAAAGTATATGGATCGACTCAGAATCGCTAGCTGAGTCGAATTAGCCATGTCTGTCCGTCCGTCCGTCCGTCCGTCCGTCCGTCTGTCTGTTCGTCAGCGGTTTTTGGGCCTTAAATTTTGAGCTAGGATAATGAAATTTGGTATATAGGATCCTCGTCCGTGCCACCAGAACAAGTGTAAAAATTTTTGAAATCCGCCCACTGCCACGCCCCCTTTTTAGGAAAACTTATTTTTTGGCCAAACCGTAAGGAATATCAAAAAAGTGTCTGAGTAGCATATTTAGACAATCCTAATATCTATATTTCGTTCATACAAAGTTTTTTGCCACGCCCACTTTTTGGGGGCGTTTTTAGTAAAAAACGCTTTTTGTCCAAATTTTAAAACTTTCGAAAAAAATTTGGATGCAAATACTTCCGAAATGGTAATATAAACATTTTGTCCATAGATCATTTTCACCTACGCCCACATTTTGGGGGCGTTTTCTTACAAAAACCATTTGTATACCCCATCCCAAGGCATTAGCAATAGAAATACGTTGTTTTTTGTCGAACCACACAAGATTTTGAGAAACTGTCTGAGCAATATATTGTGACAATGTCATTTTCTGTATTTCATCGCCATAAGGCCTATATTTTGAGGATATTTATAATAACGATGTGATGGGATAGGGTATCCAACGATCCGCACAGCGGATTGTAGCCTCTCATATGTTTTTTTTTTAAACTGCTAATTACTTAAAATTTGATGTGTTTTTCAGTTAAAAATACTTCTTAAATAAAAGATATTAATAAACCACACTAATCTCATCTATTTTTATTTCTTAAAGTCTTTTTATTTTGATATAAAACGATTTTATTTTTTTTCCGTACCGACATTTTACTTTTTCATTTTGCAGTTTTGCAATTCATCGTACCGAAACTTGCAACTTTTTTTTTCATCGTTGTAATTTCTGTCTGCCAAAGTTCGCAGACGTCACTTTTCTGACGTTCATACGGAAATATCGGAAATACCGGGCCGGATACTCCTCCAATTTTGTTGAGATTCGGTAAAATTCTCCATTAATTTTTCGGTCTCGATTTAGGGGATGAATCCAATATTTGGAACGTTTTGTTCTTTTCAGCATTGCAAAATATAACGCAACATATAACAAAATTTTCTTTTTTTTATAGATCCGCATTCTGAATTCACTGAATGTCAAATGTGACGTTTAATTTTTTTTTCAGTTTCTGTGCTATGTTCGGTGGGAATGAAATGTCATAATTGAACAGAACATATGAGAGGCTACAATCCGCTATGCGGATCGTTGAATACCCTATCCCATCCTATCCTTTAAATTAATATCCTCAAAATATAGGCCTTATGGAAATGAAATACAGAAAATGACATTGTCACAATATATTGCTCAGACAGTTTCTCAAAATCTTGTGTGGTTCGTATTTCTATTGCTAATGCCTTGGGATGGGGTATACAAACGGTTTTTGTAAGAAAACGCCCCCAAAATGTGGGCGTAGGTGAAAATGATCTATGGACAAAATGTTTATATTACCATTTCGGAAGTATTTGCATCAAATTTTTTTTCGAAAGTTTTAAAATTTGGACAAAAAGCGTTTTTTACTAAAAACGCCCCCAAAAAGTGGGCGTGGCAAAAAACTTTGAACGAAATATAGATATTAGGATTGTCTAAATATGCTACTCAGACACTTTTTTGAAATTCCTTACGGTTTGGCCAAAAAATAAGTTTTCCTAAAAAGGGGGCGTGGCAGTGGGCGGATTTTAAAACTTTTTACACTTGTTCTGGTGGCACGGACGAGGATCCTATATACCAAATTTCTTTATCCTAGCTCAAAATTTAAGGCCCAAAAACCGCTGACGAACAGACAGACGGACGGACGGACGGACGGACAGACAGACATGGCTAATTCGACTCAGCTAGCGATTCTGAGTCGATCCATATACTTTGAGGTATATGTAGCAAAATTATTTCTCTATGTTACAAACTAAGTATCAAAACTAATATACCCCCCTATGGGATAGGGTATAAGTATCAAAACTAATATACCCCCCTATGGGATAGGGTATAAAAAATGAAAAAAATAAAACGAAGTTTCGGTTTCGGTTGCTCGGTGGGTTTGGCCCTTTAGATGTCAGTATGCATAAATATTGCAAATTTAGTTATTGTTGGATACTTATTGCTGTTTACTGACATTTCCTTTTATTTACTTTTTATCAAAGTAGTGAATATTGGCATAATCGCTTTGAAATACCTATAATGTTGAATTTTTTAACCATAGCTAAAATGTAATCCATATCATTCAAACTATTAAAAATAAATTCGTTTGGGATAGAATTTGTTGTTAAATATTCACCTTGGAAATACAGTTTTAATGCACTTTATTATTCTAAAATTTGATTGACGCAGTCATGTAGCGATAGCCATCTAATGTCTTAGTGGCGCAAACTCCTATACTTTTCTGTTATAAAAAAACTCTTGGAATTCTAAAAATTCTCGTTGTCTTTTACTACTTTGAGAAAAGTATGATTTGACCAATTGCTCAATGGATCTTGGCAATTTCTAACTGGCATGACTGACAGCTAGAGCAACCGACTGACGTACGCATTTATTAAATACACAATTTGGATTGAGTGTCGTTGTGCAAGCAATGCCTATGTAAATAATATAATAACTATCTGCACCCTTTCATTCTGCAAATGCTACACAAAAGTTACAAAAGTTACCACACCGACATCACCCATAAACAGCTGTGTTTACTTTGTTTAATTTCTGACCCTAACTCTGCGTATTTGCATTTCTTCTTTGGGATCATTATACCCTATCCCATAGGGGTATATTAGTTTTGATACTTAGTTTGTAACATAGATAAATAATTTTGCTACATATACCTCAAAGTATATGGATCGACTCAGAATCGCTAGCTGAGTCGATTAAGCCATGTCTGTCTGTCCGTCCGTCCGTCCGTCCGTCCGTCACCGATTTTTAGGCCTTAAATTTTGAGCTAGGATAATGAAATTTGGTATATAGGATCCTCGTCTCTGCCTACAGAACAAGTGTAAAAATTTTTGAAATCCGCCCACTGCCACGCCCCCTTTTAATAAAAACTCAGTTTTTGACCAAACCGTAAGGAATTTAAAAAAAGTTTCTGAACAACATATTTAGACAATATTAATATCTATATTTCGTTTATATAAAGTTTTTTGCCACGCCCACTTTTTGGGGGCGTTTTCAATAAAAAACTGTTTTCGGTCAAATTTTAAATTTTTCGAAAAAAATTTTGATGCAGAATCATTAACATTATTAATTTGAACATTTCGTCTTTATACCATTTTAACCCACGCCCACTTTTTGGGGGCGTTTTTATATAAAAACCATTTTTATACACTACCCCATAACATATGCAAGAGAAAACCTTGTCTTATGTAGAACCGTTAAAGTGTTTTGTAAGCAGTCTGTAGAATTTGTTGTCACTATATCATTTTTTCTATTTATCCACATCGTGTTTTAAGCCATGTCCCCTTTTTTGGGGATTTTAGTTTTATGGATAGGATGGGATAGGGTATTCAACGATCCGCACAGCGGATTGTAGCCTTCTCATATGTTTTTTCGTTACGTTTGGCATTGGCAGACTTTTGTTTGCGCGCGATTTCTTCTTTCAACTCCTTATTCACTCTACTTCGGAAGTCTATTAAATTCTGATAGTTTATTCTCTGATATCTATTAAAAAACATATGAGAAGGCTACAATCCGCTGTGCGGATCGTTGAATACCCTATCCCATCCCATCCTTAAAATTTACATCTCCAAAAAGTGGGCTTTATTACCCTATAATATCAATAGAAAATCACCTTGTCACAACAATATATTGTTCAAACAGTTTATCAGAATATTTTGTTGTTTGACAAAACACATCGTTTTCTTCCTGTATATGCTATGGGATAGGGTACACAAACTGTTTTTGTAAGAAAACGCCCCCAAAAAGTGGGCGTGGGCTAAAATGATCTATGGACGAAATATTTAAATTAATATTACTAATTATTCTGCATCAAAATTTTTTTCGAAAATTTTAAAATTTGACCGTAAAACGTTTTTTATTAAAAACGCCCCCAAAAAGTGGGCGTGGCAAAAAACTTTATATGAACGAAATATAGATATTACGATTTTCTAACAACGCTTTTCAGTCACTTTTTTCAAAATTCCTTATGGTTTGGCCAAAAAAACGTTTTTCTAAAAAGCGGGCGGGGCAGTGGGCGGATTCCAAAAATGTTTACACTTGTTCTGCTGGGAGCAACAAAGAGCACGTGTACCAAATTTCATCCTTCTAGCTTAAAATTTAAGGCCCAAAAACTGGTGACGTACGGACGGACGGACGGACGGACGGACGGACAGACATGGCTAAATCGACTCAGCTAGCGATTCTGAGTCGATCCATATACTTTGAGGCATATATAGCTAAATTATTTCTCTATGTTACAAACTATGTATCAAAACTAATATACCCCTATGGGATAGGGTATAAATATCAGATGGTTTCTTTCCGGTAACAGAGTGAATTGAGTTGTTATATCTGTCAACGGCTATATTTATTAATTCTTTGAGTCGCAAAGATTTATACTCAATATTCAGACACCTGAAAATTTCAAGTATCGTCGAGTGAAACCTTTCGACTTGTCCGTTGACCTCACTTCGATATACTGGGGTACGAAAGAGCTTAATACCGAGCATGCTTATGAAGTTTAGCACTATAGGGCTCAGAAAACTCCTTTCGTTATCGGTCACAAGTATTCTTGGAACCGTTAAATAGTGTAATATTTTGGTTATTTTGTCGCTTAGGTGAAGTACTGCTCTGCTTTTGATATGGAATAGCTTGGCAAATTTAGAAGAATACATTTTCTAAACGCAACTTATAAATTTCTCATTTTGGATCTCTACAATATCCAAATGAAGAATCTCGCAGGGGTATGAGGGAAATGGGGTTGCCTGAAATTCAGGACTAATAGGATGCCTATCATACTTATTGAGTTTGCACACCTCGCAAGTTTTCGTGAACTGCTTTATGAGGCTGTTCATTTTTGGAAAGTAATACTTCTCTAGAAGTTGGTCCTTATTTTCCCTGGCGTTTCGGTGTGCTCTTTTGTGCTCTTCCATGATAAGCGTGGCTGCACGGTTTTCGTCGTTGATGTTTTCCACAACCCTCTGCGTAAATCGCAATTTGTGATGAAATTTTCTAAGTAAGTTTCTTGGATCAAGGTCAAGTGTGATTCCGGTATCTTAATTCCGTTCAGGATATTGGGTCTCAATTTTTCTTTGAGAATACGTGCAAGGTCTTCCTTGGTCGGATTTTCCAATGCGATGTAGTGGCGTGCATAGCCAGGATGAGGGTTCTCATAGATTTCAAGCCCTTTTCCTATTTTTATGAAAATTTGGTTGCGAAACACATTGATTGGGGCCTCTACATGGGGTATCAGGTCAGTGCTATCCTGATCAGCACTATGGGCTGTACCTATTGTTGACCGTTGCTCGCTGGCTGTGGCAATCATTGAACCTACTAACTTACCTTCACGGCCTTCACTAGCTGTACTGGTGATCGAACCATTGTGCACTGCATTGACAGAATGCGCTGATTCTGTTGACTCGGATCCCGATAAATGATTTACCTCGGTTCTAAGTCTGGATAGGGCATCTGCAACTATGTTAGATTTACCAGGCTTGTAAATCAGTTCATAGTTGTATTCCTCTATTCGTGCTTTCCACCTCTTTAACTTCGCATTGAAGTTCCTGTTTCCCAGGGCAAATGTAAGAGGTTGGTGATCCGTGTGTATGCGTATTTTTTTGCTCCGTAGACATAGGAACGAAGATTGTCTAGAGCCCACATTTCTTTGAGCTCCTTAAAGGCTCGCAACGCCTCATCGTCTAATCTGATCGGAACGCGTCTCGACTGGTTGGCTTTAGCTCTTTAAGATTTTCCGGGGGCAACATTTTTTGAATTGCATCGACCTTTTTTGCGTCCGCCCTAATACCATCGGGGTTGATAACGTACCCCAGAGACTCGACTTCAGTTTTTAAGAAGTGAGTCTTTTCAAGATTGACTTTGAGGTTTACTTCATGCAACCTAGCAAGAATGGTTTCTATATTGTTCAAGATATCTTCTGTGTTACTCCCAAAGATGACAATTAATGTAAACATAGCATATCTTCCCAATATATTCTTTCAACACATCGTCGATCATCCTCTGGAAAAGGCTGGCGCGTTTTTTAAACCAAACGGAAGCCTAAGCCATTCATTTTTCCCATTCATGGTGGAGAATGCAGTTTTTGGTATATCTGACTCCTTCATCGGTATTTGATGAAATCCGGATGTGAGTATAATATCCGGAATTGGATATGCGTCAGAGATGGTGACGAGGTTTAATCGCTTGAAGTCGATAACCATTCGGTATTGCAGTTCCCCTTTGGGTTTAGGTTTTTTTGGCACCACCCAAATCGGAGAGTTGTAAGGGCGGATAATTCCTTCTGCCCGTAAATCTTTTATCTCCTTCTCTACCTCTTATCTCATACACGGAGGGTATGGGTAACTTTTGGTGTAAATAGGCTCGTCTGTGGTAGTTTTTATACCCTATCCCATAGGGGTATATTAGTTTTGATACTTAGTTTGTAACATAGAGAAATAATTTTGCTACATATACCTCAAAGTATATGGATCGACTCAGAATCGCTAGCTGAGTCGATTAAGCCATGTCTGTCTGTCTGTCCGTCCGTCCGTCCGTCCGTCTGTACGTCACCGATTTTTAGGCCTTAAATTTTGAGCTAGGATAATGAAATTTGGTATATAGGATCCTCGTCTCTGCCTACAGAACAAGTGTAAAAATTTTTGAAATCCGCCCACTGCCACGCCCCCTTTTAAGAAAAACTCAGTTTTTGACCAAACCGTAAGGAATTTTAAAAAAGTTTCTGAACAGCATATTTAGACAATATTAATATCTATATTTCGTCCATATAAAGTTTTTTGCCACACCCGCTTTTTAGGGGCGTTTTCAATAAAAAACTGTTTTCGGTCAAATTTTAAATTTTTCGAAAAAAATTTTGATGCAGAATCATTAACATTATTAATATAAACATTTCGTCTATATACCATTTTAACCCACGCCCACTTTTTGGCGGCGTTTTTATATAAAAACCATTTTTATACCCTACCCCATAACATATGCAGGAGAAAACCTTGTCTTATGTAGAACCGTAAAAGTGTTTTGTAAGCAGTCTGAAGATTTAGTTGTCACTTTATCATTTTTTTTATTTTATCCACATCGTATTTTTAGCCATGCCCACTTTTTTTTGGGATTTTAGTTTTATGGATAGGATGGGATAGGGTATTCAACGATCCGCACAGCGGATTGTAGCCTTCTCATATGTTTATACCCTATCCCATAGGGGGGTATATTAGTTTTGATACTTAGTTTGTAACATAGAGAAATAATTTTGCTACATATACCTCAAAGTATATGGATCGACTCAGAATCCCTAGCTGAGTCGAATTAGCCATGTCTGTCTGTCCGTCCGTCCGTCCGTCCGTCCGTCCGTCCGTCCGTCCGTCCGTCCGTCTGTCTGTTCGTCACCGATTTTTGGGCCTTAAATTTTGAGCTAGGATAATGAAATTTGGTATATAGGATCCTCGTCCGTGCCACCAGAACAAGTGTAAAAAATTTTGAAATCCGCCCACTGCCACGCCCCCTTTTTAGAAAAACTCATTTTTTGGCCAAACCGTAAGGAATTTCAAAAAAGTGTCTGAGCAGGATATTTAGACAACCCTAATATCTATATTTCGTTCATACAAAGTTTTTTGCCACGCCCACTTTTTGGGGGCGTTTTTAGTAAAAAACGCTTTTTGTCCAAGTTTTAAAACTTTCGAAAAAATTTTTGATGCAAATACTTCCGCAATGGTAATATAAATATTTGGTCCATAGATCATTTTCACCTACGCCCACATTTTGGGGGCGTTTTCTTACAAAAACCATTTGTATACCCAATCCCAAGGCATTAGCAGTAGAAATACGTTGTTTTTTTGGCGAACCACAAAAGATATTGATAAACTGTCTGAGCAATATATTGTGACAATGTCATTTTCTGTATTTCATCGCCATAAGGCCTATATTTTGAGGATATTTATAATAACGATGTGATGGGATAGGGTATCCAACGATCCGCACAGCGGATTGTAGCCTCTCATATGTTTTTTTTATTATTTCCGAAAGCCTATGACGTGTGTTTTCGGGTATCTCGTCGTTGAGCATAGCATTAACCTCCGAAGACAATTTGTCTTTGAGTGGAAGTTGAATGCCCTTCACTAAGGTTAATATATTCTTTTTTCGATCGATGATGGCCTCCATCTGTTTCAATGTATCATCGCCAATGATGCCATCGAAAGACTTAAGACCAGGAACTATGTAAAAGGTAATTACCTCATCTTCGTAGTAATCTTCTACCCTTTCGATATATTTTTCTTGTGGATCTACCACTCTTCCTGTATACTCTTCTTGGCAAGCTTCCTCCCTCGTTTGCAGGTTGTATAACCTCTGCTGTTTTCGAGGGTAGTTGTCGGAACGAGCCTTCCTTTTAAAGGGATTGTTCATGTAAGCTACCAGCCTTGATTGTACCGAGCGGTCTACATCCATCTTTTCATGTGGTTTTGGACCACTCGGCCTATGGGGTGTATCATTGGGAGAGTAAGCAAAACGATTGGGGAATGGTCTGGGAAGTGACCTCAATGGGGGAAGATGAGGTCTTATTTCTCTTTTGAATGACTGGTTGAGTGGGGCTGTAACCGTATTCGTAGAATTTGTCACATGAATGGTGTGGTTGCGGAAATTCAAATTTTGAATCTCCAGGCATGAAGCATAAGCTTCTGGAAGCGTTTTTGGTTTTTGGGCAATGAGCATCCTAGACAGATCATCGTTAAGGCCTCTTATAAAAACTTCAAGCGCACGATTGCGATACGTTTCAACTAGTGCGCAGATAGTTTCTTGCGTATAAGTTTCTGTCTTTATCTTATTAATAATAAGAGAAAATTGGTGGTTTACATTTGCATAAAACTCGTCCAATCTCGATCCCTTTTGTGAAAGTTGGTTGAGCTGATGCTCAAGAGTCCTAATGTCGCGTTTGTCCGCATAATGCAAGGACAGTATTCGTTTTATATCCTCCCAATCGTCGTCGAAAATATTGTAGGATACAAGAGCAGAATCGGCTTTTCCCCGTATTTTCTGCCTTATATGCTGCAATATCGCACGATAAATGGGTTTGTCTCTAACGATACTAAAATCTTTGAGGATACCCTCTACGTTGTGTATCCACGAAATATATTGCGTAGGAACGCCCTCAAATGTACGTAGTTCTTTTACACAATCAGGAAGACGGCTTATTTGCTTTAAATCGTCCTCCGTTCGTGGTTCGCGAAGCGGCAAGCTACCAAGACCACCGACATTAGTTTCAATGTGGTCGTTTCGTTCGATTGCTTTCAATCGTCCGTCCATATCTTTCAACTGGGCCAGTATATTATTTACTGTCCACTAACAATGTACCTTACCTGATAATTTTTGTGTATACCCTATCCCATAGGGGTATATTAGTTTTGATACTTAGTTTGTAACATAGAGAAATAATTTTGCTACATATACCTCAAAGTATATGGATCGACTCAGAATCGCTAGCTGAGTCGATTAAGCCATGTCTGTCTGTCCGTCCGTCCGTCCGTCTGTACGTCACCGATTTTTAGGCCTTAAATTTTGAGCTAGGATAATGAAATTTGTTATATAGGATCCTCGTCTCTGCCTACAGAACAAGTGTAAACATTTTTGAAATCCGCCCACTGCCACGCCGCCTTTTAAGAAAAACTCAGTTATTGACCAAACCGTAAGGAATTTTAAAAAAGTTTCTGAACAGCATATTTAGACAATATTAATATCTATATTTCATCCATATAAAGTTTTTTGCCACGCCCACTTTTTGGGGGCGTTTTCAATAAAAAACTGTTTTCGGTCAAATTTTAAATTTTTCGAAAAAAATTTTGATGCAGAATCATTAACATTATTAATATAAACATTTCGTCTATATACCATTTTAACCCACGCCCACTTTTTGGGGGCGTTTTTATATAAAAACCTATACCCTACCCCATAACATATGCAGGAGAAAACCTTGTCTTTTGTAGAACCGTAAAAGTGTTTTGTAAGCAGTCTGAAGATTTAGTTGTCACTATATCATTTTTTTTATTTTATCCACATCGTATTTTAAGCCATGCCCACTTTTTTTTGGGATTTTAGTTTTATGGATAGGATGGGATAGGGTATTCAACGATCCGCACAGCGGTTTGTAGCCTTCTCATATGTTTATACCCTATCCCATAGGGGTATATTAGTTTTGATACATAGTTTGTAACATAGAGAAATAATTTAGCTACATTTACCTCAAAGTATATGGATCGACTCAGAATCGATAGCTGAGTCGATTTAGCCATGTCTGTCCGTCCGTCCGTCCGTACGTCACCAGTTTTTGGGCCTTAAATTTTGAGGTAGAAGGATGAAATTTGGTACACGTGCTCTTTGTTGCTCCCAGCAGAACAAGTGTAAAATTTTTTGAAATCCGCCCACTGCCACGCCCCCTTTTTAGAAAAACGTATTTTTTGGCCAAACCATAAGGAATTTTGAAAAACTTTCTGAACAACATATTTAGACAATCTGAATATCTGTAGGTATTTCGTTCATATAAAGTTTTTTGCCACGCCCACTTTTTGGGGGCGTTTTTAATAAAAAACGTTTTTCGGTCAAATTTTAAAATTTTCGAAAAAACTTTTGATGCAGAATCATTAGTAGTATAAATATGAACATTTCGTCCATCGACTATTTCAACCCACGCCCACTTTTTGGGGGCGTTTTTATATAAAAACCATTTTTACACACTACCCCATAACATATGCAGGAGAAAACCTTGTCTTTTGTAGAACCGTCAAAGTTTTTTGTAAACAGTCTGAACAATTTGTTGTCACCATGTCATTTTCTTTATTTTATCCACATCGTGTTTTTAGCCATGTCCACTTTTTGGGGATTTTAGTTTTACAGATAGGATTGGATAGGGTATTCAACGATCCGCACAGTGGATTGTAGCCTTCTCATATGTTTTTATACCTATCCCATAGGGGTATATTAGTTTTGATACTTAGTTTGTAACATAGAGAAATAATTTTGCTACATATACCTCAAAGTATATGGATCGACTCAGAATCGCTAGCTGAGTCGATTAAGCCATGTCTGTCTGTCCGTCCGTCCGTCCGTCTGTACGTCACCGATTTTTAGGCCTTAAATTTTGAGCTAGGATAATGAAATTTGTTATATAGGATCCTCGTCTCTGCCTACAGAACAAGTGTAAACATTTTTGAAATCCGCCCACTGCCACGCCGCCTTTTAAGAAAAACTCAGTTATTGACCAAACCGTAAGGAATTTTAAAAAAGTTTCTGAACAGCATATTTAGACAATATTAATATCTATATTTCATACATATAAAGTTTTTTGCCACGCCCACTTTTTGGGGGCGTTTTCAATAAAAAACTGTTTTCGGTCAAATTTTAAATTTTTCGAAAAAAATTTTGATGCAGAATCATTAACATTATTAATATAAACATTTCGTCTATATACCACTTTCACCAACGCCCACTTTTTGGGGGCGTTTTTATATAAAAACCATTTTTATACACTACCCCATAACATATGCAGGAGAAAACCTTGTATTTTGTAGATCCGTAAAAGTGTTTTGTAAGCAGTCTGAAGAATTTGTTGTCACTATATCATTTTTTCTATTTTATCCACATCGTGTTTTTACCCATGCCCACTTTTTTGGGGATTTTAGTTTTATGGATAGGATGGGATAGGGTATTCAACGATCCGCACAGTGGATTGTAGCCTTCTCATATGTTTATACCCTATCCTATAGGGGTATATTAGTTTTGATACTTAGTTTGTAACAAAGAGAAATAATTTTCCTACATATACCTCAAAGTATATGGATCGACTCAGAATCGCTAGCTGAGTCGATTAAGCCATGTCTGTCTGTCCGTCTGTCCGTCCGTCCGTCCGTCCGTACGTCACCGATTTTTAGAACAAGTGTAAACATTTTTGAAATCCGCCCACTGCCACGCCCCCTTTTAAGAAAAACTCAGTTTTTGACTAAACCGTAAAGAATTTTAAAAAAGTTTCTGAATAACATATTTAGACAATATTAATATCTATATTTCGTCTATATAAAGTTTTTTGCCACGCCCACTTTTTGGGGGCGTTTTCAATTAAAAACTGTTTTCGGTCAAATTTTAAATTTTTCGAAAAAAATGTTGATGCAGATTCATTAACATTATTAATATGAACATTTCGTCTATATACCATTTTAACCCACGCCCACTTTTTGGGGGCGTTTTTATATAAAAACCATTTTTATACACTACCCCATAACATATGCAGCAGAAAACCTTGTCTTTTGTAGAACCGTAAAAGTTTTTTATAAGCAGTCTGAAGAATTTTTTGTCACCATGTCATTTTCTATATTTTATCCACATCGTGTTTTTAGCCATGTCCACTTTTTGGGGATTTTAGTTTTACAGATAGGATGGGATAGGGTATTCAACGATCCGCACAGTGGATTGTAGCCTTCTCATATGTTTTTATGTAGGGTTGTTTGTACCCTATCCCATAGGGGTATATTTGTTTTGATACATAGTTTGTAACATAGAGAAATAATTTTGCTACATATACCTCAAAGTATATGGATCGGCACAGAATCGTTAGCTGAGTCGAATTAGCCATGTCTGTCTGTCCGTCCGTCCGTCCGTCCGTCTGTCTGTTCGTCACCAATTTGTGGGCCTTGAATTTTGAGCTAGGATATTGAAATTTGGTATATAGGATCCTTGTCCGAGTCACCAGAACAAGTGTAAAAATTTTTAAAATCCGCCTCCTGCCACGCCCCCTTTTTAGAAAAACGTTTTTTTGGCCAAACCGTAAAGAATTTCAAAAAAGTGTCCGAGCAGCATATTTAGAGAATCGAATTATCTATATTTCGCTTATATAAAGTTTTTTGCCACGCCCACTTTTTGGGTGCGTTTTTAATAAAAAACATTTTTCTGTCAAATTTTAAATTTTTCGAAAACATTTTTGATGCAGAATCATTAACATTATTAATATGAACATTTCGTCTTTTACCATTTTAACCCACGCCCACTTTTTGGGGGCGTTATTATATAAAAACCATTTTTATACACTACCCCATAACATATGAAGGAGAAAACCTAGTCTTTTGTAGAACCGTAAACGTGTTTTGTAAGCAGTCTGAAGATTTAGTTGTCACTATATCATTTTTTTTATTTTATCCACATCATATTTTTAGCCATGCCCACTTTTTTTTGGGATTTTAGTTTTATGGATAGGGTGGGATAGGGTATTGAACGATCCGCACAGCGGATTGTAGCCTTCTCATATGTTTATACCCTATCCCATAGGGGGGTATATTAGTTTTGATACTTAGTTTGTAACATAGAGAAATAATTTTGCTACATATACCTCAAAGTATATGGATCGACTCAGAATCGCTAGCTGAGTCGAATTAGCCATGTCTGTCTGTCCGTCCGTCCGTCCGTCCGTCCGTCCGTCCGTCCGTCTGTCTGTTCGTCAGCGGTTTTTGGGCCTTAAATTTTGAGCTAGGATAATGAAATTTGGTATATAGGATCCTCGTCCGTGCCACCAGAACAAGTGTAAACATTTTTGAAATCCGCCCACTGCCACGCCCCCTTTTTAGGAAAACTTATTTTTTGGCCAAACCGTAAGGAATTTCAAAAAAGTGTCTGAGTAGCATATTTAGACAATGCTAATATCTATATTTCGTTCCTACAAAGTTTTTTGCCACGCCCACTTTTTGGGGGCGTTTTTAGTAAAAAACGCTTTTTGTCCAAATTTTAAAACTTTCGAAAAAAATTTTGATGCAAATACTTCCGAAATGGTAATATAAACATTTTGTCCATAGATCATTTTCACCTACGCCCACATTTTGGGGGCGTTTTCTTACAAAAACCATTTGTATACCCCATCCCAAGGCATTAGCAATAGAAATACGTTGTTTTTTGTCGAACCACACAAGATTTTGAGAAACTGTCTGAGCAATATATTGTGACAATGTCATTTTCTGTATTTCATCGCCATAAGGCCTATATTTTTAGGATATTAATTTAAAGGATGGGATGGGATAGGGTATTCAACGATCCGCATAGCGGATTGTAGCCTCTCATATGTTTTTATATTAAAACAGCGTCAGCTTAATTCTAAATTAGGCAGGATGTCTGCTACACTGCTACTCGGCTCCGTTTGTTAACACTTTTTTGATTTTTTACACCCTATCCCATAGGGGTATATTAGTTTTGATACTTAGTTTGTAACATAGAGAAATAATTTTGCTACATATACCTCAAAGTATATGGATCGACTCAGAATCGCTAGTTGAGTCGATTAAGCCATGTCTGTCTGTCCGTCCGTCCGTCTGTACGTCACCGATTTTTAGGCCTTAAATTTTGAGCTAGGATAATGAAATTTGGTATATAGGATCCTCGTCAGAACAAGTGTAAAAATTTTTGAAATCCGCCCACTGCCACGCCCCCTTTTAAGAAAAACTCAGTTTTTGACCAAACCGTAAGGAATTTTAAAAAAGTTTCTGAACAGCATATTTAGACAATATTAATATCTATATTTCGTCCATATAAAGTTTTTTGCCATGCCCACTTTTTGGGGGCGTTTTCAATTAAAAACTGTTTTCGGTCAAATTTTAAATTTTTCGAAAAAAAATTTGATGCAGAATCATTAACATTATTAATATGAACATTATGTCTATATGACATTTTAACCCACGCCCACTTTTTGGGGGCGTTTTTATATAAAAACCATTTTTATACACTACCCCATAACATATGCAGGAGAAAACCTTGTCTTTTGTAGAACCGTAAAATTGTTTTGTAAGCAGTCTGAAGAATTTGTTGTCACTATATCATTTTTTCTATTTTATCCACATCGTGTTTTTAGCCATGCCCCCTTTTTTGGGGATTTTAGTTTTATGGATAGGATGGGATAGGGTATTCAACGATCCGCACAGCGGATTGTAGCCTTCTCATATGTTTTCTCTATCGTTTTGTTTAGGGTTATAAAAAGGATAGCACTGGAATTGGTCACATTGCTACATTAACACCCGTCATGTTACCAAATGTACGACATATGAGTGTCGGTATAATCTATATGAACTACCCCTTTTTATACCCTCTCCCATAGGGGTATATTAGTTTTGATACTTAGTTTGTAACATAGAGAAATAATTTAGCTACATATAACTCAAAGTATATGGATCGACTCAGAATCGCTAGCTGAGTCGAATTAGCCTTGTCTGTCTGTCCGTCCGTCCGTCCGTCCGTCCGTCTGTCTGTTCGTCAGCGGTTTTTGGGCCTTAAATTTTGAGCTAGGATAATGAAATTTGGTATATATGATCCTCGTCCGTGCCACCAGAACAAGTGTAAACATTTTTGAAATCCGCCCACTGCCACGCCCCCTTTTTAGGAAAACGTATTTTTTGGCCAAACCGTAAGGAATTTTAAAAAAGTGTCTGAGCAGCATATTTAGAGAATCGTAATATCTATATTTCGTCAATATTAAGTTTTTTGCCACGCCCACTTTTTGGGTTTTTTATAAAAAACGTTTTCTGGTCAAATTTTAAAACTTTCGAAAAAAAATTTGATGTACAATCATTGGTAGTATTAATATGAACATTTCTTCCATAGACCATTTTAACCCACGCCCACTTTTTGGGGGCGTTTTCTTACAAAAAAACATTTGTATGCCCTGCCCCAAGGCATATGCAATAGAAAAACGTTGTTCTTCGTCGAACCATAAAAGAATTATATAAACCTTCTGAACAATATGTTGTGACAACGCCATTTTCAATACTTTATGCCCATAAAGACCACATTTTGGGGATATTAATTTTAAGGATGGGATGGGATAGGGTATTAAACGATCCGCACTGCGAATTGTAGCCTTCTCATATGTTTTTTTATAGGTTAAAGAGTTTCTGGATGAGCAAAATCTACCAATACAGGCTTTGTTGCTTCTAGATAATGCGCCTAGTCATCCTCCCGAAGAGGAATTAGTAAAAGAAACGGCCGATGGAAAAATTTGGGTGGTGTACATGCCACCTAATATTACACCATTGATCCAACCAATGGATCAGAATGCGATCCGTTTAACTAAGCTATTTTATAGAAGTAGCTTGCTGAGTAAAATTGTGAGTTCGGGAAAAGGCATAACAGATGCTCTGAAGGAGCTCAATCTTTTTGAGGCTGTTTCACTCATTGCCTTGGCATGGAAAAATGTATCAGCGGTTGTGCTTCACAAGTGCTAGAAAAATATATTAGCTCCAATGCCGGATACGGAGTTTGATGAGGAGGATGATATTCCCCTGTCAGTTTTACGGAGCCAAGACGAGATGGTCGTAGTAACAAACACTTTGACTCTTGGCCAAAATATTTTCCCAGGGGTTAGAATCACTTTCAAATGAGGTATTGTTATATAAGCTATACATTTTGCATTACATACGTAATGTACTTTAGGCTAACTTCACTGGAGAGGATTTGGAGTCTTGGAACAATGCTGAAATGTTTCTTGCAGAAGATAGTCGTACCAGCACATTTCAAGAAAACGATGTTGTTAATGTTGACAGTGATGAAGATGATAGGTCCTCAGAAACGGGTCCAAACTCTGTTCAGAAAATAAAACATACCGATGCGGTTGAGAATTTTAACACGTGTATTAAATGGGCAGAAGAAAGCAACGTTGAACATACCAAAATATTTTTGCTCTGTTCAAAGTTCACGAAAACAAACGTTTATTGGTGATTTCTTTTCAAAAAATTAATAAGAGTATCCAGACTTTTTTACTTTTTACTTTGAAAAGTTTTGTTTTTTTTTAACTTATGAATAAATGAAAAAATCGTATGAATAGAAACAATATTAGCACATTTTATTTAACGTTTCGTTCAAGTAAAATGTGCTCGATATTACGAATTCGATTTAACGAATACACCTGGACATTATATCATTCGTTATACTGGACCACCACTGTATCTATATTTCGTCAACATAAAGATTTTTGCCACGCCCACTTTTGGGGGCGATTTTTATAAAAAAAACGTTTTCCAGTCAAATTTTAAAATTTTCGAAAAAAGTGTTGATGCACAATCAGTGGTAGTATTAATGTGAACATTTCGCCAATAGACCATTTTAACTCACGCCCACTTTTTAGGGGCGTTTTCTCACAAAAACCATTTGTATGCCCTACCACAAGGCATATGCAATCGAAAACCGTTGTTTTTTGTCGAACCATAAAAGAATTTGATAAACCTTCTGAACATTATGTTGTGACAACGTTATTTACAATACTTTATGCAATAACAATATATATAACAATACTTTATGCCCATAAAGACCACATTTTGGGGATATTAATTTAAGGATGGGATGGGATAGGGTACTTAACGATCCGCACAGCGGATTGTAGCCTCCTCATATGTTTTTTTCTTTTAAACGATTCGGATTTTTAATTAAACTGTGAATTCCTTGAGTTCAAACTAGATTTGATTTCTTTAATTTTTTTTTTTTTTTGTATTCTTTTTTGTATTGTCGGCTGGATTAATTAATTTCTTATGCGTTGAAATAATTTTATATTTTTCACTGTAATAATGAAAAAAATATGACATTAATTATGGTTCTAAGAAACTGGTTTTTGAAGAGTTGTGTTAATCCCTTTTAGTCTCAAGCGTTTATAATTGCAAGGACCTACTCGTGGCACAATCAACTTCTTATCCGTGTATTGTCCTTCGACGATGACCATTGTGTTCCCATGGGTACAATAGTATTTGTTGCTTGGAGAATTAGAAGGATTACTGTGTTCCCGTGGGTACAGCAATATGAGCTCAGTAGAGCATTTTAATCTCCTGTCCTGTATTAAAGGACACAACAATTCGCACGGAGAGGAAGGATACGAATTTAAATGGGCCGAAGAAAGCAACGTTGAACATACCAAAATATTTGTCTTAAGAAGCTTTCAGGAAAAAGCTGTATATTGCTCTGTTCAAAGTTCACGAAAACAAACGTTTATTGGTGATTTCTTTTCAAAAAATTAATAAGAGTATCCAGACTTTTTTACTTTTTACTTTGAAAAGTTTTGTTTTTTTTTAACTTATGATTAAATGCAAAAATCGTATGAATAGAAACAATATTAGCACATTTTATTTAACGTTTCGTTCAAGTAAAATGTGCTCGATATTACGAATTTTTCGATTTAACGAATACACCTGGACATTATATCATTCGTTATACTGGACCACCACTGTATCTATATTTCGTCAACATAAAGTTTTTTGCCACGCCCACTTTTGGGGGCGATTTTTATAAAAAAACGTTTTCCGGTCAAATTTTAAAATTTTAGAAAAAAGTGTTGATGCACAATCAGTGGTAGTATTAATGTGAACATTTCGCCAATAGACCATTTTAACTCACGCCCACTTTTTAGGGGCATTTTCTTACAAAAACCATTTGTATGCCCTACCACAAGGCATATGCAATCGAAAACCGTTGTTTTTTTGTCGAACCATAAAAGAATTTGATAAACCTTCTGAACATTATGTTGTGACAACGTTATTTACAATACTTTATGCAATAACAATATATATAACAATACTTTATGCCCATAAAGACCACATTTTGGGGATATTAATTTAAGGATTTTATTTATAATTTAGCATTTTATGAAAACACTTCAAAGTAAAACTAAATCGTTGCATTAAATGAAATTAAATTGTATAAATTATTTCTTATATGAATACTAAGCGACACTGTCGCTATATATAAATATAATATAAATTTTGAAAATCATATTAAATAGAGCTTTAGTTAAAATGAATGGAAATTAATTTTGCTAATCTTTGCGTGGATTGCGCTTTCGAGTACCTTCAGTGGCAAGTGAGGTTGTTCGCTCCTATAACGAAAATGTATTGTTTAGCAAAAGAATATGAAATGAATTTATTTCCTGAATTTAGTTCAGTCTCTTCGGAAGATTCTGCGCTTTGCTGCTCCTTATTAACACCTTCATCCTCCTCTTCTACTACTGCTTCTTCACTGCTGCCACTGCCACCACTATTCGTTGCCGGTGGCTCAGTTGTCTCTTTCACTTCTAAATCAGCCTTGTTCACCTTTGGAGAATGTTGCTTGCTGTCGTCTTTTACTTTCATTTCTGGTTCTTCATCCAACGAACCATGGGGTTTGGGAGCCGATGGGTCCGGAATCTGTGGTGGTGCATCTTCATCCCAGTCATTTGATTTATCTGCATCTAAATCCTCTCACTCTATCCGTCTGATTTCTTGTCCTCTGAATCGTCAATTTTCCTTGGTGGATTTACGGCTGGAGTGAACTCGCTTGGCAATGAACCCTCATTAACTACTTTTTAACACTATCAGATCTGTGTCGTAGCGAGCTTAATACAAGCATCATCTACGAGCAGAGATTTGCCACAGCATATAATATGCATCCACAGGCTCATCATTTAGTGCATTTGTTAGTGGGACATAACAGAACATAGAAGTTATTAAGTTTTACAACACTAACAAAATCAGTAAACGATGAAATTACAATTTAGCTGTTTAACAATTTACATACAACTAATTACGACTCTAGAATACAATTTCGCAGAGTGTTTTTCAAACTACTTTTACTAACATGCAGTTCAACTACGTCGTTGTTTTTATTGTAAACTCTACTCATGCGACTAATAGCCTCATGCATGCCATAGTTGTGTTTATGGCTAGGTATATGTAATATATTGAATCTACGCAGGTTGTAGGAACCTCCCCGAGTATTAAAACCAATAGCACTTAAAAGATCAGGAGCATCAATTTGTCCTGATAATAATTGGTGTAAGAAAACCATGTCATTGTTAAGTCTACGTTGAGACAAAGGCAATAGTTGCAGCAGTTTAATTCTGCACCTATACGGAGGCAAATTGTGCAGATCATCCCATGGAAGTCCTCTCAAAGCAAATCTTATGAATTTACGTTGGACTGATTCAATTCTATTCGAATGAACTACATAGAAGGGTGTCCAAACTTGTGAGGCATACTCCAAGTGAGGGCGAACTAGGCAATTATAGAGTGAAAGAGTGACATATGGGTCAGTAAACTCTTTTGACCACCTTTTTATAAATCCTAACATAGAGTTGGATTTATTGACGATAACGTTAATGTGTTTATTGAACTCCATTTTGGGATCAAAATAAACACCAAGATCTTTAAAGCTGTCTACACGACAGAGAGTGTGTCCAGATAGAGTATATTTAAAATTACATGGAGCGCGTTTTCGTGAAAATGACATATGCTGGCACTTTGTAGGGTTCAGATTCAAACCGTTTTTAAGACACCATATGGTAAAACTATTTAAATCGGCTTGTAGTGAAAGCGAATCGTTTAAATCTCCTACACATTTGAAAATTTTCATATCATCAGCATAAATCAATATTTTGCTATCTCGAATACAGGCTTTTACATCGTTAATTGCAAGTATAAATAAAATCGGTCCCAAATGACTTCCTTGTGGTACTCCAGATTGAGCAACAAAAGGGTTGGACTTGGAACCTCTTAATTTTACTTGGTATGTTCTCAATGAGAGATATGATTTAACCCAATTTATGAAACCAGGAGGAAATCCATACGCCTTAAGTTTAAAAATTATGGTGTGATGTGATAACTGGTCAAATGCTTTGGAGAAGTCAGTGTATATACAATCTACTTCTTTTTTATTTTCCAAACTATTGGAACAATGATGCATAAAAGTTAATAGATTTGTTACAGTGGATCGATGTTTAACAAAGCCATGCTGTTCTTCACAGATAATGTTTCGACACAAGAATACCAATTTATCACAAATAATATGTTCAAATAACTTAGGAATGCAAGATAGTTTAGAGATAGGTCTATAATTAGAGATATCTCCTCGCTCGCCTTTTTTAAAAACAGGTGTTATAAATGCACTTTTCCATTGGGTTGGGAATACTCCTGTGGCAAGGGAGCTTTCAAACATATACTTAAGGTATGGCAAAAGAGCATCTTTGCATTGCTTTACGACTATTGGTGGGATTCCATCGGGCCCTGCAGAATAATCACTGTTTAATGAAGATATATATTTAAGTAGTGTCTCATTGTCAAATGTAACATTGCTGAAACTAACTTGAGGACAGTCATTGAGATAACTGAAATAATCCTCGTCTAAGACTGGAGGGGTATCAATAAATGATTTACTGAAGCTCTCTGCGAATAAGTTTGACACAATTAGAGAGCTCGATGTTTTTGAATTATTGGAAGAGAAGTTGGCTGGGTACCCATCCGTTTTTCTCTTCGAATTGACAAATCCCCAAAAGCGTTTTGGGTCACTTTTAAGAGCGTTCTCCATATTGACTATATAGCCATTATATAAACTACTAGACATCGCAGAGAATTCATTAAAGTAATTCAAGTACTTATCATAGTCGTATTGATTTTGGCTTTTAACAAAATTATTCCAGGCCCGGTTTCGTCTGTTTCGAAGAGATTTAAGCTCTTTCGTGTACCATGGGTGCTGGACTTGGGCATTTTTAGAATGCCTGACTGGGATAGTTTTATCCATGCAATCTTTTATTATAAAATAGAAATTTTTAACAGCTTCTTCTAAATTGGAGAAGCCGTCAATCTTCATATTAGAAATAATAATTTCTTCAGATAGCCTTTGAAAGTTTGCTTTCCGAAAGTCAAAAGAGTACGAACGATCGTACGAGTAGCGTTTTCGTACAGATGTCCGCCTATGTCAATGAAAATATCTAGTGGAGGATGATTTTTATCTATGTTAGTAATGCTGGTACTAGATTCTAATACTGCAGTACTAACAGAGTCAGAAGAAAAAACTAAATCGAGAATTCGATTATTATGATTTTTTATACAGCTAATTTGCTGTAAGTCAAATGATAAAATGTTATCAAGTAATAATAGCTCTTGCTGTGCAGAAACTTCTGATGGTATAAAATGAGGTTCTCCCCCTGAAGGCACCCATTCAATGTGTGGTAAGTTGAAATCGCCCAGTAACAAAATAGTACTGTCACAACAAGATAAGTCAAAGATGTATTCTAATGCCTTCGATAGCTCGGAATACAGAATGGATAGACGATATGAAGGAATGTATGCATTTGCAACATAGAGATATTTATTTCCAATTGTTATCTTAACACAGATTATTTCAATGTTAAGAGGGAATGGAAATTCTATTTTCTCAGAGGTAAGATGACTGCGAACTGCTGTAAGAACACCTCCACCAAGCGCTTTTAGGTCATTTATATGGCGGTCACTCCTATATACTGAGAACTCATGATTAAAGAGTTCCGAGTCAAGTATACTGGCGTTAAGCCACGTTTCTGTCAAGGAGAATATATCATGAGAAAAGGCTTGGGAATTAAGAAACAATGTTTTAGTTTTTGTTCGGAGCCCTCTTACATTTTGGTAGTAGAGGGACAGTCGGTAGAGTTTTTTGATGCTGAGTTAACTCCGCGTTTAGCTCTACGTGGCCTAAACTCATTGTCAATAGTGTTTAAAGGCCATGAGTCAGTGTCGCATACTTTATCAAATACATTTGGAGGTACTACTATTTTAAACGATGAAACGAAACTATCCTGTTTGCTAATTTTTGTACATTTAATAGAAGTACCTGTAGGGACTAGATTTTTTGAAAATAAGTGACTAATCACGTCTTCGGAGGAAGTGCTTGGTTTCAGGCGTGATATAAAGATCGATCTAGGTTTTGGTATCGATTCAATTGATGAAGCAGATGCAGTCACTGTTGGAACTATACTAGATGATGGGATAGTAGGAGAAGTATTGGTTGGAGGCGACCCAACAGACAGATTTGGAACCAAATTATTTTTAATTTGATCCTGACTTCTGAGATTAGATCGTTTAGCTGTCGGATGAGCCGTTGACGAGTTGGTGTCACGCTTACGCTTTCCTTTAATGGTGGCAACTTTATCACTGGCTGCATGGGACGCGACAGATTGTACGGACGGTGCGGACCGAGCTTCTTCTTTGGAAGTGTTATGGTCAAATGTTTGCAAAGGCTCTGTAGACGTGGAAGCGTCAGCGGTCAGACATGGGTCTGAAAATGCAGACACTGTGGATACTGCATGATTAAAATTGTCTAACAAGTCCTTAAAGCCTTTCGACAGCTTAACAATGTCAGCTTTCAAAGCCGACATCTTAAAAGCAAGACTTGATATGGATAACTTACGGCACGCAGTGCAATACCAGAAAGCGCCTTCAGTTGCGTTTATTTTATCCATAAATGCGTTAGTAGATCCAACGCATTTTGCATGAAACATTTTTCCGCATGGTCCATAACAGGCAAAAATAGCGTTATTGGAATTTTTTGTTTCAACGCATTTTTGAGCCCCACAATCCATTTTTATTGCAAAAATTTAATTTATAAGAGAGAGAGAGAAAAAAAAAAAAAAAAAAAAAAAAAAAAAAAAAAAAGTGATCTTGCCGTGATTTGAACCCACGACTTTCAAGAATGTTCTCGCCGATTCGTTGAACGGATGGGATGGGATAGGGTATTTAACGATCCGCACAGCGGATTGTAGCCTTCTCATAGGTTTATACCCTATCCCGTAGGGGGGTATATTAGTTTTGATACATAGTTTGTAACATAGAGAAATAATTTTGCTACATATACCTCAAAGTATATGGATCGACTCAGAATCGCTAGCTGAGTCGAATGTCTGTCTGTCCGTCCGTCCGTCCGTCCGTCTGTCTGTTCGTCACCGATTTTTGGGCCTTAAATTTTGAGCTAGGTTAATGAAATTTGGTATATAGGATCCTTGTCTGAGTCACCAGAACAAGTGTAAACATTTTTGAAATCCGCCCACTGCCACGCCCCCTTTTTAGAAAAACGTAATTTTTGGCAAAACCGTAAAGAATTTTAAAAAAGTGTCTGAACAGCATATTTACAGAATCGTAATATCTATATTTCGTTCATATAAAGTTTTTTGCCACGCCCACTTTTTGGGGGCGTTTTCAATAAAAAACTGTTTTCGGTCAAATTTTAAATTTTTCGAAAAAAATTTTGATGCAGAATCATTAACATTATTAATATGAACATTTCGTCTTTATACCATTTTAACCCACGCCCACTTTTTGGGGGCGTTTTTATATAAAAACCATTTTTATACACTACCCCATAACATATACAGGAGAAAACCTTGTCTTTTTTAGAACCGTAAAAGTGTTTTGTAAGCAGCCTGAAGAATTTGTTGTCACTATATCATTTTTTTATTTTATCCACATCGTGTTTTTAGCCATGCCCACTTTTTTGGGGATTCTAGTTTTATGGATAGGATGGGATAGGGTATTCAACGATCCGCACAGCGGATTGTAGCCTTCTCATATGTTTATACCCTATCCCATAGGGGGGTATATTAGTTTTGATACTTAGTTTGTAACATAGAGAAATAATTTTGCTACATATACCTCAAAGTATATGGATCGACTCAGAATCGCTAGCTGAGTCGAATTAGCCATGTCTGTCTGTCCGTCCGTCCGTCCGTCCGTCCGTCCGTCCGTCCGTCTGTCTGTTCGTCAGCGGTTTTTGGGCCTTAAATTTTGAGCTAGGATAATGAAATTTGGTATATAGGATCCTCGTCCGTGCCACCAGAACAAGTGTAAAAATTTTTGAAATCCGCCCACTGCCACGCCCCCTTTTTAGGAAAACTTATTTTTTGGCCAAACCGTAAGGAATTTCAAAAAAGTGTCTGAGTAGCATATTTAGACAATGCTAATATCTATATTTCGTTCTTACAAAGTTTTTTGCCACGCCCGCTTTTTGGGGGCGTTTTTAGTAAAAAACGCTTTTTGTCCAAATTTTAAAACTTTCGAAAAAAATTTTGATGCAAATACTTCCGAAATGGTAATATAAACATTTTGTCCATAGATCATTTTCACCTACGCCCACATTTTGGGGGCGTTTTCTTACAAAAACCATTTGTATACCCCATCCCAAGGCATTAGCAATAGAAATACGTTGTTTTTTGTCGAACCACACAAGATTTTGAGAAACTGTCTGAGCAATATATTGTGACAATGTCATTTTCTGTATTTCATCGCCATAAGGCCTATATTTTTAGGATATTAATTTAAAGGATGGGATGGGATAGGGTATTCAACGATCCGCATAGCGGATTGTAGCCTCTTTTTTTCTTTTAAACGATTCGGATTTTTAATTAAACTGTGAATTCCTTGAGCTCACACTAGATTTGATTTCTTTAATTTCTTTTTTTTTTGTATTCTTTTTTGTATTGTCGGCTGGATTAATTAATTTCTTATGCGTTGAAATAATTTTATATTTTTATACCCTATCCCATAGGGGGGTATATTAGTTTTGATACTTAGTTTGTAACATAGAGAAATAATTTTGCTACATATACCTCAAAGTATATGGATCGACTCAGAATCGCTAGCTGAGTCGAATTAGCCATGTCTGTCTGTCCGTCCGTCCGTCCGTCCGTCCGTCCGTCCGTCCGTCCGTCTGTCTGTTCGTCAGCGGTTTTTGGGCCTTAAATTTTGAGCTAGGATAATGAAATTTGGTATATAGGATCCTCGTCCGTGCCACCAGAACAAGTGTAAAAATTTTTGAAATCCGCCCACTGCCACGCCCCCTTTTTAGGAAAACTTATTTTTTGGCCAAACCGTAAGGAATATCAAAAAAGTGTCTGAGTAGCATATTTAGACAATCCTAATATCTATATTTCGTTCATACAAAGTTTTTTGCCACGCCCACTTTTTGGGGGCGTTTTTAGTAAAAAACGCTTTTTGTCCAAATTTTAAAACTTTCGAAAAAAATTTTGATGCAAATACTTCCGAAATGGTAATATAAACATTTTGTCCATAGATCATTTTCACCTACGCCCACATTTTGGGGGCGTTTTCTTACAAAAACCATTTGTATACCCCATCCCAAGGCATTAGCAATAGAAATACGTTGTTTTTTGTCGAACCACACAAGATTTTGAGAAACTGTCTGAGCAATATATTGTGACAATGTCATTTTCTGTATTTCATCGCCATAAGGCCTATATTTTGAGGATATTTATAATAACGATGTGATGGGATAGGGTATCCAACGATCCGCACAGCGGATTGTAGCCTCTCATATGTTTTCACTGTAATAATGAAAAAAATATGACATTAATTATGGTTCTAAGAAACTGGTTTTTGAAGAGTTGTGTTAATCCCTTTTAGTCTCAAGCGTTTATAATTGCAAGGACCTACTCGTGGCACAATCAACTTCTTATCCGTGTATTGTCCTTCGACGATGACCATTGTGTTCCCATGGGTACAATAGTATTTGTTGCTTGGAGAATTAGAAGGATTACTGTGTTCCCGTGGGTACAGCAATATGAGCTCAGTAGAGCATTCTAATCTCCTGTCCTGTATTAAAGGACACAACAATTCGCACGGAGAGGAAGGATATGGCTCGGGCGCCAGTTAAGGATGTCCTTTAGGAGGACTCCAAAAAAATGCTAACGCCCGCCGAGGGGCGGGCCTAACGGTTCGACTTACAATAAAACAAACTTATTAGCACGTTATAATAGATACGTTTATTCCGACCTTACAGGATGAGTTCCAAATCTAGACTAACAATAATTTAATAAACCCTAACACAGCTCCCCTTCCATCAGCATTAGTTCCCACCAATTTGTGCTGATCCGTTATTTCTTGCAATGCGCGTGCATTCGATTCGGTGTCAATTACCTCGCGCGTGCATTGGGGTAAATGCCCCAGCCAATAGAATGCTGACTCATCTGAGAACAGGTTTGTTCATGTCGATACAGGTTTCGAGTGGCGCCTATGCGGTCGTGTTAACTTGCAGGATCAATGGTTATGATAATATAAACATTTCGCCCTTAGATAATTTTAACCCATGCCCGCTTTTTGGGGGCGTTTTCGTACAAAAACGATCTTTTTTGTCGAACAACAAAAGGTTCTGATAAACTGTTTGAACAATATGTTGTGACTATGTCATATTCTATATTATATGCCCATAAAGCCCACTTTTTGGGAATATTATTATACCCTATACCACAGGGGTTATATTAATTTTGATACATAGTTTGTAACATAGAGAAATAATTTAGCTAGATATACCTTAAAGTATATGGATCGACTCAGAATCGATAGCTGAGTCGATTCAGCCATGTCTGTCCGTCCGTCGGTCCGAACGTCACCAGTTTTTGGGCCTTACATTTTGAGCTAGAATATGAAATTTGGTACACGTGCTCTTTGTTGCTCCCAGCAGAACAAGTATAAACATTTTTGCAATCCGCCCACTGCCACGCCCCTTTTAAGGAAAACGTAGGAAACCGTAAGGAATTTTGAAAAAGTGTTTGAACAACATATTTAGAGGATCGCAATATCTATATTTCGTCTTTTAAAAGTTTTTTGCCACGCTCGCTATTTGGAGGCGCTATTTATTAAAAAAACGTTTTTTGGTACATTTTTAAAATAGTTGCAAAAACTATTGATGCAAGTTCATTGTATATGATAATATGAACATTTCGTCTATACATCATTTTAACCCATGCCCACTATTTGGGGGCGTTTTCCTACAAAAAAAAAAAAACATTTTTATACCCTACCCCAAGTCATATGCAATAGAAAAATTGTTGTTTTTTGATTAACCATAAAAGATTTTGATAAACTGTTAGAACAATATCTTGTGACAACATCATTTTTATACCCTATCCCATAGGGGTATATTAGTTTTGATACTTAGTTTGTAACATAGAGAAATAATTTTGCTAAATATACCTCAAAGTATATGGATCGACTCAGAATCGCTAGCTGAGTCGAATTAGCCATGTCTGTCTGTCCGTCCGTCCGTCTGTCTGTTCGTCACCGATTTTTGGCCGTTAAATTTTGAGCTAGGAAAATTAAATTTGGTATATTGGATCCTTGTCCGTGTGACCAGAACAAGTGCAAACATTTTTAAAATCCGCCCACTGCCAAGCCCCGTTTTTAAGAAAATTTTTTTTTGGCCAAAGAACTTAAAAAAGTGCCCGAGCAGCATATTTAGAGAATCGAATTATCTATATTTCGTCAATATAAAGTTTTTTTTTGCCACGCCCACTTTTTGGGGGCGTTTTAAAAAAAAAACGTTTTTTAGTAAAATTTTTAAATTTAAAAAAAAAAATGTTGATTCACAATCCTTGGTAGCATTAATATGAACATTTCCTCAATAGACCATTTTAACCCACGCCCACTGTTTAGGGGCGTTTTCTTACAAAAACCATTTGTATTCCCTATCCCAAGGCATATGCAATAGAAAAACGTTGTTTTTTGTCGAACCATAAAAGAATTTGATAAACCTTCTGAGTAACAACGTCATTTTCAATACTTTATGACCATGGGATGGGATGGGATAGCGTATTCAACGATCCGCACGGCGGATTGTAGCCTTCTCATATGTTTATACCCTATCCGATAGGGGTATATTAGTTTTGATACATAGTTTGTAACATCGAGAAATAATTAAGCTACATATACCCAAAGTATATTGGTCGACTCAGAATTGCTAGCCGATTCGAATAAACCATGTCTGTCTGCCCGTTTTTTGGCCAAACCGTAAGGAATTTAAAAAAAGTATCTGAGCAACATATTTAGAGAATCAGAATATCCATATTTCGTCCTTATACACTAGTCGGCATAAGTATTTTGACGAAACCTTTTTGTGACTATTGAGACTAACTTTGCTTGGTATCGTTAAAACAACGGTGCAAAAATGATGCGCGAAACAAAGAATCTATTTTTAGCTCTATACATGCCAAGTTTTGTATTGTTTACCTTTTGCATTCTCTTTCTGCTGATAAGAACGCATGCAGACAAAGAATTTTTACGTGGCATAAGTATTTTGACGGAAACTTTGTGTAAATATTTTAATAGTTTTGAGCACGTGATAACCAAAAAAACTTGTGTAGTTAACTTTAATTTACATTAAACGTTGATAACAAAATAAAAATTTATTAAAAATATTAAAAACCATGGGTAAAACGGCTGAGTTGAGTTTGGTTGTCAGATCTTCAATGGTAGAGCTGGAACGGCAGTAAAGACATAGCAAGTGAGTTTAATGTGTCGCGTCAAACTGTGCACTACCAAATCAATAAGTTTAAAAAGCATAATGACATCACAAACCTAATGAGATCAGGTGCTAAGCGCAAAACAACGCCCACTGAAGACCGAACCCTTCTACGGGAATTTAAAAGAAATATATTCCTGAAGCCTCAAACTGCTGCAAATCAATGGAATTTGACGGCAACGAATCCAATCAGTGAGCGCACTGTCCGACGACGTTTAATGGAAGGAGATTTTAAAACATTTAAAGCTAAGGACGTGCCGTACATATCAAAGGTAAACAAGCTTAAAAGACTGTCTTTCGCAAAGGAACATCTGCACAAGCCAAAGGAGTACTGGAGAACCGTTCAATGGACAGATGAAAGCTCCTTTGAGTATAACTCATCAAAAACAAATTTTACGTTAGATTGCCAAAGGTAGAAAGGCAAAAAAGACGCCCCGTTTGTCAAAAAGTGAGCCATGGTGGAGGCTCTGTCATGTTCTGGGGATGTGTTGCGTATAATGGCCTGGGTGAATTGGTTCCTATCACCGGCTCGATGAACCAAGGTCAATATTTAAGAACCCTAAATGATAATGCCTTTCCTTCCGGAGGTAGGCTTATTGGTGAATCATTTATCTTGCAACAGGACAATGCCCCATGCCACAAAGCCCGGATGATAACTAAATTTTTGAAGGATGTTTGTGTTGCCACATTGGACTGGCCACCTCAAAGTCCAGATTTTAATATAATAGAAAACGTCTGGTCTCTTTTGAAACGCAAAAGAACAGTTTCTTTAAATAAAACCAGAGAGGAGACGATTTCTGAGGTCACTTCCCTTTGGGAAGAGATATCTCCAGAGATTCTTCAAAATTTAGTAGATTCGGTACCGAGACGCCTTCAAAAAGTTATTGAAGCCAAAGGAGGTTATATATTTTACTAAATTCTTCTTTATTTATTTACTTTTGTTAAGTTTAAAATGTTTTTTCTTAGAGTTATATACTTGTCAAAATACTTATGCCAACACACGAAATTACAAATTAATTTATATCTTTTTTGACTTCTATGAAAAAATATTTGTTTGCCTATTTATACCCTATCCCATAGGGGGGTATATTGGTTTTGATACTTAGTTTGTAACATAAAGAAATAATTTTGCTTCATATACCTCAAAGTATATGGATCGACTCAGAATCGCTAGCTGAGTCGAATTAGCCATGTCTGTCTGTCCGTCCGTCTGTTCGTCACCGATTTTTGGGCCTTAAATTTTGAGCTAGGATAATGAAATTTGGTATATAGGATCCTCGTCCGTGCCACCAGAACAAGTGTAAAAATTTTTGAAATCCGCCCACTGCCACGCCCCCTTTTTAGGAAAACGCATTTTTTGGCCAAACCGTAAGGAATTTCAATCAAAGTGTCTGAGCAGCATATTTAGACAATCCTAATATCTACATTTCGTTCATACAAAGTTTTTTGCCACGCCCACTTTTTGGGGGCGTTTTTAGTAAAAAACGCTTTTTGTCCAAATTTTAAAACTTTCGAAAAAATTTTTGATGCAAATACTTCCGCAATGGTAATATAAACATTTTGTCCAAAGATCGTTTTCACCTACGCCCACATTATGGGGGCGTTTTCTTACAAAAACCATTTGTATACCCCATCCCAAGGCATCACAATAGAAATACGTTGTTTTTTGTCGAACCACAAAAAATTTTGAGAAACTGTCCGAGCAATATATTGTGACAATGTCATTTTCTGTATTTCATCGCCATAAGGCCTATACTTTGAGGATATTAATTTAAAGGATGGGATGGGATAACCTCTCATATGTTTATACCCTATCCCATAGGGGGGTATATTAGTTTTGATACATAGTTTGTAACATAGAGAAATAATTTTGCTACATATACCTCAAAGTATATGGATCGACTCAGAATCGCTTGCTGAGTCGAATTAGCCATGTCTGTCTGTCCGTCCGTCCGTCCGTCCGTCTGTCTGTTCGTCACCGATTTTTGGGCCTTAAATTTTGAGCTAGGATAATGAAATTTGGTATATAGGATCCTTGTCCGAGTCACCAGAACAAGTGTAAACATTTTTGAAATCCGCCCACTGCCACGCCCCCTTTTTAGAAAAACGTAATTTTTGGCAAAACCGTAAAGAATTTTAAAAAAGTGTCTGAACAGCATATTTACAGAATCGTAATATCTATATTTCGTTCATATAAAGTTTTTTGCCACGCCCACTTTTTGGGGGCGTTTTCAATAAAAAACTGTTTTCGGTCAAATATTAAATTTTTCGAAAAAATTTTTGATGCAGAATCATTAACATTATTAATATGAACATTTCGTCTTTATACCATTTTAACCCACGCCCACTTTTTGGGGGCGTTTTTATATAAAAACCATTTTTATACACTACCCCATAACATATGCAGGAGAAAACCTTGTCTTTTGCAGAACCGTAAAAGTGTTTTGTAAGCAGCCTGAAGAATTTGTTGTCACTATATCATTTTTTTTATTTTATCCACATCGTGTTTTTAGCCATGCCCACTTTTTTGGGGATTCTAGTTTTATGGATAGGATGGGATAGGGTATTCAACGATCCGCACAGCGGATTGTAGCCTTCTCATATGTTTTTAAGTTTGTATTAGTTATATATAAAAATGAAAAAATAAACATGAATTCTTGTCAAGCCATTTAGAAGTTAAACTCTGAAGAATTTGTTGTCACTATATCATTTTCTCTATTTTATCCACATCGTGTTTTTAGCCATGTCCACTTTTTGGGGATTTTAGTTTTACAGATAGGATGGCAAAGTAATTCAACGATCCGCACAGCGGATTGTAGCCTTCTCGAATGTTTATACCCTATCCCATAGGGGTATATTAGTTTTGATACATAGTTTTTAACATAGAGAAATAATTTGGCTAGATATACCTTAAAGTATACCTATGGATCGACTCAGAATCGATAGGTGAGTCGATTTAGCCATGTCTGTCCGTCCGTCTGTCACCAGTTTTTGGTCCTCAAATTTTGAGCTAGAATTGTGGAATTTGGTACACATGCTCTTTGTTGTTCCCAGCAAAACAAGTTTACACATTTTAGAAATCCGCCCACTGCCACGCCCCTTTTTAGAAAAACGTAGTTTTAGGCCAAACCGCAAGGAACCAGGGTAGACTCTGATTGGCGTTAACTTGGCAATGCCCAGTTTTGCAACTCTGATTACACATCAAATGTGCTTATCTCTACCTCCAAGTGGTAACCATCGGGTACTGGTCTCATCCAACCGGATTTGACTTGCTAAACGATAAGTGCGAGTGTTGATAACACGACGAAAAACAGCAACACTATAAACACCCTGGTGAGAATGGCACGGATGAATACCCGGCCTGCTGTCCCAGGCGAACCTAGATGAGCTGCTCTGACATATTCGGACAACAGGTTGTCTAGGAATTTCAAGGGTTAGTCAGGCCCCTTGAACAGAGATGGTGGCGGATGAACCGAAAGGCCAACGGCAGCGCTCAATTCCGAAGTGGATACTGATGGCCCCGTGTCCTAGGGGTATCTAATAAATTGGAACTGGCCCTCCAGGTTGGGGGTTGTGCTTTGGGTTAACTACCCACCGACAGAAAAAAAACATATGAGAAGGCTACAATCCACTGTGCGGATCGTTGAATACCCTATCCCATCCTATCTGTAAAACTAAAATCCCCAAAAAGTGGACATGGCTAAAAACACGATGTGGATAAAATAACGTAAATGACATGGTGACAACAAATTGTTCAGACTGTTTACAAAAAACTTTGACGGTTCTACAAAAGACAAGGTTTTCTCCTGCATATGTTATGGGGTAGTGTGTAAAAATGGTTTTTATATAAAAACGCCCCCAAAAAGTGGGCGTGGGTTGAAATAGTCTATGGACGAAATGTTCATATTTATACTACTAATGATTCTGCATCAAAAGTTTTTTCGAAAATTTTAAAATTTGACCGAAAAACGCTTTTTATTAAAAACGCCCCCAAAAAGTGGGCGTGGCAAAAAACTTTATATGAACGAAATAGAGATATTCAGATTGTCTAAATATGTTGTTCAGAAAGTTTTTCAAAATTCCTTATGGTTTGGCCAAAAAATACGTTTTTCTAAAAAGGGGGCGTGGCAGTGGGCGGATTTCAAAAATTTTTACACTTGTTCTGCTGGGAGCAACAAAGAGCACGTGTACCAAATTTCATCCTTCTAGCTCAAAATTTAAGGCCCAAAAACTGGTGACGTACGGACGGACGGACGGACGGACAGACATGGCTAAATCGACTCAGCTATCGATTCTGAGTCGATCCATATACTTTGAGGTATATGTAGCTAAATTATTTCTCTATGTTACAAACTATGTATCAAAACTAATATACCCCTATGGGATAGGGTATAAACATGGTTACGAAGCAACCAATAGCCTCGGAAAGGACTGATTTTATTGTTGACGACCCTGCTAAACGAAAAAAGGACAACGACGTTCGTATCTGCACCTAAAATGTGAGAACATTAAACAGGAGAGGTGCAGGCGAACAACTAGCGGAAGCCCTAAACTGCTACAAAGCAGACATAACTGCCATCCAGGAAATACGATGGGATGGGCCGGGCAAAAAGAGGATGAAAAACTGTGACATATACTACGGACCGTGTTATAGTGAGCAGAAACAGCGAATATTCGGATGCGGATTTGTTATAAGTGCCAGACTTAGGCAAGAAGTCTTATGTTTCCATGACATTAGCGAACGCATAGTAACAATCCGCATCAAGGCCAAATTCGCCAACATAAGCCTTATATGCGCTCACGCTCCGACGGAAGAAAAAGATGATATAGCTAAAGACTGCTTCTACGAGCTCCTCGACAAAACCTATGAGCGACTACCGAGATACGATGTTAAAATCGTGCTGGGAGATTTTAATGCAAAGGTAGGAAGAGAAGACATCTTTAGAAGTATTGTCGGAAAACAAACCCTACACGACAACACGTCTGGTAACGGACTTAGGCTAATTGATTTCGCTACGGAACGAAACGCCACTATATCCAGCACACGGTTTCCTCACCTCGATATCCATAAGGGGACATGGCGGTCTCCAGATCAACGAACGGTCAACCAAATTGATCACATTGCGATAGATAAGAGGCACGCATCCAGTATTTTGGATGTCCGAACATTTCGAGGAGCTAACATCGACTCGGATCACTACCTTGTAGCAGCCAAGGTAAGAATGCGGATATCCACCACGCCACAACAATCCAGAAATACTGTGAAAAAATTTAATGTCGGAAGACTGCAATCGCAAGAGACCGCCAAGACCTTCGCACAACGCGTATCCTTTAACCTCTCGATTAACACCATACCACCAGCATCGAATATCGAAGAGCAATGGCAACGATGCCAACAGGCCATTAGATCAGCCGCAACTGATGTGCTAGGTTTCTCGCGCCCACCAGCAAGAAACCGTTGGTTTGATGAGGAATGCCGACAGATGCTCGCAGCCAAGAACGAGGCCTACAAGGCTAAGCTGCAGGTGAAGACGAGAGCTGCCATTGAGCTCTATAGGCAAAGAAGAAGGGAAGAAGAAGATTGCGATGTTCGCAAGTTTTACCAAAGTGTAAAACGTCAAAGCCAAGGATACAAGGCTCGAACAGAATCCTGTCGAGATGAACAAGGAAATATTGTAGTTGAGACACAGTCGATGCTGAGGATATGGAAGAACCACTTCTGCAGACTGTTAAACGGCGATGACGAACAACATTCCGCTGTCAGGCAGAACGAACCATTCAATATTGGCAACGACAGCGAAAACTGCCAACCACCTGACCTGAGTGAAGTGAGGATAGCAATATCTAAACTCAAGCTTAATAAGGCTGCCGGAAATGACGGCCTTCCCGATGAGCTTTATAAGGCCGGCGGAGATGACTTGGTAAGTAACATCCACCAACTCATAAGCCAAATCTGGTCGGATGAAAATATGCCTGAAGAATGAAACCTCAGCATCGTTTGCCCGATCCACAAAAAAGGAGACCCTCTGAACTGCGCCAACTACAGAGGCATAAATCTCCTCAACATCGCCTACAAGATCCTATCTGCCGTAATATGTGAACGCCTGAAACCGTTTACCAACAACCTTATTGGCCCTAATCAGTGTGGTTTTAGGCCAGGTAAGTCCACAACCGATCAAATTTTCACACTTCGGCAGATCCTGGAAAAAACTCAAGAAGTCCAATGCGATACCCACCACCTATTCATCGATTTCAAAGCCGCATACGACAGCATTTATAGAGACGAACTATACAGAGCCATGTCTAGTTTTGGTATACCGCCCAAACTCGTCCGTTTGTGTAGGATGACGATAGAGAATTCTCGCTGCTCCATCAGGGTCCTAAACGACCTAACCGATCGAGTAAAGTCTTTGAAATTAAAAACGGTTTACAACAGGGGGCGGTGAACTCCCCGATATTGTTTAACATTTATACAAGTGATCTTGTAGGTTCCCTTAGTCACGCTATAGCTTATGCAGATGATCTGGTGGCGTACAGATCAGGTCCGAAAATCGGAGTCATCAACATACTTTTGCAACGTGACTTCGATCACATCAAGGGATATTGCGAGTATTGGAAATTGAGGATCAATTTCCAAAAAACCGAAACAATTCTGTTCAGGACCCCAGTGCGGAGGGCATCTTACGATACCAGAAAAAACTGGAAAAAATTGTGTATCATTGGACAGCATGGACGGCCGTTGGCGCTGAGAACTGAAGTCAAATACCTTGGCATCTGGCTTGACAAGTTTCTGTATTTTAATAAAAATGTGGATGCTTGTCTGGCTAGGGCTAGGGGTGCTTATGCTCTGACAAGAAGATTGTTTCAAAGCATTCAACTTGATTCAAGGGTGAAAGTCATTTGCTACATGGCCCTCATAAGGCCGATCATCGCCTACGGGTGTCCTGTGTGGTTCAATATTTCACCATCCTACATGGAAAGGATACGGCTGATTGAGAGGCGTTGTCTCCGCTCCTGCTTAGGATTGTACCGAACGCCGGACTCTGAGTACATAAAATATTATCGCAACGAGGTTCTTTACAATGGGGCCCAGCTGAACAGAATCGACAATTTCCTTATTAAGGTGACTCGGAGGCACGCTGCAAGGGCGATGGCTAGCGACAACAGCCTGATCTTCGGGGCTTATTACCCCAATGATACATACATGGAGCGTACGCTTGTGTCTGACTTTATTCCGCCAGAGGCATTTATTTATATCGATTCGTTAGGGTTGGTACAGGACAGGAACGGTATCCCGGTTTTATACCACCGCTACCGTGACGCGCGTGACAAGCGGCTAATCCGCGACGGGTATGTCGACAATGCTCCGGAGCTCCTCCGCTTTAGCACTTCGGTATCGGATCGCGATAGGACCGATGCTGAAAGGCAGAGAACGGAATTTTGGTGGCTACATGAGGGAAGTGATCCTGCACTTCCTCAGGTCTTTGCGGGCTTATAGTTCACTCCTTAATTGTAAGACAAATAAAATTTAGAAACGAGGTCTGGGGCGGGGCATGTGCACCATATTGGCGTACAATATGGTGGAATACATGCAGCCTGGGGGCCAAAAGTCTCGATCGGGATGGCGACCCCTCGGGGCATTTGCAACGAGTGCTCGCCACCCCGATTATAATTAAGTTAGGTGTAAGTAGTTTTAAGTAGTATTAATTAGTATTAAGTAGTCCTAAGTTAGTTTTTAATCTAGTTTAAGCTTTTTTATACAAAACAAAAAATTTTACTGATCAAAGTTTTTTTTAAATTTTCTTTGAACAAAAAAAAAAATGATCTACAAAATAAAATAAAAACGACTAAAGCTGAAAAGCAAATAAAAAAGTTAATTTAAGCTTAGAGCGCCCGCTTAGGACCGATAAGTTAGTATAAGAAAAAATGTTAATTATAAGTTAGATTAAATCATTTTTGTCTAGTTTTAAGTTAGTATTTTAAGATAATAAAAAATGAATTTAAAAAGTAAAAAAAAAAGGATTTAGGCAAGGCGATGCGCTGTCATGTGACTTCTTTAATCTGATTCTTGAGAGAATTGTGCAAAACTCCAAAGCCAACACCAGAGGCACAATTTTCCAAAAGTCGGTGCAACTACTAGCATACGCTGACGATATTGACATCATTGGTAGGACTCAACGTGATGTCATAGCCACGTTTGCTAGTATAGAGAAGGAAGCGGCGAAAATGGGTTTAGCAGTAAATGAGGGTAAGACCATTGACAGATATAACTTTAAGGTAGTACGGGACTTTGTCTAAATCGGCTCCGCTATTAACTCTGACAACAACATCTCGTCAGAAATTAAACGAAGAATTATTCTTGCCAACCGCTGTTTCTTCGGGCTAAGAAGGCAATTTAGTAGTAAAGCCCTCACTCGAACTACTAAGGAGATCCTATATAAGACCCTGATCATCCCAGTCCTGCTCTACGGCGCTGAAGCATGGACCGTATCAAAAGCGGATGAAGAAATCCTTGGTAGATTCGAGAGGAAAATTCTTCGAAAAATCTTCGGTCCCGTTTGCGTTGACGGGCTATGGAGACGAAGATTCAACCAAGAACTATACGAGCTGTACAGCGACATGCCCCTGGTCAAAAAACTCCGCATTGGACGTTTAAGATGGCTAGGACATGTAGAACGAATGGACACCAATACTCCGGCTCGCAGAGTCTTCGATTCCCAGCCAGACGTCGGACGCAATAGAGGAAGACCTCGCCTTAAGTGGCGCGCACAAGTGGAAACCGACCTCAACCAACTTGGAGTGCGCAACTGGAGGCAGTTAGCTAAGGACCGGGCTAATTGGAGAGGCATGTTGGTTGAGGCCCAGGTTCATTCCGGACTGTAGCGCCACTTAAGTAAGTAAGTAAGATCTGCAAATGACGAATTAGGACATTTCGGGGTATCTAAGACGCTGGAAGTTCTTCTTCAGAAGAAGAAAAAGAAGAAAGGATGAGAGACTTCGTTAACAAGTATATCTCATCATGTTTCGAATGTGCTTATAACAAAGGGACGACTGGTAAGCAAGAAGGTGAACTTCATCCCATACCGAAAGTACCGATGCCCTTTGATACTATACACGAGTTCTAGAGGAAATGTTCATTTGTTGGTATGTGTAGATAGTTTTACTAAATTTGTTTTTATGAGAGCAGTTAAATCTGCTGAAACGAAACATGTTTTGAAGTTTCTTGACGAGATATCAGAATACTTTGGTATGCCGAAACGAATCGTAAGCGAAAGAGGGAGTGCCTTTACCTCGAAATCTTTTGAATTCTTTTGCAAGGATAACCTCATTCAACACATAAAGAATGCGACAGGGAGTCCACGCGCTAACGGTCAAGTTGAGCGCTACAATAAAACAATTTTGACCGTAGTACGTAGCTTGACAGAGAGTTCCGAGGGTAAAGATTGGGATAGGCGACTCAAATATATTCAGTGGACACTGAATGTTACGAAGAACAGTACTACGGGTTTTTCTCCATATCAACTGCTGATGGGATATTCCCCTAGGATCATAATTCAAATAGGTTGGTGCAGGTACTGCAGAACTATTCCGAGCACGAGGAGGAGCTTTCATTACAAGCAGCTGCCAACATTGCGGAGTCTCAAAATAAGTAGAAGAAGCGGTTTGATAAAAGAAGACGACGTCCTATACTTTACAAGGCTGGAGACATGGTATTTGTAGAAAACGATCACCAATCTACTGGTCTATCAAGGAAACTTCAACCGAAAGACAAGGGTCCGTATCTTGTTACTCAGGCCATTGGTAACGATAGATATCTAATCGAAGATATTCCTGGAGCTGATCGTAATCAACGAAAGTTTCACTCAGTTTATGCTTCCGATCGAATGAAACCGTGGCTTAAGCTTCCGGAAGACGAGACAGGTAACCATGTATCGTGGTGACATGGTCGAATGTCATAAGCATAAGATCACACAGAAATAAAATAAAACGATTTGCCACACACACGGGCCGCCGAACGAATACGACGAACCAGACAGAGATTGCAAGGATCCTCACATCAGTTCTTTTTCAGCAGTCGTCGCGTGTGGTCCTCTTATTTTAACTACCACGAATCTTTTCTGTTAAATAATGTATTTCTTTTAAACATTGGTTGTTTACTTTTATTTGCCTAACATTTGTAACACAGAGAAATAATTTACCTAGATATACCTCAAAGTAGATTTACCCATGTTTGTCCGTGCGTCCTTCCGTTCGTCACCAGTTTTTGGGCCTTAAATTTTGAGCTAGGAGGATGAAATTTGGTACACGTGTTCTTTGTTGCTCCCAGCAGAACAAGTGTACACATTTTGGAAATCCGCCCACTGCCATGCTCGTATTTTTTTGGCGAAACCGTAAAGAATTTGGAAAAGTTTCCTAAACAACATATTTAAACAATCCTAATATCTATATTTCGTCCTTATAAAGTTTTTTGCCACGCCCACTTTCTGGGGGCGTTTTTAATAAAAGAGGTTTTTCCGTAAATTTTTTTTGACAAAAAATTTTGATGCAGAATCATTAGTAATATTAATATGAACATTTCGTCTATAGACCATTTTAACCCACGGTTTTTTACAAAAACAGTTTGTATACCCTATCCCATAGCATATGCAGGAGAAAAACAATGTTTTTTGTCAAACAACAAAATATTCTGATAAACTGTTTGAACAATATGTTGTGACTATGTCATTTTCTATATTATAGGCCCATAAAGCCCACTTTTTGGAGATATTAATTTTAAGGATGCTCATATGTTTTTTCATGTTTTCAATTTATAAATAGAAAATATGTTTAAAGGTATTAATTCTGGTATTCCTGTAATCGTGTCGGTTTTGTATCTTCGTCAAGAAGTGTTTATGTCCAGTAACGTTGAGTTTGTGTTAGTGAAAAAAAGAACTCAACTAACTAGGAACTCTGCTAATTTTCAAGATTTCCGAAAGTTGAATGGAACAAAAACATATGAGACGGCTACAATCCGCTGTGCGGATCATTGAATACCCTATCCCATCCCATCCTTAAAATTAATATCCTCAAAATGCAGGCTTTATGGCGATGAAATACAGAAAATGACAATGGGTTAAAATGGTCTATAGACGAAATGTTCATATTAATATTACTAATGATTCTGCATCAACATTTTTTTTCAAAAAAAATTGACGGAAAATTCTCTTTTATTAAAAACGCCCCCAGAAAGTGGGCGTGGCAAAAAAACTTTATTAGGACGAAATATAGATATTAGGATTGTTTAAATATGTTGTTTATAAACCTTTTCCAAATTCTTTACGGTTTGGCCATAAAATACGTTTTTCTAAAAAGGAGGCGTGGCAGTGGGCGTATTTCAAAATTTTTTACACTTGTTCTGCTGGGAGCAACAAAGAGTACGTGTACCAAATTTCATCCTTCTAGCTGATAATTTAAGGCCCAAAAACTGGTGACGTACGGACGGACGGACGGACATGACTAATTCGACTCAGCTAGCGATTCTGATTCGATCCATATACTTTGAGGTATATGTAGCAAAATTATTTCTCTATGTTACAAACTATGTATCAAAACTAATATACCCCTATGGGATAGGGTATAAACATATGAGAAGGCTACAATCCGCTGTGCGGATCGTCGAATAACCTACCCCATTCAATCTTTAAAAACATATGAGAAGGCTACAATCCGATGTGCGGATCGTTGAATACCCTATTCCATCCCATCTGCAAAACTAATGTCCCCAAAAAGTGGACATAGCTTAAAACACGATGGGTATTAAATATAGAAAATGACATTGTCACAATAAATTATTCAGATTGCTTTTAAAACACTTTTACGTTTCTACAAAAGACAAGGTTTTTCTCCTGCATATGTTATGGGGTAGTGTATAAAGTAATAAAAACACCCCCAAAAAATGTATTATTAATATTACTAATGATTCTGCATCAAAAGTTTTTTTCAAAAAATCTAAAATTTTACCGAAAAACGTTTTTTTATGAAAAACGCTCCCAAAAAGTGGGCGTGGCAAAAAACTTTAAATGAACGAAATACAGATATTCAGATTGTCTAAATATGTTGTTAAGAATCATTTTCAAAATTCCTTATGGTTTGGCCAAAAAATACGTTTTTCTAAAAAGGAGGCGTGGTAGTGGGCGGATTTCAAAAATGTTTACACTTGTTCTGCTGGGAGCAACAAAGAGCACTTGTACCAAATTTCATCCTTCTAGCTCCAAATTTAAGGCCCAAAAACTGGTGACGTACGGACGGACGGACGGACAGACGGACAGACATGGCCAAATCGACTCAGCTATCGATTCTGAGTCGATCCATATACTTTGAGGTATATTAAGCTAAACTATTTCTCTATGTTACAAACTAAGTATCAAAACTTATATACATAAAAGTGGATTGAAATCCTTGAGTTGGATGAAATAAAGACTTCCTTCGTTGTCTGTTATACCCTATCCCATAGGGGTATATTAGTTTTGATACATAGTTTGTAACATAGAGAAATAATTTTGCCACATATACCTCAAAGTATATGGATCGACTCAGAATCGCTAGCTGAGTCGAATTAGCCATGTCTATCTCTCCGTCCGTCCGTCCGTCCTTCCGTCTGTTCGTTACCGATTTTTTGGCCTTGAGTTTTGAGCTAGGATAATGAAATTTGGTATATAGGATCCTTGCCCGAGTCACCAGAACAAGTGTAAAAAATTTTAAAATCCGCCCACTGCCACGCCCCCTTTTTAGAAAACGATTTTTTTGGCCAAACCGTAAAGAATTTTAAAATAGTGTCCGAGCAGCATATTTAGAGAATCGAATTATCTATATTTCGTCAATATAAAGTTTTTTGCCACGCCCACTTTTTTGGGACGTTTTAAGAAAAAACGTTTTTTAGTAATTTTTTTTAAATTTTCGAAAAAAAATTTGATGCACAATCATTGGTAGTAATAATATGAACATTTCCTCATAGACCATTTTAACACACGCCCACTGTTTAGGGGCGTTTTCATACAAAAACCATTTGTATTCCCTACCCCAAGGCATATGCAATAGAAAAGCGTTGTTTTCGTCGAACCATACAAGAATTTGATACACCTTCTGAACAATATGTTGTAACAACGTCATTTTCAATACTTTATGACCATAAAGACCACATTTTAGGGATATTAATTTTAAGGATGGGATGGGGTAGGGTATTAAACGATCCGCACAGAGGATTGTAGCCTTCTCAGATGTTTTTCTATATTATATGCCCATAAAGCCCACTTTTTGGGAATATTATTATACCCTATTGCATAGGGGTATATTAGTTTTGATACATAGTTTGTAACATAGGAAATAATTTAGCTACATAGACCTCAAAGTATATGGATCGACTCAGAATCGATAGCTGAGTCGATTTAGCCATGTCTGTCCGGCCGTCCGTCCGTCCGTCCGTCCGTACGTCTCCAGTTTTTGGGCCTTAAATTTTGAGCTAGAAGGATGAAATAAGGTACACGTGCTCTATGTTGCTCCCAGCAGAACATGTGTAAACATTTTTGAAATCCACCCACTGCCACGCCCCCTTTTTAAAAAAACGTATTTTTTGGGCAAACCATAAGGAATTTTGAAAAAATTTCTAAATAACATATTTAGACAATCTGAATATCTGTATTTCGGTGATATAAAGTTTTTTGCCACGCCCACTTTTTGGGGGTGTTTTATATAAAAAACGTTTTTCGGTCAAATTTTAAAATTTTCGAAAAAAATGTTGATGCAGAATCATTAGTATTGTTAATATGAACATTTCGTCTATGGACCATTTTAACCCACGCCCACTTTTTGGGGGCGTTTTTATATAAAAACCATTTGCAGGAGAAAAACCTTGTCTTTTGTAGAACCGTAAAATTTGTTCTGACAATGTCATTTTCTTTATTTAAATCCCCATCGTGTTTTAAGTCATGTCCGCTTTTTGGGGATATTAGTTTTACGGATGGGATGGGATAGGGTATTCAACGATCCGCACAGTGGATTGTAGCCTTCTCATATGTTTATACCCTATCCCATAGGGGTATATTAGTTTTGATACTTAGTTTGTAACATAGAGAAATAATTTAGCTACATATGCCTCAAAGTATATGGATCGACTAAGAATCGCTAGCTGAGTCGATTAAGCCATGTCTGTCTGTCCGTCCGTCCGTCCGTCTGTACGTCACCGATTTTTAGGCCTTAAATTTTGAGCTAGGATAATGAAATTCGGTACATGGGATCCTCGCCCGTGCCTACAGAACAAGTGTAAAAATTTTTGAAATCCGCCCACTGCCACGCCCCCTTTAAAGATAAACTCAGTTTTTGGCCAAACCGTAAGGAATTTTAAAAAAAGTGTCTGGGTAGCATATTTAGAGAATCGTAATATCTATATTTCGTCAATACAAAGTTTTTTGCCACGCCCACTTTTTGGGGGCGTTTTCCATAAAAAACCTTTTTTGGCCAAATTTGAAAGATTTCGAAAAAAAATTTGATGCAAAATCATTGGTAGTATTAATATGAACATTTCGTCAGTAGACCACTTTAACCCACGCCCACTTTTTGGGGGCGTTTTCCTACAAAAACCATTTGTATGCCCTACCCCATGGCATATGCAATACAAAAACGTGGTTTTTTGTCGAACCATAAAAGAATTTGATAATCCTTCGGAACAATATGTTGTAACAACGTCATTTTCAATACTTTATGACCATAAAGACCATATTTTGGGGATATCAATTTTAAGGATGGGATGGGATAGGGTATTAAACGATCCACACAGCGGATTGTAGCCTTCTCATATGTTTTTTTAGGATGGGATGGGATAGGGTATTCAACGATCCGCACAGCGGATTGTAGCCTTCTCATCTGTTTATACCCTATCCGATAGGGGTATATTACTTTTGATACATAGTTTGTAACATAGAAAATTAATTTAGCTACATATACCCAAAGTATATTGGTCGACTCAGAATTGCTAGCCTAGGCGAATAAGCCATGTCTGTCTGCCCGTTTTTGGCCAAACCGTAAGGAATTTAAAAAAAAGTATCTGAGCAACATATTTAGAGATTCAGAAAATCCATATTTCGTCTTTATAATGTTTGTTGCCACGCCCACTTTTTGGTTGCGTTTTCAGTAAAAACCTTTTTCGGTACAATTTTTTAAATATTTGAAAAAACTTTTGATGCAGAACCATTGGTTAAGATAAAATAAACAATTCAATATACCCTATCCCATAGGGGTATATTAGTTTTGATACTTAGTTTGTAACATAGAGAAATAATTTAGCTACATATACATACCTCAAAGTATATGGATCGACTCAGAATCGCTAGCTGAGTCGAATTAGCCATGTCTGTCTGTCCGTCCGTCCGTCTGTCTGTTCGTCACCGATTTTTGGGCCTTAAATTTTGAGCTAGGACAATGAAATTTGGTATATAGGATCCTCGCCCGTGCCACCAGAACAAGTTAACATTTTTTTGAAATCCGCCCACTGTCACTCCCCCTTTTTAGGAAAATGTATTTTTTGGCCAAACAGTAAGGAATTTTTAAAAAAGTGTCTGAGCAGCATATTTAGAGAATCGTTATATCTATATTTCGTCAATATAAAGTTTTTTGCCACGCCCGCTTTTTGGGGCCGATTTTTTATAAAAAACGTTTTCTGGTCAAATTTTAAAATTTTCAAAAAAAATTTTTGTTGCACAATCATTGGTAGTATTAATATGAACATTTCGTCTATAGACCACTTTAACCCATGCCCACTTTTTGGGGGCGTTTTCTTACGAAAACCGTTTGTATAGCCAACCCCATAGCATATGCAGGAGAAAAACGATGTTTTTTGTCAAACAACAAAAGATTCTGATAAAATGTTTGAACAATATGTTGTGACAATGTCATTTTCTATATCATAGGCCCATAAATCCCGCTTTTTGGTGATATTAATTTTAACGATGGGATGGGATAGGGTATTCAACGATCCGCACAGTGGATTGTAGCCTTCTCATATTTATACCCTATCCCATAGGGGTATATTAGTTTTGATACTTAGTTTGTAACATAGAGAAATAAATTTGCTACATATACCTCAAAGTATATGGATCGACTCAGAATCGCTAGCTGAGTCGATTAAGCCATGTCTGTCTGTCCGTCCGTCCGTCCGTCTGTACGTCACCGATTTTTAGGCCTTAAATTTTGAGCTAGGATAATGAAATTTGGTATATAGGATCCTCGTCTCTGCCTACAGAACAAGTGTAAAAATTTTTGAAATCCGCCCACTGCCCCCTTTTAAGAAAAACTCAGTTTTTGACCAAACCGTAAGGAATTTTAAAAAAGTTTCTGAACAGCATATTAAGACAATATTAATATCTATATTTCGTCCATATAAAGTTTTTTGCCACGCCCACTTTTTGGGGGCGTTTTCAAAAAAAAACTGTTTTCGGTCAAATTTTAAATTTTTCGAAAAAAATTTTGATGCCGAATCATTAACATTATTAATATAAACATTTCGTCTAGATACCATTTTAACCCACGCCCACTTTTTGGGGGCGTTTTTATATAAAAACCTTTTTTATACCCTACCCCATAACATATGCAGGAGAAAACCTTGTCTTTTGTAGAACCGTAAAAGTGTTTTGTAAGCAGTCTGAAGATTTAGTTGTCACTATATCATTTTTTTTATTTTATCCACATCGTATTTTTAGCCATGCCCACTTTTTTTTGGGATTTTAGTTTTATGGATAGGATGGGATAGGGTATTCAACGATCCGCACAGCGGATTGTAGCCTTCTCATATGTTTTTATACCCTATTCCAAAGGGGGTATATTAGTTTCGACATTAAGTTTGAAACATAGAGAAATAATTTCGATACATATACCTCAAAGTATATGGATCGATTCAGAATCGCTAGCTGAGTCGATTAAGCCACGCTGTCGGTCCGTCCGTCCGTACGTCTGTGTGTCACCGATTTTTGGGCCTTAAATTTTGAGCTAGAGTGTTGAAATTTGGTATATAGACTCTCTGGCCGACGCAGCAGAACAAGTGTAAAAATTTTTGGAATCCGCCCACTGCCACGCCTTCTTTTAGAAAAACGTAGTTTTAAGTCAAACCGTAAGAAATTTAAAAAAATGTCTGAGCATCATATTAAGACAATCCTAATATCTATATTTCGTCCATACAAAGTTTTTTGCCACGCCCACTACTCGGGGGCGTTTTTAGTAAAAAACGTTTTTTGTCCAAATTTTAAAACTTTCGAAAAAATGTTTGATGCAAATACTCCCGCAGTGGTAATATAAACATTTTGTCTATAGACCATTTTCACCTACGCCAACATTTTGGGGGCGTTTTCTTACAAAAACCATTTGTATTCCCCATTCCAAGGCATTAGCAATAGAAATACGTTGTTTTTTGTCGAACCACAAAAGATTTTGATAAACTGTCTGAGCAATATATTGTGACAATGTCATTTTCTGTATTTCATCGCCATAAGGCCTATATTTTGAGAATATTAATTTTAAGGATGGGATGGGATAGGGTATTCAACGATCCGCACAGCGGATTGTAGCCTCTCATATGTTTTTAGATCATTTTAACCCACTCCCATTTTTAGGGGCAATTTACTACAAAAACCATTTGTATACCCCCTCCAAAGGCATGTAATTTTAAATTACAGGGTAATATAAAGATTATAGAACCTAGCTGCGGAGACTATTGGCTCTTATTTGATAAAATTATAAAGTTAAATTAAGAGTTTCAATAAATTTATTTACATTTTCAATATTTGTAGAGTTTGGATTTTTTAATATTTCATAAATTGATTTGTATTGAAATATGGATTCTATTATTGGTTTTGAAATTTGACAATTTTCTAGGAGACGTGGGATATTTAATGTTGTGTTGCAGGAAGTGCATATCGGCGGGTTGTTTTTTGTGAGCAGATGTTGGTGAGTTATTGAGTCTTAGGCGAACGAAGTTTGAGATTTTATATTTAGATTGGGTTGTGGGGTATATTGGGTGAATTTTTTCTTCGTTTACTTTTTTATAATGGTGGTGATAGAGGCTCCATTCAGTTTATTGCTTGGTTCTAAGGTTTTTACGAATAAATGTTTGAAGATCTTGTTTGGTAAACACATTGAATTGGTAAACTGGTGCGTCTTTTGCAGAATTTGCGGCTTTATCAGCTTCCTCATTTCCACGAATATTTACGTGCCCGGGGGTCCACATAAGTTTGATTTTATTTGGCTTCATAGCAATCTTGTTTCTTATTGCAGAAACTAGTTCAGTGTTATTGTTTGGGTTGCTTATTGCTTTTAAAACCGACATGCTATCGGAGCATACAACAAATTTGCCACTGTAGTCCAAAGTTGCCTTAGTCGCTTGGAGGATTGCAAAAGCTTCTGCCGAGAAAATTGATGTGAATTCCGGGAGGGTACCAATGCTTAGAATATAACCATCTTCTAGTGTAACGGCAAACGATGTATTGTTGTGTGATTTGGATCCGTCAGTAAACATGAATTTCCAACCTTTATTTTTAAGTTTTGATGAGATGTCAGAAAATAAATAGCAATATCGCGCGTTGCTGGTATTTGTTTTTGTATAGCGAGCCAAAGACAACAAAATCGACTCGGGTTGTATATGCCATGGCGGGTAAGATAAAACATAGTTTTGTGACTTTTTTTATAGGAAGTTCCATTTTATGTGTTTTCTCAAGGATTTTGCTTATTGTGGACGGGATGCGTTTTTTACATTTGTGTCCAATGGATTGGTGAATGTCCTTATCAATAGCGGAGTTCTTTGAAAAAACCAACTTCGCAGTTAACATTGATGTTATTTCTTCGTAACGTTGTTCAACTGATGGAAGGCCTGCTTCTGCAAGTATATTTTTTATTGGTGTTGTGGGGAAGGCCTTGATGCTCCTCCTTGCTGCCCGATGGTAAGTTGGCAGGATAATTTGAAGAGTGGTTTTAGGAGAATTGCCGTAAATATAAATACCATAGTCAATTTTACTTAGAAAGTATTTGCATCAAAAATTTTTGCATCAAAAAGTGCTCCTCCTTGCTGCCTGATGGTAAGTTGGCAGGATAATTTGAAGAGTGGTTTTAGGAGAATTGCCGTAAATATAAATACCATAGTCAATGTTACTTAGAAAGTATTTGCATCAAAAATTTTTGCATCAAAAAGTGGGCGTGGCAAAAAACTTTGTATGGACGAAATATAGATATTAGGATTGTCTAAATATGCTGCTCAGACACTTTTTTGAAATTCCTTACGGTTTGGCTTAAAACTACGTTTTTCTAAAAGGGGGCGTGGCAGTGGGCGGATTTCAAAAATTTTTACACTTGGTCTGCTTCGTCGGCCAGAGAGTCTATATACCAAATTTCAACACTCTAGCTCAAAATTTAAGGCCCAAAAGTCGGTGACACACAGACGGACGGACAGACACACATTGCTTAATAGACTCAGCTAGCGATTCTGAATCGATCCATATACTTTGAGGTATATGTATCGAAATTATTTCTCTATGTTTCAAACTTAATGTCAAAACTAATATACCCCCTATGGGATAGGGTATAATAAAATAGGCAATTGAACTCATTATAGCTATTATCATTTCTCAGCAAATTCACATTAAATTCATGTTCCAAATGTCATACATCCCGTTTTTGTATGTTTCTATAACTGATGCCTTCGGGATAATGTTTGTGTCGCAACCCAAACATATTTTTCGTCCAAACTGTATTAACGACTAGTAATCTCACAAAACAACGTTCCCCTTATCAGAAATCCACCACCCACTCAAAAATATCTCTTCTTCTCTCTCTTAAACTTTGTGGGTATTATTTTCTTGCTACCTACATTTTCATAAAAAAAACAACAAATACACACACTAACCTTCTTCGATGGGTGGATATTGATATAATGAAAATGGAACATTATCTCTTCGATGAAAATCTTCCAACCAACTCCTTCATCCGAAAAAAGTTTGGTTAGAAGAGAACAAACGTACGTGTATAAATTTGGGAAAAAGTAAATTTTCCATCTTCGCGACATGGAGGGTGTTTTTACCTATCGGAAATTTCAACAAAAATATTGGTGACACAACTGTCACTAAACAAATTTTAAAACGGGCACCCAACCTTTAAATACGCAGTATGCTGTAATATTTACAAAAAAAATCCAAGAAAATCATACTCAAACAGAAATTCCTGTTAGTTGGTCGGACTTGCTAAGAAAATCCGATAAAAAAGGAAAAAAAGTGCTCAGAAAATTAAATATAACAACAAAAAGAAAAATCTATAATTGGTGCTATTTTTTGAAACTTCCCATAATTTGTCTTGCTTCGTTTTTTCCTATTTTTGCTGGTGTGTCATTTTTTTCACTTTTTTCGGGTAGACGGAAGTGTGTAAATCGTGAAAAGACAAAAAAATACAATCCTTCTATTGTGTAGAATGAATTTTAAAATTTCCTTACAATTTTGTTTGCATACTTTTGAAAGTGAATATTTTTTTTATTTTTCAAAAAAGTAGCTTTTTGGGTTTTTTTTTCGAAAAAAGTCAATTGTCTGAAGCACAAACATACATACATATATGTTGTATAGTCTTGTATCCTTTTTGGTATTTTCTTTCCATTCCGTTTTGATTTTGACATCTCATTACCTACGCCAATCAGAAAAGAGTGTTTTGAAAACCAATCGACAAGGCAAACCAACAGAAAAGGAAGTGCTGAAGAAATTTTCCAATTAAACTGTTAAATATATATATATAAAAAAACAAATAATAACTGAAAAAAGGAATTGAAAGGGTTATTTCAGCAGTTTGAGGAGCCATCATAAAACGGTAAAAATGCTATGTCGGTAGCAAAAATGTGCGTAGAACGTTGAACGGCGAAGAGTTGTGCTATGTGTGAGGTGGTATAACGATGGTAATAATGACAGAGCAGATAATTATAATGATATCAACGAGAGTGTATGTATTGTCGTGGTCCTCTTCGCAATTATTGTCGTGGTTATCGTCGTCGTCGATGCCTTCGTCTTCGTAGCCGTTTAGTTATTATCCGTTCTAAATGTCGCTGCGATTTGATTGTGTTACCGTGTTTGAAATAGCGGCACTAGAGAATCGTAGTTTAAAGGCAATTTTTAAAGAAAAGAGCTCAAAATAATATCAACAAAACGAAACAGAAAAGGTCGATACGTTTTTGTAAAAAAAGCAGCATTGAAAGTGCGATGAAACGATATACTTGTATCCCATAATCATTTCTTCTCTTCTTTTTCTGGTGCACACTCTGTTTTCTCTTTCACTCCTCATCATAATTTTCTTTTTTTATACGCTATTCTACTACTTACATACAAACAGACAAGAGAACAGGAAAAAGCGAACATTTTACTGTGCGCGCATAGAAAAAAGAAAAATCCGATTTGAAGTACACAACCCCGCATACTCGCAAAGTACATTTTCCAATATATTCGAACTTCGAATTTCGAAATTAATTAGCACGTTGAAAGAAAATAACGGGGACATTGGTATTGTGTTGTTGACAGTGCTGGCGAATGAAAAGTGCAACGTAAGGAAAACCAAATACCGAGTGGCAAAAGAAGAAATCGAATTCTTTTGGAAAGGACAAGCACGGAAATTCATAAAACAAAACGCAATAATATAAAAAACAATAAGTAGTAGTAAATGAAAATACAAAAAAATTACGCACAACTAGATCTTAATAATCTTCAAACGAACAAAGTAAATACGAATACAAATATAGATATATCTAAAATACTAGTATTAACAAAAATAACCCGAATTAATTTTATTTCTGTGCTTGAATATATTGTTATTTTGTTGTTGTTCTTAAATGCCGAAATTTAAAATATTCGTGGTGCTTTTTAATGAGGGCAGGAGGCAGAGAGCAGAGCCTCCAATCGGGTTCTGTTGAGACATGTCGTAATGGCAAGAGAGGTAAGTAAAATTTCATCTTTTTTTTCTATATAATTATATTTGTACTTTATATTTAAACAAATGTCAGCACACAAATTGTTTTATTTCGATTTAAAAATGCGTTACTCTGGTGTCAAAATATTTGTTGTACCTAGACGTAAATGTCAGAAAGAAAGTGGTATATGTATTGTGCGTATTGCATTTGACATTTACCTGTGAAATGTCAACCTATATGCAAAACGTAAAAGCCAGGAATACAAGGCTCGAACAGAATACTGTCGACACGAACAAGGAAATATCGTAGTTGAGACACAGTCGATGAAGATGATATGGAAGAACCACTTCTGCAGACTGTTAAATGGCGATGACGAACAATATCCCGCTGTCAGGCAGAATGAAGGCGTTGTAGATGACTTTGTAAATAACATATACCAACTATTAGCAAAATTTGGTCGGATGAAAGTATGCCTGTGGAATGAAACCTCAGCATCGTTTGCCCGATCCACAAAAAAGGAGACCCTCTAAACTGTGCCAACTACAAAGGCATAAATCTCTTCAACATCGCCTACAAGATTCTATCTGCCGTAATATGTGATATCCTGAAACCGTTTAACAACAGCATACTTTGTCTACCTCGGCCTCGCTATTACATCTAACAACAACATCTCGTCGGAAATGCTAATTATACCGGTCCTGCGCTGAAGCAAGGACCGTGTCAATAGTGGATGAATAAATCCTTTGTTGATTTGAGAGAAAAACATATGAGAAGGCTACAATCCGCTGTGCGGATCGTTGAATACCCTATCCCATCAGATCCTTAAAATTAATATCCCAAAAATGTGGTCTTTATGGCGATAAAATATTGAAAATGACGTCACAATATATTGCTCAGACGGGTTATCAAAATCTTTTATGGTTCGACAAAAAACAACGTTTTTATACCCTATCCCATATATATTAGTTAGTTAGGGTGTATTACGTTTGATACATAGTTTGTAACATAGAGAAATAATTTATATAGTTATTATATGGATCGACTCAGAATCGCTACCTGAGTTGATCTGGCCACTTTTTCAAAATTCCTTACGGTTTGGCCATAAAACTACGTTTTTCTAAAAAAGGGGCGTGGCAGTGGGTTGATTTAAATTTTTTTTTACACTTGTAAAACAAAGAGCACGTGTACCAAATTTCATAATTCTAGCTCAAAATTTAAGGCCCAAAAACTGTGACGTACGGACGGACGGGCGTGGCAGTTGGCCGATATCAAAAATGTTTACACTTGTTCTACTTCGTCGGACAGAGAGTCTATATGCCAAATTTCAATACTCTAGCTAAAAATGTGAGGCCCAAAATCGGTGACACACATACGGACGGACGGACAGACAGACACGGCTAGAAACACTCAGCTAGCGATTCTGAATCGATCCATATACATCCATATATATATATGTGATTTCTAGTCTCCTCAGTACTTCGTTGACTACGAGGTACAATTTGGTACAATCGCCAAGTGAAGATGAAATGATGCGCTTTTTAAGCATGGTTGTGATCCAGTTGCTGATAACCATTTCTGTACCTGCTTTTACAAGTGCCGTCTCGATAGCTTCTGTTTTTATACCCTATCCCATAGGGGGTATATTAGTTTTGATACATAGGTTAGGTTAGGTGGGCTGTTGACGCTCGGGCGAGTCGTCAAACACGCATAGGCCTACGTGGGCCCATAGCGATACCCTTCGAAGAAAAAATGTCCTGAAAAAAAAGAGAAAGAGGATACCTGGTTAAGTTCGCTTGTGATACTTATGCAGTGCTGGTCTGTGTTGCTCCTTCAGCCTCAAAGAGGTAGTTGCTCCATCCTGATTTGCAACAAAAACGGACTATCAGCGTTATTGGGATAGTCCTTAGGTCACTAAGGTCATTGAAGTAAAAGTTGCCTAAAATTTTAAATCGACTGTCACTGATCGCCGGGCAGTGGCATAGCAGGTGTGAGACATCTTCCTCGACGTCAGGGTCGCTGCATTTCCTGCAGAGTTGGTTTGCACCAGTCAGTCTCATCTTATTAGAGTGCTTACCCAACAGATTGTGACCTGTTATCACTCTCACCGCTATGGAAATGGAAGTTCTATTCAAAGCTAATAGCTTGTTTGATTTGCTGCCACTTAATTCTGGCCAGAGAGATTTAGTGTGTGTACAGTTTATTGTATTTAGCCATCTTGTTATGGTTGCTTTTTGAGTGTGCTTAGTTAATTCAAGTTTTTTAGATGCTAGCGGGGGATTGACTCTTTTATCAGCTAGGGAAATGCAACTGGACGATCCTAATCTGGCTAGTTCGTCTGCTTTCTCATTTCCTAAAATGTCATTATGTCCTGGCACCCAGATAATTTGGACTTTGTTCTGGTTACAAAGAGCCTTCAGCTCTTCGCGGCAGCGTCCAACTACCCGTGATTTTACTATATTGGATGCCAGAGCTTTTATGGCCGCTTGACTATCCACGTAGATGGAGATATCCTCATGTGATATGTCCAATACCCTAGCCGATTCGGCAGCTTCGAGTATGGCCAGGATCTCAGCTTGGAAAACACTACACGAGTTTGCTAATCTTAAGGATGTAGCTAGCCCGATTTTTTCAGAGTAGACACCAGAGCCCACTCCGACTTCCATTTTGGATCCGTCGGTGTAGATTGCTATTTCTGTGTTAGATAACACATTGTTTGAAGACCATTCGTCTCTACTTGGTATTCTGATGGAGTAATCAATATCAAAGTCGTGATATGGGATCATGTAGTCACATGCTACATCCTCATATGCCATTGAGCTTAATATTGAGCTGTGGCCAAAAGGCTTCGTAAGTAGATTGCCCGTTTCTTTGAGTCTTGCTGCGCTTTTTGCTGCTGTGTCATTGATTTGTAAGTCAATTGGTGTTATGTTTAGTATTGTTTCTAACCCTACTGTGGGGCTAGTGCGCATGGCTCCTGTCGTGAGTATGCATGCTGTTCTTTGAACTTTCGTAAGCTTGGTCGTATGTTTTGCTTTTTTTCATAGCATTCCACCAGACCAAGCAGCCGTATGTTAGGATTGGTCTGACAATGGCTGTGTATAGCCATTTTGTGACCTTCGGGGATGGGCCCCATTTTTTGCCGCAGATTCTGTTGCAGCTATAGAGGGCAATGTTTGCTTTCTTTGCTCTTTCTTCAATGTTTAGATTCCAGTTCAGTTTACTATCGAGTATCACTCCCAGATATTTCGCGCTTGCTGACAATGAGAGAGTCGAATCTTCCAAAGACGGTACCGGAAATGCTGGGATCGATCTCCTGTTAGTAAAGAGAACCAGTTCTGTTTTGTTTGGATTTACACCCAGCCCGCAGGACTTTGCCCACTTGCTGAGTATATTGAGACTACCTTGCATAATTTCGCTCAGTGTCGATGGGAATTTACCGCAAGCCATGAGGACTACGTCATCAGCGTATGCCACTGTTTTTATTGCAGTGATATCTAGCTTCTTGAGTACCTCGTTGACTACTAATAGCCAGAGGAGTGGGGATAGTACGCCTCCCTGGGGGGTACCTCTTGACGTTGTGATCCTTTTGGTATAATCGCCTAGTGTTGACGAAATGATCCGGTTATTGAGCATGGCTAAAATCCAATTGCTAGAAACCGTACCTATTCCAGCTTTGGTAAGTGCCTCAGCAATTGCTTCTGTTGTGACGTTGTTGAAGGCTCCTTCTATATCTAGAAAGGCTGCTAGCGTATAATCTTTGTAGTGCAGTGAGTTTTCTACTGTGCGAACCACTTCGTGTAGAGCCGTTTCCACAGATTTACCCTTTGTATAGGCATGTTGGCTTACAGATAGGTAACCTGGATTCAGGTTGCTGCGTATATGGATGTCGAGTAATCGTTCCATCGTTTTCAGTAGGAAGGAGGACAGGCTTATGGGTCTGAAATCCTTCGCTACGGTGTGGCTGCATTTACCTGCCTTCGGTATGAATATGACGTTAACTTCACGCCACGCTTGTGGTATGTGGTTTAGTTTTAAACATGCACGGAAGATAGTGAGTAGTGTTGGCATTATTAGCTTAGCAGTTTTTTGTAGCATGATAGGGGTTATACCGTCAGGGCCGGCTGATTTGTATGAATTAATGGCCCATGCAATTTTTTCCTTGCACACTATCGTATTAATGAGAGAGAGAGAGTTGTCACTCATGTTGTCCGCTGTGTGGTCTGTACTTATATTTACGATGACACTTTCCTCTGCCGTTTTGCAGTTCGGAAAGTGTGTGTTTAAAAGAAGGTTTAGGGTATCAGCGGTTGATTCCGTCCATTCATTTGCTGAATTTTTGAGAAAACCTGGGCTGCTTGCTTCTTTCGATAGTATCTTTCTCAATCTGGCAGATTCATTGTTATCTTCGATACTACTGCAGAATTCTTTCCAAGCCTTTCTTTTGGCCGTTCTGGTCTCTTTTTTGAATTTACAGAGGCTGGTTCTGTAAGAGTGCCAGTCTGCTTCTGCGTTTGATCTTTTTGCTATTTTGAAGAGTTCTCTCGTTACTCTGTGTTGTCTGGCCAGTTCCCCAGACCACCAGTGGCTTTGTTTTTTTTTCTTTTTTGTACCTTTGCTTAGTGGGCACGCTTTTGAAAAAGCAATTTTAAACACCGAGACGAGTTCGTTTACATTTTTATCAACATCTGATTGGTTTCGTGCGACACTGCTAAAGGTGTGCTCGGAGACTGCGGAGATGAAGGTGTCCCAGTTTGTCTTTCTCGGATTGCGAAACGGAGCGATGTTAGCTAGCGTTTCAAGTAGTGAGAACTGTATAATACTGTGATCTGAAAAGCTAGGTTGGTTTGATACCCTCCAGTCAGAGACTGATAGGGTGACAGAGTTAGAGGAAAGTGTTAGGTCTAAGACTTCCCTACGATTTTTTGTGATGAAAGTGGGTTCATTACCCCGATTATGAATTAATAAGCTATGTTTGATAATATATTGGAATAGGGACTCACCTCTAGTATTTGTATCACTACTGCCCCAGCTGGTGTTATGAGCGTTAGCGTCGCATCCTATAAGTAGGTCCCAATCTCTCGCTTTGCTATGTCGGACGAGGTCTTTGATAGCAATGGGAGGAGGTGGATCATCCGAGTTGTATGGCATGTAAGCAGAGGAGAGAATCAATGGCTTTGAATCTTTCCTTTCCCACATGACTGCTGCTAGGTCATCGTTGCTGAGTTGGGGTAGAAAAATTACATTAATACTTTTCCTAGCCATGACGCAGCTACGACAATTGCCGTTGGTGCTTTTATTATAATAAATATTATAATCATCGGATTTTAGTCCGCAAATTACCCTGTTTGAGATCCAGGGTTCCTAAAGGAGTGCAATGTCGACTTGGTGCTTGGCTAGGTGGAGAAGTAGGTTGGCGCTGGCCGCCCTACTGTGATGCAGGTTTAGTTGTAGCACCTTCATCAGATTTGGCAGTACTGGGTCGGGGTGCATTTTGACCACCTACCCTGACGTCCACTAAGTTGAACCCCACCTTGAGTTTGAAGCCTGAAGTCTGGAATTTCACCAACGTTTGGTAGTTTAGTGAAATTCGGATGCTTTGTCCTTTGACAGATGGCTCAAACATTTCTGTTATAGCCCAGTCATCAGACGGAAATTCGGGGTTTTGCCGTTTGAGCATCTCCAACAGCCTTTCCTTTGGGATGGCTGGGCCCGGTATAAACATCCTACCCCTGGGAGCGGATGGAAGTTCTTTGTGCTCTAGAAGCGCAAGATCGGCGCCTGACCAGATATTGGACATTTTTGCGATCTGGCTTTTGAGCCACTGAAGGGTCCAGTCGTTGTCGCAAGACATAACCCGGAACCCCTTGTAATAGACCATCTTGCCAAAGGTCGGAGCATTTTGGGTGTCGTTTGCCAGTGAGGTGCTGAGGCACAGCAAAAGATTGTTGTGCACCAGTCTCCATTGCTCCTCGTTTAGCCGCAGATCAGGATTAGCTGCGTCAATTACCGCAACACGCAGGTGTTCCGCATAGGCAGGAACCCCCTTGTTAGCGGCGAATTTTGTACGCTTCTTTGGTCCTGTATACTGTGGAGAACCGCTGATGTCCAACCGACTCCGCTTAACTGCACCTTGCGGCGGTCTCGCAGTAGTCGGCATGCTAGGGCCAGCTTGCCTCACGTCAAACCTCGCCATCTCAGCTGATACTGCCTTGGTTCCTTTGGGTAATCCCATCGGTTCCTTGGACTCTCCCTCTGATACGGTCAGTTTCGACGCTTGGTTAGCTACTATTTTTGCGCTAACAGGTTTCCCTTTGGCGTCGCCCGCCACCCCAGCTGATCTTCCTTTAGCGGCCGTGGATATTCCCAACGGTGCTTTAGGGTCGCCCTCTGGAGCGGCCGATCTTGCCTCATGGTTGCCTTTGCTGATAGTTGTTGGGTTCCTTTTGGTATCGCCCGCCACTCTAGCTGATCCACCTTCCGCGACCGTGGGTAGTCCCGACGATGCTTCCGGATTGCCCTCAAGAGCGGCCGATCTAACCTCATGGTTGCCAGTATTAGTGACCATAGTCATATCGTACGCGCGCGATACCGATGGGGGGGGCAGACTTAAAGAGGCAGTAGCGTTGGCTAACTCGCGTCGTCGGTTGTTACGTCTGATTACACGTCTCGCGTTGCGTCTGCTCTTACCGCTTAGCCCCGAGGCTAAAGATAGCGTGTCTACGTCCCCTCTTATGTGTCTCACTGTCGTGTTGAGACATGTTTCGGCGGTGGTGTTGGCTGAGTCCACGGTGACGAACGAGTCGTACAGATCCAGTTCCATGGCCGGCGTCGTTTCCACCCCCGACTTAACCGCAGGGAGAAGCTTCCTTGGGTCGCCAGCCAGTGATGACTTGACACCCGCCGCGGCACTGGATTGAGTCGCGGTGACCGATAACGTCTCTGCGGCGTCGCACGAGGCATGTAAGCCTGTATCCATTGCAGAGACTGTCACTTCCGCCATCTTTTCCGCAAGGGATTTATCCCTTGAGTTAACAGATGACGTTGACTTGGTCAATGCGCAGGTCCTATTGGATACCGGTAGGGTCTGACGATCTGGAGCAAAACACCCCTCCCTCAAATCCACCGGAAGCACACATACCCCGCGCGACGCCACAGAGACGGCAATCCCGCTCTTGGTCGCGTTCGCTTCGCCCGATTCCGCGCTTGCGAATTTACTGGAGATGGAACTGCGATCGTCTTTCAGGAGTTCATCCTCCCTCAATCTGATCGCAGCTTCATCCTCAGATCCCGACTTGTCCGTGCCGGATTCCAATAGCCCACTCACACTGAAGAGAAAGTTTTCCTCCTCAGTACGATTGGCTTGGTTTCCTTCCGGACGTACTGTTTTGTTTTTTGTGTTTTTATACCCTATCCCATAGGGGTATATTAGTTTTGATACATAGTTTGTAACATAGAGAAATAATTTAGCTACATATACCTCAAAGTATATGGATCGACTCAGAATCGATAGCTGAGTCGATTTAGCCATGTCTGTCCGTCCGTCCGTCCGTCCGTCCGTCCGTCCGTACGTCACCAGTTTTTGGGCCTTAAATTTTGAGCTAGAAGAATGAAATTTGGTACACGTGCTCTTTGTTGCTCCCAGCAGAACAAGTGTAAAAATTTTTGAAATCCGCCTACTGCCACGCCCCCTTTTTAGAAAAACGTATTTTTTGGCCAAACCATAAGGAATTTTGAAAAACTTTCTGAACAACATATTTAGATAATCTGAATATCTGTATTTCGTTCATATAAAGTTTTTTGCCACGCCCACTTTTTGGGGGCGTTTTTAATAAAAAACGTTTTTCGGTCAAATTTAAAAATTTTCGAAAAAAATTTTGATGCAGCATCATTAGTAATATAAATATGAACATTTCGTTCATAGGTCATTTTAACCCACCCCCACTTTTTGGGGGCGTTTTTATATAAAAACCATTTTTATACCCTACCCCATAACATATGCAGGAGAAAACCTTGTCTTTTGTAGAACCGTAAAAGTTTTTTACAAGCGGTCTAGAAGGATGAAATTTGGTACACGTGCTCTTTGTTGCTCCCAGCAGAACAAGTGTAAACATTTTTGAAATCCGCCCACTGCCACGCCCCCTTTTAGAAAAAACGTAGTTTTAAGCCAAACCGTAAGGAATTTCAAATAAGTGTGTCAGCAAGATATTAAGACAATCTTAATATCTATATTTCGTTCATACAAAGTTTTTTGCCACGCCCACTTTTTGGGGGCGTTTTTAGTAAAAAAACGTTTTTATACCCTATCCCATAGGGGTATATTAGTTTTGATACATAGTTTGTAACATAGAGAAATAATTTAGCTACATATACCTCAAAGTATATGGATCGACTCAGAATCGATAGCTGAGTCGATTTAGCCATGTCTGTCCGTCCGTCCGTCCGTCCGTCCGTACGTCACCAGTTTTTGGGCCTTAAATTTTGAGCTAGAAGAATTAAATTTGGTACACGTGCTCTTTGTTGCTCCCAGCAGAACAAGTGTAAAAATTTTTGAAATCCGCCTACTGCCACGCCCCCTTTTTAGAAAAACGTATTTTTTGGCCAAACCATAAGGAATTTTGAAAAACTTTCTGAACAACATATTTAGATAATCTGAATATCTGTATTTCGTTCATATAAAGTTTTTTGCCACGCCCACTTTTTGGGGGCGTTTTTAATAAAAAACGTTTTTCGGTCAAATTTTAAAATTTTCGAAAAAATTTTGATGCAGCATCATTAGTAATATAAATATGAACATTTCGTTCATAGGTCATTTTAACCCACCCCCACTTTTTGGGGGCGTTTTTATATAAAAACCATTTTTATACCCTACCCCATATAATATGCAGGAGAAAACCTTGTCTTTTGTAGAACCGTAAAAGTTTTTTACAAGCGGTCTAGAAGGATGAAATTTGGTACACGTGCTCTTTGTTGCTCCCAGCAGAACAAGTGTAAAAATTTTTGAAATCCGCCCACTGCCACGCCCCCTTTTAGAAAAAACGTAGTTTTAAGCCAAACCGTAAGGAATTTCAAATAAGTGTGTCAGCAAGATATTAAGACAATCTTAATATCTATATTTCGTTCATACAAAGTTTTTTGCCACGCCCACTTTTTGGGGGCGTTTTTAGTAAAAAAACGTTTTTTGTCCAAAGTTTAAAACTTTCGAAGAAAAATTTGATGCAAATACTTCCGCAATGGTAATATAAACATTTTGTCTATAGATCATTTTCACCTACGCCCACATTTTGGGGGTGTTTTCTTACAAAAACCATTTGTATACCCCCTCCCAAGGCATTAGCAATAGAAAAACGTTGTTTTTTGTCGAACCACGAAAGATTTTGATAAACTGTCTGAGCAATATATTGTGACAATGTCATTTTCTGTATTTCATCGACATAAGGCCTATATTTTGAGGATATTAATTTTAAGGATGGGATGGGATAGGGTTTTCAACGATCCGCATAGCGGATTGTAGCCTCTCATATGTTTTTTTATGTTTTTTTGTTTTATGTTTAAATTGTTCATGTTGAGATCCCACGAGTAGCGCGAGAAAGACGGTCCGTCCACGCAGAGCTCCGCGTTACGTGGATAAGGCATTAATTAAAACCGGAGGGCGCCCGTTATCCGGAGTTCTACCGTTAGCGGTTGGGATTAGAGCTCCCAACCATTCAGATCTTACGCACGGCGGAATCACACGGTGACCTTAGCTACAGGATAGGGGAGGATAATTAGGGATACGACATTTACGACGGACTGGGGATTGGGATTTGGTTGCTCTTCGCTTCACTATGTGATGACCGGAATGATTGATGCAAACCGATCCTCTCACAAGTCTACTGAGCCACACCGCCACGTCAAGGCAACAACCAGTGGTGCAGTTTTGATACATAGTTTGTAACATAGAGAAATAATTTTGCTACATATACCTCAAAGTATATGGATCGACTCAGAATCGCTAGCTGAGTCGAATTAGCCATGTCTGTCTGTCCGTCCGTCCGTCCGTGTGTCCGTCCGTCCGTCTGTCTGTTCGTCACCGATTTTTGGGCCTTAAATTTTGAGCTAGGATAATGAAATTCGGTTATAGGATCCTTGTCCGAGTCACCAGAACAAGTGTAAACATTTTTTTAAATCCGCCCACTGCCACGCCCCCTTTTAAGAAAAACTCAGTTTTTGGCCAAACCGTAAGGAATTTTGAAAAAGTTTCTGAGCAACATATTTAGACAATCGTAATATTTATATTTCGTCCATACAAAGTTTTTTGCCACGCCCACTTTTTGGGGGTGATTTTAGTAAAAAACGGTTTTTGTCCAAATTTTTAAAAATTCGAAAAAAACTTTTGATGCAAATGCTTCCGTAATGATAAAATAAACAATTGTCTATATATCATTTTCACCTACACCCACTTTTTGGGGGCGTTTTCTTACAAAAACCATTTGTATGCCTTACCCCAAGGCGTATGCAATAGAAATACGTTGTTTTTTGTCGAACCACAAAAGATTTTGATAAACTGTCTGAGCAATATATTGTGACAATGTCATTTTCTGTATTTCATCGCCATAAAACCTATATTTTGAGGATATTAATTTTAAGGATGGGATGGGATAGGGTATTCAACGATCATAGCATAGCGGATTGTAGCCTCTCATATGTTTACATTATTGAAAGCTCCTTCTATATCTATGAAGGCTGCTAGTATGTATTCTTTATAGTACATATAGAGATTTTTCTATCGTTTGAACTACATCATGTAGGACAGTTTTAACCGATTTGCCTTTGATATAGGCATGTTGGTTTGGGGATAGGTAATCTGGACTCAAGTTACTACATATTTGAATGTCTAGTAGTCTTTCCAGTGTTTTCAATAGGAATGAAGATAAGCTTATTGGCCTATAGTCTTCCGCAGTTGTGTGGCTGCATTTCCCTGTTTTTGGTATGAATATTACATTAACTTCACACTTTGGGGAGGTAGTTCAACTTTAGGCATACACGGAAAATGTTGACTAAAGTTGGAATGATACAGTTGGCAGTTTTTTGTAGCATCATTGGGGTTATGCCGTCAGGGCCAACTGTTTTATAGGGCTCAAGGGTGTTAATGGCCCCTGTCATTTTTTCTTTACATATAATACCATCTATATTGGAGTTGTCTTTGTCTCCAGATATGCAGTTTGGGTCTGTGTTGACATTTGTTATTTCCAACCCGCAACTTTGTTACAATTGCGAAAGTGGGTCTTAATGAGTAAGTCTATTGTCTCAGCGCTAGATTCAGTCCATTTATCTTCCGAGACTTTCAGAAAACCTGGGCTGCTTGCTTCTTTTGACAGTATTTTCCATTCACCATTTGTTTTTCCGATAAATCTGATTGTGATTTCTCTGTTAACATTAAATATGAGTCGCGAAAATCTTTAACGGAGGAAGCGCATTGTCAAAAAAATTAACTGAAGTCAAAATTTAGTATTGAAATATTTGCGAAACGTAAAATCGTATGGAAGAAAAATAAAAGGTGAAAGTTATGGAGCCACAACAAAAGCTGATAAACGTACAATCATCAAAACTGCTTCCAATTCCCATGACTCTGTATCAAAAATAAAGACGAAAAGCCGTGTAAATTGTAGTTTGGTTACGGTAAAACGAGTAATTAAAAGTGGTTAAAAGTTTAAGGGAAAGAAATTTTAAAAAAAGACACCGCTTAACGCTTCTCGAAAAGAAATTCGTCTTCAATTTTTTTAAAAAGCTTTGAAGACTGTGTCATGGTGTGGTGAGCTATTTCCTTCTACTTGCCCTTCGAACTCCAATTTTTTACATCATAAATGAATGCAAATGCTTATAAAGGTGTGTTGGAAAAGTCCTCTCTTCATATTTTTGACCTGTTTGGACCAATACCGTGGACTTTTTAACATGATATTGTAACTCATTAAACAGCAAGGACAGTAAAACGGATTGGGTTCGATATCCCGCTTTTTATAATGCCGATTTTTAAAATCCCGCTATTAAAATCCCGCTTTTTAAAATCCCGCCTCTTATAATCCCGTTTTTATACCCTATCCCATAGGGGGGTATATTAGTTTTGATACATAGTTTGTAACATAGAGAAATAATTTTGATACATATACCTCAAAGTATATGGATCGACTCAGAATCGCTAGCTGAGTCGAATTAGCCATGTCTGTCTGTCCGTCCGTCCGTCCGTCCGTCCGTCCGTCTGTCTGTTCGTCACCGATTTTTGGGCCTTAAATTTTGAGCTAGGATAATGAAATTTGGTATATAGGATCCTTGTCCGAGTCACCAGAAGAAGTGTAAACATTTTTGAAATCAACCCACTGCCACGCCCCCTTTTTAGAAAAACGTAATTTTTGGCAAAACCGTAAAGAATTTTAAAAAAATGTCTGAACAGCATATTTAGAGAATCGTAATATCTATATTTTGTTCATATAATGTTTTTTGCCACGCCCACTTTTTGGGGGCGTTTTCAATAAAAAACTGTTTTCGGTCAAATTTTAAATTTTTCGAAAAAATTTTTGATGCAGAATCATTAACATTATTAATATGAACATTTCGTCTTTATACCATTTTAACCCACGCCCACTTTTTGGGGGCGTTTTTATATAAAAACCATTTTTATACACTACCCCATAACATATGAAGTAGAAAACCTAGTCTTTTGTGGAACCGTAAAAGTGTTTTGTAAGCAGTCTGAAGATTTAGTTGTCACTATATCATTTTTTCTATTTTATCCACATCGTATTTTTAGCCATGCCCACTTTTTTTTGGGATTTTAGTTTTATGGATAGGATGGGATAGGGTATTCAACGATCCGCACAGCGGATTGTAGCCTCTCATATGTTTTATAATCCCGTTTCTTATTATCCCGCTTTTACAATCAAAAGTAGTTGCTTTATTTTAAAAAATCGCCGCGATTTTTTAAAATAAAGCAACTACTTTTGATTGTAAAAGCGGGATAATAAGAAAATTAAAATAAATAAGCAATGAGTGTTTTTTTGAAATGGAGTTTATTTTTACATTTATTATTTTTAGAGGAAGTAACAAAATAAGAAATAAATAATATCAAAATAATTTCTTAGGGAATAAATATGACAATCTTCAATAATTAAAAAAAAAAATACAATAAAGTAATGTAATATAATATTCTGCAAAAGGTAACAAAAAAAAACTTCAATATATAATACCGTTAGCAAGAGGTAGATTTTTATGTGCATTATGTACTATTTCCGCACTGCGTAAAAACAATGTAGAATATGTAAGCAAAAACAAATATGTGTGCTTACAGTAAAAACTAAAAACATTCGGATGCATTTGCTTTTTGGTCGAGTATTTTGAATATTTTTAAATATATAATAATATAATGAAAAAGCTCACTATAACCAACATCTATTTTTTTGATAACAATGCTTTGTAAAAAAAAAACGGGATTAGCGGGATTTTAAAAAGCGGGATTATAATAAACGGGATTTTAAAACATTTTTTTCGGGATTTTTGAAAAGCAGGATTTCAAAAAGCGGGATTCCGAAACGCTCCCCAGTAAAACAGTAGATTGAGAGCCAAAATGTTAATATGTTGATGTGGCCTTTATACTCCCCTGACCACAATATCAAAAAGAATATAAGGTATACGAGTCAGGGAGATAATTCAAAGATAAAAAGTCATAAATACAAGCATTTAAATCAAAATTTCGCTTCAAAACATAAAACATTTTTATGATTCCATTCCAAATCGAATTGACGCATCTGTGTTGAAAACATATGAGAATGCTACAAACCGCCTTGCGAATCGCTGAATACCCTATCCCATCCCATCTGCAAAACTAATGTCCCCAAAATGTGGACATGACTTAAAACACGATGGGGATTAAATATAGAAAATCACATTGTCACAAAAAATTGTTCAGACAGTTTATAGAACAGATTTACGGTTCTACAAAAGACAAGGTCATATGTTATGGGATAGTGTATAAAAATGGTTTTTATATATAAACGCCCCCAAAAAGTGGGGTTTTTATATAAAAACGCCCCCAAAAAGTGGGCTCGGGTTAAAATGGTCTATAGATGAAATGTTCATATTAATATTACCAATAATTCTGCATCGGAATTTTTTTTCAAAAAATTTTAAATTTGACCGAAAACAGCTCTTTTTTTTACTGAAAACGCCCCCAAAAAGTGCGCATGGCAAAAACTTTATATAGACGTAATATAGATATTAAGGTTGCCTATATATGATGTTCAGAAACTTTTTGAAAATTCCTTACGCTTTGGCCAAAAACTACGTTTTTCTTAAAATGGGCGTGGCAGTTGGCGGCTTTTGAAATTTCTTACACTTGTTCTGTAGGCACGGACGGATCCTATATACAAAATTTCATTATCCTAGCTCAAAATTAAAGGCCTAAAAATCGGTGACGTAGAGACGAATGGACGGACGGGCGGACAGACAGACATGGCTTAATCGACTCAGCTAGCGATTCTGAGTCGATCCATATACTTTGAGGTGTATGTAGCTAAATTATTTCTCTATGTTACAATCTAAACATCAAAACTAACGAAAATGAAACTGAAGGTTAGCAGCGACCCGGCCGCGTGTGTCGATTGTCGAATGACAGCCTGCAACAAAAAAGACGATAGAACAAAAACAACAGAAAACACAATTTATTTTATTTGTCTGGTTCCCGAGAGGTTTTTATTTTTTTATTGTAAGTTTATGTGTTAATAATTGATTGTCTTCGTTTTATTGTAATCGTTTTATCGTAAGTCTTTAATTATTTGACTGTCGACTGCGCTTTTTGCGTTTCTGTTCGCCTTCAGGCTATCTGTCAAAAAGAGAGTTTCGTCAACCCAACACGCCGCTTTTAACTCTTTCTGCTGGTCCCAAAAATTTCCGTTCCGACGTCTGTTTGTTCCGCATTGCCGTCTCAACTCTTCTCGATGGTGTATTGCCGTGATGTACCCGACCCGAGCTGAAGCTCACGACCGAAGGGCATCATCGCAGGCGAACATTTGGTGGATTCATGATTTGCTGTGCGGTAAACCAAAAGGGCCGGCTGAAGGTGTTGGTCCCACTGCGATTGCTGGTTGCCGGTGAACTTTGCAAGATAGTCGAGAAGAGTTCGGTTGAACCGCTCTACCGTTCCATCGGCCTGTGGACGAAGCGGCGTCGTCCTCGTTTTTTCAGCTCCTAAGGTCGTCAAAATCTTTTTGAAAATATCTGCTTCGAAGTTCCTTCCCTGATCCGAGTGGATAAAATGGGGTACACCGAACCTGCAAAATACGTCGTTAATCAATTTGTCAATTATTGTTCCTGCCGTTTGGTTAGGAAGGGCGAAGCACTCAGGCCATTTTGTGAAGTAATCCATTATAACTACAATGTATCGATTTCCAGCAGGAGTGCGTGGCAATGGACCCAGTACATCGATCGCAATCCTTTCAAACGGAGCCCCAGGCGTACTTGGTTTCAGTCTGCCACATGTTCTTAACGTTGGTCCTTTTCTGGCAGGCACCATAATTTAACATCTGTAGTTCTTCCTATCCAGAAATATCTATTTCTTACCTTGCTAAGTGTTTTCTTTTGACCAAGATGTCCTCCGCTCGGGCTATTGTGTAGTGAGGTTAACACTTCGGGAACGAGGTATTTTGGCAGGGCTATTAACTCAGTAATTTTTCCAGAGCCATCATCCCAAGTTCGGATCACAAGCCCATCTTTCAGCTGCATGCGGTTGAATATGGACCAGTATGATTTTAGATCTGAGCTTTCTTTAATGATGTCTTCTTTATCTGGACGCGCTCCATTCTCCAACCACGATCTTACCGTTACTAATGTTGGGTTATTTGTCTGATGTCCACTCATGGTTTGTGGCTCTGCTTTGAGGTTAAGTACTTCAACTTGGATGGCGTCTTTCTGCTCTGCTCCTGTGCAGAACTTGCATGCCCCACATGGTCTTCTCGAAAGGGCGTCGGCGTTGCTCTGTTGACTACCTTGACGGTGTTGAATTTCATAGTCGTACTGTTGGAGTCGTTCAATCCACCTGGCCATCTGTCCTTCCGGCTGCTTGAAATTGTGGAGCCATCGGAGCGAGGCATGATCGGTGCGTAATCTGAAACGTCTACCAAAAAGATAGTGATGAAATCTATGTGTCGCTAAAACAACAGCAAGCAATTCTCTCCTAGTGACGCAGTACCATTCCCTGGTTGCGTCTGATGTCTATTGACCGGTGCCGCAGCAAATACTTGGCGATGGCCACATCGTTCCAATCGTGAGGTTATATCCTGGGCGACTCCAAGGGCTTCTTGCAGGTTTCGGGGACGGGCAACCGCAACCCAGTTTTGGACATGATCGTCTCGAATTCCGTAGTGAATGCTTCATATGACAATGGTTTACCCCGTGGAAGAGCGCTAAGTACCGAGAGTGCCTCTCCACGCAACTGCATAGCCAACCCGTTTACTTTCTCTTCGTCCGACCATCCATGAAACCCAGCGGTTATCTCAAATTGGCGTTCATAATCAGACCAAGGCGCTTGTCCATCGAATGGCTGTAATATACTAAAATTAGGTTGTCGATTTTCCATCTTACCAATTGAAGTTCGTAATCCTGGTGAATCAACAGTCTCCGGCACCTTCCGCAGTGTTCCAGTGGGCATTTCAAATGCATCTCGGGTATCACCATGATAACTTTTGTTGTCGGCTCCCGATGTATGAGCTGCTTCTCGCTTTTGTCGACCTCCTGTCGACCGCTATGGTGTCCCGTAAATCTCACTTTGCTCTGCGCTGCGTCGTTGACAATGTTCGCCGCAAGTTTCGGTCACGCTCACCTGTATCGCTTGGCCTTCTTTCTCTCCTTCACCCGTGGTTATTAAATGAGGTGATGAATGTTGAACCGCATTAGGCGCAAAAGTGTGGTCGGCAAAGGATTTCTCCAGTGCTTCTATTTTCTCTTCTACCTTCTTTTGTCGACAATCCATCTCTTCTTTCCATTGATCCAGTTTCTTTTCCCAGAACGTGTGGTCATGCAGACTTTGTTCCTTGAACCACAATGTTAATGAGTCCAATTGCTTCTGCATTTCCTCGGAATCCATGGTTACGAACTATCCTTAGCTCTATCCGACGACACCACACCTGACACCAATGTAACGAAACTGAAACTGAAGGTTAGCAGCGACCCGGCCGCGTGTGTCGATTGTCGAATGACAGCCTACAATAAAAAAGACGATAGAACAAAAACAACAGAAAACATATGAGAAGGCTACAATCCACTGTGCGGATCGTTGAATACCCTATCCCATCCTATCTGTAAAACTAAAAGCTAAAATCCCCAAAAAAGGCGGCATGGCTAAAAACACGATGTGGATAAATAGAAAAAATGATATAGTGACAACAAATTCTTCAGACTGCTTACAAAACACTTTAACGGTTCTACAAAAGACAAGGTTTTCTCTTGCATATGTTATGCGGTAGTGTATAAAAATGGTTTTTATATAAAAACGCCCCCAAAAAGTGGGCGTGGGTTAAAATGGTATATAGACGAAATGTTCATATTAATAATGTTAATGATTCTGCATCAAATTTTTTTTCGAAAAATTTAAAATTTGACCGAAAACAGTTTTTAATTGAAAACGCCCCCAAAAAGTGGGCGTGGCAAAAAACTTTATATGGACGAAATATAGATATTAATATTGTCTAAATATGTTGTTCAGAAACTTTTTTAAAATTCCTTACGGTTTGGTCAAAAACTGAGCTTTTCTTGTATGTATGTATGTTTATTTAGTATTATTTAACTATTATTAGTGCACATTTTTAATTGTTTACAATTTACTGTTTGTGTTTGCGTGTTTAGAAAAGACAAAGAAGAATAAATAAATAATTTTAAACAAATAAATAATTAAAACCAATAATTTAAAACAAACAAATAATTTAAAACAAATTAATAATTTAAACAAATAAATAATTTAAACAAATAAATAACTTAAACAAGAAGATAAATAATTTAATCAACAAAAAATTTTTTTTTTTTTTTTTTTTAATAATATTAAAAACTAAATAATATTAAAAATAAATAAATTTAAAGTTTAACAAAATTTATAATTTGACGTTTGAAACTATTATAATTATTTTCTGATTTGAGTTCTGTTGGTAAGGTGTTGAACAGTCTTAGTCCTTTATAGAATAGGCTGTTTTGGGCTCTATTTGTTCGTGCAAGTGGAAGTCGGAAGTCTTGGTTATTTCTTAAAGTAAATGGTTGCACATTACCTACATAGGATATTAAACGAGACAGATAAGCGGGTGTAAGATTATTTTTGATTTTAAAAATAAACAATAAAACATTCATTAAAATTCTTTGTTTAACACTTAGCCACATCAACATATTTAACATGACACATATAGGAGTATAAATATTGCACTTTAAAATTGTTCGCATTGCTTTATTTTGTAAGAGTTGAAGTCTATTTATCATGTCCTGATTGCATAAAAATAATATTGAAGAACAGTATTCAAAATGAGGTTTAATTATACTATTAAAAATGTTTATTGCACTGATGATTGAAATGTTTTTTCTGATTCTTCTTAATAAATTTGTTTTTTTTAGATATTTTTTTTATAATGTAGTCAATATGTTTATTGAATGTTAATTTATTGTCTATTACTATACCAAGGTATTTAATTTCAGAAACTATTTCCAGGTTTTGGTTATCTACATTCACATTTATCACACTATTATTTAACACATTGTTTCCGATCACCATCATTTTTGTTTTAGAAACATTAAGTTTAAGCTTGTTTGCTTCTAGCCATACACTAAGATTATCGATATCTTGTTGAATTTTTGCTGTACCTTCTTCAATATTATCACAAATTACATATATTAGCCCATCATCTGCAAATAACGCGTATTCACTATGTCGTATTACACTACCAATGTCATTAATATAGACGTTGAAGAGGAAAGTGCCTAAAATAGATCCCTGTTGCACACCAATGTCGATTATCATCTCATCTGATAGTACATTATTCACTTTAGTCTTCTGTGTTCGACCGGATAGATATGACACCATCCAGGATAGTGATTTATTGCGCACTCCATATCTTTCAAGTTTTTCAAATAGAATTTGTCTGTCCACTGTTTCAAAAGCCCTTTTTAAATCAAGAAAAACACATATTATTTTAGTTTTCGTGTCTAGTTGTTGTTTCCAGTTGGCTATGACCATATTAAGTGCACCTTCACATGAATGTTGTTTTCTAAACCCCGACTGATTTTCAATTATCAACTTATGTAAGTCAAAAAATGATTCCAGTTGGACGTGAGCAACTTTTTCAAGTACCTTCTCATAGAGAGGGAGGGCATTAATTGGTCTATAGTCTTCACAATTAATTGATTTGTTCACTTTTGGTATCGGAGAAATTTGGGACACTTTCCACGAATTCGGAAAAACGCCTTCTTCGAACGATTGATTTATAATTTTGATCAACGGAAGCGCTAAAGGGGGCGTGGCAGTGGGCGGATTTCAAAAATTTTTACACTTGTTCTGTAGGCAGAGACGAGGATCCTATATACCAAATTTCATTATCCTAGCTCAAAATTTAAGGCCTAAAAATCGGTGACGTACAGACGGACGGACGGACGGACGGACAGACAGACATGGCTTAATCGACTCAGCTAGCGATTCTGAGTCGATCCATATACTTTGAGGTATATGTAGCAAAATTATTTCTCTATGTTACAAACTAAGTATCAAAACTAATATACCCCTATGGGATAGGGTATAAACACAATTTATTTTATTTGTCTGGTTCCCGAGAGGTTTTTATTTTTTATACCCTATCCCATAGGGGTATATTAGTTTTGATACATAGTTTGTAACATAGAGAAATAATTTAGCTACATATACCTCAAGGTATATGGATCGACTCAGAATCGATAGCTGAGTCGATTTAGCCATGTCTGTCCGTCCGTCCGTCCGTCCGTCCGTCACCAGTTTTTGGGCCTTAAATTTTGAGCTAGAAGGATGAAATTTGGTACACGTGCTCTTTGTTGCTCCCAGCAGAACAAGTTCAAAATGTTTTGAAATCCGCCTACTGCCACGCCCCCTTTTTAGAAAAACGTATTTTTTGGCCAAACCATAAGGAATTTTGAAAAACTTTCTGAACAACATATTTAGACAATCGGAATATCTGTATTTCGTTTATATAAAGTTTTTTGCCACGCCCACTTTTTGGGGGCGTTTTTAATAAAAAACCTTTTTCGGTCAAATTTTAATATTTTCGAAAACTTTTGATGCAGAATCATTAGTAATATAAATATGAACATTTCGTCCATAGACCATTTTAACCCCCGCCCACTTTTTTGGGGCGTTTTTATATAAAAACCATTTTTATACACTACCCCATAACATATGCAGGAGCAAACCTTGTCTTTTGTAGAACCGTAAAAGTTTTTTATAAACAGTCTGAAGAATTTGTTGTCACCATGTCATTTTCTTAATTTCATCCACATCGTGTTTTTAAGCCATGTCCACTATTTGGGGATTTTAGTTTTACAGATAGGATGGGATAGGGTATTCAACGATCCGCACAGTGGATTGTAGCCTTCTCATATGTTTTATTGTTAGTTTATGTGTTAATAATTGATTGTCTTCGTTTTATTGTAATCGTTTTATCGTAAGTCTTTAAATATTTGACTGTCGACTGCGGTTTTTGCGTTTCTGTTCGCCTTCAGGTTATCTGTCAAAATGAGAGTTTCGTCAACCCAACACGCCCCTTTTAACTCTTTCTGCTGGTGCCAAAAATCTGTCTGTTTGTTCCGCATTGCCGTCTCAACTCTTCTCGATGGTGTATTGCCGTGATGTACCCGATTTCGCTACAATACCCCTATGGGATAGGGTATAAACATATGAGAAGGCTACAATCCGCTGTGCGGATCGTTTAATACCCTATCCCATCCCATCCTTAAATTTATATCCCCAAAATGTGGTCTTTATGGTCATAAAGTATTGAAAATGACGTTGTCACAACATATTGTTCAGAAGGTTTATCAAATTCTTTTATGGTTCGACAAAAATACAAATGGTTTTTGTAAGAAAACGCCTCTAAAAAGTGGGCGTGGGTTAAAATGGTCTACTGACGAAATGTTCATATTAATACTAGCAATGACTGTGCATCCAAACTTTTATCGAAAATTTTAAAATTTGACCAGAAAACGTTTTTTTAAAAAAAAACGATCCAAAAAAGTGGGCGTGGCAAAAAACTTTTTATTGACGAAATATAGATATTACGATTCTCTAAATATGCTGCTCAGACACTTTTTTAAATTTTTTAACGGTTTGGCCAAAAAATACGTTTTCCTAAAAAGGTGGCGTGGCAGTAGGCGGATATCAAGCATTTTCACACTTGTTCTGGTGGCACGGAGAAGTATCCTATATACCAAATTTCATTATCCTAGCTCAAAATTTAATGCCCAAAAATCGGTGACGAACAGACAGACGGACGGACGGACAGACGGACGGACAGACATGGTTAAATTGACTCAGCTAGGTATATCTAGCTAAAATATTTCTCTATGTTACAAACTATGTATCAAAACTAATATACCCCTATGGGATAGGGTATAAACATATGATAAGGCTACAATAATCTGTGCGGATCGTTGAATACCCTACCCCTTCCCATTTGTAAAACTAATATCCCCAAAATGTGGACATGGCTTAAAACGCGATGGGGATTAAATATAGAAAATGACAATGTCACAACAAATTTTACGGTTCTACAAAATTCAAGGTTTTTCTCCTGCATATGTTATGGGGTAGTGTATAAAAATGGTTTTTATATAAAAACGTTCCCTAAAAGTGAGCGTGGGTTAAAATAATCTGTAGACGAAATGTTCATATCTATATTACTAATGATTCTGCATCAACTTTTTTTTCGAAAATTTTAGAATTTGACCGAAAAACTTTTTTTTTTATTAAAATCGTCGCCAAACAATGGGCGTGTCAAAAAACTTTATATGAACGAAATATAGATATTACGATTGTCTAAATACGCTTCTTAGAAAAATTCCTTACGGTTTGGCTTAAAACCACGTTTTTCTAAAAAAAAGGGGCGTGGCAGTGGGCGGATTTCAAAAATGTTTACACTTGTTCTGCTAGGAGAAAGAAAGACCACGTTTACCAAATTTCATCCTTCTAGCTCAAAATGTAAGTCTCAAAAACTGGCGACAGACGGACGGACGGACAGAGATTGCTTAATCGACTCAGCTAGCGATTCTGAGTCGATCCATATACTTTGAGGTATATCTAGCTAAATTATTTCTCTATGTTACAAATTATGTATCATGTATACCCCTATGGGATAGGGTATAAACATATGAGAAGACTACAATCGTGCGTATCATTGAATACCCTATTCCATCCTATACGTAAAACTAAAATCCCCAAAAAGTGGAAATGGTTTAAAATGTGGATTAAATTGGAAAATGACATTGTGACAACAAATTGTTCATAAATGGGCGTGGAAATTGGCGGATTTAAAAAAAGTGTACACTTCTTCTGCTTCGTGGGTCAGACAGACAGACAGACGGACGGACGGACAAACAAATATGGCTAGATCGACTCAGCTTACGATCGATCCAAATACTTTAAGGTTTATCTATCGATATTATTTCTCTATGTTACAAACTTAATGTGAAAACTTATATACCCCTATGGGGTAAGGTATAAACAACATGAAACATATGAGAAGGCTTCAATTCGTTGTGCTGATCGTTTCGTCTAAAGACCATTTTAACCCACGCCTACGTTTTGTTTGCGTTTTTATATAAAAACCATTTTTAAACACTACCGTCTTTTTTCTTCTTTCTTAAAAGCCCAAGTTATTCCCTTCTTTTTTGCCTTGTTTAGCCTTTTAGGCCTCATTCTTGGCTGCGATCATCTGTCGGCATTCCTCATCAAACCAGGTGTTTCTTGCTGGTAGCCGCGAGAAACCTGGCACTTCAGTTGCTGCTGATCTAATGGCTTGTTGGAATCATTGCTATTGTTCTTCGACATTCAATGCTGATGGTATGGTGTGAATCGAGAGGTTATGGGTTACGCGTTGTGCGAAGGCCCTGGCGGTCTCTTGCGATTGCAGTCTTTCGAAATTAAATTTTTCACAGTATTTCTGGTTTGTTGTGGCGTGGTGGATATCCGCATTCTTACCTGGGCTGCAACAAGGTAGTGGTCCGAGTAGATGTTAGCCCCTCGGAATGTTCGGATATTTAAATTACTGGATGCGTGCTTCTTTTCTATCGCAATGTGATCAATTTGGTGGTGAGGAAACCGTGTGCTGGCTATAGTGTAGCGAAGTCAATTAGCCTAAGTCCATTACAAGACGTGTTGTCGTTTAGGCTTTGTTTTTCCACAATACTGCTAAAGATGTCTTCTCTTCCTACATTTGCATTAAAATCTCCCAGCACGACTTTAACATCGAACTTCTGTAGTCGCTCATAGGTTTTGTCAAGTAGCTCGTAGAAGCAATCCATAGTTATATCATCGTTTTCCTCTGTCGGAGCGTGAGTGTATATAAGGCTTACGTTGGCGAATTCGGCCTTGATGCGACTTTGGCCTTGATGCGGATTGTTACTTATAACAAATCCGCATCCGAATAGTCGCTGTTTCTCCTCTTTATAACACGGTCCGTAGCAGATGTCACTGGTTTTACACCATATCCCATATTGGTATATTAGTTTTGATACTTAGTTTGTAACATAGAGAAATAAATAAATGCCTGCCCGTCCGTCTGTCCGTTTGTCCGTTTGTCCGTCCGTCACTAGTTTTTGGGCCTTACATTTTGAGCTAGAAAGGTTAAATTTGGTACACGTTCTCTGTGTTGCTCCCAGCAGAACACGTGTAAATATTTTTGAAATGCGCTCACTGCCATGCCCCGTTTTTATAAAATCGTGGTTTTTAGCCAAACCATAAGGAATTTAAAAAAAGTATCTGAGCAAGATATGTAGAGAATCAGAATGTCTATATTTCGTCTGTATGAAGTTATTTGCCACGCCCACTTGTTGGGGGTGTTTTCAGTAAAAAAAACGTTATTCGGTACAATTTTAAAATATTTAAAAAACCTTTTTATGCAGAACGTACAGTTTTTTCTATGGGTGGTTAATTAACCCAAAGTATAACCCCCCACCTGGAGGACCAGTTCCAGTTTATTAGATACCCCTAGGACACGGGGCCATCAGTATCCACTACGGGATTGAGCGCTGCCGCTTGCCTTTTTTCAAGGGGCCTGACTTACCCTTGATATTCCTAGATAACTTGTTGTAAGAATATGTATGTCGCATCAGCTCATCTAGGTTCGTCTGGGACAGCAGGCCGGTTTTTCATTCCGTGCCATTCTGAACAGACTATTTATAGTGTTGCTGTTTTTTTTTTGACTTGTTATTAACACTCGCTCTTATCGTTTAGCAAGTCAAATCCGGTTGGATGAGAGAAGTACACGATGGTTACCACTTGGAGGTAGAAAAAAGCACATTCGATGTGAAGTCAGAGTTACAACCATTGGCCATTGCCAATTTAAATGCTATGGGATGGGCTTTACAAATCATTTTTTTATAATGCCCCCAAATGTGTACCCACGCACAAAATGATCTATAGACGAAATGTTCACAGTATTATTCTCGAAAAATTTTCATGGACAGTTTTTTCAAGTTTTCCTAAAGTTGTACGGAAAAAGGTTTTTTAATAAAACGCCCCCAAAAAGTGGGCGTGGCAAAAAACTTTATATAGACCAAATATAGATATCGAGATATTCTAAATATGCTCAAAATTTAAGGCCCAAAAGTCGGAAGACAGCTGGGCAGTGGAGACCCCTCCTTCTAGTCTTTCCGGACTGGCCTAAGGGTTTTGTGACATGTGGGTCATAAAGCTATATAGTCTAAATAGGAGGGTTCATCGCCAACGCCGGAATAAGGGAAGTTTTTTTGTTATCAAGAAACGAGGCCTCAGCCAGCACGGGTGATAGTGCCGGAAAAAGGCTGGTTTCATTCTAAGGAGGTGTAAGGTGCGAGTGGAAGTGTGTTTTGTACCCGGTAGCAGAATGGAATGCTTGCGATTGCACGGCGACAGCGCGTCGGAGGGGTGGGATCTTTCTATTACACATTCGCCTTAATCAAATAAAAATAATTACGTGCCTAAAAAAAATGTTGCATGCGCTTTGCTTGATCTTACCGTTAATAGAGGTTGAGATCATTTTAACCCACACCCACTTTTTGGGGTCGTTTTTCTACAACAACCATAGCATATCCAGGAGAAACACGTTATTTCTTGTCATGCCATAAAAGAATTTAATAAACTGTCAGAACAATATGTTGTAACAATGCATTTTTCTACATTTCATCGCCATAAGGCCCACATTTTGGGTATATTAATATTAAGGATGGGATGGGAAAGGGTATAAACGATCCGCACATTGGATCTTCTTCTCATATGCTTATTATTTGTGTTTCACTTTGAACAACTTATATTTTCATATTTCAAAGCATTGTTTTCCTCCAAGTGGTTTTGACGTTTAATGAAAGAGGCAACGCAATCATGAGGGAGTTAGTTTGGTGAAGTACTCTATTCTTAATTATACATATTTACAATGGTAAATATTTATGTAATTTATCATTGGTATAACATAGTCTTATCTATGCTTATTCGAAATCCAGATGGCATATACCACAACTCCTATCCTAAGGCTGCGGTTATAGCTATCTGTTTGAGAACGCCCTAACATATAGCTATAATTATAATGTTCTTATCAAACTCGTACATAGTATTCTTCCTATACATACTTGCTTGTACCCGTTGTAATGTTAATTCAAATTCCACTCTCGTTTAAACCGTTTGTTATCATGTCTTTATTATGTATGTAGAAAAACTGCATTGCTTATCACAACAAGTGCAAACGGTTCCGTTGATTCCTCTGCCACTTGGATCTCGGCCACAGAAGCAGACCCATCATTTTGGGTAAAAAATAAAATTGTAATTTTGTTTTGTTTTGGAAGCCAGGCTTTTCTTTGCAAAATCGTTCGTCTTTGCTCGCTTTTATTTTTTTCCCTTCGCTGCTTCGTTCTCATACATTTTTTGGTCCAAATTCGAGCCGGATACTTGTGAATTATTCGTGTTTTTTTGTGATTTTGAAAGACTTTGCTTATCGATAAGAGTCATCCTGGTGTATGAACAATACATATTAAATTATTCGATCAATCGGAAAAAAGCAATCTAATTGAAATATCGGTTTTTAATTGCACGAGCATTAAGCATAACCATACAGTGGAGTTGATCAGGGATTTAATTGCCGAATTTATTCGTGTGTATGCGGAATCATTTCGTTATAAATTTCATTCATTCGCCCGCATGCAGAATATTTTCTTAAAATCCCACGTGAAGCTTTGCCGTGTTTTTTAAATTGGTAGTTCATTTAAAAGTTTGTTTTTACAAAAAAAAAACATTCTTAGTTGTATTTGGGTGAATATTTCGGAAAGATGAGTAATAACGTTGTTACTTTGTCCACGCTTCGGTTGACACGCGGTCATCTTAAAGGCTCGCTTACCAAATTAGCCACATTTACGGAGTCTATAAAGGAGACCACGTCCGTAGATGAGCTTGAAGTTAAGCTTAGCAGAGCTGAAGATCTGTGGACGGAATTTAACGCTTCGCAAAATAAAATTTATGAGTTCGCGGAAACAGAAGGTTACTCAGACCCGGTGCCCGACTTCGAGGAAGTCGAGGCAAAATTTCTAATGGTAAAAACGGTTTTACAGTCCACTATTAGGGAACGTCAACGCGCTGTTCGCAGTCAGGATGTTGTTAGCCGACTCGCTGATCAACAACAGGTCCTGATTGAGACCTTAAATAAATCCAACGTTTCCCGATTGTCTGATAGTATTCTTCCTACGCTTCGTATAGAACCCTTCTCGGGAAACTACCAGGAGTGGCCTACGTTTCGCGACATGTTCGAGAGTGCAGTTCACAACAAGGCCAATTTAACTCCAGTACAAAAATTCCATCTTCTTAAATCGTCGCTTCGAAATGAAGCGCTTAGTCTCCTCAACCATTTGCCAGCCCGTGATGCTACCTACAAGCAGGCATGGGAAAGGCTAGAAAAGCGGTACGATAGGCCACGTTACGTGATCAACAGCTACATAAAATCATTTATGGATCTTCCAGCAGTGCATACTTTGAATGCTGTCCAACTGCGCAAAATTTCAAATGGAGCTGATGAAATTGTCAGAGGCCTTGATTCGATTAACTCAGTTAACAGGGATCCTTGGCTCATTTACATCTTGTTAAACAAGTTGGACCCTGAAACTAGGCAAGCATGGTCGACAGAAAGCATTTGTGACGATTATCCTAAAATCGGTCAGTTCATCGAATTTGTAGAACGTAGGTGTGAGGCTCTTGAAAGTTGTGCGGTTGCTGTTCGTAAACATAAATTGAAGAAACAAGTAGCCAAGAGTCTACACGTTTCATCCTCGCCCCCAGCATGTCCAAAATGCAATTCTACCCATGGACTGTCTCAATGCCCAGATTTTCTAGCTATGTATATCCAAGCTAGACGAGAATTTGTGAAATCGAAAAAAGTGTGCTTCAATTGCTTGAGAATCGGTCATTCGTGTGCTCGCTGCCAATCCAAATTTCGCTGCAAAACTTGCAATACTCGTCACCATACGTTGGTTCATGAAGACTCGGTAAATAGCAACCTCAATCCTGCAGCTAATGCTTTCGTTTGTAACTCGACCAATAGTGACATCAGTAATGTAGTTTCTCAACGAATTTCTGATGGCATCACTAGTTCTTCCCCGACTTCGGGGATGCTTCCAGCAGTTATTAATAATCACTCAATTAACATTGCGCATCACATTCCCCAAACACTGCTTCCGACAGCAGTTGGAAAAGCCCTAGATGTCAATGGAAAATACCAAGAAGTGAGGATCCTCATAGATTCAGGCTCACAGATTTCCTTCGTTACTGAGTCTTGCGTACAAAGGCTTGGTTTAAAGCGAACGAATGCTCGTAAACCAATATGCGGTATTGGGTCTACCAGCGCTGGTAAATCCAGAGGCCTTGTATCATTGGCCATTAAGTCACGCTGTGATGCATTTAGTATCTTGGTAGATACTTATATCTTATCACGGGTTACCACAAATTTGCCAATGAACTCGTTTTCTATTGAGGATTGGGAACATTTGCATCGTTTGGATCTCGCTGATCCTGGTTTCAATCATCCAAACTCCGTTGATGTCTTATTAGGAGCAGATAAAGTTTGGGAAATATTGCAAGGGAATGTGGTGCATAGCAATCATGGACATCCTATCGCACATAAAACTATTTTTGGTTACGTTATAGCAGGGAAACTACCGTTCCATGCGGAACCCAGTACGTTTTCTTTTCACTCCCTTGTAGACGTGGATGCGATTCTACAATCGTTTTGGACGATAGAAGAAATCGGCTCCAAATCGAATTTGTCTTTGGAAAATAGACAAATTGAAGAACATTTCATTAAAACTCACCGTCGTAACAAAGATGGTCGATACATCGTCCAACTTCCCTTTAAATCGACACCGCAGTTTACTAATACTTTGAACGGAGCTGTATCTCGCCTTATGTCGATGGAAAGGAAATTCAACAAAGACAAGAATCTCTTCGAAAGCTATTCTAAGTTCCTCAATGAATACCTCTCGCTTGGACATATGTCTGAGGTTCCTGTTTCGGAAATAGCTAACTCCAATGTCTTTTACCTCCCCCACCACGCGGTTCTTAAGCCGGACAGCAGCACCACCAAATTGCGCGTTGTTTTCGACGGATCATACAAGGACAAATCAGGAAACTCGCTCAATGATGCGTTACTTATAGGACCACCCATTCAACGAAATTTATACTCGGTTTGCGTTCGCTTTCGTCGTCACAAATTCGTTTTTACGGCTGACATAGTGAAAATGTTTCGCCAAATCCGTGTATCGGATTAAGATTCGGAGTTTCAACGTATCGTTTGGCGAAACTCCCCCACCGTACCACTGCAACATTTCCGCTTACTCACGGTAACGTACGGAACATCTTGTGCACCCTTTTTGTCGGTACGAACATTAGAACAACTCGCGCTTGATTATGTTGAAGAATATCCGATCGCTTCGGAAATTGTTTCGAATGATTTTTATGTCGATGACGTTGTCTCGGGCGGTGACACGGTAGAGGAAGCCATGTTCAAAATAAACCTCTCTGATCGAACTCCTTAGGAAATGCGGAATGGAACTCAGTAAATGGCAAAGTAATTGCGCCGAATTACGTGAAGAGTCCGATTCTCCTTCCGTAAACCATATTTCGTTAGATATTGAAGCGGATTCGTGGATTAAAGTACTCGGACTTTATTGGAACTCTCAGTGCGATATATTTAGTTTTCGAATTAACTACTCAACTTGTGACAGTAAAACAAAACGTCAAATATTGAAAGACGTCGCACGGATCTTTGATCCACTCGGTTTCCTTGCCCCTTCGGTCATTCAATTGAAAATCGTTTTTCAAGAATTGTGGCACTTAAAGTTAGATTGGGATGACGAAATTCCAACTTCAATAGCCACAAAATGGTGCAAGTTTCGCGATGAACTCCCTATGTTTACAAATATAAAAGTTCCAAGAAGCATAGGTCTGTCCAATTCGTCGTTCCAACTGCATGGGTTTTCCGATGCATCAGCGTTCGCATATGCTGCAGTAATATACTCTCGCTACGAACTTTCAAATGGAACATTTCGCACAACTATCGTGGCTGCAAAATCTCGGGTTTCGCCTTTAAAGCAGTTAAGCATTCCTCGCTTAGAGCTTTGCGCCGCCCTTCTTCTTGCTGCTGGACTCGGTGCAGAAATCCTTAAAAATAACATTCGAAAATGTATGCGCTTGGTCCGATTCTAAGGTAGTTTTATCTTGGCTTTCTTCCCCTCCCCGTCGTTGGAATGTTTTCATAGGGAATCGTACAGCAGAAATTCTGGAAACTATACCCAGAAGTAGGTGGTTTCATGTGCGCTCGGAATGCAATCCAGCAGACTGCGCCTCACGTGGAATACCGCCTTCCCAGCTGATATCCCATCCTCTTTGGTGGACGGGCCCTGCCTGGCTTCGAGAAGATGTCGACACTTGGCCCATTGTGACTGAACTGGGAGAAGACCCTATGTGCGCGGAGGAAGCGAAAAGGATTACGGCACAAACCTACCTCACGACCAACGACAAGGCACATCCATTGGATACGCTCGCGAAGGGAATCTCGTCATGGAACACACTTCTTCGAACTGTCGCAAGACTACAACGTTTCATGGCCAGATGTCGAAAAACAGAAGAAGCTTCATCGGGTTACCTGCGACCCAAGGAGATCTACGACGCCAAAAAAACGGTCATCAGATGGGTGCAGTGTCAATACTTCGGTGACTACATCAAAAACATTAATAATTCTAATTGCTCAATAGTACCTAAGCAGCTACTAAACCTCTCTCCTTTCCTAGATCATGAAAACATTCTCCGGGTTGGAGGACGAATTCAACAAGCCAACGTCGCGTATAGCACAAAACACCCAACAATAATACCTAAAGGCCACGCAATCACCAGATTAATCGTTCTCGATGCGCATAATCGAAACCTTCATCCCGGAATTTCGACCTTATTCGCGCTTATCCGCCAAGAATATTGGGTACTTGGCTGTCGCAACTTGATCCGCAAGATTACTTACGAGTGTATTCCCTGTTTTCGCCAACGGAAAGACACAGTTACGCAACTGATGGGAGTCCTTCCAGGCCGTCGAGTACAGCAATGTAGACCCTTTGCGAATTGTGGATGTGATTACGCGGGACCTATAACCCTTAAAGTGAAATCGGGGAGAAAATCGATATTTTCTAAGGGGTATATATCTCTTTTTGTGTGCTTAGTGTCAAAGGCCATCCACTTAGAGCTCGTAAATGACCTGACCACGGACGCGTTTCTTTCCGCTCTTCGACGTTTCGTTGCACGCCGCGGTAAACCATCACATCTATACTCCGACAATGCCACAAACTTTCGCGGAGCTGCTCGCAAACTATCCGAGATGCATAAACTTGTTATGTCGGCCCACTTTAATTGTATTGTAACAGAATCTCTTGCTCGCGATGGTATAACGTGGCACTTCATCCCGCCTTCGGCTCCACATTTCGGTGGTTTGTGGGAGGCCGGAGTGAAGTCGGTGAAACAACATTTACGACGAGTTATTGGGACAGACATTTTCACGTTCGAACAATACTACACACTGTTAACCCAAATCGAAGCCATTCTAAACTCGCGACCCCTGTGTCCAATTTCCGACCACGATTTAGACCCTTTAACGCCTGCTCATTTCATTCTAGGTGAGTCCTACGCTGCTATACCTGAGCCATCACTAGAAGTGCCAATCAACCGTCTATCCTGTTGGCAACAACTACAAGCCAAGATCCAAGGTTATTGGAAACGATGGCATATCGAATATTTGACGTCACTTCAGCATCGACCTCGGTGGCAGCAAGCGCAACCCAACATTCAAGTTAACGACCTCGTGGTAATCAAGGACGCAGATCTACCCGTGGAAAATGGGCCATGGGACGTGTTTTAGAGACCCATCCCGGCAAGGATGGCTACGTTCGTGTCGTCACACTGAAGACAGCAAATGGAAATCTACAACGGCCGATCCATAAGTTGGCCAAGTTACCAGTCTCCTGAAACTTCGTTCAGGGGCGGCGGAATGTTTGAGAACGCCCTAACATATAGCTATAATTATAATGTTCTTGTCAAACTTGTACATAGTATTCTTCCTATACATACTTGCTTGTACCCGTTGTAATGTTAATTCAAATTCCACTCTCGTTTAAACCGTTTGTTATCATGTCTTTATTATGTATGTAAAAAAAACTGCATTGCTTATCACAACAAGTGCAAACGGTTCCGTTGATTTCTCTGCCACTTGGATCTCGACCACAGAAGCAGACACATCATTTTGGGTAAAAAAACATATGAGAGGCTACAATCCGCTATGCGGATCGTTGAATACCCTATCCCATCCCATCCTTTAAATTAATATCCTAAAAATATAGGCCTTATGGCGATGAAATACAGAAAATGACATTGTCACAATATATTGCTCAGACAGTTTCTCAAAATCTTGTGTGGTTCGACAAAAAACAACGTATTTCTATTGCTAATGCCTTGGGATGGGGTATACAAATGGTTTTTGTAAGAAAACGCCCCCAAAATGTGGGCGTAGGTGAAAATGATCTTTGGACAAAATGTTTATATTACCATTTCGGAAGTATTTGCATCAAAATTTTTTTCGAAAGTTTTAAAATTTGGACAAAAAGCGTTTTTTACTAAAAACGCCCCCAAAAAGTGGGCGTGCAAAAAAATTTGTAAGAACGAAATATAGATATTAGCATTGTCTAAATATGCTACTCAGACACTTTTTTGAAATTCCTTACGGTTTGGCCAAAAAATAAGTTTTCCTAAAAAGGGGGCGTGGCAGTGGGCGGATTTCAAAAATTTTTACACTTGTTCTGGTGGCACGGACGAGGATCCTATATACCAAATTTCATTATCCTAGCTCAAAAATTAAGGCCCAAAAACCGCTGACGAACAGACAGACGGACGGACGGACGGACGGACGGACGGACAGACAGACATGGCTAATTCGACTCAGCTAGCGATTCTGAGTCGATCCATATACTTTGAGGTATATGTAGCAAAATTATTTCTCTATGTTACAAACTAAGTATCAAAACTAATATACCCCCCTATGGGATAGGGTATAATAAAATTGTAATTTTGTTTTGTTTTGGAAGCCAGGCTTTTCTTTGCAAAATCGTTCGTCTTTGCTCGCTTTTATTTTTTTCCCTTCGCTGCTTCGTTCTCATACACTATCATTGAAAACCAACATTTGAAATTTTCTTTTACTCATTGCAGCTTTTTATAAATTCAACCATTGGCGAGTTGTTGTCAAAACAAAACGTAGCCTTAGGGCCCAGTTATAGCTATAATTGAAAAACATCATTGGAAATTTTCTTTTACTTCTTGCGGTTTTTATACCCTATCCCAATGGGGGGGTATATTAGTTTTGACATTATGTTTGTAACATAAAGAAATAATTTCGATACATATACCTCAAAGTATATGGATCGATTCAGAATCGCTAGCTGAGTCGATTAAGCAATGTCTGTCTGTCCGTCCGTCTGTCTGTTCGTCACCGATTTTTGGGCCTTAAATTTTGAGCTAGGATAATGAAATTTGGTATATAAGATCCACGTCCGTGGCACCAGAACAAGTGTAAACATTTTTGAAATCCGCTCACTACCACGCCCCCTTTTTAGGAAAACGTATTTTTTGGCCAAACCGTAAGGAATATTAAAAACTATTTGAGCAGCATATTTAGAGAATAGTAACATCTATATTTCGTCAATATAAAGTTTTTTGCCACGCCCACTTTTTGGGGGCGTTTTTTTTTATAAAAAACGTTTTCTGGTCAAATTTTAAAATTTTCAAAAAAAAATTTGATGCACAATCATTGGTAGTATTAATATGAACATTTCGTCTATAGACCATTGCAACCCACTCCCACTTTTTGGGGCGTTTTCTTACAAAAAACATTTGTATGCCCTACCCCAAGGCATGTGCAATAGAAAAACGTTGTTTTTCTTCGAACCATAAAAGAATTTGATAAACCTTCTGAACAATATGTTGTGACAACGCCATTTTCAACCATAATTTTCAACATAATTTATAACCGTAATGACCACATTTTGGGGATATTAATTTTAAGGATGGGATGGGATAGGGTATTAAACGATCCGCACAACGGATTGTAGCCTTCTCATGTTTATACCCAATCCCATAGGGGTATATGAGTTTTGATACATAGTTTGTAACATTGAGAAATAATTTAGCTACATATACCTCAAAGTATATGGATCGACTCAGAATCGAAAACTGAGTCGGTTTAGCCTTGTCTGTCCGTCCGTCCGTCCGTCCGTACGTCACCAGTTTTTAGACCTTAAATTTTGAGCTAGAATGATGAAATTTGGTACACGTGGTCTTTGTTGCTCCCAGCTGAACAAGTGTAAATAAAACGTAGTTTTTGGCCAAATGGTAAGGAATTTTAAAAAAGTGTCTGAGAAACGTAGTTAGACAATCGTTATATCTATATTTCGTTCATATAAAGTTTTTTGCCACTCCCACTTTTTGGGGGCGTTTTTAATAAAAAACCTTTTACTGTCAAATCTTAAAATTTTCGAAAAAAAATTTAATGCAGAATAATTAGTAATATTAATATAAACATTTCGTTCAGAGATCATTTTAGCCTACCCCACTTTTTGGGGGCGTTTTCTTACAAAAACCATTTGTATACCCTACCCCATAGCATATGCAGGAGGAAAACGATGTGTTTTGTCAAACAACAAAAGATTCTGATACTCTGTTTGAACAATATGTTGTGACAATGTCATTTTCTATATTATAGGCTAATAAAGCCCACTTTTTGGAGATATGAATTTTAAGGATTTGATGGGATAGGGTATTCAACGATCCGCACAGCGGATTGTAGCCTTCTCATATGTTTTTTAATTGTAGTTATATCAGAAAATCACTTTTTATTTTTCACTGTTCATGATTTATTTTTGTGAAGCAATGTTTGTAGTTCCACCGAAATGAAACAGAATTATCCTACGATTCCTATAAGCAGCTATGGAGGTAACATTTCAATTCCATCATGTTTTGTGTTCCAATGAAATTGTTCAATGATAGCGTACATCCCAACGACTATCATTCCCATCTGAAACAACACCCTCATATTTTCGTGTCTGTGGTATTGATATTGAGGTCTGCACTCGGTGAAGGCAAATTTGAAATGAGTATATTTGTCAAAATGAAATGGTTTGGAAGTGAGACGTTCATGCTCACTCCGAGAATTCAGATTGACATGGATTCTCGGTGGATTTTCGGTGCAATCTTCCTTTTTCTTTTTGGCTCACATAAAATCTACCTGTCTCGTTGGTGATGACTTTCATTCTAATGAACGTGTGGCCAGGCACTTAGACTGCGGTTTAAGCTGCCTGCTCCCTTCTCCCTCCGTTTTCTTAAACTGATAAAGCCGCCTCTATGTTGGCCACAGGCGCAGTCGCTCTCCAACTCTCGTAGTGGTTAGTTGACTAGTCTGTGCGGAAGTATTTTTTCAAAGTGAATCAAGTGACAAGTGCGAAGTAAGTAAACAAAATTTTATTGTTTACGTGGAGCAGTGGAGGTATCATACGACTCAGCAGTGGGAGGCGTGGGTTCGAGTCCCAACCCGACCGAGTTTTTTTTTTTTAATTTAATTTAAATTATTAAACCAAATAAACTACACAAAAAGAGTGTCGTCGACCGATTCACCGGTGATGGAAACCGGTACGGTGAAGAAAACCCCCGCGCAAGCAGGGGGAAATTCACCAACAAATAACAAACGGCAGAAGCTGTCGGTGCCTGTATCGCCGCCAACAAAGCCAAAAACAACAACAACAACAACAACATCATCATCATCGTCAGCTATCAATGCAGAGGCGAAAACAAATGTGCTGGTACACGGAACTGTACCAGCGATGACAACAAAAGCTGTGCCAACAACAACAGCAGCAGCAGCAACAAGAGCAACGGCAACAGCCGATAGAGGTGAGATGAGGCGGAGGAGGCTAAATCCGACGTCTAATCTCATCACCACAAGGTATACGGCTGCGGAAAATACACCGCAACCGAAGAAAGTGGAAGAAGAGGAGGAGCTCCTATCGATTTCCCTCGACGAATCCGCGATGGAAGAAGGGGAACCCCGATACGTCGGCGAGGGTAACCCATACAAAGAGCTAGCCGAGGTCGAGGAAATACCGGCAGCGGATGACGAGGAGGCAAAGCTGAGCCGACTCATAGCCGAATTACTAGCAAAGCTAGAAAAAATTCGAGAGGCTAAGAAAATAGAAGCCCTCGAAGAAAAGAAGCGACGTCAGCAGCAGAGACAACAACAACAACAACAGTTGAATGCGCAGCAAATGCGCCAACAGACTAAAAAACTGCAACAACAGCAGCAACAATTTGTGAAACTGCAACAACAGCAGCAACAACAACCGCAGCAGCAGCCGAAGCAGCAGCCGAAGCAAAAGCCGAAGCAAAAGCCGAAGCAACAACCGCAGCAGCAACAACAGCAGCAACATCAGCAGCAGCAACAGCAGCAGCAGACACAACAAAAAAGGGGAGAGGTACCCCCAATTAGTGTAAGTAACCTAGCTAGTAGTTTTAGCATAGAATTATGTAAGGTAGCTGTTAAGGACTTCACGGTCAAACATATTTCGGCCCAGAAGCACAAAATTGTGGTAAATAATTTGGAGGACCACAAAAAGGTCCGCAAAGCACTTGAGGGAATAAAGGCAGAATACTTCACGTATACGCCAAAATCCGAAAAATTGAAAACGGTCGTCCTGAAGGGAATCGATCCCGGGGTTGCACGGAGGAGCTCCTAAACGAGCTCAAGAGTTACGAGAGCGACGACCTTAAGTTCGTCGGTATAAAGCCGTTTTCCGCGGTCAATGGTAGGGGTGGTAACCGAAGGTTACCATTTTTCTTAGTTCAGCTAACCCCCAAAAGCAAACTTGATAGTCTACGCAGAGTTAATCGCGTATACTACCATGCTGTAAAATGGGACAAATTAAAAAGGTCAGATCGCATACTGCAATGTATGCGCTGCCAGAGGTTCGGGCACGCCGCTTCTAACTGCAACATGCAGATTAGATGCGTTAAGTGCGATGAGGACCACAATTTAAATGAATGCCCTCTAGGTAGCGAAAGGGTTGAAGACATGAGCAAGCTCACATGTGTGCTTTGCGGGAATGCGGGACACCCTGCTAACTATAAGGGATGTCCTGTATTCCAACAGAAAAAGAAGAGCATGCTAGCTCGCAAACAGGCTGTCGAAGAAGAAAGGCGACAGAAAAGTCAGTCTTATACAAATCGGGTAGCACCCAACGTGTCCTTTGCCCAAATGGCAGCTGGATCGGGTATGCCCCAGACATTAAATATGCCTAAGGTTGCTGAAAAAGCACCTGAAGCTGATTTGGACATGAAGAGGATCTTGCTGTCATTGGAGAGCAAGATCGATCGGTTCCAAACACAATTGAACGAGCAAGCAGCCAGAATAGATTATATCTATTCGATGTTTGCCAAGTCTAGCGCGCCATGAACATGATGGCTACGCTCGACGAGGTAAACTTTAAGATCCTAGCTTTGAATGTTAATTCGCTAGTCAGGGTCGAGAGAAGAACCGTCCTTTCCAATCTGTTGAAAAACCAACTCCCGGATGTACTTTTGGTCAGCGAAACTAAGCTAAACCAGAAACACAAATTGGGTTACAGTAACTGTCATGTAGTGAGAAGAGACCGACCCCACTCCTCCCAAGGGGGTGGGGTCGCTGTCTTATTACGCAAAGGCTTACGCCATAAAGTCATATATAGCGGGGAAGTAAGTAGGTTCCGGGTGCTGGAAGCGTGCATCGTATGCATTCCTCTCCACAGTGGGAGGAGAATGTATGTGGTGTCGCTTTATGCGCCTGAAGCAACTCAACAAACTCAATTTAAGCAGAGCTCGAGACACTTTTTCGGTGCCTACAGCTTCATTTGGCTGAAAATTATTACTTTTTGGCCGGAGATCTTAACGCTAAGCACGCGGATTGGGGAAATGCAATCTCGAACACTAGAGGTCGACTTCTTCAAAATTGGAGGGATCAAAGTATGATTGAGTACAAACTTAGTTTGTACGCGACGGATATCCCGTCTTACCCGAGAGGAAACTCTTTTCTGGACTTAGCCCTTATGGACAATAGACTAGAACTGACAAACAACGAACACGCGCGGAACTGTGTGCGATCATTCGATTACGATAGTGACCACCTCGGAATCGATGCCGTATTCAGGATCCCAAACGAGCAAACTCAACTGGAGGAGTTCGACCAGGTGCGTTCTTTCGACTATCGAAGGACGAACTGGCCGCGCTTCGCCAGAGTCGTAAAGCGAGAATTACGTTTGAGCGAAATCAACCCTCCGACAAACCGAAACCTTACGAACGATGAAATCGACCAAAATTTATTAAAAATTAATGAGGTCATTAAAAGGTCAATGGATCGAGTTATCCCCAAGGTAACTAGTTCTGACGACCAGACGGAGAAGTATCGAACGCCAACAATCGATGCACTCTATAAACATAAAAGCAGACTGGTCTCGAGGCTTAAACGGCTGCGGAGGCAATTTACTGACAGACAAGACCCGGAGGTTCGGACATTGAAGTCATTGATCAAAAACCTTAAACAGCTAATCACAGAGAATTACAGACAATCTGTAAGTTTGTACTGGGGCAAGAAAATTCGGGCTATAAAAACCAGTATCCCGAATATGTTCCCGCAAATAAATAAAATTTTCAGGAGAAAGGATCATAACGACATTCCATGTGTCCGAATTTCCCAAACGACAGAGAACAGACATACACTGACGGCGGTTGGTATAAGTCCGGAAAGTGTTGATTCGAACGACGGTTTTTTCACGATCTAAGATCCACAGGAGAAGGCGAATTCGATAGGCGCTGTCTTCGAGACCGTGTATACGGTGAACAATCCTGTTCGCCCAAATCGCGATATCGAGGAGAGAGCCTTTCTGAATCACTTTTATCTACGCACCGAACTTCAAGCTTGGCGATCTGAGAATAACGGTTTTACCATATTCAATGACGAAAATCCTTCAAATGGCATAGTCGCCAATAGCCTGATGCTGTTCGTGCAAAAAGATGAACTCCTGGACATCATTGTATCACTGAAGAATAAAAAGTCGGCGGGAGAGGACGGGGTCCCAAACGTCGTATTGAGACACCTGCCGGTAGAGGCAGTCGATATTTTCACCACGCTGTTTAACAATGCACTGAATAATGCACATTATCCGGTGCACTGGAAAACGGCGGTGGTACATCCTATCCCCAAAAAGGACAAGGACAGAACAAACCCTGCAAATCTTCGGTCAATAAGCCTTCTGCCGAATGTAAGCAAGGTATTCGAGAAGATAGTCAATAGAGCTCTGCTTAAGTGGGTTGAGGAAAACAAAATTATTCCGGAAAATCAGTTTGGTTTTCGAGCGAGGCATGACACTATTCATGCCGCGTCGAAACTAGTCTCCGACATCCAATGGAATAAATCCAAAGGACAATGCACAGGGGCCTGTCTGGTTGACTTTGAGAAGGCCTTCGACACCGTATGGTTAGAAGGGCTTTTCTACAAGCTAACCAGACTGGGTATGCGTAAACCCATGCTATATATGATTTATGAAATGCTTATGGGAAAGAAGTTCGTTGTCAAATGTGGCAACGTAACTTCGAGTAAAGTCTTTGAAATTAAAAACGGTTTACAACAGGGGGCGGTGAACTCCCCGATATTGTTTAACATTTACAAGTGATCTTGTAGGTTCCCTTAGTCACGCTATAGCGTATGCAGATGACCTAGTGGCGTACAGATCAGGTCCGAAAATCGGAGTCATCAACATACTCTTGCAACGTGACTTCGATCACATTAAGGGATATTGCGACGATTGGAAATTGAAAATCAATTTCCAAAAAACCGAAACAATTCTGTTCAGGACCCCAGTGCAGAGGGCATCTTACGATACCAGAAAAAACTGGAAAAAATTGTGCATTATTGGACAGCATGGACGGCCGTTGGCGCTGAGAACTGAAGTCAAATACCTTGGCATCTGGCTTGACAAGTTTCTGTATTTTAATAAAAATGTGGATGCTTGTCTGGCTAGGGCTAGGGGGGCTTATGCTCTGACAAGAAGATTGTTTCAAAGCAGTCAACTTGATTCAAGGGTGAAAGTCATCTGCTACATGGCCCTCATAAGGCCGATCATCGCCTACGGTTGTCCTGTGTGGTTCAATATTTCACCATCCTACATGGAAAGGATACGGCTGTTTGAGAGGCGTTGTCTCCGATCCTGCTTAGGATTGTACCGAACGCCGGACTCTGAGTACATAAAATATTATCGCAACGAGGTTCTTTACAATGGGGCCCAGCTGAACAGAATCGACAATTTCCTTATTAAGGTGATTCGAAGGCACGCGGCAAGGGCGATGGCTAGCGACAACAGCCTGATCTTCGGGGCTTATTACCCCAATGAAACGTACATGGAGAGTACGCTCGTGTCTGGCTTTATTCCACCAGAGGCGTTTATTTATATCGATTCGTTAGGGTTGGTACAGGACAGGAACGGTATCCCGGTTTTATACCACCGCTACCGTGACGCGCGTGACAAGCGGCTAATCCGCGACGGGTATGTCGACAATGCTCCGGAGCTCCTCCGCTTTAGCACTTCGGTATCGGATCGCGATAGGACCGATGCTGAAAGGCAGAGTTCGGAATTTTGGTGGCTGCATGAGGGAGGTGGTTCTGCACTTCCTCAGGTCTTTGCGGACTTTTAGTCCACTCCATAATGATTAAACAAAATAAAAATTTTGAAAAAAGGTCTGGGGCGGGGCATGTACACCATATTGAGGTACAATATGGCTGGTTACATGCTGCCTGTGGACCAAAACTCGATTGGGATGGCGACCCCTCGGGGCATTTGCAACGAGTGCTCGCCACTCCGATTATAATTAAGTTAGGTGTAAGTAGTTTTAAGTAGTATTTAGTAGTATTAAGTAGTCTTAAGTTAGTTTTAACCTAGATTAAGTTTTTTTATATTAAACAAAAAAACATGTCGACTATCAAAGTTTTTTGAATTTTCTTTGAAAATTAAAAAATATTTCATACAAAAAAAAAGAGATAAATTTAAGCCGAAAGGCAAAATTAAAAAAAACTAGTATATATTAGCTTAGAGCGCCCGCTTAGGGCCGATAGGTTAATTTAAGAAAAAATTGTTAATTATAAGTTAGATTTAAGCATTTTTGTCTAGTGTTAAGTTAGTATTTTAAGATAATAAAAAATGAATTTAAAAGTAATTTAAAAGTTGGCCACAGGCGCCACCGACTCACTTGAACTATGGCTCTTGGTCAACGCAATAGTTGAAGCTTGATCTTCAATAGTCTGCGCCAATATCGTTATATTATTCTGCTCATCGATAGGTATACCGTGAATGATTTGATTTAAATATCGTTTAATGGTTTTTTGTTTCGAGCTAGTATGCATTGTCAAATTCGTTCTTTAAGCAAAGATTGTTGCCATTTCGCTTTGTTATAGTACGTTTCCACCGGACCTAAACTCGTCATTTCATTAACGAAATTCAACATTTGAAAATAGTGTTCCCACCAAAAATAAAAGCATTCCAACTGTCAAAACAACTTTTTTTTCACTGGATCTCCGCTTGCTATGATCTGACAAAATATCCGGGTACTATCAACTGCCAAGAAAAGCTTATCTCAACATACCTTCTTGTTCTGATTCCCAAATAATAAGATCTATGAACGGTTGAGAGAAAAGCCAAGCCCCGGGATCTAACGATCGTGTTACACCAACATAATTGTATTATTTTTTTGTGTATGTAATCAATAAATAAAGCAAAAACCAGGGACAACGGGTATCGACAATATCTGGCCCTTGTTCAACAATTTCATATGTTGTTATTCCGAAGATATGTCATTTGCAGAAGCTATTTTAAAAGAAAAAGCATAAGCATACGATTGTTCATTAATTAATAAAAGTTTATTAATTTTCTTCTTAAATTTATATTTGTTTTTCGAACGCTTTTTCCAAAACAAATTACAGAGCAGTTTGACGTTTCTGGGAGAAAAAACTGGTTTTTGCAGAGGAAAAAAGGTAATGTTTGATTTGACATAACTCGGTTGGACGTCATTTGAAATAGCATTTCAGCGGAATGCCGAATTCCAGAGTTTGAAATTATATGGCGGAATGCTTTGCATTTCGGCTGAAATCACGAATTTCGCTGAAATCATGCATTTCGACTCGGTGGAAACGTACTATTAGGATTCGTATAATCGCGAACGAAAAAATTTTCGCCGACTTCAAAACTATCTTTATACTCTATCCCATAGGGGTATATTAGTTTTGATACATAGTATGTAAGATAGAAAAATAACTTAGCTAGATATACCTCAAAGTATATGGAACAACTCAGAATCGCTAACTAAGTCGATTAAGCCATGTCTGTCCGTCCGTACGTCACCAGTTTTTAGGCCTTAAATTTTGAGCTATAAGGATGAAATTTGGTACACGTGCTCTTTGTTGCTCCCGGCAGAACAAGTCTAAAATTTTTGTAAATCCGCCCACTGCCATGCCCGCTTTTAAGAAAAACTTATTTTTTAAGCAAACCGTAAAGAATTTGGAAAAGGTTTCTGAACAACATATTTAAACAATCCTAATATATATATTTCGTCCTTATAAAGTTTTTTTGCCACGCCCACTTTTTGGGGGCGTTTTCAGTAAAAAAAACCTTTTCCGGTCAAATTTAAAAATGTTCGAAAAAAATTTTAATGCAGAATCATTGGTAATATTAATATGAAGATTTGGTATATGGACCATTTTAACCCACCCATTTACTAAAGGCGGTCTTAACATAGTAAAACAATTTTTTAATTCCCTACCGAAAAGTAGTTTTGCAGGTTTCTCCTGTTTTGTGCATCTATAAATAATCGAACAAAAATGTATTTAGAACTTTATCTAAGTTTTTCTCAGCGAATTTTATAAAATTTTCTGCTTGTCCATTAGTAGCAGGATGGTCCGGAGTTGTCAAAATATGTTTAATATTATTCTTTGCTAAGAATTGACGAAACTGCTCCGACTTAAATTGTTGACCATTGTCGCTGACTTGCGTGTCTACCAGACCGAACCTACAAAAAGGTTTTCTTACTTTGGTTATAGTGAAATTCGAAGTAATATCCATAGTTTTAAAAATCTCTACCTATTTTGAAAAGGAATCGATAATAATTACGAAATGAAAATTATTGATGGGTCCAGCAAAGTTCACATGGATCCGAGATCCCTTTTTCGGACTTGGTTGGACAGTCTTACATGGAATAAATTTTGATATCAAAAATTAAATTCTTTGACCTAACTTAGGCCACTGCATGTAAGAACGCGCTAAAGCTTTAGTTTTGACAATACAAAATTGAGATCGATGCAATTCTGACAAAACTTTGTCACGCAATTCAGTATGGGCAATTACATAAAACACAGCCGTACTCGACCGAAAGCTCATCTTTCCTATTTCGAAATGAAATGAATTCTTTGGATTCCAAAGGACCTACACCAACTTTCTGGATTGCCAAGCATAACTTCGATAAAATAGGGTCGCACCTAGTTTCCTTTGCAATAATTTTAAAATTTAAATTTTATTCATTATCTGTATCAATATAATTAACCTAATTGAAATCTTTATCATCAATATTGTCGAAGTTTGGCAACAAAAAACACAATTGCTTCTTTATGAATGGTGTTATAACCTCTTTCAGCCCTACTTAAAGCACATGAAACAAACGCAATGGATTTCGCTAGCCGTCATTATATTCATGAGACAAAATACCTGCCACTGCTTCATTACAAGCGTCGGTTGATAAAACTATGCGTTCCCTAGCATCAAAATGAACCAAAATTTAATCCGATGTTACTTCTTGTTTGAGGATGTCATAAGCTTCTTGACATAATTTTGTCCATCTAAATTTTAAATGCTTAAAACGGAGCCATTTTGTGTGCAAAATTATCAATACATTTTAAATAATAACAACATTCCCACAAACGCTCTTAACTCGGGCACATTTGTAGGTACCGGGGCATCTGAAATGTTTCTATCTATTAAACCCTAAATAAGCAACCTGTTTTTGAAAAAAAAACCTACAGATTTTAATATATTTAACACTAATTCTAGCGCTTAAGCATGCTCATGCAAACTTTTACCAGTAATAATAATATCGTCTATATAATTAGGTTAGGTTAGGTTAGGTTAGGTTGAAGTGGCTGCACGCGATGCGCGTGCACACTTAGACCACAAAGGTCCGTTGTGGTACCACGTGGATACTTCGACTACCCTATATTGGTACGATAATTGAACCATTCAGAGCTAACTATGCAGCTTAGGAGGGTTCTGACCCTGATATTATCGAGATCGCCTAAATTATCGAAGATTAGTCTCGCAGATGAAGTTTCCGTTTTTCTGGGAGATCCGGACAAGAGCAAAGAAGATGAGTAATACTCTCCTCCTCTTCCTAGTCCAGGCAGCTGATGTGCTGATGTATGATCTGTTCAGCATTATTAAGCAAATGGAGCGCTTCTGGTTAAAGCATCTTGCTTGATCAGTAATTTGCATGTAGCAATGGGCATACCTAACATGTCCACTGGTGGTAGAATGTCAAGGGTAGTGCCTTGTCTGGCAAGCTCATCTGCCTTGCAATTCCCTGGTATGTCTCTGTGGGCCGGCACCCAAAAGGGGTGAATGGTAAAATTCTCCGCCATCTCGTTCAGGGACAGTCGGCATTCGTGGGATAATTTTAAAATGAACGAGATTGCTTCCAGGGATTTGATTGCCGTTGGACTGTCGCTGAAGAAGCTACTATTCTTCGTCGATATTACATTCCTTTTCAGTCAGGTCAAGACTTCTTTGATTGCTTTGATTTTCCGTCTGGAAAACGCTTAAATGATCGGGAAGGTGAAAGGATATGCTTAGGTTAAGTATTTTGGAGAAAACAAGGGCTGCGGAGGATGTTGTCTTAAGAGCTCCGCTAATGCATACGCAGGCTGATCTTTGAACTTAACCTAGTGGGTTGCGGTTGGGGCTGTTTCTAAAGCCTTCCACCAGACTAGGACATCATACATGAGTATTGGTCTAATGACACGTAGAGCAAGAAAGAGATATGTTGTTGCATGTCCCATTTCTTTCCGACTGCCTTTTAACAAGAGTATAAGGCTACGGTGGCTTTCTTAACGCGTTCTTGGATGCTGGCTTTGAAGTTCAGTTTTTTTTTTATCCAAAACCAGACCTAGGCATTTAGCTGATTCTGTGAACTTGAGACTGACGCCATTTAGTTTGGGAGGGTCAATGTGCGGAATTTTGTTTTCCCGCTGAAAAAAAACCAATTGCCAAGAAAGGCAACTTTAATGATGCGTACCACTTTTTTGGGTTCCGCTATCATCGTAATGTTAGAATCAATCAAAATCTCGAGGTCGAAAAATTTCACGAAAACAATATCTTTCTCTTTGTAAAAGAAAGTTAAAAACTAAAAAATATATGTATTATCATTTATTCATGACAAATATAGTAAAGTATAATGTAAAAACATAAAATTTCATTAATTTAAAGTAAAAATAACTAACTACTATAGTCATATATATTTATTACCAATCTTTCGACTGCTTCCTCGGCGAAAACGTCCATATCCCACATCTTTGGCTCAACAACCTCTTCAACGTGTTGCACACATCGGTGCCATTTCTCACTGTCAACTCTTACAAGTGCTGTTGTTAATAAAAATTTAATTTCTGTCATTTTCAATGACTTTTCAATGGCTTGCTACAAATCCTTTCAGTTGAGCCCAAACCAATTCTATTGGATTTAGATCGCAGTGATAAGGCGGCAAACGAAGCGCTTTATGTCCTGCAGCTGGATCCATTTCGTCCACGGCTTTGAAACGTTTAACGATTTCAAGCAACTCTGTTTTAACCATATCATCCTCAAAACTTATAGCATTAGATCTCAGCCACTTTTTCATATCATCTTTTCTAGTAGAAGTGGTTGGTGCTTTATTTTTCTTTCTGGAATGGTAGGAAGCATTGTCCAAAACTATTACGGAGTTGGGTTCCAGGCGCATTAAAATATCTTTGAACCATCTCTAGTACACTTCGGCATTCATGTCTTCGTGGTAGTCTCCAGTTTTTCCTGAAATAAAGCATAGCAGACCTTCATCTACGAAACCTGTAGAACTTCCAACATGGGCTATAATAAATCGCTTTCCTTTTCCAGATGGTGATCGCAGTCAAGTTGACAACTCTTCATTAAAAGCTTGGCGTGGTGTTGTAATGGATGGATCACCCACACTTTCTCCCGAGTATGTTATTATTTTTCTTCTTTGAAGGCGAATTGTGGCCTTTAATTTCATTTTCCTTTAAAAGCCTTTATACAGTTCGTTCCGTAACAGAAAAGACATCAGCTGCTTTTCTTACGGATTCCGTTTTATTTTTAAGAAGGCCATAAAATTTGTTAGTTGAATTTACAATTTGTTTTTTCTTTTCTGCACTTAATTCCTTTGAAGACTTTGTAGCCATTTTTATACCCTATCCCATAGGGGTATATTAGTTTTGATACATAGTTTGTAACATAGAGAAATAATTTTGCTACATATACCTCTAAGTATATGGATCGACTCAGAATCGCTAGCTGAGACGAATTAGCCATTTCTGTCTGTCCGTCCGTCTGTCTGTTCGTCACCGATTTTTGGGCCTTAAATTTTGAGCTAGGATAATGAAATTTGGTATATACGATCCTTGTGCGTGTGACCAGAACAAGTATAAAAATTTTTAAAATCCGCCCACTGCCACGCCCCCTTTTTAGGAAAACGTTTTTTTTTTGCCAAACCGAAAAGAATTTTGAAAAAGTGCCCGAGCAGCATATATAGAGAATCGAATTATCTATATTTCGTCAGTATAAAGTTTTTTGCCACGCCCACTTTTTTGGGGCGTTTTTTAAAAAAAAACGTTTTTTTTAGTCAAATTTTTAAATTTTCAAAAAAAATGTTGATTCGCAATACTTGGTAGTATTAATAGACCATTTTAACCCACGCCCACTGTTAAGGGGCGTTTTCTTACAAAAACCATTTGTATTCCCTACCCCAAGGCATATGCAATATAAAACAGTTGTTTTTTGTCGAACCATAAAAGAATTTGACAAACCTTCTGAACAATATGTTGTAACAACGTCATTTTCAATACTTTATGACCATAAAGACCACATTTTGGGGATATTAATTTTAAGGATGGGATGGGATAAGGTATTCAACGATCCATACGGCGGATTGTAGCCTTCTCATATATTTTATATATATAATATTTTTTTGAAGGCAATGAGTAAAAATCCTTTTTATTCGAAAATCTTTACAATGTTAAATATCAGGCATTTGATTATATTGCAGGCAGCCGAAGTCAAAAACACACAATATATAATCTACCTGTTGTGTCTATACCATATCCCATAGGGGTATATTAGTTTTGATACATAGTTTGTAACATAGAGAAATAATTTAGCTAGATATACCTCAAAGTATATGGATCGACTCCGAATCGATAGCTGAGTCGATTTAGCCATGTCTGCCCGTTCGTCTGTCCGTCTCACTATGGAGTAAAAGCATGAAACAACGAGACAACATTATTTTTTCGATTTAATGGTTAGATATCCACCTGAAAACATGTTTTATAAATGTCATGTTTATTCCCTATCCCATAGGGGTGTATATTAGTTTTGACATTAAGTTTGTAACATAGAGAAATAATTTCGATACATATACCTCAAAGTATATGGATCGATTCAGAATCGCTAGCTGAGTCGATTAAGCCATGTCTGTCTGTCCGTCCGTCTGTCTGTGTGTCACCGATTTTTGGGCCTTAAATTTTGAGCTAGGGTGTTGAAATTTGGTATATAGACTCTCTGGCCGACGAAGCAGAACAATGTAAACATTTTTGAAATCCGCCCACTGCCACGCCCCCTTTTAGAAAACGTAGTTTTAAGCCAAACCGTAAGGAATTTCAAAAAAGTGTGTTTGCAACATATTTAGACAATCCTAATATCTATATTTCGTCCATACAAAGTTTGTTTGCTACGCCCACTTTTTGGGGGCGTTTTTAGATAAAAACGCTTTTTGTCCAAATTTTAAAAAGTTCAAAAAAAACTTTTAATGCAAATACTTCCGTAATGATAGAATAAACATTTTGTCTATAGATCATTTTCACCTACGCCCACTTTTTGGGGGAGTTTTCTTACAGAAACCATTTGTATACCCCATCCCAAGGCATTAGCAATAGGAATACGTTGTTTATACCCTATCCCATAGGGGTATATTAGTTTTGATACATAGTTTGTAACATAGAGAAATAATTTAGCTACATATACCTCAAAGTATATGGATCGACTCAGAATCGTTAGCTGAGTCGATTAAGCCATGTCTGTCCGTCCGTCCGTCACCAGTTTTTGGGCCTTAAATTTTGAGCTAGAAGGATGAAATTTGGTACACGTGCTCTTTGTTGCTCCCAGCAGAACAAGTGTAACAATTTTTGAAATCCGCCCACTGCCACGTCCCCTTTTTAGAAAAACGTATTTTTTGGCCAAACCGTAAAGAATTTTAAAAAGTGTCTATGCAGCATATTTAGAGAATCGTAATATCTATATTTCGCTCATATAAAATTTTTTGCCGCGCCCACTTTTTGTGGGCGTTTTTAATAAAAAAACCTTTTTCGGTCAAATTTTAAATATTTCGAAAAAAAATTGTTGGTGCAGAATCATTAGTAATATAAATATAAATCTCTGAATAAAACATATGAGAAGGCAACAATCCGCTGTGCGGGTCGTTTAATACCCTATCCCATCCCATCCTTAAAATAAATATCCCCAAAATGTGGTCTTTATGATCATAAAGTATTGAAAATGGCGTTGTCACAACATATTGTTCGGAAGGTTAAGCAAATTCTTTTATGGTTCGACGAAAAACAACGTTTTTCTATTGCGTATGCGCTACCTACAAATGTTTTTTTGTAAGAAAACGCCCCCAAAAAGTTGGCGTGGGTTAAAATGGTCTATAGACGAAATGTTCATATTAATACTACCAATGATTGTGCATCAAAATTGTTATTTTTAAATATTTAAATTTGACAAGACAACGTTTTTTTTTATTAAAAACGCCCCCAAAAAGTGGGCGTGGCAAAAAACTTTATATAAAAAAATCGGTGACGTACAGACGGACGGACGGCCGGACAGACAGACATGGCTTAATCGACTCAGCTAGCGATTCTGAGTCGATCCATATACTTTGAGATATATGTAGCTAAATTATTTCTATATGTTACAAACTAAGTATCAAAACTAATATAGCCCTATGGGATAGGGTATAAACATATGAGAAGGCTACTATCCGCTGTGCGGATCGTTGAATACCCTATCCCATCCCAGCCTTTAAAGTAATAGCCTCAAAATGTAGGCTTTATGGCGATGAAATACAGAAAATGACATTGTCTCAACATATTGTTCAGACAGTTTATCAAAACCTTTTGTGGTTCGACAACAAACAACGTCTTCTATTGCATATGCCTTGGGGTAAGGCATACAAATGGTTTTTGTAAGAAAACGCCCCCAAAAAGTGGGTGTAGGTGAAAATGATATATAGACAAAATGTTTATTTTATCATTACGGAAGTATTTGCATCAAAAGTTTTTTCGAACTTTTTTTAATTTGGACAAAAAGCGTTTTTTTTTTTACTAAAAACGCCCCCAAATAGTGGGCGTGGCAAAAAACTTTGTATAGCCGATATACAGCTATTAGGATTGTCTAAATATGTTCCTCAAATACTATTTTGAAATTCCTTACGGTTTGGCTTAAAACTACGATTTCCTAAAAGGGGGCGTGGCAGTGGGCGTATTTCAAAAATTTTTACACTTGTTCTGCTTCGTCGGCTAGAGAGTCTATATACCAAATTTCAACACTCTAGCTCAAAATTTCAGGCCCGAAAATCGGTGACACACAGACGGACGGACGGACGGATGGCTTAATCGACTCAGCTATCGATTCTGAATCGATCCATATGCTATGAGGTATATGTATCGAAATTATGTTACAAACTTAATGTCAAAACTAATATACCCCTATGGGATAGGGTATAAACATATCGTCGCTTGAAAAGCCACTGACATAAGTCAAAATTTGCCGATTTTGAGTTAAGTATACGACCGATTTACAAAAAAAAAATACAAATTTTCTATTAAACCATCATATCTATTATCTTTAGCTCTTGAACTGACAGCGTGAGGGCGTAAGTGTCCTTTGGCATTTAAGGAAACATCAATAGTAATAAAAAACTTCAAAAAGCTTTTCTGAAAATGTATGAATTTTGACATATCACAGTTTGCTTCTCAAGCGACGATATGAGAGGCTACAATCCGCTCTGCGGATCGTTGAATACACTATCCCATCCCAGCCTTAAAAGTAATAGCCTCAAAATATAGGCCTTATGTCGATGAAATACAGAAAATGACATTGTCACAATATATTGCTCAGACAGTTTATCAAAATCTTTTGTGGTTCGACAAAAAACAACGTATTTCTATTGCTAATGCCTTGGGTATACAAATGGTTTTTGTAAGAAAACGCCCCCAAAATGTGGGCGTAGGTGAAAATGGTCTATGGACAAAATGTTTATATTACCATTGCGTTTTTTACTAAAAACGCCTCCAAAAAGTGGGCGTGGCGAAAAACTTGGGAAAAAAACCTCTTAATGTAAATATTAAGATTGGCTAAATATGTTGTTCAGAAACTTTTTTTAAAATTCCTTACGGTTTGGCCAAAAACTGAGTTTTTCTTAAAAGGGGGCGTGGCAGTTGGCGGATTTCAAAAACTTTTACACTTGTTCTGTAGGCACGGACGAAGATCCTATGTACCAAATTTCATTGTCCTAGCTCAAAATTTAAGGCCTAAAAATCGGTGACGTACAGACGGACGGACGGACGGACGGACAGACAGACATGGCTTATTCGACTCAGCTAGTGATTATGAGTTTATCCATATGCTTTGAGGTATAAGTAGCTAAATTATTTCTCTATGTTACAAACTAAGTACCAAAACTAATATACCCCTATGGGATATGGTATTAAAAGGTTTTTCTCTTGTATATGTTATGGGGTAGAGTATAAACATATGAGAAGGCTACAATCCGCTGTGCGGATCGTTGACTACCCTATCCCATCCCATTCTTAAAATTAAATCTCCAAAAAGTGGGCTTTATGGGCCTATAATATAGAAAATGACATTGTCACAACATATTGTTCAAACAGTTTATCTAATAAATTGGAACTGGCCCTCCAGGTTGGGGGTTGTGCTCTGGGTTAACTACCCACCCACAGAAAAAAAACATGGTTACGAAGCAACCAATAGCCTCGGAAAGGACTGATTTTACTGTTGACGACCCTGCTAAACGAAAAAAGGACAACGACGTTCGTATCTGCACCTGGAATGTGAGAACATTAAACAGGAGAGGTGCAGGCGAACAACTAGCGGAAGCCCTAAACTGCTACAAAGCAGACATTACTGCCATCCAGGAAATACGATGGGATGGGCCGGGCAAAAAGAGGATGAAAAACTGTGACATATACTACGGACCGTGTTATAGTGAGCAGAAACAGCGACTATTCGGATGCGGATTTGTTATAAGTGCCAGACTTAGGCAAGAAGTCTTATGTTTCCAAGACATTAGCGAACGCATAGTAACAATCCGCATCAAGGCCAAATTCGCCAACATAAGAATTATATGCGCTCATGCTCCGACGGAAGAAAAAGATGATATAGCTAAGGATTGTTTCTACGAGCTCCTCGACAAAACCTATGAGCGACTACCGAAGTACGATGTTAAAATCGTGCTGGGAGATTTTAACGCAAAGGTAGGAAGAGAAGACATCTTTAGAAGTATTGTCGGAAAACATAGCCTACACGACAACACGTCTGGTAACGGACTTAGGCTAATTGATTTCGCTACGGAACGAAATGCCACTATAGCCAGCACACGGTTTCCTCACCTCGATATCCATAAGGGGACATGGCGGTCTCCAGATCAACGAACGGTCAACCAAATTGATCACATTGCGATATATAAGAGGCACGCATCCAGTATTTTGGATATCCGAACATTCCGAGGAGCTAACATCGACTCGGATCACTACCTTGTAGCAGCCAAGGTAAGAATGCGGATATCCACCACGCCACAACAATCCAGAAATACTGTGAAAAAATTTAATGTCGGAAGACTGCAATCGCAAGAGACCGCCAAGACCTTCGCACAATGCGTATCCCTTAACCTCTCGATCAACACCATACCACCAGCATCGAATGTCGAAGAGCAATGGCAACGATGCCAACAGGCCATTAGATCAGCCGCAACTGATGTGCTAGGTTTCTCGCGCCCGCCAGCAAGAAACCCCTGGTTTGATGAGGAATGCCGACAGATGCTCGCAGCCAAGAACGAGGCCTACAAGGCTAAGCTGCAGGTGAAGACGAGAGCGGGCATTGAGCTCTATAGGCAAAGAAGAAGGGAAGAACATCGGCTTTTCAGCAAGAAGAAAAAAGAGCAAGAAAAGCGCGCGATCGAGGATATAGAGAGGTGCCACTCCAGGAACGATATTCGCAAGTTTTACCAAAGTGTAAAACGTCAAAGCCAAGGATACAAGGCTCGAACAGAATCCTGTCGAGATGAACAAGGAAATATTGTAGTTGAGACACAGTCGATGCTGAGGATATGGAAGAACCATTTCTGCAGACTGTTAAACGGCGATGACGAACAACATTCCGCTGTCAGGCAGAACGAACCATTCAATATTGGCAACGACAGCGAAAACTGCCAACCACCCGACCTGAGTGAAGTGAGGATAGCAATATCTAAACTCAAGCTTAATAAGGCTGCCGGAAATGACGGCGTTCCCGCTGAGCTCTATAAGGCCGGCGGAGATGACTTGGTAAGTAGCATCCACCAACTCATAAGCCAAATCTGGTCGGATGAAAATATGCCTCAAGAATGGAACCTCAGCATCGTTTGCCCGATCCACAAAAAAGGAGACCCTCTGAACTGCGCCAACTACAGAGGCATAAGTCTCCTCAACATCGCCTACAAGATCCTATCTGCCGTAATATGTGAACGCCTGAAACCGTTTACCAACAACCTGATTGGCCCTTATCAGTGTGGTTTTAGGCCAGGAAAGTCCACAACCGATCAAATTTTCACACTTCGGCAGATCCTGGAAAAAACTCAAGAAGTCCAAATCGATACCCACCACCTATTCATCGATTTCAAAGCCGCATATGACAGCATTTATAGAGACGAACTGTACAGAGCCATGTCTAGTTTTGGTATACCGCCCAAACTCGTCCGTTTGTGTAGGATGACGATAGAGAATTCTCGCTGCTCCATCAGGGTCGGAAACGACCTCACCGACACATTCGATACCAAAAAAGGATTTAGGCAAGGCGATGCGCTGTCATGTGACTTCTTTAATCTGATTCTTGAGAGAATTGTGCAAAACTCCAAAGCCAACACCAGAGGCACAATTTTCCAAAAGTCGGTGCAACTACTAGCATACGCTGACGATATTGACATCATTGGTAGGACTCAACGTGATGTCATAGCCACGTTTGCTAGTATAGAGAAGGAAGCGGCGAAAATGGGTTTAGCAGTAAATGAGGGTAAGACTAAGTATATGCTGTCAACACGAAAGGACACACAACATCGACGAATTGGACAGAACGTCACCATTGACAGATATAACTTTGAGGTAGTACGGGACTTTGTCTACCTCGGCTCCGCTATTAACTCTGACAACAACATCTCATCAGAAATTAAACGAAGAATTACTCTTGCCAACCGCTGTTTCTTCGGGCTAAGAAGGCAATTTAGTAGTAAAGCCCTCACTCGAACTACTAAGGAGATCCTATATAAGACCCTGATCATCCCAGTCCTGCTCTACGGTGCTGAAGCATGGACCGTTTCAAAAGCGGATGAAGAAATCCTTGGTAGATTCGAGAGGAAAATTCTTCGAAAAATCTTCGGTCCCGTTTGCGTTGACGGGCTATGGAGACGAAGATTCAACCAAGAACTATACGAGCTGTACAGCGACATGCCCCTGGTCAAAAAACTCCGCATTGGACGTTTAAGATGGCTAGGACATGTAGAACGAATGGACACCAATACTCCGGCTCGCAGAGTCTTCGATTCCCAGCCAGACGTCGGACGCAGTAGAGGAAGACCTCGCCTTAAGTGGCGCGCACAAGTGGAAACCGACCTCAACCAACTTGGAGTGCGCAACTGGATGCAGTTTGCTAAGGACCGGGCTAATTGGAGAGGCATGTTGGTTGAGGCCCAGGTTCATTCCGGACTGTAGCGCCACTTAAGTAAGTAAGTAGTTTATCAGAACCTTTTTTGACAAAAAACATCGTTTTTCTCCTGCATATGCTATGGGGTAGGGTATACAAACGCTTTTTGTAAGAAAACGTCCGGTCCCCAAAAAGTGGGCGTGGGTTATAATGGTCTATAGACGAAATGTTCATATTAATACTACCAATGATTGTGCATTGTGGACGGACGGACGGGCCGACAGACATGGCTAATTCGACTCAGCTAGCGATTCTGAGTCGATCCATAAACTTTGATTTATATGTAGCTAAATTATTTCTCTATGTTACAAACTAAGTATCAAAACTAATATACCCTGACCGGTGATGCCACTGCGTTGAATAAAATCCTACAATCGGCCATTCTGCGGAAAGCTGTCCACAGCGACTTCAATTTGAATCTTCATCTTCATCCTCCCAGCAATCGGAATCTATTTCTTTGTGATGCCAGGGTTTCATCATATCAGCACTGGTAGTTGTAATGTTCGGCTCCTCGTGTTCACCTATTTTCGAATTGCAACTAATAGCGTTTTCGATTGGGATACAAAAAGCACTCTTTTTTATACTCTAGAGCACTTTTTTTTACTCTAGATCTATTTCTTCGTTTTTGATTGGGATACAAAAAGCATTAATTTTTTACTCTAGAGTACTTTTGAAGAATCTGGATTCCAAGTCACATTTACACCAACAAAAACATTTAACATCTGAATTAATATGTCAATTTAAGTTTGCATTTCGCAGTTTGATGATTAAAAAGTGATTTTCGGGGAAAACTATAATTAGAAATTAAAATATTTTTGGATAATCATGTTCTAAAATTCATAAGCTTTGTTTTGACACCAACTCGCCAATGGTTGAGTTTATAGAAAAAAGCCGCAGGGAGTAAAAGAAAATTTCAATTGATGGTTTACATTGATAGCTAATAGCTATAATTGCGGCCTAAAGATAAACAATAAGCTGTCAAATGGCACACTAACAAACACAGAAAACCAGAGTAACCTCTTTAATGTTCGATTGGGACGGGTAAAATCTGAAATCTGAGAGTAAATCTAAAAATCCCAATCGAAAACGCTATAAGTCTCCTTGTTTGTGTTTTTGAGCAGGTCGTCTTTTGCGGGTATATGTTGTCTCGTTTTCACGCTGCACCTTAAGGGTAGGTGTCCCAGATCGACCAACTCAAATTTCATGTATAGTCCGTACCAAATCAGTTGGCCAATCTACTGCGCAGGTCTCTTAAAATTTATTTTACAATATCTTAAATTGCTCTTAAATCCTCTCTCTGCGCATTCGACAGTTGGCAAACTAGTGCAAACCAAACCAGTTGGGCATTCTACTGCGCAGGTCTCTTAAAATTTATTATAAAATATCTTAAATTTCCCTTAAATCCTCTCTCTGCGCAATCGACCGTTGGCCAACTGATTTGGTACGCACTATAAATGCATTTGAATGTGTTGGTGAGCTCTCTTTAATTTTACTCTTGTGCTCTTAGCTTCAACGCAGACGAAAACTCAAGAATAGACAAAAAGTAGCAAGCGCAGACTAAATATTACATATACCTACCTACCTACATATGCAATATACAGACACCAGGCAAAAGCAAATAACTTGAAAACAAGTATAGAGAGAGGAGTAAAAAATCAAGTTGAGGGTTGTGTGTCATACAATTTTTATACCCTATCCCATAGGGGGGTACATTAGTTTTGACATTAAGTTTGTAACATAGAGAAATAATTTCGATACACATACCTCAAAGTATATGGATCGATTCAGAATCGCTAGCTGAATCGATTAAGCCATGTCTGTCTGTCCGTCCGTCTGTGTGTCACCGATTTTTGGGCCTTAAATTTTGAGCTAGAGTGTTGAAATTTGGTATATAGACTCTCTGGCCGACGAAGCAGAACAAGTGTAAAAATTTTTGAAATCCGCCCACTGCCACGCTCCCTTTTAGAAAAACGTAGTTTTAAGCCAAACCGTAAGGAATTTAAAAAAAGTGTCTGAGCAGCATATTTAGACAATCCTAATATCTATATTTCGTCCATACAAAGTTTTTTGCCTCGCCCACTTTTTGGGGGCGTTTTTAGTAATAAACACCTTTTGTCCAAATTTTAAAACTTTTGAAAAAATTTTTGATGCAAAAACTTCCGCAATGGTAATATAAACATTTTTTCCATAGATCATTTTTACCTACGCCCACATTTTGGGGGCGTTTTCTTACAAAAATCATTTGTATACCCCATCCCAAGGCATTAGCAATAGAAATACGTTGCTTTTTATCGAACCACAAAAGATTTTGATAAACTGTCTGAGCAATATATTGTGACAATGTCATTTTCTGTATTTCATTGCCATAAAGCCTATATTTTGAGGATATTAATTTTAAGGATGGGGTGGGATAGGGTATTCAACGATCCACACAGCGGATTGTAGCCTCTCATATGTTTATACCCTATCCCATAGGGGTATATTAGTTTTGATACATAGTTTGTAACATAGAGAAATAATTTAGCTACATATACCTCAAAGTATATGGATTGATTCAGAATCGATAGCTGAGTCGATTTAGCCATGTCTGTCCGTCCGTCCGTACGTCAGCAGTTTTTGGGCCTTAAATTTTGAGCTAGAAGGATGAAATTTGGTACACGTACTCTTTGTTGCTCCCAGCAGAACAAGTGTAAACATTTTTGAAATCCGCCTACTGCCACGCCCCCTTTTTAGAAAAACGTATTTTTTGGCCAAACCATAAGGAATTTCAAAAAAAGTGTCTGAGAAGCGTAGTTAGACAATAATAATATCTATATTTCGTTCATATAAAGTTTTTTGCCACGCCCACTTTTTGGGGGCGTTTTTAATAAAAATCGTTTTTCTGTCAAATGTTATCATTTAAAAAAAAAAATTGATGCAGAATCATTAGCAATAATAATATGAACATTTCGTCTTTATACCATTTTAACCCACGCCCACTTTTAAGGGGCGTTTTTATATAAAAACCATTTTTGTACACTACTCCATAACATATGCAGGAGAAAAACCTTGTTTTTGTAGAACCGTAAAATTTATTGTGACAATGGCATTTTCTATGTTTAATCTCCATCGTGTCTTAAGCCATGTCCACATTTTGGTGACTTTAGTTTTACAGATGAGATGGGATAGGGTATTCAACGAACCGCACAGCGGATTGTAGCCTTCTCATATGTTTATACCCTATCCCATAGGGGTATATTAGTTTTGATACTTAGTTTGTAACATAGAGAAATAATTTAGCTACATATACCTCAAAGTATATGGATCGACTCAGAATCGCTAGCTGAGTCGAATTAGCCATGTCTGTCTGTCCGTCCGTCCGTCCGTCCGTCTGTCTGTTCGTCACCGATTTTTGGGCCTTAAATTTTGAGCTAGGATAATGAAATTTTGGCCGAGTCACCAGAACAAGTGTAAAAATTTTTAAAATCCGCCCACTGCCACGCCCCTTTTAGAAAAACGTAGTTTTAAGCCAAACCGTAAGGAATTTCAAAAAAGTGTGTTAGCAACATATTTAGACAATCCCAATATCTATATTTCGTCACGCCCACTTTTTGGGGGCGTTTTTAGTAAAAAACGTTTTTTGTCCAAATTTTAAAACTTTCGAAAAAAAATTGCAAATACTTCCGCAATGGTAATATAAACATTTTGTCTATAGATCATTTTCACCTACGCCCACATTTTGGGGGCGTTTTCTTACAAAAACCATTTGTATACCCCCTCCCAAGGCATTAGCAATAGAAAATCGTTGTTTTTTGTCGAACCACAAAAGATTTTGATAAACTGTCTGAGCAATATATTGTGACAATGTAATTTTCTGCATTTCATCGCCATAAGGCCTATATTTTGAGAATATTAATTTTAAGGATGGGATGGGATAGGGTATTCAACGATCCGCACAGCGGATTGTAGCCTCTCATATGGTTTAAATTTGCTTTGAATCTAAAATCAAAACATTAAAATAAGCGTAAAAGTAGTAGACAAAACAAATTTGTATGCCCACAAAAGGTTTTGATAAACTGTCTGAACAATAGCTATAGCAATAGAGCCTACATTTTGAGGATATTAATTTTAAGGATGGGATGTGATAGGGTATTCAACGATCCGCACAGCGGATCGTAGCCTTCTCATATCTTTATACCCTATCCAATAGGGGTATATTAGTTTTGATACATAGTTTGTAACATAGAGAAATACTTTCGATAGATATACCTCAAAGTATATGGATCGACTCAGAATCGCTAGCTGAGTCGAATTAGCCATGTCTGTCTGTCCGTCCGTCTGTCTGTTCGTCACCGATTTTTGGGCCTTGAATTTTGAGCTAGGAGAATGAAATTTGGTATATAGGATCCTTGTCCGAGTCACCAGAACAAGTGTAAACATTTTTAAAATCCGCCCACTGCCACGTCCCCTTTTTAGGAAAACGTTTTTTTTTGGCCAAACCGTAAAGATTTTTTAAAAAGTGTCCGAGCAGCATATTTAGAGAATCGAGTTATCTATATTTCGTCGATATAAAGTTTTTTGCCACGCCCACTTTTTGTTAATATGAACATTTCGTCTATAGACCATTTTAACCCACGCCCACTTTTTGGGGGCGTTTTTATATAAAAACCATTTTTATACACTACCCCATAACATATGCAGGAGAAAAACCTTGTCTTTTGTAGAACCGTAAAATTTGTTCTGACAATGTCATTTTCTATATTTAAATCCCCATCATGTCTTAAGCCGAGGGCTCAGTGGCGCGATGGTTAGTGCGATGAACTGCCGCGCAGGAGGTCTGGGTTCAATTCCCAGCCGTAGCAACACCTTAAATGATTTTTCACTGGCCCTCCTCTCGTGATGATCTGACAAATCATCCGAGTAGTATCAATTGTCAAGAATAGCTTATCTCAACTTAGCCGTTCGGAGTCGGCATAAAACAGGAGGTCCCGCCATCGTGCAAGAAGTACACACGCACACATGAATGGTTGTGAGAAAGCTATGCCCTGGGTACTAACGAGCCTGTTGCGCCAAAAATTTGTATTTGTATCGTGTTTTAAGCCATGTCCGCTTTTTGGGGATATTAGTTTTACAGATGGGATGGGATAGGGTATTCAATGATCCGCACAGTGGATTGTAGCCTTCTCATATGTTTTTTTGTAATATTCTTTCAGATATGGTGATTTAGTGACAACAAATTCTCAGACTGTTTACAAAGCACTTTTACGGTTCTACAAAAGACAAGGTTTTCTCCTGCATATGTGGTGGGGTAGGGTATAAAAATGGTTTTTATATAAACGCCCCCAAAAAGTGGGCATGGGTTAAAATAGTTTGTAGACGAAATATTCATATTAATAATGTTAATGATTCTGCATCAAAATTTTTTCGAAAATTTTAAAATTTGACCGAAAACAGTTTGTTATTGAAAACGCCCCCAAAAAATGGGCGTGGCGAAAAACTTTATATAGACGAAATATAGATATTAAGATTGTCTAAATATGTTTTTCAGAAACTTTGCTAAAATTCCTTACGGTTTGGCCAAAAACTGAATTTTTCTTAAGAGGGGGCGTGGCAGTGGGCGGATTTCAAAAATGTTTACACTTGTTCTGTAGGCACGGACGAGGATCCTATATACCAAATTTCATTACCCTAGCTCAAAATTTAAGGCCTAAAAATCGGTGACGTACAGACGGACGGACGGACAGACAGATATGGCTTAATCGACTCAGCTAGCGATTCTGAATCGATCCATATACTTTGAGGTATATGTACCTAAATTATTTCTCTATGTTACAAACTAAGTATCAAAACTAATATACCCCTATGGGATAGGGTATAATGATAAAATTGTGGCTAGCAGAATGGCAGAAAGGTGTAAGAAGCAGTGTATGAGGTTTGCATTTTATATCTTATAAACATATGAGAGGCTACAATCCGCTATGCGGATCGTTGAATACCCTATCCCATCCCATCCTTTAAATTAATATCCTCAAAATATAGGCCTTATGGCGATGAAATACAGAAAATGACATTGTCACAATATATTGCTCAGACAGTTTCTCAAAATCTTGTGTGGTTCGACAAAAAACAACGTATTTCTATTGCTAATGCCTTGTGATGAAGTATTCAAATGGTTTTTGTAAGAAAACGCCCCCAAAATGTGGGCGTAGGTGAAAATGATCTATGGAAAAAATGTTTATATTACCATTTTGAAAGTATTTGCATCAAAATTTCTTTCGAAAGTTTTAAAATTTGGACAAAAAGCGTTTTTTACTAAAAACGCCCCCAAAAAGTGGGCGTGGCAAAAAACTTTGTATGAACGAAATATAGATATTAGGATTGTCTAAATATGCTACTCAGACACTTTTTTTGAAATTCCTTACGGTTTGGCCAAAAAATAAGTTTTCCTAAAAAGGGGGCGTGGCAGTGGGCGGATTTCAAAAATTTTTACACTTGTTCTGGTGGCACGGACGAGGATCCTATATACCAAATTTCATTATCCTAGCTCGAAATTTAAGGCCCAAAAACCGCTGACGAACAGACAGACGGACGGACGGACGGACAGACAGACATGGCTAATTCGACTCAGCTAGCGATTCTGAGCCGATCCATATACTTTGAGGTATATGTAGCAAAATTATTTCTCTATGTTACAAACTAAGTATCAAAACTAATATACCCCCCTATGGGATAGGGTATAAAAAAATGTGTAAACCTTACCTAGGTCAACTTTCTTCTTAATTAATGAGAGGTAGAAAAACCCTTCTTTGGGTGAAAATTCGATTTCTCGAGTAACGCTGAATAGATTACATATTGTCTTATTATTTGATGCGTTTATCATATAATAGGACGGTAAACAACAGTGCTACCTCGAGTGGTTTGTGCACGACTGGGTCGTAGGATAGAGTCGCCTATTCTAAATTAAATTTTAAGAGACCTGCGCAGTAGAATGGCCAACTGATTTGGTATGAACAAGTTTGAGTACGAATTGCCGATTTCAAATGGAAATAACCCCCGTGGTTGTTAATGCTTTTTTTTGGCGGGGCTTAGTTCCATTTCGACAAGGAAATAAGCTCCGGGGCTATTTCCGCAGGGGTTATTTTACTGCTCCAGGTGGGTAGGTAGGAGTTGGAAATAATTTTGCAAAAGATGTGCAATGCCCCGGTTGTCCGTATGTTTTTTCACCTCCATGAATAATCACAGAGATTTCATGTCCTAAAACAGGTCCTCTCCCTACCTTCTCCCATCACAATGAAGGGGACCTCCTGTTTAACGCCGAATCTGAACTATTAGGGCGCTATTGTATCCAAATCCAGATCTCTTTAGAAACGTAGCACAATATACCCCAGATCCAACTGAGGATTGATCTGATAATCGCAAGACTCCAAGTTTGCTGTTATGCCAATACAAGATATGGGCCTGGAAATTTATTATGGAGTTTAACCTAGTAATGGTATCATTGTGGAGTGGGCATTCTGTATTTTTTATCACTTTTGGGCGAACTAAAGTCGAATGGCCGAGTTAGTTGCAATTTGGTAGCCTTAAATATCAATGGGTTGTGTTCGGATTAGGAAACTCGGTAAAAATTAGGTTCCTTTTCTCGAACAGTCCAAAACCACTAGTTAATATCAATTTAAATTTGCAAAACATCATGAAATATTACAAATGAATGCACTATTACCATAAAAGCACAGTTGAAAGTACTAACCCGATCAATTTTGTTCTAAAAACAACTTTTCCCAAACGTACACTGAAACTTTTTTTTTTGAGAAAAACAGATCCACCACATTCATTGAAACCCATAAGCAAACTTATAATTTTTGTTGACATTTAATACATTAGTATGAATGTGATGCTTTAGGTAGGTAATTAAACGAGTGGTGGGTGCACGACTGGGTCGTACGCAACTTTCTCTTTCACAGCAAGTTGGGCGTTAGATTAAATCATAAGCATTTTGATTATTGATGCTAAAATGATATAAATAATGTCGAAATGTATTTATACGAATTTTTAATCCGAAATTGGAAGGAATCGATGTCAATGTGAAAAATAATGATTTTCCTTTATTGGCCGAAACTGATAGTTGGGCTAAAACTAATTATGTGGAAATACTTAAAGCTGTAATAGTAGTATATATATTAAATTTCATTCAATTTAACATAATAGTTTGCGAGAAATTAACAATTTTCTTTATATGGCCTAAATGACGAAATTCGTTATATGGATTTTCTCGAAAAAACTGGGTTTGCAGTTTTGTTGGAACTAATATGCTTATAGTATATATTAAGTTTAATATAAACCGTTAGAGCCGTTTTCGAGAAAATTGAGGTTATATGTAATTTTTATATGGCAGGCACCGTTAATAACATGGCTAAAAGCAAACAAAAAAAAATAGCCTAGAATTATGACAAAAGGAAACTTGGATACGAAATTTGAAGAAAATCGGTCAAGCCGTTTAGTCTGGGGAGACCATTACGGACAGACGGACCGACAGACCGACGGACAGAATTCCAAAAACCACTTTCAATCATCGTAATGTTAGAATCAATCAAAATCTCGAGGTCGGAAATTTTCACGAAAACAATATCTTTCTCTTTGTAAGGGAAAGTTAAAAAAGCCAAGAATTATGACCAAAAATAAATCAAAACAATTCATCAGTAGCGATACCAAACATTTCAAAAATAAAGGTGGAAAAAGTCCAACAGAGAACCTACAAAAAATATACATACGTATAAGCTACACAAAATGTAAACAGAACTTCTGAAACGCGACCCCACAATGTAAAGTCCACACAAGATTCATCAAGTCTACTCGTTGAAAAAAAAGCAAAAGTTATATAAATCAAAAACACTTACGTCTCACCAGCATGCCTACATCTATTCACAGATGAGAATAATGATAAGAGAATGTCACCAACTCACCACCTAGTGGCATTACAAACTTCTTTGTGTGCGTGAATTCGAACTTTTTTCTAGTAAAAAACGCAAAATCAGTCATATTGAATTGCATTTTTAACTATGTTAGAAGAAAAAAACATGTTTTTTAAGACCGATACGTTATGTACTATATATTATCGCTTGATTAAAAATTTATTTCCAAAAATTAGGAAATATAACTATCGATTTCCCAGCCAAAAAACCCAAAACGTTTGAAAAAAGAGCTTTTTTTTGCCATTTTGTCTCCAAAAAATTACTGTACAAAACCAAAAAAAAACATATGAGAAGGCTACAATCCACTGTGCGGATCGTTGAATACCCTATCCCATCCTATCTGTAAAACTAAAAGCTAAAATCCCCAAAAAAGGCGGCATGGCTAAAAACACGATGTGGATAAATAGAAAAAATGATATAGTGACAACAAATTCTTCAGACTGCTTACAAAACACTTTACCGGTTCTACAAAAGACAAGGTTTTCTCTTGCATATGTTATGGGGTAGTGTATAAAAATGGTTATACCCTATCCCATAGGGGTATATTAGTTTTGATACTTAGTTTGTAACATAGAGAAATAATTTTGCTACATATACCTCAAAGTATATTTTTTATATAAAAACGCCCCCAAAAAGTGGGCGTGGGTTAAAATGGTATATAGACGAAATGTTCATATTAATAATGTTAATGATTCTGCATCAAATTTTTTTTCGAAAAATTTAAAATTTGACCGAAAACAGATTTTAATTGAAAACGCCCCCAAAAAGTGGGCGTGGCAAAAAACTTTATATGGACGAAATATAGATATTAATATTGTCTAAATATGTTGTTCAGAAACTTTTTTAAAATTCCTTACGGTTTGGTCAAAAACTGAGTTTTTCTTAAAAGGGGGCGTGGCAGTGGGCGGATTTCAAAAATTTTTACACTTGTTCTGTAGGCAGAGACGAGGATCCTATATACCAAATTTCATTATCCTAGCTCAAAATTTAAGGCCTAAAAATCGGTGACGTACAGACGGACGGACGGACGGACGGACGGACGGACGGACGGACGGACAGACAGACATGGCTTAATCGACTCAGCTAGCGATTCTGAGTCGATCCATATACTTTGAGGTATATATAGCAAAATTATTTCTCTATGTTACAAACTAAGTATCAAAACTAATATACCCCTATGGGATAGGGTATAAACATATGAGAAGGCTACAATCCACTGTGCGGATCGTTGAATACCCTATCCCATCCTATCTGTAAAACTAAAAGCTAAAATCCCCAAAAAAGGCGGCATGGCTAAAAACACGATGTGGATAAATAGAAAAAATGATATAGTGACAACAAATTCTTCAGACTGCTTACAAAACACTTTACCGGTTCTACAAAAGACAAGGTTTTCTCTTGCATATGTTATGGGGTAGTGTATAAAAATGGTTTTTATATTAAAACGCCCCCAAAAAGTGGGCGTGGGTTAAAATGGTATATAGACGAAATGTTCATATTAATAATGTTAATGATTCTGCATCAAATTTTTTTTCGAAAAATTTAAAATTTGACCGAAAACAGTTTTTAATTGAAAACGCCCCCAAAAAGTGGGCGTGGCAAAAAACTTTATATGGACGAAATATAGATATTAATATTGTCTAAATATGTTGTTCAGAAACTTTTTTAAAATTCCTTACGGTTTGGTCAAAAACTGAGTTTTTCTTAAAAGGGGGCGTGGCAGTGGGCGGATTTCAAAAATTTGTACACTTGTTCCGTAGGCAGAGACGAGGATCCTATATACTAAATTTCATTATCCTAGCTCAAAATTTAAGGCCTAAAAATCGGTGACGTACAGACGGACGGACGGACGGACAGACAGACATGGCTTAATCGACTCAGCTAGCGATTCTGAGTCGATCCATATACTTTGAGGTATATGTAGCTAAATTATTTCTCTATGTTACAAACTTAGTATCAAAACTAATATACCCCTATGGGATAGGGTATAAAAACATATGAGAAGGCTACAATCCACTGTGCGGATCGTTGAATACCCTATCCCATCCTATCTGTAAAACTAAAATCCCCAAAAAGTGGACATGGCTAAAAACACGATGTGGATAAAATAAAGAAAATGGAATGGTGACAACAAATTCTTCAGACTGCTTATAAAAAACTTTTACGGTTCTACAAAAGACAAGGTTTTCTACTGCATATGTTATGGGGTGGTGTATAAAAATGGTTTTTATATAAAAACGCCCCCAAAAAGTGGGCGTGGGTTAAAATGATCTATAGACGAAATGTTCATATTTATATTGCTAATGATTCTGCATCAAAAGTTTTTTTTCGAAAATATGAAAATTTGACCGAAAAACGTTTTTTATTAAAAACGCCCCCAAAAAGTGGGCGTGGCAAAAAACTTTATATGAACGAAATACAGATATTCAGATTGTCTAAATATGTTGTTCAGAAAGTTTTTCAAAATTCCTTATGGTTTGGCTAAAAAATACGTTTTTCTAAAAAGGGGGCGTGGCAGTGGGCGGATTTCAAAAATTTTTACACTTGTTCTGCTTCGTCGGCCAGAGAGTCTATATACCCAATTTCAACACTCTAGCTCAAAATTTAAGGCCCAAAAATCGGTGACAAACAGACGGACGGACAGACAGACATGGCTTAATCGATTCAGCTAGCGATTCTGAGTCGATCCATATACTTTGAGGTATATGTAGCAAAATTATTTCTCTATGTTACAAACTAAGTATCAAACCTAATATACCCCCCTATGGGATAGGGTATCAACATATGAGAGGCTACAATCCGCTATGCGGATCGTTGAAAAATGAAAACCCTATCCCATCCCATCCTTAAAATTAATATCCTCAAAATATAGGCCTTATGGCGATGAAATACAGAAAATGACATTGTCACAATATATTGCTCAGACAGTTTATCAAAATCTTTTGTGGTTCGACAAAAAACAACGGTTTTCTATTGCTAATGCCTTGGGAGGGGGTATACAAATGGTTTTTGTAAGAAAACGCCCCCAAAATGTGGGCGTAGGTGAAAATGATCTACAGACAAAATGTTTATATTACCATTGCGGAAGTCTAAGCGTCAAAATTTTTTTCGAAAGTTTTAAAATTTGGACAAAAAACGTTTTTTACTAAAAACGCCCCCAAAAAGTGGGCGTGGCAAAAAACTTTGTATGGACGAAATATAGATATTAGGATTGTCTAAATATGTTGCTAACACACTTTTTTTAAATTCTTTACGGTTTGGCTTAAAACTACGTTTTTTCTAAAAAGGGGCGTGGCAGTGGGCGGATTTTAAAAATTTTTACATTTGTTCTGGTGACTCGGCCAAGGATCCTATATACCAAATTTCATTATCCTAGCTCAAAATTTAAGGCCCAAAAATCGGTGACGAACAGACAGACGGACGGACGGACGGACGGACAGACAGACATGGCTAATTCGACTCAGCTAGCGATTCTGAGTCGATCCATATACTTTGAGGTATATGTAGCTAAATTATTTCTCTATGTTACAAACTAAGTATCAAAACTAATATACCCCTATGGGATAGGGTATAAACATATGAGAGGCTACAATCCGCTATGCGGATCGTTGAATACCCTATCCCATCCCATCCTTTAAATTAATATCCTCAAAATATAGGCCTTATGGCGATGAAATACAGAAAATGACATTGTCACAATATATTGCTCAGACAGTTTCTCAAAATCTTGTGTGGTTCGACAAAAAACAACGTATTTCTATTGCTAATGCCTTGTGATGGGGTATTCAAAGGGTTTTTGTAAGAAAACGCCCCCAAAATGTGGGCGTAGGTTAAAATGATCTATGGAGAAAATGTTTGTATTACCATTTTGTAAGTATTTGCATCAAAATTTCTTTTGAAAGTTTTAAAATTTGGACAAAAAGCGTTTTTTACTAAAAATGCCCCCAAAAAGTGGGCGTGGCAAAAAACTTTGTATGAACGAAATATAGATATTAGGATTGTCTAAATATGCTACTCAGACACTTTTTTGAAATTCCTTACGGTTTGGCCAAAAAATAAGTTTTCCTAAAAAGGGGGCGTGGCAGTGGGCTGATTTCAAAAATTTTTACACTTGTTCTGGTGGCACGGACGAGGATCCTATATACCAAATTTCATTATCCTAGCTCAAAATTTAAGGCCCAAAAACCGCTGACGAACAGACAGACGGACGGACGGACGGACGGACAGACAGACATGGCTAATTCGACTCAGCTAGCGATTCTGAGCCGATCCATATACTTTGAGGTATATGTAGCAAAATTATTTCTCTATGTTACAAACTAAGTATCAAAACTAATATACCCCCCTATGGGATAGGGTATAAACATAATATATGAGAAGGCTACAATCCACTGTGCGGATCGTGGAATACCCTATCCCATCCTATCTGCAAAACTAAAATCCCCAAAAAGTGGACATGGCTAAAAACACGATATGGATCAAATAAAGAAAATGACATGGTGACAACAAATTCTTCAGACTGCTTACAAAAAACTTTTACGGTTCTACAAAAGACAAGGTTTTCTCCTGCATATGTTATGGGGTAGGGTATAAAAATGGTTTTTATATAAAAACGCCCCCAAAAAGTGGGCGTGGGTTAAAATGGTCTATTGACGAAATGTTCATATTTATATTACTAATGATTCTGCATCAAAAGTTTTTTAGAAAATTTTAAAATTTGACCGAAAAAATGTTTTTTATTAAAAACGCCCCCAAAAAGTGGGTGTGGCAAAAACTTTATATAAACGAAATACAGATATTTATATTGTCTAAATATGTTGTTCAGAAAGTTTTTCAAAATTCCTTATGGTTTGGCCAAAAAACACGTTTTTCTAAAAAGGGGGCGTGGCAGTGGGCGGATTTCAAAAATGTTTACACTTGTTCTGCTGGGAGCAACAAAGAGCACGTGTACCGAATTTCATCCTTCTAGCTCAAAATTTAAGGCCCAAAAACTGGTGACGTACGGACGGACGGACGGACAGACATGGCTAAATCGACTCAGCTATCGATTCTGAGTCGATCCATATACTTTGAGGTATATGTAGCTAAATTATTTCTCTACGTTACAAACTATGTATCAAAACTAATATACCCCTATGGGATAGGGTATAAACATATGAGAGGCTACAATCCGCTATGCGGATCGTTGAATACCCTATCCCATCCCATCCTTTAAATTAATATCCTCAAAATATAGGCCTTATGGCGATGAAATACAGAAAATGACATTGTCACAATATATTGCTCAGACAGTTTCTCAAAATCTTTTGTGGTTCGACAAAAAACAACGTATTTCTATTGCTAATGCCTTGGGATGGGGTATACAAATGGTTTTTGTAAGAAAACGCCCCCAAAATGTGGGCGTAGGTTAAAATGAACTATGGACAAAATGTTTATATTACTATTGCGGAAGTATTTGCATCAACATTTTTTTCGAAAGTTTTAAAATTTGGACAAAAAGCGTTTTTTACTAAAAACGCCCCCAAAAAGTGGGCGTGGCAAAAAACTTTGTATGGACGAAATGTAGATATTAGGATTGTCTAAATATGCTGCCCAGACACTTTTTTGAAATTCCTTACGGTTTGGCCAAAGATAAGTTTTTCTAAAAAGGGGGCGTGGCAGTGGGCGGATTTCCAAAATTTTTACACTTGTTCTGGTGGCACGGACAAGGATCCTATGTACCAAATTTCATTATCCTAGCTCAAAATTTAAGGCCCAAAAATCGGTGACGAACAGACAGACGGACGGACGGACGGACAGATATGGCTAATTCGACTCAGCTAGCGATTCTGAGTCTATCCATATACTTTGAGGTATATGTAGCAAAATTATTTCTCTATGTTACAAACTAAGTATCAAAACTAATATACCCCCCTATGGGATAGGGTATAAATATGTATTTAAAGATATAGAAAACGGTCCGTCCGTCCGTCCGTCTGTACGTCACCGATTTTTAGGCCTTAAATTTTGAGCTAGGATAATGAAATTTGGTATATAGGATCCTCGTCTCTGCCTACAGAACAAGTGTAAACATTTTTGAAATCCGTCCACTGCCACGCCCCCTCTTAAGAAAAACTCAGTTTTTGACCAAACCGTAAGGAATTTTAAAAAAGTTTCTGAGCAACATATTTAGACAATATTTATATCTATATTTCGTCCATATAAAGTTTTTTGCCACGCCCACTTTTTGGGGGCGTTTTCAATAAAAAACTGTTTTCGGTCAATTTTTGAATTTTTCGAAAAAAAATTTGATGCAGAATCATTAATATTATTAATATAAACATTTCGTTTATATACCATTTTAACCCACGCCCACTTTTTGGGGGCGTTTTTATATAAAAAAACATTTTTATACCCTACCCCATAACATATGCAGTAGAAAACCTTGTCTTTTGTAGAACCGTAAAAGTGTTTTATAAGCAGTCTGAAGAATTTGTTGTCACTTTATCATTTTTTCTATTTTATCCACATCGTGTTTTTAGCCATGCCCACTTTTTTGGGGATTTTAGTTTTATGGATAGGATGGGATAGGGTATTCAACCATCCGCACAGCGGATTGTAGCCTTCTCATATGTTTTGTATGGCTTTTCTACATTTCAGGCGATTTTGAGGCCCAAAGATATTTTAATATTTTTTAAATGCTAAACAAGTATTTTGCTCAACATATTTCCAATCGATCACCGTTTGTTTCATTTAAATATTCGGAAAATTGTGAACGCTATACAATTTAGCGCAAAACTCCAACCTATTTTTGCATGGGACACCTACCCTTAAAGACTCGCCTCTTCCCTTGCGGCCATGAAATGTTCCTGTATTTCGCTGTCGATTAGAGCAACCAGCTCTGGATCCATAGTGGTCTTCATTTTCGTGCCAAACATAAGCTCAAATGGTGTGGTTGTTATACTAGTCTGCCAGGATGAATTGATGCATTGCTGTACGTTACTTGTATGGGTGTACCACTTGTTAGGGTTTTCTGCAGAAAACTTGGATAGAATTAAAATTATGATTTCTGTTGGTTCGTTCTATTTGGCCATTGCCACGAGGAACTCCCGTTGCTATGACTAAATGTTTCAAAGGTATTGCTCGTGAAAGCAGCGCAGCCCCGCGGTCAGATATAATCCTGCGTGGATTGCCAAATGTACCTTTTTGAATCGTCAGCTTCGCGATCAACTCTGCTGCAGATGTTGTATTCGTTGGGTAGATCCATGTATATTTAGAAAACGCGTCGATGATACAGAAAACATAACAATACTGCTTCGATGTTTTTGAAAGAGGTCCGAGGTGATCCACATTTTCGTTCTACTAAAATTCATGGGACACATTTTTTGCGCACATCGTCAAGTTTTTTTATTAACTGTGGAATATAGTATTCCCTCTTGACTATCCTCCATTTTTCTTGTTGCAAAATGTTCATCTTCATGTATTTTGCAAAGTAGTTCGGCTTGCATTTTCTTCGGAATGAACAAGAATTTACGTCCCTCCTCGTCGTTTTTACAGACAATTCCTCTTTCACAACAGAAATTATCGTTAGTGGCGTAACCTACCAGCGTCTTAATTAATTTTATGTTGTTGTCATCATCTTGAGCTTTAATTACCCTCGATAAAAATTTACTGCTAACAAGGCTCACCGCATTCCTACTAAGACCGTCAGCATGTTTCATCTTTGACGCACCTCTGTGCTCCAACGTAAAATCAAACTCCTGCGTGGCAAGTACCCAACCAGCGATGCGCGATGAAAATTCTTTTCGCTCCATTGTGCCTTTGAACACAACACAGTCTGTCATCACCTTAAATCGGATACCCAACAAGTAATGCCTTAACTTTTGCAAGGATCTTACAACTGCAAGAGCCTTTAACTCGTAGCTGCTGTAATTTTGTTCCGCACAGGTCGTTTTCTTCCTGTATTATGCAATGGGTAGAAATAACTATCCGTTTTCTGCAACAATACGGCTCCGAATCTCCACTTGGATGCATCCGTGTGTTCCGTGTCTGCTTCTGGTCGGTAGAGCTTTAACACTGGCTCTTGATTAAGTTTGTCCTTGAGTTCTTTAAACGCAGCGTGCTCACGTATACCAAACCGAAATGGAACATCTTTTTTTCAAAAGATCTGTTAGTGGCCTGGCAATAAGTGAGTACCCAGGGACAAATTTTCTGAAATAACCAGCCAGACCTAGGAAATTTTAAACTTGGACGCGGTTAGTTGGTTGGTAAATGGCTGCCTCGGCTGGCCATGCAGTAGCCTACACGATCGGTCCAATTTTTAAGCACATTATCGATTGTGTGCAGCTGTATTTCACCAATGGCTTCACGAATATTATCCTTTAAAACGTCAATTGTCTCTGGTTTGTCGGCGTAACACTTATCTTTTACGGCACCCCACAAATAATAGTCCAACGGTGTCAAATCGCAGCTCCGAGGTGGCCAAACGACATCAGCTCTGCGGCTGATAATGCGATCTTCAAAAACAGGGCTTTTATCGGCTTTTCAATGTAAGTGTGCGGGTTATGTTGTGCCCCAAGTGCAACAATTTTGCTTGTTTGCATACCCGCCAAGATCAAAATGAGCTTCATCTGAAAAGATGATTTTTTTGGCAAAATCGGCATCTTCTCTAAGTCGATCGCAGGCCCACTTAGCGAAGCGAAAACGCATTGGATGGCTTCAAATCCTGAACCAATTGGACTTTGTATGGCGTCATACCAAGGTCTTTATGCAAAATCCGTCTCAATGATGTCTCCGAAATGTTCAATTGTTGAGAACGACGGTAAATTGGTGTTGATGGCGCTTCACGCACACTTTCTGCCACAGCAGCAATATTCTCGGTGTACGCACTGTTTTTGGCTTTTCACGCTTTGGTTTATCGATGAGGATGCCAGTTTCTTTCACTTTTTTCACAAGATAACGAGCATACGGAGCTGACGGTGCTTCTCTTTTTCCAAAATCCGTACGCAATTTTCGCACACATTCTGCAACATTACCATGATTTTATAATATTTCCCAGCGTTGTTCAAGCGTATACACAACCATATTCGTTGAGCGGAAGGACAAAACTAATTATCTGTCAAATCAGACATTCACGAAATAAGCACTAGTTGAAAAAAAAAACGTTAGATGGCGGACCCGTTATATAATATGTTTGGCAGGTAACTTTCCTTTCAGAGTTCCTGCTTTTTCCGCAATTTATAGCGCGATGTGTTATTATCGGGGTTTAGTTCTTTGAAGACGCCGCAATATATTTGTTTCGTCAAGATTTTGGAGGACTGTTGTGTTAACGTGTCCTAATAAACGTTTTCGTGCAATTTTTTTTGTTTCATCTTTAACCGCGGGAATACCCAGATCTCTGCGTAGATCTTCGTTCCTTACGTACCACGGCGCATTGACGCGTGATCTTAACATTTTGTTTTCAAAAGTTTGTAAAATGTTTAGATTCGTTTCACTGGTACAACCCCATAGTTGTATACCATATGTCCAAACCGGTTTTAGCACTTGCTTGTATAATAGCAGCTTGTTATCAAAGTTAAGCTTCGAATATTTTACGAGCAACCAGTACAGCTCTCTGTATTTATTCTTAAGTTCTTCGCATATCTTTTTTACATGCGACTTCCATTTGAGATTTGCATCGAGTGTCATACCGAGATATTTCGCTTCATTTGCAAACGGGACTCGGACCGTATTTAGAAATACAGGCAAACTGTTTGTCCGTTTATACGAAAAATCTACATGGACCGATTTACTCTTATTAAGTGCAATCCGCCAGGATTTAGTCCATTCATTAACCTGGTTAAGAGCGTTTTGTAATTTTATATTTGTTTCCTCGATTGTGGTGCCAACTGCTAGTATAGCAGTATCGTCAGCAAACGTTGCAACTATTGTATCGTTTGTTTGTGGGATATCACGAGTGAATAGGAGGTACAGGATTGGTCCAAGGACGCTTCCTTGCGGTACACCTGCCATTATTTCTTTGAACTCGGAATATTCGCTTCCAAGTTTCACACAGAAGAGTCTTTGCTCAAGATACGACACGAGGATTTTATATAATTGTTCTGGCAGAACTTGACTTAGTTTTAATGTAAGGCCTTTGTGACACACCTTGTCAAAAGCTTGCGACACGTCAAGAAATACGGCTGAACAAATTTTCTTTTCTTCGAAAGCTTTCTCAATTACATCTGTAATTTGATGTACTTGGTCCACCGTTGAATGTTTACTTCTAAACCCAAATTGATGGTCAGGTTAAAGACGTTTCTGTTCAATTATGGGGTGTAAGCGACCGAGTAATATCCGTTCAAAAACTTTTGAAATTATTGGAAGAAGTGAAATAGACCTGTAAGATTTTATTTCATTCGCTGATTTTCCTGGTTTTAGAACCATAATCACTTCCGCGACTTTCCACTGTCTTGGTATGTATTCTAATCTGATTGCTGCATTTATAATAAAAAGAAGCTTAGTTAATGCTTTCCGAGGCAACATTTTAATAAGCCCTCCTGTAATCAGGTCATAACCCGGAGCTTTTTTAGGCTTTAGTTTCTGTTTCCTGTTTAAGCTTGGCAATACTTCCATATCTTACTATATTATTATCGGTTGTACTCTCGAATATATTAATGTTTTCATATTGCGCTGGACCATCAAATGGTTTAAATGTTTCCTAAAGATGTGAGGCAAAAACGTCAGCTTTTTCCTTATCGCTTTTTGCCCAAACGTCTTGAGTTACCCTAATTGGCGGCACAGTGATTTATGGCCGTTTTATGACTCTAATTGCTTTCCAGAGCGAATAATTCGATTGCTTTCCAGCGGTTAGGCTTTGCAGATAAGTTTCTACTGTTTTATCTTGCGGGGCACGAGTTTGGTGCCATCTTTTACGAGCTTTTCTTTTTTGTCTTATTAAATCTTGTATTTCTCGGGGGTACTTAATTTTACTATAGCTCACAATTTTGTTCTGTTGAGGAGTATTATTCCATGCTGCTTTTTGGATGGTATTGATAAATGAGTCAACAGCGACTTCGAGTTCCAATGGGGTTCTAAGCGATACACCCAGTCGGATATTATTTTCAATATCGTTTTTGAAACCTTCCCAGTTGGTTTTCCCGTTTGTTAATCTGGGTGGTTTTTCATTTATAATCAGTGACTCGCTCGTCGTTAAAATGACTGGAGAAAGCAGAGGAAAGATCAAAGCATTCTTTAACTTTGATTCTATTGGACGGCAGACCTTTTACAATGAAAAAATCGATCAAATCTGGTATTTTTCTAACATCAGTTGGACAGTAAGTTGGTTTTCCCAAAGAATGAAATTCGGTATTGTACTTTCTACCTACATCATAAAGCATCCTACCTTTCTGTTCTATGCATCTAGATCGACAGAATGTATGTTTTGCATTAAAGTCCCTTCCGATGACAAAACGTTGTCCAAGGGATTTAAGCAAGTTTTCAAAGTCAAATTTCTCTAATAGACGATATCTTCAGAAAGGATTGTCTGCTTTTGACTTGTATAGAGCTAACTTGCACTGTTTCGATTTCTAATTTAAGATCAATCGAATGTTCGATACACTCTTTTATATATAGTGATGCCTTATTCGATGGATGTAGAGCATGATAGTCGAGGTAACCTTTAATATTTAAGTTCGAATTACTCTTTGCGTGAGTTTCGGATATTAAACAGATGTCTATATCTTTTTCCTGCATAAATAATTCAAGTTCTCCAAGTTTTTACCAAAGGCCATTGGCATTCCACGTAAGAATTTTAAGCAATCTATTCATGTTAAAGGTGGGGTACTTCTATTGCGAATACTATTTTCGAGCTTAACGAGCCTGTCAAAAATAAGTTTATTCGTTTTGCTTTGTTCCTCAAGTTTTGAAAGAATAATCGAAAATACATTTGAAACTGGGTCAGGTGAGATATTTTTTTGGGCGTTATTGGATACTGTAGCTTGAGCATACGTTTGTACATTTGGTTTTGGATGTACAAGATCCGAACGGATATCTGATGGCCGCGTAGTTTGTGGACATTTAGGTTCTTCGATTATGGCCTGCTTTTTCTTCGACATATTTTTAATCGGAATTTTAGGCTGTTGCTTGTTTAAATTTAATTTCTGTGAATTAATACTATTAAATTTCGTCCGTCTTTTTTGCAACTCTTTAGCTACTTCGCAGCCGCGATAATTTGCCGGATGATTGCCTTTAGAGTTAATGCAGATAGCAAGAGCTTTCTTATCTGACATACAATCTACCGTCAGGTGATTGCCGGCACATTTTACACACCGCGGTTCTTTTTGACAATAGCTTTGCGTATGATTGTATCCTTGGCAGCGCTTGCACTGTGGAACTAGTTTGGAATCCTTACGCATAGGCTCTATTTTTACAACAATATTAAGTATTGTTTTTATTTCATAAATTTTGTTCAAACTTTCTGTTTTATCGAAAGTGAGTATAAATAAAGGAAGGCCGCGTTTTATTACATTTCCTTCGCCATCTTTTTGCTTTTGGTCTCGTTTGACAATGTTAACGGCATCTATGACTTTATATTGCCTGTTTTTCAGATCATTTACAATGTCATCCTTTAAGCACGACGCATGTAACCCTCTAGCTACAACGCGTAAAGGCCTTTCAGATTTATTTCCAAAAGAATACCATTCTATTTTATCGAGATAATAGACGGTAGCTTTCAGGATCCTTAACGCAGACTTTCCATGTATTTTTAACTTTCTCTTACAAAGAGAAAGATATTGTCTTCGTGAAAATTTTCGACTTCGAGATTTTGATTGATTCTAACATTACGATGATAGCGGAGCCTAAAAAAGTGGTTTTTGGAATTCCGTCCGTCGGTCCGTCTGTCCGTAATGGTCTCCCCAGCCTAAACGGCTTGACCGATTTTCTTCAAACTTCGTATCCAAGCTTGTTTTGGTCATAATTCTAGGCCATTTTTTTGTTTGCTTTTAGCCATGTTAATAACGGTACCTGCCATATAAAAATTACACATAACATCAATTTTCTCGAAAACGGCTCTAACGATTTTGATTAAACTTTATACATACTATAATCATATTAGTTGCAACAAAACTGCATACCCAGTTTTTTCGAGAAAATCCATATAACGGATTTTGTCATTTAGGCCATATAAAGAAAATTGTTGATTTCTCGCAAACTATTATGTCAAATTTAATATATATACTACAATTGCAGTTTGAAGCAATTCCACATAATTAGTTTTAGCCCAACTATCACTAAACGGAATTTTCAGTTTTGGCCAATAACGGAAAATCATTATTATTCACATTGACATCGTGTCCTTCAAATTTCGGAGTAAACATTTGTATAAATACATTTCGACATTATTTTTAGCATTTTAAGCCTTGATCGAAGAACGTGGTTTTCTTCCTTTAGGCTCTTATTTTTCATTGAGTCTCGTTTTTCGTGGGCCGACACTTCTGGTGTTGTCGAGCTCCTTGAGACAAATATATATTTTTTTGAGATCCAGATGTAGGTGACCTCGTTACCCTTGAAATTTTCCCGAAAGGGTTTCACATTTGCAATTATTGACTGTCCCCAGAATCCGTAGAGCCGACCTCTGTAGAGGGTGGATTTTCCAGTGAAATAGAATTGCCACCTGGGGTATTAAATTTTTTTATACCCTATCCCATAGGGGGGTATATTAGTTTTGACATTAAGTTTGTAACATAGAGAAATAATTTCGATACATATACCTCAAAGTATATGGATCGATTCAGTCGATAAAGCCATGTCTGTCTGTCCGTCCGTCCGTCCGTCTGTGTGTCACCGATTTTTGGGCCTTAAATTTTGAGCTATAGTGTTGAAATTTGGTATATAGACTCTCTGGCCGACGAAGCAGAACAAGTGTACACATTTTTTAAATCCGCCCATGTAGCTTTAAGCCAAACCGTAAGGAGTTTCAAAAAAGTGTCTGAGCAGCATATTTAGACAATCCTAATATATATATTTCGTCCATACAAAGTTTTTTGCCACGCCCACTTTTTGGGGGCGTTTTTAGTATAAAAAACGCTTTTTGTCCAAATTTTAAAACTTTCGAAAAAAATTTTGATGCAAATACTACCGCAATGTCAATATAAACATTATGTCCATAGATCATTTTCACCTACGCCCACATTCTGGGGGCGTTTTCTTACAAAAACCATTTGTATACCCCATCCCAAGGCATTAGCAATAGAAATACGTTGTTTTTTGTCGAATCACAAAAGATTTTGATAAACTGTCTGAGCAATATATTGTGAAATTGTCATTTTCTGTATTTCATCGCCATAAGGCCTATATCTTGAGGATATTAATTTTAAGGATGGGATGGGATAGGCCATTTAACGATCCGCATAGCGGATTGTAACCTCTCATATGTTTGTTGTATTCATTGTATTTTTGTTGTTTGTATACGCTTTACACTCAGTATACGGGGAGTGGATTTTAGTCGCCTTCTACGACAAGCATGCCTTTCCTCGGGTATATTCTGACCCCTTACCCGAAGGGGGAACCGATCCCTAACGATAACTTTGTTCAAATTACGAAAATCGACGCACAAGCGTTTTGTGCCATATTTCTTATTTGTAAGCACAATTGGAGCTGAATACTCCGAGTTACTTCTCCGAATAATTTCCGACTCAAGCCATTCGTCAATTAGCACTTGAACAATCTCTTTTTCTAAAGGAGCAAGTCTACTTGGACGTTGATCTATTGGGATGTCCGTCTTCAACACAATCTTCATCTGTACGTTTGTGTTTTTTTTCTTTAATGGATTTATAATCACAAATCAATTCTCCGATTTCTTTTTGGTATTTCGCATTTCCTACCACTATTGACGAAACTTCTTGCTCAATCTGAAAACATTTACTTAGGTCGGATTCTATTACCCAAAGTCAATCGAGTGCCGCGCAGGACATCTTTTCCGATGATCAGTGGATGCCTTAAGGATTTAGATGAAACGACGTAGATTTTCGGTCGGTTTTCGCAATTAAAGCATTTCGCCCCTTAAGATTTAAATTCGCATGTTCTACTTTTGTGTCCAGTTTTTCCACAGTTGTAGCAACGTAATTCGGCGAATGGATTTTCCTTTGGCTTTGATGTTCGCAAAGATTCCGTGACCCGTAGCCATTTTTAACTTTCTCTTACAAAGAGAAAGATATTGTTTTCGTGAAAATTTTCGACCTCGAGATTTTGATTGATTCTAACATTACGATGATAGCGGAGCCTAAAAAAGTGGTTTTTGGAATTCCGTCCGTCGGTCCGTCGGTCCGTCTGTCCGTGACGGTCTCCCCAGCCTAAACGGCTTGACCGATTTTCTTCAAACTTCGTATCCAAGCTTGTTTTGGTCATAATTCTAGGCCATTTTTAACTTTCTCTTATAAAGAGAAAGATATTGTTTTCGTGAAAATTTTCGACCTCGAGATTTTGATTGATTCTAACATTACGATGATAGCGGAGCCTAAAAAAGTGGTTTTTGGAATTCCGTCCGTCGGTCCGTCGGTCTGTCGGTCCGTCGGTCCGTCTGTCCGTGACGGTCTCCCCAGCCTAAACGGCTTGACCGATTTTCTTCAAACTTCGTATCCAAGCTTGTTTTGGTCATAATTCTAGGCCATTTTTTTTGTTTGCTTTTAGCCATGTTAAAACCGGTACCTGCCATATAAAAATTACACATAACCTCAATTTTCTCGAAAACGGCTCTAACGATTTTGATTAAACTTTATGTATACTATAACCATATTAGTTCCAACAAAACTGCATACCCAGTTTTTTCGAGAAAATCCATATAACGGATTTTGTCATTTAGGCCATATAAAGAAAATTGTTAATATCTCGCAAACTATTGTGTCAAATTGAATGAAATTTAATACATATACTACTATTACAGCTTGAAGCAATTCCACATAATTAGTTTTAGCCCAACTATTACTAAACGGAATTTTCAGTTTTGGCCAAAAACGGAAAATCATTATTTTTCACATTGACATCGATTCCTTCAAATTTTGGAGTAAAAATTCGTATAAATACATTTCGACATTATTTATATCATTTAAGCATCAATAATCAAAATGCTTATGATTAGATCTAACGCCCAACTTGCTGTGAAAGAGAAAGTTGCGTACGACCCAGTCGTGCACCCACCACTCGTTTTTGTTTGCTTTTAGCCATGTTAATAACGGTACCTGCCATATAAAAATTACACATAACCTCAATTTTCTCGAAAACGGCTCTAACGATTTTGATTAAACTTTATATATACTATAACCATATTAGTTCCAACAAAACTGCATACCCAGTTTTTTCGAGAAAATCCATATAACGGATTTTGTCATTTAGGCCATATAAAGAAAATTGTTAATATCTCGCAAACTATTACGTCAAATTGAATGAAATTTAATACATATACTACTATTGCAGCTTGAAGCTATTCCACATAATTAGTTTTAGCCCAACTATTACTAAACGGAATTTTCAGTTTTGGCCAAAAACGGAAAATCATTATTTTTCACATTGACATCGATTCCTTCAAATTTTGGAGTAAAAATTCGTATAAATACATTTCGACATTATTTATATCATTTTAGCATCAATAATCAAAATGCTTATGATTAGATCTAACGCCCAACTTGCTGTGAAAGAGAAAGTTGCGTACGACCCAGTCGTGCACCCACCACTCGTTTTATTCGAAGCGCAGTAAAGTTCATATTCCACCAGTTTGGCTTTAAAAAACACCCATGGAATTTGCACCGTATAAAATGGATTTGTTAATCGGGATATCATCAATTCCATCGATTACGTATTGAATCACCGATCGGCCATCAATCCTTCCCCGAGCACCTAACTCTCGCATTGCAAACTATGTATTAAAACTAATATACCCCTATTGGATAGGGTATAAAAATCTAATAGAAAGAATTCAGAAGCAAAGATTTAGCTATGAAAATAAAAATCGTCAAAAACCAAGTATATATGAACCAGGAGACATTATTTATATAAAGGCCCCCGGTAGGAAAGGAAATTAAATCAAAAACATATGAGAGGCTACAATCCGCTATGCGGATCGTTGAATACCCTATCCGATCCCATCCTTTAAATTAATATCCTCAAAATATAGGCTTTATGGCGATGAAATACAGAAAATGACATTGTCACAATATATTGCTCAGACAGTTTCTCAAAATCTTTTGTGGTTCGACAAAAAACAACGTATTTCTATTGCTAATGCCTTGGGATGGGGTATACAAATGGTTTTCGTAAGAAAACGCCCCCAAAATGTGGGCGTAGGTGAAAATGATATATGGACAAAATGTTTATATTACCATTGCGGAAGTATTTGCATCAAAATTTTTTTCGAAAGTTTTAACATTTGGACAAAAAGCGTTTTTTACTAAAAACGCCCCCAAAAAGTGGGCGTGGCAAAAAACTTTGTATGAACGAAATATAGATATTAGGATTGTCTAAATATGCTGCTCAGACACTTTTTTGAAATTTTCTACGGTTTGGCCAAAAAATAAGTTTTTCTAAAAAGGGTGCGTGGCAGTGGGCGGATTTCAAAAATTTTTACACTTGTTCTGGTGGCACGGACGAGGATCCTATATACCAAATTTCATTATCCTAGCTCAAAATTTAAGGCCCAAAAATCGGTGACGAACAGACAGACGGACGGACGGACGGACGGACGGACGGACGGACAGACAGACATGGCTAATTCGACTCAGCTAGCGATTCTGAGTCGATCCATATACTTTGAGGTATATGTAGCAAAATTATTTCTCTATGTTACAAACTAAGTATCAAAACTAATATACCCCCCTATGGGATAGGGTATAAACATATGACAAGGCTACAATCCGCTGTGCGGATCGTTGAATACCCTATCCCATCCCATCCTTAAAATTAATATCCTCCAAATGTAGGCTTTATGGCTGTGAAATACAGAAAATGACATTGTCGCAACATAGCTATTGTTCAGACAGTTGATCAAAACCTTTTGTGGTTCGACAAAAAACAACGTATTTCTATTGCTAATGCCTTGGGATGGGGTATTCAAATGGTTTTTGTAAGAAAACGCCCCCAAAATGTGGGCATAGTTGAAAATGATCTATGGACAAAATGTTTATATTGACATTGCGGAAGTATTTGCATCAATTTTTTTTCGAAAGTGTTAAAATTTAGACAAAAAGCGTTTTTACTAAAAACGCCCCCAAAAAGTGGGCGTGGCAAAAAACTTTATATAAACGAAATACAGATATTACGATTCTCTAAATATGCTGCTCGGACACTTTTTTAAAATTCTTTACGGTTTGCCCAAAAAATACGTTTTTCTAAAAAGGGGGCGTGGCAGTGGACGGATTTCTAAACTTTTTGCACTTGTTCTGCTGGGAGCAACAAAGAGCACGTGTACCAAATTTCATCCTTCTAGCTCAAAATTAAAGGCCCAAAAACTGGTGACGTATCGACAGACGGATAGATATGGCTAAATCGACTCAGCTAGCGATTCTGAGTCGATCCATATACTTAAAGGTATATCTATCGAAAGTATTTCTCTATGTTACAAACTTAATGTCAAAACTAATACACCTCTAGGGGATATGGTATAATAAAAGATGTATCATATGATTATTCTTAATTCTCAAAATGAACTGATTGGAAAAACATATGAGAAGGCTACAATCCGCTGTGCGGATCGTTGAATACCCTATCCCACCCTATCCATAAAACTAAAATCCCCAAAAAGGGGACATGGCTAAAAACACGATGTGGATAAATAGAAAAAATGATATAGTGACAACAAATTCTTCAGACTGCTTACAAAACACTTTAACGGTTCTACAAAAGACAAGGTTTTCTCTAGCATATGTTATGGGGTAGTGTATAAAAATGGTTTTTATATAAAAACGCCCCCAAAAAGTGGGCGTGGGTTAAAATGGTATAAAGAAGAAATGTTCATATTAATAATGTTAATGATTCTGCATCAAAATTTTTTTCGAAAAATTTAAAATTTGACCGAAAACAGTTTTTTATTGAAAACGCCCCCAAACAGTGGGCGTGGCAAAAAACTTTATATGGACGAAATATAGATATTAATATTGTCTTAATATGTTGTTCAGAAACTTTTTTAAAATTCCTTACGGTTTGGTCAAAAACTGAGTTTTTCTTAAAAGGGGGCGTGGCAGTGGGCGGATTTCAAAAATTTTTACACTTGTTCTGTAGGCAGAGACGAGGATCCTATATACCAAATTTCATTATCCTAGCTCAAAATTTAAGGCCTAAAAATCGGTGACGTACAGACGGACGGACGGACGGACGGACAGACAGACATGGCTTAATCGACTCAGCTAGCGATTCTGAGTCGATCCATATACTTTGAGGTATATGTAGCAAAATTATTTCTCTATGTTACAAACTAAGTATCAAAACTAATATACCCCTATTGGATAGGGTATAAACATATGTGAGGCTACAATCCGCTATGCGGATCGTTGAATACCCTATCCCATCCCATCCTTTAAATTAATATCCTCAAAATATAGGCCTTATGGTGATGAAATACAGAAAATGACATTGTCACAATATATTGCTCAGACAGTATCTCAAAATCTTTCGTGGTTCGACAAAAAACAACGTATTTCTATTGCTAATGCCTTGGGATGGGGTATACAAATGGTTTTTGTAAGAAAACGCCCCCAAAATGTGGGCGTAGGTGAAAATGATCTATAGACAAAATGTTTATATTACCATTGCGGAAGTATTTGCATCAAAATTTTTTTCGAAAGTTTTAAAATTTGGACAAAAAGCGTTTTTTACTAAAAACGCCCCCGAAAAGTGGGCGTGGCAAAAAACTTTGTATGAACGAAATATAGATATTAGGATTGTCTAAATATGATGCTCAGACTCCTTTTTGAAATTCCTTAAGGTTTGGCCAAAAAATAAGTTTTCCTAAAAAGGGGGCGTGGCAGTGGGCGGATTTCAAAAATTGTTACACTTGTTCTGGTGGCACGGACGAGGATCCTATATACCAAATTTCATTATCCTAGCTCAAAATTTAAGGCCCAAAAATCGGTGACGAACAGACAGACGGACGGACGGACGGACGGACAGACAGACATGGCTAATTCGACTCAGCTAGCGATTCTAAGTCGATCCATATACTTTGAGGTATATGTAGCAAAATTATTTCTCTATGTTACAAACTAAGTATCAAAACTAATATACCCCCCTATGGGATAGGGTATAAAAACTCAGGGAATTTTGGAATTATCTCAAAAAACATATGAGAAGGCTACAATCCGCTGTGTGGATCGTTGAATACCCTATCCCATCCTATCCATAAAACTAAAATCCACAAAAAAGGGGACATGGCTAAAAACACGATGTGGATAAATAGAAAAAATGATATAGTGACAACAAATTCTACAGACTGCTTACAAAACACTTTAACGGTTCTACATAAGACAAGGTTTTCTCTTGCATATGTTATGGGGTAGTGTATAAAAATGGTTTTTATATAAAAACGCCCCCAAAAAGTGGGAGTGGGTTAAAATGGTATATAGAAATGTTCATATTAATAATGTTAATGATTCTGCATCAAAATTTTTTTCGAAAAATTTAAAATTTGACCGAAAACAGTTTTTTATTGAAAACGCCCCCAAAAAGTGAGCGTGGCAAAAAACTTTATATGGACGAAATATAGATATTAATATTGTCTAAATATGTTGTTCAGAAACTTTTTTAAAATTCCTTACGGTTTGGTCAAAAACTGAGTTTTTCTTAAAAGATCGACTCAGCTAGCGATTCTGAGTCGATCCATATACTTTGAGGTATATGTAGCAAAATTATTTCTCTATGTTACAAACTAAGTATCAAAACTAATATACCCCTATGGGATAGGGTATAATGATAATTGAAATATGTTTCAAAACTATTATACCCCTATGGTTTTAAAAAACTGTCTGAACAGTATGTTGTGACATCGTCATATTCTATCTTTTATCGTCATAAAGCCTACATTTTGGGGATACTAATTTTAAGGATATTTAAAATTTGGATGTTTTCGAGATGGAAACAGTTGCCAAGTGTACTTTCTCTTATTTTCCATCTTATGATAAGTTTTGTATATGCTGCTTTAAATTGCTTCACGGATGGGTTATTATTTTACCAAGATGTGACCGCACGGAACCCAAGTGTACTTTCTCTTATTTTCCATCTTATGATAAGTTTTGTATATATGCTGCTTTAAATTGCTTCACGGATGGGTTATTATTTTACCAAGATGTGACCGCACGGAACCCAAAAAATAGCTCTATGTGTTCTTGGTTAAGTTTGTAAAACGGTATATAATCCAACTATTCACTCTTTTTCGAATTTTTCGTAAGTAATAAAACTTTTCAGCATGTTATGAGTCCTATAAATCTAGTCTTTATTTTATGCTCCACGAGTCGAACACCATTCGTTACTTGAAGCATGGACAAATAACTAATCTGTTCATGAGTGATAACCATCAGATTTGCAATATTTTCCTCACAAACTTTTCAAAACCAAAGTTGAAGAAGCTCCGGCAATTAAGCACATCGAATATAATATTCGAGTTCCTTAAAAAATGTAACTGTTGCCTCGTTACCACATAACTGGGCAGTATCACGGCAAAAGTCTATAGCATCAGTAACGGATTCGCTTAGTGCTTGAACAGCTAGGCGAACTTAAATTTTTTGTATTGGAAAATAAATATGAGCTCTTCTTAGCTTATTGCCAAGATGCAATTCATCTTTTTCTTGTAAATTAACAAGCTTCTGAAGGTAGTTCCACTTTATCAGTTTTCCGTTGGTGTCCTTGAAGGTTCCTATCTCAGCAAACGAATTTCTCACTAACTTAATCATGTGGCAAGTATCTGGTAGGACGCAAATCTTGTCCAAAGATGAGTAGACTGTAAACGCAATTTCTGATTTAATGTCGCTTAAGTTTACACCAAAAACTTAGCAGAAGTAAAGTTTACAGCCGCGCCATCGAAAGTAAGCCCAAGACCTTCGACACCAGTCTGCAATATGTTCTCGATGCAGTGCGTTATTATTATACCCTATCCCATAGGGGTATATTAGTTTTGATACTTAGTTTGTAACATAGAGAAATAATTTTGCTACATATACCTCAAAGTATATGGATCGACTCAGAATCGCTAGCTGAGTCGATTAAGCCATGTCTGTCTGTCCGTCCGTCCGTCCGTCCGTCTGTACGTCACCGATTTTTAGGCCTTAAATTTTGAGCTAGGATAATGAAATTTGGTATATAGGATCCTCGTCTCTGCCTACAGAACAAGTGTAAAAATTTTTGAAATCCGCCCACTGCCACGCCCCCTTTTAAGAAAAACTCAGTTTTTGATCAAACCATAAGGAATTTTAAAAAAGTTTCTGAACAACATATTTAGACAATATTAATATCTATATTTCGTCCATATAAAGTTTTTTGCCACGCCCACTTTTTGGGGGCGTTTTCAATTAAAAACTGTTTTCGGTCAAATTTTAAATTTTTCGAAAAAAAATTTGATGCAGAATCATTAACATTATTAATATGAACATTTCGTCTATATACCATTTTAACCCACGCCCACTTTTTGGGGGCGTTTTTATATAAAAACCATTTTTATACACTACCCCATAACATATGCAAGAGAAAACCTTGTCTTTTGTAGAACCGGTAAAGTGTTTTGTAAGCAGTCTGAAGAATTTGTTGTCACTATATCATTTTTTCTATTTATCCACATCGTGTTTTTAGCCATGCCGCCTTTTTTGGGGATTTTAGCTTTTAGTTTTACAGATAGGATGGGATAGGGTATTCAACGATCCGCACAGTGGATTGTAGCCTTCTCATATGTTTTTATACCCTATCCCATAGGGGTATATTAGTTTTGATACTTAGTTTGTAACATAGAGAAATAATTTTGCTACATATACCTCAAAGTATATGGATCGACTCAGAATCGCTAGCTGAGTCGATTAAGCCATGTCTGTCTGTCCGTCCGTCCGTCCGTCCGTCCGTCCGTCCGTCTGTACGTCACCGATTTTTAGGCCTTAAATTTTGAGCTAGGATAATGAAATTTGGTATATAGGATCCTCGTCTCTGCCTACAGAACAAGTGTAAAAATTTTTGAAATCCGCCCACTGCCACGCCCCCTTTTAAGAAAAACTCAGTTTTTGACCAAACCGTAAGGAATTTTAAAAAAGTTTCTGAACAACATATTTAGACATTATTAATATCTATATTTCGTCCATATAAAGTTTTTTGCCACGCCCACTTTTTGGGGGCGTTTTCAATAAAAAAAACTGTTTTCGGTCAAATTTTAAATTTTTCGAAAAAAATTTTGATGCAGAATCATTAACATTATTAATATGAACATTTCGTCTATATACCATTTTAACCCACGCCCACTTTTTGGGGGCGTTTTTATATAAAAACCATTTTTATACACTACCCCATAACATATGCAAGAGAAAACCTTGTCTTATGTAGAACCGTTAAAGTGTTTTGTAAGCAGTCTGTAGAATTTGTTGTCACTATATCATTTTTTCTATTTATCCACATCGTGTTTTAAGCCATGTCCCCTTTTTGGGGATTTTAGTTTTATGGATAGGATGGGATAGGGTATTCAACGATCCGCACAGCGGATTGTAGCCTTCTCATATGTTAATATGTATGTAGTTCGTTCAAATGTAAAAAAAATATATATAAATCAAAAAAAAATATTTGACTCACCATGCAAACTGGTTGGTAATGATGTTTGAAATTGAATATGTTGTTAACAATTATGTTGAATGGTCCATGATGATGTGCACAGCATTATGGTGAAATTCGCGTAATCTATATGTTTAGATAAATAATCAAATTTTAAAACAAATGAACGACCCTTACAATAGTAATTTAAAGATACTTCACTTCGGGCATTACAATATTTACAGGGTATAGATCGATTTCCTTATCAATTTATAAGAGTGGCTGATCTGGATACTTTATGATGTTCTTATTATACCCTATCCCATAGGGGGGTATATTAGTTTTGATACTTAGTTTGTAACATAGAGAAATAATTTTGCTACATATACCTCAAAGTATATGGATCGACTCAGAATCGCTAGCTGAGTCGATTAAGCCATGTCTGTCTGTCCGTCCGTCCGTCCGTCCGTCTGTACGTCACCGATTTTTAGGCCTTAAATTTTGAGCTAGGATAATGAAATTTGGTATATAGGATCATCGTCTCTGCCTACAGAACAAGTGTTAAAATTTTTGAAATCCGCCCACTGCCACGCCCCCTTTTAAGAAAAACTCAGTTTTTGACCAAACCGTAAGGAATTTTAAAAAAAATTCTGAACAACATATTTAGACAATATTAATATCTATATTTCGTCCACATAAAGTTTTTTGCCACGCCCACTTTTTGGGGGCGTTTTCAATTAAAAACTGTTTATACCCTATCCCATAGGGGTATATTAGTTTTGATACTTAGTTTGTAACATAGAGAAATAATTTTGCTACATATACCTCAAAGTATATGGATCGACTCAGAATCGCTAGCTGAGTCGATTAAGCCATGTCTGTCTGTCCGTCCGTCCGTCCGTCCGTCCGTCCGTCCGTCCGTCCGTCCGTCCGTCCGTCTGTACGTCACCGATTTTTAGGCCTTAAATTTTGAGCTAGGATAATGAAATTTGGTATATAGGATCCTCGTCTCTGCCTACAGAACAAGTGTAAACATTTTTGAAATCCGCCCACTGCCACGCCCCCTTTTAAGAAAAACTCAGTTTTTGACCAAACCGTAAGGAATTTTAAAAAAGTTTCTGAACAACATATTTAGACAATATTAATATCTATATTTCGTCTATATAAAGTTTTTTGCCACGCCCACTTTTTGGGGGCGTTTTCAATAAAAAACTGTTTTCGGTCAAATTTTAAATTTTTCGAAAAAAATTTTGATGCAGAATCATTAACATTATTAATATTAACATTTCTTCTATATACCATTTTAACCCACGCCCACTTTTTGACGGCGTTTTTATATAAAAACCATTTTTATACACTACCCCATAACATAATGCAAGAGAAAACCTTGTCTTTTGTAGAACCGTTAAAGTGTTTTGTAAGCAGTCTGAAGAATTTGTTGTCACTATATCATTTTTTCTATTTATCCACATCGTGTTTTTAGTCATGTCCCCTTTTTTGGGAATTTTAGTTTTATGGATAGGATGGGATAGGGTATTCAACGATCCGCACAGCGGATTGTAGCCTTCTCATATGTTTTTTTTTGTTGAGCATCCAAAGAAGCTACAGGGAAATATCCAACTGGAATTTTCCAACTCGGATCTATGCAAACCACAAGAAACACCAGCAGCTGCATATCTTCTGTGTTGCTATCATTTCCTTCACCAATAAAAGTGTAGCCCAAAGTTCCTGTTGTGTTCCAATCGACATGCCTACAAATCATAAAATCTTATTAAATGTTTAATCTATTCTAAATTGATCCTAATTTTCTGTTTATACCCTATCCCATAGGGGGGTATATTAGTTTTGGCATTAAGTTTGTAACATAGAGAAATAATTTCGATACATACACCTCAAAGTATATGGATCGATTCGGAATCGTCTGTGTGTCACCGATTTTTGGTCCATAAATTTTGAGCTAGAGTGTTGAAATTGGGTATATAGACTCTTTGGCCGACGAAGCAGAACAAGTGTAAACATTTGTGAAATTCGCCCACTACCACGCCCCCTTTTAGAAAAACGTAGTTTTAAGCCAAACCGTAAGGAATTTCAAAAAAGTTTCTGAGCAGCATATTTAGACAATCCTAATATCTATATTTCGTCCATACAAAGTTTTTTGCCACGCCCACTTTTTGGGGGAGTTTTTAGTAAAAAAACGCTTTTTGACCAAATTTTAACACTTTCGAAAAAAAAAATGTCCATAGATCATTTTCACCTACGCCCACATTTTGGGGGCGTTTTCTTACAAAAACCATTTGTATACCCCATCTCAAGGCATAAGCAATAGAAATACTATGTTTTTTTGTCGAACCACAAAAGATTAACTGTCTGAGCAATATATTGTGACAATGTCATTTTTTGTATTTCATCGCAATAAGGCCTATATTTTGAGGATATTAATTTTAAGGATGGGATTGGATAGCGGATTGTAGCCTCTCATATGTTTATACCATATCCAATAGGGGTATATTAGTTTTGATACATAGTTTGTGTTTATTCGTATAGTTGTACGAATTTCGACAACAAATTATTCATCGAATAATTTGGGAATTAAAACGCAAAGTATCAAAACGTTATAAAAATTATATTTTACTTTGACAAAACGCGTCTACCTTGCTCAACGATTAAATTTCCAATTCATCGACATTTCAATCATTCAGAGAGAAATTCTCCACTAAATACACTTGCAAATGCTATCTAATTGGCCGTACTTTACTTTTAACCTAGTACTAGATTCTTTTAGGAATTCACAATTATATGTAGCTTATAAATTTAAATATACAATTCAAAGTAGCTAGTTGAACTTAACTAAAAACAACAAAATTTTAGACAGATACAATCGGATACATAAATTAACATTCTGCCCGTCTTGAAGTATCTATGAGATACTTTAACTTTCCATTGGTAACGGCGCCAGTCGATGGATAGCTCTTCGCAAGATGCCATTTTTGGTTTGAAGATCCACTACTCGAACTTTGCCGTCCTTTGAGGGGACCAAATTGACTATTTTCCCCATTTGCCACTGTTGAGACGGACTGTTTTCATCTGCGATTAGGACAAGAGTATCCAATTTAACGTTTTCGGCTGATGATGTCCATTTAACTCGCTTTTGTAGGCCGAGAAGATACTCCTTGGACCAGCGACTCCAAAAGTGTTGTTTGACCTGAGTCAATCGTCGCCATCTATGGAGATCGGAAACTCGCTCATCCCTGATTGATGGTTCCGTAATTGCGTTAAGAGGGCCACCAATCAACAAATGACCAGGTGTCAAAACTGCTTCATCGCTAGGATCGCTGGACATCGCACAGAGGGGCCGAGAATTCAAAACGGCCTCTATATCGGCGACTACCGTCGCAAGCTCTTCGAAGGTCAGATAGGCACCTCCAATTGTCCGAAAGAGATGATTTTTGGCTGACTTAACAGCTGCCTCCCACAGACCTCCAAAATGAGGTGCTCGAGGAGGAATATGATGAAACTCTATGTGTTCCACCGTGCACCATTCCGCAATCTCGTTTTGGGTTTTCTGCTCCAGAAACTGTCTTCTCAACTCGAACAGCTCATTTCTGGCACCAACAAAATTTGTGCCATTATCACAGTATAGATCCCGACAAAGTCCACGCCGTGCCACAAACCTCTTCAAAGCGGCAATGAATCCTTGGCTGGACAGATCCGCAACTACTTCCAGATGGACTGCTTTCACTGCAAAGCACACAAATACCGCCACATATGCTTTGTAGGTACTTTGCCCTCGTCTTTTAAGGGTAAGATGGAATGGCCCACAGAAGTCGACACCGGTCTAAAGAAAAGGTCTGGAAGGCTGCACTCGATCCGAGGGCAAATCTCCCATTATTTGTGTAAGCAACTTCGGCCGATATTTGAAGCAGTGCATACAGCTATCGACAACCCTTTTGGCCAGTCTGCGTGCGTCTAGTACCCAGAAGCGCTGCCTGATGATACCCACCAGGGCTTGCGGACCAGCATGGTAATTTTTCCTGTGCAAGTAAACAACTAAATTTTTAACAAACAGATTAGACTTTGGGAGAAGGAGTGGACATTTCACAGGGTAAGGAATGTTCGCATTCTGCAAACGCCCACCAACTCGGAGGAGTTTTAAAGAGTTTGCGTCTAGGAAAGGATTAAGCTTTTTGACACAACTCTTTGGGCTAATCGATTTACTTGTTTTTAGATCCTTAATCTCTTCGTTGAAGGCTTTCTGTTGAATATGCCATATTATTCGAGTCAAGGCTTCATTTATTAGCGACACTGACAGCAAACTTGTAACATTTCCCGTTATTATGTTTAATTCGTCCTTGGAACCTTCCTGCCGTTTCTTTATGGAATTTCGTAGCTTATTTATAAAAAGCATCACATAGGCAAACCGTCGTACTATTCTTTGGAAATTGTTCGATCGCAGATACTCTTCCGCAAATTCCGTAGATACTTTGGATATCAGCGTTACCAAATTTCCCTTGCGTTTTCCAGGAACTTCCTTCATGGCTGCTACTGCTTCCTTTCCTGGCCAGTTGTCTTCGGACATATACAAGAATTCGGGCCCACTAAACCATATGCTCTCCAACAATTCGCACGCATAAGCGCCTCTTGACACGATATCGGCAGGATTGTGTTTTGTGCTCACCTTCCTCCACGTTGCCGATGGAAGTCCGCTTTGGATCTTCGAAACCCGATTTGCCACGAATACTTCCCATGTGGATGGATGAGCCGACAACCAACAAAGCACAATTTCCGAGTCTGTTCACAAAAAAATGTCCGCAAAGGAAATACCTAGATTTGGTAAAATCTTCAAGACCAACGTAACCAGCATTTCTGGAGCACATAATTCAAGCCTTAGAATACTTTCGGTTTTGATAGGAGCCACTCTAGACTTTGCGCTCAATAAATGACAGTGAACCATACCATTTGTATCCACTGTTCGTATGTAGATACAACACCCGTATGCCCGCAACGAAGCATCTGCGAAGCCGTGGATTTGGACCGACTTAGGATGTATTTTTAGTACGTAACGTGGTACCTTAATGCTTTCCAATTCCTTCAACCGACTTCGAAAAACTTCCCATTCGCTAAAGACTTGATTTTGTACTGACTCATCCCAATTAACCTTCGTAAGCCATAACTTTTCAGGGTTAATTAAGCCCAATGGATCAAAGAGTGTTGAAAGCTCTGACAAAATAACCCGCTTTGTTATGTTTTTCGTGAAATTGATATCTGGCATCACGTACTGCAGTTGATCCCGTGATGGATTCCACTTGATTCCTAGAGTTTTGATGATATCAGAATCGTTTATTCTCAAGGGAACCTCCTTATCGCCATCTGGAATTTCCTTAAGCAGCTTCTTCTCATTAGAATACCACTTTCGTAGATCGAATCCACCTTCCTTTAGAATGTCTCTGACCTCCTCATATATATTTTCTATCTCCTCCACAGAATCTCCCCCACTTATTAGATCATCCATATAAAAATCAGTTTTAATAACCTTTGATCCTAATGGGTATTTATCTATGTTATTATCCACTAGCATTTTTAGGCATCTGGTAGCTTTGAACGGAGCTGAGGTGGTACCATAGGTCACCGTGTTTAGCCGATACACCTTTAATTCATCTGTGGGGTTATCTCTCCAAATTATACATTGATACTTCCGATCGCTCTTTTCTATATTAATCTGTCGATACATTTTTGAAATATCCGCCGTAAGGGCGTATTTGTATAACCGAAAGCGTAAAACGATTTGAAACAATGAATCCTGGATAACAGGGCCTTTCAACAAAACCTCAGCGAAATATCCGACGATGTGCGACAACTACAATCGAAAACGACTCTAAGCTTCGTAGATGAAGATTCTGGCCTACCTCATTTGGGCCACTTCACTTGCGGGTACCTTCTCCATATGGCCTAACTCTTCATATTCTTTCATGAATTGTGTATATTGGACTCTTATCTCTGGATTCCTGGCTAATCTTCTTTCCAGTGAAAGAAATCGGTTTCTAGCGATCCTCCATGAATCCCCCAATACATCTGGATTCTCCTTGAATGGTAATCGAACCAGAAATCTGCCGTCAGCTTCTCGCACAGTGTTCTTGACGAAATGTGCTTCACACCTTTCTTCCTCCGGAGTGAAAAATACTCTTCTAGCATCAACTCTTTCTAACTCCCAAAATTGCGCCACCAGCTCCTGTAACCGATTTTCTTCATCCTTCTCTTGGCCACTGACCAAGCACACGGTCGCACACGGCACCAACGAATTATTATATTTGCCGGACACGACCCAACCAAAGAGCGTTTTCTGTAACAGTGGCCTTCCTTCCATTTTAATCTGTCCAATCGACAACAGATCGAAGAAACATTCAGCTCCTATCAACAAATCTATTTTGGAAGCCTTATTGAAGTTGGGATCTGCTAAAACAATATTCTTTGGAATTTTCCAACTATCGACAGCAAAAGACTGGCTCGGCTGTAGATCGGTGATGTTTCTGATGACCAACAACTCTAACTCCATTTTAAAATCTGAAATTCGGGACTTGCAAGTTGCTTGAGTGACCTTTCGAATCGTTGAAACCTCATTTCCAATTCCGCCGATTTTAAGATCAGTGTTGGTGCTTACAAGTTTCAAACGCTGAGCCATGTGCTCTGTGACGAAATTTAATTGCGAAGCAGAATCTAAAAGAGCTCGCGCCGTGTGATAGACACCGAAATGATCCCTAATTTCTATCAACGCAGTGGCAAGTAGTACTTGGTTTACTGTGCTACCAAGCATTGCAGATGGAAATGGCGGATTTTGTGTTCCACTGGGCCCAGCGGTCACAGTTTCCGTCACAGTCATCGTCGTGGGTGAGTCAAATCTATGCAACAACTTATGGTGAGGTAGGGAACAAATGCTACATTTAGATTGCGAACACCTCCTAACAGAGTGACCCTTATCTAAACAATTGATACAAAGCATCAATCTTTTTGTTTCCTGAAATCTTCTAGCCACTGACAGATCTCGAACTTCACTGCATTCATCAACCTTATGACCATCGACATTGCAAAATGTGCACTGCACTCGTTGCACAGCTAAAGCGGTTGGTCTACCCTGCCGCCGATTTGTATCACCCGTGTTTCGCCCTCTCGTCCTCTGGTCACTTCTTGCTGACGATTAGCCAACTATATTCTCCGACCGCTTCATCTTCGACTCCTTCACCTCCAAAGTTTTGCATCGATGGTCTAAAGCCTTTGCAAATTGGTCCCACGATGGCAACATGTTATAATCCATCGCCTCTTGCCATTTGGCCTGTGTTTCTAAATCTACTCGATCTAACGCAAGAGATATAAGCATCGCGTTGGTAATGTCTTTGTAACTCCCTAAGGACAACATTGCATTTATATGAGTATTAAAACTATCCTCAAGATTCCTCAACGAAAATGAAGTAGCTTTCGATACCTTCGGAATGTCTAATAGGAGATTTATATGCTCTTGAAAAATCAAGCATTTGGTTTAACCGATCGAGAGCCTTTCGATAGTTCGCCCCTGTTAGGTCATACTCTCGAATCGCACTTAATGCCGCTCCGGACAAACAACGTTTTAAATAATTAAATTTTTGCAAATTATCAAGTGTATCATCTTTGTCCACCAAGCTCTTAAACAATCCTAGAAAATTTGGATATTCTGAGAATTTTCCTGAGAATGTAGGAAGTTTACTTTGCTCTAATCGCGACGATCGAACCCCTTGCTTCTGAGGAAATAGAGTTGCATTCAAATTTTCCGCAGCATTTGAATTTTCTTTGAGGTGAGCTATGCGCGCCAGTATTTTTGTTTTGGTACAAATATAAAGCTCTTCTACTTCCCCTCTATATTCATCGTTTGCAATTTCTTCTTCCATTAAAGCGAATCTTTCAATCGACATTTGAACGTTCAGAGCTTGTTTGAAATAGGATTCTAAAATCTCTAATCGACACTCTAACTCTGTCATTGATAAAGATTCGCATTTTTCCAGTACGAATTTTTTTATTCTGGTCAAACTGCCTTTGGTAGTCGACCGCAAAGCTTTTAACTCCGACAATTTTTATACCCTATCCCATAGGGGGGTATATTAGTTTTGATACTTAGTTTGTAACATAGAGAAATAATTTTGCTACATATACCTCAAAGTATATGGATCGACTCAGAATCCCTAGCTGAGTCGAATTAGCCATGTCTGTCTGTCCGTCCGTCCGTCCGTCCGTCCGTCCGTCCGTCCGTCCGTCCGTCCGTCCGTCCGTCTGTCTGTTCGTCACCGATTTTTGGGCCTTAAATTTTGAGCTAGGATAATGAAATTTGGTATATAGGATCCTCGTCCGTGCCACCAGAACAAGTGTAAAAAATTTTGAAATCCGCCCACTGCCACGCCCCCTTTTTAGAAAAACTCATTTTTTGGCCAAACCGTAAGGAATTTCAAAAAAGTGTCTGAGCAGGATATTTAGACAACCCTAATATCTATATTTCGTTCATACAAAGTTTTTTGCCACGCCCACTTTTTGGGGGCGTTTTTAGTAAAAAACGCTTTTTGTCCAAGTTTTAAAACTTTCGAAAAAATTTTTGATGCAAATACTTCCGCAATGGTAATATAAATATTTGGTCCATAGATCATTTTCACCTACGCCCACATTTTGGGGGCGTTTTCTTACAAAAACCATTTGTATACCCAATCCCAAGGCATTAGCAGTAGAAATACGTTGTTTTTTTGGCGAACCACAAAAGATATTGATAAACTGTCTGAGCAATATATTGTGACAATGTCATTTTCTGTATTTCATCGCCATAAGGCCTATATTTTGAGGATATTTATAATAACGATGTGATGGGATAGGGTATCCAACGATCCGCACAGCGGATTGTAGCCTCTCATATGTTTTCTTTTCGGTTTTCATGGCCTGCGAACTGGTCTCCCCTTCACCATCCTTCTTGGTCTCATCTTCATTCAACATTGTTTCAACCAAAAAGCTCTAATGTAGTGGAAATGGGTCTATGTGGTTCAATACACAAACAAGATGTGGGCTGCAGTTTTTATCCACTGTTCTAGATACACTACGAGTGTTCAATTGAAAGAGATCACAATCGAAATTTGTATTTAACAATATCAGAATCCTATCAACTATTTGACCCTCATCAACGTCTTTAATGTTCTCTTCCAATGTCTATGCAATTGCCTATCAATGCTTTGAATTTAAACTGCCCAGCGCAACAATAATCTAGCAACAAGTCTATTTAGATCACACAATGTTATCACTTCAGCAACAGCAGCACAGCACCACCGCAACACAGCAACACAGCACCACCGCAACACAGCAACACTGCAACACCGCAACACCGCAACTCCGCAACTCCGCAACACAGCAACAACTTGCTATCAACAACGAATATTTCAGCAACACCTACTTCAGCAACCCAAGCTTCCTCAACAATTTCCCAAATTATCGATGATACAACAAATAGTCTATATAGGCAACATTGACTTACTTGTTATAAACTTTCACCTTTTTCCTTGGGGTAACTGACGCTTGACACTTTGACCATACGATTTCCAAAGCTCCTCGTTCTTTTTCTCACTCGCACTCACTTTCTTCCCCAATCTGCCCTTCACCCGTCTTCGACTTTCCCTGCGCTTCTACAAGATGGTCTGCAGTTGGTATTCCCCACGATCTTTGCTTGTGACGAAAGAAAAGCTTTAATTTTGTCGTGACGTGCGTTTACCAATGTAAATTTCGATGCTGATGCGCTTCTTGAGTCCAAGGTCCAAAGTTCAAACTGTCTAGCTCCAGTCTAGTCTACTGGCAGTAACTGGTTTTGCCTCGATTTTTCACACTTTTCAGAGAATTTATTTTATGTATTTTTTGCACAATATTTTAGAATTTGCAACAATTTTTTCTTCTATCGTAACTTTCAACTATGTTCGGGAATTTAAATACGCGACGAATTTCAATATCTAAAGTTCCCGGGTTTCGGCACCATGTTTATTCGTATAGTTGTACGAATTTCGACAACAAATTATTCATCGAATAATTTGGGAATTAAGACGCAAAGTATCAAAACGTTATAAAAATTATATTTTACTTCGACAAAACGCGTCTACCTTGCTCAACGATTAAATTTCCAATTCATCGACATTTCTTTGTTACATTCAATTCAATCATTCAGAGAGAAATTCTCCACTAAATACACTTGCAAATGCTATCTAATTCGCCGTACTTTACTTTTAACCTAGTACTAGATTCTTTTAGGAATTCACAATTATATGTAGCTTATAAATTTAAATATACAATTCAAAGTAGCTAGTTGAACTTAACTAAAAACATATGAGAGGCTACAATCCGCTGTGCGGATCGTTGGATACCCTATCCCATCACATCGTTATTATAAATATCCTCAAAATATAGGCCTTATGGCGATGAAATACAGAAAATGACATTGTCACAATATATTGCTCAGACAGTTTCTCAAAATCTTGTGTGGTTCGACAAAAAACAACGTATTTCTATTGCTAATGCCTTGGGATGGGGTATACAAATGGTTTTTGTAAGAAAACGCCCCCAAAATGTGGGCGTAGGTGAAAATGATCTATGGACAAAATGTTTATATTACCATTTCGGAAGTATTTGCATCAAAATTTTTTTCGAAAGTTTTAAAATTTGGACAAAAAGCGTTTTTTACTAAAAACGCCCCCAAAAAGTGGGCGTGGCAAAAAACTTTGTATGAACGAAATATAGATATTAGGATTGTCTAAATATGCTACTCAGACACTTTTTTGATATTCCTTACGGTTTGGCCAAAAAATAAGTTTTCCTAAAAAGGGGGCGTGGCAGTGGGCGGATTTCAAAAATTTTTACACTTGTTCTGGTGGCACGGACGAGGATCCTATATACCAAATTTCATTATCCTAGCTCAAAATTTAAGGCCCAAAAACCGCTGACGAACAGACAGACGGACGGACGGACGGACGGACGGACGGACGGACGGACGGACAGACAGACATGGCTAATTCGACTCAGCTAGCGATTCTGAGTCGATCCATATACTTTGAGGTATATGTAGCAAAATTATTTCTCTATGTTACAAACTAAGTATCAAAACTAATATACCCCCCTATGGGATAGGGTATAAACATATGAGAAGGCTACAATCCGCTGTGCGGATCGTTGAATACTCTATCCCATCCTATCCATAAAACTAAAATCCCTAAAAAAGGGGGCATGGCTAAAAACACGATGTGGATAAAATAGAAAAAATGATATAGTGACAACAAATTCTTCAGACTGCTTACAAAACAATTTTACGGTTCTACAAAAGACAAGGTTTTCTCCTGCATATGTTATGGGGTAGTGTATAAAAATGGTTTTTATATAAAAACGCCCCCAAAAAGTGGGCGTGGGTTAAAATGGTATATAGACGAAATGTTCATATTAATAATGTTAATGATTATGCATCAAAATTTTTTTTCGAAAAATTTAAAATTTGACCGAAAACAGTTTTTAATTGAAAACGCCCCCAAAAAGTGGGCGTGGCAAAAAACTTTATATGGACGAAATATAGATATTAATATTGTCTAAATATGTTGTTAAGAAACTTTTTTAAAATTGCTTACGGTTTGGTCAAAAACTGAGTTTTTCTTAAAAGGGGCGTGGCAGTGGGCGGATTTCAAAAATTTTTACACTTGATCTGTGGGCAGAGACGAGGATCCTATATACCAAATTTCTTTATCCTAGCTCAAAATTTAAGGCCTAAAAATCGGTGACGTACAGACGGACGGACGGACAGACAGACATGGCTTAATCGACTCAGCTAGCGATTCTGAGTCGATCCATATACTTTGAGGTATATGTAGCAAAATTATTTCTTTATGTTACAAACTAAGTATCAAAACTAATATACCCCTATGGGATAGGGTATAAACAACAACATTTTAGACAGATACAATCTGATACATAAATTAACAGTTTGTAACATAGAGAAATAATTTTGCTACATATATCTCAAAGTATATGGATCGACTCAGAATCGCTAGCTGAGTCGAATTAACCATGTCTGTCTGTCCGTCCGTCCGTCTGTCTGTTCGTCACCGATTTTTGGGCCTTGAATTTTGAGCTAGGAGAATGAAATTTGGTATATAGGATCCTTGTCCGAGTCACCAGAACAAATGTAAAAATTTTTAAAAATCCGCCCACTGCCACGCCCCCATTTTAGGAAAACGTTTTTTTTGGCCAAACCGAAAGAATTTTAAAAAAGTGTCCGAGCAGCATATTTAGAGAATCGAGTTATCTATATTTCGTCGATGTAAAGTTTTTTGCCACGCCCACTTTTTGGGGGCGTTTTATATAAAAAACGTTTTTCGGTCAAATTTTAAAATTTTCGAAAAAAATGTTGATGCAGAATCATTAGTATTGTTATGAACATTTCGTCTATAGACCATTTTAACCCACGCCCACTTTTTGGGGGCGTTTTGATATAAAAAACATTTTTATACACTACCCCATAACATATGCAGGAGAAAAACCTTGTCTTTTGTAGAACCGTAAAATTTATTCTGACAATGTCATTTTCTTTATTTAAATCCCCATCGTGTTTTAAGCCATGTCCGCTTTTTGGGGATATTAGTTTTACAGATGGGATGGGATAGGGTATTCAACGATCCGCACAGTGGATTGTAGCCTTCTCATATGTTTATACCCTATCCCATAGGGGGTATATTAGTTTTCATACTTAGTTTGTAACATAGAGAAATCATTTTGCTACATATACCTCAAAGTATATGAATCGACTCAGAATCGCTAGCTGAGTCGAATTAGCCATGTCTGTCTATCCGTCCGTCCGTCCGTCTGTCTGTTCGTCACCGATTTTTGGGCCTTAAATTTTGAGCTTGGATAATGAAATTTGGTATATAGGATCCTCGTCCGTGCCACCAGAACAAGTGTAAACATTTTTGAAATCCGCCCACTGCCACGCCCCCTTTTTAGGAAAACTTATTTTTTGGCCAAACCGTAAGGAATTTAAAAAAAAGTGTGTGAGGAGCATATTTAGACAATCCTAATATCTATATTTCGTTCATACAAAGTTTTTGCCACGCCCACTTTTTGTGGGCGTTTTTAGTAAAAAACGCTTTTTGTCCAAATTTTAAAACTTTCTAAAAAATTTTTGATGCAAATACTTCCGCAATGGTGATATAAACATTTTGTCCATAGATCATTTTCACCTACGCCCACATTTTGGGGGCGTTTTCTTACAAAAACCATTTACCCCATCCCAAGGCATTAGCAATAGAAATACGTTGTTTTTTGTCGAACCACAAAAGATTTTGAGAAACTGTCTGAGCAATATATTGTGACAATGTCATTTTCTGTATTTCATCGCCATAAGGCCTATATTTTGAGGATATTAATTTAAAGGATGGGATGGGATAGGGTATTCAACGATCCGCATAGCGGATTGTAGCCTCTCATATGTTTTTTTACCTTCTTATGACCATTTCATCAAAAACTAAATTTAAAATTACTTTTTTTGATAGTAGCATCATTAACAACTGCTTTAATAGCTTCAAAAGCTTCATTTGTAAAGCCAGGGTTACAGTCGATACAGTCATATCATTTTGATATTGTCCAAGGATGAGGCAAACAGTTATCAAAGTTTTTCCCTCATAAACTCATAAATTAAAGGAAAACGAAACGAAAATTAAGGGAAAACGATCTTGATGCAGGCTCAAACTTATCGATCTTAGGATTTCCTTTTGCTTTCGAAAATTTTCTTTGAAACAACTCAGCGTTCATGGCTCCAATGCTCTCCAAAATGTCTGTGGTCTCATATTTACTAAATATTTATACCCTTCCCATAAGGGTATATTAGTTTTGATACATAGTTTGTAACATAGAGAAATAATTTGGCTACATATACCTCAAAGTATATGGATCGACTCAGAGTCGATTTAGCCATGTCTGTCCGTCCGTCGGTCCGTCCATCCGTCCGTACGTCACCAGTTTTTGGGCCTTAAATTTTGAGCTAGAAGGATGAAATTTGGTACACGTTCTCTTTGTTGCTCCCAGCAGAACAAGTGTAAAAATTTTTGAAATCCGCCCACTTCCACGCCCCCTTTTTAGAAAAACGTTTTTTTTGGCCAAACCATAAGGAATTTTGAAAAACTTTCTTAACAACATATTTAGACAACCTGAATATCTGTATTTCGTTCATATAAAGTTTTTTGCCACGCCCACTTTTTGGGGCGTTTTTATACAAAAACCATTTTTATACCCTACCCCATAACATATGCAGGAGAAAACCTTGTCTTTTGTAGAACCGTAAAAGTTTTTTATAAGCAGTCTGAAGAATTTGTTGTCACCATGTCATTTTCTTTATTTTATCCACATCGTGTTTTTAGCCATGTCCACTTTTTGGGGATTTTAGTTTTACAGATAGGATGGGATAGGGTAGTCAACGATCCGCACAGTGGATTGTAGCCTCTCATATGTTTTTTATACCCTATCCCATAGGGGTATATTAGTTTTGATATTTAGTTTGTAACATAGCGAAATAATTTAGCTACATATACCTCAAAGTATATGGATCGACTCAGAATCGCTAGCTGTATCGAATTAGCCATGTCTGTCTGTTCGTCACCGATTTTTGGGCCTTAAATTATGAGCTAGGCTAATAAAATTTGGTATATAGGATCCTCGTCCGTGCCACCAGAACAAGTGTAAACAATTTTGAAATCCGCCTACTGCCACGCCCCCTTTTTAGGAAAACGTATTTTTTGGCCACACCGTAAGGAATTTTAAAAAAGTGTCTGAGCAGCATATTTAGAGAATCGTAATGTCTATATTTCGTCAATATAAAGTTTTTTTGCTACGCCCATTTTATAGGGGCGTTTTTTATAAAAAACGTTTTCTTGTCAAATTTAAAATTTTTAAAAACCAATTTTGATGCACAATCATTGGTAGTATTATGTAATATGAACATTTCGTCTATAGACCATTTAACCCACGCCCACTTTTTGGGGGCGTTTTCTTACAAAAAAACATTTGTATGTAGCGCATACGCAATAGAAAAACGTTGTTTTTCGTCCAACCATAAAAGAATTTGCTAAACCTTCCGAACAATATGGTGTGACAACGCCATTTTCAATACTTTATGATCATAAAGACCACATTTTGGGGATATTAATTTTAAGGATGGGATGGGATAGGGTATTAAATGATCCACACAGCGGATTGTAGCCATCTCATATGATTTTCTCTGATTTTCCTTTTTTCCGAAACCGGGTAGGAAGAAGACGAATGATCATCATCAGATGAGAGCAGTGCTCGTTTCAGTGGTTCGGAATTGACATATGGTATGTCAATATTTGGTGTACTTGTCGAAGGACATATTTGCATATCAACTTCTTTAAACTAACTATGAACAATTTTCTGGTATACAAATTTGCTGCAAGTAGGTTGCACATCTCTGAATAAAACATATGAGAAGGCTACAATCCGCTGTGCGGATCATCCCATCCTTTAAATTAATATCTCCAAAAAGTGGGCTTTATGGGACTATAATTAAGAAAATGATATTGTCACAACATATTGTTCAAACAGTTTATCAGAATCTTTTGTTGTTTGATAAAAAAACATCGTTTTTCTCCTGCATATGGGCTAGGGTATACAAACGGTTTTTTTAAGAAAACGCCCCCAAAAAGGGGTGTGGGTTAAAATGGTCAATAGACGAAATGTTTATATTAATATTACTAATGATTCTGCACCAAATTTTTTTTCGAAATATTTAAAATTTGACCGAAAAAGGGTTTTTATTAAACGCCCACAAAAAGTGTGCGCGGCAAAAAATTTTATATGAGCGAAGTATAGATATTAGGATAGTCTAAATATGCTGCTCCGACACTTTTTTAAAATTCCTTACAGATTGGCTACAAACTACGTTTTTCTAAAAAGGGGGCGTGGCAGTGGGCGGATTTAAAAACATTTTACACTTGTTCTGCTTCGTCGGCCAGAGAGTCTATATACCAAGTTTCAACATACAGATGGACGGACTCAGCTAGCGATACTGAATCGATCCATATACTTTGAGGTATATGTATCGAAATTATTTCTCTATTTTTATACCCTATCCCATAGGGGTAAATTAGTTTTGATACTTAGTTTGTAACATAGAGAAATAATTTTGCTACATATACCTCAAAGTATATGGATCGACTCAGAATCGCTACCTTAGTCGAATTAGCCATGTCTGTCTGTCCGTCCGTCTGTCTGTTCGTCACCGATTTTTGGGCCTTAAATTTTGAGCTAGGATAACGAAATTTGGTATATAGGATCATCGTCCGTGCCACCAGAACAAGTGTAAAAATTTTTGAAATCCACCCACTGCCACGCCCCCTTTTTAGGAAAACGTATTTGAATTTTAAAAAAGTGTCTGAGCATCATATTTAGAGAATGGTAATATCTATATTTCGTCAATATAAGGTTTTTTGCCACGCCCACTTTTTAGGGGCGTTTTTTATAAAACAGGTTTTGATGCACAATCATTGGTAGTATTAATACGAACATTTCGTCAATAAACCATTTTAAACCACGCCCACTTTTTAGGGGCGTTTTCTTACAAAAACCATTTGTATGCCCTACCCCAAGGCATATGCAATAGAAAAACGTTGTTTTTTGTCGAACAATAAAAGAATTTGATAAACCTTCTGAACATTATGTTTTGACAACGTCATTTACAATACTTTATGCCCATAAAGACAACATCTTGGGGATATTAAATTAAGGATGGGATGGGATAGGGTATTAAACGATCCGCACTGCGGATTGTAGCCTTCTCATATGTTACAAACTTAATGTCATAACTAATAAACCCCTATGGGATAGGGTATAACAGACAACGAAGGAAGTCTTTATTTCATCCAACTCAAGGATTTCAATCCACTTTTATACCCTATCCCATAGGGGTATATAAGTTTTGATACTTAGTTTGTAACATAGAGAATTAGTTTAGCTATTTATACCTCAATGTATATGGATCGACTTAGAATCGATAGCTGAGTCGATTTGGCCATGTCTGTCCGTCCGTCCGTCCGTCCGTACGTCACCAGTTTTTGGGCCTTAAATTATCAGCTAGAAGGATGAAATTTGGTACACGTACTCTTTGTTGCTCCCAGCAGAACAAGTGTAAAAATTTTAGAAATACGCCCACTGCCACGCCTCCTTTTTAGAAAAACGTATTTTTTGGCCAAACCGTAAGGAATTTAAAAAAAAAGTCTGGGCAGCATATTTAGAGAATCGTAATATTTATATTTCGTCTTATATAAAGTTTTTTGCCACGCCCACTTTTTGGGGGCGTTTTTAATAAAAAAAACCTTTTTTGGCCAAATTTTAAAATTTTCGAAAAAATTTTGATGCACAATCATTGCCAGTATTAATTTGAATATTTCGTCAATAGACTATTTTAACCCACGCCCACTTTTTTGGCGATGGGATGGGATAGGGTATCCAATGATCCGCACAGCGGATTGTAGCCGTCTCATATGTTTTTGTTCCATTCAACTTTCGGAAATCTTGAAAATTAGCAGAGTTCCTAGTTAGTTGAGTTCTTTTTTTCACGAACACAAACTCAACGTTACTGGACATAAACACTTCTTGACGAAGATACAAAACCGACACGATTACAGGGATACCAGAATTAATACCTTTAAACATATTTTCTATTTATAAATTGAAAACATGAAAAAACATATGAGAAGGCTACAATCCGCTGTGCGGATCGTTGAATACCCTATCCCATCCTATCCATAAAACTAGAATCCCCAAAAAAGTGGGCATGGCTAAAAACACGATGTGGATAAAATAAAAAAAATGATATAGTGACAACAAATTCTTCAGGCTGCTTACAAAACACTTTTACGGTTCTACAAAAGACAAGGTTTTCTCCTGTATATGTTATGGGTAGTGTATAAAAATGGTTTTTATATAAAAACGACCCCAAAAAGTGGGCGTGGGTTAAAATGGTATAAAGACGAAATGTTCATATTAATAATGTTAATGATTCTGCATCAAAAATTTTTTCGAAAAATTTAAAATTTGACCGAAAACAGTTTTTTATTGAAAACGCCCCCAAAAAGTGGGCGTGGCAAAAAACTTTATATGAACGAAATATAGATATTACGATTCTGTAAATATGCTGCTCAGACACTTTTTTAAAATTCTTTACGGTTTTGCCAAAAATTACGTTTTTCTAAAAAGGGGGCGTGGCAGTGGGCGGATTTCAAAAATGTTTACACTTGTTCTGGTGACTCGGACAAGGATCCTATATACCAAATTTCATTATCCTAGCTCAAAATTTAAGGCCCAAAAATCGGTGACGAACAGACGGACGGACGGACAGACAGACATGGCTAATTCGACTCAGCTAGCGATTCTGAGTCGATCCATATACTTTGAGGTATATGTAGCAAAATTATTTCTCTATGTTACAAACTATGTATCAAAACTAATATACCCCCCTATGGGATAGGGTATAAACATATGAGCATCCTTAAAATTAATATCTCCAAAAAGTGGGCTTTATGGGCCTATAATATAGAAAATGACATAGTCACAACATATTGTTCAAACAGTTTATCAGAATATTTTGTTGTTTGACAAAAAACATTGTTTTTCTCCTGCATATCCTATGGGATAGGTTATACAAACTGTTTTTGTAAAAAACCGTGGGTTAAAATGGTCTATAGACGAAATGTTCATATTAATATTACTAATGATTCTGCATCAAAATTTTTTTTCAAAAAAAAATTGACGGAAAAACCTCTTTTATTAAAAACGCCCCCAGAAAGTGGGCGTGGCAAAAAACTTTATAAGGACGAAATATAGATATAAGGATTGTTTAAATATGTTGTTTAGAAACCTTTTCCAAATTCTTTACGGTTTCGCTTAAAAATACATTTTTCTTAAAAGGGAGCATGGCAGTGGGCGGATTTCCAAAATGTGTACACTTGTTCTGCTGGGAGCAACAAAGAACACGTGTACCAAATTTCATCCTTCTAGCTCAAAATTTAAGGCCCAAAAACTGGTGACGAACGGAAGGACGCACGGACAAACATGGGTAAATCTACTTTGAGGTATATCTAGGTAAATTTTTTCTCTGTGTTACAAATGTTAGGCAAATAAAAGTAAACAACCAATGTTTAAAAGAAATACATTATTTAACAGAAAAGATTCGTGGTAGTTAAAATAAGAGGACCACACGCGACGACTGCTGAAAAAGAACTGATGTGAGGATCCTTGCAATCTCTGTCTGGTTCGTCGTATGCGTTAGTTACGATTTTGTCTCTATTTGTTTCAGAAAAAAAACAATTCTTTTCTTAATTTTTTTCTTGATCTTTATTCAATGAGGTCATATTACAGACTAACTTAAAACTACAACATTATCCAAACGTAGGTACTGTTTTTTCTGCTGCTCTTATCATACTTCACGGAGAGAGCGATAAGCATTCCAAGAGTACCGATACCCAAGCCAAGCCAAGCTTGTTGTTAGCAAAAGATGTTGATGCTGTTGCTAGGTCATTATCGCTAGCGTCGCTAGACTGTTGCTAAGTGACTTATCACTGTATTATTGTTTGGTGGTTGTTTGGGTCGGTTGCATGACGTAACTCTTCCCGCCGAAGTATAAACTGCAGACTTGGAGTTTAGTACAGGTAAAATAAAATATTGGCAAAGTGCCTATTATTTTTTTTTAGTTAGGTAGCTGCCAATAATATTTACAATATTTGAACAAAATTATACAATTCTGTAATACAAAAATTATCTTTGAAATTAAATAAATAAAGGAAATAAAGACTTAATTTAAATTAATCTGTTTACCTATATAGGAGCATCCATAACTTATAGTTTGCTTTTTATTTGCCCATTCCTTCAGTTTAAAAGTGATGTATACAGAAAATCAATAATAAACAACAAAGTACCAACTGTTATCAAGTTCAAAACGATTAGGTTACTTCAATTTTTTTTTATTTTACATTTCTTTCGAATTTTTTGTTTATGCACTTTTCGTTTATTCGTTTCAACAGTAATTTTATTATTTCTTTTAACAACATGATCATTGAACCGAGGTGCTAATTTGTTTCTTCTGTCATCCATTTCGAAAATAACCTCATCCGGACTATAACTAGGAGGATCCTTACGGGATTGATTGCGTTTATTTATGTAATTTAATTTTAAGTTAAGACTTCTCTCATGAACAATTTTCGCAAGGTTCTCATAATTTTCCTTATGATTTCGAAGGTACTCCTGTTCTGTCTGAAAATTTGAATTAGATGGAAATGGTTGACTTGAATGTATATGTCCTGTAAGAAGCTCGAAAGGTGTTAACTTCGTTGTCGAATGGATGGAGTTATTATACGTAAGGACTGCTTCATCGACGATTTCGCCAATATGTGCATACTTCCTTTTTGTTTTTAGTATTCGAATGAGTTCTGTAAGTGTAGAATGAAACCTCTCTACAGGAGAGTTTCCATTCGAAGTTTTTGCACATATAGTATGAAAACGAATTGTATACAAGTCTAGAAATTCTTTAAACAATATTGAGATAAATTCCCTGCCATTGTCAGAAATAACCATTTTAGGAACACCATGATGAGAAAAGTAATGTCGTAGGGATCTAATTAGATTAACACTTGTTCTTGCGTTCAACAAATATACACTAGCAAACTTACTAAATTTGTCAATTATAGTAAGGAAGTTTTCTTTGTGGACGGAGTAAATATCTATATGAACAATTTCAAGCGGTTTTAACGGAGTTTCTGTTATCTCAAATTTCAATGGTTCTCTATTCCTGTCATATTTATATTTACGACAAGTATCGCAATTGTTAACAATTTTTGTAATGATTTGTTTCATGTTAGGAAAATACAAATCCCTTTTTAGATGCCTTAGACTTTCAGTTATACCACGATGATGTGAGTTTTCATGGTAATCCCTTATTAATTTTTCTTGTTCGTCCCTTTCGGTTATATCTTGGAGCAAGGTTTTTGATCGGACTAATCTAATACGTGAGCGATGAAAGAATTTTGAATACACTGACTGAATAATGCGAAAGGTATCATCATCTGCTAGAATAGCCGTTAGTCTTTTTGTATTTAAATAGTCTTTAAGAATTGCAATTATTATACTTTCGTCTTTAGGATTAGCATGTTCTACTATAACTCTTTTTTTTCTTTTGAAAAGAATTTGCATTTTAACGGATACCTCTGTTTTGGAGGGATTTCGCCTTATGATGATTTGGTTTGAGAATTCATTTATTGGGCGTTCGGATATTGGGACGCCATCATTCATGTTTTCCGCTCCTGAATGAATAGTAGAACTTGAGGGATTTGTGGATACTTCAGAAATATCTATGTTATTTTCCATAGATATGATGTCTAAGTCATCTCCGTTTGTCTCATTTGCATTAAGCTCTATACGTGAAAGTGCATCGGCATTAGAATTTAACTTGCCTTTTTTGTAAACTATCGTATAATCAAACTCTTCCAATTTTAATCTCCAACGAACTAGTTTGGAGTTGGGTTCTTTTAAAGAGAAAAGCCAGATTAAAGGCTTATGGTCAGTGACGATTATAAACTTTCTACCATAAATGTACGGCCGAAAATACTTGGTTGCCCAAACAACGGCTAATAGCTCTTTCTCAATAGTGCTATAATTCTGTTCGCTTTTTGATAAGGTCCGACTTGCGTAACAAATCGGTTTATCTGAGCCCAATGAACCTTGAGAAAGAACTGCACCTATAGCAACATTACTAGCGTCAGTAGTAACGTTAAAAGGCTTTTGGAAATCTGGGTAACAAAGAATTGGATCATTACATAAAATAGATTTACAATGTTCAAAGCAGTTTGTATACTTCGAATCCAAAACAATCTTATTTCCCCTCCGTAGGCATTCCGTCAAAGGTTTTGTTAGACTAGCGAAATCTTTGATAAATTTCCTATAATAGCCAAGAAGGCCAAGAAAGGACTTTATTTGTCTCGGTGTTTTTGGGATTGGAAACTTCTGAACTGCACTTATCTTTTCAGGGTTTGGTTTAATACCATCCGATGTAATTACATGTCCAAGAAAGGATACTTCCTTTCGTAGGAACTCCGATTTATCAATCTGTATTTTTAAATTTGCTTCTTTTAGTTTTTGGAAAACAGCACATAGATTTTCGATGTGTTCTTGAAGTGAGGTGGAGTACACTATGATGTCATCCATATAGACTAAACACATCTTACCTTGAATATCCCTCAGCACATTGTCCATAACTCTTTGGAAAGTTGATGGAGCATTTTTGAGTCCAAACGGCATTCGTAAGAACTCATAGTGTCCATTTTCAACAGAAAACGCTGTCTTTGGGATATCTTCAGCTTTGATTTCTACCTGGTGAAATCCAGAAGCCAGATCGAGAGTACTGAAGTACATGCTTCTTCCTAATTTATCTAAAATATCGGTTATATTAGGTATCGGGTACCGGTCGTCAATGGTTTTATCATTCAATTTTCGGTAATCAATCACCAGTCTCCACTTTTCTTTTCCACTTGCGTCTCTTTTTTTCGGAACAATCCAAATAGGGGAAGACCAAGGAGAAAAACTGGGTCGAATGATACCTTGATTGAGCAAATCATTAATTTGCCTATGCACTTCTTCTTTATGGATGTAAGGGTATCGATAAGACTTGCAATAAATCGGAATATCGTCAGTTGTTTTTATTTCGTGCTTTATTTCGTTGGAGAACGTTAAGCTCTGCCCTTCACTGAAGAAAATATCTTGGTACTTGTAGCATAGATGTCTTATTGCTTTATCTTCTTCTTCATTAAGGTGGTTTGTTCTAAGTTTGTCATTAAGACTATATTCTGTAAGGACTCTGTCATTTTCAATAGAATAATTGTGGACTTCAAAAAAAGTGTCTGTTCTGTAAGTTCGTATTGGTTGCTCAATAATAAATGTTTGTTGGGATACAGAGTTATTAGCTACCTCAATATAAGAGTACCAATTCCGAGCAACATATAATCCTTCTGATATTATTAAGTCAGGCTTTATTTGTATAGGTTTTATATACACATTTCCAAACTCAATATCTACAGGTAACAAACAAATAGCTTTCATTGACCCTTGAACGATATACGTTCTGGACATAAGGTTTGGTTTAAAATTTAAAGGAATTTTTATGTCATCTATTTTTAAGGTGGAGTTCTTAATATCAATTACAATCCCTAGATCTTTAAGAATATCAATCCCAATTAACCCGTCGAAATAGTTATGGAACTTGAAGATGAGGAATGATAAGTGTTTTTTTGTTTTAAGTTCAGCTAGACCTGGTAAGACTATATGTTCATTAATAAATTTGGTGTTAAATATTGTTTTTATTTCAATTGGTTCTATTTCTATTGGTGTGAAGAGTTTAGCTACACTAGGGCTTACAAAAGATCTGTTACTGCCGGTATCTACCAAAAATTTCAAGTTGGTGTTATTCAAACTGTAAATGTTTAAATAAGGTAAAAGGTTAGAGCTAAAGTTATTAATGTCTAGGTATCCAATGGGTTTTTCGAGGCTATCAAAGGAAAATTTGTGTCGTCGACTTGTGCTTCATGTTGTTGGTTTGAAGTATTTTGTATGTCCAGACTTTGATAGTATTCGTACTCTTGTGGGTAATAACCATACTGAGTGTCTGAAGTAAACTGCTCAGTGTCACTATATTGATTCGATTCCACATTATGCAACTGTTGTAAATTACCACCTGAATGTATGTTAGTGCTTGTATGGCCACTAGTTACATCCATAGGTTCAGGAGGTGTATTTGTTCTGAATCCATAATATGGCCTATTGTTTGAAATTTGAGAACTATTGGCGTGAATGTTATTTTGGTTGGGTCTAAATGGCCTATGGTATGGGTTGGCTGGTGCAAAATTTCTAGGAACTGGATGGTTTGTGTATTGCGGATTTCTAACTATTGGCTGTGAGTAAGAAGCATGTGGTCTGATCTGGTTATAATTATTTGGAGGAAATCTTTGAAAATGTTGCGGAAATCTTTGAGATCCTGAGGGTATTTGAAAATGTTGTGGACTACGAAAATAAAAGCGGTTTTGTTCCTCTTAACAGAAATTAAGAGCTTCAGTTAATTTAGTTGGTCTCATTGCCCTAACTGTTGAGCCTAGAGGTTCTTTTAATCCTGATAGAAAGACATTTAAACATGTCTCTTGATAAAGGGTTTGTTTAGCTTCTATAACGTTTGACATTTTCTCATGAACTCTGACATGATTCATAATTGTAGAAAATATTTGAACTATTTTTGCGTAAAATGTTTCTATGTTGTCTTGATTCTGCCTTAACAAATGCAAATCACGGATGAGGCTAGTTTCATTTCGTTTGTCGGCATAATGAACTATTAAATTATTTTTTATTTCATCCCAACCTATGGGTGTACCGTACATATTTAATACTTCATTTGCCGGACCAATGATTTTATTTCTAATTGCACGTAAAATGATATTCCCGTAACTCGTACCTCTTATTTGTGGCATAAGGCTCAAAATCTCCTCAACATTGCTAATAAAATCAAATAACAAACGCGGATTCCCATCGAAAGTTGGGATGTCTTTAACAGCATCTGGAATTCTTAGTGAATTAAACACATCTAATGCCGTCACTGAATTCATTGCTAGTTTATTATCAACAACCGTATTACAATGCGTGTTTGTTTGATTCGCGGTGGTAGGCAGTTCAATCGTATTTGTTATTGTTGATTCCGGACTAAAACCTAAGTTTACCAAGTCAACAAAATCGCGATGATGGATAACGTTTAAATCAACCTTGTTGTTTTTATTTCTTTTGTAGCTGGTCGTAAAAAGATAACTGACTCTTCTTTTCTGCACTTTTTTATTTTTTGAAACTGGAGGCATAACCCAAAAAACAAACTTAAGAATTGGACTTACCTTTTACAAATTATTCAATTTCAATTTGGAAAAACTGACTAACACATTAATGCACTACTGGCTACCATTATAACTATGTTTTTTTTTATATATATATTTTTCACTTAATGATATTTTGATAACTTATTTGATATTTTACTTAGTATATGTACTTTATATTTTTGTTCTTTTGCATTTGCACTTTTTATTTCAGTTTATATTTTATTGATTATATATTTTTCACTAATCAGGTGAAATCCAACGTTGTAGGTAGGCACCAAGAGTTGAAACTGCCACTTCGATTATCCTTCGACGTGTGTGCTTTAGAACCAGGAATTTATTAAAGCTACTAAATGTTCACTTATAAATTCTGATTCAGATCATACCGACTGCGCCAGTTACGATTTTGTCTCTATTTGTTTCAGAAAAAAAACAATTCTTTTCTTAATTTTTTTCTTGATCTTTATTCAATGAGGTCATATTACAGACTAACTTAAAACTACAACATTATCCAAACGTAGGTACTGTTTTTTCTGCTGCTCTTATCATACTTCACGGAGAGAGCGATAAGCATTCCAAGAGTACCGATACCCAAGCCAAGCCAAGCTTGTTGTTAGCAAAAGATGTTGATGCTGTTGCTAGGTCATTATCGCTAGCGTCGCTAGACTGTTGCTAAGTGACTTATCACTGTATTATTGTTTGGTGGTTGTTTGGGTCGGTTGCATGACGTAACTCGTTCGGCGGCCCGTGTGTGTGGCAAATCGTTTTATTTTTTTCTGTGTGATCTTATGCTTATGACATTCGACCATGTCACCACGATACATGGTTACCTGTCTCGTCTTCTGGAAGCTTAAGCCACGGTTTCATTCGATCGGAAGCATAAACTGAGTGAAACTTTCGTTGATTACGACCAGCTCCAGGAATATCTTCGATTAGATATCTATCGTTACCAATGGCCTGAGTAACAAGATACGGACCCTTGTCTTTCGGTTGAAGTTTCCTTGATAGACCAGTAGATTGGTGATCGTTTTCTACCAATACCATGTCTCCAGCCTTGTAAAGTATAGGACGTCGTCTTCTTTTATCAAACCGCTTCTTCTACTTATTTTGAGACTCCGCAATGTTGGCAGCTGCTTGCAATGAAAGCTCCTCCTCGTGCTCGGAGTAATTCTGCAGTACCTGCACCAACCTATTTTGAATTATGATCCAAGGAAATATCCCATCAGCAGTTGATATGGAGAAAAACCCGTAGTACTCTTCTTCGTATCATTCAGTGTCCACTGAATATATTTGAGTCGCCTATCCCAATCTTTACCCTCGGAACTCTCTGTCAAGCTACGTACTGCGGTCAAAATTGTTTTATTGTAGCGCTCAACTTGACCGTTAGCGCGTGGACTCCCTGTCGCATTCTTTATGTGTTGAATGAGGTTATCCTTGCAAAAGAATTCAAAAGATTTCGATGTAAAGGCACTCCCTCTTTCGCTTACGATTCGTTTCGGCATACCAAAGTATTCTGATATCTCGTCAAGAAACTTCAAAACATGTTTCGTTTCAGCAGATTTAACTGCTCTCATTAAAACAAATTTAGTAAAACTATCTACACACACCAACAAATGAACATTTCCTCTAGAACTCGTGTATAGTATCAAAGGGCATCGGTACTTTCGGTATGGGATGAAGTTCACCTCCTTGCTTACCAGTCGTCCCTTTGTTATAAGCACATTCGAAACATGATGAGATATACTTGTTAACGAAGTCTCTCATCCTTTCTTCTTTTTCTTCTTCTGAAGAAGAACTTCCAGCGTCTTAGATACCCCGAAATGTCCTAATTCGTCATGTGCAGATCTTACTTACTTACTTAAGTGGCGCTACAGTCCGGAATGAACCTGGGCCTCAACCAACATGCCTCTCCAATTAGCCCGGTCCTTAGCTAACTGCCTCCAGTTGCGCACTCCAAGTTGGTTGAGGTCGGTTTCCACTTGTGCGCGCCACTTAAGGCGAGGTCTTCCTCTATTGCGTCCGACGTCTGGCTGGGAATCGAAGACTCTGCGAGCCGGAGTATTGGTGTCCATTCGTTCTACATGTCCTAGCCATCTTAAACATCCAATGCAGAGTTTTTTTTGACCAGGGGCATGTCGCTGTACAGCTCGTATAGTTCTTGGTTGAATCTTCGTCTCCATAGCCCGTCAACGCAAACGGGACCGAAGATTTTTCGAAGAATTTTCCTCTCGAGTCTACCAAGGATTTCTTCATCCGCTTTTGATACGGTCCAGGCTTCAGCGCCGTAGAGCAGGACTGGAATGATCAGGGTCTTATATAGGGTCTCCTTAGTAGTTCGAGTGAGGGCTTTACTACTAAATTGCCTTCTTAGCCCGAAGAAACAGCGGTTGGCAAGAGTAATTCTTCGTTTAATTTCTGACGAGATGTTGTTGTCAGAGCTAATAGCGGAGCCGAGGTAGACAAAGTCCCGTACTACCTCAAAGTTATATCTGTCAATGGTGACGTTCTGTCCAATTCGTCGATGTTGTGAGTCCTTTCGTGATGACAGCATATACTTAGTCTTACCCTCATTTACTGCTAAATCTATTTTCGCCGCTTCCTTCTATTTACTAGCAAACGTGGCTATGACATCACGTTGAGTCCTACCAATGATGTCAATATCGTCAGCGTATGCTAATAGTTGCACCGACTTTTGGAAAATTGTGCCTCTGGTGTTGGCTTTGGAGTTTTGCACAATCCTCTCAAGAATCAGATTAAAGAAGTCACATGACAGCGCATCGCCTGGCCTAAATCCTTTTTTTGGTATCGAATGTGTCGGTGAGGTCGTTTCCGACCCTGATGGAGCAGCGAGAATTCTCTATCGTCATCCTACACAAACGGACGAGTTTGGGCGGTATACCAAAACTAGACATGGCTCTGTACAGTTCGGCTCTGAAATCGATGAAATGGTGGTGGGTATCGATTTGGACTTCTTGAGTTTTTTCCAGGATCTGCCGAAGTGTGAAAATTTGATCGGTTGTGGACTTTCATGGCCTAAAACCACACTGATAAGGGCCAATCAGGTTGTTGGTAAACGGTTTCAGGCGTTCACATAATACGGCAGATAGGATCTTGTAGGCGATGTTGAGGAGACTTACGCCTCTGTAGTTGGCGCAGTTCAGAGGGTCTCCTTTTTTGTGGATCGGGCAAACGATGCTGGTTCCATTCTTCAGGCATATTTTCATCCGACCAGATTTGGCTTATGAGTTGGTGGATGTTACTTACCAAGTCATCTCCGCCGGCCTTATAGAGCTCAGCGGGAAGGCCGTCATTTCCGGCAGCCTTATTAAGCTTGAGTTTAGATATTGCTATCCTCACTTCACTCAGGTCGGGTGGTTGGCAGTTTTCGCTGTCGTTGCCAATATTGAATGGTTCGTTCTGCCTGACAGCGGAATGTTGTTCGTCATCGCCGTTTAACAGTCTGCAGAAGTGGTTCTTCCATATCCTCAGCATCGACTGTTTCTCAACTACAATATTTCCTTGTTCATCTCGACAGGATTCTGTTCGAGCCTTGTATCCTTGGCTTTGACGTTTTACACTTTGGTAAAACTTGCGAACATCGTTCCTGGAGTGGCACCTCTCTATATCCTCGATCGCGCGCTTTTCTTGCTCTTTTTTCTTGCTGAAAAGCCGATGTTCTTCCCTTCTTCTTTGCCTATAGAGCTCAATGGCCGCTCTCGTCTTCACCTGCAGCTTAGCCTTGTAGGCCTCGTTCTTGGCTGCGAGCATCTGTCGGCATTCCTCATCAAACCAGGGGTTTCTTGCTGGTGGGCGCGAGAAACCTAGCACATCAGTTGCGGCTGATCTAATGGCCTGTTGGCATCGTTGCCATTGCTCTTCGACATTCGATGCTGGTGGTATGGTGTTAATCGAGAGTTTAAGGGATACGCGTTGTGCGAAGGTCTTGGCGGTCTCTTGCGATTGCAGTCTTCCGACATTAAATTTTTTCACAGTATTTCTGAATTTTTGTGGGTTGGTGGATATCCGCATTCTTACCTTGGCTGCTACAAGGTAGTGATCCGAGTCGATGTTAGCTCCTCGCAATGTTCGGACATCCAAAATACTGGATGCGTGCCTCTTATCTATCGCAATGTGATCAATTTGGTTGACCGTTCGTTGATCTGGAGACCGCCATGTATCGAGGTGAGGAAACCGTGTGCTGGCTATAGTGGCATTTCGTTCCGTAGCGAAATCAATTAGCCTAAGTCCGTTACCAGACGTGTTGTCGTGTAGGCTATGTTTTCCGACAATACTTCTAAAGATGTCTTCTCTTCGTACCTTCGTACCACCAGCACGATTTTAACTTTCGGTTGAAGTTTCCTTGATAGACCAGTAGATTGGTGATCGTTTTCTACCAATACCATGTCTCCAGCCTTGTAAAGTATAGGACGTCGTCTTCTTTTATCAAACCGCTTCTTCTACTTATTTTGAGACTCCGCAATGTTGGCAGCTGCTTGCAATGAAAGCTCCTCCTCGTGCTCGGAGTAATTCTGCAGTACCTGCACCAACCTATTTTGAATTATGATCCAAGGAAATATCCCATCAGCAGTTGATATGGAGAAAAACCCGTAGTACTGTTCTTCGTATCATTCAGTGTCCACTGAATATATTTGAGTCGCCTATCCCAATCTTTACCCTCGGAACTCTCTGTCAAGCTACGTACTGCGGTCAAAATTGTTTTATTGTAGCGCTCAACTTGACCGTTAGCGCGTGGACTCCCTGTCGCATTCTTTATGTGTTGAATGAGGTTATCCTTGCAAAAGAATTCAAAAGATTTCGATGTAAAGGCACTCCCTCTTTCGCTTACGATTCGTTTCGGCATACCAAAGTATTCTGATATCTCGTCAAGAAACTTCAAAACATGTTTCGTTTCAGCAGATTTAACTGCTCTCATTAAAACAAATTTAGTAAAACTATCTACACACACCAACAAATGAACATTTCCTCTAGAACTCGTGTATAGTATCAAAGGGCATCGGTACTTTCGGTATGGGATGAAGTTCACCTTCTTGCTTACCAGTCGTCCCTTTGTTATAAGCACATTCGAAACATGATGAGATATACTTGTTAACGAAGTCTCTCATCCTTTCTTCTTTTTCTTCTTCTGAAGAAGAACTTCCAGCGTCTTAGATACCCCGAAATGTCCTAATTCGTCATGTGCAGATCTTACTTACTTACTTAAGTGGCGCTACAGTCCGGAATGAACCTGGGCCTCAACCAACATGCCTCTCCAATTAGCCCGGTCCTTAGCTAACTGCCTCCAGTTGCGCACTCCAAGTTGGTTGAGGTCGGTTTCCACTTGTGCGCGCCACTTAAGGCGAGGTTTTCCTCTATTGCGTCCGACGTCTGGCTGGGAATCGAAGACTCTGCGAGCCGGAGTATTGGTGTCCATTCGTTCTACATGTCCTAGCCATCTTAAACATCCAATGCAGAGTTTTTTTTGACCAGGGGCATGTCGCTGTACAGCTCGTATAGTTCTTGGTTGAATCTTCGTCTCCATAGCCCGTCAACGCAAACGGGACCGAAGATTTTTCGAAGAATTTTCCTCTCGAGTCTACCAAGGATTTCTTCATCCGCTTTTGATACGGTCCAGGCTTCAGCGCCGTAGAGCAGGACTGGAATGATCAGGGTCTTATATAGGGTCTCCTTAGTAGTTCGAGTGAGGGCTTTACTACTAAATTGCCTTCTTAGCCCGAAGAAACAGCGGTTGGCAAGAGTAATTCTTCGTTTAATTTCTGACGAGATGTTGTTGTCAGAGCTAATAGCGGAGCCGAGGTAGACAAAGTCCCGTACTACCTCAAAGTTATATCTGTCAATGGTGACGTTCTGTCCAATTCGTCGATGTTGTGAGTCCTTTCGTGATGACAGCATATACTTAGTCTTACCCTCATTTACTGCTAAATCTATTTTCGCCGCTTCCTTCTATATACTAGCAAACGTGGCTATGACATCACGTTGAGTCCTACCAATGATGTCAATATCGTCAGCGTACGCTAATAGTTGCACCGACTTTTGGAAAATTGTGCCTCTGGTGTTGGCTTTGGAGTTTTGCACAATCCTCTCAAGAATCAGATTAAAGAAGTCACATGACAGCGCATCGCCTGGCCTAAATCCTTTTTTTGGTATCGAATGTGTCGGTGAGGTCGTTTCCGACCCTGATGGAGCAGCGAGAATTCTCTATCGTCATCCTACACAAACGGACGAGTTTGGGCGGTATACCAAAACTAGACATGGCTCTGTACAGTTCGGCTCTGAAATCGATGAAATGGTGGTGGGTATCGATTTGGACTTCTTGAGTTTTTTCCAGGATCTGCCGAAGTGTGAAAATTTGATCGGTTGTGGACTTTCATGGCCTAAAACCACACTGATAAGGGCCAATCAGGTTGTTGGTAAACGGTTTCAGGCGTTCACATAATACGGCAGATAGGATCTTGTAGGCGATGTTGAGGAGACTTACGCCTCTGTAGTTGGCGCAGTTCAGAGGGTCTCCTTTTTTGTGGATCGGGCAAACGATGCTGAGGTTCCATTCTTCAGGCATATTTTCATCCGACCAGATTTGGCTTATGAGTTGGTGGATGTTACTTACCAAGTCATCTCCGCCGGCCTTATAGAGCTCAGCGGGAAGGCCGTCATTTCCGGCAGCCTTATTAAGCTTGAGTTTAGATATTGCTATCCTCACTTCACTCAGGTCGGGTGGTTGGCAGTTTTCGCTGTCGTTGCCAATATTGAATGGTTCGTTCTGCCTGACAGCGGAATGTTGTTCGTCATCGCCGTTTAACAGTCTGCAGAAGTGGTTCTTCCATATCCTCAGCATCGACTGTTTCTCAACTACAATATTTCCTTGTTCATCTCGACAGGATTCTGTTCGAGCCTTGTATCCTTGGCTTTGACGTTTTACACTTTGGTAAAACTTGCGAACATCGTTCCTGGAGTGGCACCTCTCTATATCCTCGATCGCGCGCTTTTCTTGCTCTTTTTTCATCTTACTGAAAAGCCGATGTTCTTCCCTTCTTCTTTGCCTATAGAGCTCAATGCCCGCTCTCGTCTTCACCTGCAGCTTAGCCTTGTAGGCCTCGTTCTTGGCTGCGAGCATCTGTCGGCATTCCTCATCAAACCAGGGGTTTCTTGCTGGTGGGCGCGAGAAATCTAGCACATCAGTTGCGGCTGATCTAATGGCCTGTTGGCATCGTTGCCATTGCTCTTCGACATTCGATGCTGGTGGTATGGTGTTAATCGAGAGTTTAAGGGATACGCGTTGTGCGAAGGTCTTGGCGGTCTCTTGCGATTGCAGTCTTCCGACATTAAATTTTTTCACAGTATTTCTGAATTTTTGTGGGTTGGTGGATATCCGCATTCTTACCTTGGCTGCTACAAGGTAGTGATCCGAGTCGATGTTAGCTCCTCGCAATGTTCGGACATCCAAAATACTGGATGCGTGCCTCTTATCTATCGCAATGTGATCAATTTGGTTGACCGTTCGTTGATCTGGAGACCGCCATGTGCCCTTATGGATATCGAGGTGAGGAAACCGTGTGCTGGCTATAGTGGCATTTCGTTCCGTAGCGAAATCAATTAGCCTAAGTCCGTTACCAGACGTGTTGTCGTGTAGGCTATGTTTTCCGACAATACTTCTAAAGATGTCTTCTCTTCGTACCTTCGTACCACCAGCACGATTTTAACATCGTACTTCGGTAGTCGCTCATAGGTTTTGTCAAGTAGCTCGTAGAAGTAATCCTTAGCTATATCATCTTTTCTTCCGTCGGAGCGTGAGCGCATATAAGGCTTATGTTGGCGAATTTGGCCTTGATGCGGATTGTTACTATGCGTTCGCTAATGTCTTGGAAACATAAGACTTCTTGCCTTAGTCTGGCACTTATAACAAATCCGCATCCGAATAGTCGCTGTTTCTGCTCACTATAACACGGTCCTTAGTAGATGTCACAGTTTTTTACCCTCTTTTTGCCCGACCCATCCCATCGTATTTCCTGAATGGCAGTAATGTCTGTTTTGTAGCAGTTTAGGGCTTCCGCTAGTTGTTCGCCTGGTCGCAGATCTGGTCACTCGGTATTTCAGGCTATCCGGAACAACCCATTAGTTCCGAATCAACCTGACTCCCGTCTTTAAGAGCGTAATCGTGATGAGTCTGCTTCTCTTCTGGAGTCCTTTGTGACTTCTGCAATATAGACCTTAATCTTTGCAGTTTTTCATCTTGACGTCTACCAGCCAATCATCGTTGGTAATATGTACAGCAAACACATCAAACTTGTCTTCACGATTTTCGTTGTAAACTGATGATTAATCTTCCGATGGGTTCCTACTAAGGCAATCCGCATGAGCCATTTATGTTCCAGGACGATGAATCCATGATATGTCAAACCAAGTACAAGGTGGCGCAAAAGTAATCCTCCTATCAGAAAATGCTATAAATTTTGCGATTGGCCCCTAATGTCAGTTCTGTTTTGGTGTAGTAAACACATGCGAAATACACGTTAATAAACAATGTTACGCTACACTGCTCCAGAACGCGGAATATTGGTGACTATTTATTTGAGCAAACATTTTTTTAAATTACAGTCAAAAAATATAGGAATTTTTGCGCCACCCTGTAGTTTGAAGAGAGGTCTCGATACTCTTGGGGTTGTCTGCGTCTGCGATCGAAGTGCTACTACTGCATGACAGTCCATCATGACTGAGAATGGCTTTCCCAGTAAATATATCCGGAATCTTGGACACTTTCCACTACGGCCAAAACTTCCAGTTCATAACTATGAAACGTACATTCTGCTTCAGTTGTTCGTCGACTATAATAGCTCACAGCTTTCAGCTTTTCATTTTCCGTCCGTTGTAGCAAGATTCCACCAAGTCACATTGTGCTTGCATCGCAGTGCTCCTCATGCTCGCTAGACACTCCTTCAGCTGATTAAAAACCCGATGACAGTCCTCTGACCATTCGAATGTGACCTCTTTCTTTTTTTTTTTTTATTTTAAATTCTAACCTGCCTAAGCAGTAATATACACATCGACCTAAAAGATCTATTGTGCTTGCCGTCAGATGCTTTTTAGGTTAGTAGCGCTTCTACTTTCCTAATGTAGCTGATAATACTTTCAGCCGAAGATTTCCTCAATTCTTCGGGACTTAAGAATTCCCTGAAGAAAGATTCTCTTCTCATACCGTAAAGGGCCGGGCATGCACATATGATATGCTCGGCTGTTTCGTCTTCTTCTAGACATAGTCTGCACTCCGGTGAGTCGACTAGACGCATTTTGTTTAGGTGATATCGCAGACCGTGATGACCAGTTAGGTAGCCTACTGAGTTTTTGATATCGTGCCTGCGAAGATTTAGTATCTTGTTGGCATCTGATTTGAAGGGCTGAATAGCTCTTTTGGCCTGTCTTAGGCCTGGGATGTTTCCCCAGTATGAAACTCATCTGTTTTGTTTTGACCTCTTTCTTTAGCAAACTGTTTAACGGCTTCGCTATCTTATCATACTTTGGCACAAACTTTCGGAAAAATCCAGATAAGCCCAGGAACTGTCTTACATTTTTAGGTATGCATGGAACTGGGAAGTTTATGATGGCTTTAATCTTCCTCAGACTAGGTTTAATCCCATTCTCAGACACTCGATGCCCAAGATAATCTACTTTCTTACGTAGAAAGTCGCACTTTGTCAGTTTCAATGTTAGTCCCGTCTCATCCAATACCTTCAGGAACTGGCTTAGCTTCAGCAGACCCTCTTCATAGGTGGTGGTGTGAATGATCACGTCATCCAAGAATTCTGCTATTCCGTCCATATCCAATTGATTAACAATGTGGTCCATCATACGCTGAAAAACAGCTGGCGCATTGACCAAACCAAATGGCATATTACAAAATTCGAGTTGTCGATTGTGCGTTTGGAAGGCAGTGAGACGTCTGGATTCTTCTGCTACATTCACTGGATAGTACCCAGAATTCATATCCAGTACTGTAAAGAATTTTGAACCGCTTAATCTGTTGAGCTGCTCTTCCACAATTGGCATCGGATACTTTTCCTTAACCGTCATGGAATTGAGCCGACGAAAATCGATGCACATCCGCAAAGAACCATCTTTCTTCGGAACCATAACAATCGGAGATGTAAAGTTGGATGTTGATTCACGCACTATTCCACAATCCAGCAGCTCCTGAACAGTTCTGTCGATAGCCTCCCGTTGAGCAAAAGGTATGCGATACATTCTCTTTCCTGTTGGATCATCAGTTGTTAATTTAATCGTTATTTTTTCACCTTCCGTAGAACCCAACTCGGCTACACTTCTTGCAGAACTGTCCCGATTGCTATTGATGATTTCAAGTAATCGAGCTCGAACACCACTCGGTCAATCTTCATCAACGTTATATTCTTCTGGCATAATGAGATCCAATAGTTCTATGTTGTTGACAGGATCCGGTGACCTCATTAGCTCTTCCGATGTTTTGTTCACATTGTTTCTTAAGATGCTCAGCTTTCCAGCAACAATTTCCACTCTAAATTGACTTTGATCAAGGAGAAATCGACCGACCATTACTTCGTACTCTTGGGACTGATCGAGATCCTCTACAACGTCAGTGATACCCGCTATTTCCACTTTACATATCACTCGTCCAATGGTTTCGCTCCTACCCTGGCCAAAGCCAGTAAGTTCCTTCCTGTACAAGTCGTAACAAAGACCTCGCCTATCAGCATCAAACTTCTTTAAAGTTACACAGGAACTTCCCATGTCAATAAAAGCATAGAATTCCAAATTTCCAATCAAAAATTGTCGGTAATATCCGCAACTGCTCACTTTAGACTTTCTCGTACACAATTAACTGATTTTTTTTGAAGGCCACTCACGTGCCACATGCCCTTTTTGCATGTAATTTGTTTGGCTTCACCACAGCTGGACGTCATTTTCGTAGAGAAACCTCTGGACGATACTAATGCATCAGTTGCAACAGTCGACTGAAATGGTTTTGCGGTTTTCACATTTCGTAACTTCTTCTGCTCACGAACTCCTTCGATCGATTTGATTTGTTGCAAAAGGTCCATCGAAGAAGATGGATCGGTGTCATTCAATCCGGTAATCACATACTGAACTATTGATGACTCCGACATACCACCACGTTTCGCCAACATACGGATTTCGAACACAAAATCTTCGCTAATCGATGACGACAAATGAGTTGTGCGTGAAGATCGGCTTCACACGAATGAAAAGGAAATGCCTTTTGTTTTTATACCCTATCCCATAGGGGGGTATATTAGTTTTGATACATAGTTTGTAACATAGAGAAATAATTTTGCTACATATACCTCAAAGTATATGGATCGACTCAGAATCGCTAGCTGAGTCGAATTAGCCATGTCTGTCTGTCCGTCCGTCCGTCCGTCCGTCTGTCTGTTCGTCACCGATTTTTGGGCCTTAAATTTTGAGCTAGGATAATGAAATTTGGTATAAAGGATCCTTGTCCGAGTCACCAGAACAAGTGTAAAAATTTTTGAAATCCGCCTACTGCCACGCCCCCTTTTTAGAAAAACTTAATTTTTGGCAAAACCGTATGGAATTTTAAAAAAGTTTCTGAACAGCATATGTAGACAATATTAATATCTATATTTCGTCTATATAATGTTTTTTGCCACGCCCACTTTTTGGGGGCGTTTTCAATAAAAAACTGTTTTCGGTCAAAATTTTAAATTTTTCGAAAAAATTTTTGATGCAGAATCATTAACATTATCAATATGAACATTTCGTCTCCATACCATTTTAACCCACGCCCACTTTTTGAGGGCGTTTTTATATAAAAACCATTTTTATACACTACCCCATAACATATGAAGGAGAAAACCTAGTCTTTTGTAGAACCGTAAAAGTGTTTTGTAAGCAGTCTGAAGATTTAGTTGTCACTATATCATTTTTTCTATTTTATCCACATCGTAATTTTAGCCATGCCCACTTTTTTTTGGGATTTTAGTTTTATGGATAGGATGGGATAGGGTATTCAACGATCCGCACAGCGGATTGTAGCCTTCTCATATGTTTATACCCTATCCCATAGGGGGGTATATTAGTTTTGATACTTAGTTTGTAACATAGAGAAATAATTTTGCTACATATACCTCAAAGTATATGGATCGACTTAGAATCGCTAGCTGAGTCGAATTAGCCATGTCTGTCTGTCCGTCCGTCCGTCCGTCTGTCTGTTCGTCACCGATTTTTGGGCCTTAAATTTTGAGCTAGGATAATGAAATTTGGTATATAGGATCCTTGTCCGAGTCACCAGGACAAGTGTAAAAATTTTTGAAATCCGCCCACTGCCACGCCCCCTTTTTAGAAAAACGTAATTTTTGGCAAAACCGTAAAGAATTTTAAAAAAATGTCTGAACAGCATATTTAGAGAATCGTAATATCTATATTTTGTTCATATAATGTTTTTTGCCACGCCCACTTTTGGGGGCGTTTTCAATAAAAAACTGTTTTCGGTCAAATTTTAAATTTTTCGAAAAATTTTTTGATGCAGAATCATTAACATTATTAATATGAACATTTCGTCTTTGTACCATTTTAACCCACGCCCACTTTTTGGGGGCGTTTTTATATAAAAACCATTTTTATACACTACCCCATAACATATGAAGTAGAAAACCTAGTCTTTTGTAGAACCGTAAAAGTGTTTTGTAAGCAGTCTGAAGATTTAGTTGTCACTATATCATTTTTTTTATTTTATCCACATCGTGTTTTTAGCCATGCCCCCTTTTTTGGGGATTTTAGTTTTATGGATAGGATGGGATAGGGTATTCAACGATCCGCACAGCGGATTGTAGCCTTCTCATATGTTTTTGACTTAAATATAATTATATATCGTAATCAACTGCCTATTATTATACCCTATCCCATAGGGGTATATTAGTTTTGATACTTAGTTTGTAACATAGAGAAATAATTTAGCTACATATACCTCAAAGTATATGGATCGACTCAGAATCGCTAGCTGAGTCGATTAAGCCATGTCTGTCTGTCAATCCGTCCGTCCGTCTGTACGTCACCGATTTTTAGGCCTTAAATTTTGAGTTAGGATAATGAAATTTGGTATATGGGATCCTCGCCCGTGCCTACAGAACAAGTGTAAACATTTTTGAAATTCGCCCACTGCCACGCCCCCTTTTTAGATAAACTCAGTTTTTGGCCAAACCGTAAGGAATTTTAAAAAAGTGTCTGAGAAGCATTTTTAGAGAATCGTAATATCTATATTTCGTCAATACAAAGTTTTTTGCCACGCCCACTTTTTGGGGGCGTTTTAAATAAAAAACTTTTTGGCAAAATTTTAAAATTTTCGAAAAAAATGTTGATGCAAAATCATTGGTAGTATTAATATGAACATTTCATCAGTAGACCATTTGAACCCACGCCCACTTTTTGGGGGCGTTTTCCTACAAAAACCATTTGTATGCCCTACCCCAAGGCATATGCAATACAAAAACGTGGTTTTTTGTCGAACCATAAAAGAATTTGATAATCCTTCGGAACAATATGTTTTAACAACGTCATTTTCAATACTTTATGACCATAAATACCATATTTTGGGGATATCAATTTTAAGGATGGGATGGGATAGGGTATTAAACGATCCGCACAGCGGATTGTAGCCTTCTCATATGTTTTTTCTTTTCCCACCATTAAGTCTGGATAGACATACACCGTCTTCACATACACGTCTGATAGCGACGTTGATTGTTCTTAGCCGTGTAAATATATTGAACATATACGTTCCCACCCAGTCGCAGAGAATTTATTCGTTACTTTTTTTCACGATGGGCTTAGGGTAGTATCTCACTTCTAAAATGTTAGGCAAATAAAAGTAAACAACCGATGTTTAAATGAAATATATACTTTATTTAATAGAAAAGATTCTTGGTAGTTAAAATAAGAGGACCGCACGTGACGACTGCTCAACTGCTGAATAAGAACAGATGTGAGGCTGAGGATCATTGCAATCTCTGACTGGTTCGTCGTATTCGTTCGGCGGCCTGTGTGTGTGTGGCAAATCGTTTTATTTTTTATACCCTATCCCATAGGGGGGTATATTAGTTTTGATACTTAGTTTGTAACATAGAGAAATAATTTTGCAACATATACCTCAAAGTATATGGATCGACTCAGAATCGCTAGCTGAGTCGAATTACCCATGTCTGTCTGTCCGTCCGTCCGTCCGTCCGTCTGTCTGTTCGTCAGCGGTTTTTGGGCCTTAAATTTTGAGCTAGGATAATGAAATTTGGTATCTATATAGGATCCTCGTCCGTGCCACCAGAACAAGTGTAAAAATTTTTGAAATCCACCCACTGCCACGCCCCCTTTTTAGGAAAACTTATTTTTTGGCCAAACCGTAAGGAATTTCAAAAAAGTGTCTGAGTAGCATATTTAGACAATCCTAATATCTATATTTCGTTTATACAAAGTTTTTTGCCACGCCCACTTTTTGGGGGCGTTTTTAGTAAAAAACTCTTTTTGTCCAAATTTTAAAACTTTCGAAAAAAATTTTGATGCAAATACTTCCGAAATGGTAATATAAACATTTTGTCCATAGATCATTTTCACCTACGCCCACATTTTGGGGACGTTTTCTTAAAAAAACCATTTGTATACCCCATCCCAAGGCATTAGCAATAGAAATACGTTGTTTTTTGTCGAACCACACAAGATTTTGAGAAACTGTCTGAGCAATATATTGTGACAATGTCATTTTCTGTATTTCATCGCCATAAGGCCTATATTTTGAGGATATTAATTTAAAGGATGGGATGGGATAGGGTATTCAACGATCCGCATAGCGGATTGTAGCCTCTCATATGTTTTCTGTGTGGTCTTATGCTTATGACACAAACTATGTATCAAAACTAATATACCCCTATGGGATAGGGTATAAATAGCAGCTGATACCACAGCCGGAAATATTAAAGCTCCAAAATAGGTGTGAAATCAATGTTTTATGAAATAATAAGAATCCAAAATGCATTTTATGTTTGCAAAAATATGTAACGATATATTTCTCCTTCAAAATAAAACTTAATCTTCTAAAGTACTACGTCTGGGCAGTCTACTCACGAGAGTTCTCATGTCGTTCAAAAAATATACTTATTCACTTTTTCTTTTTTATTAAAAGAGTGTGTTTTTTTCAAATGCATTTCAATGTTTTTTTTAACCATAATAGCAAATCAAAACATGTTGTTTACAAATAGTACGATGATGTCGTCATATAATATTTTTCAATTTTCCATGCTCAATTGTAAATATAAACGAGTGGTGGGTGCACGACTGGGTCGTACGCAACTTTCTCTTTCACAGCGAGTTCGGCGTTAGATCTAATAGTGCGCATTTTGATTATTAATGCTAAAAATTATATAAAATGTCGAAATTTGATTATACGAACGTTTACTCCGAAAATTGAAGGAATCGGTGTCTATGTGAAAAATAATTATTTTTCGTTATTGGCCAAAACTGAATATTCCGTTAAGTTATAGTTGGGCTAAAACTAATGATGTGGAATTGTTTAAAACTATTATAGTAGTGTATATATAAAATTTCATTCAATTTGACATAGTAGTTTGCGAGAAATTAACAATTTTCTTTATATGGCCTGAATGACAAAATCCGTTATATGGAATTTCTCGAAAAAACTGGGTATGCAGTATTGTTGGAACTAATATGCTTATAGTATGTATAAAGTTTAATCAAAATCGTTAGAGCCGTTTTCGAGAAAATTGAGGTTATGTGTAATTTTTATATGGCAGGTACCGTTAATAACATGGCTAAAAGCAAACAAAAAAAATGGCCTAGAATTATGACCAACACAAGCTTGGATACGAAGTTTGAAGAAAATCGGTCAAGCCGTTTAGGCTGGGGAGACCATAACGGACAGACGGACCGACGGACCGACGGACGGAATTCCAAAAACCACTTTTTTAGGCTCCGCTATCATCGTAATGTTAGAATCAATCAAAATCTCGAGGTCGAAAATTTTCACGAAAACAATATCTTTCTCTTTGTAAGAGAAAGTTAAAAAACAGTTCTAAGTAATTGTGGATTGCAAGTTGCATTTTAAAAAGTTGGATGTAGAAAAAAGCTCCTCTCATATAAGTATGCAAGTAGAGAAGCTGTACCATCCCATCTCCAGCTGCAGTTGCTTTTTTTGTCACTCAAATCTAGAACATTGCTAACAGAATGAACCGATTCGAGAGACTCCCAGTAAATACAGAAAACAAAAAAAAAACTGCAACTAAGAAATAAAAATAAAAATATATCTGGCACTTTTATCCTAGGCACTTACGAGTGACTGACTAGCTTTGACCCAAATATACATATTTAGTAGCAAAAGTATCGATGTAGATGGTAGGAGGGGGAAAACGACAACAACACGAGAGTGAGAAAAAAAGTTAAAATTAATTAAAATCAAAATTTAAAAAAAAGGAAAATCAAATCTACTGTGTTTTTAACTTTCTCTTACAAAGAGAAAGATATTGTTTTCGTGAAAATTTTCGACCTCGAGATTTTGATTGATTCTAACATTTCGATGATAGCGGAGCCTAAAAAAGTGGTTTTTGGAATTCCGTCCGTCGGTCCGTCTGTCCGTGATGGTCTCCCCAGCCTAAACGGCTAGACCGATTTTCTTCAAACTTCGTATACAAGCTAGTTTTAGTCATAATTCTAGGCCATTTTTTTTGTTTGCTTTTAGCCATGTTAATAATGGTACCTGCCATATAAAAATTACACATAACCTCAATTTTCTCGAAAACGGCTCTAACGATTTTGATTAAACTCTATATATACTATAACCATATTAGCTTCAACAAAACTGCATACCCAGTTTTTCGAGAAAATCCATATAACGGATTTTGTCATTTAGGCCATATAAGGAAAATTGATAATTTCTCGCAAACTTTTATGTCAAATTGAATGAAATTCAATATATATACTACTATTACAGCTTGAAGCAATTCCACATAATTAGTTTTAGCCCAACTATCACTAAATGGAATTTTCAGTTTTGGCCAATAACGGAAAATCATTATTATTCACATTGACATCGATTTCTTCAAATATCGGAGTAAACGTTCGTATAAACTCATTTCGACATTATTTATATCATTAATCAAAATGCGTACTATTTGATCTAACGCCTAACTCGCTGTGAAAGAGAAAGTTGCGTACGACCCAGTCGTGCACCCACCACTCGTTTGTTTTCTGTAATAAGGTTCCTACCTCACAGTCATCATTGTTGGATCGTTGAATACCCTATCCTATCCCATCCTTAAAATTAATATCCCCAAATTGTGGTCTTAATAGTAATTAAATATAGAAAATGTTGTTGTCACAAGATATTGTTCTGACAGTTTATCAAAATCTTTTATGGTTCGTCAAAAAAACAACGGTTTTTCTATTGCATATGGCTTGGGGTAGTCCGTCTGTATGTCACCGATTTTGGGCCTAAAATTTTGAGCACGGAGAGTGAAATTTGGTACATTGGATTCTTGTGCAGTGGAGAAAAACATGTGTAAACATTTTTGAAATCCGCCCACTGCCACGAAAACTTTTAATAAACATATGAGAGGCTACAATCCGCTATGCGGATCGTTGAATACCCTATCCCATCCCATTCTTTAAATTAATATCCTCAAAATATAGGCCTTATGGCGATGAAATACAGAAAATGACATTGTCCCAATATATTGCTCAGACAGTTTCTCAAAATCTTGTGTGGTTCGACAAAAAACAACGTATTTCTATGCCTTGGGATGGGGTATACAAATGGTTTTTTAAAGAAAACGTCCCCAAAATGTGGGCGTAGGTGAAAATGATCTATGGACAAAATGTCTATATTACCATTTCGGAAGTATTTGCATCAAATTTGTTTTCGAAAGTTTTAAAATTTGGACAAAAAGAGTTTTTTTTACTAAAACGCCCCAAAAAGTGGGCGTGGCAAAAAACTTTGTATGAACGAAATATAGATATTAGGATTGTCTAAATATGCTACTCAGACACTTTTTTGAAATTCCTTACGGTTTGGCCAAAAAATAAGTTTTCCTAAAAAGGGGGCGTGGCAGTTGGCGGATTTCAAAAATTTTTACACTTGTTCTGGTGGCACGGACGAGGATCCTATATACCAAATTTCATTATCCTAGCTCAAAATTTAAGGCCCAAAAACCGCTGACGAACAGACAGACGGACGGACGGACAGACAGACATGGCTAATTCGACTCAGCTAGCGATTCTGAGTCGATCCATATACTTTGAGGTATATGTTGCAAAATTATTTCTCTATGTTACAAACTAAGTATCAAAACTAATATATCCCCCTATGGGATAGGGTATAAAAACGTAGTTTTTGGCTTAATTGTAAGGAATTTTGAAAAAGTGTCTGAACAACATATTGACAGAAGCTCAATATCTATATTTCGTCGATATAAAGTTTTTTTTGCCACGCGCACTTTTTGGGGTCGTTTTTAGTAAAAAATGTTTTTCGGCACATTTTTAAAATTTTTGAAAACATTTTTGATGCAGGATAATTGGCTATGATAATATAAATAAATCGTCCTAAGATAATTTTAACATACGCCCAATTTTTACCCCATAGCATATGCAGGAGAAGATCGTTGTTTTTTGTCGAACAACAAAAGATTCTGATAAATTGTTTGAACAATATGTTGTGACTATGTCATTTTCTTTATTGTATCCCCATAAAGCCTACTTTTTATACCCTATCCCATAGGGGTTTATATTAGTTTTGATACTTAGTTTGTAACATAGAGAAATAATTTGCAACATATACCTCAAAGTATATGGATCGACTCAGAATCGCTAGCTGAGTCGAATTAGCCATGTCTGTCTGTCCGTCCGTCCGTCCGTCTGTCTGTTCGTCAGCGGTTTTTGGGCCTTAAATTTTGAGCTAGGATAATGAAATTTGGTATATAGGATCCTCGTCCGTGCCACCAGAACAAGTGTAAAAATTTTTGAAATCCGCCCACTGCCACGACCCCTTTTAGGAAAACTTATTTTTTGGCCAAACCGTAAGGAATTTCAAAAAAGTGTCTGAGTAGCATATTTAGACAATCCTAATATCTATATTTCGTTCATACAAAGTTTTTTGCCACGCCCACTTTTTGGGGCGTTTTAGTAAAAAAAACTCTTTTTGTCCAAATTTTAAAACTTTCGAAAACAAATTTGATGCAAATACTTCCGAAATGGTAATATAGACATTTTGTCCATAGATCATTTTCACCTACGCCCACATTTTGGGGACGTTTTCTTTAAAAAACCATTTGTATACCCCATCCCAAGGCATAGAAATACGTTGTTTTTTGTCGAACCACACAAGATTTTGAGAAACTGTCTGAGCAATATTTTGTGACAATGTCATTTTCTGTATTTCATCGCCATAAGGCCTATATTTTGAGGATATTAATTTAAAGAATGGGATGAGATAGGGTATTCAACGATCCGCATAGCGGATTGTAGCCTCTCATATGTTTATTAAAAGTTTTCGTGGCAGTGGGCGGATTTCAAAAATGTTTACACATGTTTTTCTCCACTGCACAAGAATGCAATGTACCAAATTTCACTCTCCGTGCTCAAAATTTTAGGCCCAAAATCGGTGACATACAGACGGACTACCCCAAGCCATATGCAATAGAAAAACCGTTGTTTTTTTGACGAACCATAAAAGATTTTGATAAACTGTCAGAACAATATCTTGTGACAACAACATTTTCTATATTTAATTACTATTAAGACCACAATTTGGGGATATTAATTTTAAAGATGGGATAGGATAGGGTATTCAACGATCCAACAATGATGACTGTGAGGTAGGAACCTTATTACAGAAAACAAACGAGTGGTGGGTGCACGACTGGGTCGTACGCAACTTTCTCTTTCACAGCGAGTTAGGCGTTAGATCAAATAGTACGCATGTTGATTAATGATATAAATAATGTCGAAATGAGTTTATACGAACGTTTACTCCGATATTTGAAGAAATCGATGTCAATGTGAATAACGGATTTTGTCATTCAGGCTATATAAAGAAAATTGTTAATTTCTCGCAAACTACTATGTCAAATTGAATGACAAGATTTTGAGAAACTGTCTGAGCAATATATTGGGACAATGTCATTTTCTGTATTTCATCGCCATAAGGCCTATATTTTGAGGATATTAATTTAAAGAATGGGATGGGATAGGGTATTCAACGATCCGCATAGCGGATTGTAGCCTCTCATATGTTTATTAAAAGTTTTCGTGGCAGTGGGCGGATTTCAAAAATGTTTACACATGTTTTTCTCCACTGCACAAGAATCCAATGTACCAAATTTCACTCTCCGTGCTCAAAATTTTAGGCCCAAAATCGGTGACATACAGACGGACTACCCCAAGCCATATGCAATAGAAAAACCGTTGTTTTTTTGACGAACCATAAAAGATTTTGATAAACTGTCAGAACAATATCTTGTGACAACAACATTTTCTATATTTAATTACTATTAAGACCACAATTTGGGGATATTAATTTTAAGGATGGGATAGGATAGGGTATTCAACGATCCAACAATGATGACTGTGAGGTAGGAACCTTATTACAGAAAACAAACGGGTGGTGGGTGCACGACTGGGTCGTACGCTGAGTCGAATTAGCCATGTCTGTCTGTCCGTCCGTCCGTCCGTCTGTCTGTTCGTCAGCGGTTTTTGGGCCTTAAATTTTGAGCTAGGATAATGAAATTTGGTATATAGGATCCTCGTCCGTGCCACCAGAACAAGTGTAAAAATTTTTTTTGAGGATATTAATTTAAAGAATGGGATGGGATAGGGTATTCAACGATCCGCATAGCGGATTGTAGCCTCTCATATGTTTTGGATATTAATTTTAAGGATGGGATGGGATAGGGTATTCAACGATTTCAAAAAAGTGTCTGAGTAGCATATTTAGACAATCCTAATATCTATATTTCGTTCATACAAAGTTTTTTGCCACGCCCACTTTTTGGGGCGTTTTAGTAAAAAAAACTCTTTTTGTCCAAATTTTAAAACTTTCGAAAACAAATTTGATGCAAATACTTCCGAAATGGTAATATAGACATTTTGTCCATAGATCATTTTCACCTACGCCCACATTTTGGGGACGTTTTCTTTAAAAAACCATTTGTATACCCCATCCCAAGGCATAGAAATACGTTGTTTTTTGTCGAACCACACAAGATTTTGAGAAACTGTCTGAGCAATATTTTGTGACAATGTCATTTTCTGTATTTCATCGCCATAAGGCCTATATTTTGAGGATATTAATTTAAAGAATGGGATGAGATAGGGTATTCAACGATCCGCATAGCGGATTGTAGCCTCTCATATGTTTATTAAAAGTTTTCGTGGCAGTGGGCGGATTTCAAAAATGTTTACACATGTTTTTCTCCACTGCACAAGAATGCAATGTACCAAATTTCACTCTCCGTGCTCAAAATTTTAGGCCCAAAATCGGTGACATACAGACGGACTACCCCAAGCCATATGCAATAGAAAAACCGTTGTTTTTTTGACGAACCATAAAAGATTTTGATAAACTGTCAGAACAATATCTTGTGACAACAACATTTTCTATATTTAATTACTATTAAGACCACAATTTGGGGATATTAATTTTAAAGATGGGATAGGATAGGGTATTCAACGATCCAACAATGATGACTGTGAGGTAGGAACCTTATTACAGAAAACAAACGAGTGGTGGGTGCACGACTGGGTCGTACGCAACTTTCTCTTTCACAGCGAGTTAGGCGTTAGATCAAATAGTACGCATGTTGATTAATGATATAAATAATGTCGAAATGAGTTTATACGAACGTTTACTCCGATATTTGAAGAAATCGATGTCAATGTGAATAACGGATTTTGTCATTCAGGCTATATAAAGAAAATTGTTAATTTCTCGCAAACTACTATGTCAAATTGAATGACAAGATTTTGAGAAACTGTCTGAGCAATATATTGGGACAATGTCATTTTCTGTATTTCATCGCCATAAGGCCTATATTTTGAGGATATTAATTTAAAGAATGGGATGGGATAGGGTATTCAACGATCCGCATAGCGGATTGTAGCCTCTCATATGTTTATTAAAAGTTTTCGTGGCAGTGGGCGGATTTCAAAAATGTTTACACATGTTTTTCTCCACTGCACAAGAATCCAATGTACCAAATTTCACTCTCCGTGCTCAAAATTTTAGGCCCAAAATCGGTGACATACAGACGGACTACCCCAAGCCATATGCAATAGAAAAACCGTTGTTTTTTTGACGAACCATAAAAGATTTTGATAAACTGTCAGAACAATATCTTGTGACAACAACATTTTCTATATTTAATTACTATTAAGACCACAATTTGGGGATATTAATTTTAAGGATGGGATAGGATAGGGTATTCAACGATCCAACAATGATGACTGTGAGGTAGGAACCTTATTACAGAAAACAAACGGGTGGTGGGTGCACGACTGGGTCGTACGCTGAGTCGAATTAGCCATGTCTGTCTGTCCGTCCGTCCGTCCGTCTGTCTGTTCGTCAGCGGTTTTTGGGCCTTAAATTTTGAGCTAGGATAATGAAATTTGGTATATAGGATCCTCGTCCGTGCCACCAGAACAAGTGTAAAAATTTTTTTTGAGGATATTAATTTAAAGAATGGGATGGGATAGGGTATTCAACGATCCGCATAGCGGATTGTAGCCTCTCATATGTTTTGGATATTAATTTTAAGGATGGGATGGGATAGGGTATTCAACGATCCGCACCCTATCCCATGGGGGTGTATTAGTTTTGATACATAGTTTGTAACATAGAGAAATAATTTAGCTAGATATACCTCAAAGTATATGGATCGACACTTGCTTGTATAATAGCAACTTGCTATCAAGGTTAAGCTTCGAATATTTTCCGAGCAACCAGTAAAGTTCTCTGTACTTATTTGTAAGTTCATCTTATTTCTCTTTTCGCTTCATTTGCAAACGGGACACGAACCGTATTTATAAAAACAGGCAAATAATTGTTTGTCCGTTTATACGAAAAATCTACATGGATCGATTTGCTCTCATTAAGTGCAATCCGCCAGGATTTAGTCCATTCATTAAGTCCATTCAAATATCATTTTGTAATTTGATATTTGTTTCCTCTATTGTTGTGCCAACTGCTAGTATAGCAGTATCGGCAGCAAACGTTTCAACTATTGTATCATAATGGTATGTATTCGCATTTATAATAAAAAGAAGCTTAGTTAATGCTTTCCGAGGCAACATTTAAGGAAGTTCTCCTGTAGTCAGGTCATAACCCGGAGCTTTTTTAGGCTTATGTTTTTGCATTCCTATATCTAACTATATTATTGTCGGATATAGTCTCGAATATATTAATGTTTTCATTTTGCGCTGGACCATCAAATGGCTTAAATGTTTCCTCAAGATGTGCGGCTAAAACGTCAGCTTTTTCTTATCGCTTTTTGCCAAAACGTCTTGAGTTACCCTAATTGGCGGCACAGCGTTTTTTGGCCGTTTTATGACTCTAATTGCTTTTCAGAGCGATTAACTTGATTCCTTTCCAGCGGTTACGCTTTGCAGATAAGTTTCTACTGCATGGTTTTTAAAATTTTTAATCGAATTTGATAGCAGTTACTCAACCGATTGAAATATGTCTTATCTTGCGGAACACGTGTTTGTTGCCATCTCTTACGAGCTTTTCTTTTCTGCCCAACCAAATCTTTTATCTACCGTGGGTACTTGATGTTGCTATAGCTCAGTATTTTACTTTGTTGAGGAGTGTCATTCCATGCTGCTCTTTGAATAGTATCGATAAAGGAGTTAACCGCGACTTCGAGTTCCAATGGGGATGGATCTAAGTGATACAAACAGTCGAATACTATTTTCAATATCGTTTTTGAAGCCTTCCCAGTTGGTTTTACCGTTTGTTAGTCTGGCCGGTTTTTCATTTCTAATGAGTAACTCGCTTGTTGGAGAATGGAGAATGATCCGAGAAAAGAACAAAGCATTCTCCAACTTTGATTCGATTGGACGGCAGACCTTTTACGATGAGAAAATCGATCAAATCCGGTAAGTTGGTTTTCCCGTTGAATAGAATTCGTTCTTATACTACATACATCATAAAGCATCGTACCTTTCTGTGATATGCATCTAGATCACCAGAATGTATGTTTTGCATTAAAGTCCCCTCCGATAAAAAAAGGCTGTCCAAAACTGGGTCAGGTGAGATATTTTTATGGGCGTTATCGGATACTGTATCTTGAGCATACGTTTGTATGTACATTTGGTTTTGAATGTACAAGAAACGAACGGATATCTGATGACCGCGTAGTTTGTGAAAATTTAGGTTTTTCGATTATAGCCTGCTTTGGCTTCGACATATTTTTAACCGGAATTTTAGGCTTTTGCTTGTGTAAATTTAGTTTAAACTATTAAATTTCGTCCGTCTTTTTTGCAACTCTTTAGCTGCTTCGCAGCAGCGATAATTTGCCGGATGATTGCCTATACAGTTAATGCTGATAGCAGGAGTTTTCTTATCTGACATACAATCTACCGTCAGATGCTTTCCTGCACATTTTAGACACCGCAGTTGTTTTTGACATTAGGTTTGCGTATGATGGTATACTTGGCAGCGCTTTCACTGGGGAACTAATTTGGAATCCTTATGCATAGGCTAAATTTTTACAACAATTTTTTTTTTCATTTGGTTTTTATGTCACAAATTTTGTTCAAACTATCTGTTCTATCGAAAATGCGTAAAAATAAAGGAAGACCGCGTTTTATCACATTTTCTTCGCCATCTTTTTGCTGTTTGTCTCTCTTGACATTGTTAACGTCATCCATGACTTTATATTGCCTGTTCTTCAGATCGTTAACAATGTCATCTTTTAAGCATGACGCCCTAGCTAGATACAACACGTAAAGGCCTTTCAGATTTATTTGCAAATGAATAACATTCTATTTTATCGATGTTGAGCTTGCGAGATAATGACGGTAACTTTCAGGGTCTTTAACGCAGACTTTCTATGTATTTTTATTTAGCGAAGTTACTTTTAAGCCCAAAATGATTTATAGACGAATTGTTCATATTAATTTTATTAACGTTTTTGCATCATATGTTTTTTCGAACATTTCAAAAATTGACCAAAAAAGGTTTTTTACTAAAAACGCCCCAAAAACGTAACCGTGGCAAAAAACTTTAAATTGACGAAATATAGAAATTACGATTCTCTAAATATGCTGCTCAGATACTTTTTTAAAATTCCTTAAGGTTTGGCTAAAAACTACGTTTTTTAAAAAGGGAGCGTGGCAGTGGGCGAATTTCAATTTTTTTTTACACTTGTTCTGCTTCGTCGGCCAGAGAGTCTATATTCCAAATTACAACTTTCTAGCTCAAAATTTAAGGCCCAAAAATCGGTGACACACAGACTGAAGGACAGACAGACATGGCTAGATCGACTCAGCTAGCGATTCTGAATCGATCCATATATTTCTCTATGTTACAAACTTAATATCAAAACTTATATACCAATATGGTGTAGGGTATAACTAATATACCCCTATGGGATAGGGTATAAACATATGAGTGACATTTGGTTTTTATGTCACAAATTTTGTTCAAACTATCTGTTCTATCGAAAATGCGTAAAAATAAAGGAAGACCGCGTTTTATCACATTTTCTTCGCCATCTTTTTGCTGTTTGTCTCTCTTGACATTGTTAACGTCATCCATGACTTTATATTGCCTGTTCTTCAGATCGTTAACAATGTCATCTTTTAAGCATGACGCCCTAGCTAGATACAACACGTAAAGGCCTTTCAGATTTATTTGCAAATGAATAACATTCTATTTTATCGATGTTGAGCTTGCGAGATAATGACGGTAACTTTCAGGGTCTTTAACGCAGACTTTCTATGTATTTTTATTTAGCGAAGTTACTTTTAAGCCCAAAATGATTTATAGACGAATTGTTCATATTAATTTTATTAACGTTTTTGCATCATATGTTTTTTCGAACATTTCAAAAATTGACCAAAAAAGGTTTTTTACTAAAAACGCCCCAAAAACGTAACCGTGGCAAAAAACTTTAAATTGACGAAATATAGAAATTACGATTCTCTAAATATGCTGCTCAGATACTTTTTTTAAAATTCCTTAAGGTTTGGCTAAAAACTACGTTTTTTAAAAAGGGAGCGTGGCAGTGGGCGAATTTCAATTTTTTTTTTACACTTGTTCTGCTTCGTCGGCCAGAGAGTCTATATTCCAAATTACAACTTTCTAGCTCAAAATTTAAGGCCCAAAAATCGGTGACACACAGACTGAAGGACAGACAGACATGGCTAGATCGACTCAGCTAGCGATTCTGAATCGATCCATATATTTCTCTATGTTACAAACTTAATATCAAAACTTATATACCAATATGGTGTAGGGTATAACTAATATACCCCTATGGGATAGGGTATAAACATATGAGAAGGCTACAATCCGCTGTGCGGATCGTTGAATACCCTATCCCATCCCATCTGTAAAATTAATATCCCCAAAAAGTAGACATGGCTTAAAACACTATGGGGATTAAATATAGAAAATGACATTGTCATAACAAATTGTATAGAAAGTTTGTAAAATATTTTTATGGTTCTACAAAAGACAAGGTTTTTCTGTAGGGATAGGGTATAAACATATGAGAAGGCTACAATCCGCTATGCGGATCGTTTAATACCCTTAGTTTGTAACATAGAGAAATAATTTTGCTACATATACCTCAAAGTATATGGATCGACTCAGAATCGCTAGCTGAGTCGATTAAGCCATGTCTGTCTGTCTGTACGTCACCGATTTTAAGGCCTTAAATTTTGAGCTAAGATAGTGAAATTTGGTATATAGGATCCTCGTCTCTGCCTACAGAACAAGTGTAAAAATTTTTGAAATCCGCCCACTGCCACGCCCCCTTTTAAGAAAAACTCAGTTTTTGACCAAACCGTAAGCAATTTTAAAAAAGTTTCTGAACAACATATTTAGACAATATTAATATCTATATTTCGTCCATATAAAGTTTTTTGCTACGCCCACTTTTTGGGGGCGTTTTCAATAAAAAACTGTTTTCGGTCAAATTTTGAATTTTTCGAAAAAAAATTTGATGCAGAATCATTAACATTATTAATATGAACATTTCGTCTTTATACCATTTTAACCCACGCCCACTTTTTGGGGGCGTTTTTATATAAAAACCATTTTTATACACTACCCCATTACATATGCAAGAGAAAGCCTTGTCTTTTGTAGAACCGTTAAAGTGTTTTGTAAGCAGTCTGAAGAATTTGTTGTCACTATATGATTTTTTCTATTTATCCACATCGTGTTTTTAGCCATGCCCCCTTTTTGGGGATTTTAGTTTTATGGATAGGATGGGATAGGGTATTCAACGATCCGCACAGCGGATTGTAGCCTTCTCATATGTTTATAATTAATATTCCCAAAATTTGGGCTTTGTGTCATTAAAATATTGAAAATGACGTTATCACAAACATATTGTTCAGACGGTTTATCAAAATCTTTTATGGTTCGACAAAAACAACGTTTTTCTAAATAAAACATTTTTTGGTACATTTTTAAAATATTTGAAAAAACTTTCGATGCAAGATCATTAATTGAGTTAATACGAACATTTCGCCTTTAGACCACTTTTTGGGGGCGTTTTCCTACAAAAACTATTTGTATGCCTTACCCCATAGCATTTGTAATAGAAACATATGAGAAGGCTACAATCCGCTGTGCGGATTGTTGAATACCCTATCCCATCCCATCCTTAAAATTTATATCTCCAAAAAGTGGGCTTTATTAGCCTATAATATAGAAAATGACATTGTCACAACATATTGTTCAAACAGTTTATCAGAATCTTTTGTTGTTTGACAAAAAACATCGTTTTTCTCCTGCATAGGCTATGGGGTAGTGTATACAAACGGTTTTTAAAAGAAAACGCCCCCAAAAAGTGGGCGTGGGTTAAAATGGTCTAAAGACAAAATGTTTATATTAATATTACTAATGATTCTGCATCAACATTTTTTTCGAAATTTTTAAAATTTGACCGAAAAAAGTTTTTTTTTAAAAACGCCCACAAAAAGTTTGCGTGGCAAAAAACTTTATATGAACGAAATATAGATATTACTAATCTCTAAATATGCTGCCTAGACACTTTTTTGAAATTCTTTACGGTTTGGCCAAAAAATTACGTTTTTCTAAAAAAGGGGCGTGGCAGGTTGCGGATTTCAAAAATTTTTACACTTGTTCTGCTGGGAGCAACAAGGAGCACGTGTACCAAATTAAGAATGGTTTTTATATAAAAACGCCCCCAAAAAGTGGGCGTGGGTTAAAATGGTATATAGACGAAATGTTCATTTTAATAATGTTAATGATTCTGCATCAACATATTTTTTTCGAAAAATTTAAAATTTAACCGAAAACAGTTTTTAATTGAAAACGCCCCCAAAAAGTGGGCGTGGCAAAAAACTTTATATAGACGAAATATAGATATTAAGATTGTCTAAATATGTTGTTCAGAAACTTTTTTAAAATTGCTTACGGTTTGGTCAAAAACTGAGTTTTTCTTAAAAGGGGGCGTGGCAGTGGGCGGATTTCAAAAATTTTTACGCTTGTTCTGTAGGCAGAGACGAGGATCCTATATACCAAATTTCACTATCTTAGCTCAAAATTTAAGGCCTAAAAATCGGTGACGTACAGACGGACGGACGGACGGACAGACAGACATGGCTTAATCGACTCAGCTAGCGATTCTGAGTCGATCCATATACTTTGAGGTATATGTAGCAAAATTATTTCTCTATGTTACAAACTAAGTATCAAAACTAATATACCCCTATGGGATAGGGTATAAACATATGAGAGGCTACAATCCGCTATGCGGATCGTTGAATACCCTATCCCATCCCATCCTTTAAATTAATATCCTCAAAATATAGGCCTTATGGCGATGAAATACAGAAAATGACATTGTCACAATATATTGCTCAGACAGTTTCTCAAAATCTTGTGTGGTTCGACAAAAAACAACGTATTTCTATTGCTAATGCCTTGGGATGGGGTATACAAATGGTTTTTGTAAGAAAACGCCCCAAAATGTGGGCGTAGGTGAAAATGATCTATGGACAAAATGTTTATATTACCATTGCGGAAGTATTTGCATCAAAATTTTTTTCGAAAGTTTTAAAATTTGGACAAAAAACGTTTTTTACTAAAAACGCCCCCAAAAAGTGGGCGTGGCAAGAAACTTTGTATGGACGAAATATAGATGTTAGGATTGTCTAAATATGTTGCTACCACACTTTTTTGAAATTCCTTACGGTTTGGCTTAAAACTACGTTTTTTCTAAATGGGGGCGTGGCAGTGGGCGGATTTTAAAATTTTTTACACTTGTTCTGGTGACTCGGCCAAGGATCCTATATACCAAATTTCATTATCCTAGCTTAAAATTTAAGGCCCAAAAATCGGTGACGAACAGACAGACGGACGGACGGACAGACAGACATGGCTAATTCGACTCAGCTAGCGATTCTGAGTCGATCCATATACTTTGAGGTATATGTAGCTAAATTATTTCTCTATGTTACAAACTAAGTATCAATACTAATATACCCCTATGGGATAGGGTATAAACATATGAGAAGGCTTCAATCCACTGTGCGGATCGTGGAATACCCTATCCCATCCTATCTGTAAAACTAAAATCCCCAAAAAGTGGACATGGCTAAAAACACGAAATGGATCAAATAAAGAAAATGACATGGTGACAACAAATTCTTCAGACTGCTTACAAAAAACTTTAACGATTCTACAAAAGACAAGGTTTTCTCCTGCATATGTTATGGGGTAGGGTATAAAAATGGTTTTTATATAAAAACACCCCCAAAAAGTGGGCGTGGGTTAAAATGGTCTATTGACGAAATGTTCATATTTATATTACTAATGATTCTGCATCAAAAGTTTTTTAGAAAATTTTAAAATTTGACCGAAAAAAGGTTTTTTATTAAAAACGCCCCCAAAAAGTGGGCGTGGCAAAAAACTTTATATGAACGAAATACAGATATTTATATTGTTTAAATATGTTGTTCAGAAAGTTTTTCAAAATTCCTTATGGTTTGGCCAAAGAACACAAAAAAAAAACAAATACAAATTTTTGGCGCAACAGGCTCGTTAGTACCCAGGGCCTAGCTTTCTCACAACCATTCATGTGTGCGTGTGTACTTCTTGCACGATGGCGGGACCTCCTGTTTTATGCCGACTCCGAACGGCTAAGTTGAGATAAGCTATTCTTGACAATTGATACTACTCGGATGATTTGTCAGATCATCACGAGAGGAGGGCCAGTGAAAAATCATTTAGGTGTTGCTACGGCTGGGAATCGAACCCAGACCTCCTGCGCGGCAGTTCATCGCACTAACCATCGCGCCACTGAGCCCTCAAGGCCAAAGAACACGTTTTTCTAAAAAGGGGGCGTGGCAGTAAGCGGATTTCAAAAATTTTTACACTTGTTCTGCTGGGAGCAACAAAGAGCACGTGTACCAAATTTCATCCTTCTAGCTCAAAATTTAAGGCCCAAAAACTGGTGACGTACGGACGGACGGACGGACGGACAGACATGGCTAAATCGACTCAGCTATCGATTCTGAGTCGATCCATATACTTTGAGGTATATGAAGCTAAATTATTTCTCTATGTTACAAACTATGTATCAAAACTAATATACCCCTATGGGATAGGGTATAAACATATGAGAAGGTTACAATCCGCTGTGCGGATCGTTGAATACCCTTTCCCATCCTATCCATAAAACTAAAATCCCCAAAAAGTGGGCATGGCTAAAAACACGATGTGGATAAAATAAAAATATGATATAGTGACAACAAATTCTTCAGACTGCTTACAAAACACTTTTACGGTTCTACAAAAGACAAGATTTTCTCCTGCATATGTTATGGGGTAGTGTATAAAAATGGCCCCAAAAAGTGGGCGTGGGTTAAAATGGTATATAGACGAGATGTTCATATTAATAATGTTAATGATTCTGCATAAAAATTTTGTTCGAAAAATTTTAAATTTGACCGAAAACAGTTTTTTATTGAAAACGCCCCCAAAAAGTGGGCGTGGCAAAAAACTTTATATAGACGAAATATAGATATTAAGATTGTCTAAATATGTTGTTCAGAAACTTTTTTAAAATTCCTTACGGTTTGGCTAAAAACTGAGTCTTTCTCAAAAGACTCAGACTCGGACGGACAGACAGACATGGCTTAATCGACTAGCGATTCTGAGTCGATCCATATACTTTGAGGTATATGTAGCTAAATTATTTCTCTATGTTACAAACTAAGTATCAAAACTAATATACCCCTATGGGATAGGGTATAAACATATGAGAGGCTACAATCCGCTGTGCGGATCGTTGAATACCCTATCCCATCCCATCTTTAAAATAATATCCTCAAAATGTGGGCTTTATGGCGATAAAATACAGAAAATGATTTTGTCACAATATATTGCTCAGAGAGATTATCAAAACCTTTTGTGGTTCGACAAAAAACAACGTTTTTGTATTGCATATGCCTTGGGGTAGTGCATACCAATGGTTTTTGTAGGAAAACGCCCCCAAAAAGTGGGCGTGGGTTAAAATGGTCTGCTGAAGAAATGTTCATATTAATACTAAAAATGATTTTGCATCAAAATTTTTCTCTAAAATTTTCAAATTTGGCCAAAAAAGTTTTTTTTTTTATAGAAAACGCCCCCAAAAAGTGGGCGTGGCAAAAAACTTTGTATTGACGAAATATAGATATTACGATTCTAAATATATGCTTCTCAGACACTTTTTTAAAATTCTTACGTATACGTTTTGGCCAAAAACTGAGTTTTTCTTAAAAGGGGGCGTGGCAGTAGGCGGATTTCAAAAATGTTTACACTTGTTCCGTAGGCACGGGCGAGGATCCTATATACCAAATTTCATTATCGTAGCTCAAAATTTAAGGCCTAAAAATCGGTGACGTGCAGACGGACGGACAGACAGACATGGCTTAATCCACTCAGCTGGCGATTCTGAGTCGATCCATATACTTTGAGGTATTTGTAGCTAAATTATTTCCCTATGTTCAAAACTAAGTATCAAAACTAATATACCCCTATGGGATAGGGTATAATGATAGGGTTACAAATGTGCATTAATTGGCTCTCCCCAGAATCCATAGAGCCGACCTCCGTAGAGGGTGGATTTTCCAGTGAAACTGAATTGCCACCTGGGGTATTAAATCTTTTCGTTGTACTCATTGCATTTTTAACTTTCTCTTACAAAGAGAAAGATATTGTTTTCGTGAAAATTTTCGACCTCGAGATTTTGATTGATTCTAACATTACGATGATAGCGGAGCCCAAAAAAGTGGTTTTTGGAATTCCGTCCGTCGGTCCGTCGGTCCGTCTGTCCTTAATGGTCTCCCCAGCCTAAACGGCTCAACCGATTTTCTTCAAACTTCGTATCCAGGTTTGTTTTGGTCATAATTCTAGGCCATTTTTTTTGTTTACTTTTAGCCATGTTAATAACGGTACCTGCCATACAAAAATTACACATAACCTCAATTTTCTCGAAAACGGCTCTAACGATTTTGATTAAACTTTATATATACTATAAGCATATTAGTTCCAACAAAACTGCATACCCAGTTTTTGCGAGAAAATCCATATAACGGATTTTGTCATTTAGGCCATCTAAAGAAAATTGTTAATTTCTCGCAAACTGCTATGTCAAATTGAATGAAATTTAATATATATACTACTATTATAGTTTGAAACAATTCCACATAATTCGTTTTAGCCCAATTATCACTAAACGTAATTTTAAGTTTTGGCTAATAACGGAAAATCATTATTATTCACATAGACACCGATTCCTTCAAATTTCGGAGTAAACGTTCGTATAATCACATTTCGACATTTTTTATATCATTTTTAGCATCAATAATCAAAATGCTTACTTACTATTTGATCTAACACCCAACTCGCTGTGAAAGAGAAAGTTGCGTACGACCCAGTCGTGCACCCACCACTCGTTGTTGTTTGTATACGCTTTACACTCGGTATACGGGGAGTTTATTTTAGTCGCCTTCTACGACAGGCATGCCTTACCTCGGGTATATTCTGACCCCTACCCCGAAGGGGGGGTCAAAATATACCCCTATATGAGCTGCTTCGACATATTTGAACACCAGGTCTATAGGGATTTCCAATACTGAGCCAATGTATTGGAAAAGAGTTGGTGGTGGAGGAGCCCTCAATGGGTCCACGGCAGCGCTCATACCCCAAAAATGGGCTACTGACATCGGTATTTTTTCCGGCCCGCTGTCCTAGGGCAAAACAAGGGCCTGGCCCTCCAGGTTGGGGGCTGTGCTTTGGGTTAACTACCCATCCACGGAAAAAAGACTATGTTACGAAGCAACCAATAGCCTCGGAAAGCACTGATATTATTGTTGACGACCATGCTAAACGAAAACATATGAGAGGCTACAATCCGCTATGCGGATCGTTGAATACCCTATCCCATCCCATCCTTTAAATTAATATCCTCAAAATATAGGCCTTATGGCGATGAAATACAGAAAGTGACATTGTCACAATATATTGCTCAGACAGTTTCTCAAAACAACGTATTTCTATTGCTAATGCCTTGGGCTTGGGTATACAAATGGTTTTTGTAAGAAAACGCCCCCAAAATGTGGGCGTAGTTGAAAATGATCTATGGACAAAATGTTTATATTACCATTGCGGAAGTATTTGCATCAAAAAATGTTTCGAAAGTTTTAAAATTTGGACAAAAAGCGTTTTTTACTAAAAACGCCCCCAAAAAGTGGGCGTGGCAAAAAACTTTGTATGAACGAAATATAGATATTAGACAATCAAAATATCTATATTTCGTCTATATAAAGTTGTTTGCCTCGCCCACTTTATGGGGGCGTCTTTAGTAAAAAATCTTTTTTGGTCAAATTTTCAAATATTCGAAAAAAAATTTTGATGCAAAAACGTTAATAATATAAATAAATAATATATAAATAACCTATCCCATCATATCCATAAAACTAAAATCCCCTAAAAAAGTGGGCATGGCTAGAAATACGATGTGAATAAAATAAAAAAAATGATATAGTGACAACAAATTCTTCAGACTGCTAACAAAACATTTTTACGGTTCTACAAAAGACATGGCTTTCTCCTGCATATGTTATGGGGTAGTGTATAAAAATGTTTTTTTATATAAAAACGTCCCCAAAAAGTGTGCGTGGGTTAATATGGTATATAGACGAAATGTTCATATTAATAATGTTAAAGATTAAAATTTGCCCGAAAACAGTTTTTTATTGAAAACGCCCCAAAAAGTGGGCGTGGCAAAAAACTTTATATGAACGAAATATAGATATTAAGATTGTCTAAATATGTTGTTCAGAAACTTGTTTAAAATTCCCGACGGTTTGGCCAAAAACTGAGTTTTTCTTAAAAGGGGGCGTGGCAGTTGGCGGATTTCAAAAATTTGTACACTATGGATCGACTCAGAATCGCTAGCTGAGTCGATTAAGCCATGTCTGTCTGTCCGTCCGTCCGTCCGTCTGTCTGTTCGTCACCGATTTTTGGGCCTTAAATTTTGAGCTAGGATAATGAAATTTGGTAAATAGGATCCTTGTCCGTGCCACCAGAACAAGTGTAAAAATTTTTGAAATCAGCCCAGTGCCACGCCCCCTCTTTAGGAAAACGTATTTTTTGGCCAAACCGTAAAGAATTTTAAAAAAATGTCTGAGAAGCATTTTTAGAGAATCGTAATATCTTTGTTTCGTCAATATAAAGTTTTTTGCCACGCCCACTTTTTATAAAAAATGTTTTTTGGTAAAATTTTAAAATTTTCGAAAAAAAATTTGATGCACAATCATTGGCAGTATTAATACCAACATTTCGTCAAAAGACCATTTTAACCCACGCCCACTTTTTGTGGGCGTTTTCATAAAAAAAAACATTTTTATGCCCTACCCCAAGGCGAACCATAAAAGAATTTGATAAAACTTCGGAACAATATGTTGTAACAACGTCATTTTCAATACCTTATGACCATAAAGACCATATTTTAGGGATATTCATTTTAAGGATGGGATGGGATAGGGTATTAAACGATCCGCGCAGCGGATTGTGGCCTTCTCATATGTTTTATAAGCAGTCTGAAGAATTTGTTGTCACCATGTCATTTTCTTTATTTTATCGTGTTTTTTAGCCATGTCCACTTTTTGGGGATTTTATGTTTAACGGATAGGATGGGATGATGATTGGGTGTAGTAGAACGAGGGTAGACTCTGATTGGCGTTAACTTGGCAATGCCCAGTGTTGTAACTCTGACCACACATCAAATGTGCTTATTTTAACCACCAAGTGGTAACCATCGGGTACTGGTCTCATCCAACCGGATTTGACTTTCTAAACGATAAGTGCGAGTGTTGATAACACGACGAAAAACAGCAAAACTATAAACACCCTGGTGAGAATGGCACGGATGAATACCCGGCCTGCTGTCTCAGGCGAACCTAGATGAGCTGCTCTGACATATTCGGACAACAGGTTGTCTAGGAATTTCAAGGGTTAGTCAGGCCCCTTGAACAGAGATGGTGGCGGATGAACCGAAAGGCCAACGGCAGCGCTCAATCCCGTAGTGGATACTGATGGCCCCGTGTCCCAGGGGTATCTAATAAATTGGAACTGGCCCTCCAGGTTGGGGGTTGTTCTTTGGGTTAACTACCCACCCACAGAAAAAAATATTGTTACGAAGCAACCAATAGCCTCGGAAAGGACTGATTTTATTGTTGACGACCCTGCTAAACGAAAAAAGGACAACGACGTTCGTATCTGCACCTGGAATGGGAGAACATTAAACAGGAGAGGCGAACAACTAGCGGAAGCCCTAAACTGCTACAAAGCAGACATTATTGCCATCCAGGAAATACGATGGGATGGGCCGGGCAAAAAGAGGATGAAAAACTGTGACATCTACTACGGACCGTGTTATAGTGAGCAGAAACAGCGGATTTGTTATAAGTGCCAGACTAAGGCAAGAAGTCTTATGTTTCCAAGACATTAGCGAACGCATAGTAACAATCCGCATCAAGGCCAAATTCGTCAACATAAGCCTTATATGCGCTCACGCTCCGACGGAAGAAAAAGATGATATAGCTAAGGACTGCTTCTACGAGCTACTTGACAAAACATATGAGCGACTACCGAAGTACGATGTTAAAATCGTGCTGGGAGATTTTAACGCAAAGGTAGGAAGAGAAGACTTCTTTAGAAGTATTGTCGGAAAACATAGCCTACACGACAACACGTCTGGTAACGGACTTAGGCTAATTGATTTCGCTACGGAACGAAATGCCACTATAGCCAGCACACGGTTTCCTCACCTCGATACATGGCGGTCTCCAGATCAACGAACGGTCAACCAAATTGATCACATTGCGATAGATAAGAGGCACGCATCCAGTATTTTGGATGTCCGAACATTCCGAGGAGCTAACATCGACTCGGATCACTACCTTGTAGCAGCCAAGGTAAGAATGCGGATATCCACCAACCCACAACAATCCAGAAATACTGTGAAAAAATTTAATGTGGGAAGACTGCAATCGCAAGAGACCGCCAAGACCTTCGCACAACGCGTATCCCTTAACCTCTCGATTAACACCATACCACCAGCATCGAATGTCGAAGAGCAATGGCAACGATGCCAACAGGCCATTAGATCAGCCGCAACTGATGTGCTAGGTTTCTCGCGCCCACCAGCAAGAAACCCCTGGTTTGATGAGGAATGCCGACAGATGCTCGCAGCCAAGAACGAGGCCTACAAGGCTAAGCTGCAGGTGAAGACGAGAGCGGGCATTGAGCTCTATAGGCAAAGAAGAAGGGAAGAACATCGGCTTTTCAGTAAGATGAAAAAAGAGCAAGAAAAGCGCGCGATCGAGGATATAGAGAGGTGCCACTCCAGGAACGATGTTCGCAAGTTTTACCAAAGTGTAAAACGTCAAAGCCAAGGATACAATGCTCGAACAGAATCCTGTCGAGATGAACAAGGAAATATTGTAGTTGAGACATAGTCCATGCTGAGGATATGGAAGAACCACTTCTGCAGACTGTTAAACGGCGATGACGAACAACATTCCGCTGTCAGGCAGAACGAACCATTCAATATTGGCAACGACAGCGAAAACTGCCAACCACCCGACCTGAGTGAAGTGAGGATAGAAATATCTAAACTCAAGCTTAATAAGGCTGCCGGAAATGACGGCCTTCCCGCTGAGCTCTATAAGGCCTGCGGAGATGACTTGGTAAGTAACATCCACCAACTCATAAGCCAAATCTGGTCGGATGAAAATATGCCTGAAGAATGGAACCTCAGCATCGTTTGCCCGATCCACAAAAAAGGAGACCCTCTGAACTGCGCCAACTACAGAGGCATAAGTCTGCTCAACATCGCCTACAAGATCCTATCTGCCGTAATATGTGAACGCCTGAAACCGTTTACCAAAAACCTGATTGGCCCTTATCAGTGTGGTTTTAGGCCAGGAAAGTCCACAACCGATCAAATTTTCACACTTCGGCAGATCCTGGAAAAAACTCAAGAAGTCCAAATCGATACCCACCACCTATTCATCGATTTCAAAGCCGCATATGACAGCATTTATAGAGACGAACTGTACAGAGCCAGTTCGTCCGTTTGTGTAGAGAATTCTCGCTGCTCCATCAGGGTCGGAAACGACCTCACCGACACATTCGATACCAAAAAAAGGATTTAGGCCAGGCGATGCGCTGTCATGTGACTTCTTTAATCTGATTCTTGAGAGGATTGTGCAAAACTCCAAAGCCAACACCAGAGGCACAATTTTCCAAAAGTCGGTGCAACTACTAGCATACGCTGACGATATTGACATCATTGGTAGGATTCAACGTGATGTTATAGCCACGTTTGCTAGTATAGAGAAGGAAGCGGCAAAAATGGGTTTAGCAGTAAATGAGGGTAAGACTAAGTATATTCTGTCATCACGAAAGGGCTCACAACATCGACGAATTGGGCAGAACGTCACCATTGACAGATATAACTTTGAGGTAGTGCGGGACTTTGTCTACCTCGGCTCCGCTATTAACTCTGACAACAACATCTCGTCAGAAATTAAACGAAGAATTACTCTTGCCAACCGCTGTTTCTTCGGGCTTAGAAGGCAATTTAGTAGTAAAGCCCTCACTCGAACTACTAAGGAGATCCTATATAAGACCCTGATCATCCCAGTCCTGCTCTACGTCGCTGTAGCATGGACCGTATCAAAAGCGGATGAAGAAATCCTTGTTAGATTCGAGAGGAAAATTCTTCGAAAAATCTTCGGTCCCATTTGCGTTGACGGGCTATGGTGACGAAGATTCAACCAAGAACTATACGAGCTGTACAGCGACATGCCCCTGGTCAAAAAACTCCGCATTGGACGTTTAAGATGGCTAGGACATGTAGAACGAATGGACACCAATACTCCGGCTCGCAGAGTCTTCGATTCCCAGGTAGACGTAGGACGCAGTAGAGGAAGACCTCGCCTTAAGTGGCGCGCACAAGTGGAAACCGACCTCAACGAACTTGGAGTGCGCAACTGGAGGCAGTTAGCTTAGGACCGGGCTAGTTGGAGAGGCATGTTGGTTGAGGCCCAGGTTCATTCCGGACTGTAGCGCCACTTAAGTAAGTAAGTAAGATAGGATGGGATAGGGTATTCAACGGATCGCACAGTGGATTGAAGCCTTCTCATATGTTTTATTAATATATTTTTTCTCTTGCTTAAAGAGTCTTTTAAATACAATTATAAATAGTCTGTTTATTGTTCAAAATAAATAAATAATGTCTAGGTTGTATATTCGTTTAGGTCTTCCAGAATATTTTATCTACTATCATCGCAAAGTCTTGCTATAAATTTATTTATTTATTTTTATAGCAAAGCTTTGCGATGGGAAATGGGAATGGTGGTGATAAAGTCGATCAGATAATCCACGAATATCGAAGTCATCCACAAACATTAGATTAGATGCAAGATTTCTTGCGCTAAGAGCTTTAATATTTTCCACCGAAGCTATCTCCATGCACTATGGGCAAGTTGCTTTATTTAATAACGACCGGTTTTGTATATCAGCGATGGGTGCTTAGGCATGATGCAGTGCATACTTATTTAAGTGACATAAAGTCTATAAAAAATCTGGACCTCAATCAACATGCCACTCCAATTAGTAGCAGTTAGTGCATCCATTAGACGGAATCTTTCCTGCTCTTATACAAAAGGGCTTGGACTTGTTCCTACCCACAAACCTGGAGGGAGGTTAACGTGGTATTTATCCCCAAACCAGGCAAACCAATAGAACAACCTAAATCGTACCGTCCAATAAGCTTAACATCGTTTTTCCTGAAAACAATGGAAAGAATACTAGACGTACACATCAGAGAGTGCTTAAATGAAAGCACTCCTCTGCACCCATGTTAATTCGCCTACCAAAATGGTAAATCCACGGAAGGAGCACTTCTAAGTTTAACATCACAAATAAAAAGTGCATACGATAACAAAGAAGTAGCTTTATGTGCCTTCCTAGACATAGAGGGTGCTTTTGACAACACTGGATATGACTCCATATCAAATGCTTTGACTCATAGAAGAATAGATCACCCCACCAATGGATCAAAGCGATGCTTGAAAGTCGGAAAATAACTGCTTCATCAGCACTGACCTCAGTATCAGTAACAGCCGTTAAAGGCTGCCCTCAGGGAGGAGTACTCTCACCCCTACTATGGTCTCTGGTTATCGATAACCTACTTCAAGACCTAAGTAATGCAGGTTTCAATATAATTGGATACGCCGATGACCTAGTCATCATAATAAAGGGCAAAGAACCAAACGAGGTTACAACACGTTTGCAAAACGCCCTTAAGATAGTCATAGACTGGTGTAATAAAGAAAGTCTTTCTATAAACCCCAGCAAGGCTATCATCGTCCCTTTTACAAAAAGGAGGAAATTAAATCTTACCCAAAATTTCAATTAATGGTACATACATTGAGTATTCCAACGAAGTAAAATATCTTGGAGTGATCCTCGATAAAAAACTAAGCTGGAACTCCCACATCAACAACAAAATTCAAAAATCAATCAAGCTTTCTGGGCTTGCGCCGAAGCATGTATGGTAAAACCTGGGGAATCTCTCCAAAGACCACACACTGGATCTACACGATCATGGCCAGGCCCATTATAACATATGCTTTAATAGTATGGTGGAACAAAGTCACCCAAAAAACAACTATAAATAAATTGAACAAGGTACAACGGCTTGCCTGTCTGGGCATTACCGGAGCAATGCGTTCCTGTCCCACAGCGGCTATAGAAGCCTTAACAGGACTAGCACCCCTCCACATTTATATAAAAAAGTGGCAATTCACAGCTCAGCAAGTTTGACACAAGCGGAAGAATTAAACATTAGTGAACATCTTAAACTAATTGACCTTCTATCCGAACTTCCAGAACTTGACATGATCTTTGGACCGCTTACCAAAGACACTATGCTTCGACAAAAGATTCTCAACGGAGATCACAACCAGATAAGCATGGTGTAGCAACAACCCACCAAACTGCCTAAACTGCCTAAAGTGGTATACTGATGGTTCTAAAATGGACTCAGGGGTAGGAGCTGGCATACATGGACCAAATAAAAACATCTCAATACCTATGGGAAAAAACCCTAGTGTATTCCAAGCTGAGCTCCATGCCATAAAAGAATGCGCAAACCTAATACACAACAAAGGTATTAAAGGCGCAAACATCCATATATTCACGGACAGTCAAGCAGCTATAAAAGCCCTTAGCTCACACATCATTGACTCCAAATCAGTACTACACTGCTTCAACTCCCTCCAAACACTCAGTTCCAGGAACAAAACCAGACTATGGTGGGTCCCCGGACATAAGGGAATTGAAGGAAACGAAAAAGCTGATGAACTAGCCAGAAAAGGTTCGGAAACCCCCTTCATTGGACCTGAAACCTTCTGTGCAATCCCCAAATCAGCCATAAATTTGGTCATAAAAAACTGCGCACAAAACAAATGTGTTTCATACTGGGGAAACATCCCAGGCCTAAGACAGGCCAAAAGAGCTATTCAGCCCTTCAAATCAGATGCCAATAAGATACTAAATCTTCGCAGGCACGATATCAAAAACTTAGTAGGCTACCTAACTGGTCATCACGGTCTGCGATATCACCTAAACAAAATGCGTCTAGTCGACTCACCGGAGTGCAGACTATGTCTAGAAGAAGATGAAACAGCCGAGCATATCATATGTGAATGCCCGGCCCTTTACGGTATGAGAAGGGAGTCTTTCTTCAGGGAATTTTTAAGTCCCGAAGAACTGAGGAAATCTTCAGCTGAAAGTATTATCAGCTATATTAGGAAAGTAGAAGCGCTACTAACCTAAAAAACATCTGACGGCAAGCACAATAGATCTTTTAGGTCGATATGTATATTACTGCTTAGGCAGGTCAGAATTAAAAAAATAGTGCATCAAATCAAATTCTTCAAGCAAAAGATATTCACTGCCATATATCTCTTACAAAAGTCAGACAAACGTCAAAAAGTCTGCAATACGACAAAGTCGCTTAGGATTCGAATGAAGTTTTGTATAAAATCTGTTTAGCCTAATGCAACACAAGGTAAGGGTCTGGAGTCATCTGGAGTTCCTCATAGAATCCTTGCCCTATTGTTAAAAGTCAAACTTTCCATACATCATAATAGAAACCAAAAAAAAAATGGCATCTTTAATTTACAAAATACTAAATATCACGTATACAAATAGGGCAAGTTATAGCGGCCTGTAATTACTCCCTTGTGGAATATATTTTACATGCATATGCCCAATAAATGTGCATTGATTAAGGGAACTGATCGATAAATTGAAAAGCATAATACATAGATAGTATATCCACACATAAAAAGAGCAAACTTTTATTGCTGCTACCTTACTCTGCTAAAAATCCATTTTTGTAAGTACATATGGTATATTTATTGCACAAATAAAATTCCACGCACAAATGTCTGTCATCAAAATACATTGCTTTGCATTTCAATTCTCAGTCGTTCTCTTTTCCGTTCATCAGGAACCGACATAATTTATGTATTTTACATTCAAACTTCATCGAAATTTCATGTTTTCCCGACTTCTTGCTATAGAAAGTTGAAAAAAAATGGAAAGAAAAAAATCACAGTTTTAAAGTAAACTTTTACACACCCTTTTCGGGACACATATTATACCAAAGAACAAGGTGAACAAAACATACATCCTCCTGCGAGTTCTGCTAAAACTTGCATCCATGTACCACCAACTTTAACTGAAAAGCTACTCTCGCATCCTCTACTGTGCAGGAACAATTGCATAAAAGTTTGCATTTGCATCTATTTCGTGTTCAACCCTTACATTCAGAGAAACGTAAAGTCATCGAAAGAGAGAGAGGCGAACGAACTGAGAGAGAAAGTTCTAAAAATATTGGATGTGACACTCCCAAATGTGCAGAGCATATACTATCAAAATCATTATATGCACTGAATAGAGTCACAAATGCAATAGAGCACCATAAGCAGAGATCCTATTAGAAGCTGGAGAGAGCTAGAGCGGTAAAACCTCTCCAAAGAGAAACCTCTATAAGGCATAAAAAACAATTATTTAAAGTACTGAGATGCTTTAAAAAAAGAGGTCAACCGATACTATTACCCGGTTCAGTTCCGATTTTGTCTATCGGTCAGGAGGACACTGCACTTTTGCATTTTCATTCGAATCGAAAGGAACTCGCAATTTTTTTTCCTTTAACACTACAAAAAAAATCGGATAGTAAATTTAATCAGATAAAATATAAATTAATTTAACCTCGTAGTATTTAAGTTTTAATCGGAGTTTAATATATGTTTTTTTTTTAATTTGAACAAAATATGTATTTTTTTAAATAGATAAACGTGTGTTATGTTATCATGAAAAATTCTTCTCCTAAGTTCGAAAGTGTTGTGTGCTGGTCTACTCATACCGACAAAAAAAATTCTCATCTAAGTTACTATTTTACACATGGCAAATAATAATAATAAAAATCGAAATATTGTAATTTTTAAGTAATTTTGTATATCTTCTTTGTATGTATCATCATTTCATCTTAATCGCATTCTTGTGTGTTGTATACATTTGTACGGATACACAAAAGAATCCAAATGCTGGTATTGTGTGGTTTCGTTTAAAAAAATACAACAAATCAAATAATTTATCCTAAAAAGTTCAAATCCTGCAACCAAAAATGTGAATACAATATTTTAGTCACTGTGTGTATTTGTCTATAATATTTCTTCACACGCGCACCTCAACATAAATCTTTAACAACAACCCCTCGACTAAGGGGAACGAAAACGGACAAGCAGTAGAAAACGAACAAAGTAATAATAATCACTTCAAAATGTGTATGTTTGTAATATGCATTTCCGTTTGCACTGCAAAGCGAAAGGATACTGCTTGCAAATCATCCTCATCATCAACATCACAAATCTCTTGGGCTTTTCTACTCTAGAAATGAAACCGAGAAATAACTAAAAGGTAAAAAAAGACAGAATTCAACACAACATCGAGAAATTATCATCATCCTTGTCGTCATCTTGCTGCTGCTGCTCCTTCTGATCCAACTGCGTCCTGTACAACGGATGGAATAATATAGCACAAAAAAAAAAACGCTACGCTAAACACCCTGCATATATATATGGACGATGGATGGTAGACTATATGTGCTATTGAGAGGAAAATCACCCATTCCTCCATCGTTCCATCGTTATGAAATATTGGAGTAGCAGGGTTCTATGTATAATATTAATTCTAGTGTCCAACAATCTTCTGTGCACTGCCCTGATTATATCACTCAAATTTAGGCCACAGTTACATACAATCTATCTATGTGCAGCATTGTGCCTATACAACCTCAACCAGATATACATACATCTATATGAACATTTGTAGCAAAAAAGGAAATCTAACCTCAAAGCTTAAGCTAAAACTTAAAACAAGAATACTAATACAAAGAAAAACTAATAAACAAAAATAAAATAAATTTAAGCCATTTTTGGTATCTTATTTTACATGGGTTCCTTTTTCTTGAGCCTGAAAAATATAACAAACAAAAAAATACTGTGTTCAACTTGCGTGTGGTTTCAATGAAACAGCTGATTTTATAACAACAACAACATAACTAAATAATAATCTATTTTTCAATAAGGAAAACAATCAAGTTTTTCATATTTTTTCTAATTTTTTTTACAACAAAAACGATAAATATATACGTAATTAAAAAAATACATCAAAACAAATTAACAATGTTTGTGATCTTTTGATTTTGTGTCAAAAAAAAGTGTAGTATAAGAATACACAGACGATGACTATAACAATAAAATTTCACTTTCATTAAAAATAAACTGGTATTATCGAACACCCCCTCTACCTATTACTGCAACACTGCATCCTTAAAATCTTGTTTCGTAAAATTAACTATTTTAAAAAAGTATAATAGAATATTAAATCAAATTGAATTTCGTATTTCTTTTTTGTGTGGAGTATATATTGTTTCTCGTGTTTTCACTCTCCGTCTACTGCTCCTCTCGCACACACTCACTCACACAGTCAATTTATGTGTTGTTCAAAAAATAATTTTCGATTTCATTTCCATATGAGTGCTATTCAGACAATTAAAGTAATTCCTATTTTTAAATACAAAACAAACTGAACTGACTGAAGGACAATTACTTTGTTGGGTTTTTTTTTTTATAACAATAAACAATTTTGTAAAAATAAGAACAATTTTGTATACGTAAGAAAATAATTGAAAACTTGTGTTGTGCATTAATAATTAAAAAAAAGTTATACCAAAATCTTACTGCCAAAAAGCTCTGATACTGCCATCAGTAGAAAAAATAATATAAAATTATACTAAAAACAAACATCTCCATTAAATGTTCATAGATTTAAATTAGAATAAATATATACCTATACCATACTTTAAATATATAGTAAAGAGAAAAATAAAAAGTTAAACTTTGTTTCGGAATAAACGGGTTACTGCCAAAACCAAATTTATAAAATAAAATTTAATGTAACTTTAATAAAAATAAATAGATTGTGGACAAATTTCTATAAAACTTTTAAATCTACGTAGATAAGTTAAAAAAACCAACGGTAAATTCTTGTCTATAACCGGTTGCAACGTAACGGCGTTAAAGTGGATTTCAAAAGTGATAGGATGTGGTCCGCTGCTTTGTGCACATTGGGCGTGACGAAACCGATATGCAATTGCCTAAGCTTCCGTCAGGTGGCTCAGGGAGCAGTTGCTGCTGCAGCTGCTGTGGTAATAAATATTTTCAATTATTTTAAATCTGAAGGTTAATTTCTATTAGTTGATACTTGCAACATTTCTATTATCAAATTGAACTTTTGAATTTTCGAAACTGCAAGTTTTGATTGTTTTTCTTGAACTACTTACTTGCTCAATTACTGAAGTGTCGCTACAGTAAATATGCTATATGAACATAAGCCTTAACCAACACGCCTCTTCAATTAACGCGGGTCTTAGCTAACTGCCTCCAGTTGAAAATTTAAGGTGGTTGTGGTCGGTTCCTTCTTGTGGGCGTCACTTAAGGCGAGGTCTTCCTATACTGCGTTCGACGACTGGCTGTGAATCCATTTCGCCGATGTTGTGTCTCCTTTCGTGTTGACAACATATACTTAATCTTATCTTCCTTTACCCATTTTTTCGTCTATCTTCTATATACTAGCAAACGTGTCTGTGACATCACGGTGAGTAGATGCACCGATTTATGGAAGATTGTGCCTCTGGTGTTGGTTCGAAGTTTTGCTAAATCCTCTCAAGAATGATGTGAAAGAAGTCACATGACAGTGCGTTGGCTTGCCTAAATCTTTTTTTTACCGAATGTTTCGGTGCTGATCATGATCGAGCAGCGAGAATTCTTTATCGTCATTCTGCACAGACGGATGAGTTTGGGCCGTATGCCAAAACTAGTCATGGCTGTATGCGTTTTATTGCTTACCAAATCATCTATTTATTTACCTTATCCGATAGGGATATATAAGTTTTGATATATACTTTATAATATAGAGAAATAATTTATTTAGATACTAATATCTTAAGTGTATGGATCGACTCAGAATCGCCCAAGTGTAAACATTTTTGTAATCCGCCCACAGCCACGCAGTACTTTTTGGCCAAAGATATCTATCTCTTTATAAAAGAAAGTTTAATAGTTATAGGAGACACACACATTACGAACTTTTTAGTTTCATTTGAACATCGTAGAAATGTCTTCTGTCTAGATCTGTCTTATCGTTATTCAAACAACCAATGCTTAAATTGTGAGTGCGGTACCCTAGTGGTTAGTGCGTTGGACTACTAAGCATGGGGTCCCTGCTTCAAGTCCCAAAAGTGAAAATGCCTAAGTTTTTTTTTGCACTGCTTCACCTCTTGTGAAAGTCTGACAAACATCCAAGAGTAACACCGTCATAAGTAGCTACTCGAATTGGCCGTTCGGATTATGCGTAAATGCGCTAGGCATTGAGGCCCTGTATGGGCCGTAAGTGCCGAATATTTCATTGTTGTCGGAAATGAAAAAAAGCAAGTACATTCCACTCTTTCAAAAATTGTAAGAGATGCAGTGGTTAGTTTTGGACTACTATGCTCGGATTCCATGGTTCAAATTCTGAACACAGTCATGAGGAGGTTCACAAATTTGCTGTTCGGAGTTGGTGTTAAACAGGACGTCCTTTTCTTTACGACAACAATATAAATCGCAACCCCCTTCGGGTTAAGGGTCAGAATATACCCGAGATAAGGCATGCCTGTAGTAAAAGGCTACTAAAATCCACTCCTCGTATACCGAGTGTAAAGTGTATACAATACAACAAAATGCAATGAGTACTACAATAAGAAACTGAATTGCTACATGGGGTATGTGGCAATTCAGTTTCACCGAAAAATCCACCCTCTTCGAAGGTCCATCCTGTACGGATTCTGGGGCGAGCCAATAATTGCAATTGTGTAACCCTTTCGGGAAAAATTTAAGGATAAAGAGGTCATCTACATCTGGACTTCAAAAAAATATATGCGTCTCCAGGAGGTCGACAACTCCAGAAGTGTCGGCTCACGAAAAACGAGACTCAATGAAAAATAAAAGCCTGAAGTTCGGAAACTTCGAAAATAGCTATGCAAAATCGAACTGCACTGCAAAGAGCTTCTTAAAGAAATACTCTACCTTAAGGATGAAAACATGACCCTAAATAGTTCAATAAAATAACCTTATGAACCAAAACCGAGTGAAAACTGTCCAATTAATTCAGAATACCATACAGATGAAGAAATACTCAGTAGCGAATCCGACTGGATTCTAAAGAAAATTCCGGTGAGTAAAAGTAAAGCTGTATCCTCTCCTAAAGTTATAAATCACGATAAAGAGAATATTAATAAAGGGAAACAGCAAAAACAACAAAAAAAACCGACAATTAATCCAAACCATCCCATCCTTAAAAGTATTATCCCCAAAATTTGGGATTTATGGCGATAAAATATTGAAAATGACGTTGTCACAACATATTGTTGAAAATCTTTTATGGTTCGACAAAAGAACGTTTTTTTATTGCATATACCTTGGGGTATGGTATTAAAATGGTTTTTGTAAGAAAACGCACCCAAAAAGTGGGCGTGGGTCAAAGTGATCTAAAGACGAAATGTTTATATAATCATAATTAATGACCTTGCATCGAAAGTTTTTTCAATTTTTTTAAAAAATGTACAAAAAACCTTTATTTTATAGAAAACGTCCCCAAAAAGTGTGCGTGGCAAAAAAACTTTGTATAAACGAAATATAGATATTAAGATTCTCTAAATATGTTTCTAAGACACTTTTTTAAAATTCCTTACGGTTTGGCTAAAAACTACGTTTTTCTAAAAGGGGGCGTGGCAGTGGGCGGATTTCAAAATATTTTACTATCCCTAAAATTTGGGCTTAATGGTACTGTCACAAGATATTGTTCAGACAGTTTATCAAAATCTTTTATGGTTCGACAGCAAATAACGTTTTTCTCCTGCATATACTATGGGGTAGGCTATACAAATGGTTTTTGTAGGAAAATGCTCCCAAATAGTGAGCGTTGGTCAAAATGATATGTAGACGAAATGTTTATATTATGCATAAACAGTTAATGATTGCATCAAACTTTTTTTCAAATAAATACAAATTTTACCAAAATAATGTTTTTTTTAATGAAAACGCCCTCAAAAAGTGGGCGTGGCAAAAAAATGTTATGTAGACGAAATATAGATATTGAGATTCTCTGAATATGTTGTTCACACACTTTTTCAAAACTTCTTGCAGTTTGGCCAAAAACTACTTTTTTAATAAAAAGGGGAAGTGGCAGTGGGCGGATTTAAAAAAAAATTGACACTTGCTCTGCTGGGAGCAACAAAGAACACGTGTACCAAATTTCATCATTCTAGCTCTTAATTTAAAATTAAAATTTAACGACTCAGCTAGCGATTCTAAGTCGATCCATATACTTTGAGGTATATCTAGCTAAATTATTTCTCTATTTTACAAACTATGTATCAAAACTAATATACCCCTATGGGATAGGGTATAAAAGTTCATGGAAAGTCTGAGACGCTGAAAGATACCGTCTGTTATCTCGCAAACTAAATACGACAAAGCAAAATAGTGAGCTATAGTAATAGCAAGTACCCACGAGTGATAAAAAATGTGGCTAGACAAAAAGGAAAAGCTCGTAAAATATGGCAATAAACACGTGCTCCCCAAAATAAGGCATATTCAAACCGGATGTGCAACTTGTTATCAAATTCGATTAAACATTTTAAGAACAATGCATTAGAATTTTATCTGCAAAGCATAACCGCTTTAAATGGATCGAATTATTTGCTCTGGAAAGCAATTAGAGCCATTAAATGGCCATAAAACGCTGTGCCACCAATTAGAAGGGCGTGTGTAATTCTTGCATGATGGCTGGTCCTCTTATATTATGCCGAATCCGATCGGCTAAGTTGAGAGTTTGGTGTTGCTAACCATCGCGCCACTGCGCACACTAACTAGCTCAACTCAAGACGCTTGGGCCCTTTCATTGTGACAACAATATAACTTCGCACACACAAATGAAGGGAGAATCCATTTTTGACACCCTGTATGGGCCCTTAATGATAGATATTCAATTCTTAACTTACTCCTACAAAGAGAAAGGTGTTGTTTTCGTGAAAATGTTCGACCTAAATATTTTGATTTATTCTATCATTACGATGATAGCGGAGCACAGAAAAGTGTTTTTTGGAATTCCGTCCATATATCCGTCTGTCCGAAATAGTCTCTCCAGCCTAAACGGCTTGACCGATTTTCTTCAAACTTCGTATCCAAGTTTGTTTTGGCCATAATTCTAGACCTTTTTGTTGCTTTAAGCCATGTTAATAACGGTAACTAACATATACAATTTACACATGACGATTTTCTCGAAAACGGCTCTAACGATTTTGGTTTTGACCATTACGGGCAGACTAAAAGGCCGACGGAATTTGTAAATCCACTTTCATCGTAATGTTAAAATCAATCAAAAGCTCGAGTTAAAATTTATTCTTGAATCACTGTTCTTCCTGCTTCCTGTTTCCTGCAAAAAGTGCAACGCTTCTTTTTAAAATCTTCAACAGATTTTCCTGGAGGTCTGGCTTCTTTGTTTATGATCTCGGCTTCTCGGGCTTTCTAAAAATCTTGGAAAGTCTTTACCGAGTTTCTAGGAACTTTTTCCCAGGAACAGACACACGGACAGACATTCAAGGCTCAATTGAATCAGCTGGTGATTCTGAGTCGATTCATGTACTTTGAGGTATATATAGCTAAATAATTTCTCTTGTTACAAACTATGTATCAAAACTCATATACCCCTATGATAGGGTATACAAATAATAATTAATTATAATGATTGGTGTAATGAATTGTGTATACTGGCCAAATTGTGAAATAAAATATAAGAACGATATTTCCATATGGAGTAGTAGTATGATGTATGGTGGACGCCGCTACATTGGTGGTGCACTTCGTACAACACCCTCAGCAGCACTTTACATTCTTTTAACCTTCTACCCCTTTATATACAAACTGGCCACTCGACACAAATATTCCTGAAAAAATTAATTACACACTTACCAGGTTAAATTTCGATAAGCATAGGAGTTTCCAGGTCACAATCGCAAACAGGTCGTCATGGGATAGTAACAAACCTGCACAAAATGACTCGATCAATTTTTACATCGATGGCTCCAAAACAAATGACGGAGTTGGTGCTGGTGTCTTCTCCGACAGCCTAAACCCCAGCCTATCTTTCCGTCTTCCTGATCATTGCAGCGTGTTCCAGGTGGAACTCATGTCGATCAAAGATCCCTTGTCTTGGCTGAAAGATAATGTAATATTTGCAAAGGATATACTCATTTACTCGGATATCAAAGCGGCCATTAAATCCCTGGAATCAGTCTCAACAAACACAAAGAAAACCCTAACCTGCCGTCATTTCTTCAAATAATGTCAGGGCAGTTTAACATTCACCTATGCTGGTTGTCTGCACATGGTGACTGTAAGGCTGATGAACTCGCCAGACAAAACCAAAATTCCAGTCGTACCCCACACGGGTGCACTAGGTATTACTATCGCTGAATGCAAAAGCTTACTAGCATGCTAACAGTACTAACTAGCAAACCAAACAAATTTGGAAAAAGATGGATAAAAGAGGATCCAAGGGACTGATCTCGCTCGCTTGACCATATTTTAGCGCCACCATAGGTGGCTGAACAATGTTTATAAGTAGGTCCGCAGAAAGGCTAGGTGCTTATTTCTTTTAAAATCTCTACGATTCATCAAACACAGAATTGAGAAGTCTCCTCCGTTCCATTGATAGCACAAATTGGTTTCCCTACATGTAACAAGGAGAAAGCACAAGATCCACGTGCTATCACAATGCACCAACAACTGGTCTTAATGTGCTGGCGAATCGCTGGCAGCCACTCTAACCTAAAACAACCTAACCTAAAAGTGTATACTCTTTGATTTGTGTCTGCAATTAGTTTGGCGTAACTTAGCTAAGCTATTTTCTATTTGGGATGAATCTATTTAGCTCGGTCCTAAGTTACCACCTTCAATTGCACTTTAAAACATATTTGTGTCTGCAATTAGTATATAATTGCTAAAAGTATATACTCTTTTATTTGTGTCTGCAATTAGTTTGGCATCTTAGGGTAACTAAGCTAAGCTGTTTACTATTTGGGATGAATCTATTTAGCCCGGTCCTAAGTTACCATCTTCAATTGCACTTTAGAACATATTTAGACCATAGTCGTTCAACTATGGAGACGAAGTTCAACCAAGAAACTTAGAAAATTATAGAGCGAAAAGTGACGTATGAGTGAGGGTTATTTAAACTATTTTGTCCACCTATTAATAATCCTAACATAAAGTTGGATTTATTGACGCTAATAGTACGTTTCCACCGGACCAAAACTCGTCATTTCATTAACGAAATTCAACATTTGAAAATAGTGTTCCCACCAAAAAAAAAAAAAAAAAAAAAACACATTCCAACTGTCAAATCAATTATATTTTCACTGGACCTTCTCTTGCTATGATCTGACAAAACATCCCAGTACTACCAACTGCCAAGAAATACCTATCTCAACTTAACTGTTCGGATTCTGAATAAAATAAGAGCTAGGAATGGTTGTGAGAATAAGCGAATATTTGAAAAGAAAAAGCAATGGGACATCATACGATTGTGCATTAATTATTAAAAGTTTACTAATCTTTTTGTTAAATTTAAATTTGTTTTCTAAACGATTTTTCTAAAACAAATTACAGAGCAATTTGATGTTTCTAGGAGAAAAAAATTGTTTTTGTAGGGGAAAAAAGTAATGTTTGATTTGACATAACTCGGTTGGACGTCATTTCAGCGGAATCCCGAATTTCAGAATGTGAAATGAAATCACGAATTTCGCTGAAATGACACATTTCGACTCGGTGGAAACGTACTAAAACGTTAATGTGTTTATTAAACTTTTAGGATCAAAGTAAACACCAATACCAATACCAGACAGTGTATAATTAAAATTGGACGGAGGCGGTTTTGTGCAAATGACATAAGTACTGTTCAGATTCAAACCGTTGTAAAGACACAAATACATGGTATTTAAATCAGTTTGTAGTGAATGCGAATCGTTAATATCTTCTATACAGTTGTAATGTTCATGTCATCAACATATATCAATATTTTGCTATCTCTACTACAAGCTATTACATCGTTAATTGCAAGTATAAATAAAATGTTTCCTAAATGACTTCCTTGAGGTACTCCAGATTGGCAACAAAAGGGTTGGACTTGGAACCTCTAAATTTAACTTGGTAAGTTCTCAAGAGAAATATAATTGAACCCAATTTCTGAAGCCTGTAGGAAATCCATATGCCTTAAGCTTGAAAATTATGATGTTATTCGATAACTGGTCAAAGGCTTTGGAGAAGTCAGTATATATACAATGGGAGCATGTACCAAATTTCATCATTCTAGCTCAAAATTTAATGCCCAAAAACTGGTGACATACGGACGGACATGCATAAATCAACTTAGTGGGCGTGGGTTAAAATGATATAAGTACGAAATGTTCATGTTAATATTATTAACGTTTTTGCATCAAAAGTTTTTTTTTTTCAAATAATTGAAAATTTGACCAAAAAAGGTTTTTTTTACTAAAAACGCCCCCAGAAAGTTTGCGTGGCAAAAAAAAAAATAATATGGACGAAATATAGAGATTTAGATTGTCTCTTGTCCGTTTGACAAAAGATTTTTCTTAAAAGTGGGCATGGCAGTGGGCGGATTTTAAAAATGTTTACACTTGTTCGAACGATCACATATACCAAATTTCATCATCCTAGCTAAAAACATATCCCATCGCATCTTTAAAACTAATATCCCCAAAAAGTGGACATGGTTTAATACAAGATGGGGATTAAATATAGAAAATGACATTGTCACAACGAATTTTACGGTTCTACAAAAGACAAGATTTTCTCCTGCATATGTTAAAGGGTAGTGCATAAAAATGTTTTTTATACCCTATCCCATAGGGGGGTATATTAGTTTTGATACTTAGTTTGTAACATAGAGAAATAATTTGTAGCAACATATACCTCAAAGTATATGGATCGACTCAGAATCGCTAGCTGAGTCGAATTAGCCATGTCTGTCTGTCCGTCCGTCCGTCCGTCCGTCCGTCTGTCTGTTCGTCAGCGGTTTTTGGGCCTTAAATTTTGAGCTAGGATAATGAAATTTGGTATATAGGATCCTCGTCCGTGCCACCAGAACAAGTGTAAAAATTTTTGAAATCCGCCCACTGCCACGCCCCCTTTTTAGGAAAACTTATTTTTTGGCCAAACCGTAAGGAATATCAAAAAAGTGTCTGAGTAGCATATTTAGACAATCCTAATATCTATATTTCGTTCATACAAAGTTTTTTGCCACGCCCACTTTTTGGGGGCGTTTTTAGTAAAAAACGCTTTTTGTCCAAATTTTAAAACTTTCGAAAAAAATTTTGATGCAAATACTTCCGAAATGGTAATATAAACATTTTGTCCATAGATCATTTTCACCTACGCCCACATTTTGGGGGCGTTTTCTTACAAAAACCATTTGTATACCCCATCCCAAGGCATTAACAATAGAAATACGTTGTTTTTTGTCGAACCACACAAGATTTTGAGAAACTGTCTGAGCAATATATTGTGACAATGTCATTTTCTGTATTTCATCGCCATAAGGCCTATATTTTGAGGATATTTATAATAACGATGTGATGGGATAGGGTATCCAACGATCCGCACAGCGGATTGTAGCCTCTCATATGTTTTTTATATAAAAACGCCCCAAAAAGTGGGCATGGGTTAAAACTATCTAGGGACGAAATGTTAATATTATCATAACCAATGATCATGCCTTGGGGTAGGGTATAAAACTGTTTTTTGTATAAAAACGCCGCCAAAAAGTGGGGGTGGGTTAAAATGATGTAAAGACGAAATTTTAATATTACCTTATCCAATGATCTTGCATCAAAGGTTTTTGCAAATATTTTATGTACCATGTTCGATAGCTCGAGAAAAAAGATGAAAAAGGAAAAGTTCGAATAAAATGAGTTGAAAAATATATAATTGAATATAACTAAACTACTTCGATGATAACAGCTGCCAGTTACTTGCCTCGGTGACGGTATGATCTCAAGTGGCGAGAGTGGACAATAAGTGAAAAAACCTGTTTGGAGAGTGGAGAAATAGGTTGTTGGGTTTTGGGAATCTTAACAGGTTGCTGAGTGTGGGTGGGATATAATTATTTGGGAGAGGATGATTTCGGAGTAAATAGGGTGTTGCCGTTGTAAGTATATTACAAGAAAATACGTTTGGGGAATATTGAAAGGAATCCTAAACATACCGCCGGGCAAGAACAACTGTTCTTAATTAAAAAAACACATTAAAATTCTATAATAACTATAACAAATAATTAAAATTATAAAGCTTTGACTGAGTACAGATGTATGAGCATTTCCTCTCATAATCATCAACGATGTTATACGTTAGAGGGACCAGGTTTTGCAGCGCCTGATGCTCGCTGATTGTGATGGTTGATTGTTGATTGCTGGATGTTGCTATCAGGTAGTAGGCGCAGTTTGGTGATCGGTCGTTTGATTATCTTTCCATTAGTGTAGACGGAAACGACTCTACAGATACCGTCGGATCCAGGATGTGTTTCGGTTATTCTGGCCAAGGGCCACTTTGCTGGGGGATATCTCTCATCTGTAATAATGACTAAATCGTTGACCTTGAAGCTGGGTTGCCGAGTCATCCACTTTGGTCTTTGTTGGAGACGTGACAAAAACTCTTTTCGCCATCGTTCCCAGAAGTGTTGGTACATTTGTTGGATATGTTGCCATCTTGATAGCCTGTTTATACCCTATCCCATAGGGGGGTATATTAGTTTTGATACTTAGTTTGTAACATAGAGAAATAATTTTGCTACATATACCTCAAAGTATATGGATCGACTCAGAATCGCTAGCTGAGTCGAATTAGCCATGTCTGTCTGTCCGTCCGTCCGTCCGTCCGTCCGTCCGTCCGTCCGTCCGTCCGTCCGTCCGTCCGTCCGTCCGTCCGTCTGTCTGTTCGTCAGCGGTTTTTGGGCCTTAAATTTTGAGCTAGGGTAATGAAATTTGGTATATAGGATACTCGTCCGTGCCACCAGAAAATGTGTAAAAATTTTTGAAATCCGCCCACTGCCACGCCCCCTTTTTAGGAAAACTTATTTTTTGGCCAAACCGTAAGGAATTTCAAAAAAGTGTCTGAGTAGCATATTTAGACAATCCTAATATCTATATTTCGTTCATACAAAGTTTTTTGCCACGCCCACTTTTTGGGGGCGTTTTTAGTTAAAAACGCTTTTTGTCCAAATTTTAAAACTTTCGAAAAAAATTTTGATGCAAATACTTCCGAAATGGTAATATAAACATTTTGTCCATAGATTATTTTCACCTACGCCCACATTTTGGGGGCGTTTTCTTACAAAAACCATTTGTATACCCCATCCCAAGGCATTAGCAATAGAAATACGTTGTTTTTTGTCGAACCACACAAGATTTTGAGAAACTGTCTGAGCAATATATTGTGAGAATGTCATTTTCTGTATTTCATCGCCATAAGGCCTATATTTTGAGGATATTAATTTAAAGGATGTGATGGGATAGGGTATTCAACGATCCGCATAGCGGATTGTAGCCTCTCATATGTTTTTATTAACAGTTAATAATGTTGGCTCCGGAATCACATTGGTTGGTTCTCCTATCAAAAAATGTGCAGGGGTAAGCACACTCAGGTCCGTGGGATCGTCGCTAAGAGGGCACAATGGTCTAGAATTAAGAGATGATTCGATTTGTACTAAGAGTGTATTCATTTCCTCAAAGGTGAGAATTCTATTTAAGATTATTCGTTCAGTTTTGTGTGAACTTTCGACTGCGCATGACGTGTTCATCTCTCTCGTTAGTTCTAATAATTTACAACCATTCCCAAACGCGACAGATCGCCAGAAACCGGGGACAATCGCTTGTCCTCGGATAAAAAACTGTGTTGCACAATGTCAACTACAAGTCGTCCCTCCAAAAACCCTTATAATAATAAATTCACTCCCCTTCAATGTCTTCCAGATACTGACAACTCAGATATGGATGACTCAGAGTCGCCAGTGTTAAACAAAGTGTATGTGCCACCTATAAAAGTGTTGCAAAAATCGGCCGAATATGTGCATACCTTCATGAAAGCCCTTAAAGTTTCCAAATATTCCATTAAAAAAATATCAATAGGAATTAAAATAGTATGTGAATCCGTGGAGTCATATAACATTGTTCGTGATAAACTAACTGAAGAAAATTGCCAATTTTTTTCCCATGACTTAAAGTGTGCAAAATCCTTCAAGGTTGTTTTATACGGGTTGGATGATATAGACACCAACGTACTTAAAAATGAACTCACTTCACTTGGACTAAAGTGCATCGAAATTAAAAAAATTACAAAAATATATGACCAATACAGTGACACTTTTTATCTTGTCTCTCTCGAAAATGGGTCTATTAAATTAAATGTATTAAAAAAAAACTTTCGTTCTATCTTGCACACACAAGTAAATTGGAACTTTCAAAAGAAAATGAAAGGTAAGTTGACTCAATGTCATAATTGCCAAATGTTTGGACATGGACAAAAAAACTGTCACATAAAAACTTTTTGTGCTAATTGTGCTGGATCCCATAAGACGACCGAGTGCAACAATCCTGCTGCACTTAAATGTGCTAACTGTAATGGCAATCACAAAGCTACTGACACAACTTGTACCAGCAGAGCTAAGTACATTGAAATTAAACAGAAATCATCTGAGAGACGATCGCATTCCCAGCCAAGGGTTTCGTTCGCTCCACCAACAAACATTTCTGCTTGTCATGCTACCCAAAAACCGGTTTCTGTAGCATCAATGAGTGATTTTCCTTCGCTCCCCCAGCCATTGCGACGACAGGTCAACTCACCGATCAAAAGCTACACAAATTCAAATATGCATGTTATGCCAAATTTGTCACCAAGAAGTAATGCATGGGAGCACAACATACATACGGCGTCAGCTACTGATAACAACAACAATGTACACAACAATAATAACAACAACAATGTAAACAACAACTCTACACTTTTTTCTATTGAAGAACTCAATTCTCTCTGCATGGAGATGATACATAATTTATCAGTTTGTAAAACTAAAGTAGATCAATTTAATGTGATCGCACGTTTAGCTACTAAGTTCTTATATTCAAATCCAAATGATAAGTAATATGGCAGACACACATCTAAAAATTATAACTTGGAATGCTAGAGGCATACGAAATAAAATGTTTGAATTTTTAAATTTTTTAAATAGCAATAACATTGATGTTGCTTTAGTTACGGAAACTTGGTTAACGTCTGAAATCAGACTTCCGTCATCTGTTTTCAAATGCTATCGTATGGATAGAATTGGTCAAATTGGTGGTGGGGTTGCGATTCTTATAAAGAAATCAATTCAGCATTCGCTTTTACCTGTTGTGCCAACACGAATTGTGGAAAATATAGGGATAGAAATTATGTTGAGAAATCAAAAGGCTGTGAAGATCTTTTCTGTTTATTTTCCTGGTGGTTATTCATCTGATATAAGAAGAAACACCCTTAAACAAGATTTAAAAAAGCTTTTCACAATAAACGGTGATTTTTTGTTAGGTGGGGATTTCAACTGCCGTCATAGAGATTGGGGTTGTTTGAGAGCGAATGCTTGGGGAAATATATTGGCAGATCTCCGTCTGACATTACCAATAAATATCATGTATCCTTCTTGTCCAACGTATTTCCCTACAGGTTCTCGTGGTAGTCCTTCTGTCCTTGATCTGTTTGTGACCAATGTCCCTAGTCTTGTTACACAACCAGTTTCTTCTAGTGTTCTTAGTTCAGACCATAATCCTGTTTTTTGTGATCTCTTATGGTCGGGTGAGAAAAAGTTGCAATATTTTCAAGACTTGAAAAATGCAAATTGGAAATCGTTTAGAGCAAAAATATCTACGAAATTGCGAAATGTTTCCACTGAACTTGGAAATATTTCTTGTAAAGATGATGTTGACTCTATAGTCCAAAACTTTACTCAAACCATTCTGTCTTCTATAGACGAAAGCGTCCCTAAGCGAGTCAAGAAAGATAATACCTATAAACAGCTTCCCCTTCATATTTTGGAGCTGATTAAAGTGAGAAATATACACAGAAGAAATTGGCAAAGGTATCGTCAACCTTTTTCGCGAAGTATGGCTTCTCACTTTAACAAACTTATCTCAAACCAGTTACTTAACTATCGTAACGAAGAATGGAACAAAAGACTGAACGTTCTTGAAAAGAATGGTAGACCTTTTTGGAATATTGTAAAGATAGTTAAGAACAAAAACAGGAATATTCCGTTCTTAAAGGATTCTGGAAAAACTTTCTTTACAGATTCCGAAAAGGCAAACGAGCTTAGTAGGAATTTCGCAATGAATCATTTAGTGTCACAAAACTTAAGCGACAGAGAAACAAATGATCAAGTGATTGACACAATTCAAAATTTGGATGCAACCGCTGAAATCACACCATTGAATGAATTCGTTGTGGAAGAACGCATCCAAAGCATTGTTGAAAGCCTTCAGAATCGAAAAGTAGGAGGCCTGGACCGGATAAAAAATGTTTACTTAAAACATCTACCGCCAGTTGGAATAAAGTTCTTAACATTTCTCATAAATGCATGTCTTAAATTCCAATATTTCCCTAACGAGTGGAAAAAGGCGAAGGTTGTACCCATTTTAAAAGCAGGAAAACCACCTGAAATGTCTGCAAGTTACAGGCCTATAAGTTTGCTCAGCAGCGTAAGCAAAATTTATGAAAAGGTTATAAAGGAACAAATTTTAAAATTTGTTGGAATTGAAAAATTTATCCTGATGAACAATTTGGCTTTAGACGCTTTCACAGCACATCTCATCAGATAAAAAGAATCTGTAACCATGTTGTACAAAATCGGGCACAGGGTCAGTCAACAGGAATGATTTTAATGGATATAGAGAAAGCTTTTGATTCTGTTTGGCATAATGGATTAGTGCATAAAATGATCCAATTTGGCTTCCCGTTATATTTGTGTAAAATAGTTCAGAGTTTCTTGGCAGGTAGATGTTTCCAAGTTCATGTTAATTGTGGTGTTTCTAATTTATTATGTTTCGACGTTGGTGTCCCCCAAGGTTCAGTTCTGGGTCCATCCTTGTACAACCTGTATACATCAGATTTTCCAACTCTTCCGTATTGTGACTCAGCTATTTTTGCTGATGACACGGCCATTTTTTCGTCGCATGAGTTTGCTCTCAATATTGAGAATAATCTTAAAAATGCAATCGAAATTTTGGAAAAATATTATCACAAATGGAAGATTAAGTTGAATACTGGAAAGTTGCAAGCTATTTTTTTCTCGCGAAAAAGAAAGGCTTGCTATCTTCCCAGTAGTCAGCTTCAATTTAACGGAAACACCATTGCATGGGAACAGTCCGTTAAATATCTAGGAGTTCATCTTGACACGAAACTAACCTTTAGCCCACATATTAATAATACTCTTAAGAAAATGAGTATAGCAATTAAGATGCTTTATCCGTTCATAAACAGAAAATCTTCACTTTCAAATAACAATAAAATAATAATACATAAAGTGATTTTTCAGTCAATTTTATTATATGGTTGTCCAGTATGGGGAAGTGCTGCGAAATGTCATATAAAAAAATTACAAATTTCACAAAATAAAGTGTTAAAAATGATGCTCAATCTTCCTTGGCATCATTCCACTTTTGATCTGCACAAAATAGCGGATGTTGAATTGATTTCTGAAAGGATTCGGAAACTCACGAACAATTTTAATAATAAATGTGATATTGCTGAAAATCCCCTCATAAACCAACTTCATTTATCTGGGTTAACTTAAAATATATTCAAATATATTCAAAAATGTCGAATATTATATTTCGTCTGCGTTTCTTTATAATTTATTAATTTTGTAATCATTTGTTATTATTTGTTTATTTATCATTTGTTTACTAAGGTTTGTAATACTATTTATTCTATGTTAATTTATCTTATTCGTTTTTATGTTAAATTGTTATTTATTAAACAAATATTATAATTATACTCACCCATGTTTTCGTCTACTAACACATTATTAACTAATTTTTGTATTATATATTTATTTTTTATCTATTTATTAATTTATTAATTCATTTATTTAATTATTTGTTTCTTTATTTGTTTATTTATTTATTTATTTGGTTATAATTTATTATTTGATTATTATTTATTTATTTTTATTTATTTATTTATATTTATTTATTTATATATTTTTTTTTTTATTTTTTGTATCATTGGTATTTATTTATTTATTTATTTATTTATTAACTTATTTATTTGCTTGTTTATTATTTATTTATTTATTATATAATTTATTTTTTATTATCTGATTATATTTTATGAACTTATATTTATTAATATAAAAAGCATTCCTTGAATATTCATAAAATTCTAAATTATGTATATTAGATATTCCTTCTTTTTTTTTCTTTTTTTTACTCAAATAAAGGTTTATTCGTATTTTTCCTTTAAATTAAATTTGTAATTGCTGTAAATCATTTTGAAATGTAAGATAATATCTCAGAAGTAAGATAATACTTGTCAAATCTCTGAATTGTAAAACGTGCGGTCACAGGCTTTGTAAAAAAAAATTATCACGAAATAAAACATATTATTATTATTAAAAGATTATTCGTTTAAGGTGGTACTTAACTGATTTGACTCCTGCCTCCCACAGACCTCCAAAGTGTGGAGAGGCAGGAGGAATGAAATGCCAAGATGTTCCGTCGGTTGCCAGTAGCTCTAGTGCATCTTCCGGTACTATTGCTTTCAGTCCAAGTTCCATCTTCCTTAGTTCCTTATTAGCGCCAACGAAATTGGTGCCGCAGTCACTATATATGTCACTGCAACTTCCTCTACGTCCGGTGAATCGGCGAAAAGCTGCTATAAATCCTTCTGACGATATATCCGGTACAAGTTCTATGTGGATTGCTTTTGTTACTAAGCACACGAAAACGCAAATATAACCCTTGTACGTTTTGGGGGATCTACCTTTGGATAAACGAAGATCAAGTGGACCTGCGTAATCAACTCCACTATGCCGAAATGGTCTAGTTTCATTGACTCTGACCTTGGGAAGTGATCCCATAAGTTGCGTGGACCGTTTTCTGTTGAAACGAATGCAAACAGTACAGGTGTGAAACATAGCTTTCGCCAAATTCCTAAGATTCAAAATCCAGTATTTTTGTCGAATATAAGATATCATTTGCTGAGGACCACCGTGTAGTGTCTTGAAGTGTGAATCAGCAACAATTAGTTTTGACAAATTACAACTGTTCGAAAGGATTATGGGATATTTTGCATATTCGTCAATATCCGCAAATCTTAATCTTCCACCTACCCGTAATATGTTGTCGTCATCTAAAAATGGATGCAATTTTAAAAGCTTGCTTTTTGAAGAGACTTGAGAATGTGCTTTTACGCCCTTAATTTTGAAGCGAAATGTGACGATTGTGATAGAAGTATCGCTTTCGACATTGAAAACTGTATTTCTTGGGGTGTGATTATACCTGAACTTTGAATATCCGCTGGTCTAACATTGTTTGAACCTTTGATTGCAAACAAGTTGTAGTATATGCGGTACACGTACGAGGTTACACGAAGTAGTCGCTTCAACGAGGAAAATCTTGACAAATAGTTAAACTCAGGTGAGATTAAATTAGCTAAATGACATGTTGTGTCATTCCTTTGCTCAACGTCAGTTTGATAACTTTGGCAATCCTGATTTGGCCAAAGAGATTTATGATGGCTTAACCATTTAGGGCCAGACCACCAGAGAGGGTGATGCTGTAGCTCGCGAGGTTTAAGTCCTCGTGAGGCGCAGTCAGCAGGGTTATCTTCAGAGCGAACATGAAACCAATCACTAACATTTGTCGTTTCTTGTATTTCGCTAACTCTATTAGCAACAAACGTTTTCCATCTGATTGGAATTGCATTTAGCCAAGCGAGAACGATTTTTGAATCCGTCCAAAGATACGCTTTACGTTTCTCAAAGTGTCCATCGATTGCGGTCAGATACTTTTTATATAATTTGGACAACAGGACTGCACCGCATAATTCTAGGCGTGGCAAGGACACTTGCTTAATGGGAGCAACTTTAGTTTTTGCAGTTATGAGGTTGACTGATATCGCTCCATTATTTAACGAACGGGAGTATAATACTGCAGAGTAAGCTACACTTGAAGCGTCGCAGAACCCATGTATTTCTGTAAGTGATGCTTGTGTGGTTCCAAGCCATCGTGGAATTTGTATGGATTGCAATTCATGTACTACCTTTGGAAGTAGATTTTCGCTAGGATTATTGTTGGAGCTAGCCAACCAAGAGGATCGAATAACTTAGAAGCATCCGAGAGTAACGACCTTTTTGTATGTAATTGACGTGGTGGCAGTGAAATTTTGAACAGGAAGTGATCCATGTGAGGGTTCCAGTATAATCCAAGAGATTTTATTGTTGACTCCGAGTTTGAGTCAAAGTCAAAATGTAGCTCACAATCTTCCACTGGTAAGTCAGATAAAAGTTCTGGTGAGTTAGAGGACCATTTTCGAAGTTTGAAACCTCCACAAAGTAAAAGATTTGTAATTTGGCTTTGTATAATTTTTGCAGATTCTATATCATCTGCACCAGAGATTATGTCGTCAACATATATGTCTCGTTTAAGGATTTTGGATCCGATTGGATACCTTTGAGCTTCGTCGTTCGCTAATTGTTGTAGAACACGTATTGATAAAAATGGTGCACAAGTAGTGCCGTACGTGACAGTTTTAAGCTCGTATACTTCAAGTGGGTGAGATACATCTGATCTCCACAGAATAAGTTGAGACTGAGTTTCATCGGGATGGACAAGAATCTGTCGAAACATTTTCTCAATGTCGGAAGTGAATACGATCTTGAAGGTTCGCCATCTTAATACAACAGAAGTTAGGTCGGTTTGCAATATAGGGCCAGGTAATAACTCTTCATTCAGGGACGAAGAGTGTAAAGGTTTAGATGAACCATCAAACACCACTCGGAGTTTTGTAGTAGAACTACTTTCGTGGTGGCAGTGAAATTTTGAACAGGAAGTGATCCATGTGAGGGTTCCAGTATAATCCAAGAGATTTTATTGTTGACTCCGAGTTTGAGTCAAAGTCAAAATGTAGCTCACAATCTTCCACTGGTAAGTCAGATAAAAGTTCTGGTGAGTTAGAGGACCATTTTCGAAGTTTGAAACCTCCACAAAGTAAAAGATTTGTAATTTGGCTTTGTATAATTTTTGCAGATTCTATATCATCTGCACCAGAGATTATGTCGTCAACATATATGTCTCGTTTAAGGATTTTGGATCCGATTGGATACCTTTGAGCTTCGTCGTTCGCTAATTGTTGTAGAACACGTATTGATAAAAATGGTGCACAAGTAGTGCCGTACGTGACAGTTTTAAGCTCGTATACTTCAAGTGGGTGAGATACATCTGATCTCCACAGAATAAGTTGAGACTGAGTTTCATCGGGATGGACAAGAATCTGTCGAAACATTTTCTCAATGTCGGAAGTGAATACGATCTTGAAGGTTCGCCATCTTAATACAACAGAAGTTAGGTCGGTTTGCAATATAGGGCCAGGTAATAACTCTTCATTCAGGGACGAAGAGTGTAAAGGTTTAGATGAACCATCAAACACCACTCGGAGTTTTGTAGTAGAACTACTTTCCTTCCAAACACCATGATGAGGAAGAATGAAGATATTTTCCGAGTTGGATAACGTATCAAAGCTACATTTCAACTTCATATGATCGAGATCAATATATTGTTGCATGAACTTAATATATTCATTTTTGAGAAGATGGTTTTTCAGAAATGTTCTTTCCTCACTATGCTTAAACCGTTTTTGAGCAGTTTGACCAGAGTTTTGAAATACAGGATAGTTTCCCCCGGATACTTTTGATTTAAATGGGAGTTTGACTATATATCTTCCTGTAGGAGAACGGCTGTGAGTGTTTTGGAAATAAATCTCGCAAGCGTTCTCTTCAGGAGAACGAATACGAGTGACCGATACTTCTTCAAGTTCCCAGAACTTGCGATGTGAATTGTCAACATTCACGTGCGAGTGATAAGACAGTATGTTTTGCGAATGAGTATTTCGACCATTATTGATTGGTCCAGAAAGGATCCAACCTAACTGAGTTCGTTGCGCCAAGGGGCCAACATTAGTTTTTATGATGCCATCAAGAATGATTTGGTGGAATACATCTGCTCCTAGGAGGACATCGATTTGTCCAGGTTCAGAAAAGAAGGGATCAGCGAGAGTTATGTGCTTGAAATTATGTGGTAAGCCTGTTAAGAGTTTGAACTTAGGGTAGTAATTGCTAATGGTATTCATGACCAGTGCCTTTACTAGGATCTGGAAGTTTGCGTTTATGCAGGAGATGAGTCGAAATTCGACAGCGCCTTTACAAGGTTTTGTAGAGGAAGCACCAATACCACTAACAGTGCAATGAAGAGGTGTTCTCTTGAGTCTTTGTGCACATCTTTCGGTGATAAAAGATGTTTGAGACCCTTGATCAACAAGAGCTCTCAGAATGAGATCGCCAGATGGAGAAGAAATCTTAACATTGGCTGTAGCAAGAAGTATTTGAGAAATAGGGGTTAAGGATGTATTGGTTGATAAATGCGTGTAAGTTTGATCGGAAGTAACTGAAGAGTTTATGGATGTAGAAGGTAAATTTGGAACTGTGTTTGTTTGATCTGGGTGAATTAATGTATGATGTCGTTTATTACATTTACGACAAGATACTTTGCTTCTACATTTTGGAGCTGTATGTCCCTGTACAAGACAATTTAAGCACAGATTTTTTGATTTAATAAACGAAATACGTTCATCATATGACAGCGATTTAAACTTTGAACATGTGTACAGATAATGTGGTTCTGAACAACATAGACAAGAAGAATTATTGTGATATGAGCCCACATGCATCGCTTTTTTATTTTTAGTCGAATTCTTCTCCTTTCTATCGTTAGAAAATAAAGCGATCTTATTATCAATTGCCTCTAAAGATCGAAATGAATCTTCCAAAAATGCATAGAAAACGTTAAGTTGACGCAATTCGTAACTATCGGTTTTAGGATCTTCTATTTTAGGATGTTTAGAGGTTAGAAATCGTTCCCAGTTTTTTCTAGTTTGGAAATCTAATTTCTGAGTTAGAATAAAAATAATGATTACATCCCATGAATCGATTTGAACCTTTAGATTCTTTATTGAGGTAAGACAATCTTTTGTTGTATCTAGAAGCTTTCTAATTTCAACCGAAGATTCTTTGTACATAGAGGGCTGTTCACAAAGGGTTTTTAAATAAGCTTCGACAATGAACCGCTTTTTATTAAACCTATCAGAAAGACACTTCCATGCAGAATCATAATTATCAGCCGTACATTTAACAGAATTGAGTAGGTCTTTAGCGTCTCCACTCAGACATTTCTTTAAATAATAAAGTTTCTGTTCTTTAGGTACATTTGAATTATTATGAATCATTCCAGAATATAAATCATGAAAATCCATCCAGTTTTTGTAATTTCCATCAAATTCTGGAAGTGAAATATATGGAAGATGAATTGCTTGACCTTCACTGTGGTTATGAACAGAAACTGTCGAAGGTTGACTTGAACTTTTGTTCCCAGACATTGTGCTCGTAGGTTTAAGAAGATTAATTTTGTCGACAATGTCACCTTGCAGTTCTAGATAAAGATCTTGAAATGTTTCATTACAATCTTTAGTAAAATAATCATCGTTCTCTTTATCACGATTTTCTAGTTTAACTAATAATGAGAGCGTGATATGATTTTCTTTGAATGTAGTCATCATTGATTCAAGAAGTTTGAGACGCCCATTCAAATAACTAACTTTCGCTAACTGCTCCTTATTACTTTTTATACCCTATCCCATAGGGGGGTATATTAGTTTTGATACTTAGTTTGTAACATAGAGAAATAATTTTGCTACATATACCTCAAAGTATATGGATCGACTCAGAATCGCTAGCTGAGTCGAATTAGCCATGTCTGTCTGTCCGTCCGTCCGTCCGTCCGTCCGTCCGTCCGTCCGTCCGTCCGTCTGTCTGTTCATCACCGATTTTTGGGCCTTAAATTTTGAGCTAGGATAATGAAATTTGGTATATAGGATCCTCGTCCGTGCCACCAGAACAAGTGTAAAAAATTTTGAAATCCGCCCACTGCCACGCCCCCTTTTTAGGAAAACTTATTTTTTGGCAAAACCGTAAGGAATTTCAAAAAAGTGTCTGATCAGCATATTTAGACAATCCTAATATCTATATTTCGTTTATACAAAGTTTTTTGCCACGCCCACTTTTTGGGGGCGTTTTTAATAAAAAACGCTTTTTGTCCAAATTTTTAAACTTTCGAACAAATTGTTGATGCAAATACTTCCGCAGTAGTATATAAACATTTTGTCCATAGATCATTTTCAACTACGCCCACATTTTGGGGGCGTTTTCTTACAAAAACCATTTGTATACCCCATCCCAAGGCATTAGCAATAGAAATACGTTGTTTTTTGTCGAACCACAAAAGAATTTTAGAAACTGTCATTTTCTGTATTTCATCGCCATAAGGCCTATATTTTGAGGATATTAATTTAAAGGATGGGATGGGATAGGGTATTCAACGATCCGCATAGCGGATTGAAGCCTCTCATATGTTCTTTATTTTATCCACATCGTGTTTTTAGCCATGTCCACTTTTTGGGGATTTTAGTTTTACAGATAGGATGAGATAGGGTATTCAACGATCCGCACAGCGGATTGTAGCTTTCCATATCTTTAATGACTAGATTTATGATTTGGGGATTGCACAGAAAGGTTCAGGTCAAATGAAGGGGGTTTCCGAAACTTTTCTGGCTAGTTTTTACTAATTTGAGTACATTTTATAGAAGTACCTCTTGTGCGAGATTTTTTGAAACCAAGTGACCCACCACACTTTCGGAGAAGGTTCTTGATTTCAGGCGTGATATAAAGATCGATATAAGTTTTTATATCGATTCAATTGAACAAAAATTTGCAGTCGTTGGAACTATACTGGATGATGTATTTAGAGCAGAATTAGAAGTATTGGTCGGACAGGATCCAACTGACAGATTAGAAACCAAATTTGTTTTGTTTGGATTTTGACTTCTGAGATTAGAGCGTCAACACATTTCGCGTCAAACATTTTGCAAAATGGACCATAAAATGTTTGGATTAGCTGTCGAAATAATGTGTTGTGACAATGTTTATAACCTATCCCATAGGGGTTTATTAGTTTTGATATATATTTTCTTACTTAGAGAAATAATTTTGCTACATATACCTCAACGTATATGGATCGACTCAGAATGGCTAGCTGAGTCGATTAAGCCATGTCTGTCGGTCCGTACGTCCGTCTGTACGTCACCGATTTTTAGGCCTTAAATTTTGAGCTAGGATAATGAAATTTGGTATATAGGATCCTCGTCCGTACCTACCAAACCAGTGAACATTTTTTTGAAATCCGCCCACTGCCACGCCCCCTTTTTAGAAAAATGTAGTTTTTGGCCAAACCATGAGGAATTTTGAAAATGTTTCTGAACAACATATTTAGACAATCTTAATATCTATATTTCGTTCATATTAAGTTTTTTGCCACGCCCATTTTATGGGCGCGTTTTTAATAATGTTGTGACAATGTCATTTTTATACCCTATCCAATAGGGGTATATTAGTTTTGATACATGGTTTGTAACATAGAGAAATAATTTTGCTACATATGTATACCTCAAAGTATATGTATCGACTCTGAATCGCTAGCTGAGTCGAATTAGCCATGTCTGTCTGTCCGTCCGTCCGTCCGTATGTCCGTCTGTCTGTTCGTCACCGATTTTTAGGCCTTGTCCGAGTCACCAGAACAAGTGTAAACATTTTTAAAATCCGCCCACTGCCACGCCCCCATTTTAGGAAAACGTTTTTTTTGGCCAAACCGTAAAGAATTTTAAAAAAGTGTCCGAGCAGCATATTTAGAGAATCGAATTATCTATACTTCGTCGATATAAAGTTTTTCACCACGCCCACTTTTTGGGGGCGTTTTATATAAAAAACGTTTTTCGGTCAAATTTTAAAATTTTCGAAAAAATGTTGATGCAGAATCATTAGTATTGTTAATATGAACATTTCGTCTATAGACCATTTTAACCCACGCCCACTTTTTGGGGGCGTTTTTATATAAAAACTATTTTTATACACTACCCCATAACATATGCAGGAGAAAAACCTTGTCTTTTGTAGAACCTGAAAATTTGTTGTGACAATTTGATTTTCTATATTTAAATCCCCATCGTGTTTTAAGCCATGTCCGCTTTTTGGGGATATTAGTTTTACAGATGGGATGGGATAGGGTATTCAACGATCCGCACAGTGGATTGTAGCCTTCTCAAATGTTTTATAATTAATCCCCATCGTGTTTCAAGCCATGTCCACTTTTTGGGGATATTAGTTTTATAGATAGGATAGGATAGGGTATTCAACGATCCGCACAGCGGATTGTAGCCTTCTCAGATGTTTATACCCTTTCCCATAGGGGTATATTAGTTTTGATACATAGTTTGTAACATAATTTAGCTACATATATCTCAAAGTATATGGATCTACTCAGAATCGTTTGGTGAGTCGATTAAGCCATGTCTGTCTGTCCGTCCGTCCGTCTGTCTGTATGTCACCGATTTTTAGGGGTTAAATTTTGAGCTAGGATAATGAAATTTGATATATAGAATCCTAGTCCGAGGCTACAAAACAAGTGCAAACATTTTCAAAATCCGTCCACTGCAACGCCCACTATTAAGAAAAACGTTCTTTTTGGTTAAATAATTACAAATTTTGAAAAACTTTTTATACAAGATATTAAGGCAATCTGAATATCTATATTTCGTTCATATTCGTTTCGTTTTTTGCCACGCCTACTTTTTGCGGACGTCTTTAGTAAAAAAACGCTTTTCGGCCAAATTTTAAAACTTACGAAAAAAATGTTGATGCAAATATATCCTTAATGGTAATATAAACATTTTGTCTATAGATCATTTTCATCTACGCCCACTTTTTATTGGCGATTTTCTACAAAAACCATTTGTATTCCGAATCCCATGCTATTAGCAATAGAACCACAAAATGTTATGATAGACTGTCTGAGCAATATATTATTACAATGTCATTTTCTGTATTTCATCGCCATAAAGCCCACATTTTGAGGATATTAATTTTAAGGATGGGATGGGATAGGGTATTCAACGATCCGCACAGCGGATTGTAGCATTCTCATTTGTTTTTTTTTAAATCTAGTTTTTTTTACAATATAGATTATATACATATTGATAACGTAATTCTACTTACAATGTGTCACCGCTATGAGAAAAAAAATTAATCCAAATGATATAAAATTCAATGCTAATTCAATGTTTACTAAAACGAATATTTATATTCAATACAAACGTTTTTTTAAGTTTTTAGGTTCATTTTGTAAATACTGTCTATTATTATGTTTTTTTTTTTGACCAGGGTAAATCTATCAACTAGTGTGACCGAGCGACCGAGTATGTGTATGTTAAACCTTCTTCTTGTGGAATCTTTTTTTGAGGTGGATCACGTTAAACGAGACATAAGTCTTTGGTTTGGTGTCTGCATTTCTGTATCTCGTGGGGCGTTTCTCCAATTCAGCAAAGACACATCAAATTCTGAGTTATCCGTTGAGCATCGTTTGGGGATTTTTTTAGCTTCTTGTACGTACCTCTCTACCAAACGATTGGCTTGGGGAAAGTTAGGGCTGGGGGTTTGGTGCTTGAAGTCCCAAGCCTTTCCCAAGTCCTTTCAAATTCCACTTTTTTAAAGTGAACTGAGGTCCATTGTCACTTTCTAGAACCATCGGAGTACCGAATGTTGTATGAAGTAGATCCTTCCAATAGACAACAATCGAAGAAACTGGAGTAACTGTCAACGATTAGGACTACCTTAGTCCTAACTCATAAATGTAAATATATCAGCGACTATTTCCCAAGCAAGTGAAGGCACAGTTTTTATTATCAGTGGCTCCTTTGTTTTTGATCTTTGTGTTGATTGACAAACAGCGTACGATTTTATAAAATTTGTAATATCCTCGGTCATTCCAAGCAAAAACACGGCTTATTGACCAGGATGTAAATTCTTGCAAGAATGGTTTTCTTTAGACTAGCTGGTATTACTACTTTTTCTCCTTTCATCAGGACTTCTTCATCAAACCGAGTTCATCCCTTAAATTCCAGTACTTTTTTGGTCTTGCAGACATTTCGGAGGCATCACTAGGCCAACTATCTCGGACGTACTTTATAATTTCTTGAAGCTTAGTATATTTTGTGGTGATTTCAATAATCTTTCAGACACTTGCAAAATTGAATTAATCTCATGTTTAGCTTCGTCTGTTTGTCTCTGTCTGTCTCTGCTTAGGGCTTCAGCTAATGCGATTTCTAGTGGTTTGTGTTCTGTTTCTATAGAAAGGCAGCCTCCATATACATATTTGTGGAACCGCTTGCCCCCGAATCGTATTGCCAGTGTTTCCTTCTCTATTTGAGGATAATTTTGTTGTGCAGACGTTAAGGCTTTTGATCCATATGCAACTGGCTGTTTGGGTTATAATAACGCAAAACTGGTGTACAGCATAGAACTTTCATTAATTTATCAAATGCTTCTTTGTGATTTTCGTCCATTCCCAGCAAGCGCCTTTTTAATTTAAATCACGATATGGTTTTGTAAGTTCGGACAAATTTCCAATGAACTTCCCAAGGTAAGTTACCATACCCAAAAGTCTCTGCAGTTCATTCACATTAGTTTGCGATTTTAGTTTCTTAATAGCTTTCTACTTTCATCTATCTGAATAATATCTAAGCCGGCCTCAAGCAGTATGACGAGCACTTTATATGTTAAGCTTTTCAATTCCTCCTTAGTCTCTAAACGTCTATGGATACTTCGAAATTTGTATGTTGCTCGAAAAGATTTGAACTAATTTCTTGGAAAATTTCCGGAGCCAAATGGGAGTCTGGTGTAAGAATATCTCCCCCACGGGATTGACATTGTAAGATATTTCTGGGTGTGCTCCGACAATTTTATTTGCCAAAAACTCTTCTTTGAGCCGAAATTCGTTCCAGAGTCTTGAGTGGGTGGTGCTTTTACCTTATTTTGCAGCTTATATGGTACTTTTCGCACTGGATGAAACTGCAGAACGGGGTTTTTAATCAAGTCAATATTATAAATAAAATCGTTTACATATCCGAGCCCATCATATAGTTCCTTATCTGATATTATTACTACCAGCAACGACTTTGAACTTCAAATTAGTTGTGCGCTTTCGAACATCGCATGGAACCATGATTTCGCCTGGCACCTTATTGTTCGAAAATCGTGTGCGATGGGTTTATTTTTAGCTTTATTCTGTTTACGAATTTCTTTGGCAGTACGTTACACTGCGCTCAAATGTCATGCTTCATTTTAATTTTACTATCCGCGATTGCTATTTCTTCAAACCAGTTTTTAGCATCATGTTTTCTTTGTTCGTTTCAACAGTCGATATCATCAGAAGGTCATTTGTATCAGACGTGCTGTCGCTGTCGCTTTCGCTCTCTCCAGTATCATCAACTGTATTTATGTACCTATCATTTTTATACCCTATCCCATAGGGGTATATTAGTTTTGATACTTAGTTTGTAACATAGAGAAATAATTTTGCTACATATACCTCAAAGTATATGGATCGACTCAGAATCGCTAGCTGAGTCGATTAAGCCATGTCTGTCTGTCCGTCCATCCGTCTGTACGTCACCGATTTTTAGGCCTTAAATTTTGAGCTAGGATAATGAAATTTGGTATATAGGATCCTCGTCTCTGCCTACAGAACAAGTGTAAAAATTTTTGAAATCCGCCCACTGCCACGCCCCCTTTTAAGAAAAACTCAGTTTTTGACCAAACCGTAAGGAATTTGAAAAAAGTTTCTGAACAACATATTTAGACAAAATTAATATCTATATTTCGTCCATATAAAGTTTTTTGCCACGCCCACTTTTTGGGGGCGTTTGCTATAAAAAACTGTTTTCGGTCAAATTTTAAATTTTTTGAAAAAAATTTTGATGCAGAATCATTAACATTATTAATATAAACATTTCGTCTATATATAATTTTAACCCACGCCCACTTTTTGGGGGCGTTTTTATATAAAAACCATTTTTATACACTACCTGAGTCGAATTAGCCATGTATGTCTGTCCGTCCGTCCGTCTGTCTGTTCGTCACCGATTTTTGGGCCTTGAATTTTGAGCTAGGATAATGAAATTTGGTATATAGGATCCTTGTCCGAGTTACCAGAACAAGTGTAAAAATTTCTAAAATCCGCCCACTGCCACGCTCCCTTTTCAGAAAAACTCAGTTTTTGGCCAAACCGTAAAAAATTTTAAAAAAGTGTCCGAGCAGCATATTTAGAGAATCGAATTATCTATATTTCGTCGATATGAAGTTTTTCGCCACGCCCACTTTTTGGGGGCGTTTTATATAAAAAACGTTTTTCGGTCAAATTTTAAAATTTTCGAAAAAAATGTTGATACAGAATCATTAGTATTGTTAATATGAACATTTCGTCTATAGACCATTTTAACCCACGCCCACTTTTTGGGGGCGTTTTTATATAAAAAACATATGAGAGGCTACAATCCGCTGTGCGGATCGTTGAATACCCTATCCCATCCCATCCTTAAAATTAATATCCTCAAAATATAGGCTTTATGGCGATGAAATACAGAAAATGACATTGTCACAATATATTGCTCAGACAGTTTCTCAAAATCTTTTGTGGTTCGACAAAAAACAACGTATTTCTATTGCTAATGCCTTGGGATGGGGTATACAAATGGTTTTCGTAAGAAAACGCCCCCAAAATGTGGGCGTAGGTGAAAATGATCTATGGACAAAATGTTTATATTACCATTGCGGAAGTATTTGCATCAAAAATTTTTTCGAAAGTTTTAAAATTTGGACAAAAAGCGTTTTTTACTAAAAACGCCCCCAAAAAGTGGGCGTGGCAAAAAACTTTGTGTGAACGAAATATAGATATTAGGATTGTCTAAATATTCTGCTCAGACACTTTTTTGAAATTCCTTACGGATTGGCCAAAAAATAAGTTTTTCTAAAAAGGGGGCGTGGCAGTGGGCGGATTTCAAAAATTTTTACACTTGTTCTGGTGGCACGGACGAGGATCCTATATACCAAATTTCATTATCCTAGCTCAAAATTTAAGGCCCAAAAATCGGTGACGAACAGACAGACGGACGGACGGACGGACGGACGGACGGACGGACAGACAGACATGGCTAATTCGACTCAGCTAGCGATTCTGAGTCGATCCATATACTTTGAGGTATATGTAGCAAAATTATTTCTCTATGTTACATCCATGTATCAGACCATTTTAACCCACGCCCACTTTTTAGGGGCGCTTCTTACAAAAACCATTTGCATGCCCTACCCCAAGGCATATGCAAAGAAAAACGTTGTTTTTTGTCGAACCATAAAAGAATTTGATAAACCTTCGGAACAATATGTTGTGACAACGTCATTTTCAATACTTTATGACCATAAAGACCATATTTTGGGGATATTAATTTTAAGGATGGGATAGGGTATTAAACGATCCGCACAAAATTAAAATGCCGGATGATGGAGTTTCAGGCCCAAGTCGTAGTGGAGGCTTATTAAAATCTAGGTACCCGGTGATTCAAACATGTCTATGAAGTAGAAAAATTGGCTTGCAAGATATCAGTGGTATCTTGAACAAGAAGCACACTTTATGCTCTCCATAGGGTCTGATACCACGGATATATTTAACTCATTTGTACCCAGTGAAGGAATGAGGTAAGCGTCTTACAATCAAAATTCTCATCCGTATTGGACCCAAAGATAAGTGTGACCTTCGAAAGGTATGCTTTAAACCGACTTGCACAGATCGAAGACGAACGTTTTGAGTTTTTTTTTTACTTTAATTAAGAACCAAGCACAGAACTGTGAATTTAATTTTCTTCGGGAGGAACTTGTTCGAGATAAGATATTAATAGGGATTCGTAGCGATACATTCAGAGAAAGATTACTATCCGAACAAGTGTAAACATTTTTGAAATCCGCCCAGTGCCACGCCTCCTTTTAAGAAAAACTCAGTTTTTGGCCAAACCGTAAGGAATTTAAAAAAAGTTTCTGAACAACATGGTTAGACAATCTTAATATCTATATTTCGTCCATATAAAAAAAAAAAACTGTTTTCGGTAAAATTTTAAATTTTTCGAAACAAAAATTGATGCAGAATCATTAACATTATTAATATTAACATTTCGTCCATATACCATTTTAACCCACGCCCACTTTTTGGGGGCGTTTTTATATAAAAAACATTTTTATACACTACCCCATAACATATGCAGTAGAAAACCTTGTCTTTTGTAGAACCGTAAAACTGTTTTGTAAGCAGTCTGAAGAATTTGTTGTCAATACCTATTTTTTTTCTATTTTATCCACATCGTGTTTTTAGCCATGCCCACTTTTTTGGGGATTTAAGTTTTATGGATAGGATGGGATAGGGTATTCAACGATCCGCACAGCGGATTGTAGCCTTCTCATATGTTTTTTTTAACACTATCAGATCTGTGTCGTAGCGATCTTAATACAAGCAGCATCTACGAGCAGAGATTTGCCACAGCATATAATATACATCCAAATTCTCATCATTTAGTTCATTTTTTAGTGGGACATAACAGAACATAGAAGTTATTGAGTTTGACATCACTAACAAAATCAGTAAGCTATGAAATTACAATTAAGCTTTATACAATTTTACATACACTTATTACGACTCTAGCATACAATTTCGCAAAGTATTTTTATACCCTATCCCATAGGGGAATATAAGTTTTGATACTTAGTTTGTAACAAGAGAAATAATTTAGCTACATATACCTCAAAGTATATGGATCGACTCAGAATCGCTAGCTGAGTCGATTTAGCCATGTCTGTCTGTCCGTCCGTCCGTCCGTCCGTCTATATGTCACCAATTTTTAGGCCTTAAATTTTGAGCTAGGATAATGAAATTTGGTATATGGGATCCTCGCCCTCGCCTACAGAAAAAGTGTAAACAATTTTGAAATCCGCCCACTGCCACGCCCCCTTTTAAGGTAATCTCAGTTTTTGGCCAAACCGTAAGGAATTTTAAAAAAGTGTCTGAGAAGCATATTTAGAGAATCGTAATATCTATATTTCGGCAATACAAAGTTTTTTGCCACGTCCACTTTTTGGGGGCGTTTTTTTTTATAAAAAAAAAACCTTTTTTGGCCAAATTTGAAAATTTTCGAAAAAAATGTTGATGCAAAATCATTGGTAGTATTAATATGAACATTTCGTCAGTAGACCATTTTAACCCACGCCCACTTTTTAGGGGCGTTTTTCTACAAAAACCATTTGTATGCCCTACCCCAAGGCATATGCAATACAAACATATGAGAAGGCTAGAATCCGCTGTGCGGATCGTTGAATACCCTATCCCATTGGTGGTATGTGATAACTGGTCAAATGCTTTGGTGAAATCAGTGTATACACAATCTACTTTTTTTTATTTTCCAAACTATTGGAACAATGATGCAGTGGATCGATGTTTAACAAAGCCATGCTGTTCTTCACAGATAATGTTTTGACACAGGAATACCAATTTATCACAAATAATATGTTCAAATAACTTAGGAATGCAAGATAGTTTTGAGATTGGTCTATAATTAGAGATATCTCCTCGCTCGCCTTTTTTTAAAAACATGTGTTATAAATGCACTTTTCCATTGGGTTGGGAATACTCCTGTGGCAATGGAGCTTTCAAACATATACTCAAGGTATGGCAAAAGATCATCTTTGCATTGCTTTATGACTATTGGTGGGATTCCACCGGGCAACGCAGAATAATCATTGTTTAATAAAGATATATATTTAAGTAGTATCTCATCGTCAAATGTAACATTGCTGAAAATAACTTGAAGACAGTCATTGAGATAACTGAAATAATCCTCGTCTAAGACTGGAGGGGTATCAATAAATGATTTACTGAAGTTCTCTGCGAATAAGTTTAACACAATTAGAGAGCTTGATGTTTTTGAAATATTGGAAGAGAAGTTGGCTGGATATCCATCCGTTTTTCTCTTCGAATTGGCAAATCCCCAAAAGCGTTTTGGGTCACTTTAAGGAGCGTTCTCCATATTGACTATATAGCCATTATTTTAACTAGATCGCAGAGAATTCATTAAAGTAATTCAGGTAATTATCAAAGTCGAAATGATTCTGGCTTTTAACAAAATATCCAGGCCGGGTTACGTCTGTTTCGAAGAGATTAAAGCTCTTTCGTGTACCACGGGTGCTGGATTTGGGCATTTTTAGAATGCTTGACTGGCATAGTTCTATCCATGCAATCTTTATAAAATAGACATTTTTAACAGCTTCTTCTAAATTGGAGAAGCCGTCAATCTTCATATTCGAAATAATAATTTCTTCGGATAGCCTTTAAAAGTTTGCTTTCCGAAAGTCAAAAGAGTACGAACAATCGTACAGCGTTTTCGTACAGATGTCCGCCTGTGTCAATGAAAGTAGTGGAGGATGATTTTTGTCTATGTTAGTAATGCTTGTACTAGATTCTAATACTGCAGTACTAACAGAGTCAGAAAAAAACATATGAGAAGGCTACAATCCGCTGTGCGGATCGTTGAATACCCTATCCCATCCTATCCATAAAACTAGAATCCCCAAAAAAAGTGGGCATGGCTAAAAACACAATGTGGATAAAATAAAAAAAATGATATAGTGACAACAAATTCTTCAGGCTGCTTACAAAACACTTTTACGGTTCTACAAAAGACAAGGTTTTCTCCTGTATATGTTATGGGGTAGTGTATAAAAATGGTTTTTATATAAAAACGCCCCCAAAAAGTGGGCGTGGGTTAAAATGGTATAAAGACGAAATGTTCATATTAATAATGTTAATGATTCTGCATCAAAAATTTTTTCGAAAAATTTAAAATTTGACCGAAAACAGTTTTTTATTGAAAACGCCCCCAAAAAGTGGGCGTGGCAAAAAACTTTATATGAACGAAATATAGATATTACGATTCTGTAAATATGCTGTTCAGACACTTTTTTAAAATTCTTTACGGTTTTGCCAAAAATTACGTTTTTCTAAAAAGGGGGCGTGGCAGTGGGCGGATTTCAAAAATTTTTACACTTGTTCTGGTGACTCGGACAAGGATCCTATATACCAAATTTCATTATCCTAGCTCAAAATTTAAGGCCCAAAAATCGGTGACGAACAGACAGACGGACGGACGGACACACGGACGGACGGACGGACAGACAGACATGGCTAATTGGACTCAGCTAGCGATTCTGAGTCGATCCACATACTTTGAGGTATATGTAGCAAAATTATTTCTCTATGTTACAAACTATGTATCAAAACTAATATACCCCCTATGGGATAGGGTATAAAAACAAAATCGAGAATTCGATTATTATGATTTTTTATACAATGATAAAATGTTATCAAGTATTTAATAATAGCTATTGCTCTGCAGAAAATTTTGATGGTATAAATGAGGTTCTCACTATGAAGGCACCCATTCTGTGTGTGGTAAGTTGAAATCTCCCAGCAACAAAATAGTACTGTCACAACAAGATAAGTCAAAGATGTATTTAAAAGTCTTCAATAGCTCAGAATACATTCTAAAGTTGTAACTTTCCCCGAACGCTCGTCTCGCCGCAAGAGAAGTATCTGGAGAGCAGGTGTTAGAGCTGGAGGTGGCAAGCCCTCTACCGACACTATCACCCGTGCTGGTAAAGGTCTGACCACCCCGAAATAGACCCTCCCACAATTGGAGACTACCATTCGAGTTACACCCTCCTATTACTATCCTCTACCCTTGTGACCCAAGGTCACAGGACCCTTGGGCCAGTCCGGGCAGAATAACAGAAGGGGTGTCCAGCCATCTTGTGGCACAGGCATGGTCCTCCGCTCGCTAGCTCTTCGCGGGTAGGGGATCTTGCCACAAGACCTGGACGGTGGTTACATTTTGTTTTACATGCCTGTATTTCGCGGTAAAGAAAAAAAATGACGAGGTGTTACATCGTCGCGCTGTAACCAAAGACAAATAATTATACAACTCACGAATGCTTGCGAGGCCCGAGTTCTGCTAAATCGTATGTCCACCCTAATGTACCTTTATAGTGAGAATGAGGCGGAGAGAGGATGATGGATGTTCTCTCCGAGCTGGCCCACCCCTAGCTGAAACCGATTCAGCATTCATGGCCACCGCATCGCTCCGTTTGCGATGACCCCTTACCCGAAAAGGGGAAAGAAAAACCTAGAAAGGTTACTTACCCCTGACTACCGCATTATATTAAAAGGATCCTACCAGTGATCCGGCCCCGACCCATCCTCTTAATCCTTCTTACAAACCTCCCATACTTACAAAAACCTGCTCACAAATAATTGTCTCGACGACAGATTCAAAATTCCAGGCATAACTCAATAAAAAGATATTACCTTCGGTTACGTTATAATAATTTTAAATCATAATTTGCCTTATTTCTAAGAGGATAAGATTCGTTTTCCCGAACCGATTACTTATAACTATATATAACTATATAACTATATAGATACTATTTCAAATTCTCAATAAAAACATATGAGAGGCTACAATCCGCTATGCGGATCGTTGAATACCCTATCCGATCGCATCCTTTAAATTAATATCCTCAAAATATAGGCTTTATGGCGATGAAATACAGAAAATGACATTGTCACAATATATTGCTCAGACAGTTTCTCAAAATCTTTTGTGGTTCGACAAAAAACAACGTATTTCTATTGCTAATGCCTTGGGATGGGGTATACAAATGGTTTTCGTAAGAAAACGCCCCCAAAATGTGGGCGTAGGTGAAAATGATATATGGACAAAATGTTTATATTACCATTGCGGAGGTATTTGCATCAAAATTTTTTTCGAAAGTTTTAAAATTTGGACAAAAAGCGTTTTTTACTAAAAACGCCCCCAAAAAGTGGGCGTGGCAAAAAACTTTGTATGAACGAAATATAGATATTAGGATTGTCAAAATATGCTGCTCAGACACTTTTTTGAAATTCCTTACGGTTTGGCCAAAAAATAAGTTTTTCTAAAAAGGGGGCGTGGCAGTGGGCGGATTTCAAAAATTTTTACACTTGTTCTGGTGGCACGGACGAGGATCCTATATACCAAATTTCATTATCCTAGCTCAAAATTTAAGGCCCAAAAATCGGTGACGAACAGACAGACGGACGGACGGACGGACGGACAGACAGACATGGCTAATTCGACTCAGCTAGCGATTCTGAGTCGATCCATATACTTTGAGGTATATGTAGCAAAATTATTTCTCTATGTTACAAACTAAGTATCAAAACTAATATACCCCCCTATGGGATAGGGTATAAAAAATAACGAGATTACTCGAAAACAAAAACGATAGAATTCTTAGTATAGTTACAAATACGTTCTTAGATTCGTTTTTATACCCTATCCCATAGGGGTATATTAGTTTTGATACATAGTTTGTAACATAGAGAAATAATTTAGCTACATATACCTCAAAGTATATGGATCGACTCAGAATCGATAGCTGAGTTGATTTAGCCATGTCTGTCCGTCCGTCCGTCCGTCCGTCCGTCACCAGTTTTTGGGCCTTAAATTTTGAGCTAGAAGAATGAAATTTGGTACACGTGCTCTTTGTTGCTCCCAGCAGAACAAGTGTAAAAATTTTTGAAATCCGCCCACTGCCACGCCCCCTTTTTAGAAAAACGTATTTTTTGGCCAAACCATAAGGAATTTTGAAAAACTTTCTGAACAACATATTTAGACAATCTGAATATCTGTATTTCGTTCATATAAAGTTTTTTGCCACGCCCACTTTTTGTGGGCGTTTTTAATAAAAAACGTTTTTCGGTCAAATTTTAAAATTTTCTAAAAATGTTTTGATGCAGAATCATTAGTAATATAAATATGAACATTTCGTCAATAGACCATTTTCACCCACGCCCACTTTTTGGGGGCGTTTTTATATAAAAACCATTTTTATACCCTACCCCATAACATATGCAGGAGAAAACCTTGTCTTTTGTAGAACCGTAAAAGTTTTTATACCCTATCCCATAGGGGTATATTAGTTTTGATACATAGTTTGTAACATAGAGAAATAATTTAGCTACATATACCTCAAAGTATATGGATCGACTCAGAATCGATAGCTGAGTTGATTTAGCCATGTCTGTCCGTCCGTCCGTCCGTCCGTACGTCACCAGTTTTTGGGCCTTAAATTTTGAGCTAGAAGGATGAAATTTGCTACACGTGCTCTTTGTTGCTCCCAGCAGAACAAGTGTAAAAATTTTTGAAATCCGCCCACTGCCACGCCCCCTTTTTAGAAAAACGTATTTTTTGGCCAAACCATAAGGAATTTTGAAAAACTTTCTGAACAACATATTTAGACAATCTGAATATCTGTATTTCGTTCATATTAAGTTTTTTTGCCACGCCCACTTTTTGTGGGCGTTTTTAATAAAAAACGTTTTTCGGTCAAATTTTAAAATTTTCTAAAAATGTTTTGATGCAGAATCATTAGTAATATAAATATGAACATTTCGTCAATAGACCATTTTAACCCACGCCCACTTTTTGGGGGCGTTTTTATATAAAAACCATTTTTATACCCTACCCCATAACATATGCAGGAGAAAACCTTGTCTTTTGTAGAACCGTAAAAGTTTTTTATAAGCAGTCTGAAGAATTTGTTGTCACCATGTCATTTCCTTTATTTTATCCACATCGTGTTTTTAGCCATGTCCACTTTTTGGGGATTTAAGTTTTACAGATAGGATGGGATAGGGTATTCAACGATCCGCACAGTGGATTGTAGCCTTCTCATATGTTTATACCCTATCCCATAGGGGTATATTAGTTTTGATACTTAGTTTGTAACATAGAGAAATAATTTTGCTACATATACCTCAAAGTATATGGATCGACTCAGAATCGCTAGCTGAGTCGATTAAGCCATGTCTGTCTGTCCGTCCGTCCGTCCGTCCGTCCGTCCGTCCGTCCGTCCGTCCGTCCGTCCGTCCGTCCGTCCGTCCGTCCGTCTGTCTGTTCGTCAGCGGTTTTTGGGCCTTAAATTTTGAGCTAGGATAATGAAATTTGGTATATAGGATCCTCGGCCGTGCCACCAGAACAAGTGTAAAAATTTTTGAAATCCGCCCACTGCCACGCCCCCTTTTTAGGAAAACTTATTTTTTGGCCAAACCGTAAGGAATTTCAAAAAAGTGTCTGAGTAGCATATTTAGACAATCCTAATATCTATATTTCGTTCATACAAAGTTTTTTGCCACGCCCACTTTTTGGGGGCGTTTTTAGTAAAAAACGCTTTTTGTCCAAATTTTAAAACTTTCGAAAAAATTTTGATGCAAATACTTCCGAAATGGTAATATAAACATTTTGTCCATAGATCATTTTCACCTACGCCCACATTTTGGGGGCGTTTTCTTACAAAAACCATTTGTATACCCCATCCCAAGGCATTAGCAATAGAAATACGTTGTTTTTTGTCGAACCACACAAGATTTTGAGAAACTGTCTGAGCAATATATTGTGAGAATGTCATTTTCTGTATTTCATCGCCATAAGGCCTATATTTTGAGGATATTAATTTAAAGGATGGGATGGGATAGGGTATTCAACGATCCGCATAGCGGATTGTAGCCTCTCATATGTTTTTTTTTTCGTTTCTTTTGTAATTTTGATTTTGTTTTCACGTAGTTTTAGTTAATTGCTTTTAATTTCTTTCCTTTGGTTATTCACTTTCTTTGACTTTTCTTTTCTTCCTATTCCCTTTCTTATTCCTCTTTATAATATAATATATATTTATAATATAATATAATATATAAATATTTACGTTCCTTCTTATACCCTATCACATAGGGGGGTATATTAGTTTTGATACATAGTTTGTAACATAGAGAAATAATTTAGCTACATATACCTCAAAGTATATGGATCGACTCAGAATCGATAGCTGAGTCGATTTAGCCATGTCTGTCCGTCCGTCCGTCCGTCCGTCCGTCCGTCCGTACGTCACCAGTTTTTGGGCCTTAAATTTTGAGCTAGAAGGATGAAATTTGGTACACGTGCTCTTTGTTGCTCCCAGCAGAACAAGTGTAAACATTTTTGAAATCCGCCCACTACCACGCCCCCTTTTTAGAAAAACGTATTTTTTGGCCAAACCATAAGGAATTTTGAAAAACTTTCTGAACAACATATTTAGACAATCTGAATATCTGTATTTCGTTCATATAAAGTTTTTTGCCACGCCCACTTTTTGGGGGCGTTTTTAATAAAAAACGTTTTACGGTCAAATTTTAATATTTTCTAAAAAAAACTTTTGATGCAGAATCATTAGTAATATAAATATGAACATTTCGTCAATAGACCATTTTAACCCACGCCCACTTTTTGTGGCGTTTTTATATAAAAACCATTTTTATACCCTACCCCATAACATATGCAGGAGAAAACCTTGTCTTTTGTAGAACCGTAAAAGTTTTTTATAAGCAGTCTGAAGAATTTGTTGTCACCATGTCATTTTCTTTATTTTATCCACATCGTGTTTTTAGCCATGTCCACTTTTTGGGGATTTAAGTTTTACAGATAGGATGGGATAGGGTATTCAACGATCCGCACAGTGGATTGTAGCCTTCTCATATGTTTTTATACCCTATCCCATAGGGGTATATTAGTTTTGATACTTAGTTTGTAACATAGAGAAATAATTTTGCTACATATACCTCAAAGTATATGGATCGACTCAGAATCGCTAGCTGAGTCGATTAAGCCATGTCTGTCTGTCCGTCCGTCCGTCCGTCCGTCTGTACGTCACCGATTTTTAGGCCTTAAATTTTGAGCTAGGATAATGAAATTTGGTATATAGGATCCTCGTCTCTGCCTACAGAACAAGTGTAAAAATTTTTGAAATCCGCCCACTGCCACGCCCCCTTTTAATAAAAACTCAGTTTTTGACCAAACCGTAAGGAATTTTAAAAAAGTTTCTGAACAACATATTTAGACAATATTAATATCTATATTTCGTCCATATAAAGTTTTTTGCCACGCCCACTTTTTGGGGGCGTTTTCAATAAAAAACTGTTTTCGGTCAAATTTTAAATTTTTCGAAAAAAATTTTGATGCAGAATCATTAACATTATTAATTTGAACATTTCGTCTATATACCATTTTAACCCACGCCCACTTTTTGGGGGCGTTTTTATATAAAAACCATTTTTATACACTACCCCATAACATATGCAAGAGAAAACCTTGTCTTATGTAGAACCGTTAAAGTGTTTTGTAAGCAGTCTGTAGAATTTGTTGTCACTATATCATTTTTTCTATTTATCCACATCGTGTTTTAAGCCATGTCCCCTTTTTTGGGGATTTTAGTTTTATGGATAGGATGGGATAGGGTATTCAACGATCCGCACAGCGGATTGTAGCCTTCTCATATGTTTTAAAATATGATTAACTCCCTCTGGATTCGAGTAGGAGAATTTCGGAGAGCATGGATGTAGTCTTCGCTAACGCTTATTGTGGTGTAACGTTGGTTATGGGCAGCAGCGAGTGGTGGATGAAATGGCGTGCGATCAGTAGGCAGAAATGTGGAGGACGATGACTGATGACGTTTTCCGTTGAAGGTGAATTTCGCTTGGTTTTTTTTTCCTTTTTGCGGCAAACATGCATACATACATAAACGAGTGTTGGGGCATGTGTGCCCTACTTTCTCTCGCTGAGAAGGTGCGCACTGGCTGTTGTGTGTAGTATCTAGTATACACCTTGTGAATGGTGAATGATGATCGTCGATGTCGTATGCACTAACACTTTGCAATTTTCCGGCCAAGGAAGATGAGTACAACGCAAAAAAAAAAACTGGCAGTTCGGGTTCCTTCTTTCAGAGAGCTGGGATGTTGTAGCAAGAAGGCTAACCGTTCATGTATCGATTAGCTGGGGGAGGAGGGGTCATCACCTCGGATTTCGATGACCACGAGGGCGACTCCAAACGTCAAAAAAAAAAACGAAGTAGGCACACTTGTGGAGCTGATTTTTGTGCTCGGCAGCTATTTGTCGGTCGCGACGTGGTTGATGAGAGTGAGGCTAGCCAATTACCACTAGTAACCTCTTCAATCTTGATCAGCTGGGGGCGGAGGCGTCGTCACTTCGGTTTCAGTAACCGTGAAGACGCCTTCAAACGCCATCTCACTCTTGCAACCTGGGCATACCCTGAACGAAAAATATGGCGACATCCGCCGTGCTATTCGTCATTTCGTTGCTCGCCATTTCTTTGCTCGCCATTTCTTTGCTCGCCATTTCTTTGCTCGCCATTTCTCTGCTCGCTATAGCCACGCAGCGAATGGCTAGTTCACCATCATTTTCTTATGCTGGATATTATTTTCTTTATTTATTTTATTTTTTTTCATTTAGGTGGCTTAGGTGGTTTCTCACAAAGTCTTCGATAGCTCAGAATACAGAATGCATAGACGATATGAAGGAATGTACGCATTTGCAACATAAAGATATTTATTTCCAATCCAAGAACACCTCCACCAAGCGCTTTTAGGTCATTTATATGACGGTCACTCCTATATACTGAGAACTCATGATTAAAGAGTTCCGAGTCAAGTATACTGGTGTTAACCCACTTTTCTGTCAAGGAGAATATATCATGAGAAAAGGCTTGGGAATTAAGAAAATTTTTTTTAGTTTTTGTCGGTATAGTTTTTTGATGCTGAGTAAGCTCCGCGTTTAGCTCTACGTGGTCAGTCAGTGTCGCATACTTTATTTTTTTTTTTTTTTTTAAATATAGAGAGATATATTTCTGTAATAAACGTTATAATAAATGTTACCTGCGAAGCTAAGTGCTTATCTGCAGGTGATTGTACATAAATATAATTATTTGCTTTGGACGTTAGTTTTTGTTTTAGTTTAATTCAGTTAAAAGATTCCATTTAAGACTGCAGTAAAATATTTAAATAGTTTTGATCTGTTTAGTTTATATAATTAATATTTAGGAAATAGTTTTTTAGATCTTTTTTACGTTTTTTTAAATTTATAATATTTTTTAATTTAGCTGGTAAAGAGTTGATGATTGTCGGTATGGCGTATGTGAGTTGTCTTCTGCCGTACTTGTTGTTGATTTCAGGAATATCTAGAAGCCCTTGTGCCCTTCTTTTGGTATTCCGATTGTGAGGTATATTTTGCTGGAAACGTAAGTCGTCATAATATTCGATAACAGCCGTCATTTGAAAAATTGCATTCACGTCTAGGACTCTGAAATTGATATTATTAGTATCTACTACTTTTACCAGTTGACGTTGAAGTTTCTTCAGCTTATCAAGGTGTGTTTTGGATGCATTTCCCCATGCCAGTATCCCGTATCTCAAACGAGATTCAACAAGTGCATAATAGACTTGCTTTTGAACATCTTTGGATGTGTATCGTTTCAGGTATACCATAGCAAACATGGCGCTTTTTAGATTTGACCTAAGTTTGTTTATGTGATTTGGCCATAAGAAATGTTTGTCTATTGTTATCCCTAGATATTTAATTGATTCCACAACTTCGATGGAATCGCTTTTCGTTGTTGTAGGACAAGCGTCATTGCGGAAGTACACATTGATTGCCGATTTTGGTTGTGATGGAGTGCGAATGTGCATCATTTTTGTCTTAACGATGTTAACAACCAATCCATTGTCATGGCACCAAGTCGTAAGTTTGTCAAATTCTTGCTGCATTCTGTCCGTTGCGGTTGCCAGGCATTTATGTTTGACGACTATGGCCATGTCATCCGCGTATGCAAAAATTGTATCTTGTTCGAAGATACGTAGAAGCTCATTTGTAAATAAGATGAAAAGCAGCGGTCCCAGTTTTGAGCCTTGTGGTACCCCGTAGATGCAGCTTTCTTCTTCGCTTATTGTGTTAAGTATTTTAACTCGTGTTTTTCTTTCCGACAAGTAACTTTCCAGCCATTTTCCAAGAGTTCCTCTTAAACCAATTCTATATAATGCTTGAAGGAGTTTTTGGTGACTTAGTGTGTCGAAAGCCTTACTAAAGTCAATGAACATTACAAGCACATGATGGTTTTTGTTAAGACTCCTTGTCACCACGTTCGAAAATTCTCCCATTAATTTGCCCGTACTTTTGCCTTTTTGAAATCCGTATTGGTTACTATGCAGTATTTTATGCTTTCCAATAAAACTGTTTAACCGACGCACTACGATTTCTTCCAAGCATTTTTCAATGACTGGCAAAATAGCAATTGGCCGGTAATTTTCGCATTGGTTTTTATTGCCACCTTTATAAATTGGACGTATGATGGATGTTTTAAGGAGACTTGGGATACGATGCTGTTTGAGGCTGTGGTTGATAATTTCTCGAATGATTGGCGCTAACGTTATTGCATTTAGCTTCAGATCGATAGCTCTCACATTATCAGCTCCTGGGCTTTTTCTCGAGTTCAGTTTAATCAGCATGTTTCGAACTTCTATTTCACTTGCTTCCTCTACGTAGATGGATTGTGCAACATGCTTGTTTTGATGAAGGATTGTTTTTTTGTTACAGATATGCACAATTTTGGTAGCTTGACAGGCAAACTGTTTAGCGAATTTATCCGAAAGTATTTTCGGGTTAACGTTCGCAGGAAAATTCATAGCTATTACTTCATCTATTGATTTCTTTTTCTTTCCAAGTAATTCGCGTAGTATCTCCCATGTTTTCCGAGGATCTTTTTTGGCATTTGAAAATTGTGCTTGGTAGAATTGTGATTTTCAGTCGTTCAGGTCTATATTCATATCACCCAATACAATAACATCTCTGCTTTGTTCTATATTTGCTTCAATTTCGTCGATGAATCGAAACACGTTGAGCCTCGGTGGTCTGTACACAACATGTATAGTCTTTTTACCCCTTTTTTCCTCAATATCAATGTTAATATTTTCATATGACATAGTATTCACATAACTTCTCTTATAGCGTATGTTATTTTTAATATACATCGCTATTCCTCCACCTCTTTTTTCCTTTCTATTGTAGAATTCACTATTAAATCCGTTTATTTGATAGAACGCATTTTCATCTTCTTTTATATTAATTTCAACAAAACAAATAATATCGACATAACATAAAACATTTTGTATTTCGACCATAAAGTTATTCCAGTTTTTCCGAATCGATCTAACATTAAAACATATACAACAAAAATTCATATTTTTTACAAAGTTTTCGTCGATGCCAGTAAACCCATGCATTACTCTATATTCAACATCAGCAACACTATTTGGGTTTTGCTCATTTGTGTCTAGTGTTATATTATTTTTCTGTCTACGTCGTCTACGGTGCCTATATGCAATACCTCACCGTTTTCAGCTTTTCTAGCAAGAATTTTTCCCGATGTCTCCCACACGAATCTCCAGTTACACTCTCTGGCTTTATTTTTTGCTAGCCAAAGTATGTGTTTATTTGTTGGAGTCAGCTGAGCGTTGATGAATACAAACATATTATCATACTCTCTGTTTTGGTTGTTGTTGTTGTTGTTACACATGTTTTGTTTAATTTTACTGTACTCTACTTTGCGAGTTGATTTTGCGTTTTTTATAAATGATTCTTTACGTGCATGACTCGTAAATGATGCAATTATTGTTGAACGTTTCGGATCTTTTATTCTTGTTCGATAAATATCTGTGATGTCGTTTGGATTTATTTCACAATTAATTGTTTTTCCTATAGCTGCAATTATGTCGTTTAAGTTTTCGTTTGGTGCAGGTGGAAAATTTCTGATCTCGATGTTATTTTTGATGATTTGCTGTTCAAGAGTGTTTATTTGTGTTTTCATCTCCCATATTTGTTCATCTTTCTTTGTATTGCATTGTTTTAGATCTGATATCTCGTTTGATAGTTTGTGTAGAAGTTCATTGTTATGGATCATGTGTTGTTGAATCTCATCATATTTATTTGCTACTATATCACAGCTGGTTTTAATGCTGGTGATTTCTTTCCGTAGCGCTTGCATTTCTTCCAATAGCATAGTACTATCAACCTGGGTTTGATTAATATTGTTGATGATTGCTTCTGGTGAAACTATACTTCGAATGCGCTTTTGAGCTGGATGAGGCGGCGTGGTTGGTGTCGGTGCCGGAGTGCTATCTGCTACAGTACTTATATTAGAGATTTCTCTCCTACAAGTAGCACATCTCCATTCCTCCTTCTTTGCAGTGGTCATTTTTCGATATGACCTCTCGGAGACAGTTGTGCATCCGAAGTGCATAGTTCGTTTGCATCGATGACATGTCACAAAGTCTCCCTCTGCGGGTAGGGTTGCGGAGCACTCACTGCATACATCCATTATAAGCAAATTAGGGAATTTAATGAAATGTATATGTATGTAAAGAGAGAGAAATGCCAGAAACTAAACTTCTTTGGATTAAATTTAAATACAAAAATAAAAAAGAAAGAAAACTTTGTTATTTTGTGAAGATTGTGGTATAAACAGCGCTATGACCTTCTTATTTGTACAATTTATTGATTTCACTTTTATTAGTCGGCACTTTATCAAAAATTAAACTGAGAGCAAAGTTTAAACACAACCGGTCACTTCCAAAGCACAAACAACAAATTATCAAATACATTTGGAGGTACTACTATTTTAAACGCTGAAACGAAACTATCGTGTTTACTAAATTTTGTACATTTAATAGAAGTACCTGTAGGGACAGATTTTTTGAAACCAAGTGACTAATCACGTCTTCGGAGGAAGTGCTTGGTTTCAGGAGTGTAATAAAGATCGATTTACGCTTTGGTATCGATTCAATTGAAGAAACAGATGCAGTCACTGTTGGAACTACACTAGAGGATGGGACAGTATGAGAAGTATTGGTTGGAGGCGACTCAACTGACAGATTTGGAACCAAATTATTTTTGTATTGAACCTGACTTCTGAGATTGGAGCGTTTAGCTGTCGGATGAGCCGTTGATGAGTTGGTGTCACGCTTGCGCTTTTAAGGGTGTCAACTTTATCACTGGCTGCATGGGACGGGACAAATTGTACGGACGGTGTTTCAGGATGGTTAATGATATGAGCATCTTCTTTGGAAGTGTTATGGTCAAATGTTTGCAAAGGTTCTGTAGACGTGGAAGCGTCGACGAACAGACATGGGTCAGAAAATGCAGACACTGTGGAATCTTCACGATTAAAATTGTCTCACAAGTCCTTAAAGCCTTTTGACAGCTTAACAATGTCAACTTTCAAAGCTGACATCTTAAAAGCAAGACTTGATATGGATAACTTGCCACGCAGTGCAATACCAGAAAATGCCTTCAGTTGCGTTTATTTTATCCATAAATGCGTTAGGAGATCCAACGCATTTCGCATGATTTTTCCACATGGTGCATAACAGGCAAAAATAGCGTTATTGGATTTTTTTGTTTCAACGCATTTTTATTGCTAAAATTCAATTTGAATTTATCAATTGAAAAAAGATACAATAATATTTGTGGACGATAGGCAACGCTTTACGTGAGCAAATTGAGAACAGAGAAAAACATATGAGAGGGCTACAATCCGCTGTGCGGATCGTTGTATACCCTATCCCATCCCATTTGTAAAACTAATGTCCCCAAAATGTGGACATGGCTTAAAACACGATGGGGATTAAATATAGAACATATGAGAACGCTACAATCCGCTGTGCGGATCGTTTAATACCCTATCCCATCCCATCCTTAAAATTAATATCCCCAAAATGTGGTCGTTATGGTCATAAAGTATTGAAAATGGCGTTGTCACAACATATTGTTCAGAAGGTTTATCAAATTCTTTTATGGTTCGACGAAAAACAACGTTTTTCTATTGCATATGCCTTGGGGTAGGGCATACAAATGTTTTTTTTTTTGTAAGAAAAATGATCTTGCCGTGATTTGAACCCACGACTTTCAAGAATGTTCTCGCCAATGTTGCTGAACGCCTTACCACTTGGGCTAATACTACCTACTTACTTACTTACTTAAGTGGCGCTACAGTCCGGAATGAACCTGGGCCTCAACCAACATGCCTCTCCAATTAGCCCGGTCCTTAGCTAACTGCCTCCAGTTGCGCACTCCAAGTTGGTTGAGGTCGGTTTCCACTTGTGCGCGCCACTTAAGGCGAGGTCTTCCTCTACTGCGTCCGACGTCTGGCTGGGAATCGAAGACTCTGCGAGCCGGAACATTGGTGTCCATTGGTTCTACATGTCCTAGCCATCTTAAACGTCCAATGCGGAGTTTTTTGACCAGGGGCATGTCGCTGAGCTGTACAGCGATAGTTCTTGGTTGAATCTTCGTCTCCATAGCCCGTCAACGCAAACGGGACCGAAGATTATTCGAAGAATTTTCCTCTCGAATCTACCAAGGATTTCTTCATCCGCTTGGGCTAATACGGTTGCTGTTAATTTGTGTTATTTATTATTGGTGATAGGAAGACTATGGGAGAAGTCAAAATTTTAAAACAAAATTGAATACGCAAATAACTGTGGAACTAGGGAGAGTACAACACAAGTGATGATACAACGAAAATACCGCTTACCACGAGAATATGACAATTTTAATTTTTTCACATGAAAAATTAATTTTTTGTTAAATGAAGACTGCTTTTAAATTTTTTAATTAATAATGTTAAACACTAATTCGACACAATGCACCGACCGAATTCAAAACTAAATAGATTAATCTATAAACAAAGTAAAATAAAACAGAAACAAAATTGCATAAACACTGGAAAACACGTCTACTTGCTATGACACTCTACGTATGATGTTTGGTGAGAGGGCAAGAACTCCCCCCCGTCCGACGAGTTAAGCCGAGCAATCGCAAGTGTGCCGTGCCCTTCTCTCCAACATCAAGGAAACCTCCGTGGCCTCCGACCTGAATAGTCTATAGTCTATACTTTTCCTTAAAAAGCCCTTAAAGTCCGTCCGTGGTCAACATAGTGTAACTTTTTTATTTTTTTTTTGATTCTTGCAAGAATAAAAATGTTTGTTGAGCTGGGATGTTTGGTGAGAGGGCAAGAACTCCCCCCGTCCGACGAGGGGGAGTTCTTGCCCAGAGGAAGCCTCTGTGGCCAACCTAGACTCACTAGAATGGCTTGGATTTACCTAAAAGATATTATTTGCGCAAAAAGTGCGCAAATATAATCGTTGGCATTTGATTTCAAATATATATCATTTCATTTTTTTGAATTGTGAATAAATTCATAACCGTTTTTTAAACAATACAATTCTAGAAATAAGAGTGTGTGTTTAATAAATTATTGTTAAACTTAAAACAGATAAGCGTTTTATCTTTCGAAGCCCTGCTTCATACAACAATATAAACATCGATTTATACTTTTTGATTTTCGTCATACTTTAACAAGGGGTGCGGCATTGAAAAATTAAGGTATTAAGGTATAAAATCTCGAATTTTCCCTTAGGGTGTCACAGTCGCCAATTATAAAGTTGGATGCAAGTCCTGCAGTTTCTATTCACTTTCATAAAATAATGCAAATTGCAAAATGTACATGCCGTCGCTTAAAGTAAACTGTCATATACCAAAATTAATAATTTTTTTCAGGAAACCCATTTGAAGTTTTTAATTACTATGGATGTTTCCTTAAATTTATTTTTTTTCTATAATCGGTATACTTAACTGAAAATTGCCAAATTTTGACTTATATCAGTTTGCTTTTCAAGCGTATCGTGTATTCCGAAACAATTAATATTAACTTTAAACAGATATACTTTTTTTCTTTAAAAGACACTTTTCTATACGAAAACGTTTGCTTTTGTTCTCACAAGAAATACTAAAATTCCATTACATAAGTGGTGCGCGATGGCGTATAGTAGTTCCTAAATGGCCACGAAAGTGTATTACATACTTTGTTACCAAGCATTAGAATCTGTTTCGAAGAAAACTCGAGAGTGTTAAATCAGCTACACACTTGTTCATCCAGGCGAAAGCGAAATGCCACAGGAGGAACAAACAAAAAGTCTTTTTCACTACTATATTCATTGGCAGTTGTACATACACTACATACATAAATATATATAAATGTGTATATGTCATTGGGCTATGTACAGTGTATGCGCAAACCCGAGAGCTTTCTTATCACCACTATCACCATCGCCATACATAACATGTGTACACGAGAGAGTGCAGGGTGATAGCTTAGTAGGTCACTAGGACTCTCATGTCCTTGCTGTTTTCAATTTCGATGTCTGTTTCTGCACAATGCTTCTATATTGCCAGGAGTGCATTCATGCATCCATGCACCCAAGCCCACACACACGCCAAGCCGAATGGCATACTTTTTGGATAAGATAGCAAAATAACCCAGCGTTATGAACCCTTACTATGTTTTAACATACCGCAATCGTAAAAAAAAGTACCCAGCAAAGCGCACACAATATAGGACATACACTCGCCACCATCGTATATTTGTTTATACCCTATCCCATACAGGAATAATTTAGCTATTTATACCTTAAAGTATATGGATCGACTCAGAATCGATAGCTGATTCGATTTAGACATGCCTGTCCGTACGTCACCAGTTTTTGGGCCTTTAATTTGTTATGATGTTAAATTAAAAAAGTATCTGAGCAACATATTTAGAGGATCTTAATATCTATATTTCGTCTATACAAACTTTTTTGCCACGCCCTTGGGGGCGTTTTTAGTAAAAAAAACGTTTTTCGGTAATTTTTTAAAATATTTGAAAAAAAAACTTTTGATGTAGGATCATTGGTTATGACAATATAAACATTTCGTCCTTAGATAATTTTAAGCCACGCCCACTTTTTGGGGGCGCTTTCCTACAAAAACCGTTTGTATACCCTACCCCATAGCATATGCAGGAGAAAAAAGTTTTTTTATTTTGTCGAACAACAAAAGATGCTGATAAACTGTTTGAACAATATGTTGTGACAACGTTATTTTCTATATTATATGCCCATTAAGCCCACTCTTTGGGAATATTAATTTTTAGAATGGGATGGGATAGGGTATTTTTAGACAATCGCACACGGTTGCCAACATGAAGAAGGGGTTGGGACAAGCACGAGATAAAAAAGACGGAGAAATTACCTTCGGGACAAAGATTTTACTTTTCAGCTAAAATTAGGCATTTATTTATTTTTTAACGAAAACATACTGCACAGCCAATTCACACTTCAATATTGGTCATGTTAATCCACTTAGGATATAATAAAAAAAATATAATAATACCCATATGATAAAAATAAAATAATCCTACTATCTAAAACAAACTTAAGCTTGGTAGCAAAAAAAGAATTCAATAAACTCATTTATCAAATGTTTGTAAACAAGGTACATTCTTATAAGACGATATGATTCAATTACTTACTTTCTAAAGTTGTACTTTTTATCACTTTGTGAGCTTTTAATAAGAACAGCTTGTTTCAGTTCATTTAAAAATTATACGATTTTATCACAAATAACAGTTAAATCAAAGCTCTGCTTTTGCAAGATCAATTCGCATTTTAATTCTATCGTCCCTCCACACTGACTGAATTATGGAAAATACTCTTTCTATATATGCATTTCTAACTGCGCAAGTTTTTCTGTTATCCTATGATTTTTAAGTATTTCCCTATTTTAAAAAAAAAATCTCGATCCATCGTAATAACGTCGTTGTTATTTAAACTGTCCAGGCAACCGTTGATGAGATCGATTTCATCATACACTTTGTCCTGGTAGAATATTTCTAATCCATTCGGAAGAAGTAAAAGCAATTTTGCAGTTTTCTTCTGTGAACAGTGATACAGCAAAATTCTGAATAGATTTTGTCAACAAGCGTTTCTAATAGCGTTTTCGATTGGGATACAAAAAGCACTCTTTTTTTATCTAGAGCACTTTGATGAATCTCGATTCCAAGTAAGATTTACACCTACATGCACCAACACAAAAACACTTGACATCTGACTTATGCCAGTTTGAAGTTTGCAAATCGCAATTTGATTTGTGTTTTTGTGATCAGTGAAAACTAAAAAGTGATTTTTGGATAATCATGTTCTACAATTCATAAGGTTTGTTTTGACACCAACTCGCCAATGCTTGAATTTATAAAAAAGCCGCAATGGTTAAAAGAAAATTCCAAATGATGGTTTTCAATGATAACTATAAATGCGGCCTAAAAATAAACAATAAGCTATCAAATGGCACACACACGCAACCAGATTAGCCTCTTTAATGTTCGATTGGGACGGGTAAAATCTAAAATCTGAGAGCAAATCTGAAAATCCCAATCGAAAACGCTATAAGTCGAGCGATAGTTTTTTGATGCACATTTGTATTTTCCGCATTAAAGTTATATACCTAGAATAGAAGATTATTCTTATTGGGCCTGCGCACACGAGTATGCTTCAACCGGTTGAACGTCATGTTTGTTGGTGGGACGGGTGAGGAGGAAGCACAGTTTGAGAGGCATTGGAGAGCAATTTTTCACCCAAAATTAAGTGGTTGAAGAGGTTGAATCTACCAACACATGCATGAGTTTCTGACAGTTGTGGTATTAAAAAAAAATACGGCGGCTAGTTCGGAGTTAATCGAATTACACATACATATAAAGTTTGGTATATAACACAAAATTCAACCGGTTGAACATATTCCCGTGTGTTTGGAAAGTAACCATAATGACTACGGTTGAAGCATACTCGTGTGCGCAGGCCCATTGAGACAATCCATAATTTTTATACCCTATCCCATAGGGGTATATTAATTTTGATACATAGTTTGTAACATAGAGAAATAATTTAGCTACATATACCTCAAAGTATATGGATCGACTCAGAATCGATAGCTGAGTCGATTTAGCCGTGTCTGTCCGTCCGTCCGCCCGTACGTCACCAGTTTTTGGGCCTTTAATTTTGAGCTAGAATGATGAAATTTGGTACACGTGGTCTTTGTTACTCCCAGCAGAACAAGTGTAAAAATTTTTGAAATCCGCCCACCGCCACGCCCCTTTTCAGAAAAACGAAGTTTTTGGCCAAACCGGAAGGAATTTTAATAAAGTGTCTGAGTGTCATATAGAATTTTTTGCCACGCCCACTTTTTGGGGGCGTTTTTAATTATAAACGTTTTTCAGTCAAATTTTAAAATTTTCGAAAAAAAAAATGTTGATGCAGAATAATTAGTAATATTAATATGAATATTTCGTCTATAGACCATTTTAACCCACGCCCACTTTTAGAGGGCGTTTTTATATAAAAAAAAACATTTTTTATACACTACCTCATAACATATGCAGGAGAAAAACCTTGTATTTTGTAGAACCGTACAATTTGTTGTGACATTGTCATTTTCTATATTTAATCCCCATCGTGTTTTAAGCCATGTCCACATTTTGGGGATATTAGTTTTACAAATGGGATGGGATAGGGTATACAACGATCCGCACAGCTAATTGTAGCCCTCTCATATGTTTATAACGGAAAACGTTTTATGCTTCCTTTATTGGATGCGTCGAAGGATTCTGATATCAAATCCTCTACGACGATTTCAAGAGCCTTAGGTCCAAACACTTTTTCGGCGTAAGTGGATCCCTTAAAGCGTTTTCGATTGGGATTTCCAGATTTCAGATTTTACCGTTGAATTGTACGTATTTGGTGTCGTATTGCATGTTAGATCGTTGATAACACAGCAATAGTGGTTATTTTCTTCAGGTTTTGATTGCAGTTGATGACAGTGAGCTTTGACCAGCACCAGATGCATAATTTTCATACATCTGAATGTTGCTGCAAGAACAATATCTTAATGCCATTTTATTTTTCCGTGTTTTGCCACTACTGATTTTATTCCCGAATTTTTAATAGCAAACACCTTCGCACAAAGTATGTATTTATCAGCCCTACTGTTTTCTTTTCGCAGCCAACTTTTACATTCAGGGCAGCCAACTTTTACATTCAGCCGGTGGTCTTGTTCGCTGCATAGGTAATTTGTTTCGGTTTTTCTAGTATATGTGGTCTCATATTCGTTGTCTGAACTTGTATAGTCATCATTTGAAATCTCTAAAAGAAATCATTTAGTAGTTTCAAGAGTGCGTGACCTTATTTATAAAATGAATTTGGGATTGAAAAATTATGCGGAAGGACAAATGACAAAGAAATGTTTAAAAATGCAAAGCCGTTGTTCCAAACGTCCCGTGTTGGCAAGCCAGCAATCGCAATATCTATATTTCATTTATATAAAGTTTTTTTGCCACGCCCACTTTTTTCAGAATCATTGGTAATATTAATATAAACATTTCGTCTATAGACCTTTTTAATTCACGGGCACTTTTTGGGGGTGTTTTTATACCCTATCCCATAGAAGTATATTAGTTTTGATACTTAGTTTGTAATATAGAGAAATAATTTAGCTACATACACCTCAAAGTATATGGATCGACTCAGAATCGCTAGCAGATTCGATTTAAGCCATGTCTGTCTGTCCGTCCGTCCTAGTGATGAGCTTACCGGTTATTTTTGAATAACTGTTATAACGGTTACTGTTATTTCATGGTAACAGTTATTCTTAGCGGTTATTCGGTAACTGTTATTTTGAATATAAATTCTGAAAATTTGTCGACTGAATGTTTATTCATTGAAAAAAACTTTTTCTTGATTTGGTTTTAACCATTGACGTTCAATCAAATTTATTTCATATATACAAAATAAAATAAAAACATATGAGAGGCTACAATCCGCTGTGCGGATCGTTGAATACCCTATCCCATCCCATCCTTAAAATTAATATCCTCAAAATATAGGCCTTATGGCGATGAAATACAGAAAATGACATTGTCACAATATATTCCTCAGACTGTTTATCAAAATCTTTTGTGGTTCGACAACAAACAACGTATTTCTATTGCTAATGCCTTGGGATGGGGTATACAAATGGTTTTTGTAAGAAAACGCCCCCAAAATGTGGGCGTAGGTGAAAATGATCTATAGACAAAATGTTTATATTACCATTGCGGAAGTATTTGCATCAAAAATTTTTTCGAAAGTTTTAAAATTTGGACAAAAAGCGTTTTTTACTAAAAACGCCCCCAAAAAGTGGGCGTGGCAAAAAACTTTGTATGGACGAAATATAGATATTAAGATTGTCTAAATATGCTGCTCAGGCACTTTTTTGAAATTCCTTACGGTTTGGCTTAAAACTACGTTTTTCTAAAAAGGGGGCGTGGCAGTGGGCGGATTTCAAAAATTTTTACACTTGTTCTGCTTCGTGGGTCAGAGAGTCTATATACCAAATTTGAACTCTCTAGCTCAAAATTTAAGGCCCAAAAATCGGTGACACACAGACGGACGGACGGACGGACGGACGGACGGACGGACAGACAGACATGGCTTAATCGACTCAGCTAGCGATTCTGAATCGATCCATATACTTTGAGGTATATGTATCGAAATTATTTCTCTATGTTACAAACTTAATGTCAAAACTAATATACCCCCCTATGGGATAGGGTATAAACATATGAGAGGCTACAATCCGCTGTGCGGATCGTTGGATACCCTATCCCATCACATCGTTATTATAAATATCCTCAAAATATAGGCCTTATGGCGATGAAATACAGAAAATGACATTGTCACAATATATTGCTCAGACAGTTTCTCAAAATCTTGTGTGGTTCGACAAAAAACAACGTATTTCTATTGCTAATGCCTTGGGATGGGGTATACAAATGGTTTTTGTAAGAAAACGCCCCCAAAATGTGGGCGTAGGTGAAAATGATCTATGGACAAAATGTTTATATTACCATTTCGGAAGTATTTGCATCAAAATTTTTTTCGAAAGTTTTAAAATTTGGACAAAAAGGGTTTTTTACTAAAAACGCCCCCAAAAAGTGGGCGTGGCAAAAAACTTTGTATGAACGAAATATAGATATTAGGATTGTCTAAATATGCTACTCAGACACTTTTTTGATATTCCTTACGGTTTGGCCAAAAAATAAGTTTTCCTAAAAAAGGGGCGTGGCAGTGGGCGGATTTCAAAAATTTTTACACTTGTTCTGGTGGCACGGACGAGGATCCTATATACCAAATTTCATTATCCTAGCTCAAAATTTAAGGCCCAAAAACCGCTGACGAACAGACAGACGGACGGACGGACGGACGGACGGACGGACAGACAGACATGGCTAATTCGACTCAGCTAGCGATTCTGAGTCGATCCATATACTTTGAGGTATATGTAGCAAAATTATTTCTCTATGTTACAAACTAAGTATCAAAACTAATATACCCCCCTATGGGATAGGGTATAAACATATGAGAAGGCTACAATCCGCTGTGCGGATCGTTGAATACCCTATCCCATCCTATCCATAAAACTAAAATCCCCAAAAAAGGGGACATGGCTTAAAACACGATGTGGATAAATAGAAAAAATGATATAGTGACAACAAATTCTACAGACTGCTTACAAAACACTTTAACGGTTCTACATAAGACAAGGTTTTCTCTTGCATATGTTATGGGGTAGTGTATAAAAATGGTTTTTATATAAAAACGCCCCCAAAAAGTGGGCGTGGGTTAAAATGGTATATAGACGAAATGTTCAAATGAATAATGTTAATGATTCTGCATCAAAATTTTTTTCGAAAAATTTAAAATTTGACCGAAAACAGTTTTTTATTGAAAACACCCCCAAAAAGTGGGCGTGGCAAAAAACTTTATATGGACAAAATATAGATATTAATATTGTCTAAATATGTTGTTCAGAAACTTTTTTCAAATTCCTTACGGTTTGGTCAAAAACTGAGTTTTTATTAAAAGGGGGCGTGGCAGTGGGCGGATTTCAAAAATTTTTACACTTGTTCTGTAGGCAGAGACGAGGATCCTATATACCAAATTTCATTATCCTAGCTCAAAATTTAAGGCCTAAAAATCGGTGACGTACAGACGGACGGACGGACGGACAGACAGACATGGCTTAATCGACTCAGCTAGCGATTCTGAGTCGATCCATATTCTTTGAGGTATATGTAGCAAAATTATTTCTCTATGTTACAAACTAAGTATCAAAACTAATATACCCCTATGGGATAGGGTATAAAAACATATGAGAGGCTACAATCCACTGTGCGGATCGTTGAATACCATATCCCATCCTATCCATAAAACTAAAATCCCCAAAAAAGGGGGCATGGCTAAAAACACGATGTGGATAAATAGAAAAAATGATATAGTGACAACAAATTCTTCAGACTGCTTACAAAACACTTTCACGGTTCTACAAAAGAGAAGGTTTTCTCTTGCATATGTTATGGGGTAGTGTATAAAAATGGTTTTTATATAAAAACGCCCCCAAAAAGTGGGCGTGGGTTAAAATGGTGTATAGACGAAATGTTCATATTAATAATGTTAATGATTCTGCATCAAAATTTTTTTCGAAAAATTTAAAATTTGACCGAAAACAGTTTTTTATTGAAAACGCCCCCAAAAAGTGGGCGTGGCAAAAAACTTTATATAGACGAAATATAGATATTAATATTGTCTAAATATGTTGTTCAGAAACTTTTTTCAAATTCCTTACGGTTCGGTCAAAAACTGAGTTTTTCTTAAAAGGGGGCGTGGCAATGGGCGGATTTCAAAAATTTTTACACTTGTTCTGTAGGCAGAGACGAGGATCCTATATACCAAATTTCATCATCCTAGCTCAAAATTTAAGGCCTTAAAATCGGTGACGTACAGACGGACGGACGGACAGACAGACATGGCTTAATCGACTCAGCTAGCGATTCTGAGTCGATCCATATACTTTGAGGTATATGTAGCAAAATTATTTCTCTATATTACAAACTAAGTATCAAAACTAATATACCCCTATGGGATAGGGTATAATAAATTAACAAGTAACAAAAAAAAAACAACTTAAGCAAACATTAATAATTTCATAAAAACGACAGTCACAATATGTCTGTAATATTTTTAAGTAATTTAAAATTGTTGATTTTACAAGATAATGGAGTCTTAAGCTCTCTTCAAATACTGTTATCATTTGCTATTCCCAGTTTCTGTCAATGTCAAGTTCAATTGGATACTCAGTGTCAGTGTCTCAATTCTCAGAGATGTGCTAGGCTTTTTGAATCCATCAATATCTCAGCCATCCTTGGATGAAATTTTACAGTTTATGTCTTCACAGATAGTGGACAGTCTGTATATTGACAATTGCAGTGTGTTTTGTTACCTTTGCCATCAAAGAGCCCTGAAATCGCATTTTCCGGAACATAAAAAAATCGTGTCTTCTCGGATTTTCTAGATGGTTTTTAATCCATAAAAATCTTATCCTTGGATTCAAGTTGACAATTAATCTTTATTACTTGAAAAAATATTTTGACCCACATATGCGTATGTTATCTAAAAGCTCTAACATTATTATTAGAATAACTGAATATCACACAAATAACTATTGGATTCTTTGGTATTCAATTATAATACGTTATTAGAATAACTAGATAACACATTAATAACTAATTATCATCAACTCCTCTCGGAGTTATTTCTTAATGGTTCTTGGAATAACTAATAACCGGTATCGTTAAAATCGAGTAACCGGTTATAACAGTTGCCGGTGAATAACCAGTTGCTGGTAACAGTTATCGATATATCGACCAACATTAGTCCGTCCGTCCGTCGCGTCCGTCCGTCTGTACGTCACCGATCTTTAGGCCTTAAATTTTGAGCTAGGATAATGAAATTTGGTATATGGGATCCTCGTCTCTGCCTACAGAACAAGTGTAAAATTTTTTGAAATCCGCCCACTGCCACGCCCGCTTTTAAGAAAAACTCAGTTTTTGGCCAAACTGTAAGGAATTTTAAAAATGTTTCGGAACAACATATTTAGACAATCTTAATATCTCTATTTTGTCCATATAAAGTTTTTTGCCACGCCCACTTTTTGGGGGCGTTTTCAATAAAAAACTGTTTTCGGTCAAATTTTAAATTTTTCGAAAAAAATGTTGATGCAGAATATGAACATTTCGTCTATATACTATTTTAACTCACGCCCACTTTTTGGGGGCGTTTTTATATAAAAACCGCTTTTATACTCTACCCCATATGCATATGCAGGAGAAAACCTTGTCTTTTGTAGAACCGTAAAAAGTAAGCAGTCTGAAGAATTTTTTGTCACTATATCATGTTTTCTATTTTAGTTTTATGGATAGGACGGGAAAGGGTATTCAACGATGGGAAAGGGTATTCAACGATCCGCACAGCGGATTGTTGCCTTCTCATATTTTTATACCCTATCCCATAGGGGTATATTAGTTTTGATACATAGTTACATAGAGAAATAATTTAGCTAAATATACCTCCAAGTATATGGATCGACTCAGAATCGATAGCTGAGTCGATTTAGCCATGTCTGTCCGTCCGCCCGTCCGTCCGTACGTCCGTACGTCACCAGTTTTTGGGCCTTAAATTTTGAGCTAGAAAGATGAAATTTGGTACACGTGCTCTTTGTTGCTCCCAGCAGAACAAGTGTAACAATTTTTGAAATCCGCCCACTGCCACGCCCCCTTTTTAGAAAAACGTATTTTTTGGCCAAACCATAAGGAATTTTGAAAAACTTGCTGAACAACATATTTAGACAATCTGAATATCTATATTTCGTTTATATAAAGTTTTTCGCCACGCCCACTTTTTGGGGGCGTTTTTAATTAAAAACGTTTTTCGGTCAAATTTTAAAATTTTCGAAAAAACTTTTGATGCGGAATCATTAGTAATATAAATATGAACATTTCGGTTATAGACCATATTAATACACGCCCACTTTTTGTTTGCGGTTTTAATATAAAAACATTTTTCGGTCAAATTTTAAATATTTCGAAAAAAAATGTTGATGCAGAATCATTAGTAATATTAATATGAACATTTTTTCTATTGACCATTTTTACCCACGCCCACTTTTTGGGGGCGTTTTCTTAGAAAAACCGTTTGAATACCCTACCCCATAGCATATGCAGGAGAAAAACGATGTTTTTTTTACAAACAACAAAAGATTCTGATAAACTGTTTGAACAATATGTTGTGACAATATCATTTAAATATATTATATACCTCAAAGTATATGGATCGACTCAGAATCGCTAGCTGAGTCGATTAAGCCATGTCTGTCTGTCCGTCCGTCCGTCAGTACATCACCGATTTTTAGGCCTTAAATTTTGAGCTAGGATAATGAAATTTGGAATATAGGATCCTCGTCCGTACCTACAGAACAAGTGTAAACATTTTTGAAATCCGCCCACTGCCAGGTCCCCTTTTAAGAAAAACTCAGTTTTTTTGCCAAACCGTAAGGAATTTTAAAAAAAATTTCTGAACAACATATTAAGACAATCTTAATACCTATATTTCGTCTATATAAAGTTTTTTGCCACGCCCACTTTTTGGGGGCGTTTTCAATACAAAACTGTTTTCGGTCAAATTTTAAATTTTTCGAACAAATTTTTGATGCAGAATCAATATTTGAATTTCAGAATATTAATAATGTTAATTAATATGAACATTTCGTCTATATACCATTTTAAACCACGACTTTTTGGGGGTGTTTTTATATAAAAACCATTTTTATACACTACCCCATAACATATGCAGGAGAAAACCATGTCTTTTGAAGAACCGTTAAAGTGTTTTGTAAGCAGTCTGAAGAATTTGTTGGCACTATATCATTTTTTTATTTTATCCACATCGTGTTTTTAGCCATGCCCACTTTTTTGGGGTTTTTATTTTTTCTATAGGATGGGATAGGGTATTCAACGATCCGCACAGCGGATTGTAGCCTTCTCATATGTTTTTTTTTTTTTGAATTTTAAGAAAACTCGAAAAAACTTTCGAAGAAAATATTTCGAGAATAATACTATATAAACATTTTGTCGATAAACCATTTAAATCCACGCCCAGATTTTGGGGGCGTTGTTCTTAAATAATTATTTTAAAAGCCTATCCCATTGGATATCCATAGAAAAACGTCGTTTTTTTTTTCGAACCATAAAATATTTAGATAAACCGTCTGGAAAAGATTCATTTAGTTTATTGCCAAGTTCTCTTTTTGGGGACGATTATTTTTAGGGTGGGGTGGGATAGGATATTCAACGATTTTCACAACTGATTATAGTCATATTTTTTTTATTTTTTTTTTCAAAATATTCAAATAAAAGAAAATTTACCAAAAAATATTTTCCTTTTTTTTCTAATTTTAGGAGTCTCGCGGCAAGAGACCCCTTAAAATTTGGGATAGTTGGCGAAATGTACGCAAAGGCGTAGTAGTAGGAAGTTTTGAGGAATTAATCGTAAGAGGTAAGTTAATTACACTATATTACGTACTTTAGCATTGTTTATAATTATTTATTTAATTAGATTGTAATCGTGAATATTTGGGGTAAATAACTTTTACTTGTCCCCGATTACTATACGTGAAACGACAAAGATAGTGGGGTAGAGAGTACCTCTTGCAAAGTATATGCGATAGTACACTTTTTTGTTCCCGAAAAAGTAGAAACGCAACAACGAGGACTAACTCGAGTAGAATAACCCTTTAACTCGAGAAGAACACTTACTCTAATGACAAGAAAACATTAATACCCTATCCCATCCTTAAAATTAATATCCCCAAAATGTGGGACATCCGTCCGTCCATCTATCCGTTCGTCTGTCTGTATGTCATCGATTTTTAGACCTAAAATTTGGAGTTAGGATATTGTAATTTGGTATGTTGGATCCTTGTCCGTGCCTACAAAATATTGATTGATTATTGATTTCCCTTTAGAAAGAGAGGCTGCATTGTATTGCTCATTAACATTAAACATTTGATACTTCGTTTTTTTTTTTACTATTGGTTGTGTCTTGTTTGCTCGGATTTAATTCAATAAAATCTGGAAAAGTGCGCGCCCGAATAATTTGTTTATGCCGGATATAATAACACTAATCATCTGAGATATGTGCCATTATTATTAGAATGCATCCATATCTCGATGATTAGTTTAATGTGCAGGCACCCAATCCACCACAAGTGTCAAATGTATAATAATAATTTTGTCTCATGATTTTTGTTCCTCTGGTGAAACTTGTGTTGCTTTGCTTGTTTTGTGTTGGGAACCAACATGAATATTTCGTCCTTAGCCCACTACCACGCCCCCTTTTCAGTAAAACATTGTTTTTGGCCAAACGGTTAGGGATTTTGAATAAAGTATCTGAATATCATATTTAGAAAATCTCAATATCTATATATCTTCCATATAAAGTGTAAGCCACACCCACTCTTTGGGGTCGTTTTTATACCCTATCCCATAGGGGGGTATATTAGTTTTGATACTTAGTTTGTAACATAGAGAAATAATTTTGCTACATATACCTCAAAGTATATGGATCGACTCAGAATCGCTAGCTGAGTCGAATTAGCCATGTCTGTCTGTCCGTCCGTCCGTCCGTCCGTCCGTCCGTCCGTCTGTCTGTTCGTCAGCGGTTTTTGGGCCTTACATTTTGAGCTAGGATAATGAAATTTGGTATATAGGATCCTCGTCCGTGCCACCAGAACAAGTGTAAAAATTTTTGAAATCCGCCCACTGCCACGCCCCCTTTTTAGGAAAACTTATTTTTTGGCCAAACCGTAAGGAATTTCAAAAAAGTGTCTGAGTAGCATATTTAGACAATGCTAATATCTATATTTCGTTCTTACAAAGTTTTTTGCCACGCCCACTTTTTGGGGGCGTTTTTAGTAAAAAACGCTTTTTGTCCAAATTTTAAAACTTTCGAAAAAAATTTTGATGCAAATACTTCCGAAATGGTAATATAAACATTTTGTCCATAGATCATTTTCACCTACGCCCACATTTTGGGGGCGTTTTCTTACAAAAACCATTTGTATACCCCATCCCAAGGCATTAGCAATAGAAATACGTTGTTTTTTGTCGAACCACACAAGATTTTGAGAAACTGTCTGAGCAATATATTGTGACAATGTCATTTTCTGTATTTCATCGCCATAAGGCCTATATTTTTAGGATATTAATTTAAAGGATGGGATGGGATAGGGTATTCAACGATCCGCATAGCGGATTGTAGCCTCTCATATGTTTTGTTTTAAAAAACATATGAGAAGGCTACAATCCACTGTGCAGATCGTTGAATACCCTATCCCATCCTATCTGTAAAACTAAAATCCCCAAAAAGTGGACATGGCTAAGCACACGATGTGGATAAAATAAAGAAAATGTCATGGTGACAACAAATTCATCAGACTGCTTATAAAAAACTTTTACGGTTCTACAAAAGACAAGGTTTTCTACTGCATATGTTATGGGGTGGTGTATAAAAATGGTTTTTATATAAAAAGGCCCCCAAAAAGTGGGCGTGGGTTAAAATGGTCTATGGACGAAATGTTCATATTATATTACTAATGATTCTGCATCAAAATTGTTTTCGAAAATTTTAAAATTTGACCGAAAAACGTTTTTTATTAAAAACGCCCCCAAAAAGTGGGCGTGGCAAAAAACTTTACATGAACGAAATACAGATATTTAGATTGTCTAAATATGTTGTTCAGAAAGTTTTTCAAAATTCCTTATGGTTTGGCCAAAAAATACGTTTTTCTAAAAAGGGGGCGTGGCAGTGGGCGGATTTCAAAAATGTTTACACTTGTTCTGCTGGGAGCAACAAAGAGCACGTGTACCAAATTTCATCCTTCTAGCTCAAAATTTAAGGCCCAAAAACCGGTGACATACGGACGGACGGACAGACATGGCTAAATCGACTCAGCTATCGAATCTGAGTCGATCCATATACTTTGAGGTATATGTAGCTAAATTATTTCTCTATGTTACAAACTGTGTATCAAAACTAATATACCCCTATGGGATAGGGTATAAAAAAAACATTTTTATACCCTATCCCATAGGGGGGTCCGTCTGTCTGTTCGTCACCGATTTTTGGGCCTTAAATTTTGAGCTAGGATAATGAAATTTGGTATATAGGATCCTCGTCCGTGCCACCAGAACAAGTGTAAAAATTTTTGGAATCCGCCCTCTGCCACGCCCCCCTTTTTAGGAAAACGCATTTTTTGGCCAAACCGTAAGGAATTTCAAAAAAGTGTCTGAGCAGCATATTTAGACAATCCTAATATCTACATTTCGTTCATACAAAGTTTTTTGCCACGCCCACTTTTTGGGGGCGTTTTTAGTAAAAAACGCTTTTTGTCCAAATTTTAAAACTTTCGAAAAAAATGTTGATGCAAATACTTCCGCAATGGTAATATAAACATTTTGTCAATAAATCATTTTACCTACGCCCACATTTTGGGGGCGTTTTCTTACAAAAACCATTTGTATACCCCATCCCAAGGCATTAGCAATAGAAAACCGTTGTTTTTTGTCGAACCACAAAAGATTTTGATAAACTGTCTGAGCAATATATTGTGACAATGTCATTTTCTGTATTTCATCGCCAAAAGGCCTATATTTTGAGGATATTAATTTTAAGGATGGGATGGGATAGGGTATTAAACGATCCGCACAGCGGATTGTAGCCTTCTCATATGTTTCGGTATAGTTTTAAGAAAACTTAAAAAAAAATCTCGATGAAATCATTTCGAGCATAATAATGTGATCATTTTGACCCACGCCCACTTTTGGGGGGGTTTCTATAGAAAAACGTCGTTTTTGTCGAACCATTAAAGATTTAGATACACCGTATGTCATGTATTTCTATTTTAACGACACCGACCGAGATCTTCTCCAAGGAATTTTTGAATGAGACCAATTATACCTGTTCGAGTACCTATATACCATTTCCAACTTCAATCTTTCAATATTCAAATGTCTTCAAATGTTTTCTTTGCCTTATAACTTTTATCTAACTTTAAGCTCAAACCGCAATTGCTCATTGAACGTTTATTAACTAAAATATTTCACTTGCTATCACTTGCAATATATTGTCAAATAATATAAGACTCTTCTTAAATACATACATCACCCAACATGTTTTTTCTCTCTTTTCTTCTCTTTGGTTCGTTATCACCTAAAAATGATTTCATTTAAAAGAATGTATATTGAATAATATATGTATAAGAGATATAGATTTTTGAGACGGCGAACCCGTTTCCGTACCACTGTGCCACGCGACGTCCATTTAGATCGTCATTAAAGTTCCTCAGTTTACCACCTTTGCCTTTGGGTTTCGAAACAATTCGCGGCCATCTACTGCTTAAACTACTGGCTCCGGGACTGTTCCGAGCAGCTTCTCGGTTATTAGATGTCAGGTATGCCATAATTTAAACTAAAGCTGTAGATAGCTCTTCGAAAGTCAGCTTCGCACCACATAAGCATCCGTGCAAACGACATTTCGTCACCTTGATGGCCGCATCCCAAATGCATTTAAGCTAAATCAATGATTTCAATTCATCTAATGTACAACTATTAATTAAGTTTAAATTTCTTGCTACAAATTGTTGTATGGCAACACTTAGTGCCCTTCCATACAATCAACGCGACATCTTTAATCTCTTCCTCATACTACTAAAAAAATGCTCAGCAGCTGCATCTTTTTATCTTATTCATTCTTCCTTTTTTCCTTTTAACGATTGGATACTCTTGCACAGAAAATAAAGTTTATTTTGTTTAACTCTGAGAGGTTATGGTCCAATAAGTAAAACTCTTTACTTGAAATAAGAATTTCACAAGAACGAAATAATGGCAAATGGCAATTCCATTCGGATTGAAACTATCAAAACACAACTACGAGACATGGAAAATTTAGATTGAGGCTGTACTGGTGAAAAACGAAACACGGACATATGCCAGTGGAGAGAAGCCAAAACCAAAAATTGACGAAAATGATGAGGTGCGTGCAGATACGAAACAAGTTCTGGACGCATGGATGTTGGAGGATCGAAAGGCCAAATCCGACCTCATAATATTGGCAATTAACCCATCGGAACTCAGTCAAATTTGTGGATGTGTGACTCCAAACACAACAGTTCACCACGAAAATTGAAAGTGAAATTCAAATTTTGGGCTGAGGCCGGCCATAGCTGCTGCAAATCACCTACGTTATCGCTGTGTTACAAAAAGTCTGGAGGGTAATATTCCTTTTACGAAATGGACAGGAAAATCACCGAGTCTAAATCATCTTCATCCATTCTTCATCTTGGGCAAGACTAGATTTGACCAGAAATCGTTTTTTATAAAAAAAAAACGCCCCAAAAAGTGGGCGTGGCAAAAAACTTTATATTGACGAAATATAGATATTACGATTCTCTAAATATGCTGCTCAGACACTTTTTTTTAAATTCCTTACAGTTTGGCCAAAAAATACGTTTTCCTAAAAAGGATGCGTGGCAGTGGGCGGATTTCAAAAATGTTTACATTTGTTCTGGTGGCACGGACGAGGATCCTATATACCAAATTTCACTATCCTAGCTCAAAATTTAAGGCCCAAAAATCGGTGACAGACGGACGGACGGACAGACAGACAGACATGGCTAATTCGACTCAGCTAGCGATTCTGAGTCGATCCATATACTTTGAGGTATATGTAGCTAAATTATTTCTCTATGTTACAAACTAAGTATCAAAACTAATATACCCCCCTATGGGATAGGGTATAAACATATGAGAGGCTACAATCCGCTATGCGGATCATTGAATACCCTATCCCATCCCATCCTTTAAATTAATATCCTCAAAATATAGGCCTTATGGCGATGAAATACAGAAAATGACATTGTCACAATATATTGCTCAGACAGTTTCTCAAAATCTTGTGTGGTTCGACAAAAAACAACGTATTTCTATTGCTAATGCCTTGGGATGGGGTATACAAATGGTTTTTGTAAGAAAACGCCCCCAAAATGTGGGCGTAGGTGAAAATGATCTATGGACAAAATGTTTATATTACCATTTTGGAAGTATTTGCATCAAAATTTTTTTCGAAAGTTTTAAAATTTGGACAAAAAGCGTTTTTTACTAAAAACGCCCCCAAAAAGTGGGCGTGGCAAAAAACTTTGTATGAACGAAATATAGATATTAGGATTGTCTAAATATGCTGCTCAGACACTTTTTTGAAATTCCTTACGGTTTGGCTAAAAAATAAGTTTTCCTTAAAAGGAGGCGTGGCAGTGGGCGGATTTCAAAAATGTTTACACTTGTTCTGGTGGCACGGACGAGGATCCTATATACCAAATTTCATTATCCTAGCTCAAAATTTAAGGCCCAAAAACCGCTGACGAACAGACAGACGGACGGACGGACGGACGGACGGACGGACAGACAGACATGGCTAATTCGACTCAGCTAGCGATTCTGAGTCGATCCATATACTTTGAGGTATATGTAGCAAAATTATTTCTCTATGTTACAAACTAAGTATCAAAACTAATATACCCCCCTATGGGATAGGGTATAAAAACATATGAGAGGCTACAATCCGCTGTGCGGATCGTTGAATACCCTATCCCATCCCATCCTTAAAATTAATATCCTCAAAATATAGGCCTTATGGCGATGAAATACAGAAAATGACATTGTCACAATATATTGCTCAGACAGTTTATCAAAATCTTTTGTGGTTCGACAAAAAACAACGTTTTTCTATTGCATATGCCTTGGGGTAAGGCATACAAATGGTTTTTGTAAGAAAACGCACCCAAAAAGTGGATGTAGGTGAAAATTATATAAAGACAAAATGTTAATTTTATCATTACGGAAGCATTTGCATCAAAAGTTTTTTCGATTTTTTTAAAACTTGGACAAAAAGCGTTTTTTACTAAAAACGCTCCCAAAAAGTGGGCGTGGCAAAAAACTTTGTATGGACGAAATATAGATATTAGGATTGTCTAAATATGTTGCTAACACACTTTTTTGAAATTCCTTACGGTTTGGCTTAAAACTACGTTTTTTTTTAAAAGGGGGCGTGGCAGGTGGCGGATTTTAAAAATTTTTACACTTGTTGTGGTGACTCGGCCAAGGATCCTATATACCAAATTTCATTATCCTAGCTCAAAATTTAAGGCCCAAAAATCGGTGACGAACAGACAGACGGACGGACGGACAGACAGACATGGCTAATTCGACTCAGCTAGCGATTCTGAGTCGATCCATATACTTTGAGGTACATGTAGCTAAATTATTTCTCTATGTTACAAACTAAGTATCAAAACTAATATACCCCTATGGGATAGGGTATAAAAAAAAACATATGAGAAGGTTACAGTGGCGAGGCGTCCATATAACTCGATTCCTACCGAGTTACCTTTTGAAATTCTACTTTTCAACAATGTACCAATAAAACAAGCAACATGAATCTTAATATCCCCATATAAACACAATATTTGTGTTTCCCACACATGCACAGCACACGCAAGCCACAAATTCTATCAACAACCCCTCAACCTGCTGCAAGTCATCCGCTTTCATATCGTTCTACTGCTTTACGCACACACATACACACATCATTGCATGGTTATTCTCTATCCCATACTCCACATATTTCATAGCCCATAAGAAAGACAACTGCAAAGCGCTAGCAAAACAAAGCAAAGTGTAACCCGCCAAACGCCGTGTTATAAAATATCTGGCTGGCTAGAACAAATTGGTTTTCTTTCCTTGTTTTCCCTTTATCGTTCACCGTGTTTGACTCCTCTCTGTTTAACACACGCTTTCTTATGCAAAAAAATAACCCGATGTTCAACGACTTATTGGTGAATTTTGTCTTTTCTTTTAGATTATTTCTGTTGGAAAAAATTAGTTATGAAGCAGATTGCGATGCGTAACTTAAAGAAAATTTTGAGTGTAATTATTGATGTGCAATAAAAAAGAAATTTAAAACAGTGAAAAGTGTGAAAAGTTTAAATTGTGGTATTTTCACTTGAATTCAGATAATTTCAAATAGCTAATTATTAAGAGATAATGGCATTATTAACTGTAAATTGTTGTTTGGTAGATTTGCTTTTGGAGGAAGAAAATGCTTTTTGTAAGTTGAATTTTCTTAAAAAAAAAAGTTATAGAGATAGGGCGCTCTACTCCTTCTATGAAAATAGATTATAAGCGCAAGGATGGTTTTGTTTCGCATTTTAATGCATCCATGTACCAAAAATATACTTGGTTGACTGGCAGTTTTAAGCTTAACAAAATGTTTTGCTTTCCTTGTCTTCTTTTTCAAATTCCACTAGTGTTTGGAGCCGTACTGGCTACGCTGACATAAACAATTTAGTTAATTCCGCAAATAAACATGTCAAAACGGAAAAACATATTCGAAGCTGTTTATCTTTGCACGAATTCGGCACTAATCGCATTGAAACCTCCTTAGGTAATTCCTTTGAAGCTCACAACAAAAAAGTTGATAGAAACCGTAAGTTAATGGAACGTTTTATAGATACAGTAGTTCTTTTAGGCAAACAGGAACAAGCATTTCGGGGTCACAACGAAAAGCAAGATTCTATTAATCGTGGTTATTATGTTGAAACAATTTTATACTTATCTAAGTATGACACATTAATAGACTCCCATTTAGAACAGTGTTCAAGTGCACATCGAGTTTTTTCGGGTCTTTCAAATGACATACAAAACGATTTGATACATAGTATCGCTGCAGTGATTAAAGATGAAATTAAAGTTGAAATAAGTGAAACGCGATTTGTGTCCATTATGATCGATGAAACACCAGACGTGAGCCATAGGGAACAACTAAGTGCCGTATTGCGATACTTATCGGAGGAAGGAATAGAGGAAAGGTTTCTTGGTTTTTTTGACGTGAGTGAGAGTCGAAATGCAGAAGAGCTCTCAAAACACATTTTTAATATACTTGATGTATACGGTTGCAAGGAAAAGTTAATAGGGCAATCTTACGATGGTGCCGCGGTTATGTCCGGGGAAGTAGGTGGAGTTAAACAAAAGGTCCTCGATGCATGTCCAATGGCTAATTTTATTCCTTGCTACGCACATGTTTTAAATTTGGTGTTATCCCGATCACTTGAAAATATACCTGAGTTAAAAGTTTTTTTTTGGCAATATAAATATTGTAGTGCGCTTTTTCAATAAATCAACTAAACGTTCAAATCTTTTGAAACAAAAAGCAAACCGATGCATGCCGGGAGTATCAGAAACTCGCTGGCATTACCATTCACGAATAATTAACGTTATTTGTAACTGTAGATTAGATATAATTGAAACTTTTAACCAAATATTAGGCAATCCAAAAGAATGGGATAATGACGCACTTTCAATGGCCGAAAGTTTATTGCTTAAATTAGAAGGGAAAGAGTTTTGTTTTATATTGAACACGCTTTCCGAGATTTTTGCTAAAACCGATGTATTGTTTAATTTAATACAAAATAAACAAACGGATGTTGAAGTTGCTAAGCGAGAAATCGAGTGTTTTGAGTCTTGGCTTTGTACTGACTTTCTAAACAAATTTGATTCCATTTTTGAAAGCATAAACGATTGTGCTGAACCTCCACGAAAACGCAAATTACTCGATATTGATTTAAAAACTCACTATAAGCGCCTTCTTGTAGAAATAAAGGACAATATTATATCCCAACTTCAGACAAGATATAAATCTTTCACGAATTTAATTTTTTTGGATCTACTTAATAAATCAAAATACAGTAATTTTGCACTATCAAGCCCAGATGATAAAATATCTTCTCTGATTAATTTTTTTCCTGGAATTTTCGATTTCACAGCTTTGAAAAATGAACTAAAAGTTCTCTATACTACATCTTCACTTCAACAACTTGACGTTCTAGCACTTTATAACCATTTGAGAAGCGAAATATTGCGTGAAACATTTTCCCAAATTTTAAAATTAACTGCACTATTTTTAACACTACCGCTTACTGTTGCCTCCGTGGAGAGATCTTTTTCCACTCTGAAAAGAATTCATACATATTTAAGAAATTCTCAAGGAGAAAACAGGATCTCTGATTTAGCACTTTTATCAATAGAAAAGCGACTCCTTTTAAAAAACATATGAGAGGCTACAATCCGCTGTGCGGATCGTTGAATACCCTATCCCATCCCATCCTTAAAATTAATATCCTCAAAATATAGGCCTTATGGCGATGAAATACAGAAAATGACATTGTCACAATATATTCCTCAGACTGTTTATCAAAATCTTTTGTGGTTCGACAACAAACAACGTATTTCTATTGCTAATGCCTTGGGATGGGGTATACAAATGGTTTTTGTAAGAAAACGCCCCCAAAATGTGGGCGTAGGTGAAAATGATCTATAGACAAAATGTTTATATTACCATTGCGGAAGTATTTGCATCAAAAATTTTTTCGAAAGTTTTAAAATTTGGACAAAAAGCGTTTTTTACTAAAAACGCCCCCAAAAAGTGGGCGTGGCAAAAAACTTTGTATGGACGAAATATAGATATTAAGATTGTCTAAATATGCTGCTCAGGCACTTTTTTGAAATTCCTTACGGTTTGGCTTAAAACTACGTTTTTCTAAAAAGGGGGGCGTGGCAGTGGGCGGATTTCAAAAATTTTTACACTTGTTCTGCTTCGTGGGTCAGAGAGTCTATATACCAAATTTGAACTCTCTAGCTCAAAATTTAAGGCCCAAAAATCGGTGACACACAGACGGACGGACGGACGGACGGACGGACGGACAGACAGACATGGCTTAATCGACTCAGCTAGCGATTCTGAATCGATCCATATACTTTGAGGTATATGTATCGAAATTATTTCTCTATGTTACAAACTTAATGTCAAAACTAATATACCCCCCTATGGGATAGGGTATAATGAAAAGTAGACCTAACTTTTATGTAAAAGTTCTTGCAGAATATGTTAAAAAAGATCGGAGAATAGACTTAGAGTACAAATAAAAAAATCAGGTTAGCAAAACTTTTCACAATTTTTTCAAACTTTTGCTGTTTTTAAATTCCTACTTATCATTAATATTTCCTATTTTTAACTTTTTTTGTATATATTATATGTGGATTTTTATACCCTATCCCATAGGGGGGTATATTAGTTTTGATACTTAGTTTGTAACATAGAGAAATAATTTTGCTACATATACCTCAAAGTATATGGATCGACTCAGAATCGCTAGCTGAGTCGAATTAGCCATGTCTGTCTGTCCGTCCGTCCGTCCGTCCGTCCGTCCGTCCGTCCGTCCGTCCGTCCGTCTGTCTGTTCGTCACCGATTTTTGGGCCTTAAATTTTGAGCTAGGATAATGAAATTTGGTATATAGGATCCTCGTCCGTGCCACCAGAACAAGTGTAAAAATTTTTGAAATCCGCCCACTGCCACGCCCCCTTTTTAGAAAAACTTATTTTTTGGCCAAACCGTAAGGAATTTCAAAAAAGTGTCTGAGCAGCATATGTAGACAATCCTTATATCTATATTTCGTTCATACAAAGTTATTTGCCACGCCCACTTTTTGGGGGCGTTTTTAGTAAAAAACGCTTTTTGTCCAAAAATTAAAACTTTCGAAAAAATTTTTGATGCAAATACTTCCGCAATGGTAATATAAACATTTTGTCCATAGATCATTTTCACCTACGCCCACATTTTGGGGGCGTTTTCTTACAAAAACCATTTGTATACCCCATCCCAAGGCATTAGCAATAGAAATACGTTGTTTTTTGTCGAACCACAAAAGATTTTGAGAAACTGTCTGAGCAATATACTGTGACAATGTCACTTTCTGTATTTCATCGCCATAAGGCCTATATTTTGAGGATATTAATTTAAAGGTTGGGATGGGATAGGGTATCCAACGATCCGCATAGCGGATTGTAGCCTCTCATATGTTTTTATTATTGTATTTATTTATTTATTTAATTTAACAAAAAGTAATTTGTGAAGTTCCTTTTTTTACCATCAATTTTCTTAAAGGTATTGCATTTGCATCTGCCAAAAAAGGTTTCTTTCGAAGCCACTTTTATTATACTTCAGGTTCATTGTAAATTTTGGCTTTAATGACTTGAAGTATACGAAATTGGCTTGAATTGCTTTACTTATATGCAATTTGCAATACACAATATAATTTCAGAAAGCGTTTGCAGGTGCATATTTTTGCCGACTTACCATATAACATTTTCCACGCCACGCCACTGGAAGGTTACAATCCCCTATACGGATCGTTTAATACCCTATCCCATCCCATCCTTAAAATTAATATCCCCAAAATGTGGTATTTATGGTCATAAAGAATTGAAAATGACGTTATCACAACGTATTGTTCAGAAGGTTTATCAAATTCTTTTATGGTTCGGCAAAAAACAACGTTTTTATACCCTATCCCATAGGGGTATATTAGTTTCGATACATAGTTTGTAACATAGAGAAATAATTTAGCTACATATACCTCAAAGTATATGGATCGACTCAGAATCGCTAGCTGAGTCGATTTATCCATGTCTGTCCGTCCATCCGTCCGTACGTCACCAGTTTTTGGGCCTTAAATTTTGAGCTAGAAGGATGAAATTTGGTACACGTGCTCTTTGTTGCTCCCAGCAGAACAAGTGTAAAAATTTTTGAAATCCGCCCACTGCCACGCCCCCTTTTTAGAAAAACGTGTTTTTTGGCTAAACCATAAGGAATTTTAAAAAAGTGTCTGAGAAACGTAGTTAGAGAATCGTAATATCTATATTTCGTTCATATCAAGTTTTTTGCCACGCACACTTTTTGGGTCCATTTTTAATAAAAAACGTTTTTCGGTCAAATTTTAAAATTTTCGAAAAAAATTTGATGCAGAATAGTTAGTAATATTAATATAAACATTTCGTCGATACATCATTTTAGCCCACGCCCACTTTTTGAGGGCGTTTTCTTACAAAAACCGTTTGTATACCCTACCCCATAGCATATGCAGGAGGAAAACGATGTGTTTTGTCAAACAAAAAAAGATTATGCTAAACTGTTTGAACAATGTGTTGTGACAATGTCATTTTCTATGTTATAGGCTAATAAAGCCCACTTTTTGGAGATATTAATTTTGAGGGTGGGATGGGATAGGGTATTAAACGATCCGCACAGGGGATTGTACTCTCTCATATGTTCTGTATTTAAATCCCGGTCGTGTTTTAATCCATTTTCACTTTTTGGGGATATTAGTTTTACAGATGGGATGGGATAGGGTATTCAACGATCCGCACAGTGGATTGTAGCCTTCTCAGATGTTTCTATTGCACATGCCTTGGGATAGGGCATACAAATGGTTTTTGTAAGAAAACGCCCCTAAAAAGTGGGCGTGGGTTAAAATGGTCTTCTGACGAAATGTTCATATTAATACTACCAATGATTGTGCATCAAAACTTTTTTCGAAAATTTTTAAACTTGACCAGAAAATTTTTTTTTTATAAAAACCGCCCCCAAAAAGTGGGCGTGGCAAAAAACTTTATATTAAGGAAATATAGATATAACGATTCTCTAAATATGCTGCTTTTACCCTTTTTTAAAATTCTTTACGGTTTGGCCGAAATATCTTAAAAAGGGGGCGTGGCAGTGGGCGGGTTTCAAAAATTGTTTACACTTGTTCTGGTGGCACGGACAAGGATCCTATATACCAAATTTCATTATCCTAGCTCAAAATTTAAGGCAAAAAAATCGGTGACGAACAGACAGACGGACGGACGGACAGACAGACATGGCTTATTCGACTCAGCTAGCGATTCTGAGTCGATCCATATACTTTGAGGTATATGTAGCGAAATAATTTCCGTCCGTCTGTGTGTCACCGATTTTTTGGGCCTTAAATTTTGAGCTAGAGTGTTGAAATTTGGTAAAAAGACTCTCTGGCCGACGAAGCAGAACAAATGTAAACCTTTTTTAAAATCCGCCAACTGCCACGCCCTCTTTTATAAACACGTAGTTTTAAGCCAAACCGTAAGAAATTTCAAAAAATGTCTGAGCAGCATATTTAGATAATCCTAATATCTATATTTCGTCAATACAAAGTTTTTTAGCACGCCCACTTTTTGGGTGCGTTTTTAGTAAAAAACGATTTTTGTCCAAACTTAAACACTTTCGAAAAATTTTTTTATGCAAATACTTCCGCAATGGTAATATAAACATTTTGTCCATAGATCATTTTCACCTACGCCCACATTCTTACGAAAACCATTTGTATACATCATCCCAAGGCATTAGCAATAGAAATACGTTGTTTTTTGTCGAACCACAAAAGGTTTTGATTCTGAGCAATATACTGTGGCAATGTCATTTTCTGTATTTCATCGACATAAAGCCTATATTTTGAGGATGGGATGGGATAGGGTATTCAACGATCTGCACAGCGGATTGTAGCCTCTCATATGTTTTTTTTATTTCTTTCTACACTTAATTCAATTCTTTAATTTTGCAATACCTTAATACTGAAATCTAGTTTTGGTATACCGCCCAAACTCCGGTTGTGTAGGATGACGATGGAGAATTCTCGCTGCCCCATCAGGGTCGGAAACGACCTCACCGACACATTCGATACCAAAAAAGGATTTAGGCAAGGCGATGCGCTGTCATGTGACTTCTTGAATTTGATTCTTGAGAGGATTGTGCCAAACTCCCGAGCCAACACCAGAGGCACAATTTTCCGAAAATCGGTGCAACTACTAGCATACGTCGACGATATTGACATCATTGGTAGGACTCAACGTGATGTCATAACCACGTTTGCTAGTATAAAGAAGGAAGTGGCAAAAATGGGTTTAGCAGTAAATGAGGGTAAGACAAAGTATATGCTGTCAACACGAAAGGACACACAACATCGACGAATTGGACAGAACGTCACCATTGACAGATATAACTATGAGGTAGTACGGGACTTTGTCTACCTCGGCTCCGCTATTAACTCTGACAACAACATCTCGTCAGAAATCAAACGAAGAATTACTCTTGCCAATCGCTGTTTCTTCGGGCTACGAAGGCAATTTAGTAGTAAAGCCCTCACTCGAACTACTATGGAGATCCTATATAAGACCCGGATCATCCCAGTCCTGCTCTACGGCGCTGAAGCATGGACCGTATCAAAAGCGGATGAAGAAATCCTTGGTCGATTCAAGAGAAAAATTCTTCGAAAAATCTTCGGTCCCGTTTGCGTTGACGGGCTATGGAGACGCAGATTCAACCACGAATTATACGAGCGGTACAGCGACATACCCCTAGTCGAAAAACTCCGCATTGAACATTTAAGATGGCTAAGACATGTAGAACGAATGTACACCAATACTCCGGCTCGCAGAGTTTTCGATTCCCAGTCAGACGTCGGACGCAGTAGAGGAAGACCTCGTCTTAAGTGGCGCGCACAAGTAGAACCGACCTCAACCGACTTGGACTGCGCAACTGGAGGCAGTTAGCTAAGGACTGGGCTAATTGGAGAGGCATGTTGGTTGAGGCCCAGGTTCATCCCGGACTGTAGCGCCACTTAAGTAAGCGGGTATACTGAAATCTATAATTGATCTACCTACATTTATACTTATTTACCTCAAATTATATATCAATATCACAGTAATTTACATTTAATATCATACATACCTATATCATACATAAGTACTTAACATATATGCAATCTGAATACACACACACACATAAAACAAACCTAAATTAAAATTTGATAAAACATATTCATTCTAAAATTCAATTTGAAGTCAACATTTTGTTTGAAAGGATCAGTGGACATTGTTATCCATTTCAAGTTTTTGTCCCTGATGTCCTTGTTTCAAACGAGGAAATCAAAAATATTATTCAAAATATGCATAATAACAAAGCACCAGGAATAGATACTCTTAAAAACATATATTTCAAAGAGCTCCCGGTGATTGGAGTAACTTTTATATGCTTTATTGTAAACACTTGCATCAAATTACAATATTTTCCAAGCAAATGGAAAACCGCGAAGATTATACCAATTCCCGAACCTGGTAAACCCCCAAATAACCCCAATAGTTATCGCCCAATAAGTCTTCTCAGTAACCTAAGCAAAATATTAGAAAAAGTTATAAAAATAAAACTTCTAGGTTTTCTGGAGTCCTCCAATGTTTTGCCAGATCAACAATTTGCATTTAGGCAAGGTCATAGCACTAGCCACCAAGTTTTAAGAATCTGCAAACATAAAAAAGAAAAATTTAACGCAGAACAGTCTACGGGTCTTGTCCTTTTGGACGTTGAAAAGGCTTTTGATAGCATATGGCATGACGGTATTCTTCATAAATTGAAATTATTTGGTTGCCCCTTATATCTTATAAAAATAATACAAAGTTTTCTCTGCAACAGACAATTTCAAGTTAATTTAAATAACATGCACTCAAATTTAAAAAAGATAGCATCGGGTGTACCCCAAGGATCAGTTTTGGCTCCATTGTTGTACATAACATACGTTGCTGATTTTCCACGAGTATGGAACTGTGAAATAGCAATGTTTGCGGATGATACTGCTATATATAGTTCAAACGATTTTGGTCATGAAATTGAGAGCGACTTACAGCATGCGTTAAACAAAATTTACGATTATTTCATTCGGTGGAAGGTAAAACTAAATGCTGACAAAACTCAGGCCATGTTTTTCACCAGAAAAAGAAAAGCATGTGCCTTACCAGTTGGTCAGCTAAAGATAAATCAATGTGATGTCCCGTGGGTTAGTTCTGTCAAATATCTAGGTGTATATTTAGACAAGACATTAACTTTTCGTAACCATATCACAAATACCCTTAACAAAATAAGCATAGCTACCAAAATGCTATACCCCCTAATATGTAGAAAATCACCTCTGAGTAAATTTAATAAGATTATAATATGTAAAGTAATTTTTCAAGCCATAATTTTGTATGCATGCCCAGTATGGGGCACTTGTGCAAAATCTCATATCAAAAAATTACAAGTTTCACAAAATAAAACTTTGAAAATGATGGCAAATTTACCTTGGTTTTATTCCACTCTACTTTTACATGATCAAAATGGTATACATCAAGTTGCAAGAAAAATTGAAATTCTCAATGAAAGATTTAATTTAAGATGTAGTGATTCCAAGAACATATTGATAAGAGAATTGATAAATCAATAAACTTTTTAAGTATATATATTCTTACTTCATTTCATTTTTTCTTACCTACTTATTAATTTATTTATTTTGTTATTTATTTATTTATTTACTTATTTATTTATTTATTTATTTGTTTGTTAATTAATTTATTTATTTGTTTGTTAATTTATTTATTTATTGTTATTTTTTGTTTGTTTATTTATTTATTTATTGATTTTTTTTTGTTTGTTTGTTTGTTTATTTATTTATTTATTTATTTATTTATTTATCTATTTATTTATTTATTTATTTATTTATTTAATTAATTATTTATTTTTTAATTTGTTAATCACAATCTAATTATTGATATATTGTCTTTTTATTTTTCTTTCTCTAGTCACTTTTTTTTTTTCTGTAAAATACTAAAATTTATTAAATGAAGGTTTTTGATCATAGTTTTCCTTCGATCGTTATTTAATATAAGAATTATTTAAGAAATGTTTATAAAATTTTTCAGTTGTAACATATAATTTAAATATCAAATCTCTGAGCAAGCTGCGTAAAATACAAATTTTGTAAAGCCATTATCTATGAAAATAAAAATATTTATTATTATTATATTGCCAAGTTTTTGTTTTGATTTCAATTACAATAAATATGGATTCAATGAATTTGTCACTTAATAAAATGATAAGTAAAACATATGAGAGGCTACAATCCACTGTGCGGATCGTTGAATACCCTATCCCATCCTATCTGTAAAACTAAAATCCCCAAAAAGTGGACATGGCTAAAAACACGATGTGGATAAAATAAAAAAAATGACATGGTGACAACAAATTCTTCAGACTGCTTATAAAAAACTTTTACGGTTCTCCTGCATATGTTATGGGGTAGTGTATAAAAATGGTTTTTATATTAAAACGCCCCAAAAAAGTGGGCGGGGGTTAAAATGGTCTATGGACGAAATGTTCATATTTATATTACTAATGATTCTGCATCAAAATTGTTTTCGAAAATTTTAAAATTTGACCGAAAAACGTTTTTTTTATTAAAAACGCCCCCAAAAAGTGGGCGTGGCAAAAAACTTTATATGAACGAAATACAGATATTCCGATTGTCTAAATATGTTGTTCAGAAAGTTTTTCAAAATTCCTTATGGTTTGGCCAAAAAATAATAAAATCGACTCAGCTAGCGATTCTGAGTCGATCCATATACTTTGAGGTATATGTACCTAAATTATTTCTCTATGTTACAAACTATGTATCAAAACTCATATACCCCAATGGGATAGGGTATAAATATACACCATGTCTCGTTAATTCTAATCCTTCATTGGTCATCTTCATCATCACTAGCCATCAACCCTTAAAACAGCTTGATCGTGCGCAACACCTTGCACGATATCAAATCTGTCAAGTGCATAATCGATTTTAACAGCCAGCTGATTAGATACTTGTACATAAAAGGGATATGTTTGCCAGACAGAGGTTATGTACAAGATTTTTTAGGTCAATGTCAAGTGTATTGTTAACTACTGTTCTGATGAGGTAGATTTTGATCTCTTTAGATCGCTTCTCTTTCGTTAAGTTTTGTTGTCTCTAATAACACCCACACCCAGCCCTGAGCAAGCCGAAGAACAATGTCAGTAAGGAGGCATAAGAGAGACAACAATGACACGAAATATTTGTAAACAATACAGATTTTAACACCTATGGTAATTATTGCTTTATCTTGCTTCCTTCATTTAGTCAGTAGTCATATGATTGTGGCCTGGTACACATAAGTACCTCGACCATCAAAATTATGCTACAGTGAGGATAGCAATATCTAAAATCAAGCTTAATAAGGCTGCCGGAAATGACGGACTTCCCACTGAGCTTAATATAGTCGGCGGAGATGACTTGGTAAGTAACATACACCAACTCAGAAGTCAAATCCGGTCGGATGAAAGTATGCTTGAAGAATGGAACCTCAGCATCGTTTGCCCGATCCACAAAAAGGACACCCTCTGAACTGCGCCAACAACAGAGGCAACATCCCCAACAACACGCTATCAGCCGTTATATATAAACGCCTGCAACCGTTTACCAACAACCTGATCAGCCCTTATCAGTGTGGTTTTAGGCCAGGAAAGTCCACAATCGATCAACCGAACCCAAGAAGTCCAAATTGATACCCACAACCTATTTATCGATTTCAGAGCCGCATAAGACAGCATTTATAGAAACGAACTATACAGAGTCATGTCTAGTTTTGGTATACTACCCAAACTCGTCCGTTTGTGTAATATGACAATGGAGAATTCTTGCTGCTCCACGACCTACGACCTAACCGACACATTCGTTACCAAAAAAGATTTAGGCAAGGCGATGCGCTGTCATTTTTTAATTTGATTCTTGAGATTAAGCGTTTTTTATGAACACTTCGTCTATACAACATTTTAACCCACGCCCATTTTGTGTGGGCGTTTTCCTAAAAAAACCATTTGTATACCCCATCCCAAGTTATAGCAATAGAAATATGTTGTATTTTGGCGAAAAACAAAAGGTTTTGATAAACTGTCTATTGCTGTGACAATGTCATTTTCTGTATTTCATCGCCATAAAGCCCACATTTTGGGGATATTAATTTTAAGGATGGGATGGGATAGGGTGTTCAACAATCCGCACAGCGGATTGTACCCTTCTCATGCGTTTAATGTTTATACCACATCCCATAGCGGTATATTAGTTTATTTACCCTATCCCATAGCGGTATATTAGTCTGGATACATAGTTTGTAACAGAGAAATAATGAAGCTACGTATATCTCCAAAGTATAAGGATCGACGATTAAGCCACGTCTGTCTGTCCGTCCGTCCGTCACCGATGTTTGGGCCTTAAGTTTTGTGCTAGGATATTGACAAATGGTATTTAGGATCCTTGTCCGTGCCACCAGCCAAGTGTAAACATTTTCAAAATCTGCCCACTGCCACGCCACTTTAAAAAAACGTTATTTTTGGACAAAAATTAAAGAATTTCGAAAAAGTGTCTGAACAACAGTGTTTAAGGATAGTGATGCGATTACATGAGGACACAAGCGTTCTCACTCTAGCCTCTCACTATCAACTCCTGCTTCTACCTCCACGCTGGTGACTGGTGGGTGCCTGGTACCACGACAGGAGATGGGGTAATAAACCCCCGTGGAAGGTCGTTGGTGGTAGCAAACGAGGCTCCAGTTTGATCGAACTGGTAGTGTAATCCTTATATGAGCTGCTTCGACATATTTGAACACCAGGTCTATAGGGATTTCCAATACTGAGCCAGGGTGCTGCAAAAGAGTTGGTGGCGGAGGAGCCCTCAATGGGCCAACGGCAGCGCTCATATTAAAATCGTACTGGGATATTTAAACGCAAAGGTAGGAAGAGAAGACATCTTTAGCAGTACTGTCGGAAAATATAGCCTATACGACAACTCGTCTGGTAACGGACACGCATACAGTATTTTGGGTGTCCGAACATTCCGAGGGGCTAACATCGACACTCGGACCACTACCTTGTTGTAGATAAGGTAAGGATGCGGATATCCAACACGCCACAAAAAAACCAGAAATACTGTGAAAAAATTTAATGTCTGTAGACTGAAATCGCCAGAGACCGCCAAGACCTTCGCGCAACGCGTATCCCTTAACCTCTCGACTCACAACACACCACCAGCATCTAATGTCGAAGAACAATGGCAACGATGCCAACAACCCATTAGATCAGCCACAACTGATGTGCTTGGATTCTCGCGGCCACCAGCAAGAAACCCCTGGTTTGATGGGAATGTCGACAGATGATCGCAGCCAAGAACGAGGCCTACAAGGCTAAGCTGCAGGTGAAGACTAGAACTGCCATTGAGCTCTATAGGCAAAGAAGAAGGGAAGAGCATCGGCTTTTCAGAAAGAAGAAAAAAGAGCAAGAAAAGCGCGCGATCGTAGATATAGAGAGTTGACACTCCAGGAACGATGTTCGCAAGTTTTACCAAAGTGTAAAACGTCAAAGCCAAGGATACAAGGCTCGAACAGAATCCTGTCGAGATGAACAAGGAAATATCGAAGTTGAGACACAGTCGATGCTGAGGATATGGAAGAACCACTTCTGCAGACTGTTAAACGGCGATGACGAACAACATTCCGCTGTCAGGCAGAACGGACCATTTAATATTGTCAACGACAGCGAAAACTGCCAACCACCCGACCTAAGTGAAGTGAGGATAGCAATATCTAAACTCAAGCTTAATAAGGCCGCCGGAAATAACGGCCTTCCTGCTGAGCTTTATAAAGCTGGCGGAGATGACTTGGTAAGTAACATCCACCAACTCAGAAGCCAATTCTGGTCGGATGAAAGCGTGCTTGAACAATGGAACCTCAGCATCGTTTGCCCGATCCACAAAAAAGAATACCCTCTGAACTGCGCCAACTACAGAGGCATAAGTCTGCTCAACATCGCCTACAAGATCCTATCTGCCGTAATATGTAAACGCCTGAACCCGTTTACCAACAACCTGATCGGCCCTTATCAGTGTGGCTTTAGGCCAGGAAAGTCCACAATCGATCAAATTTTCATGCTTCGGCAGATCCTGGAAAAACCCATGAAGTCCAAATCGATACCCACCACCTATTTATCGATTTCAAAGCCGCATACGACAGCATTTATAGAGACGAACTATATAGAGCCATGTCTAGTTTTGGTTTACCGCCCAAACTCGTCCGTTTGTGTAGGATGACGATGGAGAATTCTCGCTGCACCATCAGGGTCGGAAACGACCTCACCGACACATTGGATACCTAAAACGTTCTTCAATTTGATTCTTGAGAGGATTGTGCAAAACTCCCGAGCCAACACCAGAGGCACAATTTTCTAAAAATCGGTTCAACCACTAGCATACGCCGACGATATTGACATCAATGAAGGAAACGGCAAAAATGGGTTTAGCAGTAAATGAGGGTAAGACAAAGTATATGCTGTCATCACGAAAGGACTCACAACATCGACGAATTGGACAGAACGTCACCATTGACAGATATAACTTTGAGGTAGTACGGGACTTTGTCTACCTCGGCTCCGCTATTAACTCTGACAACAACATCTCGTCAGAAATCAAACGAAGAATTACTCTTGCCAATCGCTGTTTCTTCGGGCTAAGAAGGCAATTTAGTAGTAAAGCCCTCACTCGAACTTCTAAGGAGATCCTATATAAGACCCTGACCATCCCAGTCCTGCTCTACGGCGCTGAAGCATGGACCGTATCAAAAGCGGATGAAGAAATCCTTGGTCGATTCGGGCGGAAAATTCTTCGAAAAATCTTCGGTACCATTTGCGTTGACGGGCTATGGAGACGCAGATCTAAGTAGAGGAAGACCTCGCCTTAAGTGGCGCGCACAAGTAGAAACCTACCTCAACCAACTTGGACTGCGCAACTGGAGGCAGTTAGCTAAGGACTGGGCTAATTGGAGAGGCATGTTGGTTGAGGCCCAGGTTCATCCTGGACTGTAGCGCCACTTAAGTAAGTAAGTAGTAGATGGGAAAGGATATTAAACGATCCACATAGGGGATTGTAGCCTATTCTCATATGTTTATACCCTTTCCCATAGGGGTATATTAATTTTGACATTAAGTTTCTAACATAGAGAAATAATTTCGATAGATATACCTCAAAGTATATGGATCGATTCAGAATCGCTATCTGGGTCGATCTAGTCACGTCTGTCTGCCCGTCCGTGACGTCTGTGCGTCACCGATTTCTGGACCTGGAGTTTTGAAATTTGGTATATAGACTCTCTGGCCGACAAAACAGAACAATTGTAAAAAAAATTGAAATCTGCCCACTACAACGCCCACTTTTAGAAAAACTTAAAATATGTAAAGAATGAGTCAGGGTCGGGCCACAGAGACATATTCAGTGGAGGTGAGTAGGGCATGGCACGCTTGTAGTTGCTCAGCTAAGCTCGTCGGACGGGGTAGTTTTTGCCCGCTCACCACCCACCGCCTGCTCGACAAACATGTTGTTCATGCCAAAATTATCAAAAAAAGCAAATAAGAGAAAAGGAAGCTACGTTACGTTGACTGCGGACGGACCTCTAAAGATAGACAAGCAGATAAGAAAGGAAAAGGCACTACTCATGACCGATGCCACCGTGTCTAAACGATACTTCCAATCGCGTGAACTCTATCCGCAACTATCGTTCCCAGCTTCCCTCTCTCACCAATGGAAGGAAGGTTCGCTTTCAACTTCGAAACATGCCTGTTGTTGATGGCAAGAGATGGCCATCCCAAAATACTACCGATTGCTATCACCCTAGCCGTACTGCGAGTGATAGCCCCTGAGTTTACTCCCAAGTCAATCAGTCAGTATACTATATTTCGTTTATACAAAGTTTTTTGCCCACTTTTTTGGGGCTTTTTTTTTTTAAAAAAAAAAAAAAGTTTTTTGGTACTTTTTTAAAATTTTTGAAAAAACTTTCTATGCCAGATCATTGGTTATAACATTTCGTCTACAGATCATTTCAACCCACGCCCACTTTTTGGCGGCGTTTTCTTACAAAAACTTGGAAAACGTTCTTTTTTGTCGAACCAGAAAAGATTTTGATAAACTGTCTGAACAATATGTTGTGATAACGTCATTTTCAATATTTAATGGCCATAAAGCCCACATTTTGGGGATATTAATTTTAAGGATGGGGTAGGATAGGGTATTAAACGATCCGCACAGCGGATTGAAGCCTTCTCATATGTTTTTACCCTATCCCATAGGGGTATATTAATTTTGGTACATAGTTTGGAACATCGAGAAACAATTAGGCTACATATACTTCAAAGTATATGGATCGACTCAGAATCGCTAGCCGAGTCGATTAAGCCACTGTCCGTCCGTCTGTCTGTCTGTTCGTCACCGATTTTTGGGCCTTAAATTTTGAGCTAGGATATTGAAATTCGATACATAGTATCCTTGTCCATGCCGCCAGAACAAGTGTAAACATTTTTGAAATCCTGCCACTGCAACGCCCCCTTTTTATAAAAACGTAGTTTTTGGCTAAACCGTAAAGAGTTTTGAAAAAGTTTCTGAAAAACATATCTCGAAATTCTTCATATCTACATTTCATCTGTATAAAATTTCTTGCCACGCCCACTTCTTGAGGGCGTTTTCATAAAAAAAACCTTCTTCGGTACAATTTTAAATTATTTGAAAAAACTTTTTCCGGTGAAATTTAAAAATGATCCAAAAAAAATTTGATGCAGAATCATTGTTAATATTAATGTGAACATTTGGTCTATAGACCATTTTAACCCACGCCCACTTTTTGGGCGCGTTTTTATATAAAAAACATTTTTATACACTACCCCGTAACATATGTAGGAGAAAAACCCTTTCTTTTGTAGAACCATAAAAAAATGTAATTTTCTATATTAATTCTCCATCGTGTTTTAAGCCATGTTCACCTTTTGGGGATATTAGCTTTACAGATGGGATGGAAAAGGGTATTCAATGATCCGTACAGCTCCTATAGTCTCCATCAAAGCCATGGCTGGATAAGCTAGTTCACGTCATAGACCTAGATTCGAACACCTGGGCGAAGAAATTACGGTGACAGCGAATGCCAATGACAAGGATCAAGAAAGGAAAACAATCATCGATTTTCTCGTGCATCAAATAGGTGACCGAATTAGCCTATTAAAAGTAGGCCACTAAGATACGCGAGGTCGATTGATCAGATTGGCTCAGCGTGGAAGTGGGTTGCAGGAAACCCTGACGCTGGCGCCTGGAAGAAGATCCTTGAGATATTCCCTGCCTGTCAAATGGTCAGGAACGGTATAGTGAACACAAATCTCTTGGACAAAGAAGAAATTAACCGGATTATAAACGAAACGGAATCATTACCTTACGAAAACGAAATTCAAGCAATAGAACATAGAACACCATTGGTCTATACCAATGATCTAAAGATTCTCTAAATCCTCTCAATGCCAAAGGTAGGGAAGCAAGAGTTCAATCTACTTCACACCAGAGCGATAATAGGTGAGGGTAAGCAAATTGACTTAGTTTTTGGAAGAATGTTGGTAAATCACAGAGAAACATTTGGAATAATAGGTCGCTGCCCATAAGCAACTCAACAATTTGTACCTAGAATCTTGAAGGGATGCCATGCAACCTGCACCTATCATACCAACTCCGATACAGTGATTGAGCTTGTAAAGGACGATAACGTTTTAGTTTGATTAAAACCTTCTCGAGCATAATGAGCACAAATTTACAGGTCCTTCCTCCAGTGCTAACGGGGACTGTCACCAAGAATCACAGAGTGGACATGGGCTACATACACAACCTAAGCCTAGGTAACATTAAAAGGCTAAAGGACCATACTCACACCGTATGGGACTCGCTGAGTCAACATTTACACACGCGCGGATATACACCTGCATATACGAACCACAGTCCCCTGACCCCTACCGTGGGACCAGGTACTGGTTCAATTCCCACGACAAGGCGATTGGTTTCCCAATCGAATTGCACGCTTGGGAGAGTTATTCTAATTTTGACCACGACGCGATCATTACGCTTCTCCATCCTAACCTTATCTTTATTTAAAGAGGAGAAAAAAGAACTATAAGAAATTCAAGTGCAGAAAATGTTTCCATCAGCATAAATCATAAGAATAAATATGCTCATCGTATTAGTGTAAGAATTAAGTGAACAAAAACTAGTGTTATTAATTGTGAACACAGAAATAAATTGATGTATTATTGTTACTTGATAACACATTAAGACTACTATAGTATAATATTATATTAACCAAATATTTGAAGATTTAAAAAATATTATTTGAGAAATTGGTTTCTAAAAATCATTTTTGCATAATTTGGTAAATTTTATTGTTGTTCTGCTAGTTAATAATTTTTTTACCTCAATTATGGATGAAGCTCAAGTAAGGTCCATGATTACAGCTGCGGTTCAGATTGCAACTGAGTTCAGCAGACGATCTTTTAAAAATTCAATCATAGAACTGACGAGAAGACTTAATAGTTTAGAAGTGACGACATCCGTAGAAGTGTACGAATCCGCTACTATTCATCCAAATAAACAATGTGACGAATCTCTAGATCTAATGAAAAGCCTACAGGAATTTAACGGAAACCAAGGGCGTTACGTCCCATGGCGTCAAGCGGCCTATACGACTTACAAGTTGTTTGAATCACATGTAGGTAGCTCAAAATACTACCAGGTGTTCCCATTTAAAGGAATAAACTAGTCGGTACAGCTGATCAGGTATTATCCTCCTTTAATACCGTGTTAAATTTCAAGGCAATAATAGCGAGGATTGACTACAAAAGGCCCGTATATTTAATTGAACAAGAGATGTCCTCCCTGTAGCAGGGCAGGATGCCAAATAGCCAAATTTTATGATGAGGTTGAAAAAAAAACGTACATTATTAATTAATAAGACTATATAATTAATAAGTAATCCGCAAAGAAAACAGTCCTACTTCAAAAAACTACAAAGACTGTCCCTCTACTACCAAAATGTAAGAGGGCTCCGAACAAAAACAAAAACATTTTTTCTAAATTCCCAAGCCTTTTCCCATGACATATTCTCCTTGACTGAAACGTGGCTTAACGCCAGTATACTTGACTCGGAACTCTTTAATCACGAGTTCTCAGTATATAGGAGTGACCGCCATATAAATGACCTAAAAGCGCTTGGTGGAGGTGTTCTTACTGCAGTCCGCAGTCATCTAACCTCTGAGAAAATAGAATTTCCATTCCCTCTTAACATAGAAATAATCTGTGTTAAGATATCTCTTGGAAAAAAATATCTTTATGTTGCAAATGCGTACATTCCCTCATATCGTCTTTGCACTCTGTATTCTGAGCTATCAAAGGCTTTAGAATATATCTTTGACTTATCTTGTTGTGACAGTACTATCTTGTTACTGGGTGATTTTAACTTGCCGCACATAGATTGGGTGCCTTCTGAGGGAGAACCTCACTTTATACCATCTGAAGATTCTGCACAACAAGAGCTACTATTACTTGACAAAATTTTATCATTTGACTTACAGCAAACAAGCTGTATAAAAAATCATAATAATCGAATTCTCGATTTAGTTTTTTCTTCTGACTCTGTTAGTACTGCAGTATTAAAATCTAGTACCAGCATTACTAACATAGACAAAAATCATCCTCCATTGGATATTTTCATTGACATAGGCGGACTTCTGTACGAAAACGTTGATTCGTACGATCGTGCGTACTCTTTTGACTTTCGGAAAGCAAATTTTCAAAGGCTATCCGAAGAAATTATTCTTTCGAATGTAAATATTGAAAGCTTCTCCAATTTAGAAGAAGCTGTTAAAAAATTTTATTTTCTAATAAAAGATTGCATGGATAGAACAATCCCAGTCAAATATTCAAAAAATGCTCAAACCCAGCATTCTTGGTACACGAAAGAGCTTAAATCTCTTCGAAATAGACGTAACCGGGCCTGGAATAATTTTGTAAAAAGCCAGAATCATCACGACTATGATAAATACCTGAATTATTTTAATGAATTCTCTACGATGTCAAGTAGTTTATATAATGGCTATATAGTCAATATGGAGAACGCTCTTCAAGATGACCCTAAACGCTTTTGGGGATTTGTCAATTCGAAGAGAAAAACGGATGGATATCCAGCCAATTTCTCTTATAATAATTCAAAAACATCGGACTCTCTAATTTTATCTAACTTATTCGCAGAGAATTTCAGTAAATCATTTATTGACACCCCTCTTGTCTTAGACGAACATTATTTCAGTTATCTCAATGGCTGTCCTCAAGTTAGTTTCAGCAACGTTATATTTGACGATGAGACACTACTTAAATATATCTCTTTATTAAATAATGACTATTCAGCGGGGCCCGATGGAATCCCACCAGTAGTCGTAAAGCAATGCAAAGATGCTCTTTTGCCATACCTTAAGTATATGTTTGAAAGCTCCTTTGCCACTGGAGTATTCCCAACTCAATGGAAAAATGCATTTATTACACCTGTTTTTAAAAAAAGGGGAGCGTGGAGATATTTCTAATTATAGACCTATCTCAAAACTATCTTGCATTCCCAAGTTATTCGACCATATTATTTGTGATAAATTGGTCTTCCTTTGTCGAAACATCATCTGTGATGAACAACATGGCTTTGTTAAACATCGATCCACTGTAACAAATCTATTAACTTTCATGCATCATTGCTCCAATAGTTTGGAAAATAAAAAAGAAGTCGATTGTATATACACCGACTTCTCCAAAGCCTTTGACCAGTTATCACATAACATCATAATTTTTAAACTTAAGGCGTATGAATTCCCTCCAGGTTTCATAAATTGGGTTAAATCATACCTCTCATTGAGAACATACCAAGTAAAATTTAGAGGTTCCAAGTCAAACCCTTTTGTTGCTCACTCTGGAGTACCTCAAGGAAGTCATTTAGGACCAATATTAATTATACTTGCAATTAACGATGTAAAAGCTTGTATTCGAGATAGCAAAATATTGATATATGCTGATGATATGAAAATTTTCAAATGTGTAGAAGATCTAAACGATTCGCTTTCACTACAAACCGATTTAAATAGTTTTACCATATGGTGTCTTAAAAACGGTTTGAATCTGAACCCTACAAAGTGCCAGCATATGTCATTTTCACGAAAACGCGCTCCATGTAATTTTAAATATACTCTGTCCGGGCACACTCTCTGTCGTGCAGACAGTTTTAAATATTTTGGTGTATATTTTGATCCCAAAATGGAGTTTAATAAACACATCAACGTTATCGTCAATAAATCAAACTCTATGTTAGGATTTATTAAAAGATGGTCAAAAGAGTTTAATGACCCTTACGTCACTCTTTCGCTCTATAACTGTCTAGTTCGGCCTCACTTGGAGTATGCTTCACAAGTTTGGACACCCTTCTATGTAGTTCATTCGAATAGAATTGAATCAGTCCAACGTAAATTCATAAGATTTGCTCTGAGAGGACTTCCATGCACAATTTGCCTCCGTATAGGTGCAGAATTAAACTGCTGCAACTATTGCCTTTGTCTCAATGTAGACTTAACAATGACATGGTTTTCTTACACCAATTATTATCAGGACAAATTGATGCTCCTGATCTTTTAAGTGTTATTGGTTTTAATACTCAGGGAGGTTCCTACAACCTGCGTAGATTCAATATATTACATATACCTAGCCATAAACACAACTATGGCATGCATGAGGCTATTCGCATGAGTAGAGTTTACAATAAAAATAACGACGTAGTTGAACTGCATGTTAGTAAAAGTAATTTGAAAAACACTCTGCGAAATTGTATTCTAGAGCCGTAATAAGTATATTTAAAATTGTCCTTTGTTTAATAACATATATAGCTTCATTGTAATTTAATCGTTTATTGATTTTGCTAGTGATTTCAAACTTAGTTTCATCTATGTTCTGTTTTGTCCCACTAACAAATGCACTAAATGATGAGCCTGTGGATGCATATTATATGCTGTGGCAAATCTCTCGCTACGCTACGACACAGATCTGATAGTGTTAAAAAAAATAATGTTACATGAAGGTGATGCTACACTAATTAATTCCCTTAGTTAAAAATACCGAGCGGATGCTCTAAGAATTTTCATTTCTGGCTTACAGAAGCCAATGGGCGACATATTATTTTCAGCCCGTCCGTCTGACATTGGCACTAGCGCAAGAACTTGAAGCGAAGCAGGAACGTTATGCTTTTGCAACCTCTTTCGCACTTAGAATTGAAAGACCGTTCCCAGTCGGACACGTTTCCGACAATAATTATTACAATCCTCAGCATTCACCCCATTACAGATTGATTGACCGATCAGGACCCAGACCAACCCCAATAGAGTTAGATCCATCATCATCCCGTTTTAGATCCAACAGTCCCAAAGTTGCCCAAAACTACAGTGCAAATCCTCAGAAATCGTTTCAAAATGTGGCACCCATTCCCAACAATTCGCAAAGATCTTTCAATAATAGCAATTTTTCAGATAGATCTAATAACTTTATTCAAGGACCTTCTCTTAATTCTCCACAAGGTTTTCCAAAACAAAACGACAGGGAAAGGCCCCAAAAAATACAGCAGTATGAAAGAGACTGGTAACCACTGGAAAAAATGCAGCGAATTAACGAAACTCTTTGCCAGCAAGCGCAGAGGTAGAGGTACCTTATTGTGAGGAAGAAAGCTTCGACATCCAGTATGAAGAGCAGAGTGATAACGAATGTAACGACGACGCACAAATCTCAGAAGAAATTATTGTTTTAGAGGAACATCCCTGCTCCAATACCTCTGTCGGACGTTAGGGGGTAGAGAAATAAAGCTTCTTATAGATACAGCTGCTTCGATGAACTATATTAAGAACCTTGGAGCTCTTCAAGCAGTCAAAGAAATTGACACACCTTTTTTCGTAAAATCACTTAATGGACATTTTCAAAAATAATTCCCCTTTTACATACTTCCAGTACTAAATACTTTCGATGGAATATTCGGGTTTGATTTTCAATCACAGATAGGAGCTAGATTTGAGTTAAAGACAGGTACGCTTCATTACAACGGCGGCAAAGAGTTGTTGATGTATTATTTTTGTAAGGATATAAATAACATTTCACTAGGAAGCGCCTCATCAAATTTTGCAACTGACGACCAAATTTCATGCGTTATTATGACAAATTGTAAAGTCTTTGCAGACCCGAATGAATCAGTTCCATAAAATACAAATATTATTGCAAACGTTAGAACAACCGACAACGAGCCAGTTTACTCGAAAACGTATCCATATCCCATTCGTCAACAGCGAAATTTCTAATATACTACGAGACGGAATTATCAGACCTTAAGGGTCACCTTATAACAACTCCATCTGGGTAGTTGGCAGAGAAAAAAACGCATTTTCTATCAATAATGGCAAGTTCGAGTTTTGTCGACTTACGTTTGGTTTGAAAAATGCTCCTAGTATTTTTCAGAGAGCCATTGATGGAGTACTTAGGGAAGAAATTGGAATGTTCTGCTTCGTTTACATTGACGATGTAATTATTTTTCAGAAACAAAAGAGCAACACTTAAGTGACATCGAATCCTCACAAAATTATTTAATGCCAATATGAGAGTCTCAGCTGAGAAATTAAAATTTTTAAAAGTCGAGGTCGAGTTCTAGACCATGTCCTAATAAAGTCAAGGATATTATCGCTTATGAAGAACCAAGAACATTACGCGCCCTGCGATCTTTCCTTGGGTTATCTGGATATTGGAGGCGAACTATGTATTAAAAGCGAAGCCCCTCACCAGATATCTTCGAGGCGAGCACGGCAACGTGAGTGCTAAACAATCAAAAAATATTAAATTAAACCTAGACAAGGAGGAACTGAACGCATTTAATAAAATCAAACAGATTCTAGCTTCAGAAGATGTTTTGCTTTTATACCCGATTTTAATAAGCCTTTCGATCTTACAACTAATGCATCATCGCAGGCGTTAGTGGCTGTTCTGTCTGAAAATGGTAAACCAATTACCATGATATCCAGGACATCAATTTCCACTGAAGAAAACTATGCCACAAATGAGCGAGAACTACTCGCTATCGTGTGGGCACTCCAGAAACTTCGCAACTACCTCTATTGGGTTAAATACTTAAATATTTTTACCGGACACAAACCGCTAACATTTGTCATTTCCAATAGGTATCCAAACGCAAAACTGAAGAGATGGATAGCGTTTATAGAGGAGTTTGCTCCAAAATAATTTTATAAGCCCGGAAAAGATAACAATGTTGCGGATGCTTTGTCGAGGCAATATTTAAATGCAATAAGCCGGTGTACAGGTTCATTTCTTAAAACAAACCATAGCGAAGAGTCTCTTACACATGTTATACGTACCGTTTAAAATCCGATTAATTCATTTCGAAACCAGTTAATTTTAAATCAGGGCACCGAAACTCCTTTTTTATACCCATGGGATAGGGGTATATTAGTTTTGACATTAAGTTTCTAACATAGAGAAATAATTTCGATACATTAACCTAAAACGTATATGGATCGATTCAGAATCGCTATCTGAGTCGATTAAGCCATGTCCGTCTGTCCGTCCGTCTGTACGTCTGTCCGTCTGTGTGTCACCGATATTTGGGCCTTAAATTTTGAGGTAGAGTGTTGAAATTTGGTATATAGACTCTCTGGCCGACGAAGCAGAACGGCATATTTAGAGAATCGTAATATCTATATTTTGTCAATTTAAAGTTTTTTGGCACTCCCACTTTTTGGGTGCGTTTTTAATAAAAAACGTTTTTTATTTGAACATTTCGTAATTAGCCTATTTTAACCCACGCAGAACAAGTGTAAACATTTTTGAAATCCGCCCACTGCCACGCCCCCTTTTCCGAAAAAACGTTGTTAGAGAATCGTAATATCTATATTTAGTTTATATAAAGTTTTTTCCCACGCCCACTTTTTGGGGGCGTTTTTAATAAAAAAAGGTTTTACGGTCAAATTTTAAAATTTTCGAAAAAAAATTTTGATGCAGAATAATTAGTAATATTAATATAAACATTTCGTCTATAGATCATTTTAGCCCACGCCCACTTTTTGGGGGTATATTAGTTTTGATACTTAGTTTGTAACATAGAGAAATAATTTAGCTACATATACCTCAAAGTATATGGATCGACTCAGAATCGCTAGCTGAGTCGATTAAGCCATGTCTGTCTGTCCGTCCGTCCGTCTGTCTGTTCGTCGCCGATTTTTGGGCCTTAAATTTTGAGCTAGGATAATGAAATTTGGTATATAGGATCCTCGCCCATGCCACCAGAACAAGTGTAAATTTTTTTGAAATCCGCCCACTGCCACGCCCCCTTTTAGAAAATCGTAGTTTTAAGCCAAACCGTTAGGAATTTAAAAATAGTGTCTGAGCAACATATTTAGACAAGCATCAACATTTTTTTCGAAAGTTTTAAAATTTGGACAAAAAGCGTTTTTTACTAAAAAGTGGGCGTGGCAAAAAAGTTTGTATGGACGAAATATAGATATTAGGATTGTCTAAATATGCTGCTCAGACACTTTTTTGAAATTCCTTACGGCTTAAAACTACGTTTTTCTAAAAGGGGGCGTGGCAGTTGGCGGATTTCAAAAATTTTTACACCTGTTCTGCTTCGTCGGCCAGAGAGTCTATATACCAAATTTCAACACTCTAGCTTAAAATTTAAGGCCCAAAAATCGGTGACACACAGACGGACGGACGGACGGACAGACAGACATGGCTTAATCGACCCAGCTAGCGATTCTGAATGGATCCATATACTTTGAGGTATATGTATCGAAATTATTTGTCTATGTTACAAACTTAATGTCAAAACTAATATACCCCCCTATGGGATAGGGTATAAAAACGTTGTTTTTTGTCGAACCACAAAAGGTTTTGATAAACTGTCTGAACAATATGATGTGACAATGTCATTTTCTGTATTTCATTGCATATAGCCTACATTTTGAGGATATTAATTTTAAGGATGGGATGGGATAGGGTATTCTCATATGTTTATACCCTATCCCATAGGGGTATATTAGTTTTGATACTTAGTTTGTCACATAGAGAAATAATTTAGCTACATATACCTCAAAGTATATGGATCGACTCAGAATCGCTAGCTGAGTCGATTAAGCCATGTCTGTCTGTCCGTCCGTCCGTCCATCTGTTTGTTCGTCACCGATTTTTGGGCCTTAAATTTTGAGCTAGGATAATGAAATTTGGTATATAGGATCCTCGTCCGTGCCACCAAAACAAGTGTTAACATTTTTGAAATCCGCCCACTGCCACGCCCCCTTTTTAAGAAAACATATTTTTTGGCCAAACCGTAAAGAATTTTAGAAAAAAGTACCTGAGCAGCATATTATGAGAATGGTAATATCTATATTTCGTCAATATAAAGTTTTTTTCCACGCCCACTTTTTGGGGGCCTTTTTTATAAAAAAAACGTTATCCGGTCAAATTTTAAAATTTTCGAAATAAGTTTTGATGCACAATCATTGGAAGTATTAATATGTACAATTCGCCGATAGACCATTTTAACCCACGCCCACTTTGTAGGGGTTTTTTCTTACAAAAACCATTTGTATGCCCTTCCTCAAGGCATATACAATAGAAAAACGTTGTTTTTTGTCGAACCATAAAAGAATTTGATAAACCTACTGAACAATATGTTGTGACAACCTCATTTACAATACTTTATCCCCATAAAGACCACATTTTAGTTATATTAATTTAATGATGGGATGGGATAGGGTATTAAACGATCCGCACAGCGGATTCTAGCCTTCTCATATGTTTATATCCTATCCCATAGGGGTATATTAGTTTTGATACTTCGTTTGTAACATAGAGAAATAATCTAGCTACATAAACCTCAAAGTATATGGATCGACTCAGAATTGCTAGCTGAGTCGATTAAGCCATGTCTGTTTGTCTGTCCGTCCGTCCGCCCGTCTGTCTGTTCGTCACCGATTTTTTTGCCTTAAATTTTGAGCTCGGATAATAAAATTTGGTATATAGGATCCTCGTCTCTGCCTACAGAACAAGTGTAAACATTTTTGAAATCCGCCCACTGCCACGCCCCCTTTTAAGAAAAACTCAGTTTTTGACCAAACCGTAAGGAATTTTAAAAAAGTTTCTGAACAACATATTTAGACAATATTAATATCTATATTTCGTCCATATAAAGTTTTTTGCCACGCCCACTTTTTGGGGGCGTTTTCAATAAAAAACTGTTTTCGGTCAAATTTTAAATTTTTCGAAAAAAATTTTGATGCAGAATCATTAACATTATTAATATGAACATTTCGTCTATATACCATTTTAACCCACGCCCACTTTTTGGGGGCGTTTTTACATAAAAACCATTTTTATACACTACCCCATAACATATGCAAGAGAAAACCTTGTCTTTTGTAGAACCGTTAAAGTGTTTTGTAAGCAGTCTGAAGAATTTGTTGTCACTATATCATTTTTTCTATTTATCTACATCGTGTTTTTAGCCATGCCCCCTTTTTTGGGGATTTTAGTTTTATGGATAGGATGGGATAGAGTATTCAACGATCCGCACAGCGGATTGTAGCCTCTCATATGTTTTAAAAAAAATTGATTTTTCATAATAATTTATATATTTGAACTCATTATACCCTATCCCATAGGGGTATATTAGTTTTGATACTTAGTTTGTAACCAACATATACCTCAAAGTATATGGATCGACTCAGAATCGCTAGCTGAGTCGAATTAGCCATGTCTGTCTGTCCGTCCGTCCGTCCGTGTGTCCGTCCGTCCGTCTGTCTGTTCGTCACCGATTTTTGGGCCTTAAATTTTGAGCTAGGATAATGAAATTTGGTATATAGGATCCTTGGCCGAGTCACCAGAACAAGTGTAAACATTTTTAAAATCCGCCCACTGCCACGCCCCCTTTTAGAAAAAAACGTAGTTTTAGGCCAAACCGTAAGGAATTTCAAAAAACTGTGTTTGCAACATATTTAGACAATCCTAATATCTATATTTCGTCCATACAAAGTTTTGTGCCACGCCCACTTTTTGGGGGCGTTTTTAGTAAAAAACGTTTTTTGTCCAAATTTTAAAACTTTCGAAAAAAATGTTGATGCAAATACTTTCACAATAGTAATATAAACATTTTGTCCATAGATCATTTTCACCTACGCCCACATTTTGGGGGCGTTTTCTTACAAAAACCATTTGTATACCCCATCCCAAGGCATTAGCAATAGAAATACGTTGTTTTTTGTCGAACCACAAAAGATTTTGAGAAACTGTCTGAGCAATATATTGTGACAATGTCATTTTCTGTATTTCATCGCCGTAAGGCCTATATTTTGAGGATATTAATTTAAAGGATGGGATGGGATAGGGTATTCAACGATCCGCATAGCGGATTGTAGCCTCTCATATGTTTATACCCTATCCCATAGGGGTATATTAGTTTTGATACATAGTTTGTAACATAGAGAAATAATTTAGCTACATATACCTCAAAGTATATGGATCGACTCAGAATCGATAGCTGAGTCGATTTAGCCATGTCTGTCCGTCCGTCCGTCCGTCCGTACGTCACCAGTTTTTGGGCCTTAAATTTTGAGCTAGAAGGATAAAATTTGGTACACGTGCTCTTTGTTGCTCCCAGCAGAACAAGTGTAAAAAATTTTGAAATCCGCCCACTGCCACGCCCCCTTTTTAGAAAAACGTATTTTTTGGCCAAACCATAAGGAATTTTGAAAAACTTTCTGAACAACATATTTAGACAATCTGAATATCTGTATTTCGTTCATATAAAGTTTTTTGCCACGCCCTCTTTTTGGGGGCGTTTTTAATAAAAAACGTTTTTCGGTCAAATTTCAAAATTTTCGAAAAAACTTTTGATGCAGAATCATTAGTAATATAAATATTAATATTTCGTCAATAGACGTTTTTAACCCACGCCCACTTTTTGGGGGCGTTTTTATATAAAAAACATTTTTATACACTACCCCATAACATATGCAGGAGAAAACCTTGTCTTTTGTAGAACCGTAAAAGTTTTTATACCCTATCCCATAGGGGTATATTAGTTTTGATACATAGTTTGTAACATAGAGAAATAATTTAGCTACACATACCTCAAAGTATATGGATCGACTCAGAATCAATAGCTGAGTCGATTTAGCCATGTCTGTCCGTCCGTCCGTCCGTCCGTCCGTACGTCACCAGTTTTTGGGCCTTAAATTTTGAGCTAGAAGGATGAAATTTGGTACACGTGCTCTTTGTTGCTCCCAGCAGAACAAGTGTAAAAATTTTTGAAATCCGCCCTCTGCCACGCTTCCTTTTTAGAAAAACGTGTTTTTTTGCTAAACCATAAGGAATTTTAAAAAAGTGTCTGAAAAACGTAGTTAGAGAATCGTTATATCTATATTTCGTTCATATAAAGTTTTTTGCCACGCCTTCTTTTTGGGGGCTTTTTTAATAAAAAGCTTTTTACGTTCAAATTTTAAAATTTTCGAAAAAAATTTTGATGCAGAATAGTTAGTAATATTAATATAAACATTTCGTCCATAGATCATTTTAGCCCACGCCCACTTTTTGAGGGCGTTTTCTTACAAAAACCGTTTGTATACCCTACCCCATAGCATATGTAGGAGGAAAACGATGTGTTTTGTCAAACAACAAAAGATTCTGCTAAACTGTTTGAACAATGTGTTGTGATATTGTCATTTTCTATATTATAGGCTAATAAAGCCCAATTTTTGGAGATATTAATTTTAAGGATGGGATGGGATAGGGTATTAAACGATCCGCACAGGGGATTGTACTCTTCTCATATGTTTTTTATACCCTATCCCATAGGGGTATATTAGTTTTGATACTTAATTTGTAACATAGAGAAATAATTTTGCTACATATACCTCAAAGTATATGGATCGACTCAGAATCGCTAGCTGAGTCGATTAAGCCATGTCTGTCTGTCCGTCCGTCCGTCTGTACGTCACCGATTTTTAGGCCTTAAATTTTGAGCTAGGATAATGAAATTTGGTATATAGGATCCTCGTCTCTGCCTACAGAACAAGAGTAAAAATTTTTGAAATCCGCCCACTGCCACGCCCCCTTTTAAGAAAAACTCAGTTTTTGACCAAACCGTAAAGAATTTAAAAAAAGTTTCTGAACAACATATTTAGACAATATTATTATCTATATTTCGTCTTTATAAAGTTTTTTGCCACGCCCACTTTTTGGGGGCGTTTTCAATTAAAAACTGTTTTCGGTCAAATTTTAAATTTTTCGAAAAAAAATTTTATGCAGAATCATTAACATTATTAATATGAACATTTCGTCTATATACCATTTTAATCCACGCCCACTTTTTGGGGGCGTTTTTATATAAAAACCATTTTTATACACTACCCCATAACATAAGCAGGAGAAAACCTTGTCTTTTGTAGAACCGTTTTTTGTATTGTTTTGTAAGCATTCTGAAGAATTTGTTGTCACTATATCATTTTTTCTATTTTATCCACATCGTGTTTTTAGCCATGCCCCCTTTTTTGGGGATTTTAATTTTATGGATAGGATGGGATAGGGTATTCAACGATCCGCACAGCGGATTGTAGCCTTCTCATATGTTTTTATATTATTAATAATTGAGAAGTGAACCCAACGCGATTTATTAATTGAGTCCACCGACGCGCGTCAGTCCGTCTGTCCGGAATGGTCTCCCCAACCTTAACGGTTTGACCGATTTTCTTCAAATTTCGTATCGAAGTTTGCTTTGGTCATAATTCTAGGCCATTATTATAGCCTATCCCATAGGGGTATATTAGTTTTGATACATAGTATGTAACATAGAGACATAATTTAACTATATATACCTTAAAGTATATGGATCGACTCAGAATCGCTAGCTGAGTCGATTAAGCCATGTCCGTCCGTCAACAGTTCTTGGGCCTTTAATTTTGGTATACGTGCTCTTTGTTGCTCCCATCAGAACAACTGTAAATTTTTTTTAAATCCGCCCACTGCCACGCCGCCTTTTAGGAAAAACGTAGTTTTTGGTCAAACCGTAAGGAATGTTGAAAAAAATTCTGAACAACATATTTAGAGAATTTTAGTATCCATATTTCTTTCGTTTAAAGTTTTTTGCCACGTCCACTTTTTTCAGTAAAAACTTTTTTTGGTCAAATTTTAAGATTTTCGGAAAACGATTTCAATGCTGATTCATTGGTAATATTAATATGAACATTTCGTCTATAGATCATAAACCGTTTTATATACTACCCATAACATATATGCAGGAGAAAAACGTTGTTGTGACTATGTCATTTTCTATATTATATGCCCATAAAACCCACTTTTTGGGAACATTAATTATTACGATGGGATGGGATGGGATAGGGTATTTATTCAACGATCCGCACAGCGGATTGTAGCCTGCTTATATGTTTTGTATTCTCTTTTATTTTCTCTCGTTGTGTATTAGTACCTACCTATGACCTACGTAGATGTATGGTACTCCACACATTTTTTTTCAATGACTAATCAGTGTAGATCATCGTGGCAGCTTACCAGTAAACAAAATGTTTTGTTTTTAAAATCTATAGGTGCGTTACAAACCGTCCTCTAATTGGTTCCATTCTAATTTTTCTTATAATATTTTTTTTATATATAAGAATATTTCTGCAGTAACTCATTAATACAATTTCCAATTTTACGTTTTAGGCAAGGATAAGCTTGGGGTTCCTGCCTCAGAACCAGTTCGTGTTGTTCTCGAGTGCGATGGAACCCAAATCGAGGATGGCGAATACTTTCGGACGCTGGCAAATAACACCGTTTTGCTGTTATTGAGGCAGGGTGAGCGCTGGTATCCAACAGGTGTCGATGTCATAAAAGCTGGTGAGTACGTAAAACAAGGTCATCATTCATTTGAGATTAATAGAATGTGCAACTTGTAATCTTTTAGCGATATCAGCTATTCCGAAAATCGTCTGTGAGACGATTCATGCGTTAGAACTCCACGATGAGACGCCATCTTGGAAAATTATGGATAACAAGGGTCGTGTCACGGTGGTCCTACACTGGGACCAGCGTCAGGGTGGTGGCGGTGGAGGAGGAGGTGGAGGAGGTGGACCATGTAGCAGTACCAGCGGTATGGGTGGACCAAGCGGCAGCAGTAACGGTGTTATGTCATCGGAAAAGTATTCACCATCGAAAAAAGGACTTTCAGCACAAAGCTCACTCGATAAATCAACACCGGCACCTCAGCGTTATTCGAGTCCACAAATAACCGTTATCAGCGATGAAGGACCGGCGAGCATTTACCATCCGGGTGGACGACGCCTCTCAAAGCAAGGTGGTTCCTTTGATAGTGCCGTTGGTGCTGTGCATGTGCATACGCCGGAATGTGCCCATCATGCGCATACGCCTAGCCGTGCCGGCAGTCCTAGTACAACCGAATGTGATTTTCATTGTTGTGCTCTGCACGAGGAGGGTCGCAAAATTGCGGTGCATAAAAGTGTTGCCACTTCGCCCATTCAGGATGGTACCACAAGTCCTCAGCCCCAGTCCCATTCAATATCAATATCGACGGGTGGCGGTAGTGCTGTTGGTGCTGTCGATCCTACGGGTAGTATGCAACGCCGATCATCTGGTGCTAAGGGACATGTCCGTTTTCTGGATATCGCACCCGAAAGGGACAGTTCCGAAAGTGAGACCGAAAACACGGTGATGGAGGACGATAAGACGACAACAGAGAAATTCCTATTGTTAATTGATCAGCTTTCCGTTGATCAGAAACGTCATTTAAGTATTAAGGATATTGGTATAATCTTAGAGCGTTTAAATTCAAAAATCCTAGATGTCGAGCGTTTAGATCGTGAATCGGAGTCGGATGACTGCTATAATTGGACGATAAAGGCCACAATACGTGGCGATGCGCTACGCGAGCTAGGTGTAATTTATAATGGTAATTATTATGCGATCTCCGAACATCCTGGTTACAAGGAAGAGGTCGAAGAGAATGGTGAAGAGCCCGAAGAGGAGGAAGAGGATAGGCTTTAATGATGTATAAAATAATAATACAAATAACACATAATAAAAAGATAACTCAAACATTTAACTAACCAAACATTCAAATTCGGTTCCAATTATTATTAGTTACTTCTTAAGTTATTTGAGGAGGTGTTAATTTTATCTTGAGTCAACGGACAAAAGTGCAATATAATAAAAATTGAAAAAACACGATTTTTATTTTGAAGAAAAGTTAATGTAAATTTTTAATTTTGTTTGTTGTCAAAATGACAGAATGGTATGCTACGTTTTGAAAATCAGTCGTAAAATTTTGTTACTACAATCGGGATTAAAATCTTCGCCTTAAGGTTGATATCAATTTTTTTTACGATTCGAAGACACATTTTTAAATTTCTTTTTGATTGATATATTGTTCATTTCGTAGTTTCAAAATACGATAATTTAAATGAAACATAGTCAAAGTGAATTAACAAAACAAAATGGCTGCCTATTAAATAATACACGTAATTAATGTGCCGAATTTACCGAAATAATGTGCCAATGTAAACCGAATTAGTATTATAATACCGCGGTTATGTTTATTCACTGTAAATATATCAGTGCCAAAGATATTTTTACATACCTACTGTTGCCTAACAACTACCTTCACAAATATCCTTAGTATACCATTTATTTATAGTGATAAAATATTTTAAATATGTCAAATGCAATCGATGAATCTGTAGAAGTAAAACGTGTTTCGAATATATTGTTATTTCCAAAAAAAATTGTTCTTGCTTATTGAGATATTTGAAAGTTATGCACACAGTAAATTTTTATTTTTATTTTTATTGCAACAACTAATGGTGTTTTCCATTGGTAAAAACATCAATTTTGTTTATCTAGATCTTTCAAAATACCGATTTCGACAGTTGTTGTTTTCCATTGGGCAATCACATTGATTTTGTATAACCTATCCCATAGGGGTATATTCGTTTTGACATTAAGTTTGTAACATAGAGAAATAAATTCGATAGATATACCTACCTCAATATGTATCGACTCAGAATCGCTAGCTGAGTCGATTAAACCATTTCTGTCTGTCCGTCCGTCCGTTCGCCTGTAGGTCACAGGTTTTTAGGCCTTAAAGCTAGGTTGATGAAATTAGGTATATGAGATCTTTGTACGTGCTGTTCGAACTAGTGTAAACATTTTCAAAATCCGCCCACTGCCAAGCCCAATTTAAAAAAAAACCTTTTTTTAGTCAAACAGTTAAGAATTTGGAAAAAGTGTCACAATATCTATATATCGTCTATATAAAGTTTTTTTTTGCCACGCCCACTTTTTGGGGGCGTTTTCCTGCAAAAAAAATTGTTTGCCCTATCCCAAGGCATATGCAAAAGAAAAACGTTGTTATTTGTCGAACCATAAAATATTTTGATAAACTGCCTGAACAAAATGTTGTAACAATGCCTTTTCTATATTATATACCCTACCCCATAGCACATGCAGTCGAAAAACATTGTTTTTGTCGAGTTCACATCAGGGTTGCAAAAGTCGATACAATTGTACTGTTTTCGATACAATCGCCATAGCTTCAGTACACAAATACACTTTTATAAAATCCGATACAATTTGTGCTGCAGCTATTTATCATCAAAATATGTTTTAAAAAACGAAAACATCACATATTTTGCTTTGCTACCAAAAATCTGTTCGAATTTATATAAATACCACTGAAAGTATGTGCCAATTTTCAATTCACAATCACTTTTTTCTATATTCGCGCCATTTTTTTTCCTGAATACAGTTTATCAGCTGTTTGATGGTACTTTTTTAAATATTTCTTATGAAAGTTTCGTACCAAAAATACATGTCTTCCTGTCTTCTTATTTTTAGGGATATTGAAGGTCTTAGTTAGTCATTAACTAACAAAATAGATAATAAGGAGATAATTAAATTTAAAGACATTTTGTGGTTTTAAAATTACAATTATGCTGATAAAAATGGATTTTTGTTTTTAGGTTGTTAATTGGTTTTACTAACTTGATGTCATAATTTCTATAAGCAAAAAAAAAAAAAACGTTAATTTACATGATCAAAATTATTTTTAGGTTATTTATTTCAAATAAAAATAAGTAAAGCAACGGTTTTTAATCAAAACACTTTCGAATTTTAAGTCACTCTCATGTTGATCAGGTTCCGGCAAACGATCTGCATCTTTAGACAATGGGTTGGAAGACCTTTATACACGGCACAAGCTCTTTCGGAAAGCTTCATCAAGTCAATTAATAACTTACACTGGCAAATGGGTTTAAGTACCACAGGAAATCCCCCAAACAGCTATATTTTTATAGTTGAAACTATTTTTCGTTCGTTTGTTTAGTGGAGTTACAGTTCTACATGTCCTAGCCATCTTTGGGCCGGTTTTTCAGTGCTGAGTTAACACAGAGTTTAATAACTCCGGAATAAATTTAAGATAGAGTTAACTCATGAAGCAGTTTTTCAGTACAGAATTAAATTTGACTCCGTGTGTGATGATTTAATTTGGTAGCACTCATGATCTATCGATTTTGCTCAGTTATCACTTTATTATCAATATTTAATACAATTTCAAGTCTCTTAGATCTGCATTTAGTTTCTCAAAAATGGAATTGAAAAAAATGTTTGCCTGGTATTTTATCATCTGTCAAAACCATCTGATCATCTAATTCCGTAGTTAACTTAGCAAACTTGCTAAGATTTAAATAGCCTGAAAAACTGCTTTCTCAAGTTAACTCGAGTAAGCTCCCGAAACTAGGATGAACTCGCACTGAAAAACTGGGCCTTAAACGTATTTTTCGAATTTTAACGACTTAATTTTAAGCGAATAAATTTTGTAGTCATCTTTATATTTTTTGCATCCATAGAATCGCAATCCATTCTGGAACGCCTTGACCGTAAAAACTTAAACTCTATTTTTTGTAAATGACGAAATAGAAAAAACGAAATCTTGATGACTGTTGTAAGCAACGATTTTAAAAATTTAAACAATACTGATCCTGGCATGCTATGAAGAGTACACTCAAAACAGAAATATTACAAGCTTCCGCTTGTTTTTTCCGTTAAATGATCATATGACTAAAAGCTGACAAAAGAATGGCGATAAAAGGAAAAAATGATCATAAGTAGTGACGGATACGGCCATTATGTGCAAATTGAAAAACAAAACTAAGTGAGATAGAGGTTTTTTCCTTTTAAGAGAAATTATATGCCTGCTTTTAATGATTTTTATTATTTCGTAATTCTTGTAAAAATTACAATTATGCCTCTGTTATTATTTCCAGCTGTGAAACGTGAAAAATTAAAGTTTTTTTCTTTAAAAAAAAACATATTTTCACCAAATCTGTACACTGTACCTATAATTGTATAAAAAAGATAGCTTATCAAAACACCAACCGATGATGGAAATCAACCAGTACAATTTCAATACAATTTTTTTTTAACTTTCAATACAATGCTGAAAGGCCATTTTTCATCCCTGGTTCACATTTGGGGATATTAATGATGATTTATCGATTTTTCTAACAAATAATACACGTGCTCTTTGTTGCTCCCAGCAGAACAAGTGTAAACATTTTTGGAATCCCCCCACTGCCACGCCCCCTTTTAAGAAAAATGTAGTTTTTGGCTAAACCATAAAGAATATGGAAAGTTTTTTGACACGCCCACTTTTTGGGGCGTTTTCAGTAAAAAACCTTTTCCGGTCAAATTTTAAAATGTTTGGAAAAAATTTCGATGCAGAATGTCTGAACAATACGTTGTGAAGGATCCTATATACCAAATTTCATTATCCTAGCTCAAAATATAAGGTCCAAAAATCGGTGACGAACAGACAGACGGACGGACGGGTGGATGGACGGACAGACAGACATGGCTAATTCGACTCAGCTAGCGATTCTGAGTCGATCCATATACTTTGAGGTATATGTAGCAAAATTATTTCTCGATGTTACAAACTATGTATCAAAACTAATATACCCCTATGGGATAGGGTATAAATATTGTAGGTACAATTACTTTATTATCTTATGGGAGTATATCAGTAAAAAAGGAATCGGCTCAGGTATTGGGCTTCGTATAGATTCCGCTGTATTGTCGTAACGGCGTTTTCGATTGGTCAAAAATATGCTATCGAAAGAGTGAAACATAATAAACATAACATAATTTTGGACCAATCGAAAACGGCGATTATTGTCTGCCGGAGATTTTTTGTCTTCTGTAGTAAATCAAATAAAATAGAATGTTTAAATGATAAACGAACATTAATATGTTATTTTATTTACCTAGAAACCCAATTTCAAAAAACAAAACAAATGATAATTGCTAATAAGATAATTGATAATTGCATTTATAGAAAGCATTCGAGGTGTTGCTGAAGCTTATTTGCCAAATAGCCAAGGCCAAGTACTCTAGAGCTACTAAGCTAACTTCATACAACTGGAGTACTGGAACTGAAATTCATTCTTACAAATAATATTTTTATTGATCATCCCACTTCTTGTTCGCTTTTAATGTTTATCGGCAATTTTATAATAACGATCCTATTTTAATAAAATATGTATCATACGTAAAATGGAAATTATATGTAGGTATATACTAGGTTGGTGTCTTGACAAAAATATTAATCAATCTTAAAAATGAGTTTTCTGAAAAAGCAATACTTTCAATATTTACAAGATGTGTGCCTAAATAAAGCTTGATTTCTGTACAAGAACGGTGGTTTTCTGGATAACAAAAACTTAAACCACTTTTCAGAATTAAATTTTATTAGCACGAGAACAAATACAAACATATGAGAGGCTACAATCCGCTATGCGGATCGTTGAATACCCTATCCCATCCCATTATTAAAATTAATATCCCCAAAATATAGGCTTTATGGCGATGAAATACAGAAAATGACATTGTCACAATATATTGCTCAGACAGTTTATCAAAATCTTTTGTGGTTCGACAAAAAACAACGTTTTTCTATTGCATACGCCTTGGGGTAAGGCATACAAATGGTTTTTGTAAGAAAACGCCCCCAAAAAGTGGGTGTAGGTGAAAATGATATATAGACAAAATGTTTATTTTATCATTACGGAAGCATTTGCATCAAAAGTTTTTTTCGAATTTTTAAAAATTTGGACAAAAAGCGTTGTTTACTAAAAACACCCCCAAAAAGTGGGCGGACGGACGGACAGACAGACATGGCTAATTCGACTCAGCTAGCGATTCTGAGTCGATCCATATACTTTGAGGTATTTGTAGCAAAATTATTTCTCTATGTTATAAACTATGTATCAAAACTAATATACCCCTATGGGATAGGGTATAAAAATATGATTTTTAATAAGTGCTGCCGAGTGAATCATGAACATTCTGCCCGGCTGGACGGGTACGTTCAGGACTATCCAAAATCCTGCATAGCTTCTGAATTGGTCGAATGCATTCGCCCTGGGAATGTTTGATTGTGACGACTCTTGTGAGGCCATCGGTGCCTGGATGAAGCTGCGTGACCCGACCAAGTCGCCATTGAGTCGCTGGTAGATTCTCGTTCCTGATGATAACGACATCGCCTATCATTATGTCGTCCGTTGATTCATGCCACTTAGAACGTTGCTGTAGTGTGGATAAGTATTCATCCTGCCATCGCCTCCAAAATTGTTGCTGCATCTGCCGTAGTTGCCGCCAATAGCGAAGTCGTTGTGTAGGTACTTCTAATACTGGTTTATCTGGTACAGCGATAACAGATCGGCCAATAAGTAAGTCTGCTGGTGAGAGAGCCATTCGATCGTCAATATCATCATGTAGAGCCACCAATGGACGGGAGTTTAGGCAAGCTTCTATGTGTACGAGTAGAGTATGAAGTTGATCATAATAAATTGATTGAGTCCCAACGACTTTTTGGCGGACTTGACTGCCGCCTCCCAAATGCCGCCCTGATGCGGTGCACCAGGAGCAATAAAATCCATTCGGTGCCCTTGTTCGCCAAATGCTGCAGGCGTAGGCACTATGCCATTCCTTAAGGTCTTGTTGTAGAAGCCGATTAGCGCCAACGAAAGCCGTGCCATTATCGCTGTACAAATGATAGCATGGGCCCCGACGATTCACGAAGCGAGTGTACAAGTTGATGAAGGATAATGATGCCATGCGTTGTTTAGCCATAGTATGTTGATGTCGTCTGCAAATAGTACATAAATGAATACACTGTTTTACAAGGGTACGTACGTGAAGTATCCAGTATTTTTCGCGGATCGCTTGTAGCATAAGCTGTATGCCTCCATGCATGGTGTCACGATGGGTTTGATTGACAATAAGCCAGGCCAATATGCTTTCCTTTGGAAGGATGATTGGATGTCTACGATATTCGTTCAGCCTCGAGTTGTCAAATCGGCCAGATGCACGCAAAATATTGTTCATTTCCACGTCAATGTAGGGAGCTAGGGTGATTAGTTTACTCGATGTAGCCACGTTGTTGCCTTTGCGTAGCTGAATGATCTCGGGTCCAAAATATCGATGCTGCTCGGCACGGATGTGCCAGTGTAGTGCCTCTTCTATCTCATCTGCGCTGACAATCGACTGCGATCTGTATTTGTGATGAGATTTCTTACAACGTAAGACGTAAGCAGTTGTTCGGAGCAAACTTCCGATCTTAGCGAATCGCTCCAGCAATGGGATAATGACCAGTTCTGTTCCGCGCTTAAATTGTGTTTCGATGAGTAGCCTTTCCGTGATACGTGTCACATTCGCCTTGATTGGTTTTAATTCCGCTTCCAGAGCTGAAGTTTCATCTACCGTCATTGCAATGCAATCAGTAGACAAACTTTCGTTGTTAAGCTCTGGTCCTTTCCACCAAAGATGATGTCCGATAAGTGCTTCAACACTAATGCCTCTGCTTGCGCAGTCCGCCGGATTGGATTGCGTGCGAATGTGGTGCCAATTTGATACATCAGTGTACTGCTGAATATAGCTGACTCGATTTACCACATATGGTTTGAGTTCTGTCGGTGATTTGCGACGCAAACTGGAATATCGTTAAGTTCCAGTGCCTGCCTGATAGTTGTCATCGTTTTAGTGAGAAGATGTGCAGCACACAGCTCCAATCGCGGAATAGTGATAGTCTTGGTCGGTGCCACCTTCGTCTTGGATGTTATCAGTCTGGATCTACCATGTCCATTGCTTAGGTAGATGACAGCAGCATATGCTTTCATACTTACGTCGCAAAAGCCAAGTAAGCGTGGTGTGGGGTTTGTGCTTATGCCAAGCCGTCGTGGTATTCCTATTTCTTCAAAGCAATGTAATTATGGAAGGAAAGCCATTCTTCCAGTAATTGTTTCGGTAGTGGATCGTCCCATGCCAAGCCTGCTTGCCAAAGCCGTTGAATGAGTACCTTAGCCACAATAATGACCGGCGCCAACATGCCAGTGGGATCATAAAGTTTCGCAGTGTCACTAAGGACTTGACGTTTCGTTGTAGATGGTGAATCAGCTTCCAAACTCTTTCTGTAGAAAACTTGTCTGCAGTCGGATCCCAATGTAATCCAAGAATAGTCGTTTCCGCTGCCTGCAGTTCAATTTCATCCGTGGTAGGTGTGTTTGTGAGCTGTGCCAGTGTCTGCTTGTCGTTGGATTGCCATTTGCGTAGGTGAAAGTGTCCATGGTTTAGCACAAAGTCAATATCACTGGCCAACTCAATCGCCTGTCGAGCTGGTGGAGCACTGCTGAGGAAATCGTCGACGTAGAAGTCCTTTAGTATACTTCTCTGAGCCTCTGCTGCCCGGTTGACGCTTGGTAATTTGCTGCAGTTATCCAAAGCGCACTGTTGCATTGCTCAAATAGCCAAAAATGGTCCGCTGGCAGTGCCATAGGTGACTGTAGCCAACTGGTACGTGCGTAATGGCTCGGTAGGGGATTCTCGTCATAAAATTTGTTGCCATTGCCTGTGTTGCTTGTCAATGAGCACTTGCCGAAACATTTTTTCTACAACTGCGGATAAAGCAACTCGGAAACGTCTAAATCGAAAAATTATATTTACCATCAGTTCTTGTATCAGGGGGCCAGCCAATTGCGTATCATTGAGGGAGATGCCCGTTGATGTCTGTGCTGAGGCATTAAATACCACACGAAATTTGGTAACTACGGCATGATTACCACACATATGATTGCGAAGGATCGCCAGGTTGATCCTGAATCCTGTGCAAGATTGATGTATTCCCTCATGAAAGCCAAATATTTCTCCCGCAGATCAGGATTCAATGCCAGTTTGCGCTCCAGTTGGTAAAATTGCCTCAATGCCAAATTGTGTGAGTTTCCAAGAGCAGATGCGTCAAGCCTGAACGGAATCTGCACGCTGTAGCGGCCATCTGGTTCTCGGGTATGAGTGTCCATGAACAATTTTTCACATAGGTCAGCCTCCAACGTATTCGTAGATGTTTGCTCAATATCATTCGACTCAAATAAAAAGCGTAGTAACTCATCAACTCGTTGCTCCTCCATAATTGAGCAAACAGTCAAGGATCTTCTTGTGGGTGTAGAGTCGGAGTGAATAGTTGCAGGTCCAAAGACCACCCAGCCTAGTCTTGTTGATTGAGCGAATGGTTCTCCATCGGCGCCACGAACAATTCCCTTCGTGATTAATTGACCCCATACATCAGCATCGAGTAATGCATCGATTCGTCCAGTTGTGCCGAATGAAGGATCTGCCAGGTGTAAATTACGCAAATGGTGCCAACAGTCGTCCGCAATATTGGCCACAGGTGTAGGTGCAGTGACTTTTTCGATAATATGCACGTCAATCTTGATGCCAAACGATGAATCGAAATTTGATGTCAGTTGGACAACTGCTCGGCTTCCCACACCTTCAACTTGTAATTCGCATTTATCCCTACGAAGAGACAAGGTATTAAAAAAACGTAAAGTCATGAAACTAACCTGTGAGCCTGGGTCGCAGAGTAATCGACACTGATGTATCTCCCCGAAGCCATCTGTTATTCGTCCATACGCTGTTGCCAAAAGAATTAAACGGTTGCTGATAACTGCAAACGTCTTTAGAGAGCCATCTAGTCAGGTGTAATTCCGAGGGCGTAGTCGTCGATGCTTTCGTAATTGTTGAACTAGTTGCAGCCCTTCCATCCACGTTTGAGGGCGCATTGCGGCAGGGTATTGTGTGATGTCTTCCATTGCATTGACGGCAGTTTGTGGATCCACACACCTGCGTCACCTTGAACTGCTTCACGTAGTTTGCCAAGCTTGTACGCTTCGGGGAAATCCTGTGAATGCACAAGCGTTTCGAATGCATCCTTAAATGCAAGCCAGTTTTGTAATGTGCCATCAAACTTTGGAACTGACAATGGATCTAACTTCAAATCCATCGCAGTCGTTCGAACAGATGCTGCATCCCCGACATGGTCTTCAATTCGCTTCGTTTGGAGAATAGAAAGCATGCGGTGCAGCTTGGCCATTCCAGTATTAAAACGTGTTTCGATATCATCCCATAGTATTTGATGCGTTTCGATTTCGGTGGGCTGGGCAATGAGTGCATCATGAGCCGCAACAAAACGATCGAAAGGCATCTGCAAAGAGCTAACTTCTTGTTGAAGGCCAAATTCGTCGCCATCAAAGTCATTGTTGGCAATTTTCGCAGTGATACGCTTGATTGCGGTAACTGCGGTGAGACGCCTATTCAGATCAGCCATTATGGAAGGAGGCTCCGGTGTACCGTATAAACTTGATGTCGCTTCTGCTATGGGACCTAACTCTCCTACAATTGTTAACTCCAAATTATCAGAGTTCTCCTCATCAGACATCAGAATATTCCAGAAAATGTTGTTGAAAATTTGTTCAGCAAAATTGTGAATTTAAGGCCAGTAGTGTAAGTATGTATGTATATTGTATATACAGCCATCAAAATACCGTACAGAGAAATCTTCCGATGTACTAGCACGCGATTGATTGTTCGTGAACGGTTTTTTTTCAATGCCAGTGACAAAGGAACCAAGAACTAATATGTATGTATATCAACGCCACAATACATCAAATTGTCTGCGCAATTAATCATTCCTCACAGGAGGCACCAAAAAATGTACAAGAACGGCGGTTTTCTGGATAACAAAAACTAAAACCACTTTTCAGAATTAAATTTTATTAGCACGAGTCTTGTACACTCGGAAGAAGTTGACAAGCCAACAGACAAAATTAAACTGTCCTCAAACGTATTCTGGTTCAACAAAACAAAGGAGAAGAAAAAGCAGTATTTCATTTTCAGCTCACAAGTGTGAGTGCGTCCGTTAACTGGGCAACCAGTGCTGCCGAGTGAATCATGAACAATTTCATTGCTATTATTAATAGGACCAACCGTGATTCTGATTCTAAATGAAACTCCATCCAAATGACTCTATCGAAGCCATTTCTTTAAAGTTTTGATAGCTTTTGTCCTGTCGTTTTTATTCATTAAGCGATTTTGAACAACACACCTACTAGGCATACTTATGTTTTTCTTTTATAAGGAAGAAATAAAACATAAAACAGATCCATCGGTATAGCATTTTTATTCATTCCGTAGACTTTTTCGTAAATGAACACTTTTTGGGGACTTAAAGGAATAGAATATAACATTCACAGCGTATGACATGTAACATTAAATTATTTTCCATATAATTCAATTTATTTACATAAAAACTTGATATTTATCATCCTACATCAATCGCTTTCTAATCTGTAACGTAACATAACTTCTACATCTACTCCTTATTTCGTTTAACATTTTTAAATTTTAACAACCAGATTAAAACAAAAACTATAAAAGTCTCTGTACACAAATAAGAAAAAAAGCAATTATTTCAACACATGTTGTCCATCTATTCCATGCATAAATAGGAACATAATAAATTAAATATTATTTCATAAATTTCGTTCACCAAAATGTTATCGAATAATAATACTGCCATTAAAATAAACTTAAGAACATTGAAAATAACACACCCAGATACACCTTAAATGTGAACAAAACAAAATTAATAAAAAACAACAAATTAATAAACAAAAACAAAACATTCTTACATAGATTGTGTTTTCAGTTTATACATTAAGAATTGACCTACAAGAAACTGCCATTATATAAAACATTATATGTAACACAAAAGGGAAATTGAAGCAAATAAAACTAATAATTTGAGAGCAATTAAACATTTTTTTTGTTCGAACATTTTAATTATTTTTTAATAAGCACAAAGTAAAAAAATAATATTTCAACGAAATATATTGCATAAAAGTAAAAGTGCAACAATAATAGAACTTATTTTTTATTAAATAAAAAGAAGTATTATATAAAAAGAAATTGTGAGAAAAACATTGTTTTTCATTTTGTAGGTACTCCCAGGTCGTGAGGGTACTTTCGAACTTTAAATTAGAATATTAAAATGAATATTTAAATATATTACAAAAATAAAACGAAGAATTATATCAAATAACAATTTAGCGAATGGAAACCATATAAGACAAATGTGTTGAAATAAAATGAAAATCATATAAAAGAAATAAACAAATAAAAATATTGAAACATTTTAAAAGCAAACAAAAATAGTAGTTAAAAAAAGAAAAACATAACGCGTGCGTTTTATTAAAAACAAAAAAATGAATAATTGGTTTTATAAAGAGAAAACATATAAATGTATATATATTATTAAATTGAAGAAAAAAAAAACAAAAAAATATTTAACAAAAAAAGTTAATAGCTAATCAGAGTTCGTAGTATAATATAATCGATGCAATGAATGTGTACAAAAGCGGTTCTTATTTTCCTCCAGCCACTGCCACGCCCCCTTTTTAGAAAAAAACGTATTTTTTGGCCAAACCCTAAAGAATTTAAAAAAAAGAGCAGCATATTTAGAGAATCGTAATATCTATATTTCGTTCATACAAAGTTTTTTGCCCACTTTTTATGGGCGTTTTTTAATAAAAAACGTTTTTCGGTCAAATTTTATATTTTTCAAAAAAAATTGTTGATGCAGAATCATTTATAATATTAATATGAACATTTCGTCTACAGACCATTTTAACATACGCCCACTTTTTGGGGGCGTTTTCTTACAAAAACCTTTTGTATACCCTACCCCATAGCATATGCTGGAGAAAAACGATGTTTTTGTGAAACAACAAAAGTATATGGATCGACTCAGAATCGATAGCTGAGTCGATTTAGCCATGTCTGTCCGTCCGTCCGTCCGTCCGTCCGTACGTCACCAGTTTTTGGGCCTTAAATTTTGAGCTAGAAGGATGAAATTTGGTACACGTGCTCCAAGCAGAACAAGTGTAAAAAATTTTGAAATCCGCCCACTGCCACGCCTTTTTAGAAAAACGTATTTTTTGGCCAAACCATAAGGAATTTTGAAAAACTTGCTGAACAACATATTTATATTTCGTTTATATAAAGTTTTTTGCCAAGCCCACTTTTTGGGGCGTTTTTAATAAAAAAACGTTTTTCGGTCAAATTTTAAAATTTTCGAAAAAACTTTTGATGCGGAATCATTAGTAATATAAATATGTACATTTCGGTTATAGAGCATTTTAATCCACGCCCACTTTTTGGGGGCGTTTTTATATAAAATCCATTTTTATACACTACACATATGCAGGAGAAAACCTTGTCTTTTTTAGAACCGTAAAAGTTTTTTATAAGCAGTCTGAAGAATTAGTTGCCATCATGTCATTTTCTTTATTTTATCCACTTCGTGTTTTTAGCCATGTCCACTTTTTGGGGATTTTAGTTTTACAGATAGGATGGGATAGGGTATTCAACGATCCGCACAGCGGATTGTAGCCTCTCATATATTTTTTTTTTATAGAAAACGCCCCCAAAAAGTGTGGCTGGCAAAAACTTTGTATAGGCCGACAAATCAGAACAACTGTATAAATTTTCAAAATCCGCCCACTGCCACGCCCTCTTTTTAGTTTTTGGACAAACCGTAAGGAATTTTAAAAAAGTGTCTGACCAAAATATATAGAGAATCTCCATATCTATATTTTGTCTATATAAAGTTTTTTTTTCGGTATCTATCCAAAAATATTCAAAAAAATGTATCATTTCCTATAAAAACCATTTGAATACCCCAAGGCATATGCAATAGAAAAACGTTGTTTTTTTGTAGAACCATAAAATATTTTGATAAACTGTATAAACAATATGTTGTGAAAACATCATTATCTATAATTTATCGCCATAAAGACCAATATTCAAGGATATTAATTTTAAGGATGAGATGGGATAGGGTATTCAACGATCCGCACAGTGGATTGTAGCCTCTCATATGTTTATACCCTATCCCATAGGGGTATATTAGTTTTGATACATAGTTTGTAACATACAGACATAATTTAGCTACATATACCTCAAAGTATATGGATCGACTCAGAATCGATAGCTGAGTCGATTAAGCCATGTCTGTCCGTCCGTCCGTACGTCACCAGTTTTTGGGGCTTAAATTTTGAGCTAGAAGTATAAAGTTTTTTTCCACGCCCACTTTTTGGGGGTGTTTTTAATAAAAAAAACGTTCTTCGGTCAAATTTTCAAATTTTCGAAAAAAAACTTTTGATGCAGAATGATTAGTAATATTAATATGAACATTTCCCACATAGACCATTTTAACTCACTCCCACTTTTTGGGGGCGTTTTTATATAAAAACCATTTTTATACACTACCCTATAACATTATGCAGGAGAAGACCTTGTCTTTTGTAGAACCGTAAAAGTTTTTTATAAGCAGTCTGAAAATTTGTTGCCACCATGTCATTTTCTTTATTTTATGGTTCAATTATGTATGGAACAAAATATCGGCCAAATGGCGGCACACATCCATCCGATGGTCTAATTGAGGCCTAATTTAGAACCTCAATTAGGCCTCAATTCGACCATCGTATGTTAATGTGTCGAATTATCTCATCCTTTAGATCTTGAATTGTTGCTGGCTTATCGACGTACACCTTTTCTTTCAAATAACCCCAAAGAAAGAAGTCCAACGGTGTCAAATCACATAATCTTGGTGGCCAATTGACATCGCCACCACGTGAGATAACACGGCCGTTGAAATTGTCGCGCATAAGAGCCATTGTTTCGTAAGCTGTGTGGCAAGCACCGTCCTGTTGACCATACCGGCCACATCCGAACACCATTCACAGTAACTGCCTGACCGATGATGCCGCCAGCCCATAAACCGCATCAAACAGTCACTCTTTGTGGGTGCATTGGTTTTTCGACAATCACTCTTGGATAATCATTCGCCCAAATGCGGCAATTCTGCGAATCCATTGACGAATCCACCGAGGTGAAAATGTGCTTCATCACTGAAAATGATTTTCTTCGAAAATTGATCATCCACGGTTGCCATTTCTTGCCACCATTCTGACCGTTGATGACGCTTGAAATAGTCAAGAGGCTTTAGATCTTGAGTCAATTGCACCTTGTTAGCGTGTAAATGCAAGTCTTTATGCATAATGTTAATCAAAGACAAGCGTGCAAAGTGGAATTGTTGGGCACGGCGACGAGTTGAGGTGGACGGCTCTTCAGCCACACTATCGCGAACTGCAGCAATATTTTCAGCAGTAAGGTGTAAATTGTTGACGCATTGCTCGATTGTGTATCTTTCCATGGTTCAAATTGAGTTAGTCTAAAATTGAGAAATGTCAAATGAAATGCAGAAAAAAACTTGACGTTTATGTGTGGTTCACATTCAACATCGGCCCTTAAATTACCATCCGTTACTTATGGCATTGGACAATCAAATTGAGGTTCTATTGAAGAGGCTTCAACGTGAAAATTCCTTTGTATTTTATTCGGAGGTGTAAATTGTTGACGAGGGAGCATCGGTCGCTTCGGCGCGGGTGACCAGTTTTTAGCTAACGTTGCTGGTCTATTCATGTAATTGATATTAAGGGTATTCATGCAACGTCGTAATATTATTACGTGCGAAAGATTGTAATTTTACGGCGACGTTTCATGAACGACCCCAAAACTGCACCACTAAATGATGCGGTAACCCACTGAATTGAATCTCATTATCGTAATTTATTTATTGATTGAATTTTGTTCCTATTGTTCTATTTCCCTTCTCGATATTTTTTTTAGTTTTACACATACGTTTGATGTGTGAAATTTACTGCGATTAAATGTCAATATATCATTTCAAAAGTTTACAACCTTTACCATCTCAGTTTACGCACCTAATTCCTGTGAGAAAATTCCGACATTGTTGGAAAGGATTTTCCATACAAATTTTGACAGTTCATTTACCACGTCGTAATTATACCCTATCCCATAGGGGTATATTAGTTTTGATACATAGTTTGTAACATAGAGAAATAATTTAGCTACATATACCTCAAAGTATTTGGATCGACTCAGAATTGATAGCTGAGTCGATTCAGCCATGTCTGTCCGTCCATCATTACCCCTCATAGTAAATTTTCATTGTATGAGACGCGCACTCTTGTAGTTGTATTCTCTTTGGTATAACGATTAATATGCCCAAGTATTTTTACGTTCCCCTGGAATTTTGCGCCAAGAACTGAACTCGCCTGGCGTTCCGTAGAACTCCCTAGGGCCAACCCCACCGACCAACCGAAACCGAAACTTCGTTTTATTTTTTTCATTTTCTGTTCAGTTTACAGAAACAGAAAAAAAAATCACTTGACATAAAAAAACGTGAGGCAAGTGACTTCTACAAACTTCGGCAAACAGAAATTACAACGAATGAAAAACATATGAGAAGGCTACAATCCACTGTGCGGATCGTTGAATACCCTATCCCATCCCATCTTTAAAACTAATATCCCCAAAAAGTGGACATGGCTTAAAACACGATGGAGATTAAACATAGAAAATGCCATTGTCACAATAAATTTTACGGTTCTACAAAAACAAGGTTTTTCTCCTGCATATGTTATGGGGTAGTGTACCAAAATGGTTTTAATATAAAAACGCCCCTTAAAAGTGGGCGTGGGTTATAATGGTCTAAAGACGAAATGTTCATATTAATATTGCTAATGATTCTGCATCAAATTTTTTTTTAAATGATAACATTTGACAGAAAAACGATTTTTATTAAAAACGCCCCCAAAAAGTGGGCGTGGCAAAAAACTTTATATAAAAAAATACGCTTCTCAGACACTTTTTTAAAATTCCTTATGGTTTGGCCAAAAAATACGTTTTTCTAAAAAGGGGGCTTGGCAGTTGGCGGATTTCAAAAATTTGTAGAGCTTCGAAGTCCTTGAATAAACTGAACTAACACACGCGTTTTTTTTTTGGAGCTTCTTGAGGTCCTTTTTACACACGACGTAATTTAATTTTTAGGCAACACGTTGGGCCAATTAAATTAATTAATGTTGGTTTAACATAAAAATAACTTTATTAATAATACTGCTCTTATGCTAGCTTAATGCCTTCTCTAACAATCATTTTTATACTTAAAACATAACCTCCTCCAAACCGAAATAAACGTTGTCGTCAACATCGTTCCCACGCTGCAGTATCCAAGTATCCATAGCAAACCTGCTGACGCTATGTCTCCGGCAGCTGAATAACATGTTGCGCGTGTCGCTGGATCGGTAACATATAGCTATTTTATGAATAAGGTTTTGTGTTTAGACGCATTTTAAGGAGTGCATCATAACTTAATACACTCCTTATAATGCGTTTATGAATAAGGCGGTCGGTAGAAATATAAATAATAGATGAGGATGAACCATGTGTCATGACGAATGTAGACGTGACGATCTTGTGTTGTGTAGACTACCTGTAAAGTACATATGCACGTCATATGTCAGTTTCTGTCTTGGAAGGGATAGAAGTATGTTTTGACATTACAAATGTTTTAAATAAATTTTCCCACGCCTGACAACATTTAAATGTAATACGGCTCATGGAGAACGCATATATTATTTTATGAACCAATGTTATTATTTTTTGTTGACTTACAATTTTTCATATGATTTTCAAAATTTATCTTATCGCTGTTGTACACTCAAAACCAAAGTATTTTTAACAATACAAACAAATTATAGGAACTCTAAAAAACAAAATAAACTCATAAATTTAATAAATAAATTAAAATACAAATTATCATAATATTTGTCATAATGCACAAATTATAATTATTCAAAAAAAAAATCATGAATAAGTAAAAAAAAAAGATATTAAATTAAATATATACTTAGTACTGTTAAAAGCAAAAAAAAATATTACGTAATACATGATAAATTACACACACACAAAACAAATAAACAAACAAGAAAAAAAGACACAGTGAAAGAATCGCATTAATGTGAAAGGTAAACATTAATAAAAAAATCAAACCGAACTTATGTCAATATTTTTTTTTCTTTTATACATAATTATTAGAAATACAATTAAATATGAAAAAAAAAACAATGCAAAAAGGGGGTAAAACGAATTAGTTTTACCACACCAATAGTAAATGAAATAAAAGAAATAATTACGCAAAATAAAATCGAAGATCTTAAGTTTTTAAATAAATCTAGAGGTAAACAAAATAAATACTTAAAAAATATAGGTGAATTAAAATAATTCAAATTATTACCTGTAACACACACACAATAATACATAGAAAAATTACAAAAAAATAAATAAATTTATATATAGTTATATATAAAAAAATGAAAATCCTAATTCCAAGAACTTCCCTTAAAAAAAGATTCGATATACCTTTTAATTTTATTTTTTTTATAATTTAAATTTGTTTAAATAAAAAAAATATATAAAAAAATAAATAAAATTAGAAGATAATTTTATAATTTAGTGAACAATGATAAACATCAATTACTTTGGGATATTGTTCATACTATAAACTCCATCAACCAAACCAATATATATACTAAATACCTGCAGTATTAATTTAAAAGAATATAACATGAAGCATATAAATATAATTTAAAGTTCAAAATTAATAATAAATAGGAATCTTATTATGATAAACAACATAAAACTGAGATAATTTTTAATAAAAAAACAAATTATATATACTTACACAAAAAAAACGTATATACTATAATACACATATGTAAGAGAAAATAATAACTAAATAACAGAAAGCATATAAAATAACATTAAAACCATTAATTTAATTAGTTAGTAAGTGATTTTTTTGGTGTATATGCAATCAGTTATTACTACATAACATGATAAGTGGAATGAAGGCGTTGAACAAATGGACATTTTTATTATTAACTATATTATAAACAATTATTTATTTTGTTATTTCTTCTATTATTGAATAAGTATTAATTTATTCAAAATGAAACAAAAAACAAGCAACAAAAATTACAAAAAAATGAAAACGATGAAAAACCAGAAAAAAAAATACAAAAAAAAATTATTAATAAAGAGGAGGAAGAAAAGTTATTTATGAAAAATAATTGAAAATGTTTTATTTATTTTTAAATCGGAAATTGGTTGAAAGTTTAAGAATCGAGTGTTTTGCGGCTTTTAGTTTTCTTTTAATAGAGCCGGTAGATCATTAGACAATGCTGGGACGGATGATAAAGGATGACCTTCCGATGTTTTTTGGCTGTAATTTAAAAAAAAATGAAAAACTTCGATTCTTCTTGTGGATTATTTTTATTTGGTCTTTTAATTTTTATACCCTATCCCATAGGGGTATATTAGTTTTGATACTTAGTTTGTAACATAGAGAAATAATTTTGCTACATATACCTCAAAGTATATGGATCGACTCAGAATCGCTAGCTGAGTCGATTAAGCCATGTCTGTCTGTCCGTCCGTCCGTCCGTCCGTCCGTCCGTCCGTCTGTACGTCACCGATTTTTAGGCCTTAAATTTTGAGCTAGGATAATGAAATTTGGTATATAGGATCCTCGTCTCTGCCTACAGAACAAGTGTAAAAATTTTTGAAATCCGCCCACTGCCACGCCCCCTTTTAAGAAAAACTCAGTTTTTGACCAAACCGTAAGGAATTTTAAAAAAGTTTCTGAACAACATATTTAGACAATATTAATATCTATATTTCGTCCATATAAAGTTTTTTGCCACGCCCACTTTTTGGGGGCGTTTTCAATTAAAAACTGTTTTCGGTCAAATTTTAAATTTTTCGAAAAAAAATTTGATGCAGAATCATTAACATTATTAATATGAACATTTCGTCTATATACCATTTTAACCCACGCCCACTTTTTGGGGGCGTTTTTATATAAAAACCATTTTTATACACTACCCCATAACATATGCAAGAGAAAACCTTGTCTTTTGTAGAACCGTTAAAGTGTTTTGTAAGCAGTCTGAAGAATTTGTTGTCACTATATCATTTTTTCTATTTATCCACATCGTGTTTTTAGCCATGCCGCCTTTTTTGGGGATTTTAGCTTTTAGTTTTACAGATAGGATGGGATAGGGTATTCAACGATCCGCACAGTGGATTGTAGCCTTCTCATATGTTTTTTTACATCAAGTCGAGAATATGATGTCATGTAAATGGCCGCCGCCACAGTTGATTGTCATTTGAGCCCTTTTTATGGCATTTTCCATCACTTTGGCCAAAACTTCCGGCGATAGGTCCTCACATTCTTGACGGATATTGTCTTTAAGAGCTTCAAGAGTCTGAGGCTTGTTGACATAAGCCCGCGACTTCAAAAAGCCCCACAAAAAGAAGTCTAGAGCGGTCAAATCAGGCGATCTTGCTGGCCAGTGCAAATCGCCAAAACGGGAGATTAGGCGCTTACACAAAAAAAACGTATATACTATAATACACATATATAAGAGAAAATAATAACTAAATAACAGAAAGCAGATAAAATAACATTAAAACCATTAATTTAATTAGTTAGTAAGTGATTTTTTTGGTGTATATGCAATCAGTTATTACTACATAACATGATAAGTGGAATGAAGGCGTTGAACAAATGGACATTTTTATTATTAACTATTTTATAAACAATTATTTATTTAGTTATTTCTTCTATTATTGAATAAGTATTAATTTATTCAAAATGAAACAAAAAACATATGAGAAGGCTACAATCCACTGTGCGGATCGTTGAATACCCTCCCATCCTATCTGTAAAACTAAAAGCTAAAATCCCCCAAAAAGGCGGCATGGCTAAAAACACGATGTGGATAAATAGAAAAAATGATATAGTGACAACAAATTCTTCAGACTGCTTACAAAACACTTTAACGGTTCTACAAAAGACAAGGTTTTCTCTTGCATATGTTATGGGGTAGTGTATAAAAATTGTTTTTATATAAAAACGCCCCCAAAAAGTGGGCGTGGGTTAAAATGGTATATAGACGAAATGTTCATATTAATAATGTTAATGATTCTGCATCAAATTTTTTTTCGAAAAATTTAAAATTTGACCGAAAACAGTTTTTAATTGAAAACGCCCCCAAAAAGTGGGCGTGGCAAAAAACTTTATATGGACGAAATATAGATATTAATATTGTCTAAATATGTTGTTCAGAAACTTTTTTAAAATTCCTTACGGTTTGGTCAAAAACTGAGTTTTTCTTAAAAGGGGGCTTGGCAGTGGGCGGATTTCAAAAATTTTTACACTTGTTCTGTAGGCAGAGACGAGGATCCTATATACCAAATTTCATTATACTAGCTCAAAATTTAAGGCCTAAAAATCGGTGACGTACAGACGGACGGACGGACGGACGGACGGACGGACAGACATGGCTTAATCGACTCAGCTAGCGATTCTGAGTCGATCCATATACTTTGAGGTATATGTAGCAAAATTATTTCTCTATGTTACAAACTAAGTATCAAAACTAATATACCCCTATGGGATAGGGTATAAACAAGCAACAAAAATTACAAAAAAAACATATGAGAAGGCTACAATCCGCTGTGCGGATCGTTGAATACCCTATCCCATCCTATCCATAAAACTAGAATCCCCAAAAAAGTGGGCATGGCTAAAAACACGATGTGGATAAAATAAAAAAAATGGAATGGTGACAACAAATTCTTCAGACTGCTTATAAAAAACTTTTACGGTTCTACAAAAGACAAGGTTTTCTACTGCATATGTTATGGGGTGGTGTATAAAAATGGTTTTTATATAAAACGCCCCCAAAAAGTGGGCGTGGGTTAAAATGATCTATAGACGAAATGTTCATATTTATATTGCTAATGATTCTGCATCAAAAGTTTTTTCGAAAATTTGAAAATTTGACCGAAAAACGTTTTTTATTGAAAACGCCCCCAAAAAGTGGGCGTGGCTAAAAACTTTATATGAACGAAGTAGAGATATTCAGATTGTCTAAATATGTTGTTCAGAAAGTTTTTCAAAATTCCCTATGGTTTGGCCAAAAAATACGTTTTTCTAAAAAGGGGGCGTGGCAGTGGGCGGATTTCAAAAATTTTTACACTTGTTCTGCTGGGAGCAACAAAGAGCACGCGTACCAAATTTCATCCTTCTACCTCAAAATTTAAGGCCCAAAAACTGGTGACGTACGGACGGACGGACGGACGGACGGACGGACAGACATGGCTAAATCGACTCAGCTATCGATTCTGAGTCGATCCATATACTTTGAGGTATATGTAGCTAAATTATTTCTCTATGTTACAAACTATGTATCAAAACTAATATACCCCTATGGGATAGGGTATAATGAAAACGATGAAAAACCAGAAAAAAAAATACAAAAAAAAATTATTAATAAAGAGGAGGAAGAAAAGTTATTTATGAAAAATAATTGAAAATGTTTTATTTATTTTTAAATCGGAAATTGGTTGAAAGTTTAAGAATCGAGTGTTTTGCGGCTTTTAGTTTTCTTTTAATAGAGCCGGTAGATCATTAGACAATGCTGGGACGGATGATAAAGGATGACCTTCCGATGTTTTTTGGCTGTAATTTAAAAAAAAATGAAAAACTTCGATTCTTCTTGTGGATTATTTTTATTTGGTCTTTTAATTTTTTTTTACATCAAGTCGAGAATATGATGTCATGTAAATGGCCGCCGCCACAATTGATTGTCATTTGAGCCCTTTTTATGGCATTTTCCATCAATTTGGCCAAAACTTCCGGCGATAGGTCCTCACATTCTTGACGGATATTGTCTTTAAGAGCTTCAAGAGTCTGAGGCTTGTTGACATAAGCCCGCGACTTCAAAAAGCCCCACAAAAAGAAGTCTAGAGCGGTCAAATCAGGCGATCTTGCTGGCCAGTGCAAATCGCCAAAACGGGAGATTAGGCGCTCGGGAAATGCATCCTTCAGCATATCGGTTGTGGCACGTGCAGTGTGTGCCGTTGCACCGTCCTGTTGGAACCACATGTTTTCCAATCCCAATTCATCAAGTTGCGGCAAAAAGAACTCGTTGATCATTGCTCTGTAGCGCTCACCATTCACAGTAACCGTTTTGCCCGCGACGTCTTCGAAGAAAAAAGGTCCGATGACTCCTCCAGCGAAAACAGCACACCATACAGTGACTTTGAGCGGGTGTAATGGGGTGGGTTACACGCGGATTTCCAGTGCCCCAGAAGCGTAAATTTTGCTTAGTTACGTACCCGCTAAGATGGAAATGGGCCTCATCACTCATGATTATTTTTGATGAAAAATCATCTTCCTCTTGGTGGTGATTAAGGATGGCTTGAGCGTATGTTAGACGCGATTGTCGGTCAGCAGCTAACAGCTGATGCACCGTCTGGACTTTAAAAAAATTATATTTTAACAAATAAAGTGTTGACTAAGGCGACTGCCTGACGACTTTACATACCCTGAGCGGAGCAACGAAGTTGCTTGGAGACGGTATGTAAAGTCATCAGGCAGGCGCCTAAGTCAACAGTTTTATTTGTTAACGGTACTCTGGGTGGCCCGCTTCGCGGGAACAAAGGATTTCAACTCTCTTTCTGGGGACAGTCCACGCTCACGCAACTTCGTTGCTCCGCTCAGGGTATGTAAAGTCGTCAGGCAGGCGCCTTAGTCAACACTTTATTTGTTAAAATATAATTTTATTTGGTAGGTTTTTTTTTTCAACACGGCAATGCTGCGTACACCACTGGATAAAAAAAAAGAAACAGAATGTCAAACTACACACAATTTGTATGAGAATTTGACTATTTGTTAAAGCATATGGGGAGGTCTTCTTAGTTTTTCTCAAGGCGTATCTTTGCTAAAATATTTATGTGGGACAGAAGTCCTTAATTAATTTTTCAGGACTAATATCCCACTCAAGTGGGACGTAAGTCCCGCATTGAATTCAGGACTTATGTCCCACTTTAATGGGACATTAGTCCCAAAAAATCAATTCGGGACTTATATCCCTGCGCCTGTCTAACCCGGTTTTAGCACTTGCTTGTATAATAGGAGCTTGTTATCAAGGTTAAGCTTTGAATATTTTCCCAGAAACCAGTACAGTTCTAGGTATTTAATCAAACTTAGATTTTGAAATAAAAGCCGGATTAATCTACTTGTAACTGATTTCTTTTTACTTTATTTTCTCGCGTCTCCTTCTCATTCATCGAAAAACAACAATGGTGGCTTCCGCCTTCTCTAACCAGGGTGCCAACTTAACAATTTTTATATCTTATCCTAAAAGAATGCAGAGGGCGCTTGGTCAACAAGAGGGAAACATAACAAGTTGTTTCTAAGGAACTGCAGAGGGCGTATAGTTCATAAAAATAATAATATTACAATGATTACAATTCGGCCAATCTGACACTTGATTGCCCTCGATCAAGAAATAAAATGACAAATACATACATTAGTGACTAATTGGTTTTGGGTGGCTGACAGAGGTTAGTGACCTTAGCATTCTACAACTCCCTTGGCTCCACCCATTTACGTATTTTATTAGCTTCCACAACACCGTTATACGGAATCTGAGTCAACTGACAATTCTCCACGTCTCTTACCACATATCGATCATTAGGCAATACCTTATAAATTACATACGGACCGCGATATTTTTGTATGAACTTCTTATTTTGTCCTATAGTTGTATCGATATGTCTTATGACAACAAAGTCACCAATTAAATATGTCCTTGCCGGCCGACTATGCTTGAGAAAATATTGAGAACTATACTTTTGGTGTTTTTCTATAGCACTCAATGCCCTTGACCTATTCTTGTCCAAATCCCTATGTTTTACATCACTAAACTTTTCATCCAAATGTTCAGTCAATTCATCAATAACAGTTCCCCTTTGGTTAATTCCAAATAATAATTGGCTAGGTGTCTCCTTCGTGGTACTATGAACAGTATTGTTCATTGCATATTCAACTTGACTTAACTTTAGTGCCCAATCTGCATGTTGAACTGGTTCAGATAATTTGCTAAGCATTGCTCTAAGAACGCGATTTACCCTTTCCACTTGACCATTGGCCTGAGGAGAAGCTACTGCAACCTTAACGTGATCAACATTATTCGCCAGCAAGAAATTACTGAATTCGTACGAAGTAAAACAAGAACCTCGGTCGGAAATTATACGTCTAGGACGACTATAGTAACTGAAATATTTTTCTAACGAGCAACATACTTCCTTAGTACTAGTAGAATTGACTGGGTATAGACGAACCAACTTTGTAAACGCATCGATAACAACAAGCACGTGCTTGCGTTTCGAAATAATCGAGGGCAGAGGGCCGAAGTGGTCCAAGTGAACTGTATCGAAGGGGATCGGTTTTTTTGGTATATTAAACAAATTATGTTCGTTTGAACGGGCCGGCGAAGAATTTAAGATACATTTAATACAATTTCGTATAAAGTAACCAATTTTATCCTTCATGTTCGCAAACCAATAGTTCTTTCGTATTTGATCCAGACATTTATCAACTCCTAGATGCCCTATTTTCTCATGCACCATACGAATTACGTTATCTTCCATTTCTTTTGGTACATATAATAAGAGATCTGAATCATGTTTTTTAAAAACCAGTCCATCATATAACTCAAAGCCTTCAACAACACCAGTCCAAATCATCACTATCTATAGCGGCAACAATTTGACTTTGGTTTTTATTTACATTGCCACCAAAAGCAGCTTCGCAAATGGTTTGCTTTGGATAACATCGACTAAGTGCATCGACATGTCCCATCGACACTCCACTTCGATGTTGAATCGAATAATTGAAATTTTCTAACTCTAAGGCCCATCGGGCTATCCTCGGGTTTACTTGCTTCTTGCTCAGAGTCATTGTGAGTGAATTACAGTCTGTAATTATTTTAAATGGAATTCCTTCCAAAAACACACGAAACCGTTGAAGTGCATAAATGATAGAAAGAGTTTCTAACTCAAAACTATGATATTTCGATTCGGCTGCAGACGTGGACTTCGAAAAGTACGCAACTAGATGAAATTTGCCATCATCCTGTCGTTGCAACAAAGCAGCACCAAACCCGTGACTGCTGGCATCGCAATGAAGCTCTGTTTCACGTTTTGGGCAGTAGATTGCTAGAACAGGTGCACCTACCAGACGATTTCGCAATTCATTGAATGACCTCACGCAAGCTTCAGAAAAATTAAAAGATGAGTCCTTACGTAGCAAATCCAGCAATGGTCTGGCAATTTTTGAAAAGGATGGAACAAACTTTCTAAAATATGAAAATAAACCTATGCAAGTATGGAGCTCTTTTTGATTTGTTGGAATCGGATAATATTTTATGGCTTTAATATGTGCGTCACTTGGTCGAATGCCTGACCTATTCACCAAATAACCTAAGTACTCAATTTGATCAAAACCAAATTTACACTTGCTTAATTTTACTTCAAGACCCCTCTCATATATTCTTTGCAAGACCTCTTCAATTGTCTGCATATGTGATTCCAAATCGACAGACGCAATCAAAATGTCATCAATGTAAATAATAATCTTACCTACATCAATCAAATCACGAAAAATGTTATAAACGAATCGCTGAAAGTTTGAAGGTGCATTTTTTAGCCCAAATGGCATCTTTAAATATTCGAATTGGCCATGAGGTGTGACAAAAGAAGTTAATGGAATAGAATCCTTATGCATCGCACACTGATTAAATCCATCTTTTAAATCTAGTAAAGTAAACCAACGTTTACCAGACATATATTCAATACAATCCTCAATTAATGGCAGCGGGAAATTATCACGGATTGTTTTTTTATTTAATGCTCGATAATCAACACACATACGTGTTGTGCCATTTTTCTTTTTAACCAAGACTATAGCTGACGCATAAGGCGATTGACTTGGTTGGATAATTTTTCTAGCTAACAAGTCATCAGTTATCTTCCGAACCTCGGATCTGTCATGAAATGATAGGCGACGTGGATTGCAGTGAAATGGAGTGTCATCATTTAATCTAATCCTCATTTCATAACTATATGGCTTCTGAATAATGTTTTTCGGACGTAAATAAGAATCTATAATGATTTTGTTTAATGCGTTAAAACTACATTTATTTATTCTTGGGCAGATATCAACATCCATCTGTTCCTTGTCTATATCAATAGCACACAACTTCTCAACAAAGTTCTCAATGGAATCAGCCGGCAAGGCACATGTACGTGTAGGTATAGAGGAAACCGTCTTTCCGTCAATTGAGTCAACTTCACATAATTTTACCGTGGTGGGTAATGGGCACACTCGTTTGCTAAAGTCACTTACCTCTTTTCCTAACTTAATATTAATAAACTCAGATGCATGAGGACATATATGTCTTTTAGATTTATTTCTATCATGTTTGTGAGACAGTACAGATTTAGTAATAATTTGAGTTAAATGGATATTAAACTTTTGCATGAAGTCGCGTCCCAAAATTATTGGCATCGTCATCGTATCATTAGGTGTAACTACAAAAGGAATTATTTTCGATTCATTACGAAAATTTACTAAACATAATATCGTACCGTAAGTATATATCTTGTGTTTCCCAAGGCCGAGGTATTTAGTAGGTAATAAAACATCTGACGGTCGGACGGACGCTGGAACACTTGAATGCTTAATGAGACTAATCGGACTACCAGAGTCAATAAGAGAAAAGAAATATATGAACTCAGTGCATCTATCCTGATAATAATTATGATAATCAATAAATGCCACCCTTACCATTTGCATTGTTCGAACAGCTTCTGTAATATCATCGTTGGCATCGAAGTTGGAAGTCAAGTCTGATGATCCCATGGCAGCAACTGTCTGGTTACGTCTCAATTTTGGGCAATCTTTATGTTGATGACCCATCTGATGGCATGTGAAGCAAGAACCAAGAGGTCTCAGTGGTTTCAGGCAGACACTTTGGTAGTGCCCAAACTGAGAACAATTAAAACACCTGATTCCTTCTTTTCCAATAGCAGCAGTGACGGCGGTGGTCTTCGTTTTAGAATTAGACGCATTAATATTAGCATATGACTTGCTAATATATTTTGCTCTTCGTTGTTCGTATCGGTCCATACGGTGGACTAAGTCATCTATTGAATTAGCTCCATACAAAAAGGTGACGCTGTTAGTATTGTCGGGTATCCCATCGATGATTAAATCGACTAACTCCTGTTCGTCTATGTCGGCTTTTGCAGCTATGGCTTGCATTGCTACAACATAGCTCAAACAGGACTCAGATTGCTTCAGTGTACGTGCCTTCAATTGCCGATAGATTTCCTGACGTGTTACATTACGCTTAAACATTTTTAATAAACTAGCTTTCATATTGTCGTAATCAATAAGTCCCAAGTTTGATACATACACTTTTGCTGTGCCATCCAGCCGGCGTCGAACACCCAAACACAATTCTCTTTTATTATATCCGCATGCGGAACTGAGCTCGAACTGAGCGAACCACTTGGTTATGTCATGGTGGTCGTCTCCAGAAAACTTCGGAACTGCGGCATCTAATTCGTCAAAGTGCACACGCTGTACAGTAGACACTTGACAAATATTTCCTTCCATTCGTTGAATTTGTTGTTGTAGCTCAAGCATTTCACGACGCATTCGCAATATATTCAGCTGTTCCTCTAGTTGGCGAACGTCGTTTAGTGGACGATCAGCAAGGGTATTTTCAGCAGGTCCAACAGCGGTGGTGGCAGCGGAGACTACGGCAGATACATCAATAGATGTGGCAGCGGGTATGGCAGCGGAAGCAGAAAGTGCGGCAGCAGGTATAGCAGCGGGTACAACGGCAGGAACGACAGCGGGTGCAGCGGCGGGTATAGCAGCGGGTACAACGGCAGGTACTTCTTTATAAACAACTTCAACATCGGGCGGAGATGCAATGTGCTCAGCATCACAGTGTGTTCCCACAACAGCAGCCATATTTTCCTCATTATCGTCGGAATATTCGCTATGGTCATCATCAATAGCCATCAACTCATTATGCAGTCGTCTTAACTGCATCAATGATGCATTCTGTGGAAATTCTATTTTCGCTGTTGACAGGGCATCGATGATGCTTTGTCGGGTTGTTCTTCGTTGCATCGCGATATAAATTTTTCCCGTCACAAATATTTTTAATTAAGTTTTTATTTTTTATTTTTGGTGGTATTACCCCACACCTGAATTTTAATCAAACTTAGATTTTGAAATAAAAGCCGGATTAATCTACTTGTAACTGATTTCTTTTTACTTTATTTTCTCGCGTCTCCTTCTCATTCATCGAAAAACAACAATGGTGGCTTCCGCCTTCTCTAACCAGGGTGCCAACTTAACAATTTTTATATCTTATCCTAAAAGAATGCAGAGGGCGCTTGGTCAACAAGAGGGAAACATAACAAGTTGTTTCTAAGGAACTGCAGAGGGCGTATAGTTCATAAAAATAATAATATTACAATGATTACAGGTATTTATTTTTAAGTTCTTCGCATTACTTTTTTACATGCGACATTTTAAGTTTGCATCGAGTGTCATTCCGAGATATTTTGCTTCATTTGCAAAAGGGACATTAACCGTATTTATAAATACAGGTAAATTATTTGTCCGTTTATACGAACGTTAAGTTCATTCATTAACCTCGTTGTTTAGCAATTAAAAAGTCGATGTTTAACACGTCATAATAATTTACTTTATTTAATTGAAACAATTCATATTATATAGTTAGTTCGCTGGTTCGAGATTGGAGAGATGTTAACTGGGTGGCTGCTAGAACATAAGTGATAATGCATTCTACCATTTACTCGAACTAGTTAATAGACTAACAATCATGCTCTCTCAATAAATGTCAGATAAGAGCACAATTAAAATAAGATGTTTATTCATAATTACAACGTTCAGTTTATTACCAATTGGCAGAGAGCTAGATCGAGTATCGAACCATAGGGTGTTAAGTATGTATGTGCATGCTTTTACAAAATATTAATAACGGTTCCGCCATCTAACGTCTTTTTTCAACTAGTGCTTATTTCGTGAATGGTAACACTTAGCTCATGTCTGATTTGGCAGATAATTAGTTTTATCCTTCCGCTGAACGAATATGGTTGTGTATACGCTTGAACAACGCTGGGAAATATTGTGACATTACTTTGAAAATCATGGAAATGTTGCAGAATGTGTGCGAAAATTGCGTACGGATTTTGGAAGAAGAGAGGCACCGTCAACTCCGTATGTTCGTTATCTTGTGAAAAATTCGAAAGAAACTGGCATCCTCATCGATAAACCAAAGCGTGAAAAGCCAAAAACAGTGCGTACACCCGAGAATATTGCTGCTGTGGCAGAAAGTGTGCGTGAAGCGCCATCAACATCAATTCACCGTCGTTCTCAACAATTGAACATTTCGGAGACATCATTGACACGAATTTTGCATAAAGACCTTGGTATGGCGCCATATAATGTCCAATTGGTGCAGGAGTTGAAGCCAACTGACCATCCAATGCGTTTTCCTGCATTCGATTTCCTGCGATCGACTTAGAGAAGATGTCGATTTTGCCAACAAAATCATCTTTTCAGATGATCTTGGCGGGTATGTAAACAAGCAAAATTGTCGCATTTGGGGCACAGAAAACGAGTCATTGTTTGGTGCGGATTTTGGTCCAGAGGCATAATTGGGCCATTTTTCTTCGAAAATGAGCAATGAGTGGCCGTTACAGTCAATGGCGATCGTTATCGGGCCATGTTGAACGAATTTTTGTTCACAAAAATTGAAGAGGAGGATATTGGCAACATTTGGTTTCAACAGGACGGCGCTACGTGCCACATAGCCGAAGCTACACTCGATGTTTTGCGCCCTGTTTTTGAAGATCGCATTATCAGCCGCAGAGCTGATGTCGTTTGGCCACACCTCGGAGCAGTAATTTGACACCGTTGGACTATTATTTGTGGGGTGCCGTAAAAGATAAGTGTTACGCCGACAAGCCAGAGACAATTGACGCTTTAAAGGACAATATTCGTGAAGCCATTTGTGAATTACAGCTGCACCAAATCGATAATGTGCTTAAAAATTGGACCGATCGTGTAGGCTACTGCATGGCCAGCCGAAGCAGCCATTTGAATGAAATTATCTTTCATTATTAACCGGAAGGATTGTACTTTCAAATAAAAAAAGAAATTTGAGAAAATATTCAGTAATATTTTTTTATAGCATTTTCAAAAAAAAAGTTATTTGGCGGACCCTTTATAATTTCGAAAAAAGTGAACAACAAAAATTCATCATGTCCAGGATGGACCTCTTGAGTCTATCTAACGACCATTGTGAGGGTGACAAATTGGGCTCTTTGATGACGACCAAGTCTCCAACTCGAAATTCTCGTTGCGTTTCTCTCCATTTGGGTCGCTGTTGTAGAGATGTCAAATAGTCCACTTGCCATCGCCGCCAAAATCCCTGCATCATATTTTGCAAAAATTCCCAACAGCCTAACCGGTTGGAAAGGACGTCCAAATAGTTAGGCTCATAGAGCACTGTATGCTGTCTACCTATGAGAAAATGGGAAGGCGTTAATGGATTAAGACCTGTATCTGAAATAGCACAAAGTGGTCTTAAATTTAAAAGTGATTCAATGTGGGCCAACAAGGTACACATCTCCTCAAATGTAAGAATGTTACTTCCAACTACACGACTAAAATGTCGTTTTACCAACTTTATCCTCGCTTCCCAAAGTCCCCCGAAATGAGGACTATGCGGGGAAATGAAATTCCATTTGATGCCTTCTGCTGCTATTGTTTCCATAACAGTTGCTTGGCACTCCTTTGATAGAACCAATTGTGACATCTCAGATAATACTCGAGCTGCTCCTTGGAAATTTGTACCGTTATCCGAATACATAGCTTTGCATTTACCACGTCTCGCAATAAATCTTCTAAGAGCCCCCAAAAACGCATCTGTCGTTAGGTACGTTACCATCTCGATGTGAAGGGCCTTTGTGGTCATACAGACAAATAAGGCGACATACCCCTTTACCAAGGGGTATATCGGGGACCTGCATAGTCGTAACCGGTGTGGGCAAATGCAAAGGATGGTTCGATTCGAGGTAATGGCAAATTTCCCTTGAGGCGCAATCAGCTGGGTTGCCTGCCGAACAAACGTAGTTCCAACAGGATCGAGGTAATATAGCTAATATCTCCGATGTGCGATTTTCTGAATAATCAGTGCGATTGTACATATGCACTAAACTGTGGTGTCGCGTGTTACAAAATGAACAGCGGGACTTAACACGACACCTTAATGACGAATGCTCGGTCCCGAGACAATTATAGCACAACAAAGGCACGACGAGAAGGAATGGGCATAGACAGAAATTCTGCACACTGAGGAAGAGAATGTTCAGATCTACAATTTGCGCGAAAGTTCTTATGCGATTGGAACCGAACCTCTAAAAGTTTCAGAAAACAGTTCCAATTTAATTGCAGGTAGCTCGACATCGGATCCAGTTTTTGTAACAGAATTAACGGATGATGTTTTCTGTAAGTTTTCGATTAGGGCGGTTTGTGAAATAATTAACTGAATTTATGAATGAAATTATCATCGAATTTATCGTAGCTCCATCACCAGCTGGAGGCATTTCACATGAAGACACCTTCGAAGCTTCCCTTACAATTTTCACTATCGCACTTCTAGCTGATATATATTTCGATTCGACAATCTCTAAATCGACTAAAATCTAAATGGATCTGTCTGTACGTCACCGATTTTTAGGCCTTAAATTTTGAGCTAGGATAATGAAATTTGGTATATAGGATCCTCGTCCGTGCCACTGCCACGCCTCCTTTTAAGAAAAACTCAGTTTTTGGCCAAACCGTAAGGAATTTTAAAAAAGTTTCTGAACAACATATTTAGACAATCTTAATATCTATATTTCGTCTATATAAAGTTTTTTGCCACGCCCACGTTTTGGAGGTGTTTTTAATAAAAACCTGTTTTCGGTCAAATTTTTAATTTTTCGAAAAAAATTTTTGATGCAGAATCATTAACATTATTAATGTAAACATTTCGTCTATATACCATTTTAACATACGCCCACTTTTTGGGGGCATTTTTATATAGAAACCATTTTTATACACTACCCCATATCATATGCAGGAGAAAACCTTGTCTTTTGTAGAACAGTAAAAGTGTTTTGTAAGCAGTCTGAAGAATTTGTTGTCACTATATCATTTTTTCTATTTTATCCACATCGTGTTTTTAGCCATGCTCACTTTTTTTGGGGATTTAAGTTTTATGGATAGGATGGGATAGGGTATTCAACGATCCGCACAGCGGCTTGTAGCCTTCTCATATGTTTATACCCTTTCCCATAGGGGTATATTAGTTTTGATACATAGTTTGTAACATAGAGAAATAATTTAGCTACATATACCTCAAAGTATATGGATCGACTCAGCTAGGAATTTATTAACAGGCTACAATCCTCTGTGCGTATCGTTAAATACCCTATCACATCTCATCCTTAAAATTAATATCCCCAAAATGGGGTCTTTATGGGCATAAAGTATTGTTAATGACGTTGTCACAACATATTGTTCAGAATGTTTATCAAATTTTATGGTTCGACAAAAAACAACGTTTTTCTATTGCATATGCCTTGGGGTAGGGCATACAAATGTTTTTTGTAAGAAAACGCCCCCAAAAAGTGGGCGTGGGTTAAAATAGTCTATAGACGAAATGTTTATATTAATACTACCAATGATTGTGCATCAAATCTTTTTTCGAAAATTTTAAAATTTGACCAGAAAACGTTTTTTTTATAAAAAACGCCCTCAAAAAGTGGGCATGGCAAAAAACTTTCTATCGACGAAATAAAGATGTTACGATTCTCTAAATATGCTGCTCAGACACTTTTTTAAAATTCCTTACGTTTTGGCCAAAAAATACGTTTTCCTAAAAAGGGGGCGTGGCAGTGAGCGGATTTCAAAAATTTTTACACATGTTCTGGTGGCACAGACGAGGATCCTATATACCAAATTTCATTATCCTAGCTCAAAATTTAAGGCCCAAAAATGGTGACGAACAGACAGACAGACGGACGGACGGACAGACAGACATGGCTAAATCGACTCAGCTAGCGATTCTGAGTCGGTCCATATACTTTGAGGTATATGTAGCTAAATTATTTCTCTATGTTACAAACTAAGTATCAAAACTAATATACCCCTATGGGATAGGGTATAAAAACGTTGTTTTTTGTCGAACAATAAAAGAATTTGATAAACCTTCTGAACATTATGTTGTGACAACGTCATTTACAATACTTTATGCCCATAAAGACCACATCTTGGGGATATTAATTTAAGGATGGGATGGGATAGCCGATAGGGTATTAAACGATCCGCACAGCGGATTGTAGCCTTCTCATATGTTTTTGTTGTAAATTAGAACTTTTTGAAATACAAATCAACCATTATGGATAAATAGTTTAGAACTTAGAAGTGAAGTGGGATAGTATTACCTTACCTCTTCGGTCAGGAAGACAATTCAATACAAATTTAAATACTTTTCTCTCTAACTTAGTTATCCTAAATGAATGGTATATTATAACAGCTTGTTATAATTAACAACCGCTAAAAGTTGGTGTAAATAGATTTCGGGTTTGAGCTAGATAGCGGACACTCTTAAATCTATGAATGTGATTTCCAAATAATTGTTTAAATCAAAATCTATTGACAATAACTTAAGCGGTTGTAGATATAAATAACCATTTATAATAAGTGGGTTGGAAGTCCTGTGGACTATTTATTTGTGAAGATAGCTTATAGCTTGTGTTCGTGCTTAATAATTTATTTTATAAATAACATGTATGCATATTATAATACGTTTGTTTTTTATAAATTAACTTTGAAAATACTTTTTGTATTGCAATATCAAGTTTTTATTTTCTTTATTGTTTATACCCTATCCCATAGGGGTATATTAGTTTTGATACTTAGTTTGTAACATAGAGAAATAATTTTGCTACATATACCTCAAAGTATATGGATCGACTCAGAATCGCTAGCTGAGTCGATTAAGCCATGTCTGTCTGTCCGTCCGTCCGTCCGTCCGTCTGTACGTTACCGATTTTTAGGCTTTAAATTTTGAGCTAGGATAATGAAATTTGGTATATAGGATCCTCGTCTCTGCCTACAGAACAAGTGTAAAAATTTTTGAAATCCGCCCACTGCCACGCCCCCTTTTAAGAAAAACTCAGTTTTTGACCAAACCGTAAGGAATTTTAAAAAAGTTTCTGAACAACATATTTAGACAATATTAATATCTATATTTCGTCCATATAAAGTTATTTTGCCACGCCCACTTTTTGGGGGCGTTTTCAATTAAAAACTGTTTTCGGTCAAATTTTAAATTTTTCGAAAAAAATTTTGATGCAGAATCATTAACATTATTAATATGAACATTTCGTCTGTATTCCATTTTAACCCACGCCCACTTTTTGGGGGCGTTTTTATATAAAAACCATTTTTATACACTACCCCATAACATATGCAGGAGAAAACCTTGTCTTTTGTAGAACCGTAAAATTGTTTTGTAAGCAGTCCGAAGAATTTGTTGTAACTATATCATTTTTTCTATTTTATCCACATCGTGTTTTTAGCCATGCCCCCTTTTTTGGGGATTTTAGTTTTATGGATAGGATGGGATAGGGTATTCAACGATCCGCACAGCGGATTGTAGCCTTCTCATATGTTTTTTTTAATAAAATAACAAATGAAATTACGCAGTATTATTATTTATATTAGAAGATATAGTGTGCAACAAAGGAATGAAATCCTGCGTTTGGTGGTAAGCCATTCGAACCATTTTGCATTTTACATCCGTAATTGTAATTATTTTTGTTTTCCTCTTTTTGAGTGGTCAAAGTGATCTACACTGTATATATTTAAGCTCTTCGACTCAAGCGGAATTATAAAAAAATTGTTTTTTTCGATAATTTCAATATAACATAATTTTATTTTACGATGGTATCTTTGATAAGTTATGTTAATGAGCCAAAACAATTTATTTTCCCTCATTAGAAACCAACAGTTTGCTAAGTCTGTGCCAAGACAAAATTCTTTTAGCTGAATTTTGGAATAATAGTTGTATTTATCTGACTTGAAATAAATTGGGACATTATCTCCATCATTCCGTTTGCTTAGAATAGGTTCTTCGTTTGGCCGTTCATCAAAATGAATGAATGTTGAACCATGGTACATTTGAAGTCTTCAATAATTCGTTTTTGTAGCAGCGGAAGGTGGACATTTAATTTAAATGATCTTTTAATGCGACAATTCCAATGTAGTGCAGAAAGGTTCGGTATTCTGTACCTTTCCAATGTGCAAGGCAATCAAGTCCACGCACAGTCCGATGGAATTCTGCTGGCATCTTTCATTGTTGTATGTATGTAGATACTTCGACTGTTGTTCGCGCCGGCCATTTTGTGTTGGATAGACGAAAGGTTCCATCCCTCCATCCAAACAAAAGGCGTTTCATCAAACCAAGGTGAAGCAGATGTAACGAATCACCACTGGAAATTGCTCAATCATGTCGATATCCAAATTTAACATAGGAGAATCGTATTTATGATGTGCTCCATAGAGCCTTTTCCTGAATTTTGAATCCGTACGTTTGTCGCAAACCGTCCTTGGGAATATATTTGTGTTGCTTACATAATTGAATTCTCCTATTGTCGTGCACTTCAGGCAGCCCTCGTGTGCGTTAAAGTTTGCAACTCCTGCAAGAAAAAAACAATATGAAACTATGACTGAAAGCATTTCTTTGGGTGTTCATAATACTTCTGAATATTAACAATGCTTACCTTTTATATATGCTCTTGCTGGTGAATCGCAAATAATGCAACGCAATTGCACTGTTATTTTGTAAGAATTTATATAGACTCCATTGGTCATCGCTGTTTTCATTTCGTTGACGAATGGCGAGAGAAATGCTTGTAAGTCACTGCATTTTGCGGTTCCACAATAAATACCAATCACCATGGCAGGTAATTCTGGCATTTCGTTGATGGTAAACAAAATGGGCCAAAATTCTACTTTGGAACTATTGAAAATAGGTAAACCGTCCATGTTTATATTTACTGAAATCGTTTTAGGTTCATTTATGTTTCGAAATATGCATTGAAGACACTTCTCGAGACCATGGTGCCAATATGATCCACCAATACCTATTTTACAAGTAATAATTTCTTGGGGAGTTCTCAAGAGAGTTCGCGGATCTTCTGGCAAGACGTCTCTGATGCTGGTGATAAAAAGTTTGATGAGATCCTTCAACGCCGTGTGTGTTATTCGATGCTGGATCGCCCATTCTCTCAAATGAGATTTGAGCTTCCTATTCTTCTCCATTTCAGATTCGTCCTCATTTGATGGTGTATCATTTGCAGCTTCCGCGCTTGGTGTTAAAATATCTTAAAATAAAATGAATTATGTGCATATATTAACAAACAGCTTTGTGTGCCAGGAATGGACATAACTGTAAGAATACGTAAAATATGAATAAAAGTACCTTGAACCTCTAAAGTTTTTCTGCTTTCATTGGAATCAATTATAGTTGATGAAGAAAACTCTTGCATATTAATAGCCTGGGGATTGTTGATGACCGATTGATTTTGATCAACAAACATATGAGAAGGCTACAATCCGCTGTGCGGATCGTTGAATACCCTATCCCATCCTATCCATAAAACTAAAATCCCCAAAAAAGGGGGCATGGCTAAAAACACGATGTGGATAAAATAGAAAAAATTATATAGTGACAACAAATTCTTCAGACTGCTTACAAAACAATTTTACGGTTCTACAAAAGACAAGGTTTTCTCCTGCATATGTTATGGGGTAGTGTATAAAAATGGTTTTCATATAAAAACGCCCCCAAAAAGTGGGCGTGGGTTAAAATGGTATATAGACGAAATGTTCATATTAATAATGTTAATGATTCTGCATCAACATTTTTTTCGAAAAATTTAAAATTTGACCGAACACAGTTTTTAATTGAAAACGCCCCCAAAAAGTGGGCGTGGCAAAAAACTTTATATGAACGAAATATAGATATTAATATTGTCTAAATATGTTGTTCAGAAACTTAAAATTCCTTACGGTTTGGTCAAAAACTGAGCTTTTCTTAAAAGGGGGCGTGGCAGTGGGCGGATTTCAAAAATTTTTACACTTGTTCTGTAGGCAGAGACGAGGATCCTATATACCAAATTTCATTATCCTAGCTCAAAATTTAGGGCCAAAAATCGGTGACGTACAGACGGACGGACGGACGGACAGACAGACATGGCTTAATCGACTCAGCTAGCGATTCTGAGTCGATCCATATACTTTGAGGTATATGTAGCAAAATTATTTCTCTATGTTACAAACTAAATATCAAAACTAATATACCCCTATGGGATAGGGTATAAAAACAGTAAAAAGGAAGTACCACGATTCATATTTAAATCTTGGATTTGCTGAGACAAGTGACAACAAACCCCAATGCGTAATTTGCGGCAAAGTGTTGCCAAATAGTGCGATGTTTCCAGCAAAAATGAAACGTCATTTTGAGGGGATTCATCCAGATTGCAAAAGCAAACCGACTGATTTTTTTAAAAGGAAGTATGCTGAACTTACAAAATCTCAAACAATTATTACTAACCACTCAAAGACAGTGAACGAAAATGCGTTGATGGCGTCCTACTTAGTGAGTTTCCGAGTTGCGCAAACTGGCGAAGCCCATACAATCACTGAAAACTTAACCAAGCCATGCGTTAAGGACATTGTTGAGTGTATGTTGGGTGAAAAGGCCAAAAAATTTGTTGACACCGTTCCTTTGTCAAATAACACAATATCACGAAGAATCGGAGACTTAGCAGAGAATGTCAAAACTACTTTACTTTCGCGAATAAAAGTCACAAAATTTTCGCTGCAAATGGATGAATCAACAGATGTTGCAGGGTTGGCTACTTTAATAGTATTTGTGCGCTACCAATACCAACAGTCCTTTCAAGAAGATCTGCTTTTCTACAAGCCGTTGGAAACTACAACAACTGGTGCTGAAATTTTTAAATTAATAGACAATTTCTTTATTGTCAATGATATCCCATGGGTTAACTGCGTGGATGTGTGCACAGACGGTGCCAAGGCCATGACTGGAAAAACGTCCGGTACCATCTCAAGAATAAAACAAAATGCCGAGGAATGCAGCAGTAGTCACTGCGTTCTACACCGCCATGCCCTTGCAATGAAAAAAATGCCACTCTCTTTAAAAGAGGTCTTAGACGAAAGCGTGAAAATAATTAACTTTATTAAATCTCGACCTAAGAATTCAAGGCTATTCAAATGTATTACGCAGAAGTAAGGTGGCTTTCTCGCGGCAAAACACTGACGCGGCTTTCCGAAATGAGGGCTGAAGTCAGAACCTTCCTTATGAACGACAACTTTGATTTGGGCGACAGATTGTGTAATGAGCGTTGGCTCTTGAAATTATCGTATCTAGCCGATATTTTTAAAAAATTAAATGATTTGAGTGTATCACTTCAAGGAAAGACAATAACTGTTTTCGATGCCAGTGATAAGGTCGAAGCATTTAAAAAGAAAATCAAGTTTTGGGCGAAATCTTTAAAAAATCGAAACCTAGACAGCTTCCCAATGGTCAGCGAATGTAAAGAGGAAATAGATTTGGGTATTCCTGACGACATTTTAAATGAGTTTCATTTACATCTGCTAAGTTTGCTCGAAAACTTCCAATGCTACTCTCCGGAAGAATACCATTCAAACATTAAAGAAAATGTGTGGGTTGCAGACCCGTACTCCGCCGCGTTGGAAAAGCCAGCATCTCTGACATCTGTAAAGAAAAGCTGTAGTTAGGGGGTTGTTGCGTCCCTATGTAGCAGATGGTGGCACGCTTGCGGAAGGCCGGGCAAAAGCTCGTCGGAGGGGGGGGGTTCTTCCTGCTACCAGTCTGTTTACAAATTAAATTATCGTGCCGGGTATCTATTGATACCGAACCTACAATATCAAAAAAAAACTTTCACATCAACTAAAAGTATCTATCCTACAGTGGGGTTGTACTCTCACGCGTACAAATACAAAAGAAGAATCGAAAAAAAAAACTAAAAAGAAGAGGAGAAAGAATATATAAGAGGAGAGGATGGAAAAAGAAAAGAGAAGGGAAGAAAGGAAAGATTTAGAAAAGTGGGTGGTCAGGTGTAAATGACCTTGCAGTGATCTTGTTGACCAGGACTGATCATTAACTGCATCAACGGCTATACCCGCCCAAACTATAAAACGTATGTTATAGCTCCATGGCTACCTCTTGCCGAAAGTATTTGATAAGGTAGCCCCATTACGTTTTTATGTAACACCCTTATGTCTTGTATACGTATTCTTATCCTTCACATCACATCATAGCACAAAAAACAAATTTACCAAGTCATCTTAATGAATGAACATTTATTCATGGTATATCAACGTATTTATCCTACTCATAATATATATCTAATAAAAAGAGAACTAGTCCGACTTGCATATTGTATACACATAGTAAGACATACCTAAGAGAAGTATGGCTTTGCCAATATAGAAATAGAAATTAAAAACATATGAGAAGGCTACAATCCGCTGTGCGGATCGTTGAATACCCTATCCCATCCTATCCATAAAACTAAAATCCCTAAAAAAGTGGGCATGGCTAAAAGCACGATGTGGATAAAATAGAAAAAATGATATAGTGACAACAAATTCTTCAGACTGCTTACAAAACAGTTTTACGGTTCTACAAAAGACAAGGTTTTCTCCTGCATATGTTATGGGGTTGGGTATAAAAATGGTTTTTATATAAAAACGCCCCCAAAAAGTGGGCGTGGGTTAAAATGGTATATAGACGAAATGTTTATATTAATGATGTTAATGATTCTGCATCAAAATTTTTTTCGAAAAATTTTAAATTTGACCGAAAACAGTTTTTTATCGAAAACGCCCCCAAAAAGTGGGCGTGGCAAAAAACTTTATATGGACGAAATATAGATATTAATATTGTCTAAATATGTTGTTCAGAAACTTTTTTAAAATTCCTTACGGTTTGGCCAAAAACTGAGTTTTTCTTAAAAGGGGGCGTGGCAGTGGGCGGATTTCAAAAATTTTTACACTTGTTCTGTAGGCAGAGACGAGGATCCTATACACCAAATTTCATTATCCTAGCTCAAAATTTAAGGCCTAAAAATCGGTGACGTACAGACGGACGGACGGACGGACGGACGGACGGACGGACGGACAGACAGACATGGCTTAATCGACTCAGCTAGCGATTCTGAGTCGATCCATATACTTTGAGGTATATGTAGCAAAATTATTTCTCTATGTTACAAACTAAGTATCAAAACTAATATACCCCTATGGGATAGGGTATAAAAAACATATGAGAGGCTACAATCCGCTATGCGGATCGTTGAATACCCTATCCCATCCCATCCTTTAAATTAATATCCTCAAAATATAGGCCTTATGACATTCTCACAATATATTGCTTAGATAGTTTCTCAAAATCTTGTGTGGTTCGACAAAAAACAACGTATTTCTATTGCTAATGCCTTGGGATGGGTTATACAAATGGTTTTTGTAAGAAAACGCCCCAAAATGTGGGCGTAGGTGAAAATGATCTATGGACAAAATGTTTATATTACCATTTCGGATGTATTTGCATCAAAATTTTTTTCGAATGTTTTAAAATTTGGACAAAAAGCGATTTTTACTAAAAACGCCCCAAAAAGTGGGCGTGGCAAAAAACTTTGTATGAACGAAATATAGATATTAGGATTGTCTAAATATGCTACTCAGACACTTTTTTGAAATTCCTTACGGTTTGGCCAAAAAATAAGTTTTCCTAAAAAGGGGGCGTGGCAGTGGGCGGATTTCAAAAATTTTTACACTTGTTCTGGTGGCACGGACGAGGATCCTATATACCAAATTTCATTATCCTAGCTCAAAATTTAAGGCCCAAAAACCGCTGACGAACAGACAGACGGACGGACGGACGGACGGACGGACGGACGGACGGACAGACAGACATGGCTAATTCGACTCAGCTAGTGAATCTGAGTCGATCCATATACTTTGAGGTATATGTAGCAAAATTATTTCTCTATGTTACAAACTAAGTATCAAAACTAATATACCCCCCTATGGGATAGGGTATAAACATATGAGAGGCTACAATCCGCTATGCGGATCGTTGAATACCCTATCCCATCCCATCCTTTAAATTAATATCCTCAAAATATAGGCTTTATGGCGATGAAATACAGAAAATGACATTGTCACAATATATTGCTCAGACAGTTTCTCAAAATCTTTTGTGGTTCGACAAAAAACAACGTATTTCTATTGCTAATGCCTTGGGATGGGGTACACAAATGGTTTTTGTAAGAAAACGCCCCCAAAATGTGGGCGTAGGTGAAAATAATCTATGGACAAAATGTTTATATTACCATTGCGGAAGTATTTGCATCAAAAATTTTTTCGAAAGTTTTAAAATTTGGACAAAAAGCGTTTTTTACTAAAAACGCCCCCAAAAAGTGGGCGTGGCAAAAAACTTTGTATGAACGAAATATAGATATTAGGATTGTCTAAATATTCTGCTCAGACACTTTTTTGAAATTCCTTACGGTTTGGCCAAAAAATAAGTTTTTATAAAAAAGGGGCGTGGCAGTGGGCAGATTTCAACAATTTTTACACTTGTTCTGGTGACTCGCACAAGGATCCTATATACCAAATTTCATTATCCTAGCTCAAAATTTAAGGCCCAAAAATCGGTGACGAACAGACAGACGGACGGACGGACACACGGACGGACAGACAGACATGGCTAATTCGACTCAGCTAGCGATTCTGAGTCGATCCATATACTTTGAGGTATATGTAGCAAAATTATTTCTCTATGTTACAAACTATGTATCAAAACTAATATACCCCCTATGGGATAGGGTATAAACATATGAGAGGCTACAATCCGCCAAGCGGATCGTTGAATACCCTATCCCATCCCATCCTTTAAATTAATATCCTCAAAATATAGGCCTTATGGCGATGAAAAACAGAAAATGACATTGTCACAATATATTGCTCAGACAGTTTCTCAAAATCTTTTGTGGTTCGACAAAAAACAACGTATTTCTATTGCTAATGCCTTGGGATGGGGTATACAAATGGTTTTTGTAAGAAAACGCCCCCAAAATGTGGGCGTAGGAGAAAATGATCTATAGACAAAATGTTTATATTACCATTGCGGAAGTATTTGCAACAAAATTTTTTTCGAAAGTTTTAAAATTTGGACAAAAAACGTTTTTTACTAAAAACGCCCCCAAAAAGTGGGCGTGGCAAAAAACTTTGTTTGGACGAAATATAGACATTAAGATTGTCTAAATATGTTGCTAACACACTTTTTTGAAATTCCTTACGGTTTGCCTCAAAACTACGTTTTTTCTAAAAGGGGGCGTGGCAGTGGGCGGATTTTAAAAATTTTTACACTTGTTCTGGTGACTCGGCCAAGGATCCTATATACCAAATTTCATTATCCTAGCTCAAAATTTAAGGCCCAAAAATCGGTGACGAACAGACAGACGGACGGACGGACGGACGGACAGACAGACATGGCTAATTCGACTCAGCTAGCGATTCTGAGTCGATCCATATACTTTGAGGTATATGTAGTTAAATTATTTCTCTATGTTACAAACTAAGTATCAAAACTAATATACCCCTATGGGATAGGGTATAAACATATGAGAAGGCTACAATCCACTGTGTGGATCGTTGAATACCCTATCCCATCCTATCTGTAAAACTAAAATCCCCAAAAAGTGGACATGGCTAAAAACACGATGTGGATAAAATAAAGAAAATGACATGGTGACAACAAATTGTTCAGACTGTTTACAAAAAACTTTGACGGTTCTACAAAAGACAAGGTTTTCTCCTGCATATGTTATGGGGTAGTGTGTAAAAATGGTTTTTATATAAAAACGCCCCCAAAAAGTGGGCGTGGGTTGAAATAGTCTATGGACGAAATGTTCATATTTATACTACTAATGATTCTGCATCAAAAGTTTTTTCGAAAATTTTAAAATTTGACCGAAAAACGTTTTTTATTAAAAACGCCCCCAAAAAGTGGGCGTGGCAAAAAACTTTATATGAACGAAATACAGATATTCAGATTGTCTAAATATGTTGTTCAGAAAGTTTTTCAAAATTCCTTATGGTTTGGCCAAAAAATACGTTTTTCTAAAAAGGGGGCGTGGCAGTGGGCGGATTTCAAAAATTTTTACACTTGTTCTGCTGGGAGCAACAAAGAGCACGTGTACCAAATTTCATCCTTCTAGCTCAAAATTTAAGGCCCAAAAACTGGTGACGTACGGACGGACGGACGGACGGACGGACGGACAGACATGGCTAAATCGACTCAGCTATCGATTCTGAGTCGATCCATATACTTTGAGGTATATGTAGCTAAATTATTTCTCTATGTTACAAACTATGTATCAAAACTAATATACCCCTATGGGATAGGGTATAAAAAATATTAAGAGTTAAACAAGTGAAGTGTTTTAAAAAAAAATAATATCGAATTTCAGAAATGTATTATCTATATGTAGGATAATAATAAAGTAGTGAATATTTCAAGTAAGAGTCAGTAAGATAATGAATATATGATTTATAATTAGATAGGTGTAATGAATAATAATATGATAAAGGAATGAATGCAAATGATTAAACTGGGCTATACAGGTGTTGTATGAATGAATGAATTTTCAGATCTAGGTTATGCATGTGTGTGTACTTATAAATCAATTTGTAGCTTAATAGACTTAAGAGTAATTATTATTATTTGTGTTTGTAGATTTAAGTACGTAGATTGATATAAACTAGCAAAATTAACTCGATTGTTTAATTAGTTTTAAGAGTACTATATAATATTATTATAAGTTAAGGCTTCGGATCATTTTGCCAATAAGATACAAACAAATTTTATATTTTAGAACTTACGGTTGTTCGATTTATGTTATTATACCCTATCCCATAGGGGTATATTAGTTTTGATACATAGTTTGTAACATAGAGAAATAATTTTGCTACATATACCTCAAAGTATATGGATCGACTCAGAATCGCTAGCTGAGTCGAATTAGCCATGTATGTCCGTCCGTCCGTCCGTCTGTCTGTTCGTCACCGATTTTTGGGCCTTAAATTTTGAGCTAGGATAATGACATTTGCTATATAGGATCCTTGTCCGAGTCACCAGAACAAGTGTAAACATTTTTTAAATCCGCCCACTGCCACGCCCCCTTTTAAGAAAAACTCAGTTTTTGGCCAAACCGTAAGGAATTTTGAAAAAGTTTCTGAGCAACATATTTAGACAATCGTAATATGTATATTTCGTCAATACAAAGTTTTTTGCCACGCCCACTTTTTGGGGTTGATTTTAGTAAAAAACGCTTTTTGTCCAAATTTTTAAAAATTGGAAAAAACTTTTGATGCAAATGCTTCCGTAATGCTAAAATAAACATTTCGTCTATATATCATTTTCACCTACACCCACTTTTTGGGGGCGTTTTCTTACAAAAACCATTTGTATGCCTTACCCCAAGGCGTATGCAATAGAAATACGTTGTTTTTTGTCGAACCACAAAAGATTTTGATAAACTGTCTGAGCAATATATTGTGACAATGTTATTTTCTGTATTTCATCGCCATAAGGCCTATATTTTGAGGATATTAATTTTAAGGATGGGATGGGATAGGGTATTCAACGATCCACACAGTGGATTGTAGCCTTCTCATATGTTTATACCCTATCCCATAGGGGTATATTAGTTTTGATACTTAGTTTGTAACATAGAGAAATAATTTTGCTACATATACCTCAAAGTATATGGATCGACTCAGAATCGCTAGCTGAGTCGATTAAGCCATGTCTGTCTGTCCGTCCGTCCGTCTGTACGTCACCGATTTTTAGGCCTTAAATTTTGAGCTAGGATAATGAAATTTGGTATATAGGATCCTCGTCTCTGCCTACAGAACAAGCGTAAAAATTTTTGAAATCCACCCACTGCCACGCCCCTTTTAAGAAAAACTCAGTTTTTGACCAAACCGTAAGGAATTTTAAAAAAGTTTTTAAACAACATATTTAGACAATATTAATATCTATATTTCGTCCATATAAAGTTTTTTGCCACGCCCACTTTTTGGGGGCGTTTTCAATAAAAAACTGTTTTCGGTCAAATTTTAAATTTTTCGAAAAAAATTTTGATGCAGAATCATTAACATTATTAATATGAACATTTCGTCTATATACCATTTTCACCCACATCCACTTTTTGGGGGCGTTTTTATACACTACCCCATAACATATGCAAGAGAAAACCTTGTCTTTTGTAGAACCGTTAATGTGTTTTGTAAGCAGTCTGAAGAATTTGTTGTCACTATATCATTTTTTCTATTTATCCACATCGTGTTTTTAGCCATGCCCCCTTTTTTGGGGATTTTAGTGTTATGGATAGGATGGGATAGGGTATTCAACGATCCGCACAGCGGATTGTAGCCTTCTCATATGTTTTTATACCCTATAACATAGAGAAATAATTTTGCTACATATACCTCAAAGTATATGGATCGACTCAGAATCGCTAGCTGAGTCGATTAAGCCATGTCTGTCTGTCCGTCCGTCCGTCTGTCTGTTCGTCACCGATTTTTGGGCCTTAAATTTTGAGCTAGGATAATGAAATTTGGTATAAAGGATCCTTGTCCGAGTCACCAGAACAAGTGTAAACATTTTTGAAATCCGCCCACTGCCACGCCCCCTTTTTAGAATAACTTATTTTTTGGCCAAACCGTAAGGAATTTCAAAAAAGTGTCTGAGCAGGATATTTAGACAATCCTAATATCTATATTTCGTCTATACAAAGTTTTTTGACACGCCCACTTTTTGGGGGCGTTTTTAGCAAAAAACGCTTTTCGTCCAAATTTTAAAACTTTCGAAAAAAATTTTGATGCAAATACTTCCGCAATGGTAATATAAACATTTTGTCTATAGATCATTTTCACCTACGCCCACATTTTGAGGGCGTTTTCTTACAAAAACCATTTGTATACCCCATCCCAAGGCATTAGCAATAGAAATACGTTGTTTTTTGTCGAACCACAAAAGATTTTGAGAAACTGTCTGAGCAATATATTGTGACAATGCCATTTTCTGTACTTCATCGCCATAAGGCCTATATTTTGAGGATATTAATTTAAGGGATGGGATGGGATAGGGTATTCAACGATTCGCATAGCGGATTTTAGCCTCTCATATGTTAATACCCTATCCCATAGGGGTATATTAGTTTTGATACTTAGTTTGTAACATAGAGAAATAATTTTGCTACATATACCTCAAAGTATATGGATCGACTCAGAATCGCTAGCTGAGTCGATTAAGCCATGTGTCTGTCCGTCCGTCCGTCCGTCCGTCTGTACGTCACCGATTTTTAGGCCTTAAATTTTGAGCTAGGATAATGAAATTTGGTATTTAGGATCCTCGTCTCTGCCTACAGAACAAGTGTAAACATTTTTGAAATCCGCCCACTGCCACGCCCCCTTTTAAGATAAACTCAGTTTTTGACCAAACCGTAAGGAATTTTAAAAAAGTTTCTGAACAGCATATTTAGACAATATTAATATCTATATTTCGTCCATATAAAATTTTTTGCCACGCCCACTTTTTGGGGGCGTTTTCAATTAAAAACTGTTTTCGGTCAAATTTTAAATTTTTCGAAAAAAATGTTGATGCAGAATCATTAACATTATTAATATGAACATTTCGTCCTTATACCGTTTTAACCCACGCCCACTTTTTGGGGGCGTTTTTATATAAAAACCATTTTTATACACTACCCCATAACATATGCAGGAGAAAACCTTGTCTTTTGTAGAACCGTAAAAGTGTTTGTAAGCAGTCTGAAGAATTTGTTGTCACTATATCATTTTTTCTATTTTATCCACATCGTGTTTTTAGCCATGCCCCCTTTTTTGGGGATTTTAGTTTTATGGATAGGATGGGATAGGGTATTCAACGATCCGCACAGCGGATTGTAGCCTTCTCATATGTTTTATCTTTAATTTGTATTCTCGTTCTATGATCTTTTTTCTTTTTCACCTTTGACTCAGCTTTTGTGCGCACAAATCCTCGTCGTTGGTTGTGGAGTTTAAATTGATGTTTATGATCTGTATGGAGTAAATGTTGTTATTATGTTCTGTTTGTATTATCTTATGGGGCAATTACCTGCTATATACCAAATTAAATCAAAAGCGATTAATTAACTTAAATCTATTATGTACATATGCAATTACTTATTAACTAGACTAATTCTACCTTAAAACTAACAATTACAATTTTACCAATACCAAAAATAAAGAAAAATTTTTTCACGTGCACTGTGGAGGTGTTGTTCTGGTCACAATAAATAGGTCAAGGCAACAGCGTGTGTGACCGTTCTCAGGTGTGGCAAGCCAGTCATACGTCTCTTATTGAATTGGTTTTAAGCGTTGGTCTTCCTTTCTTTCGTGCCGAATATCCAACGCAATAGCTAGGTTGACCAGGAGTCTCTCTCAGAACCGTCTCAAGGGTCACTTTTCGGTAGGGAGCACTGTGTGTTCGTTACGTTCATAATCAGGTTCTCTTTTCTTCAACGACTAGCGCAGCTTCGCGTGGAGTGAAAACTAGCGCTCCGTCAACGACAGGGGACGGGTTGGGTAATGGATGTTGAACACTTTATTGTTTGTTTAAGTGAAGTTTGGTTAGCTTCCCACGTAAAGTTAGAGTGAGAGTTTACTCGATTTTTAAGGAGTACCGATAACTTTACACAGTGCACCGATACGTGGAGCGCCTCGCACTGGAATCGGGTAATTGGCGTGCTCGTTGGCGTCCTCGCTCCTTTTTGAGACGAAATATTTTCTTGCACAATTAGTTGTGATGTTTAATTGTTCTGTGTATTATTTAAACACAATATTCTTTTTATTAACATTCGTTTAGAATTTCTTTTTGTCGTTCAACCTTTATTTTACTTTAAACCAGCACGATATCTAATGGAAAACAATTTTTCGAACCGATGGACTAAGGCGCTCACACTATTAAGTTTTTAACCAAAAAGAGATCGTGTACTTTTGCACATGGCCTTATATAGATGATCGTAATTGCAATGGATAATTCACAATATTTAACGAACTATATATATGGATGTTGTACAGCGGTTGGTTGTATCTGTCTGCGCCATACCAGTGTGAAAATTTTGAGTGGTCGTTAAAATTTAAAAATAATAATTATTTTGAAAAAAAGAAAATTCCTGAAAAAATGTTATTCCAGTGTCACGCTACAAAGTCATGCATTTTGGATACACTAGTGTTGACAAAAGGCATGAAAAAAAGATACAATGGAATATCATAATTTTGTAAATGTTGATTTATTTAACTATATAGCTCGACCCATGACCCTGTCTAGTCCCTAGTCGAAGTATATTTAGAAAAACATATTGGAAAAAATAATTGTTTTAGTGCCTCAAATCTTTTGCATGGTAAACACCAATCGGTTTACCTTGTGTGTTCTCAATCTCATATAATGATTTGGCAATTTGTTTGACTATGCGACATTTGACGAACTTTTGGCAAAGTTTTGCATTGAAATGTTTTGAAGCATTACTTAATACGAAATTTCTTCGGTATACTTCTTCTCCGGGAGTAAATATCCTTATCGAAGATCTTAAGATGTATGATTTTTCATTTCTTTTGTATGCTTCAGTCAATTTGATTTTGACATTTTCTCTCACAAGCTGAAGTTTACTAGAGAGCGGTAAATATTCATTTTCTCCATCCTGTATAGCATTCAGTTTTTTCGCTAATTTGTACATATCTGCGTGATACATCATGTGACGACCAAATAAAATGAAGTATGGTGACATGCCGGTTGACTGATGTATAGAAGTACACAGTGCTTGTTGAACCTGAGAAAGGTTTATGTCCCAGTCACGTTGATCTTCCTTCAAATATGTTCTAATAGCAGATAAGATAGATCTATTTACCCATTCAGAAGCATTTGCTTGTGGAGAATAAACGGCGTTCTTAATATGTTGTGTACCGTACTTAGAAAGGAAGTTACTGAATTCTTTCGATACGAACTGTTTCCCGTTATCGCTGTGCAAGAACTCGGGGACACCGAATTTTTGAAAAACTTCTTTTTCTAAAAAATCAATAACTACCTTAGATGTAGCTTTGTTTGTTGCCTTGAGAAAGACAAATTTAGACATGTAATCTAAAACAACAAAAATAAAAAGATTTCCGTTTTTTGTGCGGACGTATGGTCCCATAAAATCCACATATAGTTTTTGAAATGGGAGCTCCAACTGTTGTTGTGATCCCATAGGTGGTCGTAGTGTGAAATTAGGCGATTTATTCTCCTTACAAGCACTGCAATTTCTGACAAAATTACGTACCTGAACAGACATATTCGGCCAATAAAATCTTTCCTTAATTCTCTCTAGAGTTTTCAAGCTTCCGCCATGTGAACAATTCGGTGGATTGTGATTCTGTTCAATAACTGAATTTGTCAATCCTGTGGGTATCCAAAGCTTCCAGTTATATTCCGTACTTAAACTGTCACTACCACTTTGAAACGCTTTTGAAAATCAAGTTGTCTTTAATTTTTATATCAGGTAAGTTTTCCTGATTGTCTTTTACCGTAGCAATTGTAAATATTCAGTGGAGGTAAACTCTGGTGAATCTAGATAAGAGGAGTCCATAGCATTTGTTAAAGAAATTTGTTCCACATACGCCCTCGATAAGGCATCCGGAACAATATTTTGGGAGCCTTTTCTATGTTCAATATTGAACGTAAAACCTTGCAGCTTAAGTGACCATCTTGCGAGCCTGCCACTTAGGTCCTTAAGACCGATTAGCCACTTTAGGCTTGCATGGTCTGTGATAACCGTAAAACAAGTGCCTTCAATGTATGGTCGAAATTTATAAATAGATCTTACTGCCGCGAAACATTCCAATTCCGTGACACTATATTTCTGTTGACAGTTATTTAACTTTTCTGAAAAATAAGCAATCGGCTTTTCATTTTGCTCGCCGTCGTATTGGAATAAAACACCTCCAATACCTTTTGTCGACGCATCGCACTGAATGAAGAATGCTTTTGAAAAGTCTGGATTGCTTAGAAGTGATTTTAATGCATCAAATGAAATAATTGCTTCTTTCCTTTTTCAGGACATCTGTTAAAGGAGTTGCTAAAGATGAGAAATTCCTGATGAATCTGCGGTACCATCCGCACATTCCTAAAAATCTCCTAACTTGCTTTTGGCTTATTGGAGTCGGAAATTCCTGGATAGCGGAAACTTTTTCTGGGTTTGGCTTAATATGTCCTTGGCCAACAATATAGCCAAGGTAACGAAGCTCTTTAAAGCAAAAGAAAGACTTCTCAACATTTATTGTTAAGTTAGCTTTCTTTAGACACTCAGCTACTTGTTGTAAAACAGTGAGATGTTGGCTTAAGTCCGGTGAAATAATCAAGAGATCGTCAAGATAAACGAAAACGTTTTCCCTAAGTACACTGGGGATCACTCTATCCATTAACCGACACATCCTTTGAGGTGCATTACACAACCCAAAAGGCATGACAGTAAATTGATAGAGCGGTCGCCCTGATACAGTGAAAGCCGTTTTTTCTCTTGACTTTCTCTCTAGAGGGATCTGCCAGAACGCGTATTTGAGATCCACACTACTTATGTAATGCGTATCTCCAAGTCGGCTAAGCAGACCCTCTATATGCGGCAGGGGGTACGCATCTCTCTTTGTCAAAGCGTTCACCTTCCTGTAGTCCAAACATAGCCTGTTCTTACCAGGTTTGCGAATCAGGACTATTGGAGAACTCCAGGGACTATCGCTTTCTTCGATGACCCCCAAAGAGAGCATGCGATCCAACTCCGCATAGATCAGTTTTTGTATTACTGGAGACATAGGATAATGTCGCTGCTTTACTGGTTCAGCGTCATTAGTGTCTATATTATGTTGTTCCAAGGTTGTTTTACCCAGGCCAAGTTTTACGAAGGATGGGAAAAGTGAAATGACCGACTCCAGCATAAGCGTTTGTTCTTTATTAAGAATATGCATTGGAGGCTTAGGTTTGCTGTTTTCAGCACAAGCTTGGTTGGTAATCAGTTCTGAAGAAATTTCGCTGATGATATTAGGCGCAATCTGAAATGCGGACCAAAAGTCGACACCTAAATAAAGAGGTTGAACTAAGTCGGGTACCAAGTATAAGTCTAAAGTTTTTTCTTTTCTGTGGAATTCTACAACAACTGAAATACGTCCCACAATTCTTTGCCCTTTTCCATCAGCTGTATTGATTTTAGAATCAAAAGAATGAATAGGTATACCGAGTTTTTTTACGAACTCCATGCATCCTTTACCCAAACAGGAAACGGATGCACCGCTATCCAGAAGTCCTACTATTTCTTGACCCTTAAGTAAAACTTTCTTTAGACACTCAGCTACTTGTTGTAAAACAGTGAGATGTTGGCTAAAGTCCGGTGAAATAATCAAGAGATCGTCAAGATAAACGAAAACGTTTTCCCTAAGTACACTTGGGATCACTCTATCCATTAACCGACACATCCTTTGAGGTGCATTACACAACCCAAAAGGCATGACAGTAAATTGATAGAGCGGTCGCCCTGGTACAGTGAAAGCCGTTTTTTCTCTTGACTTTCTCTCTAGAGGGATCTGCCAGAACGCGTCTTTGAGATCCACACTACTTATGTAATGCGTATCTCCAAGTCGGCTAAGCAGACCCTCTATATGCGGCAGGGGGTACGCATCTCTCTTTGTCAAAGCGTTCACCTTCCTGTAGTCCAAACATAGCCTGTTCTTACCAGGTTTGCGAATCAGGACTATTGTAGAACTCCAGGGACTATCGCTTTCTTCGATGACCCCCAAAGAGAGCATGCGATCCAACTCCGCATAGATCAGTTTTTGTATTACTGGAGACATAGGATAATGTCGCTGCTTTACTGGTTCAACGTCATTAGTGTCTATATTATGTTGTTCCAAGGTTGTTTTACCCAGGCCAAGTTTTACGAAGGATGGGAAAAGTGAAATGACCGACTCCAGCATAAGCGTTTGTTCTTTATTAAGAATATGCATTGGAGGCTTAGGTTTGCTGTTTTCAGCACAAGCTTGGTTGGTCATCAGTTCTGAAGAAATTTCGCTGATGATATTAGGAGCAATCTGAAATGCGGACCAAAAGTCGACACCTAAATAAAGAGGTTGAACTAAGTCGGGTACCAAGTATAAGTCTAAAGTTTTTTCTTTTCTGTGGAATTCTACAACAACTGAAATACGTCCCACAATTCTTTGCCCTTTTCCATCAGCTGTATTGATTTTAGAATCAAAAGAATGAATAGGTATACCGAGTTTTTTTACGAACTCCATGCATCCTTTACCCAAACAGGAAACGGATGCACCGCTATCCAGAAGTCCTACTATTTCTTGACCCTTAAGTAAAACTTTCGCATAAGGTCTACCATCTAGTAAATTACTTGTTTGCCCAAGAAATGTTTCACTTATAAGCTTCCGGTAAGCTCGTCTTTTCTTATGTCTTTGGCGTGCCCTATAGATTTTTGAACGCACATTAGGTTTTGACAATTCTCCTACATTAAAGATACGACTTCTAATCTTATTATATTCGAACAATCGTTGTTCAAACGACTTTTTGTAAAATGGTGTAAACATCGGATTTGTGTTGCCTGATGAAGTTGTTGCGATGTCTGTTGATTGATGCGACTCGCAGGGCTTTAATAAAATAGTGGTCTTAGGAACTTCATCGGAATCATCTAAGGTACTTGTTGAAGCGTCTTTTTTTATTGTTCTGGGAGAGTTTGTGTCGAGCGTGACTCCCCAGATTGCGTCACACTCGTCCTCAGGTTTCCCTTAGGTAAATGACATTTCGGACAATCCAGAACGGTGTAATTATCCGTTCCGCATTTATAACAAAATAATTTGTTAATAGGCATCCTACAGTGGACAAAAATATGACCAATTTGTTTGCAGTTAAAACATATTAAAGATGTATTTGAATTATTTGATCGTTTTTCAATATTCGGACGATTAGAAAATGAAATTGCATCGATGTTTTCATATGCATCAAAACGACCATCTACTTGCGAATTATCGTTACAATCTAATTCACTTATATTTCTAGAACGATTTTGAAAAGCATAACGAGAATGTAACATCTTTTCTGTCTGCCTACACTCGTCTCTAAAATGTTCTAGTGAATTTATCCTCATAGGATAAATAAAGTTCATTAACCGATTGTTAATATTGTTTCGAAGAATTTTAATTAAATCGAGTTCACTGATTGGTTGTCTTAGCTGACTTTTTAGGTGAATAAAGGCATTGAAAAATTCATCGAAAGACTCATTTGGCATTTGCCTACGATCCATTATATGTTTTATAATTTCAAAGTCATTTTCAAAGCCTTTGAATTGTTTTAGCAGTGCTGCCCGTAACATTGGCCAATCTCCTCTTGGATTATTCCGAAGGTGTTGCCAATACCAATCTTGAGCAGTACCTGCTAACAAGTGGTGAAAATTTCGTATGATTTCGGACCAAGGACAACTATAATTATTCTTAAGAACTTCGACTCGAAAGACAAAATCTTCAATTGACATCCCTTTCGGCGTATCGTCAAATCGAATGCCCCATCGATCCAACTCAAATCGTCGATTATTAAGTGGCCTTTCGAATTGATTTTCCGCGTGATGTCTTCTAAAATTCAAATTAAAATGATTCTGATTGTGGTTTTGGTTATAGGATTCTAAATGTTCTGCCAGTGGAACAAAACGTTCCTCTGCGCATTTTGCAATCGTGAACTAGTCGATGAATTTTGATTTGAATAATTATTTTCAGCTGGTGTATATTGCTGTTGACTCGAACTAGAACGACTTAGTACGGCCTGGGAATTATCAAATCTTTGCTGCGGTACATGATTTTCTGTTCGTGGAAACATATTTTTCATGCTTTCTTGTACATTAAGCTTAATTAAATTAGGCAAGTCTTTAAGAAGCGCAATCTGCATAGATGCAAGACTGGAATCAACCACTTGTTTGATGTGAGAGTGGAGATGACTCACTGATGACTGAGGTTGTACATTATTACGAACGTTACTTGCCTCCGATGAACTGTTGTTCAAATTCACTATTGTACGATCAGCTGGTTCATTTGCTGAGAGAGACATGATCGGCACTGAAGAAGAAGAAGTGGTAGTTGTGTAGTAAATGTACTAGTAACAACATTTGTGTAAATGTGTTCTCTTGGTACAGTTGTAATCGATGACACTTCGGTACCAAACATGGTTTCATTGATGACCCTGTGTGCACTACTTGTACTTCTATTTAGCGCATGGTCGAAATTACGAGAGTGATTAATAATAGTATCTGTGCCAGGAGGTGAATGTAATACGGGTTTGTTATTATTTGAAAGAAAATTTGAAATTGGTGTATCAAAATTGGTAGCACGATTTCGTGTTTGCATATTATGCCGATTTGCGTCGAAAACCATGTTTCGCCTCTGCTTAGGAACAGCTCCGTTGCTTTGCTTTTCACTCATAATAACGTTTATGACGTTAATCGATAATTGAAAAAGAAGTGTTTTTAAGAGAAGGTAAATAGACAAAATAATATGATATGTATTGAAAAATGTAAGTTTTCATAAAGAGTTTGGCTACGACGAGATGATCTTGATAAGAGTAAACAATTAATAAGGTGTTACATAATTTGAAAGAAATTTAAAATGAAAGAAAAATGGATAGACAGTAGGTATGCATTCTTATGTTGAAATTATTCGTTTGTAAAAGGTACATTTGTATACGTGGCATCTTTCCATGGTAACTTACTGAAAGGTATTGAGAAACCTCAATGGTAAGGACTCATAGATGAACATCCGTAGTAAACATTGCATACAAACGAGTGTACGTCGACATCTTAATCAAAAATGACCCTAGTGCAACTAGATGTATTATGTAAAGACATTTTAAACCAGGACTCCTAGGATGTTTACCAAGATATGAAGATATACTGACGCGTATATTTAAAAATGCACAAAAAGTTAAAAAGGTTATTGATAATAGTTGTTTTGCAGCTTAGTGCGAGCATCCGCAAGACGACCCGCTTGCGCAACTAAGAAAAAAAAGATGGTTAAAGCTGCGGCTAATTTAACTATGGTAAATAGTTGCTTAAAATGGGGTGCTGTTCTGCATGCCCCACGTTGTTGGGCGCCAAATTGGTAAAGAAAAGCTGTAGTTAGGGGGTTGTTGCGTCCCTATGTAGCAGATGGTGGCACGCTTGCGGAAGGCCGGGCAAAAGCTCGTCGGAGGGGGGTTCTTCCTGCTACCAGTCTGTTTACAAATTAAATTATCGTGCCGGGTATCTATTGATACCGAACCTACAATATCAAAAAAACCTTTCACATTAACTAAAAGTATCTATCCTACAGTGGGGTTGTACTCTCACGCGTACAAATACAAAAGAAGAATCGAAAAAAAAACTAAAAAGAAGAGGAGAAAGAATATATAAGAGGAGAGGATGGAAAAAGAAAAGAGAAGGGAAGAAAGGAAAGATTTAGAAAAGTGGGTGGTCAGGTGTAAATGACCTTGCAGTGATCTTGTTGACCAGGACTGATCATTTACTGCATCAACGGCTATACCCGCCCAAACTATAAACCGTAGATGTTATAGCTCCATGGCTACCTCTTGCCGAAAGTATTTGATAAGGTAGCCCCATTACGTTTTTATGTAACACCCTTATGTCTTGTATACGTATTCTTTTCCTTCACATCACATCATAGCACAAAAAACAAATTTACCAAGTCATCTTAATGAATGAACATTTATTCATGGTATATCAACGTATTTATCCTACTCATAATATATATCTAATAAAAAGAGAACTAGTCCGACTTGCATATTGTATACACATAGTAATACATACCTAAGAGAAGTATGGCTTTGCCAATACAGAAATTAAAAATTAAAAAAAACATATGAGAAGGCTACAATCCACTGTGCGGATCGTTGAATACCCTATCCCATCCTATCTGTAAAACTAAAATCCCCAATAAGTGGACATGGCTAAAACACGATGTGGATAAAATAAAGAAAATGACATGGTGACAACAAATTCTTCAGACTGCTTATAAAAAACTTTTACGGTTCTACAAAAGACAAGGTTTTCTGCTGCATATGTTATGGGGTAGTGTATAAAAATGGTTTTTATATAAAAACGCCCCCAAAAAGTGGGCGTGGGTTAAAATGGTATATAGACGAAATGTTCATATTAATAATGTTAATGATTCTGCATCAAAATCTTTTTCGAAAAATTTAAAATTTGACCGAAAACAGTTTTTAATTGAAAACGCCCCCAAAAAGTGGGCGTGGCAAAAAACTTTATATGGACGAAATATAGATATTAATATTGTCTAAATATGTTGTTCAGAAACTTTTTTAAAATTCCTTACGGTTTGGTCAAAAACTGAGTTTTTCTTAAAAGGGGGCGTGGCAGTGGGCGGATTTCAAAAATTTTTACACTTGTTCTGTAGGCAGAGACGAGGATCCTATATACCAAATTTCATTATCCTAGCTCAAAATTTAAGGCCTAAAAATCGGTGACGTACAGACGGACGGACGGACGGACAGACAGACATGGCTTAATCGACTCAGCTAGCGATTCAGAGTCGATCCATATACTTTGAGGTATATGTAGCAAAATTATTTCTCTATGTTACAAACTAAGTATCAAAACTAATATACCCCTATGGGATAGGGTATAAATATTAAGAGTTAAACAAGTGAAGTGTTTTAAAAACATATGAGAAGGCTACAATCCGCTGTGCGGATCGTTGAATACCCTATCCCATCCTATCCATAAAACTAAAATCCCTAAAAAAGTGGGCATGGCTAAAAGCACGATGTGGATAAAATAGAAAAAATGATATAGTGACAACAAATTCTTCAGACTGCTTACAAAACAGTTTTACGGTTCTACAAAAGACAAGGTTTTCTCCTGCATATGTTATGGGGTTGGGTATAAAAATGGTTTTTATATAAAAACGCCCCCAAAAAGTGGGCGTGGGTTAAAATGGTATATAGACGAAATGTTTATATTAATGATGTTAATGATTCTGCATCAAAATTTTTTTCGAAAAATTTTAAATTTGACCGAAAACAGTTTTTTATCGAAAACGCCCCCAAAAAGTGGGCGTGGCAAAAAACTTTATATGGACGAAATATAGATATTAATATTGTCTAAATATGTTGTTCAGAAACTTTTTTAAAATTCCTTACGGTTTGGCCAAAAACTGAGTTTTTCTTAAAAGGGGGCGTGGCAGTGGGCGGATTTCAAAAATTTTTACACTTGTTCTGTAGGCAGAGACGAGGATCCTATACACCAAATTTCATTATCCTAGCTCAAAATTTAAGGCCTAAAAATCGGTGACGTACAGACGGACGGACGGACGGACGGACGGACAGACAGACATGGCTTAATCGACTCAGCTAGCGATTCTGAGTCGATCCATATACTTTGAGGTATATGTAGCAAAATTATTTCTCTATGTTACAAACTAAGTATCAAAACTAATATACCCCTATGGGATAGGGTATAAAAAACATATGAGAGGCTACAATCCGCTATGCGGATCGTTGAATACCCTATCCCATCCCATCCTTTAAATTAATATCCTCAAAATATAGGCCTTATGACATTCTCACAATATATTGCTTAGATAGTTTCTCAAAATCTTGTGTGGTTCGACAAAAAACAACGTATTTCTATTGCTAATGCCTTGGGATGGGTTATACAAATGGTTTCTGTAAGAAAACGCCCCCAAAATGTGGGCGTAGGTGAAAATGATCTATGGACAAAATGTTTATATTACCATTTCGGATGTATTTGCATCAAAATTTTTTTCGAATGTTTTAAAATTTGGACAAAAAGCGATTTTTACTAAAAACGCCCCAAAAAGTGGGCGTGGCAAAAAACTTTGTATGAACGAAATATAGATATTAGGATTGTCTAAATATGCTACTCAGACACTTTTTTGAAATTCCTTACGGTTTGGCCAAAAAATAAGTTTTCCTAAAAAGGGGGCGTGGCAGTGGGCGGATTTCAAAAATTTTTACACTTGTTCTGGTGGCACGGACGAGGATCCTATATACCAAATTTCATTATCCTAGCTCAAAATTTAAGGCCCAAAAACCGCTGACGAACAGACAGACGGACGGACGGACGGACGGACAGACAGACATGGCTAATTCGACTCAGCTAGTGAATCTGAGTCGATCCATATACTTTGAGGTATATGTAGCAAAATTATTTCTCTATGTTACAAACTAAGTATCAAAACTAATATACCCCCCTATGGGATAGGGTATAAAAATAATATCGAATTTCAGATATGTATTATCTATATGTAGGATAATAATAAAGTAGTGAATATTTCAAGTAAGAGTCAGTAAGATAATGAATATATGATTTATAATTAGATAGGTGTAATGAATAATAATATGATAAAGGAATGAATGCAAATGATTAACTGGGCTATACAGGTGTTGTATGAATGAATGAATTTTCAGATCTAGGTTATGCATGTGTGTGTACTTATAAATCAATTTGTAGCTTAAGAGACTTAAGAGTAATTATTATACCCTATCCCATAGGGGGGTATATTAGTTTTGATACTTAGTTTGTAACATAGAGAAATAATTTTGCTACATATACCTCAAAGTATATGGATCGACTCAGAATCGCTAGCTGAGTCGAATTAGCCATGTCTGTTGTCCGTCCGTCCGTCCGTCCGTCCGTCCGTCCGTCCGTCTGTCTGTTCGTCACCGATTTTTGGGCCTTAAATTTTGAGCTAGGATAATGAAATTTGGTATATAGGATCCTCGTCCGTGCCACCAGAACAAGTGTAAAAATTTTTGAAATCCGCCCACTGCCACGCCCCCTTTTTAGAAAAACTTATTTTTTGGCCAAACCGTAAAGACTTTCAAAAAAGTGTCTGAGCAGCATATGTAGACAATCCTTATATCTATATTTCGTTCATACAAAGTTTTTTGCCACGCCCACTTTTTGGGGGCGTTTTCAATAAAAAACTGTTTTCGGTCAAATTTTAAATTTTTCGAAAAAAATTTTGATGCAGAATCATTAACATTATTAATATGAACATATCTTCTATATACTATTTTAACCCACGCCCACTTTTTGGGGGCGTTTTCTTACGAAAACCATTTGTATACCCCATCCCAAGGCATTAGCAATAGAAATACGTTGTTTTTTGTCGAACCACAAAAGATTTTGAGAAACTGTCTGAGCAATATATTGTGACAATGTCATTTTCTGTATTTCATCGCCATAAAGCCTATATTTTGAGGATATTAATTTAAAGGATGGGATCGGATAGGGTATTCAACGATCCGCACAGTGGATTGTAGCCTTCTCATATGTTTATTATTTGTGTTTGTAGATTTAAGTACGTAGATTGATATAAACTAGCAAAATTAACTCGATTGTTTAATTAGTTTTAAGAGTACTATATAATATTATTATAAGTTAAGGCTTCGGATCATTTTGCCAATAAGATACAAACAAATTTTAAATTTTAGAACTTACGGTTGTTCGATTTATGTTATTTATACCCTATCCCATAGGGGTATATTAGTTTTGATACTTAGTTTGTAACATAGAGAAATAATTTAGCTACATATACCTCAAAGTATATGGATCGACTCAGAATCGCTAGCTGAGTCGAATTAGCCATGTCTGTCTGTCCGTCCGTCCGTCCGTCCGTCCGTCCGTCCGTCCGTCTGTCCGTGTGTCCGTCCGTCCGTCTGTCTGTTCGTCACCGATTTTTGGGCCTTAAATTTTGAGCTAGGATAATGAAATTTGGTATATAGGATCCATGGCCGAGTCACCAGAACAAGTGTAAAAATTTTTAAAATCCGCCCACTGCCACGCCCCCTTTTAGAAAAAACGTAGTTTTAAGCCAAACCGTAAGGAATTTCAAAAAAGTGCCTGAGCAGCATATTTAGACAATCCTAATATCTATATTTCGTCCATACAAAGTTTTTTGCCACGCCCACCTTTTGGGGGCGTTTTTAGTAAAAAACGTTTTTTGTCCAAATTTTAAAACTTTCGAAAAAAATGTTGATGCAAATACTTCCGCAATGGTAATATAAACATTTTGTCAATAGATCATTTTCAGCTACGCCCACATTTTGGGGGCGTTTTCTTACAAAAACCATTTGTATACCCCATCCCAAGGCATTAGCAATAGAAAACCGTTGTTTTTTGTCGAACCACAAAAGATTTTGATAAACTGTCTGAGCAATATATTGTGACAATGTCAGTTTCTGTATTTCATCGCCATAAGGCCTATATTTTGAGGATATTAATTTTAAGGATGGGATGGGATAGGGTTTTCAACGATCCGCATAGCGGATTGTAGCCTCTCATATGTTTATACCCTATCCCATAGGGGGGTATATTAGTTTTGACATTAAGTTTGTAACATAGAGAAATAATTTCGATACATATACCTCAAAGTATATGGATCGATTCAGAATCGCTAGCTGAGTCGAATAAGCCATGTCTGTCTGTCCGTCCGTCCGTCCGTCCGTCCGTCCGTCCGTCCGTCCGTCCGTCCGTCTGTGTGTCACCGATTTTTGGGACTTAAATTTTGAGCTAGAGAGTTCAAATTTGGTATATAGACTCTCTGGCCAACGAAGCAGAACAAGTGTAAAAATTTTTGAAATCCGCCCAATGCCACGCCCCCTTTTTAGAAAAACGTAGTTTTAAGCCAAACCGTAAGGAATTTCAAAAAAGTGCCTGAGCAGCATATTTAGACAATCCTAATATCTATATTTCGTCTATACAAAGTTTTTTGCCACGCCCACTTTTTGGGGGCGTGTTTAGTAAAAAACGCTTTTTGTCCAAATTTTAAAACTTTCGAAAAAATTTTTGATGCAAATACTTCCGCAATGGTAATATAAACATTTTGTCCATAGATCATTTCCACCTACGCCCACATTTTGGGGGCGTTTTCTTACAAAAACCATTTGTATACCCCATCCCAAGGCATTAGCAATAGAAATACGTTGTTTTTTGTCGAACCACAAAAGATTTTGATAAACTGTCTGAGCAATATATTGTGATAATGTCATTTTTTGTATTTCATCGCCATAAGGCCTATATTTTGAGGATATTAATTTTAAGGATGGGATGGGATAGGGTATTCAACGATCCGCACAGCGGATTGTAGCCTCTCATATGTTTATACCCTATCCCATAGGGGTATATTAGTTTTGATACTTAGTTTGTAACATAGAGAAATAATTTAGCTACATATACCTCAAAGTATATGGATCGACTCAGAATCGCTAGCTGAGTCGATTAAGCCATGTCTGTCTGTCCGTCCGTCCGTCCGTCCGTCCGTCCGTCCGTCCGTCCGTCCGTCCGTCTGTACGTCACCGATTTTTAGGCCTTAAATTTTGAGCTAGGATAATGAAATTTGGTATATAGGATCCTCGTCTCTGCCTACGGAACAAGTGTAAAAATTTTTGAAATCCGCCCACTGCCACGCCCCCTTTTAAGAAAAACTCAGTTTTTGACCAAACCGTAAGGAATTTTAAAAAAGTTTCTGAACAACATATTTAGACAATATTAATATCTATATTTCGTCCATATAAAGTTTTTTGCCACGCCCACTTTTTGGGGGCGTTTTCAATTAAAAACTGTTTTCGTTCAAATTTTAAATTTTTCGAAAAAAATTTTGATGCAGAATCATTAACATTATTAATATGAACATTTCGTCTTTATACCATTTTAACCCACGCCCACTTTTTGGGGGCGTTTTTATATTAAAACCATTTTTATACACTACCCCATAACATATGCAGGAGAAAACCTTGTCTTTTGTAGAACCGCAAAATTGTTTTGTAAGCAGTCTGAAGAACTTGTTGTCACTATATCATTTTTTCTATTTTATCCACATCGTGTTTTTAGCCATGCCCCCTTTTTTGGGGATTTTAGTTTTATGGATAGGATGGGATAGGGTATTCAACGATACGCACAGCGGATTGTAGCCTTGTCATATGTTTATACCCTATCCCATAGGGGTATATTAGTTTTGATACTTAGTTTGTAACATAGAGAAATAATTTAGCTACATATACCTCAAAGTATATGGATCGACTCAGAATCGCTAGCTGAGTCGATTAAGCCATGTCTGTCTGTCCGTCCGTCCGTCCGTCCGTCCGTCCGTCTGTACGTCACCGATTTTTAGGCCTTAAATTTTGAGCTAGGATAATGAAATTTGGTATATAGGATCCTCGTCTCTGCCTACAGAACAAGTGTAAAAATTTTTGAAATCCGCCCACTGCCACGCCCCCTTTTAAGAAAAACTCAGTTTTTGGCCAAACCGTAAGGAATTTTAAAAAAGTTTCTGAACAACATATTTAGACAATATTAATATATATATTTCGTCCATATAAAGTTTTTTGCCACGCCCACTTTTTGGGGGCGTTTTCGATAAAAAACTGTTTTCGGTCAAATTTAATGCAGAATCATTAACATCATTAATATAAACATTTCGTCTATATACCATTTTAACCCACGCCCACTTTTTGGGGGCGTTTTTATATAAAAACCATTTTTATACCCAACCCCATAACATATGCAGGAGAAAACCTTGTCTTTTGTAGAACCGTAAAACTGTTTTGTAAGCAGTCTGAAGAATTTGTTGTCACTATATCATTTTTTCTATTTTATCCACATCGTGCTTTTAGCCATGCCCACTTTTTTAGGGATTTTAGTTTTATGGATAGGATGGGATAGGGTATTCAACGATCCGCACAGCGGATTGTAGCCTTCTCATATGTTTTTATCTTTACTTTGTATTCTCGTTCTATGATCTTTTTTCTTTTTCACCTTTGACTCAGCTCTTGTGCGCACAAATCCTCGTCGTTGGTTGTGGAGTTTAAATTGATGTTTATGATCTGTATGGAGTAAATGTTGATATTATGTTCTGTTTGTATTATCTTATGGGGCAATTACCTGCTATATACCAAATTAAATCAAAAGCGATTAATTAACTTAAATCTATTATGTACATATGCAATTACTTATTAACTAGACTAATTCTACCTTCAAACTAACAATTACAATTTTACCAATACCAAAAATAAAGAAAAATTTGTTCACGTGCACTGTGGAGGTGTTGTTCTGGTCACAATAAATAGGTCAAGGCAACAGCGTGTGTGACCGTTCTCAGGTGTGGCAAGCCAGTCATACGACTCTTATTGAATTGGTTTTAAGCGTTGGACTTCCTTTCTTTCGTGCCGAATATCCAATAGCTAGGTTGAGCAGGAGTCTCTCTCAGAACCGTCTCAAGGGTCACTTTTCGGTAGGGAGCACTGTGTGTTCGTTACGTTCACAATCAGGTTCTCTTTTCTTCAACGCCTAGCGCAGCTTCGCGTGGAGTGAAAACTAGCGCTCCGTCAACGACAGGGGACGGGTTGGGTAATGGATGTTGAACACTTTATTGTTTGTTTAAGTGAAGTTTGGTTAGCTTCCCACGTAAAGTTAGAGTGAGAGTTTACTCGATTTTTAAGGAGTACCGATAACTTTACACAGTGCACCGATACGTGGAGCGCCTCGCACTGGAATCGGGTAATTGGCGTGCTCGTTGGCGTGCTCGCTCCTTTTTGAGACGAAATATTTTCTTGCACAATTAGTTGTGATGTTTAATTGTTCTGTGTATTATTTAAACACAATATTCTTTTTATTAACATTCGTTTAGAATTTCTTTTTGTCGTTCAACTTTTATTTTACTTTATATACCTCAAAGTATATGGATCGCCCACTGCCACGCCCCCTTTTAAGAAAAACTCAGTTTTTGACCAAACCGTAATTAATTTTAAAAAAGTTTCTGAACAACATATTTAGACAATATGAATATCTATATTTCGTCCGTATAAAGTTTTTTGCCACGCCCACTTTTTGGGGGCGTTTTAAATGAAAAACTGTTTTCGGTCAAATTTTAAATTTTTCAAAAAAAATTTTGATGCAGAATCATTAACATTATTAATATGAACATTTCGTCCATATACCATTTTAACCCACGCCCACTTTTTGGGGGCGTTTTTATATAAAAACCATTTTTATACACTACCCCATAACATATGCAGCAGAAAATCTTGTCTTTTGTAGAACCGTAAAAGTTTTTTATAAGCAGTCTGAAGAATTTGTTGTCACCATGTCATTTTCTTTATTTTATCCACATCGTGTTTTTAGCCATGTCCACTTTTTGGGGATTTTAGTTTTACAGATAGGATGGGATAGGGTATTCAACGATCCGCATAGCGGATTGTAGCCTCTCATATGTTTCTTTCTTACCTTGGTTTGTTTGGTCTTCGTTTTTCGTATAGCGCTAGTCGTGGTCAAGTTGTTAGTTAGTGTTGATTCGCAGTTGGATATAAATTGCGTAAGTATGATATTTCATACAATTTAGTAGTATATCATTAATTAAATTTTAATTAAATAGTTTTTATTTTAACCTGATTGTCATGAAAACTTGTTCCCTTTTAGTTTATTATAATACTTTTTAGATACAAGCACTTTTGGTGAACTATATGCGCCTTAATTTTTTATACCCTATCCCATAGGGGGGTATATTAGTTTTGATACTTAGTTTGTAACATAGAGAAATAATTTTGCTACATATACCTCAAAGTATATGGATCGACTCAGAATCGCTAGCTGAGTCGAATTAGCCATGTCTGTCTGTCCGTCCGTCCGTCCGTGTGTCCGTCCGTCCGTCCGTCTGTACGTCACCGATTTTTAGGCCTTAAATTTTGAGCTAGGATAATGAAATTTGGTATATAGAATCCTCGTCCATGCCTACAGAACAAGTGTGAAAATTTTTGAAATCCGCCCACTGCCACGCCCCTTTTTAAGAAAAACTCAATTTTTGGCCAAACCGTAAGGAATTTAAAAAAAGTTTCTGAATAACATATTTAGACAATCTTAATATCTATATTTTGTCCATATAAAGTTTCTTGCCACGCCCACTTTTTGGGGCGTTTACAATAAAAAACTGTTTTCGGTCAAATTTTAAATTTTTCGAAAAAAAATTTGATGCAGAATCTTTAACATTATTAATATGAACATTTCGTCTATTTACCATTTTAGCATACGCCCACTTTTTGGGGGCGTTTTTATATAAAAACCATTTTTATACACTACCCCATAACATATGCAGGAGAAAACCTTGTCTTTTGTAGAACCGTATAGGTGTTTTGTAAGCAGTCTGATGAATTTGTTGTCACTATATCATTTTTTCTATTTTATCCACATCGTGCTTTTAGCCATGCCCACTTTTTTGGGGATTTTAGTTTTATGGATAGGATGGGATAGGGTATTCAACGATCTGAACAGCGGATTGTAGCCTTCTCATACCTGATCGGCATTTATCAGTGTGGTTTTAGGCCAGGAAAGTCCACAACCGATCAAATTTTCACACTTCGGCAGATCCTGGAAAAAACCCAAGAAGTCCAAATCGATACCCACTACCTATTTATCGATTTCAAAGCCGCATACGGCAGCATTTATAGAGACGAACTATACAGAGCCATGTCTAGTTTTGGTATACCGCCCAAACTCGTCCGTTTGTGACGATTGAGAATTCTCGCTGCACCATCAGGGTCGGAAACGACCTGACCGACACATATTCGATACCAAAAAAGGATTTATTCAAGGCGATGCGCTGTCATGTGATTTCTTCAATTTGATTCTTGAGAGGATTGTGCACAACTCCCGAGCGAACACCAGAGGCACAATTTTCCAAAAATCGGTGCAACTACTAGCATAAGCCGACGATATTGACATCATTGGTAGGACTCAACGTGATGTCACAGCCACGTTTGCTAGTATATAGAAGGAAGCGGCACAAATAGGTTTAGCAGTAAATGAGGGTAAGACTAAGTATATACTGTCAACACGAAAGGACACACAACATCGACGAATTGGACAGAACGTCACGACAGATATAACCTTGAGGTAGTACTGAACTTTGTTTACCTCGGCTCCGCTATTAACTCTGACAACAACATCTCGTCAGAAATCAAACGAAGAATTACTCTTGCCAATCGCTGTTTTTTCGGGCTAAGGAAGCAATTTAGTAGTAAAGCCCTCACTCGAACTACTAAGGAGATCCTATTTAAGATCCTGATTATCCCAGTCCTGCTCTACGGCGCTGAAGCATGGACCATATCAAAAGCGGATGAAGAAATCCTTGGTCGATTCGAGACAAAAATTCTTCGAAAAATCTTCGGTCGCGTTTGCATTGACGGGCTATGGAGACGAAGATTCAACCACGAACTATACGAGCTGTACAGCGACATACCCCTAGTCAAAAAACTCCGCATTGGACATTTGAGATGGCTAGGACATGTAGAACGAATGGACACCAATACTTCAGCTCGCAAGTCTTCGATTTTTAGCCAGACGTCGCGTCGGATGCAGTAGAGGAAGACCTCGGCTTAAGTGACGCACACAAGTAGAAACCGACCTCAACCAACTTGGAGTGCGCAACTGGAGGCAGTTAGCTAAGGACCGGGCTAATTGGAGAGGCATGTTGGTTGAGGCCCAGGTTTATCGCGGACTGTAGAACCACTAAAGTAAGTAAGTACGTTTTGATTTTAATATATATAATGCATCAACATCACGTGACAGAGACTTACCTTTTCGTAATTTTTAAAACATTGCGACTGGGAGGTGATTAAGGGGCTATCTCTCATAACTGTGGCCAGAGGGATAGCCATAGGAAGTCTCTCGGGATTTGAAGGGTGGGAAGGCCAGCCTTTGCCAATAACAACCGGCATGTTTTGGGATCGAGTCGAATCTATACTGCTGATGAACATTGGGAACAAGTTTTCCTAATCGTTTTTCTGTGGTATGGACATAGGTTTTTGATCATTTCTCTTCAGCTTTTTTCTTGAATCTTTCCTTTTACTTTTAGAGTCCTTTTAAGTCCGTCCGTGGTCAACATAGAGTGTCTTTCTTCTTTTTTTTATTTATTTTTTTTTTTTGATTCTGGCACGAACAAAAATGTTTGTTGAGCTGGGATGTTTGGTGAGAGGGCAAGAACTACCGCCGTCCGACGAGTTAAGCCGTGCAGCCACAAGCGTGCCGTGCCCTTCTCTCCAACATCAAGGATGCCTCCGTGGCCTACCTAGACTCACAACAGAGATTTAAACAACTTTTCAACCTGGTGCCAAAAAAAACTTCCTGGAGCTCAACGTCATCAAATTCCAGACCATGACATACTCCCGTAAGCGTCTCCCATCAGTCGCGAGATCCTATTTAATATTTGGTGAGACGTACCTTATGTGCTTTTCATGCGTGATCTGGGTGTTAACTGTGACAGAGAACTTTACTTTCGCTTTCATATTGATCAATATATAATATTGATAATATCATAAGGAATTCTCGAACCCTTATGTAACAAAATCTCTCTTTTTCACATTTGTTAGACCTATCCTTGAATATGCTAGCCAAGTATGGTCGCCTTATCATAATACCCATTCCCTGCGAATTGAGAGGATTCATCCGTTTTGCTCTACGCGGTCTCCTCTGGGTAGACAACCTTAAATCGCTTCAAATGCGTCGTGAAATAGCCGACATTCTATTTGCACAACAGCTTCTAGCAGGAAATATCAACGCCAATTCCCGAAATCTCAGATGTGTTCCCTCTTCCGACTCAACTTCCACCGAACCAACTACGGCAACAACGAGCCAATGACTAAAATACTGTAGCTGGCTAATGGGCATTACTCCTTTGATTTTCACTGTAGCAAACTTGCTCTACGAAACTCCTTCATGTCTACCTCATCTTCTACTACTCCTTAACCCTTTTTCTAATAAATAATTTTAATTAGGTTAATTTAGTCTTAAGTTCAGCTTGTACTAAGCTTAAATAAATAAATAAACATATGAGAATGTTACAATCCCCTGTGCGGATCGTTTAATACCCTATCCCATTCCATCCACATTTGTGACCAGTTAGATCATAATAAGCAGTTTTTTGTTTTGTTACAAAATCCCAGAAATCATCACATCATTAGCTGCTCCTTTCGTCTCATCATTCATCCGTTAACAAATAAAAACCATATGAGAAGGCTACAATCCGCTGTGCGGATCGTTTGATACCCTATCCCATCCCATCCTTAAAATTAATATCCCCAAAAGATGGTCTTTATGGTCATAAAGTATTGAAAATGTCGTTGTCACAACATATTGTTCCGAAGGTTTATCAAATTCTTTTATGGTTCGACAAAAAACAACGTTTTTCTTTGCATATGCCTTGGGGTAGGGCATACAAATGGATTTTGTAAGAAAACGCCCCCAAAAAGTGGGCGTGGGTTAAAATGGTCTATTGACGAAATGTTGGTATTAATACTGCCAATGATTGTGCATCAAATTTTTTTTTCGAAAATTTTAAAAATTTGACCAAAAAATATTTTTTATAAAAAACACCCCCAAAAAGTGGGCGTGGCAAAAAACTTTATATAGACGAAATATAGATATTACGATTCTCTAAATACGCTGCTCATACACTTTTTTAAAATTCTTTACAGTTTGGCCAAAAAATACGTTTTCTTAAAAAGGGGCGTGGCAGTGGGCGGATTTCAAAAATTTTTACACTTGTTCTGGTAGCACGGACAAGGATCCTATATACCAAATTTCATTATCCTAGCTCAAGATTTAAGGCCCAAAAATCGGTGACGAACAAACAGACGGGCGGACAGACATGGCTAAATCGACTCAGCTAGCGATTCTGTGTCGATCCATATACTTTGAGGTATATGTAGCTAAATTATTTCTCTATGTTACAAACTAAGTATCAAAACTAATATACCCCTATGGGATATGGGTATTGTCAGGAATTGCTGACATTGAGAGGTTGCATGCAAGTTTAAACGAAAAATTAAGAACATATGAGAAGGCTACAATGCGCTGTGCGGATAGTTGAATACCCTATCCCATCCCATCCTTAAAATTAATATCTCCAAAAAGTGGGCTTTATTAGCCTATAGTATAGAAAATGACATTGTCACAACAATATATTGTTCAAACAGTTTATCAGAATATTTTGTTGTTTGACAAAACACATCGTTTTCCTCCTGCATATGCTATGGGATAGGGTATACATCCGGTTTTTGTAACAAAACGCCCTAAAAATGGTATATAGACGAAATGTTTATTTTAATGTTACTAAATATTCTGCATCAAAATTTTTTTCAAAAATTTTAAAATTTGACCTTAAAGCGTTTTTTATTAAAAACGCCCCCAAAAAGTGGGCGTGGCGGTTGTCTAATTACGTTTCTCAGACACTTTTTCAAAATTCTTTATGGTTTGGCCAAAAAATACGTTTTTCTAAAAAGGGGTCGTGGCAGTGGGCGGATTTCAAAAATTTTTACACTTGTTCTGCTGGGAGCAACAAAGAGCACGTGTACCGAATTTCATCCTTCAAGGTCAAAATTTAAGGCCTAAAAACTGGTGACGTACGGACGGACAGACATGGCTAAATCGACTCAGCTAGCGATTCTGAGTCGATCCATATACTTTGAGGTATATGTAGCTAAATTATTTCTCTATGTTACAAACTATGTATCAAAACTAATATACCCCTATGGGATAGGGTATAAACAGCCCTTGCACCACATTTAAAAAACAATAGGTTGCAAAGTTTATTAAAAGTATATATATATATAAATAGCACAGTTGGTCATCAATATAACTTGTGTTTGTTTGTGTAGATGGTCAAACATTGGAATGTATTCAATTATTTATATCCAGCGCTGCAACCACTACATCTCTATGTTGTGCTGCTGGTCAATCGCATCTTCAGCCAACGGCGCTTGCTCTTTGGTTTTGTAATGGAATCGCAGGACTTTGTCGAATTAGTCACTGAAACGTTCGCCTTCGAGTTTGCATTGCTTGACGACAGCAACTTTTTGAACCATGTTGACTTGTTGCTGCGAGTAGATTGTGTTGCGGATATCTGAGATAGATTCGTTTCACTTTGGTTCATATCACAATTCGTCACGGACAGGTGGTGTCCGTTGTTTGCATTGCCATCGCTGAGGAGCTTGGTCTGCGGCTGAGCATTAAGCTGATTCATTGAGAATGCACTTCGAATTTTTGGTTCTGGTTTTGTGTGGACCTTCATCGCATCGTTGACTTTTGTACCTTTCATGCGTGGTACCTTAAAAGGAGCTATGTTACTTGCAGTGGCGGATGGTGACGGTGGGGCTGCAATGGCGGCCTGTTGAGTGAGTGAATCGGTAATCTCTTTAAATTGAATACTAAAATAGAAAAACGTTATTTTATTGAATGCAAATATACTGATATATATGTCATAGTGCAGTGCAATAACTCCTGCGGAATTACGCCCCGCATGTTTAAATTTCTAAAAACAATGAAAATAGCCCCCGCAGGGCTTATTTTCTTTTCGAAATGAAAAAAATCCGCCACAAAAAAAGCATTTACACCCGCATCTGTAATTGCCAATTGAAATTGGCATTCTATTCAAAACTCTTAAAAAAATTCTAAAGCAAACATTTTTGGGAAAAAATAAAGAAGAATACAATGAAAGTTAGCATACATCCAACATAAATCCAAGAGTGAGCCCAAGCAGGGGATGTAGGAGGGCAGCATGCCATCACAACATATTTCACCTTTGCATGCATCCAATTTCACACCCATCCTATATCAAACAGTTGGAGTTCGAGTTTTGGATATATGCAAAGTATGAATATGAGTGGCATACTGTCCCCTTGAAACCCCCCTGCTTGGGCTCACTGTTGTTTTTCGGTTGCGTGCAAGTTTGGGTACACGCAAAAGAAATAAGCCCCACAAGCAAAAGGCATTTACATACCTTGGAACTGATATTTCAGGCACAGCGTTACCATAAGCGATTGGATTGGTACTTCGTATGGAATCGCTTAATTTATCCCAGAAATTGAAAAGCTTTCCCGATTGATGATACTTTAAGTGAAAGTAGAAGCTCAATGTCGGTGGCAAGACGCAGTTTTCGTATAAACAGGGCACAATCTTGCGGCGACGTTGCTCTAAAGGAAATAATAGTTGGTGTAAGGTTAGTAAACAGTGTTCCAAATGCGTACCAATTTGCAATGCGTGCGCAAAGTTTACAAAGAATGTGTTCGCTGAACTTTTGAAAAATGCCGTCGAAACAATGACTATCAGGCGATTGCAACGCTCAGCTATCAGACGCATAATTGCCTCATGCTCGAATGATATGCCTCCAATGAGATCACGATCCTTTGTGCAGAGCTGCAGGAAAGAGAAGCCGCATCTGACTTTAATTGGAATCTCATCTGAACTGCGTGTATTCTCACCTTAAAACCGAATCTTGGATGGTCTTCCTCCATGCGGACGATAAGTTCGGTGGCAAATTCAATGTCCTCATCGGCGAACAACACAAATGCATCGTACTGTTGTGGTGGTAGAGCAAGCTGTGACCTTTCTACGTCGTCTTTGGTGAGAATATTTACATCTGGCTTTTGCGCTTCCGCCAAGTTATTAACGTCAGCTACATTAAAGGAATTGCAAGCATCATGACGTGATGCTATTAACTGTTTCTGGAATGCTTTTGACTTGTATGCCTGAGCATCTTCAACTTAAAGTCAATCATTAAAACAAAAGTCATAGTACTTAAATTCAAGACCTTACTTAAAGTTTCACTTAAATCATCGGCCACATCCCAGCGATCAATTGCACCAAGTAGTTTCATTAGGTAATCAAAGTTGGCCGTCTTATTGTCGCCTTCGGTGCACCACAGTGACAAAATCTTGCTCATTGGATCGATTTCCGCATTAATGACAGGTGCATGCAGAGCTTGTAGTCCGGCCAGATGAGCAACACCCCTCCAATCGCGTGGGTAACCCTCTTCTGATGGCAGGACCTTAACAGGATTAAGTGCTCTTGACAAAATAAAGCGCGAGCGTTGACGCAAAGCTATAATTGGCACTTTGGCTAAGTCAATCTGATTGGAAGAGTCATCATTTGTATTTGTTTCCATTTTCGCGTACCACAGTGATGATAACCAGCAGGTTGACAATAAGAGGAATCTTAATTAATGACGGCGGTTCAGTTTCGCGGATAGCATACACGATGTTGAACTACAATTAATAAGATTTATTAGCCATAAAAACCTGTAAAACATTTTGAGGAATACCTATAGGAAGTGTCACAAGCCAATCACCACGCTGATTAAGATTTATACAATTCGGTTTGGTGACAACAGTTTTGCTTTTCCTTTTTTAACGTTATAAAATAATATGTAAAAGCGGATAATACTATTTTGGGAATAATAAATAAACAACACGGATTAAGGAGAAAAGAAAAAATCAAATTTAACTAATGTTCTGAGTCAAATGTCAGTGCCGATGCCGAGCCGACATTTGATTTTTTAACAGCTACAGAAAGTGATGCCAAACTCAATTTTGAAATTGTAATAGAACATCGAATAGAATAGAATCGAATAGAATAGAAGATGGGCAGTGGAGCAGATTTTCTTATCAATGTCGACTAGTACAATGTTATTTTTTTACAATCTTTACTGTTGTCTCGTATCAGGCAAACTCTTTACTGTTGTCTCGTATCAGGTAAACTCTCGAAAATCAAAAAGAGCGTCCTGGCGCAAATACTGTGAGGAACTCGAAGAGCTTCCGGCGGTGGCGCGTCTCCAGAGGGCACTCTCGAAAGATAAAACAAACTGCATGGGATTACTAGTCAAAGCTGACGGTAAAATCACATGCGACCGGGAAGAAACGTTGACCACACTTCTTCAGGTACACTTTCCCGGCTCTACAATCACAACTGAGTTTCATGAACACATGATAGATGACTCACCCCCTATAAACCTGAAAAGGATTAATAGTTTATCCGGCAAACTTTTCACTCCGGATAAGGTCAAATGGGCGATCAACTCATTTAAACCGTACAAGGCACCAGGGACAGACGGAATCTTTCCTGCTCTTATACAAAAGGGCTTGGACTTTTTCCTACCCACTATGGTAGCCTTATTTAGGTTTAGTTTCAATTGGGGCTACATACCACAAACCTGGAGGGAGGTAAACGTGGTATTTATCCCCAAACCAGGCAAACCAATAGAACTACCTAAATCATACCGTCCAATAAGCTTAACATCGTTTTTCCTGAAAACAATGGAAAGAATACTTGACGTACACATTAGAGAGTGCTTAAATGAAAGCACTCCTCTGCACCCATGTCAATTCGCCTACCAAAAAGGTAAATCCACGGAAGGAGCACTTCTAAGTTTAACATCACAAATAAAAAGTGCATACGAAAACAAAGAAGTAGCTTTATGTGCCTTCCTAGACATAGAGGGCGCTTTTGACAACACTGGATATGACTCCATATCAAATGCTTTGACTCATAGAAGAATAGATCATCCCACCATCAAATGGATCAAAGCGATGCTTGAAAGTCGGAAAATAACTGCTTCATCAGCACAGACCTCAGTATCAGTAACAGCCGTTAAAGGCTGCCCTCAGGGAGGAGTACTCTCACCCCTACTATGGTCTCTGGTTATCGATAACCTACTTCAAGACCTAAGTAATGCAGGTTTCAATATAATTGGATACGCCGATGACCTAGTCATCATAATAAAGGGCAAAGAACCAAACGAAGTTACAACACGTTTGCAAAACGCCCTTAAGATAGTCATAGACTGGTGTAATAAAGAAAGTCTCTCAATAAACCCCAGCAAGGCTATCATCGTCCCTTTTACAAAAAGGAGGAAATTAAATCTTACCCAAATTTCAATTAATGGTACATACATTGAGTATTCCAACGAAGTAAAATATCTTGGAGTGATCCTCGATAAAACACTAAGCTGGAACTCCCACATCAACAACAAAATTCAAAAAGCAACCAAAGCTTTCTGGGCCTGCCGAAGCATGTATGGCAAAACCTGGGGAATCTCTCCAAAGACCACACACTGGATCTACACGATCATGGTCAGGCCCATTATAACATACGCTTCAATAGTATGGTGGAACAAAGTCACCCAAAAAACAACTATAAATAAATTAAACAAGGTACAACGGCTTGCCTGTCTGGGCATTACCGGAGCTATGCGTACCTGTCCCACGGCGGCTATGGAAGCCATAATAGGACTAACACCTCTCCACATTTATATAAAAAAAGTGGCAATTCGCAGCTCAGCAAGTTTGACACAAGCGGAAGAATTAAACATTAGTGAACATCTAAAACTAATTGAACTTCTTTCCGAACTTCCAGAACTTGACATGATCTGTGCGGTTACAGACCGCTTACCAAAGACACTATGCTTCGACAAAAGATTCTCAACGGAGATCACAACCAGAGAAGCATGGTGTAGCAACAACCCTCCAAACTGCCTAAACGGCCTAAAGTGGTATACGGATGGTTCTAAAATGGACTCAGGGGTAGGAGCTGGCATACATGGACCAAATAAAAACATCTCAATACCTATGGGAAAAAACCCTAGTGTATTCCAAGCTGAGCTCCATGCCATAAAAGAATGCGCAAACCTAATACACAACTCAGGTATTAAAGGCGCAAACATCCATATATTCACGGACAGTCAAGCAGCTATAAAAGCCCTTAGCTCACACATCATTGACTCCAAATCAGTACTACACTGCTTCAACTCCCTCCAAACACTCAGTTCCAGGAACAAAACCAAACTATGGTGGGTCCCCGGACATAAGGGAGTTGAAGGTAACGAAAAAGCTGATGAACTAGCCAGAAAAGGTTCCGAAACCCCCTTCATTGGACCTGAACCCTTCTGTGCAATCCCCAAATCAGCCATAAATCTAGTTATAAAAAAACTGGGAACAAAACAGATGTGTTTCATACTGGGGAAACATCCCAGGCCTAAGACAGGCCAAAAGAGCTATTCAGCCCTTCAAATCAGATGCCGACAAGATACTAAATCTTCGCAGGCACGATATCAAAAACTTAGTAGGCTACCTAACTGGTCATCACGGTCTTCGATATCACCTAAACAAAATGCGTCTAGTCGACTCACCGGAGTGCAGACTATGTCTAGAAGAAGACGAAACAGCCGAGCATATCATATGTGAATGCCCGGCCCTTTACGGTATGAGAAGAGAATCTTTCTTCAGGGAATTCTTAAGTCCCGAAGAATTGAGGAAATCTTCGGCTGAAAGTATTATCAGCTACATTAGGAAAGTAGAAGCGCTACTAACCTAAAAAGCATCTGACGACAAGCACAATAGATCTTTTAGGTCGATGTGTATATTACTGCTTAGGCAGGTCAGAATTAAAAAAAAAAAAAAAAAAAAATCAGGTAAACTCTGGTTGATGCTGATGGCCATAGGAAACTTTCGTACGTCTTCCCCTTCAACACCCGATTTCTTTCGTGTTGCTTTTACTTGTTACGTACTTTAAATTCCTATCGATGTATACATGGGAAGCGATTCTTCACCACCTCGATGCCGAGTGCGATTGCGACTCCGAATTCGAAGATTATGATATGGCGTGTTTTTTTCTCTTCACTCCAAATCTATATATGCTTAGCAAACAATTTACGTGTAAAATACAAGAACACCTTAGCCTATATAGATTGTGATATCAGCTGCTATATTGTGCAATTTTATCATTTTCGACAGCCGTTTACGATAACAAATGAAAAAAATAGGTTTGGTAGCACATTTCTATCCTGGCTAAGGGCTTAAGAGGTGTGGCAATGGATAATACCTACCAGTTTGAAACAAAAATTGGGACGTGTAGCTGTAGGTGAACTTAATAGTTTGGATAACTTTCGAATTGTCGATGATATGCGCATTAATAGACGGTGAGTTGGCTTGAACAATAACCAACCACACAACAACAATAAAATGCTGCCTGTTCATGAAGAAAGAAATCATAGCCGTTTATAATTAAGAGCCGTTCGCAATGATAATGATATTCTACAGGCACCTGCCAATAATCCAAATGATGTAGTAGCGGCCAACCGTTTGCAGAGAAATTTGAATTTTTTTTTGTTATTGTGATGTCTAAATTAATTAAATTTTATTCAATACGACATTTTACTGTTTCCAAGTTCGTTCCTTTGACTTGAATTACAAACTAAATGCAAACGTGAATTTCTAGCGTCTAACACAGGTATATATTTATAAAAAGAAATAACGTACACACGGCAGGTGTATATTCTTTAAAAACTCAACTAATATTACATATTTGTTTATTAGGCGTGTTTTTTTTCTCTTCACTCCAAATCTATATAGGCTTAGCAAACAATTTACGTGTAAAATACAACAACACCTTAGCCTATATAGATTTCGCGAAGCCTGGATAATTATCCAGTCTTACACCCTTAGCCTGGATAGAAAATGTGCTACCAAACCTACTGTTTTCATTTGTTATCGAAAACGGTTGCCGAAAATGATAAAATTGCAAAATATAGCAGCTAATACCACAACCAATAAGTATTACGCTGGTAATAACCCAATTTTTTTCTCTAATTCCACTACTACACTTATTGTAATGTTTTGATTTTAGATTCAAAGCAAGTATAAAAATATTTTCACATCAAATTATTTCATAAAACATTGATTTTGCACCTATTTTGCAGCGTAATACTTATTGGTTGTGGTATTAGCTGCTATATTTTGCAATTTTATCATTTTCGACAACCGTTTTCGATAACAAATGAAAAAAATAGGTTTGGTAGCACATTTTCTATCCAGGCTAAGGGTGTAAGACTGGATAATTATCCAGGTTTCGCGAAATCTATATAGGCTAAGGTGTTGTTATATTTTACACGTAAATTGTTTGCTAAGCCTATATAGATTTGGAGTGAAGAGAAAAAAAACACGCCTATTTTGGACTGACAAATAGCTTGAGTTGATCTTTCTATTGCTTTTGCCCTTAATTTCAGCAAACTGGAAATCGTTTCTGCGTCCAATTCATTTTGATCGGCGTACTCAAGAAGCGTATTTGTACACTGGATTGCTTGTGAGTTAGCTATTTTGGGAGCAGCTGGAGTGACTTCGTAAATGCAAAAATGCAAAAATGCAAATCCAGGATGTCCAGCATCTAGTTCGCGTAAAATTTTGCACTTATCTTTAATCGATAAAAATCGATGCAATTTCTGTTTAGGTGCCATTATGTAGATACGAACTGAACTTATTTTACATACAAAACTAAATAAGAAACACGAATCACACAAGACACAACTAACTGAACCAATATAAACACAACTGATCATAAAATATCCATATCCACACAAATGGCAGTTGTTGTCTCCTTATACCCTGCAGCTGCGTTTACAATTTAGAGACAAATAACAGTTATTTAGTCCCTAATATCGCACGCAAAACGAGCAAGAGAAACAAAAGAAATATAAAAACGTTTACAAACAAAATTCACATTTTAGAGGTTGAAAATTTCGGAAGTTCACATTATAGAGATGACAATGTAAAGTTTTGCCGATTCACATTTTGGAGAAATTCACATTATCGGTAATTCACATTATCGAGGGACTACTGTATATAATTACCAATTTTCATCGAGCAAATCTATTTTTAAAAAATATATATGCATTCATGAATTTCCTACTTGGGTTTTTTTTTTTAGCTGGTAACGACGTGTGTACAGTTTGAATTCGAAATGTTAAATTCTTTTTGCGCCATTTTGTTTTCGATACGCACATTACCAGGTTGACCGTAGCAAGATTCCCAATTTTCCTACCAATGTAAGAATGAATAATATTTCTTTTATGTATTACAAGCTGGCCCGTCAAACGTTGTTTTGCCATTATAAAATGGAATGAGCGCCTACAGCGCCACCTGTTGAGAATTTTTCAATTTTTCTTTTTTCCTAAACCTTCGCGGAGCAATTACGAACAAATCCGCAGAAGGAAGTATCCAATTTGGTCCAGTCGTTTTCGAGTTTTAAGCATCCGAACAAACCAAGATCCATTTTTATATATATAGATTAACGTTTTTGTTTTTAGTAAATAAAATCAATCATTTTGAATTTTTTAAATCCATTTTGGATATTTATTTTGGAGAGGGAATTTTCCAGCTAGCCGCTGGCCAACAATTATATTTTATTCCTTAGATTATTTAATATCAAATTACCCTACTCATAAAATCTGACTTGAGAATATATTATCCTCAGAATCTTACGTATTATACGTAAAAATACCCGTAGGCGATTATAAAATTAATAAATACTCATTTTGGTAATTATAGATAATAAAATATATAAATTGTTTGTTTTACGATCTAACCGAAGAGTTGAATACATTCAATTTATTTTATTTGAAAAAAAAAAATTTATTCACTTTACTGAATACGTTCATAACCATTTGTTTATATTCACCTAATTCTGAATCTGTCATTTTCTATTTGAATGTAAACAAACATTTTTACTTTTGTTTATTTTGTGAATCTATCTAAAATTATTTCTATAGTCCGTACCAAATCAGTTGGCCCACGGTCGATTGCGCAGAGAGAGGATTTAAGGGAAATTTCAGATATTTTACAATTAATTTTAAGAGACCTGCGCAGTAGATTGGCCAACTGATTTGGTACGGACTATAAAAGTGTCACTGTGTTATGACTGGAAAAAGTATTAACTATAAGACTAACTATTCGATTCAATCTTTCTGTTTTGTTTCTTTTGTTTTTTTTTCGCCTCCACCGCACTACCATTTTTATACCCTATCGCATAGGGGGGTATATTAGTTTTGATACTTAGTTTGTAACATAGAGAAATAATTTTGCTACATATACCTCAAAGTATATGGATCGACTCAGAATCGCTAGCTGAGTCGATTAAGCCATGTCTGTCTGTCCGTCCGTCCGTCCGTCCGTCCGTCCGTCTGTACGTCACCGATTTTTAGGCCTTAAATTTTGAGCTAGGATAATGAAATTTGGTATATAGGATCATCGTCTCTGCCTACAGAACAAGTGTAAAAATTTTTGAAATCCGCCCACTGCCACGCCCCCTTTTAAGAAAAACTCAGTTTTTGACCAAACCGTAAGGAATTTTAAAAAAAAATTCTGAACAACATATTTAGACAATATTAATATCTATATTTCGTCCATATAAAGTTTTAGTTTTTTTTATATTTAGAGAATCGTAATATCTATATTTTGTTCATATAATGTTTTTTGCCACGCCCACTTTTTGGGGGCGTTTTCAATTAAAAACTGTTTTCGGTCAAATTTTAAATTTTTCGAAAAAAATTTTGATGCAGAATCATTAACATTATTAATATGAACATTTCGTCTATATACCATTTCAACCCACGCCCACTTTTTGGGGGCGTTTTTATATAAAAACCATTTTTATACACTACCCCATAACATATGCAGGAGAAAACCTTGTCTTTTGTAGAACCGCAAAATTGTTTTGTAAGCAGTCCGAAGAACTTGTTGTCACTATATCATTTTTTCTATTTTATCCACATCGTGTTTTTAGCCATGCCCCCTTTTTTGGGGATTTTAGTTTTATGGATAGGATGGGATAGGGTATTCAACGATCCGCACAGCGGATTGTAGCCTTCTCATATGTTTCTGTGTGATTTTAAAATTTCCACAATTACGAAAAAATATTATGCCAATTGAAATGTCAAAACAAAAATAAATCCACCACACTACTAAACAGCTGTTAATGAAAATGTCCAAACCCAACATTTTTCGTCTGCTGAATTCTTTCAGTCGGAAATACATATATTGGGCCTGCGCACACGAGTATGCTTCAACCGTAGTCATTGTGGTTACTTTCCAAACACACGGGAATATGTTCAACCGGTTGAATTTTGTGTAATATACCAAACTTTATATGTATGTGTAATTCGGTTTACACCGAACTAGCCACCGTATTTTTTTTTAATACCACAACTGTCAGAAACGCTTGCATGTGTTGGTAGATTCAACCTCTTCAACCACTTAATTTTGGGTGAAAAATTGCTCTCCAGTGCCTCTCAAACTGTGCTCCCTCCTCACCCGTCCCACCCACAAACATGACGTTCAACCGGTTGAAGCATACTCGTGTGCGCAGGCCCAAACAGGAGTGCATTGGAGGTAGGGATGAAACGATACCTTAAAGGTATCGAAAAAAAGTATCGAGAGTACTCGGGTATCGGATGAAAAGTATCGATACCTACTTGAATCGAATGAAAATTCCAGATTAAAACACAATCATTAATTTTTCAAGTTTTTATTTTTCAGAAGAATAAAATACATTTTGTGGAATATTTCCTAAAAACATCAGTTTTTCTAGATGTTTTCCACTTAATCGGTTTCTGGTTTTGCTGATTGTTGCCCCCGCCTTGGGAAACAATCTTTCACAAGGTACTGACGAAGCAACAACCACCAAAAACATCTTTGCATGTTTATATAAAGAAGGGAAAAATGCTTTCATATCTTGCCACTCTTCGAGTGGATTGGATTTCAAGTTAGAAGAAACAGGAGAAGACAAATATGATGAAACGAAATCATTTTTAACAGACGTTTTTTTTCTTTTCTGATTAATTACGAGTGCCTTGTGATGCTTCCAAAAATCGAAATCTTCTGGCGTTTCGTCGATATCTGAGTCACTACTAGAAATGGACATATCTGCTTTAACAAGTTCGTTTAGCTTTTGGACGGCTCTTCCACAAGCACTGGTGTCTCGAAAATGTATGTTTTTGAACCAAGGGTCCAACAACGTTGCTAATGCTACGTTTTCATTATATTCGATATTCTGAAATCTGCGATGCAATTCTGTGTATACGATTTTATGCACACAGTTCACACTATCATAATTTGAAGAGAATGTTTTTAATTCTTTTTCCAAACAGTTCAGCATTGGAATTATTTGAGAGACAGTAGTATACTTTTCACCCGAGGATTCTTTAGTTACATATTCAAAAGGCTTTAGTAACTTCACTAATTGCTTGGATATTTCGATTTCTGTACTATTCAGCATTTCAGGGCTGGAGCAATCATCAAGAAGAAGGTCAGAACAAATTTTGGAAAGTTCCAAAAATATTTCTATCATATAATAGCATGAATTCCATCGTGTGCACACATCCAATAAAAGTTCAGAAACTTCAGAAACTCCAGAAATAATTTGAAGCTTACGAAGTTTATCGGAGTTCCTAACGCTATTTTTTACCCATTTCACGATGGTTCTTATCTAACAAATAAACAGAATTTCGTATTAAAATATTGGGGAAAAAAACTCGAGAAACAAAAATACCTTCGTTATTATAGGTTTGATTGAATCATTCTTTATTCCAGCTTCGACGATCAGGTTTATTGTATGTGGGAAACATGGTAGATGTTTTTCCCGGAAGCTAAATACCTTATAGCTGCGACCATGTTTGTTCCATTGTCTGTTACAAAACATCTTATTTTTTCGATCTGGATTTTCCATTCACTTAAGATGTCTTCTAAGATTTTTTTGATGTAATCGGCTGTGTGACTTTCACTTAGCTCTCTTGTAGCTATGTTACAATTAACAAGCGAAATTCCTTCAAAGAAATGCAATGTTACGCCTAAGAAACTTTTTTCTTGCATAGTCTCTGTCCAAATGTCCAATGTTACACAAAAATCACTAGCTTTTTCAATTTTTGTCTTATATTGTAATACCGTCACTTCATATTTTTCAGCAAGCCTTTTTTTTAAATATGTGCTAGAAGGAACTTTATACAAAGGTGCAGCTTCCTTCATAAGTCTCAAAAATCCCTCTCCTTCGACAACGTTGAAGGGACGCATATCTTTGCATATGAAAAATAAAATACCCAATGTTAGTTTTTCACACTTTGATCCTCCATCTAAATAAGAAACAAAAAAGTTATAAAGTTGTACTTGTTCAAATTTTGCATCTGTTACCCCTATGACAGATAATTCTATTGAATGAAGACTTAATGGCGTTGTATTCTTCGTCTTGACACTTTTGTTTTTTTTTCCCAGAAGATTCGGCGTATACTTCTGCTGCTTCTTCTGTTGCAATCGCTGCAGATGACGTTGAAGCCGGCGAATCTACATCTTGGGACATTTGATTTGCAGAATAATCAGGATCTGAATGTGAATCTGTAGTCGCCTTAATATAATATAAATTTATAAATACAAAATGCAAAAAAAAAACTGATTAATTAACTTACTTTGATAATACGTGTTGTTTTGTTAAAATTATATGGTGGCTCCTCAAGTGTTTGTGCAAATTGGAAGTATTTCCGCAGCATTTTACTTCTTTAAAGCATCTTTTGCAAGTCGCGTCAACTTTATTTTTTTTCGTAAAATATAACCATATTTCTGAAGTTGGCGGGCTCATTTTTAATAATTTATTAATAAACGATTGAACAAAAGCGACCAAACTCACCACTGACAAACGATTTAAGACTTTAGAATTTACGACTTTAGATAAAAGCTCTCTAGGAATGCGTTTAGTTAATTCCATTTTGTAAACGAATTCATAAAGGCTGTAAGAGTGTGCGTAAAGAGAGATAAAATGCGTGGTGTTTGTGTTTAAGTAATGCAAGAATTCGTATGTGTGTGAGGCAAATGTGTGATTTCTGTTTTGTGCTAAGAGGAATACAAAATTGCATGAACATTGAGTATGTGTGTGAAACTAGGTTGCGTGTTAAGTCAAAGTGCAATATTTCATTCGATGCAAGTACTTTTATACGATACCTACTTGATATCGCAACCAAAGGTATCGATTACCAAAATACTTGGTATCGAATCAAAAGTATCGAGTATGTACTTGTATTTACTTGTATCGATTCATCCCTAATTGGAGGTGGATTACAACAAAAACAACAAACTCTTGCGGGGATTCAGGGTGAGAGAGGTAGAAGTTTGGTATCTCTTTAACTTCCCTTATCACTGGATAATTGTATGGCGATTGTTTACCACATCGAGTGCGAGTGCGGGTTCGACTCCGAATTCGAAGTTTATCGTAGTATGTGTGAACAAACTTCAGAAATAATCAGCTGTCTTTGACAGATATTTGACAATTGTCAGCAATTGTTTTGAAATTATAGTTTCGTTTTTTGTGTTTTGATTCCAAATTTCAGTTTAAAAGACGAAATCGTACTGAAAATGAAGAACATTTATATGGAAATAGTTATGTACACAATATATACCTAGGGTGAGCACATTTTAACTTTGTTTTCATCTTTAATTTGATTACTTTACCTCCATAGAATCAAAATAATTAATGCATTATTCTACAGAAGTCATGCACCGCTCCTACTCATCCAGCCTAAAAAGCAATCAACCTGGTTGATGGTTAAAATCCATTATATATAACCCAATAAAACGAGTGGTGGGTGCACGACTGGGTCGTACGCAACTTTCTCTTTCACAGCGAGTTGGGTGTTAGATCAAATAGTACGCATTTTGATTATTAATGCTTAAAATGATATGAATAATGTTGAAATGTGATTATACGAACGTTTACTACGAAATTTGAAGGAATCGGTGTCTATGGGAATAATAATGATTTTTTGTTATTGGCCAAAACTGAAAATTCCGTTTAGTGATAGTTGGGCTAAAACTAATTATGTGGAATTGCTTCAAGCTGTAATAGTAGTATATATATTAAATTTCATTCAATTTGACATAATAGTTTGCGAGAAATTATCAATTTTCCTTATATGGCCTAAATGACAAAATCCGTTATATGGATTTTCTCGAAAAAACTGGGTATGCAGTTTTGTTGGAACTAATATGGTTACAGTATATATAAAGTTTAATCAAAATCGTTAGAGCCGTTTTCGAGAAAATTGAGGTTATGTGTAATTTTTGTATGGCAGGTACCCTTATTAACATGGCTAAAAGCAAACAAAAAAAATTAGAATTATGACTAAAATAAGCTTGGATACGAAGTTTGGAGAAAATCGGTCTAGCCGTTTAGGCTGGGGAGACCATCACGGACAGACGGACCGACGGACCGACGGACGGAATTCCAAAAACCACTTTTTTAGGCTCCGCTATCATCGTAATGTTAGAATCAATCAAAATCTCGAGGTCGAAAATTTTCACGAAAATAATATCTTTCTCTTTGTAAGAGAAAGTTAAAAAGCAGGAGCGCAACACAAGGGTGAGTACAACATAAATAACATTATCAATTCTTATGACTTCTATCAATCGTAGAATTACAAGCCAATACAAATACTCAAATGTGTAATTCTCCTTCCTTGGATAGTGTCGGATTAACAATTGACATACCGAACCGAGTACCATCGGAATGTACTTCGCCTGAGAAGATATGCGACCAATAACCTTCATATAAAAACTACAAGGCAATATCAACAAACGCAAAAAGCAAATGCCACAAACGTAGAAATGCACATTGGATTTTGCCTATAAACAGTAAAACATAGCGAAAATTGAAGTCACAGGATATTTTATCCAGTTCGTTCGTAGTGGTTCGATACTATTTACCAACACATCGAGTAGACCCAATCCAAAGAGAACAAAATGTAAGTTCAGCGGTTTGCTATACAAGTAATTCAATCATCAACCCTCTTATCTTTTTAGGAAATTCGTTTACGAGCAGACTTGGATAGAAGCATAACTACATTCTTTGAATTTTTCCGGGTTGAACCGACGAAAGAAATTCAGTGCGAAGGGTTTACTGTTCTCTGTAGAAAATTCATCTACCTGCAGTTGACTCGTAATTTACCGACGGAAGGAAATCGGTGCTAGAAAGGTATGGAAATGATACACATGAACGATTGACAAGAAGCAGGAACGTACCTTGGTGAAGATAGAAGGCAAGTAGGTGCCTATGTAACTACATACATCTGTATATTTTTCTAAACATTCATTAATTTTTGATTTATTTTATAGAATCGCGAAATCAACATTAGTACATCTAGACAAGATTCAAGAAGGGGTCCAGCATTTTTTTAACAGTCCAAGATATTTATAATCAATAATCATCGACTAAGCTATTGCAATTACAGTTAAAGTTATTTTGTTATATAAATATGTTTGTTTATAGAATCATACGTTTTTTTTTGATTGACAGTGTAAGTTTAATTTTTGTATACATTAAAACATTTACATATATGACAACATTGTTACTATTTATTTATCAATCTTGAGGAATAGGATATAGGAACTAATTTGATAACAAATTCGTTCATTCACAGTTGTTATCTCTTGTTACAGAGCGGTGAGTATCTTTATAGATTGCGACCTCTCGGTACTAAAAATTAAATAAATACAAAGACGAATCATCAATTCAAATAAAACCAAACAACAAGGTATTTTGGTTCAAATTGGTTTTTTTAAATCTCGCCTTATATATACCGCACTGCGCTACAGTGGGGTACATTTCCTGATGTTCCAGTTAAGTTGGATGAAGACTTTGTTCGTCATTAATTTCACACCATTGAAAATATTTCCAACGATAGACGTATGCCACTTTTACGACGCCAAAGGATAGGCTACATCCGGTGAGTATATCCAACTATGTTGGTAATTTATAGGTTTTGTCTTTACGATGCCTAAAAATCCACCCTCAAGTTAAATGCTCAAGGAGCTATTTAAAATGATGCGTTCCAGAAATTTATACTAATAACAGTCATCACTTTCATCGATGTTGAAGTTCCTTGAATAGCATGCAGATACCCGATGTTGTATTCGTTGGAAAATACATGTAGGAATGATTCGAGCAGCAGCTTCAGAGGGCTGTCGAAGAATAGCGAGTGTTGATGCATCTCACAGCGAATAGAAGTATACAAATGAAACGACGATTACACAATAAAGCTGCTCAAAACGATGTTCACGTAGATACAACAGTTACAACGCCGAACATGCGGAGCAGTAGTGATGGAGATTAAGTTCAATAATTTCAATTCATCAATCTCAATAAGTGTAACCTGTTAAATAAATTGCCTTTTAAATAAAAACAACCAAGTACAGAAAAGTATTTTAAATTTTATTGTTTATTTAAATTTCCCATTAACAGTTTTATTTATGAACAGGTTGGTGAGTAGGTGGATATAACAGTCTTTTGATTAGCAAATACTTTGTGTCCCTTATTAAATTGCGTATGCTTTAGGCTATGCACTGATATTGGAAATTATTTGTAGTAAAGAAGTTCTTGATTCTTCGGACGTATATACAGGTAAACGTTAATAATGAGTGGTAGACGTTCTAGTTTCTGGTAACTTGAATAGATAAACAAATATTTCTATTTACATTTAAGAGAGTAAATGTTTTTGGTTTCGTGGCTGATTTTGTATTCTCTTTATTGAAGTTGATGGTTTTGTTATTATTGTCCACCTTGTAGGATCTATAGATATCCAGCGGTTAGTGCTTTTGAATTCGATGCTTGTAAGCTAATGGATTAAGCGATGATATGTAGCACTGCGTTGAATATTATTATTATCGATCCACTATTGGCCTATAAAGTGGCTGCGTTCTGATGATTAAATAACATCTGGAAAATACAACACAAAATTTACAAACGTTATTATGTTGTTAATTGAAAATTTAACGAAGAAACTTACTTCGATAACAGGATACACGTATTAATCATTTGGCATCCCACTTCTGTGCCCGAATCGACAATGACTGCCTTCGAGACCTTTTAATATGAGGGCCTTGTGTTTCCGTTCGATGATTAATTCGTGAATCATCATTTCCATGCTTGTAAAGGAAGCTAGCATAGTAACAGTGTATCTGAGATAGCTTGACTTAGGTCATAAGACCATGAGTGAATGACACGGCATGCTATTCTAGAGTTATTCTATAGTAGAAATTACAAAATTTAGAGGATACAAATGCTTAAAAATTGAATTTAATATATCAAAGCCTTACCTTATTTAAAAAATGATTTTTTGGACATGTGATCACATCCATGATATGTTTCAATCATTCGAACGATGTATGGGCTCTTGGATTCAATTTCATCGCACCACTTCCTTTCGCAAAGACCTTACAACAACATTAATTTTGCACAATACACTGGCTTGAGATGTACTAAACTGTTCTTTGAATGTAAGAAAAATAATGATTGACGGATGGCGCACCATCACTGGGCAGGTCTCTGAGTGCAACAAACAAACTTCGAGAGCAGGCAATTTTTAGCAATCGATGATCGTTCGTCTTGTTGCAGAAATGTATTTACAGATGAAAGTGTCTTCTTGATGTTTGGCAGCGATAACTCCATCGGTCGCTGGAAAAATGATGGGTTCTATTGTGTCCCAGTCGGCGCGTGCAGACACGAAAGCTTGGCGAGTGTAGCCCTTTAGATCGGTGACCGGAATGTTTCGTGTTTGCACAACAGAGAATTTTATTTACTTAGGCATGCAATTAAATTTCACCACTTCGCTGGTATCATTCAATGTTTTCGTTATTGAGCTATTTAAGAAACTACGAAAACTTCCATATGTGTGGTAATTGTCCAGACAAACCGGTAATTGTCCATTAATTGCAAAAGAATCGTGAAATTCTGTGCAAGAACAAACATAATGCAATTGACAAAAAAACATATGAGAAGGCTACAATCCGCTGTGCGGATCGTTGAATACCCTATCCCATCCTATCCATAAAACTAAAATCCCAAAAAAAAGTGGGCATGGCTAAAAATACGATGTGGATAAAATAGAAAAAATGATATAGTGACAACTAAATCTTCAGACTGCTTACAAAACACTTTTACGGTTCTACAAAAGACTAGGTTTTCTCCTTCATATGTTATGGGGTAGTGTATAAAAATGTTTTTTATATAAAAACGCCCCCAAAAAGTGGGCGTGGGTTAAAATGGTATAAAGACGAAATGTTCATATTAATAATGTTAATGATTCTGCATCAAACATTTTTTCGAAAAATTTAAAATTTGACCGAAAACAGTTTTTTATTGAAAACGCCCCCAAAAAGTGGGCGTGGCAAAAAACATTATATGAACAAAATATAGATATTACGATTCTCTTAATATGCTGTTCAGACACTTTTTTAAAATACTTCACGGTTTTGCCAAAAATTACGTTTTTCTAAAAAGGGGGCGTGGCAGTGGGCGGATTTCAAAAAATTTTTACACTTATTCTGGTGACTCGGACAAGGATCCTATATATCAAATTTCATTATCCTAGCTCAAAATTTAAGGCCCAAAAATCGGTGACGAACAGACAGACGGACGGACGGACGGACGGACGGACAGACAGACATGGCTAATTCGACTCAGCTAGCGATTCTGAGTCGATCCATATACTTTGAGGTATATGTAGCAAAATTATTTCTCTATGTTACAAACTATGTATCAAAACTAATATACCCCCCTATGGGATAGGGTATAAACACAAACGCACAAAAAAAATAATTTTTAAGTAAATTTAACGTTTAATGAAAAAACTCAATTTATATATTTTTAAAGAATACTTTATTTTTACGTGTTTTAATTTACGTGCGCTCACTTGGTCTTCTATAAATTGAATGCCGCGTTCTCAACTTTTGTTTCATGCCAAAGTATCTCGCGATTGTATACTTATATTTTTCTCGCTTATTTCTCCTTCTCAGGAGACATCGTTGCCAGATCACCTTGTGTTACAGATTCGGCCGTTCTGACATCATCGACGTCCTCGTCGAGTTCATTATCAAAAACTATCCAACGCTTCATTCTGCCGGCTGACCACACTGCTGAATAAGGTTTTTGGTGTCTCTGTGCAAACGGCATATCGGCTACTTGATAACGATCGTGAGGAAGAACTGCTACCACAACGTATGGACCGCGGTATTTGGATTCCAGTTTACGCGAAGTACCAGTCGAATTTACAGCATCATTTTTGGACATTACTAAATCACCAACGTTATATATTTTGGCTTTCTTGTGTTGAGCGTTATGTCGTGTTTTCTGTTTCGATTGGATTTTGGTTATTTGCTCCAAGCCGTCGGATCGAATGTTTTCTATATTTTGGAGTTCTTGATAAGCATCGGTCTCTTGGGCCAATACATCTGACCATGGGTCTCGAGGGATATAACCCATCATCAACTGTTGAGCTTCTGATCCCATCGAGTTTCATCCTCGACGGTTGCAAGTAAAGCTTGAAGAATAGTCCGATTGTATCTCTCAACTTGACCGTTGGCTCTTGGAATTCTGGTGGCGTTCTGTACATGAACAATGGCAAAATCCTTTATGAAGTATGCGAAAAGCTTGGACGTAAACGAAGTTCCACGATCAGTTACAATACGCCGAGGTGCAACGAATGAGTAGAATACGTCTGCTAGGAATTTCAACACCGACTTCGTCTGCGTATTTGGAAGAGGTTTCATGATGGTATACTTGGTAAACGCACCTACTAAAACAATTAGGTAAGAATTTCCCTTAGTCGATTTTATAAATGGTCCTAGATGATCCAAGTGCACCGTCTCGAATGGAATGTTCTTTTTTTCAATTAAGTGGAGCTCTCCGCGCGGCTGAACTTCGTTTTTGTTGTAGGCACATTCTACGCAGGACCGTAGATATTTCCTTACTACCTGCGTCATTCTGGGAAACCAGTATCATGATTGCAAATGTTCTATCGTTTTATTTTCAGAGAAATGTCCCATTAGATCGTGGCTATTCCTCATCACTCGGTTACGAACGCCTTTGGGTACATACAACCGAAGTTCTTTGTCAACTCGCCTATACACACGCCCAGACTTTAGCACGTAATCTGCATGTATTTGTTTGTCGTCATTATTGAGTGGAGTTTCGTTAAGATGTTTTGCGATGTGTTCGTCTTGAAGCTGGAGCGAATATAACCAATCGGGTTCGTCGTTGTTAACCTTTAATACGCTCATTTCGACTACTTCTGTTTCTTGTGCAACTTCGCTCGGATGTCTGGATAGTGCGTCTACATGCGTCATTAGTTTCCCTGATCGATGGCTTATCTCGTAGTCATATTCCAACATCTTTAACCACCATCGTGCAATTCTAGGGACAAGCTCCTTCTTGCTCATCGCTGTTTTTAGTGCTTGACAGTCTGTCGATATTTTAAAATGCTTACCTAAAAGGTATTGCCGAAATCGGTGTGTGGATTCAACTACTGCTAGAGCTTCTAGCTCATAGCTATGGTACACGCATTCTTCCTTCGTAGTTTTCCTGCTGTAATATGATATAGGACGTAACACTTTATCTTCACGCTGTAGAAGTACTCCTGCTAATCCGTGTGAACTAGCATCAGTATGTAGCTCAAGGTCAGAATTTGGGTTATAAAGAACAAGTACTGGCCCATTAGATAAGGATTCCTTCAGAATCTCGAATGCACCCTGCTCTTGTTTACCCCATTTAAACTGGCAATCTTTTTTTGTTAAATTAGTCAATGGCAATGCAATAACAGAATAGTTCTTAATGAACTTTCGGAAGTAACTGGTAAGTCCAATGAACTGACGAACTTCATGTTCTTTTCTTGGCGTCTGGAAATTCTGTACCGCCAATGTTTTAGTTTTACCAGGCTGAATTGTCTCATTTTTCACAATGTGACCAAGAAATTCTATTTCTTTTTTAAAGAAAACGTACTTTCGAAGATTGAGGGTCAAATTTTCCCAATTTAATAACTCCATCTTCTATAGATAAGGACGGGATAACTACATCATCCATATAGCTGATGATTTTATCCGGTCTCATTTTCCGCACTATAGTGTTCATGAGCTTCTGGAATACAGATGGCGCGTTGACAAGCCCGAACAGCATCGTCTTAAATTCGTATAAGCCATCTGGAGTAATAAATGCTGTGTAGTGCGTATGATTGCTCTTGATTGGAATCTGATAATATCCGGAGGCTAAATCCAACACAATGTAATATTTGTAACCAACTAAATAGTTGAGTAGTTCTTCAACCAAAGGAATGGGATACTGGACTTTCTTCGTAATAGAATTTAGCTTCCGGTAGTCCACACACATTCTATCTTGCCCATTCTTTTTTTAACTAAAATTACCGGCGATGAATAGTCAGATTGCGATTCCATTACAACTCCGGATTCCATCAGCTCTGAAATCATGGAAGATAGTACTTGTCTTTTGGCAAATGGCACCTTGTAAGGATGATGAACAATCGGATCTTGTTTTAATAGCTCGATTTCCATCTCGATAAGTGTTGTCCGACCCAATTCTTTTTGGTTCATGGCAATACATTGACGGTATTCATTAAGAAGCTTCACTAAAACTCCTTCCTCCATCTCTTGACCTACTTGGATATCAACCGCTGAGATTTGTTTGCTTGCGGTAGTATTCATTCTCTGCACTGTTAAGGTGTCGCCTTGTTCACGTATATCGCACACTGGATTATTGAGGATATCTTTTCCGATTAGCACAGGTTTTGACAAGCATCTGTCTTCAACTACCACAGCATGAACCGGAAAATAAGCACCATCTATTTGTACTTCGCATGAGATACTACCAAAAGCCTGACAACGTCCACCACCGAACCCGTGGAGGGTAGCATTGCACTTATCCATAGTTGTGTTTATGTCGGTTGCTACTGTTTCTGATTAGATAGTTTGCTCGCTACCCGAGTCCAATAGAGCTGCATATTGTTTGCCGCAAATAACGACGTTCTTATGGTAACAATCGGTTTCTGTTTTGTTGCAAATGACATTTACGTGATAATTATACCCTATCCCATAGGGGGGTATATTAGTTTTGATACATAGTTTGTAACATAGAGAAATAATTTTGCTACATATACCTCAAAGTATATGGATCGACTCAGAATCGCTAGCTGAGTCGAATTAGCCATGTCTGTCTGTCCGTCCGTCCGTCCGTCCGTGTGTCCGTCTGTTCGTCACCGATTTTTGGGCCTTAAATTTTGAGCTAGGATAATGAAATTTGGTACATAGGAGCCTTGTCCGAGTCACCAGAACAAGTGTACAAATTTTTGAAATCCGCCCACTGCCACGCCCCCTTTTTAGAAAAACGTAATTTTTGGCAAAACCGTAAAGAATTTTAAAAAAGTGTCTGAACAGCATATTTACAGAATCGTAATATCTATATTTCGTTCATATAAAGTTTTTTACCACGCCCACTTTTTGGGGGCGTTTTCAATAAAAAAACTGTTTTCGGTCAAATTTTAAATTTTTCGAAAAAATTTTTGATGCAGAATCATTAACATTATTAATATGAACATTTCGTCTTTATACCATTTTAACCCACGCCCACTTTTTGGGGGTGTTTTTATATAAAAAACATATGAGAGGGTACAATCCGCTATGCGGATCGTTGAATACCCTATCCCATCCCATCCTTTAAATTAATATCCTCAAAATATAGGCCTTATGACATTCTCACAATATATTGCTCAGATAGTTTCTCAAAATCTTGTGTGGTTCGACAAAAAACAACGTATTTCTATTGCTAATGCCTTGGGATGGGGTATACAAATGGTTTTTGTAAGAAAACGCCCCCAAAATGTGGGCGTAGGTGAAAATGATCTATGGACAAAATGTTTATATTACCATTTCGGAAGTATTTGCATCAAAATTTTTTTCGAAAGTTTTAAAACTTGGACAAAAAGCGATTTTTACTAAAAACGCCCCCAAAAAGTGGGCGTGGCAAAAAACTTTGTATGAACGAAATATAGATATTAGGATTGTCTAAATATGCTACTCAGACACTTTTTTGAAATTCCTTACGGTTTGGCCAAAAAATAAGTTTTCCTAAAAAGGGGGCGTGGCAGTGGGCGGATTTCAAAAATTTTTACACTTGTTCTGGTGGCACGGACGAGGATCCTATATACCAAATTTCATTATCCTAGCTCAAAATTTAAGGCCCAAAAACCGCTGACGAACAGACAGACGGACGGACGGACGGACGGACGGACGGACGGACAGACAGACATGGCTAATTCGACTCAGCTAGTGATTCTGAGTCGATCCATATACTTTGAGGTATATGTAGCAAAATTATTTCTCTATGTTACAAACTAAGTATCAAAACTAATATACCCCCCTATGGGATAGGGTATAAACATTTTTATACACTACCCCATAACATATACAGGAGAAAACCTTGTCTTTTGTAGAACCGTAAAAGTGTTTTGAAAGCAGCCTGAAGAATTTGTTGTCACTATATCATTTTTTTTTATTTTATCCACATCGTGTTTTTAGCCATGCCCACTTTTTTGGGGATTCTAGTTTTATGGATAGGATGGGATAGTGTATTCAACGATCCGCACAGCGGATTGTAGCCTTCTCATATGTTTTTTCTCTTGGTTCCTCTCTATCTTGGGTGCTGTACGCACATTATTGTCTCTGTTTGGCCATTGTCTCTTCCTGGATTGTTGGCAATTCCTAGCATAATGTCCTGTTTGGTTACAATTATAGCAAGTTGTTGTATTTTGTTTTTGCGTCATCAGAGATCGCTGAGGTTGCCATTTGGTATGCTCGTTAGTTAAAACACGATTTGTTATTATTTGTTTCGATGTTCCTGCAGTAGAATGCCGAGAATTTGCACGGATACTATCGTACCATTTTATTTTTTCTATGAGCTCGGCAATATCTTTATAATTACCTGCAGCTAAATTTGAGCTCATTTGAGAATCGTTCAATCCCGTAAGTATATATTGAATTATCGTCTTGTCTGACAATTCAATCCTTTTACCCAACATATTCATTTCGAAACAATAACTTTCTACAGTTTCCGTTGATTTTCTTGTCTTCCTCATAAGTTGCTGGTGTATTTCCACTTCGCTGTGCTGGTGGGGAAAGTTCATTTTAAGTCCCGATGCTAATTGATCCCACGAGACTGATGCTTCCTGAGTTGCGTCCCACCAGTATCTTGCAGGACCATGCATTTTCGATGCTGCCGCCATCAGTAGTGCCCTCTCATCCCAGTCGTATATTTTTGACAGTTCTTCAACCCGGCTGACCCAAGCATCTGCAGACATTGAGGATATGTCGCCAGGTGAGAATACTGGAAGAGTATCCGCAATTTCTCTTATCGAGCAGTTTACCCTCGGTTTTTCGATTGCCGTGCTTCTCGGTGGTCGCGCAGATTCTAAATATCGGAGCTTTTCAGCTATTTCACGCTCTTTTGAGAACAGGATTCGTTCTTTTTCGAGAAGATCTTTTTCCCTTTTTATAATGTCCCATTCTCTCGCCCTTAACTCTTCATCTGAAATCGTACGTACATCGGAGACAGTAGTTATGTTTTGACGTTCTTCAGCATTTGTCCCAATTGTTTCGGACATAACGTTTTCGATATCACTGGAACAAGATTCCACTTGCAGAGGTTCCCTTTCTGCCCGCTCTTTATAGTACTTCATAATTCTCTTGATCAGAATCCTTTTAGGACCGCTTATCGTTTGCCCTCTACTTTTCAGCTCAACTTGGAGCTGTTTAATGCTCATACTCTCCATGATTTCGATCTAAAACCAAATAAATTCAAGATTAATCGCTTACAGTTTTATTTTAACATATATTTAATCGCCTCGATTGGAGCATTCTTTCATGCCCACCAAAATCGAAAGGATTATCAATGTTATTTGAAATCATTAGATACATAATGTGACTCAAAATTGTAGTCTCGATAACACTCGGAGCATAACCTGAATAATTCCTAAATTACAGAATTATTCTTACCACTTACAAGAGAATACATTTCTTATTGGACTTCTTACTCTTATTAGATAAAGATAAACATGTGTTCTTTCGCGTACCGAAAGCGCAAATCAGAGATAAGGGAAGTAAAGAGATATAGTCCGTACCAAAACAGTTGGCCAACGGTCGATTGCGCAGAGAGAGGATTTAAGAGAACAAAAATGACGCGAAAGAGATTTAATCACTAAGCGTTTTTGCCTGTAATTTACAATGCGTAACCCAACTTTACAGTGCTTAGAACTAAAATGCTGTTGAATATCTAAATAAACTTAATTTTTTATTATGAGGTCGACTTTTATACATTTCTACCTAGAAGTCCGATTGTATTTGAAAGGGTTCCCAACCCTTTTTATGATTGAACATTTCGTGGTTTAGCGCTAGGTACCTGTATGGGTGGTGTGCTTGGTTTGCATTAATGTGGGACACAATGTCGGATGCAATAATTATCAATCCAGGAGATGATTTTTCAACCGATTATGAAACTGACAGTTCTTCGAATTCAATTTAATATTAACTATTAAATTAACTATTTCATATATAGGTAGCAAAATCAATTAATATTTTTATCTTAGTACTAAAACGTGTGTGTTTTTATACCCTATCCCATAGGGGGGTATATTAGTTTTGACATTAAGTTTGTAACATAGAGAAATAATTTCGATACATATACCTCAAAGTATATGGATCGATTCAGAATCGCTAGCTGAGTCGATCAAGCCATGTCTGTCTGTCCGTCCGTCCGTCCGTCCGTCCGTCCGTCCGTCCGTCCGTCTGTGTGTCACCGATTTTTGGGCCTTAAATTTTGAGCTAGAGTGTTGAAATTTGGTATATAGACTCTCTGGCCGACGAAGCAGAACAAGTGTAAAAATTTTTGAAATCCGCCCACTGCCACGCCCCCTTTTTAGAAAAACTTATTTTTTGGCCAAACCGTAAGGAATTTCAAAAAAGTGTCTTTGCAACATATTAAGACAATCCTAATATCTATATTTCGTTCATACAAAGTTTTTTGCCACGCCCACTTTTTGGGGGCGTTTTTAGTAAAAAACGCTTTTTGTCCAAATTTTAAAACTTTCGAAAAAAATTTTGATGCAAATACTTCCGCAATGGTAATATAAACATTTTGTCCATTGATCATTTTCACCTACGCCCACATTTTGGGGGCGTTTTCTTACAAAAACCATTTGTATACCCCATCCCAAGGCATTAGCAATAGAAATACGTTGTTTTTTGTCGAACCACACAAGATTTTGAGAAACTGTCTGAGCAATATATTGTGACAATGTCATTTTCTGTATTTCATCGCCATAAGGCCTATACTTTGAGGATATTAATTTAAAGGATGGGATGGGATAGGGTATTCAACGATCCGCATAGCGGATTGTAGCCTCTCATATGTTTACTTCTTACTTCAAACCAAACCGAACCACCCATTTGGTATACTGGTGTTTTGTTTTGCTGCTCGCTGTAAATCTGTTTTATATTTGCAATTCATCGTCAATTTTATCTCGCTATAATTTACACTTTTAATCAAGGTTACAAATTTAAAAGTGGTGGGTAGTTCAATAAGTTTTAAAAACTGCATTTCTTAAAAAAAATTATTGAAGAAGCAAGAACGTTCACCATTTTGTCTTTAACGAACCGTTTAATACCCCATCCTCTTTTTTGTGACAGAAAATCGTGCCTATTGTTATTGGGTATAAAATCGTTTACGTTTCCAAAAAATTCCCAACTTGTAATTTTTATACCCTATCCCATAGGGGGGTATATTAGTTTTGACATTAAGTTTGTAACATAGAGAAATAATTTCGATACATATACCTCAAAGTATATGGATCGATTCAGAATCGCTAGCTGAGTCGATTAAGCCATGTCTGTCTGTCCGTCCGTCCGTCCGTCCGTCCGTCCGTCTGTGTGTCACCGATTTTTGGGCCTTAAATTTTGAGCTAGAGTGTTGATATTTGGTATATAGACTCTCTGGCCGACGAAGCAGAACAAGTGTAAAAATTTTTGAAATCCGCCCACTGCCACGCCCCCTTTTTAGAAAAACTTATTTTTTGGCCAAACCGTAAGGAATTTCAAAAAAGTGTCTTTGCAACATATTTAGACAATCCTAATATCTATATTTCGTTCATACAAAGTTTTTTGCCACGCCCACTTTTTGGGGGCGTTTTAAGTAAAAAACGCTTTTTGTCCAAATTTTAAAACTTTCGAAAAAATTTTTGATGCAAATACTTCCGCAATGGTAATATAAACATTTTGTCCATAGATCATTTTTACCTACGCCCACATTTTGGGGGCGTTTTCTTACAAAAACCATTTGTATACCCCATCCCAAGGCATTAGCAATAGAAATACGTTGTTTTTTGTCGAACCACACAAGATTTTGAGAAACTGTCTGAGCAATATATTGTGAGAATGTCATTTTCTGTATTTCATCGCCATAAGGCCTATATTTTGAGGATATTAATTTAAAGGATGGGATGGGATAGGGTATTCAACGATCCGCATAGCGGATTGTAGCCTCTCATATGTTTATACCCTATCCCATAGGGGGGTATATTAGTTTTGACATTAAGTTTGTAACATAGAGAAATAATTTCGATACATATACCTCAAAGTATATGGATCGATTCAGAATCGCTAGCTGAGTCGATTAAGCCATGTCTGTCTGTCCGTCCGTCCGTCCGTCTGTGTGTCACCGATTTTTGGCCTTAAATTTTGAGCTAGAGTGTTGATATTTGGTATATAGACTCTCTGGCCGACGAAGCAGAACAAGTGTAAAAATTTTTGAAATCCGCCCACTGCCACGCCCCCTTTTTAGAAAAACTTATTTTTTGGCCAAACCGTAAGGAATTTCAAAAAAGTGTCTTTGCTTCATATTTAGACAATCCTAATATCTATATTTCGTTCATACAAAGTTTTTTGCCACGCCCACTTTTTGGGGGCGTTTTTAGTAAAAAACGCTTTTTGTCCAAATTTTAAAACTTTCGAAAAAATTTTTGATGCAAATACTTCTGCAATGGTAATATAAACATTTTGTCCATAGATCATTTTTACCTACGCCCACATTTTGGGGGCGTTTTCTTACAAAAACCATTTGTATACCCAATCCCAAGGCATTAGCAATAGAAATACGTTGTTTTTTGTCGAACCACACAAGATTTTGAGAAACTGTCTGAGCAATATATTGTGAGAATGTCATTTTCTGTATTTCATCGCCATAAGGCCTATATTTTGAGGATATTAATTTAAAGGATGGGATGGGATAGGGTATTCAACGATCCGCATAGCGGATTGTAGCCTCTCATATGTTTTTTATTAAATTTACCTACCTCGCCCAAATTCAATGAGATAAACAAAAAAAAAATTGGTGTGACACTGCAATTTTCTTTACTTTGCGTGCCAATATCAGTACCTACATGATCAATATGCACGACACAATTAATAATGATCAACGAAAGCATAATGAGCAAATAGGGTTTAAATCTAAAACCGTACACCTTCATACAGACACAGTCACACAATCAATTCATGTGTAATGTTTTGCTTAATCTATCCGACCGTGATCACATCATACGCCTACAAAGAACCAACAAGACAAAAAACGAAACAATATATTTTCTATATTTTTCCTCCGCTCCTAATTTCAGTATAAAATAAGGAAAATGAAGAAACCACCCTCAGTGAGATCGCGACAGCGATCTTGAACACAAGGCAGGGTATACGTCGTTTTTTATTATGGCTCCGCCCATTTTCGTCTCTTTATGCTTGTTTTTGCAATTTTAAGAGATTGTAAAACACATTTTAAGAGACCTGCGCAGTAGAATGGCCAACTGTTTTGGTACGGAATATATAGTCCGTACCAAATCAGTTGGCCAATCTACTGCGCAGGTCTCTTAAAATTTATTTTACAATATCTTAAATTGCTCTTAAATCCTCTCTCTGCGCATTCGACCGTTGGCAAACTAGTGCAAACCAAACCAGTTGGGCATTCTACTGCGCAGGTCTCTTAAAATTTATTGTAAAATATCTTAAATTTCCCTTAAATCCTCTATCTGCGCAATCGACCGTTGGCCAACTGATTTGGTACGCACTATACCAAACTTCTGGATTTGCCTACAAGCCACCACAAAGTTTCGGTTTTCCACCACAAAGTAACGGTTTTCGAACTGCGCATGCGCAAGTGAGTGCATCCGACAAATATATTATGAACTCAGCAAACACTTCGCATCTGTAGAAAATCGTTGAAACCTTTAACCAATATTAAATTTTTTTACATTCGGAAAAATTAGAGGAAATTCTTGAATAAATTGCATCTCCGGTGTTTATATTCGATATTTTTACAATTATTTTATTATTTTAATTATCGTAAGAAAAAACATGTTTTCTAAATAAATACAAATTAAACCGTTGAAACTGATTTAAACAAATTACACGTAAACTACATTATACAACTTTGAAATGCGTTTATTTTTTAACATATTTTATCAGAGCTATAAACAAACGTAATTTGCACCCACTAATTCATCTCTATAATTCAGAAAAATAATTTACTTAACGAAATGAAAATTTCAAACTGACATAAGGAAGCAAGTAAGTGGTGTTAGTAGGTAGGAAATCGAGATTTTCCAAAGTGATCTAGATTAAAATAAAATCAATTTTATTTCCAATGGAAATGAAAACTTATGTCCCAATCGAAATAGCTTACAGTCGTGTTACCCACGCAGGGGGATTATAAATATTTTAAAAATGTTCACTTCCAATTCAATACAGAAAGACAATTACACTTTATTAACTCTTAACCAATACAATTACGTTGTTTGCGCGAGATTAACCACTTGAAGAGAGAGCGAGAGAGTAATCCTCGGTTTTAAAAAAAAATTCTTATAATCCTCTAATTCACAAGTTATCCAATCTGTTGAACAACCGAAAATTGAACACAAAGTGGGAAAGTATGTGCAAAATAGTTTTCAAAAATTAAGATAGTAAATGAATAAAACTTCTCATAGAATTCATTGCTGGAACTGTGTGTCTTAAAATTCGCATTTATACTTGTTTACCTACCTATACTCTACTTAACAAAAAAAAAACAAAACTAAAATTCCAATTGACATCATCTTTTCGCCAAATTTCAATTTAATTCCTAGTTAATTCACCTACTTCCGTGAATTAGTAGATTTAATGTTAAAAAATAAAAAATAAATTGTAATTAAATTAGTACAAAACACCTTTATACAAAAAAACATATGAGAGGCTACAATCCGCTGTGCGGATCGTTGAATACCCTATCCCATCCCATCTTTAAAATAATATCCTCAAAATGTGGGCTTTATGGCGATAAAATACAAAAAATGACATTGTCGCAATATATTGCTCAGAGAGTTTATCAAAACCTTTTGTGGTTCGACAAAAAACAACGTTTTTGTATTGTATAGCTATGCCTTAGGGTAGAGCATACATGCAAATGGTTTTTGTAGGAAAACGCCCCCAAAAAGTGGGCGTGGGTTAAAATGGTCTGCTGACGAAATGTTCATATACCAATGATTTTGCATCAAAATTTTTTTCGAAAATTTTCAAATTTGGCCAAAAAAGGTTTTTTATAGAAAACGCCCCCAAAAAGTGGGCGTGGCAAAAAACTTTGTATTGAAGAAATATAGATATTATGATTCTATAAATATACTTTTTTTTATATATTTTTAAAAAATATATATGCATTCATGGATTTCCTACTTGGGTTTTTTTTCGAGCTGGTAACGACGTGTGTACAGTTTGAATTCGAAATGTTAAATTCTTTTTGCGCCATTTTGTTTTCGATACGCACATTACCAGGTTGACCGTAGCAAGATTCCCAATTTTCCTACCAATGTAAGAATGAATAATATTTCTTTTATGTATTAATAACGTTTTTGTTTTTAGTAAATAAAATCAATCATTTTGAATTTTTTAAATCCATTTTGGATATTTATTTTGGAGAGGGAATTTTCCAGCTAGACGCTGGCCAACAATTATATTTTATTCCTTAGATTATTTAATATCAAATTACCCTACTCATAAAATCAGACTTGAGAATATATTATCCTCAGAATCTTTCGTATTAAATTACGCAACATGTATTAATGGTCTACAAATACCCGTAGGCGATTATAAAATTAATAAATACTCATTTTGGTAATTATAGATAATAAAATATATAAATAGTTTGTTTTACGTTCTAACCGAAGAGTTGAATACATTCAATTTATTTTATTTGAAAAAAAAATATTTACTTTACTGAATACGTTCATAACCATTTGTTTATATTCACCTAATTCTAAATCTGTCACTTTCTATTTGAATGTAAACAAACATTTTTACTTTTGTTTATTTTGTGAATCCATCTAAAATTATTTCTATAGTCCGTACCAAATCAGTTGGCCAACGGTCGATTGCGCAGAGGATTTAAGGGAAATTTCAGATATTTTACAATAAATTTTAAGAGACCTGCGCAGTAGATTGGCCAACTGATTTGGTACGGACTATAAAAGTGTCACTGTGTTATGACTGGAAAAAGTATTAACTATAAGACTAACTATTCGATTCAATCTTTCTGTTTTGTTTCTTTTGTTTTTTTTCGCCTCCACCGCTCTACCATTTTTCTGTGTGATTTTAAAATTTCCACAATTGCGAAAAAATATTATGCCAATTGAAATGTCAAAACAAAAATAAATCCACCACACTACTAAACAGCTGTTAATGAAAATGTCCAAACCCAAAATTTTTCGTCTGCTGAATTCTTTCAGTCGGAAATACATGTATTCACAGACAGGAGTGCATTGGAGGTGGATTACAACAAAAACAACCAACTCTTGCGGGGATTCAGGGTGAGAGAGGTAGAAGTTTGGTATCTCTTTACTTCCCTTATCTCTGGCGCAAATCGTCTTCAGCAATCAAATAACGATCATATTCCACTCTTCATATTGCACATACGTGCAATATGAATAGCGTCCTGGCGCAAATACTGTGAGGAACTCGAAGAGCTTCCGGCGGTGGCGCGTCTCCAGAGGGCACTCTCGAAAGATAAAACAAACTGCATGGGATTACTAGTCAAAGCTGACGGTAAAATCACATGCGACCGGGAAGAAACGTTGACCACACTTCTTCAGGTACACTTTCCCGGCTCTAAAATCACAAGTGAGTTTCATGAACACATGATAGATGACTCACCCCCTATAAACCTGAAAAGGATTAATAGTTTATCCGGCAAACTTTTCACTCCGGATAAGGTCAAATGGGCGATCAACTCATTTAAACCATACAAGGCACCAGGGACAGACCGAATCTTTCCTGCTCTTATACAAAAGGGCTTGGACTTTTTCCTACCCACTATGGTAGCCTTATTTAGGTTTAGTTTCAATTGGGGCTACATACCACAAACCTGGAGGGAGGTAAACGAGGTATTTATCCCCAAACCAGGCAAACCAATAGAACTACCTAAATCATACCGTCCAATAAGCTTAACATCGTTTTTCCTGAAAACAATGGAAAGAATACTTGACGTACACATTAGAGAGTGCTTAAATGAAAGCACTCCTCTGCACCCATGTCAATTCGCCTACCAAATAGGTAAATCCACGGAAGGAGCACTTCTAAGTTTAACATCACAAATAAAAAGTGCATACGAAAACAAAGAAGTAGCTTTATGTGCCTTCCTAGACATAGAGGGCGCTTTTGACAACACTGGATATGACTCCATATCAAATGCTTTGACTCATAGAAGAATAGATCATCCCACCATCAAATGGATCAAAGCGATGCTTGAAAGTCGGAAAATAACTGCTTCATCTGCACAGACCTCAGTATCAGTAACAGCCGTTAAAGGCTGCCCTCAGGGAGGAGTACTCTCACCCCTACTATGGTCTCTGGTTATTGATAACCTACTTCAAGACCTAAGTAATGCAGGTTTCAATATAATTGGATACGCCGATGACCTAGTCATCATAATAAAGGGCAAAGAACCAAACGAAGTTACAACACGTTTGCAAAATGCCCTTAAGATAGTCATAGACTGGTGTAATAAAGAAAGTCTCTCTATAAACCCAAGCAAGGCTATCATCGCCCCTTATACAAAAAGGAGGAAATTAAATCTTACCCAAATTTCAATTAATGGTACATACATTGAGTATTCCAACGAAGTAAAATATCTTGGAGTGATCCTCGATAAAAAACTAAGCTGGAACTCCCACATCAACAACAAAATTCAAAAACCAACCAAAGCTTTCTGGGCTTGCCGAAGCATGTATGGTAAAACCTGGGGAATCTCTCCAAAGACCACACACTGGATCTACACGATCATGGTCAGGCCCATTATAACATACGCTTCAATAGTATGGTGGAACAAAGTCACCCAAAAAACAACTATAAATAAATTAAACAAGGTACAACGGCTTGCCTGTCTGGGCATTACCGGAGCTATGCGTACCTGTCCCACGGCGGCTATGGAAGCCTTAATAGGACTAACACCTCTCCACATTTATATAAAAAAAGTGGCAATTCGCAGCTCAGCAAGTTTGACACAAGCGGAAGAATTAAACATTAGTAAACATCTAAAACTAATTGAACTTCTATCCGAACTTCCAGAACTTGACATGATCTGTGCGGTTACAGACCGCTTACCAAAGACACTATGCTTCGACAAAAGATTCTCAACGGAGATCACAACCAGAGAAGCATGGTGTAGCAACAACCCTCCAAACTGCCTAAACGGCCTAAAGTGGTATACGGATGGTTCTAAAATGGACTCAGGGGTAGGAGCTGGCATACATGGACCAAATAAAAACATCTCAATACCTATGGGAAAAAACCCTAGTGTATTCCAAGCTGAGCTCCATGCCATAAAAGAATGCGCAAACCTAATACACAACTCAGGTATTTAAGGCGCAAACATCCATATATTCACGGACAGTCAAGCAGCTATAAAAGCCCTTAGCTCACACATCATTGACTCCAAATCAGTACTACACTGCTTCAACTCCCTCCAAACACTCAGTTCCAGGAACAAAACCAAACTATGGTGGGTCCCCGGACATAAGGGAGTTGAAGGTAACGAAAAAGCTGATGAACTAGCCAGAAAAGGTTCGGAAACCCCCTTCATTGGACCTGAAACCTTCTGTGCAGTCCCCAAATCAGCCATAAATCTAGTCATAAAAAACTGGGAAAAAAACAGATGTGTTTCATACTGGGGAAACATCCCAGGCCTAAGACAGGCCAAAAGAGCTATTCAGCCCTTCAAATCAGATGCCAACAAGATACTAAATCTTCGCAGGCACGATATCAAAAACTTAGTAGGCTACCTAACTGGTCATCACGGTCTGCGATATCACCTTAACAAAATGCGTCTAGTCGACTCACCGGAGTGCAGACTATGTCTAGAAGAAGACGAAACAGCCGAGCATATCATATGTGAATGCCCGGCCCTTTACGGTATGAGAAGAGAATCTTTCTTCAGGGAATTCTTAAGTCCCGAAGAATTGAGGAAATCTTCGGCTGAAAGTATTATCAGCTACATTAGGAAAGTAGAAGCGCTACTAACCTAAAAAGCATCTGACGGCAAGCACAATAGATATTTTAGGTCGATGTGTATATTACTGCTTAGGCATGTCAGAATTTAAAAAAAAAAAAATATTGCACATACATATCTACTTACAATCAAACAGGAACCACCATATACTTTTTCGTTAACCGAAAACGCAAAGTGTTGGCACGATTTGGTGTCAACAAGAAAAATTGTCGTTAACTCCCACGAAGAATGAAACGGCATACCTCGTGGCCAAGTTACAACCTTTATTAAACAAAATAATCCATAACAATAATATATGGGTTGATTAACTTAAATTAACTTACATTAGTTTTTCTTTTGGTTTTACTTAGTTATTAGGTAGTTTAAAGTAGTTCTTGTTCCTTGTTCGCAATATTGTTCCTTGTGCGTCTATGCCAGGTGTCGGTCAAATTCAAAGTGGCAGATATCATAACCTAATAGGACGTTGTTTGACAGTGTTCTAGTACCGTAGAAAGTACCTACCAGTAATAGATTTTTAGGCGTTGGCAACACTCCCCCCGGTAGGTCCTTTCGTGGGTTGACCTCCTGTGGATTTCTGATGTCCAAAGTCGACAACTTAACAACAGGCCTTTCGTAGATACCGGACCGCGTCTGAACAAAGGAGCTTCGCACTTGCCCATCATTTGAGATTCTGGTTTGCACCACTCGTCCTTTTGGCCAACAGTTTCTTGGACTATTCGGGTCCACAATGAGAACTAGAGCACCCACTTCAATAGGTTTCACGGGCTTGAACCATTTTGTACGGCGAGTAATGGTTGGAAGATACTCCTTTACCCAGCGCTTCCAGAAGCGTTCTGCGAATTGCTGAGAGGTTAGCCAATTTTTTTTAAGCACCCTAACGTCGTCGTCAAACACCGCAAGAGGTTTAGAACCGCTTGATGACCCCAGAAGGAAGTGATTAGGAGTAAGTGCCTCCTCGTTCTCGCTGTCGATTGGAATATATGTTAAGGGACGTGAGTTTATGAGTTCTTCCGAAGGATTTCGAGTCGGCATTATCCGGTACAGTACATTTTTTACGGATCGCACTAGTCTTTCCCAGCTTCCTCCCATATGTGGCGATCCTGGGGGAATAAATTTCCATTTCGTGATGGTGGTGGTAAAAGCCTCTATAAGTTTATCCTTGTTGATACTCTTAAACGCTTCCCTTAGTTCTCGTTCGGCCCCTTGAAAATTAGTTCCGTTATAACTGTATATTTCGATTGGAGTTCCTCGGTGAGCGATGAAGTTTCGGAGGGCCATACTACAGGAATCTGACGATAACGAATGTTCTATCTCGAGGTGAACAGCTCTTGTGGTAAGACATGTCAGGAGTACACCCCACCTCTTTTCCGTTCTTCGAAAGATGGTGATGTTCATCGGCCCAAAGTAGTCCACACCAACAAACGAAAACGGTCGACAAAATGACGCAAGCCGTGCAGGAGGAAGTTGAGCCATTATGGGGTGCAGTGGTTTAGCATTATTGTTTTTGCACTCCTGACAAGCCCGCCTTACTTCACCAAGGGCAGCCCTCAGTTGGGAGATGTGAAATTTTTGTCAAAGCTCGTTCACGACTGTCTCGTGATTTTGGTGGTTGTAGTGTCAATGCATATCCATAATAATTAAATGGGTTACCCGGTGTTTCCTTGGAAGAATGATGGGTCTCTTAACATTGTCGCTTGCTCCTTTGGACAACTGGATTCTTCCGTTTGCTCGAATGACTCCATTTTCATCTAGGCATGGAAAAAGATTAAATAGTGCACTAGACGTGTCTAACGAGTGGTTAGCTCCTAAATCAGCGATTTCATCGGGGTACATACTACCTTGCACTTCTTTCAATATTGAGGACTCTGCAGACTGTAGTTCTTCTTGAGATAGTGGTCCAGATGTCTTTTCACCTTTGTGTCTGTGACTTCGAACGTTATGAATGAAACGTAACGCCATCGCGGTACTTCTCAACAATCGTTTCCAACTTGAAATTTCCTGGTAACGGAAAACGTTTTCTCGAGCCTGAGCATGAATATTAATAAAGTGAGGTTTAAGTTCTTCGGTTGTGACGTCTTCTTGGTAATCTTCCTGAGGCCTGGTATCCGGAGGTGACTTGAGAAATTCTGGTCCGGTAAACCACCGACTCGAAGCTTTAAATTGAGGAAGCTTCTGCCACTTTGTCCCCTCGTCCGCTACATTTATCTTAGTGGGAACCCACCGCCAGTCTAATATATCGGTAAGGTCTAAGATCTCGCTGACTCTAAATGCCACAAATTGACGATATCTTCGATGATCTGACCGAATCCAACTCAGAACGTTTTTGGAGTCTGACCAGAGAATTCGTTTCGAAAAGGGTATGGTATGGGACTCCTCTATGCTCCTTGCGAACCGAGCTCCGAGAACCGCCGCTTGTAGTTCAAGCCTAGGTATTGAGAGGCATTTCAGAGGTGCCACTCTTGTCTTGGCCCCAATTAGAGCACACTACACCATGTCATCCGTAGAATTTCTTAGGTATGCCACCGCCGCAAATCCGTTCTCACTGGCATCGACGAAGATGTGTAACTGTCGTTCGGATTTGCAAGTAGGACTATTAGTGATGTAACATCGCGGGATTTTTAGCGTTTCCATTGTCGGTAAGTACCTAACCCATTTCAACCATTTGGTGTATTCTGCATCTTCAATTTCATCGTCCCATCTATTTTTGAACGCCAGATGTCCTGTAGGAGTATCTTGACGTACATCAAAAAATGTGCTAGTAGACCCAACGGATCGAAGATCGTCATAAGAATTCTTAGCACGTCGCGCTTCGTGGGACGGCGGTTACCAAAGAGTATCTCGGTCTGGCTTGTGTTGGCAGTTAATTTGTAGGTGAAACAGTTGGATGACGTGCACCACCACATTCCTAGAACCTTTTCTGTGGTCAACTCGACATCGACATTCAGATCCATGCCATCTATAGGATCAGTCTTTAAAGCCTTAAGGACAAAAGGCGAGTTCGAGATCCAGTTCCTGATGAAGAAACCTCCTTGTTGATGCACATACCGAACTTCTTAGGCCAATTGAACCGCTTCTTCTTCCGTCGCTACACTGTCCATCAAGTCGTCAACATAATGGTTTTCCTTAATGGATCGAACGGCGCGTGGATACGTCTGTGCAAACTCATCGGCATTCTTGTTTTTATAAACACAGCACGGCGAGCATGTTGCTCCAAAAGTCATCACATTCATGACGTATGTCTCCGGTTCATGTTTGTCACTTTTACTCCATAGGAATCATTGGAAGTTGCGATCTTCTTCCCGTATTTGGACCTGATGGAACATTTCCGAAATGTCTCCACAGATAGCTATGCGATTTTCTCTAGCTTTGGAGATAACGGATGTTAATGAGATGAGTTGATCCGGACCTTTCAGTAGCATTGAATTTAATGACACACCTTGAACGGTAGCAGAAGCGTCCCACACGATCCGTAACTTCCCTGGTTTATTTGGATTGTGTACCGGGAATATTGGAAGATACCAATAGTTCCGGCTTCCTTCAACCATTTCCTTGGCAGAGAGTCTTCTGACATAGCCTTTGGAGACGTATTCCTCTATTTTATTATTGAGCGCCTGAGCTAGGAGTGGCTCTCGTCCCATTCGCTTGTGGAGACACGTCAATCTTCGCTTGGCCATGGGTAAGCTATCTGGAAGCTGGATGTTGTCAGACTTCCATAGCAGTGACGTCTCAAAGCGGCCCTTTTTTCGGAGTGTGTGGCTGTTCAACAGCTCTAATGCCCGTTTGTCTGGTGTCGGTAGTAAAATCTTTTCATTATTTGAAGATCCAAAATTATCATTGCATATGAAGTCTTTCACCAGTCGTTGTAGCTCTGCATAGTTGCACTCGCAAATGTGAAAGCTATGATGCTCATAATCATACGATCCCCTGGAAATTAGTCCGTCACAACAGCCATGCACAATCCACCCCAGGCGCGTTTTAGTTGCGACTGGTTCTTTCGATCCTCCTTCTTTGTACCGCAGTGGGAGACTCAGCTTGGAGTTGTTGAGGCCGATAGGCAATCTTGGAACCGCATTCTCATAGGATTTAATTGGTAGTCCTCTGAGGTGGGCGTATTTTTTCTGCAAGTCGTCGAAGTTAATAGATTGTGCAGGTAGCTGTAAGTTCTTTACCGTATGTACATCCACCAGTCTATACCGTTCGGCATTCGACGATGTTTCTGCAATTTGCAAGGAAAATGTTTCGGAAGTACTTTCGTATCTATGATTGTTCCCAGTCCACTTTAGACATAGTGGTTGTGGGATTCCTTTCACGTTCAGCTCTCGAGCTATTTCTTCATCCATTAGCGAGAGAGATGATCCATCATCTAAGAACGCGAAGGTCCGAAGCTGCACATTTATTGTACAGAACTACGGACACGACGCGGAATAATGTGTTCTTGGAGTCGTAGCTGTGAGTAGTGCAGTAGTTTTGGGTATGAAGCGACACTTGTCCACTCGTTGAAGTACGTCCACGCTGTTCCTTCTCATAGGTATGCAACAATCTGTGATGCTTAAAATTGCATCCATTTTTCCCACAAACAGAAGTTGAACGGCAGCTTCGGTTATCATGTTGTCCCAAGCACCGTCGACATAACTGATGGTCCCTTACTGCAGACCATTTCAATGTTCGGCTGAGTTTGTGGAATGTTTTGCAATCTGCAACAGACACGCAGCTCTCTTGGCAAATGCAACACTTCGCACCCGCTGATGAACAACTGTTGTTGTTTATGTCAACCTGACTGTAGTGCGCGTTGAGGAACCCTTTCTCTTTCAGGGGTTTGCCTTGCGACTTATGTTCAGGAGTGGACGCCGAGAAATCTGGCACAAGAACACTGTTGGCTGCTTCGGCAATTCGGTAAATCCATATACTGAAATGCGACAGATTACATTGCGGTACTGACTGCTTGTACCTAGCCCAGTCAAGGCGTATTGCAGGGGGCAGTTTATTTACAAGCCGCTGTAGCATTGTTAAATTATTCAGATGGGCTACTAATCCGGAAGCCTCAATGGTCGCGCATAGGTTTTGGACTATGAGGGCAAAGTTTACTAGAGTCTCTAGTCTTTCCGCTTTCGGAGGTGGCGTGGTGTGAATCCTTTGAAGTAACGTATGGAAAATAAGCTCTGGACCACCATACAGCATTTTGAGCGTTGCAATGACTCTGTGCACACAATTCGGCTGTACTAACATGCTATGAACCGCCTCCAAAGCCTTCCCTTTAAGCTCTCTGCAACATGACCAAGTTTTCTTCATCCGTGAATGCACAAAGTTCAGTGCTTCTGTGGAAGTTTGATATGAACAGTGGCCACTCGTCGGGACTTCCTCCGAAGCATTGAAGATCTCTCGATATTAGTTGACGAGCAGCTATATTGGCTCTCGTCAAGGCATGGGTCGGCAACACAGGCAAGGTTGGGTCATGTGTATGTAGCGTTGGAGGATGCTGGTATTGTTGCTGATACTGTACAGTAGGCAGTTTTAGCTGAGGTGGCGACGTATCAAATGTATCCTGTTGTGGTACATTAAAAGAAAATGGTCTAGTCTGACTTGGTGGTGGTCTCGTTTGCTGTTGGTATTGTGCATATGCCTGCGTTGATTGGGATTGCGGTGGAAAGGAACTAAGCGGCGGCGGTGGTTGAGACATTGTGTTCGAAGAAAGTTTCCCACATTGCATAAAGGGCAAACTTGGCTGGTGTTGTGAAAATGTACGCGTGGGTTGTTGTAAAGGCGTGTTGAACGGCTCCGCATTCGAAGTAGCGGCTCCAAAATGCCGTAGCGGATGCACAACCGAAGCCGTCCCACCAACCCAAGTCATATTGTCGCCGACGCACACTTGTTCCGTGGACACCGGTACTTTGTTGGTCGTCGATTCTAGGCAACCCTTAGATGGATATCCACCAAGCCAGTTATCTACTCGGCTGTTGGAGATAGACGTATCATCCTCATCAGTTTCCGACGAGTTGTCCTCCATCTGGTTCAGGATCTTATATTTTTTCTCCAGGTATTCACTATCCCTCTTCGCCTTCAGTTCCCATTCTTCTTGGTCCCGTTTCGTCTTCAATTTACGTTCCTCCTCTAGCATTTGCAACTCTATTTGAAGGTGTTTCGCCAAAGATTTCCTTGATCCCTTTGTGCTACCAGAAGCCATCGAGTTCGCACGTTGATGACCCGTAGGAATGGATGATAGTTCGGTGGTACAGAGTCGTGTTGAAGTCACTGGAACCCGGCCACTAGTTGCAGCAGCCATACCAGAGGGTACGTATAGCGGCGCTGTTTGGCACTCATGTTCAGTAGTGGTCGAAGTAACATACTGGAATGTATCGCACGAGTATTTAACGTGTGCATCATGTGGGATAAAACTGGAAGCAGTAGATATTCTGGTACCACAGGACGCAGACGTGAACCTAACATTACTTGCAGAGGTTGGAGCTACACCCACCGCAGAATTCAAAGAGGCATACGACATACCGACGGTGAGGGCATCCACTGCGTTGGCTGGAACACCACATATTGCAGCAGTTCCTAGGGCATTCACTGCATTGTCTGTGTCCCCATATACGGCGTTGTTTACAGCGGGTGCGCTTCCATTCCCTTCGTTAGCAAGCTTTGTGTAGGTGTAAAAAACGGTGTTGGGCTGACTAGCCGCCTTAGTCGGTGTTGGGTATACGCTGTAGGCTGTGGTATGTGCTTCGGCGTCGTTCACATACGTAGAGTGCATTGCTGTTGAAGTACACACTGCACCACAAGAGGCAGCGTTGGTAACAGAAGAAACCGTTACTTCGGTCGTAGCAGCAGACGCCAATGAAACCAATTCGTTAATCGCTAAAGCACCAGTATACGAAGGCGAAACAGTATTATTTGGGCCAGAATTGACTACATTATTTGGAGCGGTTTTGACGACGTTATTTGGGGCAGTATTGACAAGGTTATTTGGGGCTATATTTCGGCGCTCATTTATGGCAATATTCCTCTCAACAGACGCAAAAACTACTTGTGGACTACTTAGTAAAGGAGCATTCTTACTTGACGTACACGTGGTGCAGAGCCAATCTTAGTTTTGGATACTGCTGTCAACTCCTGCGCAGGTATAATGACACCACGTTCCGCAGCCATCGCATTGGACCATATCTCCAGCAGAGTCGGGTTCCACACACATACAGCAGTTGAATTCCTCTGGTGGTATCAGTGATCTGGGCGTTTTGTTGCTTTTGGAAAAGGCTGGCTATTTCGGTTTTGGCGGCATACTGTTGCTATGTGGTTTATAGTTATTGGTTCACAATAATGTTGTAAAATTGTTGGCACGATTTGGTGTCAACAAGAAAAATTGTTGTTAACTCCCACGAAGAATGAAACGGCAGACCACGTGGCCAAGTTACAACCTTTATTAAACAAAATAATCCATTAAAATAATATATGGGTTGATTAACTTACATTAGTTTTTCTTTTGGTTTTACTTAGTTTTAGATAGTTATTAGGTAGTTTAAAGTAGTTCATGTTCCTTGTTCGTAATTTTGTTCCTTGTGCGTCTATGGGGTAGCGATTCCTTACCACAGCGATGGCGAGTGCGAGTGCGGGTTGTGTATATGTACACAAGGAAAATAAGAATGGGTGTGTGGATTACCTGTCATCAAGTCACTGGGAAATTTTTAATAGAGTTGTTCAGGACAACGTCAGTGTCAACGACAAACTGACAGCATCTGTAGGAAAACAAACACATTTGACATTTGTATGAGGCAAATTCATTGGCAAGGGACAGGGGTTGTTTTTTTGAACATTTTTAAAATTGCTTAAAAATTGTGTAAAAGTGCTAAATGAGAACAGAACAATTTATAAACAAAATAAAAATATACAGAGTTGTTGTTATTTGTGAAAACAAGAACATAATAATCTTTACTACACGAAAACTAATCAACTTCGTTTGAACTCGGATTTATGTTCACGCTTTACAATGGCACTGGTTATCAATTTCACTCTTTTTATTTCTATTTTATAATCATACACACTCTCTTAGTATCGTTATGTATTTATAATTTGAGTTTCACTTTGAACAACTTATATTTTCATATTTCAAAGCAAATTATCCAAAAATTAGTACTCCCGCCATATAAAATATCACATTGTTTTCCTCCAATTGATTTTGACGTTTTAAAAAAAGAGACAACGCACTTGGGAGGGAGATAGTCTCACGAACAACTCTATTACGAAAAAATTTCCACGTAACTTCGAAAGGGAAATTTCTCTGTTGTCATAATCTCGCCATGTATTTAGGTGGCGAGTGGCGACTGGCGAGTGCGGTGGCTGACAATATTGTTTGTTTATTTTCAAGTTCGTTTTAATTTTCGTTTATTTTCGTGTGTTATTTACAAAATATCAAATTGCAGTGTTAAAATCGTGTTCTACTTAAAAAAATGTTTTTTGTGTTTACAAGTGTTTTTTTTTTCAATTGCATTATTTTTGTTCTTGCACAGAATTTCACGATTCTTTTGCAATTAATTGACAATAACCGGTTTGTCTAAATTCCACACATATGGAAGTTTTCGTAGTTTCTTAAATAGCTCAATAACCAAAACATTGAATGATACCAGCGAAGTGGTTTTTTTTTTTTTTTTTTTTTTCCGTGGGCTGGTGGAAATCTTCATAGACACGATGAGCACGTGCCCAAAGTAGTGTGAGATTTTTACTCACTAAAACCACCACCCATTTGGTATTTCTATTGCAACTAAGTATTCGACTTATCCAGCAATTTTTTTATCACGATTATATAATATGTTTGGCAGGTAACTTTCCTTTGAGAGTTCCTGCTTTTCCGCAATTATAGCGCGGTTTGTTATTATCGGGCCAAATCTAAGGGTTTAGTTCTTTGAAGACGCCGCAATATATTTGTTTCGTCCAGAATTTGGAGGACTGTTGTGTTAACGTGTCCTAATAAACGTTTTTTATGTTTTCGTGCAAAATTTTTTGTTTCATCTTTAACCGCGGGAATACCCAGATCTCTGCGTAGATCTTCGTTCCTTATGTACCACGGCGCATTGACGAATGATCTTAACATTTTGTTTTCAAAAGTTTGTAAAATGTTTAGATTCGTTTCACTGGTACAACCCCATAGTTGTATACCATATGTCCAAACCGGTTTTAGCACTTGCTTGTATAATAGCAGCTTGTTATCAAGGTTAAGCTTCGAATATTTTCCGAGCAACCAGTACAGTTCTCTGTATTTATTCTTAAGTTCTTCGCATTTCTTTTTTACATGCGACTTCCATTTTAATTTTGCATCGAGTGTCATACCGAGATATTTCGCTTCATTTGCAAACGGGACTCGAACCGTATTTAGAAATACAGGCAAATTGTTTGTCCGTTTATACGAAAAATCTACATGGATCGATTTGCTCTCATTAAGTGCAATCCGCCAGCATTTAGTCCATTCATTAACCTCGTTAAGAGCGTTTTGTAATTTAATATTTGTTTCCTCTATTGTTGTGGCAACTGCTAGTATAGCAGTATCGTCAGCAAACGTTGCAACTATTGTATCGTTTGTTTGTGGGATATCACGAGTGAATATGAGGTACAGGATTGGTCCAAGGACGCTTCCTTGCGGTACACCTGCCATTATTTCTTTGAACTCGGAATATTCGCTTCCAAGTTTCACACGGAAGAGTCTATGCTCAAGATACGACACGAGGTTTTTATATAATTGTTCTTGCAAAACTTGACTTAGTTTATAAGTAAGGCCTTTGTGCCACACCTTGTCAAAAGCTTGCGACACGTCAAGAAATACGGCTGAACAAATTTTCTTTTCTTCGAAAGCTTTCTCAATTACATCTGTAATTCGATGTACTTGGTCCACCGTTGAATGTTTACTTCTAAACCCAAATTGATGGTCAGGTAAAAGACGTTTCTGTTCAATTATGGGGTGTAAGCGACCGAGTAATATCCGTTCAAAAACTTTTGAAATGATTGGAAGAAGTGAAATAGGCCTGTAAGATTTTATTTCATTCGGTGATTTTCCTGGTTTTAGAACCATAATCACTTCCGCGACTTTCCACTGTCTTGGTATGTATTCTAATCTGATTGCTGCATTTATAATAAAAAGAAGCTTAGTTAATGCTTTCCGAGGCAACATTTTAAGAAGTTCTCCTGTAATCAGGTCATAACCCGGAGCTTTTTTAGGCTTTAGTTTCTGTATTTCACGTTTAAGCTCGGCAATACTTGCATATCTTACTATGTTATTATCGGTTGTACTCTCGAATATATTAATGTTTTCATTTTGCGCCGGACCATCAAATGGCTTAAATGTTTCCTCAAGATGTGAGGCAAAAACGTCAGCTTTTTCCTTATCGCTCTTTGCCCAAACGTCTTGAGTTACCCTAATGGGCGGCACAGCGATTTTTGGCCGTTTTATGACTCTAATTGCTTTCCAGAGCGAATAATTCGATTCCTTTCCAGCGGTTAGGCTTTGCAGATAAGTTTCTACTGAATGGTTTTTAAAGTATTTAATCGAATTTGATAGCAAATTACTCAACCGATTGAGATGTGTTTTATCTTGCGGGGCACGAGTTTGGTGCCATCTTTTACGAGCTTTTCTTTTTTGTCTTACTAAATCTTGTATTTCACGGGGGTACTTAATATTACTATAGCTCACTATTTTGTTCTGTTGAGGAGTATTATTCCATGCTGCTTTTTGGATGGTATTGATAAATGAGTCAACAGCGACTTCGAGTTCCAATGGGGTTCTAAGCGATACACCCAGTCGGATATTATTTTCAATATCGTTTTTGAAACCTTCCCAGTTGGTTTTCGCGTTTGTTAATCTGGGTGGTTTTTCATTTATAATCAGTGACTCGCTCATTGTTAAAATGACTGGAGAATGATCAGAGGAAAGATCAAAGCATTCTTCAACTTTGATTCGATTGGACGGCAGACCTTTTACAATGAAAAAATCGATCAAATCCGGTATTTTTCTAGCATCAGTTGGCCAGTAAGTTGGTTTTCCCGTAGAATGAAATTCGGTATTGTACTTTCTACCTATATCATAAAGCATCCTACCTTTCTGTGATATGCATCTAGATCCCCAGAATGTATGTCAATTTTCTCAACCTTGCATCGTGGTGGGCAGTAAATAGACGATATCTTCAGAAAGGATTGTCTGCTTTTGACTTGTATAGAGCTAACTTGCATTGTTTCGATTTCTAGTTTAAGATCAATCGAATGTTCGATACACTCTTTTATATATAGTGAGGCTCCACCTCTAGCCTTATTCGATGGATGTAGAGCATGATAGTCGAGGTAACCTTTTATTTTTAAGTTCGAATTACTCTTTGCGTGAGTTTCGGATATTAAACAGATGTCTATATCTTTTTCCTGCATAAATAATTCAAGTTCTCCAAGTTTTTGCCAAAGGCCATTGGCATTCCACGTAAGAATTTTAAGCAATCTATTCATGTTAAAGGTGGGGTACTTCTATTGCGAATACTATTTTCGAGCTTAACGAGCCTGTCAAAAATAAGTTTATTCGTTTTGCTTTGTTCCTCAAGTTTTGAAAGAATAATCGAAAATACATTTGAAACTGGGTCAGGTGAGATATTTTTTTGGGCGTTATTGGATACTGTAGCTTGAGCATACGTTTGTACATTTGGTTTTGGATGTACAAGATCCGAACGGATATCTGATGGCCGCGTAGTTTGTGGACATTTAGGTTCTTCGATTATGGCCTGCTTTTTCTTCGACATATTTTTAATCGGAATTTTAGGCTGTTGCTTGTTTAAATTTAATTTCTGTGAATTAATACTATTAAATTTCGTCCGTCTTTTTTGCAACTCTTTAGCTACTTCGCAGCCGCGATAATTTGCCGGATGATTGCCTTTACAGTTAATGCAGATAGCAAGAGCTTTCTTATCTGACATACAATCTACCGTCAGGTGATTGCCGGCACATTTTACACACCGCGGTTCTTTTTGACAATAGCTTTGCGTATGATTGTATCCTTGGCAGCGCTTGCACTGGGGAACTAGTTTGGAATCCTTACGCATAGGCTCTATTTTTACAACAATATTAAGTATTGTTTTTATTTCATAAATTTTGTTCAAACTTTCTGTTTTATCGAAAGTGAGTATAAATAAAGGAAGGCCGCGTTTTATTACATTTCCTTCGCCATCTTTTTGCTTTTGGTCTCGTTTGACAATGTTAACGGCATCTATGACTTTATATTGCCTGTTTTTCAGATCATTTACAATGTCATCCTTTAAGCACGACGCATGTAACCCTCTAGCTACAACGCGTAAAGGCCTTTCAGATTTATTTTCAAAAGAATACCATTCTATTTTATCGATATTAAGCTTGCGAGATAATAGACGGTAACTTTCAGGGTCTTTAACGCAGACTTTCCATGTATTTTTTCTTAGCGAAGTTACTTGGTAGCCCGATAATGGCAACGATTTTAGCAAGGTATGCAACTTGTTAAAGTCGTCAATACCGATCACATTAATTGGCGGTGGGGGACGTTGTTTTAGCTGTTTCGCTTTGTTAATAATCTCTTTGTCGCGGTTTATTATTTCAGGAGAGGATACAGCTTTCCTCTTTTTAACTGGTCTTTTCTTTAAGATCCAGTCAGTTTCGCGACTGAGTTCTTCTTCATCCGTGTGGTATTCCGAATTCACGGGGCCGTTTGAACTTGTTTTTGGTATTTTAAATGAACTCTTCAGAGTCATATTTTCTTCCTTTAGATGGAGAATTTCTTTACGAAGTGGTGAAATTTAATTGCATGCCTAAGTAAATAAAAATCTCTGTTGTGCAAACACGAAAGATTCCGGTCACCGATCTAAAGGGCTACACTCGCCAAGCTTTCGTGTCTGCACGCGCCGCCTTGGACACAGTAGAACCCATCATTTTTCCAGCGACCAATGGAGTTTTGGCTGCCAAACATCAAGAAGACACTTTCATCTTTAGATAGAGTTTTGCTTTCTGCAACATGACCAATTATCGTTTGAATGTCCAAAAGACCTTCTAATGTATAATGTTTACTGCATTTTGTACACTGTGGCCATCACCAATGTGATTCTTTGTAAATCACAAGTTCATCCAATATCATGACAGACGAAAAGGAGCGGAACTTTAATATTCTCAAACCAAATACATATGTGTGAATGGCCAGCGTTGTTGGTTATAGGCACACGTATTAAGATTTGGGCTGCGGAATCGTAGGTAAAACTCTCAACTTAGAAATAGTATGCTTATAAATAAAGACAATTTCTATTCATTTTAGATCGCAATTGCCCCTCTCAGATGTACTAACACCGAACAACATTCCAAATGGCAGATAGTTAAGGGCAAAAACAGTGATTGTAAACTATTGAACGGTTTCAGATGCTTATGATTCAATGAAGTACTAAGCCGACAACTCCAAACAGGACAAATGAACGTTCAAGCAATTATCTAGGGTCCTAACAAACATTCAATCTAATGTCGTAATAAGAAAACAGTAAAACTGTATGAGATGAGTTGAAATAATTGCCATTTTGATTATGATGTTAACGTACTCTGTGTAATACTAGGGAGGAAAACATACATTTTAGATGAAAGTGTAAATTACATATATCACCGTAACGTAAGTAAAATAATGTAGATATTAGTAAATCTATTTAAAATATAAAATATATATTTTTATGTTTATTTTTCATTCTCAGATGGCGGAAGTATTCCAGCTTCTACTGTTTTATTCGGACTATAATCAATCGACTATCTCAAGAATTCCAACCCCTTCTGAAGACAGAATTGCGATGAACTAAGCGATCTTTTTTAAACCCCACGTAGATGAACTTTATCACAGATTTACAACATCAAATCAAATTCCAAGGACGCTCTCTCTATTTACGGAGAACATGTCAGTCAAATTGTAGCCACCATCGAGAAACTCTATCAGGAGAAAAAGTTCTCAGCTTGCCCTCGAGGTCCGTTGGATTGGTATATCGAGGTTTTCGATGCCAGTCGAACGCCAATTAAGTGGCTTACTAACCAGCTTTGTCATCAATAGCAGTCAGGATTGCAAAACCCTATAGAATATTCATAGAAATTCTCGGAACTTTAATCCCTCCATCATTACCACTAAGTTCATGGACAAGGTTAGTTGACAATGAGTGTACTTGAGTCATGTGGTTTCACGTTATTAATTTGTTAAACCTTATTTCTCCTAGCCTTATGGAAAGGCCTTCTTATGGATCAGATACGCTGTCGTGACCATGTTGTTCTTAACTACCTCATCGATCGAGGCAAACAATTCACCTCACAGATAAAAAAGAAGTCGCCAAACACTTTACATCAAACATCGAGAATGTTCCACAAAATTTGAGCATGATCATTGTGATAAATTCGGGCATAGAATATTGTCCAGATCCATCGTATAGAATGTATTCGATTAACATTCGCCAGGCAAGATTCATTCAAGTGGATATCCGTGAAAGAATGAGGTGAGTAAAACAACAGTCTCTTCTTTTGATGTAATTTAATCGGGAAATCTCTATTTTCAGTCATATGGAACAGGAGTTGATGAACCGGAAAGGAGAAATCGAACCATACGAAGTCACCTTAAAGCAGATCCGGCCAGAGTTGCAAGCTACAAAAAAGAACATCCAACAGAATCGCTCACAAAGAGAAAGTTTTTAATAGGCCAATGAACTTGAAGAATACAAAACCAAACTTAACCAAGTTCAACTACAAGTTCAAGAGAAGACAAACGAGTCGTCTGAATCGAAGATTGCACGCAGAGCGATGCAAGAGGCACTTACAGAACAGGAAGTATTGCTGAAATTGATAATGCTGCGGTCCCCGAATCTGAAAGCGTGCCAATAAATCGACTATTACAACCATTGTAGTATTAAATGTGTATTTATTTATTTTTTTAAATAAATGTTGAGCATTATGAAATACAATAATTTGAAGAACTGATTTAAATAAAGTCAAGTAACTAAGAATATAAACAAATCACTTTACTATTAAGTAGCAGATATGCGTTGAGTTGTCCGATAAATAGGTAATTGGGTGTCTGAACCTCTACTTCCTTTGATTAATCATCCAGCGCTGAACCGGGTTGTTTTGTTGCCAAATTGATTGCGATAGTCAGAATATCGTTAATTTCATGAATTTTAAAATTTAAGCTGAAACGTAATTCATGTCCATATGCTGTCCGAATCATTCCTAGATGTTTTTGCCACTGAGTGCAAATTGGGTATATGCATGCTATTTAAAGAGCCAAAACAGACCAGTCTTTCACATCGACGACAGTGTATCGATCTTTATAGTATAGATTCACTCAACATCTGCAAGCATCATTTCAGGTAACTCCTTGAGCGTTATAAGTTCGCCTTACCTGAATAAAGAAAAGCTATTAAATAAAAACTTTCTTCACAGACAACACTTTTAATATACAGCTTCGTCATACACGCTTCGATATTTCGAGGGTGAATTTTTAGGCATCGTAAAGACGAAACCTTATAAATTATCAACACAGTTGAGCATACTCACCAGATGTAGCTTATCATTTGGCGTCGTAAAAGTGGCATACGTCTATCGTTGGAAATATTTCGATGGTGTGGAATTAATGACGAAAAAAGTCTTCATCCAACTCAACTGGAACATCAAGAAATGTACCCCACTGTAGCGCAGAACCAATCTTTTATCATATTTGGGTTAATTATGCAAATAAATTGATTGCGCCCATTATTCCAGCGCACGTACAATGACGTAACTGCGACGAATTTCAAGCAGCCACAAATTGGAAGCTCCACCAGCAATATCAACCAACCCATTAACATGTGTTACTTATTTACTTAGTGGTGCAGCATTCCGGATTCTGAAATTAAACTCAACTTCCATTTATGTATATATATGTATAAGGCGAGATTTAACAAAAAAACAATTTGAACCAAAATACTTTGTTGTTTGGTTTTTTTTTTGAATTGATGAACTGCATCACAATTGCCGTTCGTCTTTGTATTTATTTAATTGTTAGTATCGGTCGCAACCTATAAAGATACTCACCGCTCTGTAACAAGAGATAAAAACTGTGAATGAACGAATAAACAAATAAATAGTTACAATGTTGTCATATATGTAAATGTTTTAATGTATACAAAAGTTTAACTTACAATGTCAATCAAAAAAGTGTATGATTCTATAAACAAACATATTTATATAACAAAATAACTTTAACTGTATGATTATGATAATTGATTATAAATATAAATATCTTGGGCTGCTAAAAAAAATGCTGGACCCGTTCATGAATCTTGTCTAGATGTACTAGTGTTGATTTCGCGATTCTATAAAATAAATCAAAAATAAATGGATGTTTAGAAACATATACATATGTATGTACAGGTACCTACATATCTACTTGCCTTCTATCTTCACCAAGGTACGTTCCTGCTCCTTGTCAATCGTTCATGTGTATCATTTCCATACCTTTCTAGCACCGATTTCCTTCCGTCGGTAAATTACGAGTCAACTGCAGGTAGATGAATTTTCTACAGAGAAAAGTAAACCCTTCGCACTGAATTTCTTTCGTCGGTTCAACCCGGAAAAATTCAAAGAATGTAGTTATGCTTCTATCCAAGTATACAGAACTAATTCCATCTAAATATTCCTCATGTTCAGTACGAAAAGAATACAATTTCGTCTTTATAAACTCAAATAAAAATCAAAAAACAAAATTACAATTTAATTTTGTGAAAACAATTGTCAAATATCTGTCAAATACAGCCGATTATTTCTGAAGACACATACTACGATAAACTTCGAATTCGGAGTAGCACCCACACTCGCACTCGATGTGGTAAGGAATCGCTACCCTGGTATTTGTTACAGCGCCTAGCGACATCTTCCGTCGAGCACTAAACAACAAAGTGCAAAGTGGTTAAGGGTAATGGTAATTGGATTTAACAACACAAACCAAACACGAACCAAAAGAGATTTTGAGAAACTGTCTGAACAACATATTCTAACAATAGAGTTGTTCATGAGACTATCTCCCTCCCAAGTGCGTTGTCTCTTTTTTTAAAACGTCAAAATCAATTGGAGGAAAACAATGTGATATTTTATATGGCGGGAGTACTAATTTTTGGATAATTTGCTTTGAAATATGAAAATATAAGTTGTTCAAAGTGAAACTCAAATTATAAATACATAACGATACTAAGAGAGTGTGTATGATTATAAAATAGAAATAAAAAGAGTGAAATTGATAACCAGTGCCATTGTAAAGCGTGAACATAAATCCGAGTTCAAACGAAGTTGATTAGTTTTCGTGTAGTAAAGATTATTATGTTCTTGTTTTCACAAATAACAACAAATCTGTATATTTTTATTTTGTTTATAAATTGTTCTGTTCTCATTTAGCACTTTTACACAATTGTTAAGCAATTTTAAAAATGTTCAAAAAAACAACCCCTGTCCCTTGCCAATGAATTTGCCTCATACAAATGTCAAATGTGTTTGTTTTCCTACAGATGCTGTCAGTTTGTCGTTGACACTGACGTTGTCCTGAACAACTCTATGGCATCTTCTATGTATCACCCCAATGAATTTATTAGCCCGACCACATTGTGGGGATGTTTAATTTAAGGATAAATTGGGATTTGGTATTCAACGATTCGCACAGATTTAAGACTACTCAAACGTTTCTATTGATTATGCTAAGCTCAGTTATACATACGGTTTTGTATTTATATAGTCCGATAAATAAACATATGAGAGGCTACAACCCGCTGTGCGGATCGTTGAATACCCATCCTTAAAATTAATATCCTCAAAATATAGGACTTATGGCGATGAAATACAGAAAATGACATTGTCACAATATATTGCTCAGACATTTTATCAAAATCTTTTGTGGTTCGACAAAAACCCAACGTATTTCTATTGCTAATGCCTTGGGATGGGGTATACAAATGGTTTTTGCCCAAATGTGGGCGTAGGTGAACGTGATCTATGGACAAAATGTTTATATAACCATTGCGGAAGTATTTGCATGAACATTTTTTTTCGAAAGTTTTAAAATTTGGACAAAAAGCGTTTTTTTACTAAAAACGCCCCAAAAAGTGGGCGTGGCAAAAAACTTTGTATGAACGAAATATAGATATTAGGATTTTTGAAATTCCTTACGGTTTGGCCCAAAACTACGTTTTTTAAAAGGGGGCGTGGCAGTGGGCGGATTACAAAAATTTTTACACTTGTTCTGCTTCATCGGCCAGAGAGTCTTTATACCAAATTTCAACACTTCAGCTCAAAATTTAAGGCCCAAAAATCGGTGACACACAGACGGATAGACGGACGGACGGACAGACAGACATGGCTTAATCGACTTTGAGGTATATGTATCGAAATTATTTCTCTATGTTACAAACTTAATGTCAAAACTAATATAGGTACCCCCCTATGGGATAGGGGATAAAAATGCACAACAAAGTACCTATTTTGGCTTAGATTATTGAATGTTGATTAACATTTTATATTGATGGAGACATTGGTTAGTGCAGCTTAGCCTCGTAGGCCTCGTTCTTGGCTGCTAGCATATGTCAGCATTCTTTATCTTTGCTGGTGGTCGCGAGAAAACTTTCACATCACTTGCGTCTCTAATCTAATGGCTTTTTGACATTTTTTCCATTGTTCTTCGACATTAGTTGCTGGTAGTATGGTGTTAATCGAGATGTTAAGGGATACACGTTCTGCAAAGGACTTGGCGGTCTCTTAATATAGCAGTCTTTCGACGTGGAATCCTTTTACAGTATTTCTTATTTGTTGTGGCGTATCCGCATTCATAGCTTGGCTGCATGAAGGTAGTGGCCCGAGTCTATGCCCCTCGGAATGTTCGGACACCCAAAAAACTCTTGTCTATCGCAATGTGATAACGTGCCGCTAAACGTCCGCCGAAATTCTCTTTGGACACAAGGTACGGACTCCAGTGCATACTTTCTGTTTGGTGTATGTGTCTTGCATCGCTCTGTAATCTTGGATTCAATCTTGGATTCAGACGACTCGGTTGTCTTCTCTTCAGCTTGTTGTTGAACTTGGTTATGTTTGGTTTTGTATTCTTCAAGTTCATTGGCCTTGTAAAAAAGTTTGTATAAATAAATAAAGTTAGTCCATGTGATATGTGACTTTACCAGTAGATCCAATTCTTTCGTGTCCGAGTACTAATAGCTATCCAATTCGCTTATTCGGTCATCTAACATCCCAGTTTTTATACCCTATCCCATAGGGGTCTATTAGTTTTGATACATAGTTTGTAACATAGAGAAATAATTTAGCTACATATACCTCAAAGTATATGGATCAACTCAGAATCGAAAGCTGAGTCGATTAAGCCATGTCTGTCTGTCCGTCCGTCCGTCCGTACGTCTGTACGTCACCGATTTTTAGGCCTTAAATTTTGAGCTAGGATAATGAAATTTGGTATATAGGATCCTCGTGTAGTGTAAAACTTTTTGAAATCCGCCCACTGCCACGCCCCCTTTTAAGAAAAACTCAGTTTTTGACCAAACCGTAAGGAATTTTAAAAAAGTTTCTGAACTACATATTTAGACAATATTAATATCTATATTTCGTCCATATAAAGTTTTTTGCCACGCCCACTTTTTGGGGGCGTTTTCAATTAAAAACTGTTTTCGGTCAAATTTTAAATTTTTCGAAAAAAATTTTGATGCAGAATCATTAACATTATTAATATGAACATTTCGTCTATATACCATTTTAACCCACCCCCACTTTTTGGGGGCGTTTTTATATAAAAACCATTTTTATACACTACCCCATAACATATGCAGGAGAAAACCTTGTCTTTTGTAGAACCGCAAAATTGTTTTGTAAGCAGTCTGAAGAACTTGTTGTCACTATATCATTTTTTCTATTTTATCCACATCGTGTTTTTAGCCATGTCCCCTTTTTTGGGGATTTTAGTTTTATGGATAGGATGGGATAGGGTATTCAACGATCCGCACAGCGGATTGTAGCCTTCTCATATGTTTATACCCTATCCCATAGGGGTATATTAGTTTTGATACTTAGTTTGTAACATAGAGAAATAATTTTGCTACATATACCTCAAAGTATATGGATCGACTCAGAATCGCTAGCTGAGTCGATTAAGCCATGTCTGTCTGTCCGTCCGTCCGTCCGTCCGTCCGTCCGTCCGTCCGTCCGTCCGTCCGTCCGTCCGTCCGTCTGTACGTCACCGATTTTTAGGCCTTAAATTTTGAGCTAGGATAATGAAATTTGGTATATAGGATCCTCGTCTCTGCCTACAGAACAAGTGTAAAAATTTTTGAAATCCGCCCACTGCCACGCCCCCTTTTAAGAAAAACTCAGTTTTTGACCAAACCGTAAGGAATTTTAAAAAAGTTTCTGAACAACATATTTAGACAATATTAATATCTATATTTCGTCTATATAAAGTTTTTTGCCACGCCCACTTTTTAGGGGCGTTTTCAATAAAAAACTGTTTTCGGTCAAATTTTAAATTTTTCGAAAAAAATTTTGATGCAGAATCATTAACATTATTAATATGAACATTTCTTCTATATACCATTTTAACCTACGCCCACTTTTTGGGGGCGTTTTTATATAAAAACCATTTTTATACACTACCCCATAACATATGCAAGAGAAAACCTTGTCTTTTGTAGAACCGTTAAAGTGTTTTGTAAGCAGTCTGAAGAATTTGTTGTCACTATATCATTTTTTCTATTTATCCACATCGTGTTTATAGCCATGTCCCCTTTTTTGGGGATTTTAGTTTTATGGATAGGATGGGATAGGGTATTCAACGATCCGCACAGCGGATTGTAGCCTTCTCATATGTTTATTATTAATTTTGTTGTTGTTTAATTATTAAATTTGATTCGTTTAGTATGTTTATACTTTTTATTTATGAACTCGTATATAAATTTTATTTGTGTTGTGTATATATATATATATATATATATATATATATATATATTTTATTTTGTTTAATTGTTTAATTGGCTTCCTTAAGTGTATTTATACTTTTTATTTATAAACTCGTATGTATAATTTTATGTGTTTAAACAATTTTTTATTATTCACTTCACTTTGAGAACTTTAGTCCTTTTTTCGGATACCAATGATTGGTATCCTACCGACTGCGCCAATGAAATGTTTATTAATAAAATATACTTTATTTAAAATGAAAAGGAATTAAATTACAAGACAACTTTTATTCACTACTGGTTATTAAAACACAAGACAACTTTTATTCACGACTGCTTTCTTTCAACTGCTCTATACATTTTTCTGTCTTAAAATTACACCTCGGTAGATAAAGAACCGGATTTGACTTGCTAAACGATAAGTGCGAGTGTTGATAACACGACGAAAAACAGCAACACTATAAACACCCTGGTGAGATGGCACGGATGAATACCCGGCCTGCTGTCCCAGGCGAACCTAGATGAGCTGCTCTGACATATTCGGACAACAGGTTGTCTAGGAATTTCAAGGGTTAGTCAGGCCCCTTGAACAGAGATGGTGGCGGATGAACCGAAAGGCCAACGGCAGCGCTCAATCCCGTAGTGCATACTGATGGCCCCGTGTCCTAGGGGTATCTAATAAATTGGAACTGGCCCTCCAGGTTGGGGGTTGTGCTTTGGGTTAACTACCCACCCACAGAAAAAAAACATGGTTACGAAGCAACCAATAGCCTCGGAAAGGACGGATTTTATTGTTGACGACCCTGCTAAACGAAAAAAGGACAACGACGTTCGTATCTGCACCTGGAATGTGAGAACATTAAACAGGAGAGGTGCAGGCGAACGACTAGCGGAAGCCCTAAACTGCTACAAAGCAGACATTACTGCCATCCAGGAAATACGATGGGATGGGCCGGGCAAAAAGAGGATGAAAAACTGTGACATATACTACGGACCGTGTATATATATAGCGACTATTCGGATGCGGATTTGTTATAAGTGCCAGACTTAGGCAAGAAGTCTTATGTTTCCAAGACATTAGCGAGTGCATAGTTACAATCCGCATCAAGGCCAAATTCGCCAACATAAGCCTTATATGCGCTCACGCTCCGACGGAAGAAAAAGATGATATAGCTAAGGATTGCTTCTACGAGCTCCTCGACAAAACCTATGAGCGACTTCCGAAGTACTATAGCCAGCAAACGGTTTCCTCACCTCGATATCCATAAGGGGACATGGCGGTCTCCAGATCAACGAACGGTCAACCAAATTGATCACATTGCGATAGATAAGAGGCACGCATCCAGTATTTTGGATGTCCGAACATTCCGAGGAGCTAACATCGACTCGGATCACTACCTTGTAGCAGCCAAGGTAAGAATGCGGATATCCACCACGCCACAACAATCCAGAAATACTGCGAAAAAATTTAATGTTGGAAGACTGCAATCGCAAGAGACCGCCAAGACCTTCGCACAACGCGTATCCCTTAACCTCTCGATTAACACCATACCACCAGCATCGAATGTCGAAGAGCAATGGCAACGATGCCAACATGCCATTAGATCAGCCGCAACTGATGTGCTAGGTTTCTCGCGCCCACCAGAAAGAAACCCCTGGTTTGATGAGGAATGCCGACAGATGCTCGCAGCCAAGAACGAGGCCTACAAGGCTAAGCTGCAGGTGAAGACGAGAGCTGCCATTGAGCTCTATAGGCAAAGAAGAAGGGAAGAACATCGGCTTTTCAGCAAGAAGAAAAAAGAGCAAGAAAAGCGCGCGATCGAGGATATAGAGAGGTGCCACCCCAGGAACGATGCTCGCAAGTTTCACCAAAGTAGAAAACGTCAAAGCCAAGGATACAAGGCTCGAACAGAATCCTGTCGAGATGAACAAGGAAATATTGTAGTTGAGACACAGTCGATGCTGAGGATATGGAAGAACCACTTCTGCAGACTGTTAAACGGCGATGACGAACAACATTCCGCTGTCAGGCAGAACGAACCATTCAATATTGGCAACGACAGCGAAAACTGCCAACCACCCGACATGAGTGAAGTGAGGATAGCAATATCCAAACTCAAGCTTAATAAGGCTGCCGGAAATGACGGCCTTCCCGCTGAGCTTTATACGGCCGGCGGAGATGACTTGGTAAGTAACATCCACCAACTCATAAGCCAAATCTGGTCGGATGAAAATATGCCTGAAGAATGGAACCTCAGCATCGTTTGCCCGATCCACAAAAAAGGAGACCCTCTGAACTGCGCCAACTACAGAGGCATAAGTCTCCTCAACATCGCCTACAAGATCCTATCTGCCGTAGTATGTGAACGCCTGAAACCGTTTACCAACAACCTGATTGGCCCTTATCAGTGTGGTAAGTCCACAACCGATCAAATCAAATTTTCACACTTCGGCAGATCCTGGAAAAAACTCAAGAAGTCCAAATCGATACCCACCACCTATTCATCGATTTCAAAGCCGCATACGACAGCATTTATAGAGACGAACTATACAGAGCCATGTCTAGTTTTGGTATACCGCCCAAACTCGTCCGTTTATGTAGGATGACGATAGAGAATTCTCGCTGCTCCATCAGGGTCGGAAACGACCTCACCGACACATTCGATACCAAAAAAGGATTTAGGCAAGGCGATGCGCTGTCATGTGACTTCTTTAATCTGATTCTTGAGAGAATTGTGCAAAACTCCAAAGCCAACACCAGAGGCACAATTTTCCAAAAGTCGGTGCAACTACTAGCGTACACTGACGATATTGACATCATTGGTAGGACTCAACGTGATGTCATAGCCACGTTTGCTAGTATAGAGAACCGCCAACCGCTGCCAACCGCTGTTTCTTCGGGCTAAGAAGGCAATTTAGTAGTAAAGCCCTCACTCGAACTACTAAGGAGATCCTATATAAGACCCTGATCATCCCAGTCCTGCTCTACGGCGCTGAAGCATGGACCGTATCAAAAGCGGATGAAGAAATCCTTGGTAGATTGGAGAGGCAAATTCTTCGAAAAATCTTCGGTCCCGTTTGCGTTGACGGGCTATGGAGACGAAGATTCAACCAAGAACTATACGAGCTGTACAGCGACATGTCCCTGGTCAAAAAACTCCGCATTGGACGTTTAAGATGGCAAGGACATGTAGAACGAATGGACACCAATACTCCGGCTCGCAGAGTCTTCGATTCCCAGCCAGACGTCGGACGCAGTAGAGGAAGACCTCGCCTTAAGTGGCGCGCACAAGTGGAAACCGACCTCAACCAACTTGGAGTGCGCAACTGGAGGCAGTTAGCTAACGACCGGGCTAATTGGAGAGGCATGTTGGTTGAGGCCCAGGTTCATTCCGGACTGTTGCGCCACTTAAGTAAGTAAGTAAGTAGATAGAGAACAGATATGATTACTTCGCATAAACCGAAAGACGCTTGTGCTTATGCCAGTGGCTTTGTTATCCGAGTGCGGATAAAAAGTGCTTAATCTGCAGAAGCGAGAGGCAAAAGCGAAAGAACGATCTTTGTTCGAATCAATTTCATGTATGGTCCGATTGGACATAATGAAATTGATTATGTGGCACTTGGTATTGATTATCAAACATATGAGAGGCTACAATCCGCTATGCGGATCGTTGAATATCCTATCACATCCCATCCTTTAAATTAATATCCTCAAAATATAGGCCTTATGGCGATGAAAAACAGAAAATGGCATTGTCACAATATATTGCTCAGAAAGTTTATCAAAATCTTTTGTGGTTCGACAAAAAACAACGTATTTCTATTGCTAATGCCTTGGGATGGGGTATACAAATGGTTTTTGTAAGAAAACGCCCCCAAAATGTAGGCGTAGGTGAAAATGATCTATAGACAAAATGTTTATATTACCATTGCGAAAGTATTTGCATCAAAAAATTTTTCAAAAGTTTTAAAATTTGGACAAAAAGCGTTTTTTACTAAAAACGCCCCCAAAAAGTGGGCGTGGCAAAAAACTTGTTTGAACGAAATATAGATATTAGGATTGTCTAAATATGCTGCTCAGACACTTTTTTGAAATTCCTTAAGGTTTGGCCAAAAAATAAGTTTTCCTAATAAGGGGGCGTGGCAGTGGGCGGATTTCAAAAATTTTTACACTTGTTCTGGTGGCACGGACGAGGATCCTATATAACAAATTTCATTATCCTAGCTCAAAATTTAAGGCCCAAAAAATCGGTGACGAACAGACAGATGGACGGACAGACAGACATGGCTAATCCGACTCAGCTAGCGATTCTGAGTCGATCCATATACTTTGAGGTATATGTAGTAAAATTATTTCTCTATGTTACAAACTAAGTATCAAAACTAATATACCCCCCAATGGGATAGGGTATAAAAATGAATTTAATTACTAAAACAAATGAACTCTTTCAGTGAGTTCATCTGGGTGGTCGGTTATGTCACTAGAGTTGATCGGGTTGCGAGTGGGTGGATGGATTACTACACTTTCCCAGTAGATGTCTGACCTTGAATCAAATGTAATATTATAATGTGAATTGATCAATTTTCAAAATGGAAAAGTGAAGTCCCATTTAATTTATACCATGCGTCAAATTTATGAATGGCAAGAAAAGGGTAAGTGGATATGAAAAGGGTTTTGTTTATTGGTAGAGGGATTAGGTGGAAAAAGGAATAGGTTATTTGTGAAGTTACTGGTATTTGAATGCTGAATACAATATTTGAGTTATTATAATAGGCTTTAAGTTTACAATTTCGTATATTTGCTCTTCTGAAGAGAAGTTGATAGATTGATTCTGTAAACATATTTTTATACCCTATCCCATAGGGGGGTATATTAGTTTTGATACTTAGTTTGTAACATAGAGAAATAATTTTGCTACATATACCTCAAAGTATATGGATCGGCTCAGAATCGCTAGCTGAGTCGAATTAGCCATGTCTGTCTGTCCGTCCGTCCGTCCGTCCGTCCGTCTGTCTGTTCGTCAGCGGTTTTTGGGCCTTAAATTTTGAGCTATGATAATGAAATTTGGTATATAGGATCCTCGTCCGTGCCACCAGAACAAGTGTAAAAATTTTTGAAATCCGCTTACTGCCACGCCCCCTTTTTAGGAAAACTTATTTTTTGGCCAAACCGTAAGGAATTTCAAAAAAGTGTCTGAGCAGCATATTTAGACAATCCTAATATCTATATTTCGTTCATACAAAGTTTTTTGCCACGCCCCCTTTTTCGGGCGTTTTTAGTAAAAAACGCTTTTTGTCCAAATTTTAAATCTTTCGAAAAAAAATTTGATGCAAATACTTCCGAAATGGTAATATAAACATTTTATCCATAGATCATTTTCACCTACGCCAATATTTTGGGGGCATTTTCTTACAAAAACCATTTTTATACCCCATCCCAAGGCATTAGCAAAAGAAATACGTTGTTTTTTGTCGAACCACACAAGATTTTGAGAAACTGTCTGAGCAATATATTGTGACAATGTCATTTTCTGTATTTCATCGCCATAAGGCCTATATTTTGAGGATATTAATTTAAGGGATGGGATGGGATAGGGTATTCAACGATCCGCATAGCGGATTGTAGCCTCTCATATGTTTATTTCATCTAATTCCGATTTACTTAGTATTTGTTTAGAAATAATAGTTAATCGGGCAAGAGTAATGGCTTCTGCAATATTTGTTAAATGATTGTACAAAAGATCAATATTGAAATTGATTCTGTGTATATCCACAGAGGTATTTTAAAGTTTCTTGGTCTATTTTAACCACGTTACTTATTTTATCGTTGTAAAGATTTAGAAAAGTTTATATGGTGGTTTGTTGTTGATTAATGTGACGTGTGATATTATCGAATCTCTCTATCATCTTATGGTTAATACTGATTTGTTTATTAACCTCATTCTCTAAAGTGATTAATTTCAATTTTTCCCAACTCTTGATTAATATAGAGTGCATCGTTTGCATCCATATTCCCTGTTATTGCTCTCTTTATACCCTATCCCATAGGGGTATATTAGTTTTGATACATACTTTGTAACATAGAGAAATAATTTAGATAGATATACCTCCAAGTATATGGATCGACTCAGAATCGAAAACTGAGTCGATTTAGCCATGTCTGTCCGTCCGTCCTTACGTCACCAGTTTTTAGGCCTTAAATTTTGAGCCTGAATGATGAAATTTGGTACACGTGGTCTTTGTTGCTCCCAGCAGAACAAGTCACGCCCCCTCTTCAGAAAAACGTAGTTTCTGGCCAAACGGTAAGGAATTTTAAAAAAGTGTCTGAGAAACGTAGTCAGACAATCGTAATATCTATATTCATATAAAGTTTGGGGGCGTTTTTAATAAAAAACCTTTTACGGTAAAATTTTAAAATTTTCGAAAAAAATTTTAATGCAGAATAATTAGTAATATTAATATAAACATTTCGTTCAGAGATTATTTAAGCCCACCCCCACTTTTTGGGGGCGTTTTCTTACAAAAACCGTTTGTATACCCTACCCCATAGCGATTCTGAGTCGATCCATATACTTTGAGGTATATGTAGCTAAATTATTTCTCTATGTTACAAACAAAGTATCAAAACTAATATAGCCCTATGGGATAGGGTATAAAAACCCGATTTTATCAGGCAGAGCTTCACCCTAGGAATTTATTAACAGAACTGACCAAGCTTTTATACCCTTTCCCATAGGAGGGTATATTAGTTTTGACATTAAGTTTGTAACATAGAGAAATAATTTCGATACATATACCTCAAAGTATATGGATAGATTAGAATCGCTATCCGAGTCGATTTAGCTAGAGTGTTGAAATTTGGTATATAGACTCTCTGGCCGACGAAGCAGAACAAGTGTAAAAAAATTTGAAATCCGCCTACTGCCACGCCGCCTTTTAGATAAACGTACTTTTACGCCAAACCGTAAGGAATTTCAAAAAAGTGTCTGAGCAGCATATTTAGACATACCTAGACATCCATACAAAGTTTTTTGTCACGCCCACTTGTTGGGGGCGTTTTTAGTAAAAAACGCTTTTTATCCAAATTTTAAAACTTTCGAAAAAATTTTTGATGCAAATACTTCCGCAATGGTAATATAAACATTTTGTCCATAGATCATTTTCACCTACGCCCACATTTTGGGGGCGTTTTCTTACAAAAACCATCCCAAGGCATTAGCAATAGAAATACGTTGTTTTTTGTCGAACTACAAAAGATTTTGATAAACTGTCAGGGTTAATTTTGGGTTAACTACCCACCCACAGAAAAAAAACATGGTTACGAAGCAACCAATAGCATCGGAAAGGACGGATTTTATTGTTGACGACCCTGCTAAACGAAAAAAGGACAACGACGTTCGTATCTGCACCTGGAATGTGAGAACATTAAACAGGAGAGGTGCAGGCGAACGACTAGCGGAAGCCCTAAACTGCTACAAAGCAGACATTACTGCCATCCAGGAAATACGATGGGATGGGCCGGGCAAAAAGAGGATGAAAAACTGTGACATATACTACGGACCGTGTTATAGTGAGCAGAAACAGCGACTATTCGGATGCGGATTTGTTATAAGTGCCAGACTTAGGCAAGAAGTCTTATGTTTCCAAGACATTAGCGAGCGCATAGTAACAATCCGCATCAAGGCCAAATTCGCCAACATAAGCCTTATATGCGCTCACGCTCCGACGGAAGAAAAAGATGATATAGCTAAGGATTGCTTCTACGAGCTCCTCGACAAAACCTATGAGCGACTACCGAAGTACTATAGCCAGCACACGGTTTCCTCACCTCGATATCCATAAGGGGACATGGCGGTCTCCAGATCAACGAACGGTCAACCAAATTGATCACATTGCGATAGATAAGAGGCACGCATCCAGTATTTTGGATGTCCGAACATTCCGAGGAGCTAACATCGACTCGGATCACTACCTTGTAGCAGCCAAGGTAAGAATGCGGATATCCACCACGCCACAACAATCCAGAAATACTGCGAAAAAATTTAATGTTGGAAGACTGCAATCGCAAGAGACCGCCAAGACCTTCGCACAACGCGTATCCCTTAACCTCTCGATTAATACCATACCACCAGCATCGAATATCGAAGAGCAATGGCAACGATGCCAACAGGCCATTAGATCAGCCGCAACTGATGTGCTAGGTTTCTCGCGCCCACCAGCAAGAAACCGTTGGTTTGATGAGGAATGCCGACAGATGCTCGCAGCCAAGAACGAGGCCTACAAGGCTAAGCTGCAGGTGAAGACAAGAGCTGTTATTGAGCTCTATAGGCAAAGAAGAAGGGAAGAACATCGGCTTTTCAGCAAGAAGAAAAAAGAGCAAGAAAAGCGCGCGATCGAGGATATAGAGAGGTGCCACTCCAGGAACGATGTTCGCAAGTTTTACCAAAGTGTAAAACGTCAAAGCCAAGGATACAAGGCTCGAACAGAATCCTGTCGAGATAAACAAGGAAATATTGTGGTTGAGACACAGTCGATGCTGAGGATATGGAAGAACCACTTCTGCAGACTGTTAAACGGCGATGACGAACAACATTCCGCTGTCAGCCAGAACGAACCATTCAATATTGTCAACGGCAGCGAAAACTGCCAACCACCCGACCTGAGTGAAGTGAGGATAGCAATATCCAAACTCAAGCTTAATAAGGCTGCCGGAAATGACGGCCTTCCCGCTGAGCTTTATAAGGCCGGCGGAGATGACTTGGTAAGTAACATCCACCAACTCATAAGCCAAATCTGGTCGGATGAAAATATGCCTGAAGAATGGAACCTCAGCATCGTTTGCCAGATCCACAAAAAAGGAGACCCTCTGAACTGCGCCAACTACAGAGGCATAAGTCTCCTCAACATCGCCTACAAGATCCTATCTGCCGTAATATGTGAACGCCTGAAACCGTTTACCAACAACCTGATTGGCCCTTATCAGTGTGGTAAGTCCACAACCGATCAAATCAAATTTTCATACTTCGGCAGATCCTGAAAAAAACTCAAGAAGTCCAAATCGATACCCACCACCTATTCATCGATTTCAAAGCCGCATACGACAGCATTTATAGAGACGAACTATACAGAGCCATGTCTAGTTTTGGTATACCGCCCAAACTCGTCCGTTTGTGTAGGATGACGATAGAGAATTCTCGCTGCTCCATCAGGGTCGGAAACGACCTCACCGACACATTCGATACCAAAAAAGGATTTAGGCAAGGCGATGCGCTGTCATGTGACTTCTTTAATCTGATTCTTGAGAGAATTGTGCAAAACTCCAAAGCCAACACCAGAGGCACAATTTTCCAAAAGTCGGTGCAACTACTAGCATACGCTGACGATATTGACATCATTGTTAGGACTCAACGTGATGTCATAGCCACGTTTGCTTGTATAGAGAAGGAAGCGGCGAAAATGGGTTTAGCAGTAAATGAGGGTAAGACTAAGTATATGCTGTCATCACGAAAGGATTCACAACATCGACGAATTGGACAGAACGTCACCATTGACAGATATAACTTTGAGGTAGTACGGGACTTTGTCTACCTCGGCTCCGCTATTAGCTCTGACAACAACATCTCGTCAGAAATTAAACGAAGAATTACTCTTGCCAACCGCTGTTTCTTCGGGCTAAGAAGGCAATTTAGTAGTAAAGCCCTCACTCGAACTACTAAGGAGATCCTATATAAGACCCTGATCATCCCAGTCCTGCTCTACGGCGCTGAAGCATGGACCGTATCAAAAGCGGATGAAGAAATCCTTGATAGATTGGAGAGGCAAATTCTTCGAAAAATCTTCGGTCCCGTTTGCGTTGACGGGCTATGGAGACGAAGATTCAACCAAGAACTATACGAGCTGTACAGCGACATGCCCCTGGTCAAAAAACTCCGCATTGGACGTTTAAGATGGCAAGGACATGTAGAACGAATGGACACCAATACTCCGGCTCGCAGAGTCTTCGATTCCCAGCCAGACGTCGGACGCAGTAGAGGAAGACCTCGCCTTAAGTGGCGCGCACAAGTGGAAACCGACCTCAACCAACTTGGAGTGCGCAACTGGAGGCAGTTAGCTAACGACCGGGCTAATTGGAGAGGCATGTTGGTTGAGGCCCAGGTTCATTCCGGACTGTTGCGCCACTTAAGTAAGTAAGCAAGTAGATAGAGAACAGATATGATTACTTCGCATAAACCGAAAGACGCTTGTGTTTATGCCAGTGGCTTTGTTATCCGAGTGCGGATAAAAGTGCTTAATCTACAGAAGCGAGAGACAAAAGCGAAAGAACGATCTTTGTTCGAATCAATTTCATGTGTGGTCCGATTGGACATAATGAAATTGATTATGTGGCACTTGGTATTGATTATCAAACATATGAGAGGCTACAATCCGCTATGCGGATCGTTTAATATTCTATCCCATCCCATCCTTTAAATTAATATCCTCAAAATATAGGCCTTATGGCGATGAAAAACAGAAAATGACATTGTCACAATATATTGCTCCGACAGTTTATCAAAATCTTTTGTGGTTCGACAAAAAACAACAAAACAACTATTGCTAATGCCTTGGGATGGGGTATACAAATGGTTTTTGTAAGAAAACGCCCCCAAAATGTGGGCGTAGGTGAAAATGATCTATAGACAAAATGTTAATATTACCATTTTGGAAGTATTTGCATCAAAATTTTTTTCGAAAGTTTTAAAATTTGGACAAAAAGCGTTTTTTACTAAAAACGCCCCCAAAAAGTGGGCGTGGCAAAAAACTTTGTATGAACGAAATATAGATATTAGGATTGTCTTAATATGCTACAAAGACACTTTTTTGAAATTCCTTACGGTTTGGCCAAAAAATAAGTTTTCCTAATAAGGGGGCGTGGCAGTGGGCGGATTTCAAAAATTTTTACACTTGTTCTGGTGGCACGGACGAGGATCCTATATAACAAATTTCATTATCCTAGCTCAAAATTTAATGCCCAAAAATCGGTGACGAACAGAAAGATGGACGGACAGACAGACATGGCTAATTCGACTCAGCTAGCGATTCTGAGTCGATCCATATACTTTGAGGTATATGTAGCAAAATTATTTCTCTATGTTACAAACTAAGTATCAAAACTAATATACCCCCCAATGGGATAGGGTATAAAAATGAATTTAATTACTAAAACAAATGAACTCTTTCAGTGAGTTCATCTGGGTGGTCGGTTATGTCACTAGAGTTGATCGGGTTGCGAGTGGGTGGATGGATTACTACACTATCCCAGTAGATGTCTGACCTTGAATCAAATGTAATATTATAATGTGAATTGATCAATTTTCAAAATGGAAAAGTGAAGTCCCATTTAATTTATACCATGCGTCAAATTTATGAATGGCAAGGAAAGGGTAAGTGGATATGAAAAGGGTTTTGTTTATTGGTAGAGGGATTAGGTGGAAAAAGGAATAGGTTATTTGTGAAGTTACTGGTATTTGAATGCTGAATACAATATTTGAGTTATTATAATAGGCTTTAAGTTAACAATTTCGTATATTTGCTCTTCTGAAGAAAAGTTGATAGATTGATTCTGTTAAATGATTGTACAAAAGATCAATATTGAAATTGATTCTGTGTATATCCACAGAGGTATTTTAAAGTTTCTTGGTCTGTTTTAACCACGTTACTTATTTTATCGTTGTAAAGATTTAGAAAAGTTTATATGGTGGTTTGTTGTTGATTAATGTGACGTGTGATATTATCGAATCTCTCTATCATCTTATGGTTAATACTGATTTGTTTATTAACCTCATTCTCTAAAGTGATTAATTTCAATTTTTCCCAACTCTTGATTAATATAGAGTGCATCGTTTGCATCCATATTCCCTGTTATTGCTCTCTTTATACTCTATCCCATAGGGGTATATTAGTTTTGATACATACTTTGTAACATAGAGAAATAATTTAGATAGATATACCTCCAAGTATATGGATCGACTCAGAATCGAAAACTGAGTCGATTTAGCCATGTCTGTCCGTCCGTCCTTACGTCACCAGTTTTTAGGCCTTAAATTTTGAGCTAGAATGATGAAATTTGGTACACGTGGTCTTTGTTGCTCCCAGCAGAACAAGTCACGCCCCCTTTTCAGAAAAACGTAGTTTCTGGCCAAACGGTAAGGAATTTTAAAAAAGTGTCTGAGAAACGTAGTCAGACAATCGTAATATCTATATTCATATAAAGTTTGGGGGCGTTTTTAATAAAAAACCTTTTACGGTAAAATTTTAAAATTTTCGAAAAAAATTTTAATGCAGAATAATTAGTAATATTAATATAAACATTTCGTTCAGAGATTATTTTAGCCCACCCCCACTTTTTGGGGGCGTTTTCTTACAAAAACCGTTTGTATACCCTACCCCATAGCGATTCTGAGTCGATCCATATACTTTGAGGTATATGTAGCTAAATTATTTCTCTATGTTACAAACTAAGTATCAAAAATAATATAGCCCTATGGGATAGGGTATAAAAACCCGATTTTATCAGGTAGAGCTTCACCCTAGGAATTTATTAACAGAACTGACCAAGTTTTTATACCCTTTCCCATAGGAGGGTATATTAGTTTTGACATTAAGTTTGTAACATAGAGAAATAATTTCGATACATATATCTCAAATTATATGGATAGATTAGAATCGCTATCCGAGTCGATTTAGCCATGTCTGTCTGTCTGTACGTCCGTCCGTCTGTGTGTCACCGATTTTTGGGCCTTAAATTTTTAGCTAGAGTGTTGAAATTTGGTATATAGACTCTCTGGCCGACGAAGCAGAACAAGTGTAAAAAAATTTGAAATCGGCCTACTTTTAGAAAAACGTACTTTTACGCCAAACCGTAAGGAATTTCAAAAAAGTGTCTGACATACCTAGACATCCATACAAAGTTTTTTGTCACGCCCACTTGTTGGGGGCGTTTTTAGTAAAAAACGCTTTTTATCCAAATTTTAAAACTTTCGAAAAAAATTTTGATGCAAATACTTCCGCAATGGTAATATAAACATTTTGTCCACAGATCGTTTTCACCTACGCCCACATTTTGGGGGCGTTTTCTTACAAAAACCATTTGTATACTCCATCCCAAGGCATCACAATAGAAATACGTTGTTTTTTGTCGAACCACAAAAAATTTTGAGAAACTGTCCGAGCAATAGGTATATTGTGACAATGTCATTTTCTGTATTTCATCGCCATAAGGCCTATACTTTGAGGATATTAATTTAAAGGATGGGATGGGATAGGGTATTCAACGATCCTCATAGCGGATTGTAACCTCTCATATGTTTTTAAGGATGGGATGGGATAGAGTATTCAACGATCCGCACAGCGGATTGTAGCCTCTCATATGTTTATGTTTGCAATTGTTTATATAGAGATTCTGTTATGCTTATGCAATTGTGGGAATGTAAGGAGAGATATTATGTTACAGAATTATTAATGTGATACATTTTATGCTTATGCTACAAAAATATAATTATGAGAATGGAATGAGCATTTGAAATTAATGTGATACAATGTTGAGTGATCGTAACTAGACATGAATGTAATACAATAGTGAGGGATGGTAACAATTAATGTGATACAATGGTGAGAGATCGTAACTTCTCTCCTCTAAGTGAAGCGGCTGTCAGAGAACGTGACTTCTCAAAGGAGCAACTGGAGTTTCTCTTGGGGTGGACTGAACATCTTCCTCGGGTTGATTGTTGTTGGGTATTTGCTGCTTTCTTACTTTGGTGTGAGCTTGATGTAGATTAGGACTGCAATGCCGGTTATCATTATCATCCATGTTATCCATATTGGACCAATAATGTTGTGGTTAGAGTTGGCGGTAAGAAGCTTGATTTGATAGTTATTCTGCATTTGGTGAATTGTTGCTAAGGTAAGGTGTTTTGTTACAATTGAAGAGTTGATCGGGTTGAGAATGGGTGGATGGATTAACACACTATCCCAGTATACGTCTGACCTTGAAACATATGTAATATTATTAATGTGAATTGATCAATTTTCAAAATGGAAAAGTGAAGTCGCATATAATTTATGCCATGCGTCAAATTTATGAATGGCAAGGAAAGGGTAAGTGGATATGAAAAGGGTTTTGTTTATTGGTAGAGGGATTAGGTGGAAAAACGAATAGGTTATTTGTGAAGTTACTGGTATTTGACTGCTGAATACAATATTTGAGTTATTATAATAGGCTTAAAGTTTAAAATTTGGTAAATTTGCTCTTCTGAAGAGAAGTTGATTGATTGATTCTGTCAACATATTTTTATTTCATCTAATTCCGATTTACTTAGTATTTGTTCAGAAATAAAAATTAATCGTGCAAGAGTAATGGCTTCTGCAATATTTGTTAAATGATTGTACAAGAGATCAATATTGAAATTGATTCTGTGTATATCCACAGAGGTATTTTAAAGTTTCTTGGTCTGTTTTAACCACGTTATTTATTTTATCGTTGTAAAGATTGAGAAAAGTTTATATGGTGGTTTGTTGTTGATTAATTTGACGTGTGATATTATCGAATCTCTCTATCATCTTATGGTTAATACTGATTTGTTTATTAACCACATTCTCTAAAGTGATTAACTTCAATTTTTCCCAACTCTTGATTAATATAGAGTGCATCTTTTGCATCCATATTCCCTGTTATTGCTCTCTTTATACCCTATCCCATAGGGGTATATTAATTTTGATACATAGTTTGTAACATAGAGAAATAATTTAGCTACATATACCTCCAAGTATATGGATCGATTCAGAATCGAAAACTGAGTCGATTTAGCCATGTATGTCTGTCCGTCCGTCTGTCTGTTCGTCACCGATTTTTGGGCCTTAAATTTTGAGCTAGGATAAGGAAATTTGGTATATAGGATCCTCGTCTCTGCCTACAGAACAAGTGTAAACATTTTTGAAATCCGCCCACTGCCACGCCCCCTTTTAAGGAAAACTCAGTTTTTGAACAAACCGTAAGGAATTTTAAAAAAGTTTCTTAACAACATATTTAGACAATATTAATATCTATATTTCGTTCATATAAAGTTTTTTGCCACGCCCACTTTTTGGGGGCGTTTTTATATAAAAAACATATGAGAAGGCTGCAATCCACTGTGCGGATCGTTGAATACCCTATCCCATCCCATCTGTAAAACCAATATCCCAAAAAACGGGCATGGCTTAAAACACGATGGGGATTTAAATATAGAAAATGACATTGTCAGAACAAATTTTACGGTTCTACAAAAGACAAGGTTTTTCTCCTGCATATGTTATTATACGAAATGTTCATATTAACAATACTAATGATTCTGCATCAACATTTTTTTCGAAAATTTTAAAATTTGACCGAAAAACGTTTTTTTATATAAAACGCCCCCAAAAAGTGGGCTTGGCAAAAAACTTTATATCGACGATATATAGATAACTCGATTCTCTAAATATGCTGCTCGGACACTTTTTTAAAATTCTTTACGGTTTGGCCAAAAAAAACGTTTTCCTAAAAAGGGGGCGTGGCAGTGGGCGGATTTTAAAAATATATACTTGTTCTGCTGGGAGCAACAAAGAGCACGTGTACCAAATTTCATCTTTCTAGCTCAAAATTTATGGCCCAAAAACTGGTGACGTACGGACGGACGGACGGACAGACATGGCTTAATCGACTCAGCTATCGATTCTGAGTCGATCCATATACTTATATGTAGCTCAATTGTTTCTCTTTGTTACAAACTATGTATCAAAACTAATATACCCCCCTATGGGATGGGGTATAAAAAAAATATTGAGCAGTGCAGCCGTAGGGGCAAACATTTTATTTCAAAAAATACTGTGCAGTGCGGCCCCATGCAAACACTTTTATTTAAAAACAAAAAAAAACATATGAGAGGCTACAATCCGCTATGCGGATCGTTGAATACCCTATCCCATCCCATCCTTTAAATTAATATCCTCAAAATATAGGCCTTATGGCATTGAAATACAGAAAATGAAATTGTCACAATATATTGCTCAGACAGTTTCTCAAAATCTTGTGTGGTTCGTATTTCTATTGCTAATGCCTTGGGATGGGGTATACAAACGGTTTTTGTAAGAAAACGCCCCCAAAATGTGGGCGTAGGTGAAAATGATCTATGGACAAAATGTTTATATTACCATTTCTGAAGTATTTGCATCAACATTTTTTTCGAAAGTTTTAAAATTTGGACAAAAAGCGTTTTTTACTAAAAACGCCCCCAAAAAGTGGGCGTGGCAAAAAACTTTGTATGAACGAAATATAGATATTAGGATTGTCTAAATATGCTACTCAGACACTTTTTTGAAATTCCTTACGGTTTGGCCAAAAAATAAGTTTTCCTAAAAAGGGGGCGTGGCAGTGGGCGGATTTTAAAAATTTTTACACTTGTTCTGGTGGCACGGACGAGGATCCTATATACCAAATTTCATTATCCTAGCTCAAAATTTAAGGCCCAAAAACCGCTGACGAACAGACAGACGGACGGACGGACGGACAGACAGACATGGCTAATTCGACTCAGCTAGCGATTCTGAGTCGATCCATATACTTTGAGGTATATGTAGCAAAATTATTTCTCTATGTTACAAACTAAGTATCAAAACTAATATACCCCCCTATGGGATAGGGTATAAACATATGAGAGGCTACAATCCGCTATGCGGATCGTTGAATACCCTATCCCATCCCATCCTTTAAATTAATATCCTCAAAATATAGGCCTTATGGCGATGAAATACAGAAAATGACATTCTCACAATATATTGCTCAGACAGTTTCTCAAAATCTTGTGTGGTTCGACAAAAAACAACGTATTTCTATTGCTAATGCCTTGGGATGGGGTATACAAATGGTTTTTGTAAGAAAACGCCCCCAAAATGTGGGCGTAGGTAAAAATGATCTATGGACAAAATGTTTATATTACCATTGCGGAAGTATTTGCATCAAAAATGTTTTCGAAAGTTTTAAAATTTGGACAAAAAGCGTTTTTTACTAAAAACGCCCCCAAAAAGTGGGCGTGGCAAAAAACTTTGTATGAACGAAATATAGATATTAGGATTGTCTAAATATGCTACAAGGACACTTTTTTGAAATTCCTTACGGTTTGGCCAAAAAATAAGTTTTCCTTAAAAGGAGGCGTGGCAGTGGGCGGATTTCAAAAATTTTTACACTTGTTCTGGTGGCACGGACGAGGATCCTATATACCAAATTTCATTATCCTAGCTCAAAATTTAAGGCCCAAAAACCGCTGACGAACAGACAGACGGACGGACGGACGGACGGACAGACAGACATGGCTAATTCGACTCAGCTAGCGATTCTGAGTCGATCCATATACTTTGAGGTATATGTAGCAAAATTATTTCTCTATGTTACAAACTAAGTATCAAAACTAATATACCCCCCTATGGGATGGGGTATAAAAAAAATATTGAGCAGTGCAGCCGTAGGGGCAAACATTTTATTTCAAAAAATACTGTGCAGTGCGGCCCCATGCAAACACTTTTATTTAAAAACAAAAAAAAACATATGAGAGGCTACAATCCGCTATACGGATCGTTGAATACCCTATCCCATCCCATCCTTTAAATTAATATCCTCAAAATATAGGCCTTATGGCGATGAAATACAGAAAATGACATTCTCACAATATATTGCTCAGACAGTTTCTCAAAATCTTGTGTGGTTCGACAAAAAACAACGTATTTCTATTGCTAATGCCTTGGGATGGGGCATACAAATGGTTTTTGTAAGAAAACGCCCCCAAAATGTGGGCGTAGGTAAAAATGATCTATGGACAAAATGTTTATATTACCATTTGCATCAAAATTTTTTTCGAAAGTTTTAAAATTTTAATAAGTGGCAAAAAACTTTGTATGAACGAAATATAGATATTAGGATTGTCTAAATATGTTGCAAAGACACTTTTTTGAAATTCCTTACGGTTTGGCCAAAAAATAAGTTTTTATAAAAAGGGGGCGTGGCAGTGGGCGGATTTCAAAAATTTTTACACTTGTTCTGCTTCGTCGGCCAGAGAGTCTATATACCAAATATCAACACTCTAGCTCAAAATTTCAGGCCCAAAAATCGGTGACACACAGACGGACGGACGGACGGACGGACGGACGGACGGACGGACGGACGGACGGACAGACAGACATGGCTTAATCGACTCAGCTAGCGATTCTGAATCGATCCATATACTTTGAGGTATATGTATCGAAATTATTTCTCTATGTTACAAACTTAATGTCAAAACTAATATACCCCCCTATGGGATAGGGTATAAAAATATGAGAGGTTACAATCCGCTATGCGGATCGTTGAATACCCTATCCCATCCCATCCTTTAAATTAATATCCTCAAAGTATAGGCCTTATGGCGATGAAATGCAGAAAATGACATTGTCACAATATATTGCTCTGACAGTTTCTCAAAATTTTTTGTGGTTCGACAAAAAACAACGTATTTCTATTGTGATGCCTTGGGATGGGGTATACAAATGGTTTTTGTAAGAAAACGCCCCCAAAATGTGGGCGTAGGTGAAAACGATCTTTGGACAAAATGTTTATATTACCATTGCGGAAGTATTTGCATCAAAAATTTTTTCGAAAGTTTTAAAATTTGGACAAAAAGTTTTTTTTACTAAAAACGCCCCCAAAAAGTGGGCGTGGCAAAAAACTTTGTATGAACGAAATGTAGATATTAGGATTGTCTAAATATGCTGCTCAGACACTTTTTTGAAATTCCTTACGGTTTGGCAAAAAAATGCGTTTTCCTAAAAAGGGGGCGTGGCAGTGGGCGGATTTCAAAATTTTTTACACTTGTTCTGGTGGCACGGACGGGGATCCTATATACCAAATTTCATTTTCCTAGCTCAAAATTTAAGGCCCAAAAACCGCTGACGAACAGACAGACGGACGGACGGACGGACAGACATGGCTAATTCGACTCAGCTAGCGATTCTTAGTCGATCCATATACTTTGAGGTATATGTAGCAAAATTATTTCTCTATGTTACAAACTAAGTATGAAAACTAATATACCCCCCTATGGGATAGGGTATAAACATATGAGAGGCTACAATCCGCTATGCGGATCGTTGAATACCCTATCCCATCCCATCCTTTAAATTAATATCCTCAAAATATAGGCCTTATGGCGATGAAATACAGAAAATGACATTGTCACAATATATTGCTCAGACAGTTTCTCAAAATCTTGTGTGGTTCGACAAAAAACAACGTATTTCTATTGCTAATGCCTTGGGATGGGGTATACAAATGTTTTTTGTAAGAAAACGCCCCCAAAATGTGGGCGTAGGTGAAAATGATCTATTGACAAAATGTTTATATTACCATTTCGGAAGTATTTGCATCAACATTTTTTTTTCGAAAGTTTTAAAATTTGGACAAAAATCGTTTTTACTAAAAACGCCCCCAAAAAGTGGGCGTGGCAAAAAACTTTGTATGAACGAAATATAGATATTAAAATTGTCTAAATATGTTACTCAGACACTTTTCTGAAATTCCTTACGGTTTGGCCAAAAAATAAGTTTTCCAAAAAAGGGGCGTGGCAGTGGGCGGATTTCAAAAATGTTTACACTTGTTCTGGTGGCACGGACGAGGATCCTATATACCAAATTTCATTTTCCTAGCTCAAAATTTAAGGCCCAAAAACCGCTGACGAACAGACAGACGGACGGACGGACGGACAGACATGGCTAATTCGACTCAGCTAGCGATTCTTAGTCGATCCATATACTTTGAGGTATATGTAGCAAAATTATTTCTCTATGTTACGAACTAAGTATCAAAACTAATATACCCCCCTATGGGATAGGGTATAAACATATGAGAGGCTACAATCCGCTATGCGGATCGTTGAAAACCCTATCCCATCCCATCCTTCAAATTAATATCCTCAAAATATAGGCCTTATGGCGATGAAATACAGAAAATGACATTGTCACAATATATTGCTCAGACAGTCTATCAAAATCTTTTGTGGTTCGACAAAAAACAACGGTTTTCTATTGCTAATGCCTTGGGATGCGGTATACAAATGGTTTTTGTAAGAAAACGCCCCCAAAATGTGGGCGTAGGTGATAATGACAAAATGTTTATATTACCATTGCGGAAGTATTTGCATCAAAATTTTTTTCGAAAGTTTTAAAATTTGGACAAAACATATGAGAAGGCTACAATCCACTGTGCCATCCTATCTGTAAAACTAAAATCCCCAAAAAGTGGACATGGCTAAAAACACGATATGGATCAAATAAAGAAAATGACATGGTGACAACAAATTCTTCAGACTGCTTACAAAAAACTTTTACGGTTCTACAAAAGAACATATGAGAAGGCTACAATCCACTGTGCGGATCGTTAAATACCCTATCCCATCCTATCTGTAAAACTAAAATCCCCAAAAAGTGGACATGGCTAAAAACACGATGTGGATAAAATAAAGAAAATGACATGGTGACAACAAATTCTTCAGACTGCTTATAAAAAACTTTTACGGTTCTACAAAAGCCAATGTTTTCTGCTGCATATGTTATGGGGTAGGGTATAAAAATGGTTTTTATATAAAAACGCCCCCAAAAAGTGGGCGTGGGTTAAAATGTTATATAGACGAAATGTTCATATTAATAATGTTAATGATTCTGCATCAAAATTTTTTTCGAAAAATTTAAAATTTGACCGAAAACAGTTTTTAATTGAAAACGCCCCCAAAAAGTGGGCGTGGCAAAAAACTTTATATGCACGAAATATAGATATTAATATTGTCTAAATATGTTGTTCAGAAACTTTTTTAAAATTGCTTACTTTTTGGTCAAAAACTGAGTTTTTCTTAAAAGGGGGCGTGGCAGTGGGCGGATTTCAAAAATTTTTACACATGTTCTGTAGGCAGAGACGAGGATCCTATATACCAAATTTCATTATCCTAGCTCAAAATTTAAGGCCTAAAAATCGGTGACGTACAGACGGACGGACGGACGGACGGACGGACGGACGGACGGACGGACGGACGGACAGACAGACATGGCTAAATCGACTCAGCTATCGATTCTGAGTCGATCCATATACTTTGAGGTATATGTAGCTAAATTATTTCTCTATGTTACAAACTATGTATCAAAACTAATACACCCCTATGGGATAGGGTATAAAAACGTTTTTTACTAAAAACGCCCCCAAAAAGTGGGCGTGGCAAAAAACTTTGTATGGACGAAATACAGATATTAGGATTGTCTAAATATGTTGCAAACACACTTTTTTGAAATTCCTTACGGTTTGGCTTAAAACTACGTTTTTGCTAAAAGGGGGCGTGGCAGTAGGCGGAGTTTAAAAATTTTTACACATGTTCTGGTGACTCGGCCAAGGATCCTATATACCAAATTTCATTATCTTAGCTCAAAATTTAAGGCCCAAAAATCGGTGACGAACACACAGACAGACGGACGGACGGACGGACGGACGGACGGATGGACGGACAGACAGACATTGCTAATTCGACTCAGCTAGCGATTCTGAGACGATCCATATACTTTGAGGTATATGTAGCTAAATGATTTCTCTATGTTACAAACTAAGTATCAAAACTAATATACCCCTATGGGATAGGGTATAAACATATGAGAAGGCTACAGTCCGCTGGGCGGATCGTTGAATACCCTATCCCATCCTATCCATAAAACTAAAATCCCCAAAAAAGGGGGCATGGCTAAAAACACGATGTGGATAAAATAGAAAAATGATATAGTGACAACAAATTCTTCAGACTGCTTACAAAACAATTTTACGGTTCTACAAAAGACGAGGTTTTCTCCTGCATATGTTATGGGGTAGAGTATAAAAATGGCTTTTATATAAAAACGCCCCCAAAAAGTGGGCGTGGGTTAAAATGGTATAAAGACAAAATGTTTATATTAATAATGTTAATGATTCTGCATCAAAATTTTTTTCGAAAAATTTAAAATTTGACCGAAAACAGTTTTTTATTGAAAATTCCCTCAAAAAGTGGGCGTGGCAAAAAACTTTATATGGACGAAATATAGATATTAATATTGTCTAAATATGTTGTTCAGAAACTTTTTTTAAAATTCCTTACGGTTTGGTCAAAAACTGAGTTTTTCTTAAAAGGGGGCGTGGCAGTGGGCGGATTTAAAAAAACTTTACACTTGTTCTGTAGGCAGAGACGAGGATGCTATATACCAAATTTCATTATCCTAGCTCAAAATTTAAGGCCCAAAAATCGGTGACGTACAGACGGACGGACGGACGGACAGACAGACAGACATGGCTTAATCGACTCAGCTAGCGATTCTGAGTCAATCCATATACTTTGAGGTAGCTATGTGTAGCAAAATTATTTCTCTATGTTACAAACTAAGTATCAAAACTAATATACCCCTATGGGATAGGGTATAATAATTTAGCTACATATACCTCAAAGTATATGGATCGTCTCAGAATCGCTAGCTGAGTCGAATTAGCAATGTCTGTCTGTCCGTCCGTCCGTCCGTCCGTCTGTCTGTTCGTCACCGATTTTTGGGCTTAAATTTTGAGCTAGGATAATGAAATTTGGTATATAGGATCCTTGGCCGAGTCACCAGAACAAGTGTAAAAATGTTTAAAATCCGCCTACTGCCACGCCCCCTTTTAGCAAAAACGTAGTTTGAAGCCAAACCGTAAGGAATTTCAAAAAAGTGTGTTAGCAACATATTTAGACAATCCTAATATCTATATTTCGTCGGGTTGGGCAAAATCCTCATCTTTCAGTCCTTCTCGCGGGCGCCCACCTGAAAATGACTAATCAGCATGCCTGATTAGGGTCAGCCAAGGGTCCTACTTGGATATTGACCGTGCGCTGTAACACGTTGCAACGCACGATCAATGTACAAGCGGGAACCATAAGTTTGAGGTGGGAGAAAACCCTTAAACCCAAATCCAAGGTGGAACAGCAAACGCCGAAGGATGCATGGCTAAAAAGGGAGTTTTAAGCCGCTAGTTTGCGAATTTCGGATACCGGGCTACCTCCGATCTCAAGATAGCCTTCCTGTGGTTAGACGGGTAGACCACGGGCGACCAATAAATCCCGCATACTCGTGGGAAAAATTGAAGTACCAATAGTAAAAAACATAGAGAATGATGCCTCTACAAATGCATCAACAACTAGGGATGTTTCAGAACATCCTGTCGAAACCGACACGACACCTGCCAATCGGGAAGGGTCACAAATCAGTGATTTCGAGATGATGAGCCTAGAAGAGAAATTGTCTCATCTGAGCGACTCAGCCTCATAATCAAGTACTGTGTACAGCATCAGTATACTTTCGGATGAATTGCATCCGGAATATACAGAAGCGCCAGGGACCCCAGGCAAAACGCCTCAAACTGATTCCAAGCGTATCAGGTTCACGCCAGCGGAACAGCGTCGTTTCAACAGAGCGCTGAAACATGGTAGCAGCATAGAGCAAGCCCGCATCTTTGCAAAAACAAAAGATGATGCCAAAGAAGCCAAACGCATGAGATCTGAGGACAACACACCACCTCAGTCCGAAGCGAAACGAGCTCGTACTGGGAAAACAACCTCTGACAGAACCACCTATAGAGATATAGCGAGCTATGTCAGATTGGGTGTCGTACCAGTCGATATCGATCGCAATCCTCTCACGAATGAACAAATGGTTCAGATACAAGAGAGGATTATGGACATCACGATCGAACTGCGCGACGGGGATGCAAAGCCAGCTTTCCGCGGGACAACTTTCAAAGCCGGATGGCTCTTGTTAGTATGTGCGGACATCACCACTTCAGAGTGGATGAAAACAAACTTCCTCAGACTAAAGGAGAAATGCGAGTTGGAAGTAATGCTTGTGGGAGAGGAAGACTTTCCGAAACCACATATTGTCAGAGCTTTCTTCCCGCAGAGTACCGGAGTTACAAATGAGAGAATACTGGCAATACTAGACGGTCAAAACAGAGACCTAAATACGAGAACGTGGAGGGTTCTGCAAAGATCGGACGAGAAAGACGTCGCCCACATGGTCTTTGCAATAAACGAGAGTGCGATGCGTAGGCTTGCGGAGCTAAAGGGGATGGTATCAACAGATTTGGACAAATCAAGATCATCCTTAAAGGATCCGACAAGTCTGCAATTCAGACCCGAAAAAATAGTGTAAATGACACTGATAAAAAGAAAAAGTCGTCAGAAAAAACAAGCGCCAGCTCGTCGCAACCAGCAGCCAGTATTAGTACTGCCGCTGGAAGCGATACAAAGAAGACTGGTTCACTGCCTACGACTTTATCGCCAAACGCCCCTAGTACGAGCAACGTTAACATCATCCAGCAACAGTTAAGACCAAAGCTAGCTGCGGAACGGGCGCGTGAACGGCAAAAACACGGGCAGCGTAAAAACGGTCCGAGAGATAGACACAAAGGTCTTTCTCAACAGGGTATAGTACGCAGAAGAGGCGATAACAAGCCTTATAGGGTACGAAACTCTGAGCACGGTAGGAAGCGATGACCACCCTACTAAATGTGCTGCAGGCAAACCTGCACCGAGCTATAGGTGCCTCGGACACCTACAACCAAAGATGTGCCGAAGGGAACATCGCTCTAGGTTTAATCCAGGAGCCATGGGCAACAGAGGGTAAGATATTTGGTTTACAAAGTAAAACCAGAGAGCTCATCTTCGCCCGGGGAAATTTTAGACCAAGGGCAGCTCTTTTAGTTGCAAAAGATATAAAATTCTCTCCCATTCCAGGTTTCATTACCAAAGATCTGGTGGCTGTCCTTTTAGAAAGACGCAACGGCCGAGAGCTACAAAAAATTGTATGCGCATCGGCGTACTTTGCTGGAGAAATACCACCTCGCCCAGTACAGGAACTTGTCCAGTACTGCCAGACCCAGCAACTACATCTTATCTTCGGCTGCGACGCCAACGCGCATAACACAATATGGGGCAGTCGAGATACAAACAAAAGAGGTGAGTTTTTATTAGATTACCTATACAGCAACAATTTAGTTATACTAAATAAGGGTAATAAACCCACGTTTAGAAACGTTTTAAGAGAAGAAGTTTTAGACCTTACCATCTCTTCTCCGTTTGTACAAAACACCGTCGAAAATTGGCACGTTTCTGGTGAGGCATCTTTATCGGATCACATGCACATAAGTTTCCAATTAAGATGCAACACCGAGGATGCGCCGATAAAATACGACAACAAACTTAAAAACTGGAGAACATATCGAGAAAATCTATCGATTAAATGTGACATACTTCCAGAAAAACCTTCATGTGTAAGTGAAGCGGAAGTCGCACATTGTCAACTAAATGACATTATCATCTCATCTTTTACAAATAGCTGTAAGGTTAAACGCACTGTGGCAAAGAGGTGCACACCATGGTGGAACGATAACCTAGAAAGTTTCCGTAAAAGAGTAAGAAAACTTTTCAATAAAGCCAAACGCACCGGAAAGTGGGACCAATATAAATCTCTACTTACCCAATACAACATAGAGTTGCGAAAATCAAAAAGAGCGTCCTGGCGAAAATACTGTGAGGAACTCGAAGAGCTTCCGGCGGTGGCGCGTCTCCAGAGGGCACTCTCGAAAGATAAAACAAACTGCATGGGATTACTAGTCAAAGCTGACGGTAAAATCACATGCGACCGGGAAGAAACGTTGACCACACTTCTTCAGGTACACTTTCCCGGCTCTACAATCACAAGTGAGTTTCATGAACACATGATAGATGACTCACCCCCTATAAACCTGAAAAGGATTAATAGTTTATCCGGCAAACTTTTCACTCCGGATAAGGTCAAATGGGCGATCAACTCATTTAAACCATACAAGGCACCAGGGACAGACCGAATCTTTCCTGCTCTTATACAAAAGGGCTTGGACTTTTTCCTACCCACTATGGTAGCCTTATTTAGGTTTAGTTTCAATTGGGGCTACATACCACAAACCTGGAGGGACAGACAGGCATGGCTTAATCGACTCAGCTAACGATTCTGAGTCGATCCATATACTTTGAGGTATATGTAGCTGTGGCAATCAGATAATAAATAAACAGTCCGCCTCAGAACATCACTGACACACCTGGCGGACAATAGCCACAAGGTCTGACACAAGAACATCTCTCTCTCGTACGCATTCGAAGCCAGCCATCGGTAATGTACACTGCACATGTAATTAATGAATTAATGAAAAATAAAGATTACTATCAAATAAATAAAATATTAGTTTGTTTGTTTGTTGGAAACCATTGGATTATTACATTGGCGACGAGGTAAATATAATATTGTAGGAGTATAAACAAGTTATAAGAAAGTTTGAAATTTGATTAAATTCGCATATGAAATAATTGACAAAAAAGATAATGTCAAATAACACGAGTTTTTTTCTGAAATAAAAGGAAAAGAGACAGCATGTGGTATGAAAGAATACTAATGAATGTACATATTTTGGTTTCTTCTAGAAAGAAAAGAGAAGTGGTTGCAAAAAATATGATGCAAACAAAAGAAAAATAAATAATAATAAAAAAAAAACACAAGTTGGTGTCGAGAGAAACACATCGTGTTTACAAAAAGTATACGTAAGCAATTTACAAAGGAGAGGAGAGTACAAGTAAGCTAGTTTCATTACATTTGAAGCGAGTGTTTATAAATTTCTATTCTAGAATGAATGACATGACCATTAAACCATTTTTGTGCGAAACGATTGATAAATCTCTTATTCGACTAGAGTGGGAGAAATGGTATCGATCCTTCTCACTTTTTCTCACAGCAGAAGAAATAATTGATGTCAAGAAAAAGAAAAACAAACTGTTGCACTTGGGTGGACCTCAGTTACAGGAGGTAATTTTTAACATACCGGGCGCATTAGTCGATGATGCGGTAGATGGTGATGTGTTTACGGTTTAAGTGGATAAACTAAATGAGTACTTTTCGCCAAAAAGAAACTCTACTTTCGAAAGACATTTATTTCGATCACTTAAACCAGAGGAGGGCGAAAGTTTCAACAAATTCCTAATACGGCTACGAAATCAAGCCACAAAGTGTTCATTTGGCAAAACACAACAGGAAATTATAGATATCAATCTGAAGGATAAAATTATAGATGTATGGGCCGCAGGTGACCTCAAGAAACGGATTTTAGAGAAAGAGCATTCCCTTGATGATATCATGGAAATGTGTCTGGTACATGAACAAATTAAATGTCAGACGGAAGCAATGGGTCCTTCGGTTTCTTCGAATGTTATTAATAGAGTATTAACCAGCAGGGGAAAATCTTCAAGGGATGAAAAGGAGTGTTTTAGATGCGGGCGAGTAGGTCATCTCGGAGAGGGCAAATACTGCCAAGCTAGAAACTCTAAGTGTAATAAGTGCGGATTTCTCGGTCATTTTGCTAGGGTTTGCAAAACAAACCCAAATAAGAGAAAAGATACAGTAGGGGAAAACTCACATTCTTAGCGACGCAGACTGGAGACATCTTAAGTTCAATTTGTGGATGATGAAAACGTATGTAATAAGTATGTAGTCGGCAAATGTGACGACGAACATGATTGTTTACATATTACAAATGATGTCGGCGATATGAGTGAACAAATTTGGTGTTATATTGGGGGTATCAAGGTGAAAATGCTTATTGATTCCGGGTCAAGATTCAATTTATTAGGGGAACAAGATTGGAATACCCTTCGATGCACCTCAGGAATATTGAGAAACCTTCGTACAGAATCTGAAAACCGATTCCGTGCATATGCAGGGAAGGAGCCGCTAGAGGTTAGTTTCGTTTTTGAAGCGCCCATAAGTGTAGATCGCCAAAGAGAAATCATAACATCATTTTACATAATTAAAAATGGAAGACAATCACTATTGGGTCGGGAAACAGCTATTAGGCTAGGTGTCTTAAAGTTGGGTATTGATGTTAATCAGCTAGAAGTTTTTCGCCCATTTCCCAAAATGAAGAACATCAAAATTAGTTTATCTATCGACACTTCAATAAAACCGATACAACAACCAATGCGGCGAGTCCCAGCAGCATTGGAAGATAAAATTGATGCAAAGTTAGAAGAAGCAATTAAGTTGGATATCATTGAATCGGTGCAAGGCCCAAGTGCTTGGATTTCACCTGTTGTGATTGCGTATAAAGAAAACGGGGATATTCGTTTATGCATAGACATGCCCCAAGCTAATTTTGCTATACAGCGGGAAAATTTCCCGCTTCCGACTTTTGACTCCTTCCTCACCAAATTGAAAGGGGCGAGATATTTTTCCAGGCTCGACCTTCAAAACGCATACCACCAGTTAGAGTTGGCAAAGGAAAGTAGGGAAATCACTACATTCATAACCCACAGAGGGTTATTTCGCTATAAGAGGTTGTTGTTTGGGGTCAACTCAGCCCCAGAAATATTTCAAAGGGTTATGGAAAATATCCTAGCCCCGTGTCGAAATGCTCTCAACTACTTGGATGATATAATTGTCTTCGGACTCACTGAAGACGAACACGATAAGGAACTACAAAATGTACTCAATATTTTTCAGAATATGAATGTGACCCTCAATAAAGAAAAATGCGCCTGGAAGGTCAAACAGCTTAAGTTTTTAGGACATATATTATCCACGACTGGTATTTCGGCAGATCCGGATAAAGTCAAAACAATAATTGAATTTCGTTCACCCAACACAAAAGAAGAAACAAGAAGTTTCTTGGGACTAGTGACTTATCTAGGGAAGTTTATACCGGACATGGCAGATGTCACAGAACCATTATGGGCCCTAATAAAAAAAGATGTAAAATTTGTCTGGGGTAAAAAAACAACAAGAGGCGTTTCAAAAGTTAAAGGACGCACTCGTTAAAATACCAACTCTGTCATACTTTAACTTGAAAAATCGTACGCGTTTGATAGCCGATGCAAGCCCAGTTGCTTTAGGAGCAGTGTTGCTACAGTTTCAAGATGGAACTCCGAATGTCATTTCGTTTGCTAGCAAGAGTCTGTCTGCGGTTGAAAAGCGGTACTCTCAAACGGAGAAGGAGAGTTTAGCTCTAGTTTGGGCTACTGAGCGTTTTTATTATTATCTCGCAGGCATCGAATTTGAGTTGGTAACGGACCACAAACCACTAGAAGCAATCTTTAAACCAACCTCCAAACCACCAGCCAGGATTGAGCGATGGGTTCTAAGGTTACAGTCGTTTAAATTTAAGATTATTTACCAACCTGGAAAGTGGAACATTGCAGATTCACTCTCTCGGCTCTGTCAGATTAAGTTTTCTAGTTCCTTTGACAGCCTCTGTGAACACAATGTCAGCACAATAATAGAGAAAACAGTTCCACAAGCACTTAATATAACAGAGATAGCAAACAATAACTTGCCAGATGAAGAATTAATGGAGGCCATAGACAATACAAATAAGGATGAATGGGGTATAAGCAGTAAAAATAGATATTTTCCATTTCGATGGGAACTGTGCACCATGGGGAGCATCTTATTGCGTGGTACCAGGATTGTCATACCAGCTGCTCTGCGATTCCAGGTCTTAACTCTTGCTCATGAAGGCCATCCTGGGGAGACTGTGATGAAACGAAGACTTCGAGCAAAGGTGTGGTGGCCGTCAATTGACAGCGACGCCGTAAAAATGGTCAAGAGCTGTCGCGAATGTCTATTAGTGTCACAGCCAACACCACCCGTTCCTATGACGCGGCACTTATTTCCAGATGGTCCTTGGCAATGTGTCGCAATGGATCTGTTGGGTCCACTACCAAATCACGATTTTGTTTTTGTTATCATAGACTATTATTCACGATATCAAGAGATAAAATTCATAAGAAAGATAACGTCTAACGAAATCATATCGATTTTAGAGGATGTGTTTAGTCGGTTAGGATATCCTAGGTCCATTAAAGCTGACAATGGACGGCAATTTGTCAGCGAGGAGTTTAAAGCATTCTGTAAAGCTAATGACATAAAATTAATAACATCACCGCCGTATTGGCCCCAGGCAAATGGGGAAGTAGAGAATGCGAACCGGTCAATTTTAAAGCGCCTCCAAATCGCCAACGGGAGTGGAGCTGATTATGTTAAGGAAATTCAAAAATATTTGCTTATGTACAACGTCACACCGCATGGTCCTACGGGAAAATCGCCCTCGCAACTGCTTTATAGCAGAACAATAAGAGACAAGATCCCCTCTGTGCAGGATATACGCGGAGATAATTTAGACTCAGAGGCACGAGATTTAGACATGATTAACAAAGAGAAAGGAAAGCAAATAGCTGATAAAAGACGTGGTGCGAAATATAACGAAATTGAAATTGGAGATAAGGTACTAGTTCGTAACGTAGTTTCTCAAAATAAATTAACATCAACATTTGCTCCAACTGAATTCGAGGTAATCGAACGGACACCGAACGAAGTTGTTGTACGAACAAAAGATGGTAAAGTCGTAAGACGAAATATATGCCACGTTAAGAAGATTCCACTGCTCCCCGAAATAGGTTTTGGACAAACTCCAGATGAGAATGAAATCCCTACCTCTCCCCTGAAGGACGCTTCCGGTCCAGTTACAGATGGTGCAATTCAAGAATCTACGAATCATCAAAACACAGGATTGAAGCTGAAGCTGAAGAACATAGGAGGGATGTGGCAATCAGATAATAAATAAACAGTCCGCCTCAGAACATCACTGACACACCTGGCGGACAATAGCCACAAGGTCTGACACAAGAACATCTCTCTCTCGTACGCATTCGAAGCCAGCCATCGGTAATGTACACTGCACATGTAATTAATGAATTAATGAAAAATAAAGACTACTATCAAATAAATAAAATATTAGTTTGTTTGTTGGAAACCATTGGATTATTACAGTAGCAAAATTATTTCTCTATGTTACAAACTAGGTATCAAAACTAATATAGCCCTATGGGATAGGGTATAAACATATGAGAAGGCTACAATCCGCTGTGCGGATCGTTGAATACCCTATCCCATCCTATCCATAAAACTAAAATCCCCAAAAAAGTGGGCATGTCTAAAAACACGATGTGGATAAAATAGAAAAAATGATATAGTGACAACAAATTCTTCAGACTGCTTACTAACACTTTTACGGTTCTACAAAAGACAAGGTTTTCTCCTGCATATGTTATGGGGTAGTGTATAAAAATGGGTTTTATATAAAAATGCCCCCAAAAAGTGGGCGTGGGTTAAAATGGTATAAAGACAAAATGTTTATATTAATAATGTTAATGATTCTGCATCAAAATTTTTTTCGAAAAATTTAAAATTTGACCGAAAACAGTTTTTTATTGCAAACGCCCCCAAAAAGTGGGCGTGGCAAAAAACTTTATATGGACGAAATATAGATATTAATATTGTCTAAATATGTTGTTCAGAAACTTTTTTAAAATTCCTTACGGTTTGGTCAAAAACTGAGTTTTTCTTAAAAGGGGGCGTGGCAGTGGCCGGATTTAAAAAAAATTTACACTTGTTCTGTAGGCAGAGACGAGGATGCTATATACCAAATTTCATTATCCTAGCTCAAAATTTAAGGCCTAAAAATCGGTGACGTACAGACGGACGGACGGACGGACAGACAGACAGACATGGCTTAATCGACTCAGCTAGCGATTCTGAGTCAATCCATATACTTTGAGGTATATGTAGCAAAATTATTTCTCTATGTTACAAACTAAGTATCAAAACTAATATACCCCTATGGGATAGGGTATAAACATTTTTATACACTACCCCATTGCAAATGCAGGAGAAATCCTTGTCTTTTGTAGAACCGTACAATTTGTTGTGACATTGTCATTTTCTATATATAATCCCCATTGTGTTTTAAGCCATGTCCACATTTTGGGGATATTAGTTTTACAAATGGGATGGGATAGGGTATACAACGACCCGCACAGCGGACTGTAGCCCTCTAATATGTTCATACCATATCCAATAGGGGGGTATATTAGTTTTGATACATAGTTTGTAAAATAGAGAAATAATTTAGCTACATATACGTCAAAGTATATGGATCGACTCAGAATCGATAGCTGAGTCGATTTAGCCATGTCTGTCCGTCCGTCCGTACGTCACCAGTTTTTGGGCCTTAAATTTTGAGCTAGAAGGATGAAATTTGGTACACGTGCTCTTTGTTGCTCCCAGCAGAAAAAGTACCAAAAAATTTTGAAATCCGCCCACTGCCACGCCCCCTTTTCAGAAAAACGTATTTTTTGGCCAAACCAAGGAATTTTAAAAAGGTGTCTGAAAAGCGTAGTTAGACAATCATAATATCTATATTTCGTTCATATAAAATTTCTTGCCACGCCCACTTTTTGGGGGTGTTTTTGATAAAAAACGTTTTTCGGTCAAATTTTAAATATTTAGAAAAAAAAATTTGATGCAGAATCATTAGTAATATTAATATGAACATTTCGTCTATTGACCATCTTAACCCACGCCCACTTTTTAGGGCCGTTTTCTTACAAAAACCATTTGTGTGCCCTACCCCAAGGCATATGCAATAGAAAACCGTTGTTTTTTGTCGAACCATAAAAGAATTTGATAAACCTTCTAAACATTATGTTGTGACAACGTTATTGACAATACTCTATGCCCATAAAGACCACATTTTGGGGATATTAATTTAAGGATGGGATGGGATAGGGTATTAAACGATCCGCACAGAGTATTGTAGCCTTCTCATATGTTTATACCCTATCCCATAGGGGTATATTAGTTTTGATACTTAGTTTGTAACATAGAGAAATAATTTAGCTACATATACCTCAAAGTATATGGATCGACTCAGAATCGCTAGCGAATGAGTCGAATTAGCCATGTCTGGCTGTCCGTCCGTCCGTCTGTCTCTTCGTCACCGATTTTTGGGCCTTAAATTTTGAGCTAGGATAAGGAAATTTGGTATATAGGATCCTCGTCTCTGCCTACAGAACAAGTGTAAAATTTTTTGAAATCCGCCCACTACCACGCCCCCTTTTAAGAAAAACTCAGTTTTTGAACAAACCGTAATTAATTTTAAAAAAGTTTCTTAACAACATATTTAGACAATATTAATATCTATATTTCGTTCATATAAAGTTTTTTGCCACGCCCACTTTTTGGGGGCACATAACATATGCAGGAAAAAACCTCGTCTTTTGTAGAACCGTAAAATTGTTTTGTAAGCAGTCTGAAGAATCTGTTGTCACTATATCATTTTTTCTATTTTATCCACATCGTGTTTTTAGCCATGCCCCCTTTTTTGTTGATTTTAGTTTTATGGATAGGATGGGATAGGGTATTCAACGATCCGCACAGCGGACTGTAGCCTTCTCATATGTCTATACCCTATCCCATAGGGGTATATTAGTTTTGATACTTAGTTTGTAACATAGAGAAAACATATGAGAGGCTACAATCCGCTATGCGGATCGTTGAATACCCTATCCCATCCCATCCTTTAAATTAATATCCTCAAAATATAGGCCTTATGGCGATGAAAAACAGAAAATGACATTGTCACAATATATTGCTCAGACAGTTTCTCAAAATCTTTTGTGGTTCGACAAAAAACAACGTATTTCTATTGCTAATGCCTTGGGATTGGGTATACAAATGGTTTTTGTAAGAAAACGCCCCCAAAATGTGGGCGTAGGTGAAAATGGTCTATACACAAAATGTTTATATTACCATTGCGGAAGTATTTGCATCAAAATTTTTGTAAGAAAACGCCCCCAAAAAGTGGGCGTGGTAAAAAACTTTGTATGGACGAAATATAGATATTAGGATTGTCTAAATATGTTGCTAACACACTTTTTTGAAATTCCTTACGGTTTGCCTTAAAACTACGTTTTTTCTAAAAGGGGGCGTGGCAGTGGGCGGATTTTAAAACTTTTTACACTTGTTCTGGTGACTCGGCCAAGGATCATATATACCAAATTTCATTATCCTAGCTCAAAATTTAAGGCCCAAAAATCGGTGACGAACAGACAGACGGACGGACGGACGGACGGACAGACAGACATGGCTAATTCGACTCAGCTAGCGATTCTGAGTCGATCCATATACTTTGAGGTATATGTAGCTAAATTATTTCTCTATGTTACAAACTAAGTATCAAAACTAATATACCCCTATGGGATAGGGTATACTAATTTAGCTACATATACCTCAAAGTATATGGATCGTCTCAGAATCGCTAGCTGAGTCGAATTAGCAATGTCTGTCTGTCCGTCCGTCTGTCTGTTCGTCACCGATTTTTGGGCTTAAATTTTGAGCTAGGATAATGAAATTTGGTATATAGGATCCTTGGCCGAGTCACCAGAACAAGTGTAAAAATGTTTAAAATCCGCCTACTGCCACGCCCCCTTTTAGCAAAAACGTAGTTTTAAGCCAAACCGTAAGGAATTTCAAAAAAGTGTGTTAGCAACATATTTAGACAATCCTAATATCTATATTTCGTCGGGTTGGGCAAAATCCTCATCTTTCAGTCCTTCTCGCGGGCGCCCACCTGAAAATGACTAATCAGCATGCCTGATTAGGGTCAGCCAAGGGTCCTACTTGGATATTGACCGTGCGCTGTAACACGTTGCAACGCACGATCAATGTACAAGCGGGAACCATAAGTTTGAGGTGGGAGAAAACCCTTAAACCCAAATCCAAGGTGGAACAGCAAACGCCGAAGGATGCATGGCTAAAAAGGGAGTTTTAAGCCGCTAGTTTGCGAATTTCGGATACCGGGCTACCTCCGATCGCAAGATAGCCTTCCTGTGGTTAGACGGGTAGACCACGGGCGACCAATAAATCCCGCATACTCGTGGGAAAAATTGAAGTACCAATAGTAAAAAACATAGAGAATGATGCCTCTACAAATGCATCAACAACTAGGGATGTTTCAGAACATCCTGTCGAAACCGACACGACACCTGCCAATCGGGAAGGGTCACAAATCAGTGATTTCGAGATGATGAGCCTAGAAGAGAAATTGTCTCATCTGAGCGACTCAGCCTCATAATCAAGTACTGTGTACAGCATCAGTATACTTTCGGATGAATTGCATCCGGAATATACAGAAGCGCCAGGGACCCCAGGCAAAACGCCTCAAACTGATTCCAAGCGTATCAGGTTCACGCCAGCGGAACAGCGTCGTTTCAACAGAGCGCTGAAACAGGGTAGCAGCATAGAGCAAGCCCGCATCTTTGCAAAAACAAAAGATGATGCCAAAGAAGCCAAACGCATGAGATCTGAGGACAACACACCACCTCAGTCCGAAGCGAAACGAGCTCGTACTGGGAAAACAACCTCTGACAGAACCACCTATAGAGATATAGCGAGCTATGTCAGATTGGGTGTCGTACCAGTCGATATCGATCGCAATCCTCTCACGAATGAACAAATGGTTCAGATACAAGAGAGGATTATGGACATCACGATCGAACTGCGCGACGGGGATGCAAAGCCAGCTTTCCGCGGGACAACTTTCAAAGCCGGATGGCTCTTGTTAGTATGTGCGGACATCACCACTTCAGAGTGGATGAAAACAAACTTCCTCAGACTAAAGGAGAAATGCGAGTTGGAAGTAATGCTTGTGGGAGAGGAAGACTTTCCGAAACCACATATTGTCAGAGCTTTCTTCCCGCAGAGTACCGGAGTTACAAATGAGAGAATACTGGCAATACTAGACGGTCAAAACAGAGACCTAAATACGAGAACGTGGAGGGTTCTGCAAAGATCGGACGAGAAAGACGTCGCCCACATGGTCTTTGCAATAAACGAGAGTGCGATGCGTAGGCTTGCGGAGCTAAAGGGGATGGTATCAACAGATTTGGACAAATCAAGATCATCCTTAAAGGATCCGACAAGTCTGCAATTCAGACCCGAAAAAATAGTGTAAATGACACTGATAAAAAGAAAAAGTCGTCAGAAAAAACAAGCGCCAGCTCGTCGCAACCAGCAGCCAGTATTAGTACTGCCGCTGGAAGCGATACAAAGAAGACTGGTTCACTGCCTACGACTTTATCGCCAAACGCCCCTAGTACGAGCAACGTTAACATCATCCAGCAACAGTTTAGACCAAAGCTAGCTGCGGAACGGGCGCGTGAACGGCAAAAACACGGGCAGCGTAAAAACGGTCCGAGAGATAGACACAAAGGTCTTTCTCAACAGGGTATAGTACGCAGAAGAGGCGATAACAAGCCTTATAGGGTACGAAACTCTGAGCACGGTAGGAAGCGATGACCACCCTACTAAATGTGCTGCAGGCAAACCTGCACCGAGCTATAGGTGCCTCGGACACCTACAACCAAAGATGTGCCGAAGGGAACATCGCTCTAGGTTTAATCCAGGAGCCATGGGCAACAGAGGGTAAGATATTTGGTTTACAAAGTAAAACCAGAGAGCTCATCTTCGCCCGGGGAAATTTTAGACCAAGGGCAGCTCTTTTAGTTGCAAAAGATATAAAATTCTCTCCCATTCCAGGTTTCATTACCAAAGATCTGGTGGCTGTCCTTTTAGAAAGACGCAACGGCCGAGAGCTACAAAAAATTGTATGCGCATCGGCGTACTTTGCTGGAGAAATACCACCTCGCCCAGTACAGGAACTTGTCCAGTACTGCCAGACCCAGCAACTACATCTTATCTTCGGCTGCGACGCCAACGCGCATAACACAATATGGAGCAGTCGAGATACAAACAAAAGAGGTGAGTTTTTATTAGATTACCTATACAGCAACAATTTAGTTATACTAAATAAGGGTAATAAACCCACGTTTAGAAACGTTTTAAGAGAAGAAGTTTTAGACCTTACCATCTCTTCTCCGTTTGTACAAAACACCGTCGAAAATTGGCACGTTTCTGGTGAGGCATCTTTATCGGATCACATGCACATAAGTTTCCAATTAAGATGCAACACCGAGGATGCGCCGATAAAATACGACAACAAACTTAAAAACTGGAGAACATATCGAGAAAATCTATCGATTAAATGTGACATACTTCCAGAAAAACCTTCATGTGTAAGTGAAGCGGAAGTCGCACATTGTCAACTAAATGACATTATCATCTCATCTTTTACAAATAGCTGTAAGGTTAAACGCACTGTGGCAAAGAGGTGCACACCATGGTGGAACGATAACCTAGAAAGTTTCCGTAAAAGAGTAAGAAAACTTTTCAATAAAGCCAAACGCACCGGAAAGTGGGACCAATATAAATCTCTACTTACCCAATACAACATAGAGTTGCGAAAATCAAAAAGAGCGTCCTGGCGAAAATACTGTGAGGAACTCGAAGAGCTTCCGGCGGTGGCGCGTCTCCAGAGGGCACTCTCGAAAGATAAAACAAACTGCATGGGATTACTAGTCAAAGCTGACGGTAAAATCACATGCGACCGGGAAGAAACGTTGACCACACTTCTTCAGGTACACTTTCCCGGCTCTACAATCACAAGTGAGTTTCATGAACACATGATAGATGACTCACCCCCTATAAACCTGAAAAGGATTAATAGTTTATCCGGCAAACTTTTCACTCCGGATAAGGTCAAATGGGCGATCAACTCATTTAAACCATACAAGGCACCAGGGACAGACCGAATCTTTCCTGCTCTTATACAAAAGGGCTTGGACTTTTTCCTACCCACTATGGTAGCCTTATTTAGGTTTAGTTTCAATTGGGGCTACATACCACAAACCTGGAGGGACAGACAGGCATGGCTTAATCGACTCAGCTAACGATTCTGAGTCGATCCATATACTTTGAGGTATATGTAGCAAAATTATTTCTCTATGTTACAAACTAAGTATCAAAACTAATATAGCCCTATGGGATAGGGTATAAACATATGAGAAGGCTACAATCCGCTGTGCGGATCGTTGAATACCCTATCCCATCCTATCCATAAAACTAAAATCCCCAAAAAAGTGGGCATGGCTAAAAACACGATGTGGATAAAATAGAAAAAATGATATAGTGACAACAAATTCTTCAGACTGCTTACAAACACTTTTACGGTTCTACAAAAGACAAGGTTTTCTCCTGCATATGTTATGGGGTAGTGTATAAAAATGGGTTTTATATAAAAATGCCCCCAAAAAGTGGGCGTGGGTTAAAATGGTATAAAGACAAAATGTTTATATTAATAATGTTAATGATTCTGCATCAAAATTTTTTTTCGAAAAATTTAAAATTTGACCGAAAACAGTTTTTTATTGCAAACGCCCCCAAAAAGTGGGCGTGACAAAAAACTTTATATGGACGAAATATAGATATTAATATTGTCTAAATATGTTGTTCAGAAACTTTTTTAAAATTCCTTACGGTTTGGTCAAAAACTGAGTTTTTCTTAAAAGGGGGCGTGGCAGTGGGCGGATTTAAAACAAATTTACACTTGTTCTGTAGGCAGAGACGAGGATGCTATATACCAAATTTCATTATCCTAGCTCAAAATTTAAGGCCTAAAAATCGGTGACGTACAGACGGACGGACGGACGGACAGACAGACAGACATGGCTTAATCGACTCAGCTAGCGATTCTGAGTCAATCCATATACTTTGAGGTATATGTAGCAAAATTATTTCTCTATGTTACAAACTAAGTATCAAAACTAATATACCCCTATGGGATAGGGTATAAACATTTTTATACACTACCCCATAGCAAATGCAGGAGAAATCCTTGTCTTTTGTAGAACCGTACAATTTGTTGTGACATTGTCATTTTCTATATATAATCCCCATTGTGTTTTAAGCCATGTCCACATTTTGGGGATATTAGTTTTACAAATGGGATGGGATAGGGTATACAACGACCCGCACAGCGGATTGTAGCCCTCTAATATGTTCATACCCTATCCAATAGGGGGGTATATTAGTTTTGATACATTGTTTGTAAAATAGAGAAATAATTTATCTACATATACGTCAAAGTATATGGATCGACTCAGAATCGATAGCTGAGTCGATTTAGCCATGTCTGTCCGTCCGTCCGTACGTCACCAGTTTTTGGGCCTTAAATTTTGAGCTAGAAGGATGAAATTTGGTACACGTGCTCTTTGTTGCTCCCAGCAGAAAAAGTACCAAAAAATTTTGAAATCCGCCCACTGCCACGCCCCCTTTTCAGAAAAACGTATTTTTTGGCCAAACCAAGGAATTTTAAAAAGGTGTCTGAAAAGCGTAGTTAGACAATCATAATATCTATATTTCGTTCATATAAAATTTCTTGCCACGCCCACTTTTTGGGGGTGTTTTTGATAAAAAACGTTTTTCGGTCAAATTTTAAATATTTAGAAAAAAAAATTTGATGCAGAATCATTAGTAATATTAATATGAACATTTCGTCTATTGACCATCTTAACCCACGCCCACTTTTTAGGGCCGTTTTCTTACAAAAACCATTTGTGTGCCCTACCCCAAGGCATATGCAATAGAAAACCGTTGTTTTTTTGTCGAAATATAAAAGAATTTGATAAACCTTCTGAACATTATGTTGTGACAACGTTATTGACAATACTCTATGCCCATAAAGACCACATTTTGGGGATATTAATTTAAGGATGGGATGGGATAGGGTATTAAACGATCCGCACAGAGTATTGTAACCTTCTCATATGTTTATACCCTATCCCATAGGGGTATATTAGTTTTGATACTTAGTTTGTAACATAGAGACAGACCGAATCTTTCCTGCTCTTATACAAAAGGGCTTGGACTTTTTCCTACCCACTATGGTAGCCTTATTTAGGTTTAGTTTCAATTGGGGCTACATACCACAAACCTGGAGGGACAGACAGGCATGGCTTAATCGACTCAGCTAGCGATTCTGAGTCGATCCATATACTTTGAGGTATATGTAGCAAAATTATTTCTCTATGTTACAAACTAAGTATCAAAACTAATATACCCCCCTATGGGATAGGGTATAAACATATGAGAAGGCTACAATCCGCTGTGCGGATCGTTGAATACCCTATCCCATCCTATCCATAAAACTAAAATCCCCAAAAAAGTGGGCATGGCTAAAAACACGATGTGGATAAAATAGAAAAAATGATATAGTGACAACAAATTCTTCAGACTGCTTACAAACACTTTTACGGTTCTACAAAAGACAAGGTTTTCTCCTGCATATGTTATGGGGTAGTGTATAAAAATGGGTTTTATATAAAAACGCCCCCAAAAAGTGGGCGTGGGTTAAAATGGTATAAAGACAAAATGTTTATATTAATAATGTTAATGATTCTGCATCAAAATTTTTTTCGAAAAATTTAAAATTTGACCGAAAACAGTTTTTTATTGCAAACGCCCCCAAAAAGTGGGCGTGGCAAAAAACTTTATATGGACGAAATATAGATATTAATATTGTCTAAATATGTTGTTCAGAAACTTTTTTAAAATTCCTTACGGTTTGGTCAAAAACTGAGTTTTTCTTAAAAGGGGGCGTGGCAGTGGGCGGATTTAAAAAAAATTTACACTTGTTCTGTAGGCAGAGACGAGGATGCTATACACCAAATTTCATTATCCTAGCTCAAATTTTAAGGCCTAAAAATCGGTGACGTACAGACGGACGGACGGACGGATAGACAGACATGGCTAATTCGACTCAGCTAGCGATTCTGAGTCGATCCATATACTTTGAGGTATATGTAGCAAAATTATTTCTCTATGTTACAAACTAAGTATCAAAACTAATATACCCCCCTATGGGATAGGGTATAAAAAGGTGTCTGAAAAGCGTAGTTAGACAATCATAATATCTATATTTCGTTCATATAAAATTTCTTGCCACGCCCACTTTTTGGGGGTGTTTTTGATAAAAAACGTTTTTCGGTCAAATTTGATGCAGAATCATTAGTAATATTAATATGAACATTTCGTCTACTGACCATCTTAACCCACGCCCACTTTTTAGGGCCGTTTTCTTACAAAAACCATTTGTGTGCCCTACCCGAAGGCATATGCAATAGAAAACCGTTGTTTTTTTGTCGAACCATAAAAGAATTTGATAAACCTTCTGAACATTATGTTGTGACAACGTTATTGACAATACTCTATGCCCATAAAGACCACATTTTGGGGATATTAATTTAAGGATGGGATTTGATAGGGTATTAAACGATCCGCACAGAGTATTGTAGCCTTCTCATATGTTTATACCCTATCCCATAGGGGTATATTAGTTTTGATACTTAGTTTGTAACATAGAAAAATAATTTAGCTACATATACCTCAAAGTATATGGATCGACTCAGAATCGCTAGCGAATGAGTCGAATTAGCCATGTCTGGCTGTCCGTCCGTCCGTCTGTCTGTTCGTCACCGATTTTTGGGCCTTAAATTTTGAGCCAGGATAATGAAATTTGGTATATAGGATCCTCGTCCGTGCCACCAGAACAAGTGTAAAATTTTTTGAAAGAAAGAAAGTTTTTTGCCACGCCCCTTTTTTGGGGGCGTTTTTTATAAAAAAACCTTCTCTGGTCAAATTTTAAAATTTTCAAAAAAAGTTTTATGCACAATCATTGGTAGTATTAATATGAAAATTTCGTCTGTTGACCATTTTAACCCACGCCCACTTTTTGGGGGCGTTTTCTTACAAAAAAACATTTGTATGGCCTATCCCAAGACATATGCAATAGAAAAACATTGTTTTTCGTCGAACCATAAAAGAATTTGATAAACCTTCTGAACAATATGTTGTGACAACGCCATTTTCAATACTTTATGACCATAAAGACCACATTTTGGGGATATTAATTTTAAGGATGGGATGGGATAGGGTATTAAACGATCCGCACAGCAGTTTGTAGCCTTCTCATATGTTTAATATCCTCAAAATATAGGCCTTATGGCGATGAAACAGTTTATGACAGTTTATGAAAATCTTTTGTGGTTCGACAAAAAACAACGTATTTCTAGTGCTAATGCCTTGGGATGGGGTATACAAATGGTTTTTGTAAGAAAACGCCCCCAAAATGTGGGCGTAGGTGAAAATGATCTATAGACAAAATGTTTATATTGCCATTGCGGAAGTATTTTTTTTCGAAAATTTTAAAATTTGGACAAAAAGCGTTTTTTACTAAAAACGCCCCCGAAAAGTGGGCGTGACAAAAAACTTTGTATGGACAAAATATAGATACTGAGATTGTCTAAATATGCTGGTGAGACACTTTTTTGAAATTCCTTACGGTTTGGCTTAAAACTACGTTTTTCTAAAATGGGGCGTGGCAGTAGGCGGATTTCAAAATTTTTTACACCTGTTCTGCTCCGTCGGCCAGAGAGTCTATATACCAAATTTCAACACTCTAGCTCAAAATTTAAGGCCCAAAAATCGGTGACACACAGACAAACGGACGGACGGACGGACAGACAGACATGGCTTAATCGACTCAGCTAGCGATTCTGAATCGATCCATATACTTTGAGGTATATGTATCGAAATTATTTCTCTATGTTACAAACTTAATGTCAAAACTAATATACCCCCCTATCGGATAGGGTATAAAAATGAAAATTTATGGTGACCCTAGGGTCGTGTAAAAATTACAAAATCTGAAAAATTGTGATGAAAAATGAAAATTTATCATGACCCTAGGGTCTTGTAAAAATTTCAAAATCTGAAAAATTTTGATGAAAAATGAAAATTTATCGTGACCCTAGGGTCGTGTAAAAATTTTAAAATCTAAAAAAAAATGAGAAAAAATGATAATCTATCATGACTCTAGGGTCGTGTAAAAATTTTAAAATCCGAAATTTTTTGATGAAAAATGAAAATTTATGGTGACCCTAGGGTCGTGTAAAAATTTTGAAATCTGAAAAATTTTGATGAAAAATGAAACTTTTTCGTGACCCTAGGGTCTTGTATAAATTTTAAAGAAAGATGAAAATTTATCGTGACACTAGGGTCGTGTAAAAATTCTAAAATCTGAAAAAATTTTATATTTTTTTTCCGTGGGCTGGTGGAAATCTTCATACGCACGATGAGCACGTGTCCAAAGTAATGTGAGATTTTTACTCACTAAAACCACCACCCATTTGGTATTTCTATTGCAACTAAGTATTCGACTTATCTAGCAATTTTGTTTATCACGAGTATATAATATGTTTGGCAGATAACTTTCCTTTGTGAGTTCCTGCTTTTCCGCAATTTATAGCGCGGTCTGTTATTATCGGGTCAAATCTAAGGGTATAGTTCCTTGAAGACGCCGCAATATATTTCTTTCGTCAAGAATTTGGAGAAATGTTGTGTTAACGTGTCCTAATAAACGTTTTTTTAAGTTTTCGTGCAAAATTTGTTGTTTCATCTCTAACCGCGGGAGTACCCAGATCTCTGCGTAGATCTTCGTTCCTTACTTACCACGGCGCATTGACGAATGATCTTAACATTTTGTTTTCAAAAGTTTGTAAAATGTAAAGATTCGTTTCACTGGTACAACCCCATAGTTGTATACCATATGTCCAAACCGGTTTTAGCACTTGCTTGTATAATAGCAGCTTGTTATCTAGGTTACAAAAATACAAAAATACAAATTTTTGGCGCAACAGGCTCGTTAGTACCCAGGGCCTAGCTTTCTCCCAACCATTCATGTGTGCGTGTGTACCTTCTTGCACGATGGCGGGACCTCCTGTTTTATGCCGACTCCGAACGGCTAAGTTGAGATAAGCTATTCTTGACAATTGATACTACTCGGATGATTTGTCAGATTATCACGAGAGGAGGGCCAGTGAAAAATCATTTAGGTGTTGCAACGGCTGGGAATCGAACCCAGACCTCCTGCGCGGCAGTTCATCGCACTAACCATCGCGCCACTGAGCCCCATATCTAGGTTAAGCTTCGAATATTTTCCGAGCAACCAGTACAGTTCTCTGTATTTATTCTTAAGTTCTTCGCATTTCTTTTTTACATGCGACTTCCATTTTAATTTTGCATCGAATGTCATACCGAAATATTTCGCTTCATTTGCAAACGGGACTCGAACCGTATTTAGAAATACAGGCAAATTGTTTGTCCGTTTATACGAAAAATCTACATGGATCGATTTCATTCATTTACCTCGTTAAGAGCGTTTTGTAATTTGATATTTGTTTCCTCTATTGTTGTGCCAAATGCTAGTATAGCAGCATCGTCAGCAAACGTTGCAACTATTGTATCGTTTGTTTGTGGGATATCACGAGTGAATAGGAGGTACAGGATTGGTCCAAGGACGCTTCCTTGCGGTACACCTGCCATTATTTCTTTGAACCCGGAATATTCGCTTCCAAGTTTCACACGGAAGAGTCTATGCTCAAGATACGACACGAGGATTTTATATAATTGTTCTGGCAGAACTTGACTTAGTTTATAAGTAAGGCCTTTGTGCCATACCTTGTCAAAAGCTTGCAACACGTCAAGAAATACGGCTGAACAAATTTTCTTTTCTTCGAAAGCTTTCTCAATTACATCTGTAATTCGATGTACTTGGTCCACCGTTGAATGTTTACTTCTAAACCCAAATTGATGGTCAGTTAAAAGACGTTTCTGTTCAATTATGGGGTGTAACCGACCGAGTAATATCCGTTCAAAAATTATTGGAAGAAGTGAAATAGGCCTGTAAGATTTTATTTCATTCGGTGATTTTCCTGGTTTTAGAACCATAATCACTTCCGCGACTTTCCACTGTCTTGGTATGTATTCTAATCTGATTGCTGCATTTATAATAAAAAGAAGCTTAGTTAATGCTTTCCGAGGCAACATTTTAAGAAGTTCTCCTGTAATCAGGTCATAACCCGGAGCTTTCTTAGGCTTTAGTTTCTGTATTTCCCGTTTAAGCTCGGCAATACTTGCATATCTTGCAATATTATTATCAGTTGTACTCTCGAATATGTTAATTTTTTCATTTAGCGCTGGACCATCAAATGGCTTAAATGTTTCCTCAAGATGTGAGGCAAAAACGTCAGCTTTTTTCTTATCGCTTTTTGCCCAAACGTCTTGAGTTACCCTAATTGGCGGCACAGCGATTTTTGGCCGTTTTATGACTCTTATTGCTTTCCAGAGCGAATAATTCGATTCCTTTCCAGCGGTTAGGCTTTGCAGATAAGTTTCTACTGCATGGTTTTTAAAATTTTTAATCGAATTTGATAGCAAATTACTCAACCGATTGAGAAGTGTTTTATCTTGCGGGGCACGAGTTTGGTGCCATCTTTTACGAGCTTTTCTTTTTTGTCTTACTAAATCTTGTATTTCTCGGGGGTACTTAATTTTACTATAGCTCACAATTTTGTTCTGTTGAGGAGTATTATTCCATGCTGCTTTTTGGATGGTATTGATAAATGAGTCAACAGCGACTTCGAGTTCCAATGGGGTTCTAAGCGATACACCCAGTCGGATATTATATTCAATATCGGTTTTGAAACCTTCCCAGTTGGTTTTCGCGTTTGTTAATCTAGGTGGTTTTTCATTTCTAATCAGTGACTCGCTCGTTGTTAAAATGACTGGAGAATGATCAGAGAAAAGATCAAAGCATTCTTCAACTTTGATTCGATTGGACGACAGACCTTTTACAATGAAGAAATCGATCAAATCCAGTATTTTTCTAACATCAGTTGGCCAGTAAGTTGGTTTTCTCGGAGAATGAAATTCGGTATTGTACTTTCTACCTACATCATAAAGCATCCTACCTTTCTGTGATATGCATCTAGATCCCTAGAATGTATGTTTTGCATTAAAGTCCCCTCCGATGACAAAACGTTGTCCAAGGGAATTAAGCAAGTTTTCAAAGTCAATTTTCTCAACCTTGCATCGTGGTGGGCAGTAAATAGACGATATCTCCAGAAAGAATTGTCTGCTTTTGACTTGTATAGAGCTAACTTGCATTGTTTCGATTTCTAGTTTAAGACCAATCGAATGTTCGATACACTCTTTTATATATAGTGAGGCTCCACCTCTAGCCTTATTCGATGGATGTAGAGCATGATAGTCGAGGTAACCTTTAATTTTTAAGTTCGAATTACTCTTTGCGTGAGTTTCGGATATTAAACAGATGTCTATATCTTTTTCCTGCATAAATAATTCAAGTTCTCCAAGTTTTTGCCAAAGGCCATTGGCATTCCACGTTAGAATTTTAAGCAATCTATTCATGTTAAAGGTGGGGTACTTCTATTGCGAATACCATTTTCGAGCTTAACGAGCCTGACAAAAATAAGTTTATTCGATTTGCTTTGTTCCTCAAGTTTTGAAAGAATAATAGAAAATACATTTGAAACTGGGTCAGGTGAGATATTTTTTTGGGCGTTATTGGATACTGTAGCTTGAGCATACGTTTGTACATTTGGTTTTGGATGTACAAGATCCGAACGGATATATGATGGCCGCGTAATTTGTGAAAATTTAGGTTTTTCGATTATGGCCTGCTTTGTCTTCGACATATTTTTAATCGGAATTTTAGGCTTTTGCTTGTTTAAATTTAATTTCTGTGAATTAATACTATTAAATTTCGTCCGTCTTTTTTGCAACTCTTTAGCTACTTCGCATCCGCGATAATTTGCCGGATGATAGGATAGCAAGAGTTTTCTTATCTGACATACAATCTGCCTAGATGATTTCCGGCACATTTTACACACCGCGGTTCTTTTTGACAATAGCTTTGCGTATGATTGTATCCTTGTCAGCGCTTGCACTGGGGAACTAGTTTGGAATCCTTACGCATAGGCTCTATTTTTACAACGATATTAAGTATTGGTTTTATTTCATAAATTTTGTTCAAACTTTCTGTTCTATCGAAGGTGAGTATAAATAAAAGAAGACCGCGTTTTATTACATTTCCTTCGCCATCTTTTTGCTTTTGGTCTCGCTTGACAATGCTAACGGCATCTATGACTTTATATTGCCTGTTTTTCAGATCGTTTACAATGTCATCCTTTAAGCACGACGCATGCAACCCTCTAGCTACAACGCGTAAAGGCCTTTCAGATTTATTTTCAAAGGAATACCATTCTATTTTATTGGTATTAAGCTTGCGAGATAATAGACGGTAACTTTCAGGGTCTTTAACGCAGACTTTCCATGTATTTTTTCTTAGCGAAGTTACTTGGTAGCCCGATAATGGCAACGCTTTTAGCAAGGTATGCAACTTGTTAATTGGCGGTGGGGGACGTTCTTTTAGCTGTTTCGCTATGTTAATAATCTCTTTGCGGTTTATTATTTCAGGAGAGGATACAGCTTTCCTCTTTTTTACTGGTCTTTTCTTTAAGATCAAGTCAGTTTCGCGACTGAGTTCTTCTTCATCCGTGTGGTATTCCGAATTCACGGGGCCGTTTGAACTTGGTTTTGGCTCATTAGGTATTTTAAATGAACTCTTCAGAGTCATATTTTCTTCCTTTAGATTGGAGAATTTCTTTACGAAGCTCTTCGCAGAGCAGTTCGACATTGTTAAGCCTTGTTCGAAGAACGTCGTTTTCTTCCTTTAGGCTCTTATTTTTCACTGAGTCTCGTTTTTCATGGGCTGACACTTCTAGTGTTGTCGAGCTCCTTGAGACACATATATTTTTTTGAGATCCAGATGTAGGTGACCTCGTTACCCTTGAACTTTTCCCGAAAGGGTTACACATTTGCAATAATTGGCTCTCCCCAGAATCCGTAGAGCCGACCTCCGTAGAGGGTGGATTTTCCAGTGAAACTGAATTGCCACCTGGGGTAGTAAATCTTTTCGTTGTACTCATTGCATTTTTATTATATGTATACGCTTTACACTCGGTATACGGGGAGTGGATTTTAGTCGCCTTCTACGGCAGGCATGCCTTACCTCGGGTATATTCTGACCCCTAACCCGAAGGGGTAAAACCTGAAAAAAATTTTGATGAAATATGAAAATTTACCGGACCCTAAGTTCGTGTAAAAATTTCAAAATCTGAAAAATTTTGATGAAAACTGAAAATTTATCGTGACATAGGGTAGTGTAAAAATTTCAAAATCTGAAAAAATTTGATGAAAAATGAAAATTTATCGTGATAGAAAAATTTTAATGATAAATTAAAATTTATCGTGACCCTAGGGTCGTGTAAAAATTTTGATGAAAAATGAAAATTGATCTTTACCCTAGGTTCGTGTCAAAATTTCAAAATCTGAAAAATTTTATGAAAAATGAAAATTTATCGTGACCCTAGGGTCGTGTAAAAATTTCAAAATCTGAAAAATTTTGATGAAAAATAAAAATGTATCGTGACTTTAGGGTCGTTTAAATTTTCAAAATCTGAAAAATTTTGATGAAAAATGAAAATTTATCGTGACCCAAGGGTCGTGTTAAAATTACAAAATCAGAAAAATTTTGAAGAAAAATGAAAATTTATCGTAACCCTAGGGTCGTGTAAAAATTTCAAAATGTGAAAAAATTTGATGAAAAATGATAAATTATCTTGACCCTAGGGTCGTGTAAAAATGTCAAAATCTGAAAAATTTTGATGAAAAATGAAAATTTATCGTGATCCTAGGGTGGCGTAAAAATTTAAAAATCTGAAAAATGTTGATGAAAAATTTTTACACGACCCTAGGGTCATGATAAATTTCAAAATCTGAAAAAGTTTTATGAAAAATGAAAATTTATGATGACCGGGTCGTGTAAAAACTCCAAAATCTGAAAATTTTTTATGAAAAATGAAAATTTATCGTGACCATAGGGTCGTGTAGAAATTCCAAATTCTGAAATTTTTTTATGAAAAATGAAAATTTATCGTGACCCTAGGGTCGTGTAAAAATTTAAATATCTAAAAAAATTGATGAAAAATGAAAATGTATCGTGACCCTAGGGTCATGTAAAAATTTCAAAATCTGAAAATTTTGATGAAATATGAAAATTTATCGTAACCCTAAGGTCGTGTAAAAATTTCAATATCTGAAAATGTTGATGAAAAATGAAAATTTATCGTGAAAATAGGGTCGTGTAAAAATTTAGAAATCTGAAAAATATTGATGAAAAATAAAAATGTATCGTGACTTTAGGGTCGTTTAAATTTTCAAAATCTGAAAAATTTTGATGATAAATGAAAATTTATCGTGACCCAAGGGTCGTGTTAAAATTACAAAATCAGAAAAATTTTGAAGAAAAATGAAAATTTATCGTAACCCTAGGGTCGTATAAAAATTTCAAAATCTGAAAAATTTTTATGAAAAATGAAAATTTATCGTGATCCTAGGGTCGTGTAAAAATTTAAAAATCTGAAAAATGTTGATGAAAAATGAAAATTGATAGTGACCCTAGGGTCGTGTAAAAATTACAAAATCTGAAAAATTGTGATGAAAAATGAAAATTTATCGTGACCCTTGGGTGGTGTAAAAATTTCAAAATGTGAAAAAATTTGATGAAAAATGATAAATTATCTTGACCCTAGGGTCGTGTAAAAATGTCAAAATCTGAAAAATTTTGATGAAAAATGAAAATTTATCGTGATCCTAGGGTGGCGTAAAAATTTAAAAATCTAAAAAATGTTGATGAAAAATTTTTACACGACCCTAGGGTCATGATAAATTTCAAAATCTGAAAAAGTTTTATGAAAAATGAAAATTTATCGTGTCCCTAGGGTCGTGTAAAAACTCCAAAATCTGAAAATTTTTTATGAAAAATGAAAATTTATCGTGACCCTAGGGTCGTGTAGAAATTCCAAAATCTGAAATTTTTTTATGAAAAATGAAAATTTATCGTGACCATAGGGTCGTGTAAAAATTTAAATATCTAAAAAAAATTGATGAAAAATGAAAATGTATCGTGACCCTAGGGTGATGTAAAAATTTCAAAATCTGAAAATTTTGATGAAATATGAAAATTTATCGTAACCCTTACTTACTTTACTTAAGTGGCGCTACAGTCCGGAATGAACCTGGGCCTCAACCAACATGCCTCTCCAATTAGCCCGGTCCTTAGCTAACTGCCTCCAGTTGCGCACTCCAAGTTGGTTGAGGTCGGTTTCCACTTGTGCGCGCCACTTAAGGCGAGGTCTTCCTCTACTGCGTCCGACGTCTGGCTGGGAATCGAAGACTCTGCGAGCCGGAGTATTGGTGTCCATTCGTTCTACATGTCCTAGCCATCTTAAACGTCCAATGCGGAGTTTTTTGACCAGGGGCATGTCGCTGTACAGCTCGTATAGTTCTTGGTTGAATCTTCGTCTCCATAGCCCGTCAACGCAAACGGGACCGAAGATTTTTCGAAGAATTTTCCTCTCGAATCTACCAAGGATTTCTTCATCCGCTTTTGATACGGTCCATGCTTCAGCGCCGTAGAGCAGGACTGGGATGATCAGGGTCTTATATAGGGTTTCCTTAGTAGTTCGAGTGAGGGCTTTACTACTAAATTGCCTTCTTAGCCCGAAGAAACAGCGGTTGGCAAGAGTAATTCTTCGTTTAATTTCTGACGAGATGTTGTTGTCAGAGCTAATAGCGGAGCCGAGGTAGACAAAGTCCCGTACTACCTCAAAGTTATATCTGTCAATGGTGACGTTCTGTCCAATTCGTCGATGTTGTGAGTCCTTTCGTGATGACAGCATATACTTAGTCTTACCCTCATTTACTGCTAAGCCCATTTTCGCCGCTTCCTTCTCTATACTAGCAAACGTGGCTATGACATCACGTTGAGTCCTACCAATGATGTCAATATCGTCAGCGTATGCTAGTAGTTGCACCGACTTTTGGAAAATTGTGCCTCTGGTGTTGGCTTTGGAGTTTTGCACAATTCTCTCAAGAATCAGATTAAAGAAGTCACATGACAGCGCATCGCCTTGCCTAAATCCTTTTTTGGTATCGAATGTGTCGGTGAGGTCGTTTCCGACCCTGATGGAGCAGCGAGAATTCTCTATCGTCATCCTACACAAACGGACGAGTTTGGGCGGTATACCAAAACTAGACATGGCTCTATACAGTTCGTCTCTATAAATGCTGTCATATGCGGCTTTGAAATCGATGAATAGGTGGTGGGTATCGATTTGGACTTCTTGAGTTTTTTCCAGGATCTGCCGAAGTGTGAAAATTTGATCGGTTGTGGACTTTCCTGGCCTAAAACCACACTGATAAGGGCCAATCAGGTTGTTGGTAAACGGTTTCAGGCGTTCACATATTACGGCAGATAGGATCTTGTAGGCGATGTTGAGGAGACTTATGCCTCTGTAGTTGGCGCAGTTCAGAGGGTCTCCTTTTTTGTGGATCTGGCAAACGATGCTGAGGTTCCATTCTTCAGGCATATTTTCATCCGACCAGATTTGGCTTATGAGTTGGTGGATGTTACTTACCAAGTCATCTCCGCCGGCCTTATAAAGCTCAGCGGGAAGGCCGTCATTTCCGGCAGCCTTATTAAGCTTGAGTTTGGATATTGCTATCCTCACTTCACTCAGGTCGGGTGGTTGGCAGTTTTCGCTGCCGTTGACAATATTGAATGGTTCGTTCTGGCTGACAGCGGAATGTTGTTCGTCATCGCCGTTTAACAGTCTGCAGAAGTGGTTCTTCCATATCCTCAGCATCGACTGTGTCTCAACCACAATATTTCCTTGTTTATCTCGACAGGATTCTGTTCGAGCCTTGTATCCTTGGCTTTGACGTTTTACACTTTGGTAAAACTTGCGAACATCGTTCCTGGAGTGGCACCTCTCTATATCCTCGATCACGCGCTTTTCTTGCTCTTTTTTCTTCTTGCTGAAAAGCCGATGTTCTTCCCTTCTTCTTTGCCTATAGAGCTCAATGGCAGCTCTCGTCTTCACCTGCAGCTTAGCCTTGTAGGCCTCGTTCTTGGCTGCGAGCATCTGTCGGCATTCCTCATCAAACCAGGGGTTTCTTGCTGGTGGGCGCGAGAAACCTAGCACATCAGTTGCGGCTGATCTAATGGCCTGTTGGCATCGTTGCCATTGCTCTTCGACATTCGATGCTGGTGGTATGGTGTTAATCGAGAGGTTAAGGGATACGCGTTGTGCGAAGGTCTTGGCGGTCTCTTGCGATTGCAGTCTTCCGACATTAAATTTTTTCACAGTATTTCTGGATTGTTGTGGCGTGGTGGATATCCGCATTCTTACCTTGGCTGCTACAAGGTAGTGATCCGAGTCGATGTTAGCTCCTCGGAATGTTCGGACATCCAAAATACTGGATGCGTGCCTCTTATCTATCGCAATGTGATCAATTTGGTTGACCGTTCGTTGATCTGGAGACCGCCATGTCCCCTTATGGATATCGAGGTGAGGAAACCGTGTGCTGGCTATAGTGGCATTTCGTTCCGTAGCGAAATCAATTAGCCTAAGTCCGTTACCAGACGTGTTGTCGTGTAGGCTATGTTTTCCGACAATACTTCTAAAGATGTCTTCTCTTCCTACCTTTGCGTTAAAATCTCCCAGCACGATTTTAACATCGTACTTCGGTAGTCGCTCATAGGTTTTGTCGAGGAGCTCGTAGAAGCAATCCTTAGCTATATCATCTTTTTCTTCCGTCGGAGCGTGAGTGCATATAAGGCTTATGTTGGCGAATATGGCCTTGATGCGGATCGTTACTATGCGTTCGCTAATGTCTTGGAAACATAAGACTTCTTGCCGAAGTCTGGCACTTATAACAAATCCGCATCCGAATAGTCGCTGTTTCTGCTCACTATAACACGGTCCGTAGTATATGTCACAGTTTTTCATCCTCTTTTTGCCCGGCCCATCCCATCGTATTTCCTGGATGGCAGTAATGTCTGCTTTGTAGCAGTTTAGGGCTTCCGCTAGTTGTTCGCCTGCACCTCTCCTGTTTAATGTTCTCACATTCCAGGTGCAGATACGAACGTCGTTGTCCTTTTTCCGTTTAGCAGGGTCGTCAACAATAAAATCAGTCCTTTCCGAGGCTATTGGTTGCTTCGTAACCATGATTTTTTTCTGTGGGTGGGTAGTTAACCCAAAGCACAACCCCCAACCTGGAGGGCCAGTTCCAATTTATTAGATACCCCTAGGACACGGGGCCATCAGTATCCACTACGGGATTGAGCGCTGCCGTTGGCCTTTCGGTTCATCCGCCACCATCTCTGTTCAAGGGGCCTGACTAACCCTTGAAATTCCTAGACAACCTGTTGTCCGAATATGTCAGAGCAGCTCATCTAGGTTCGCCTGGGACAGCAGGCCGGGTATTCATCCGTGCCATTCTCACCAGGGTGTTTATAGTGTTGCTGTTTTTCGTCGTGTTATCAACACTCGCACTTATCGTTTAGCAAGTCAAATCCGGTTGGATGAGACCAGTACCCGATGGTTACCACTTGGAGGTAAAGATAAGCACATTTGATGTGTAGTCAGAGTTGCAACACTGGGCATTGCCAAGTTAACGCCAATCAGAGTCTACCCTCGTTCTACAACACCCAACCATCGTAACATCGTAACCCTTAGGTCGTGTAAAAATTTCAATATCTGAAAATGTTGATGAAAAATGAAAATTTATCGTGAAAATAGGGTCGTGTAAAAATTTAGAAATCTGAAAAATATTGATGAAAAATGAAAATTTATCGTGACCCTAGGGTCGTATAAAAATTTCAAAATCTGAAAAAAATTTGATGAAAAATGAAAATTTATCGTGACCCTTTGGTCGTCTAAAAATTTCAAAATGTGAAAAATTTTGATGAAAAATAAAAATTTATCGTGACCCTAGGGTCGTTTAAATTTTCAAAATCTGAAAAATTTTGATGAAAAATGAAAATTTATCGTGATCCTAGGGGCGTGTAAAAATTTAAAAATCTGAAAAATGTTGATGAAAAATGAAAATTGATAGTGACCCTAGGGTCGTGTAAAAATTACAAAATCTGGAAAATTGTGATGAAAAATGAAAATTTATCGTGACCCTTGGGTGGTGTAAAAATTACAAAATCCAAAAAATTTTTATGAAAAATGAAAATTTATCGTGACCATAGGGTCGTGTAAAAATTTCAATATCTGAAAAATTAAAAATCTGAACAATTTTGATGAAAAATGAAAATTTATCGTGACCCTAGGGTCCCGAAAAAATTAAAAAATCTGAAAAATTTTGATGAAAACTGAAAATTTATTGTGACTTTTTCAGATTTTGAAATTTATCGTGACCCTAAAGTCGTGTAAAAATTTTAAAATCTAAAAAATTTTGATGAAAAATGAAAATTTACCGTGACCCCAAGGTCGTGTAAAAATTTCAAAATCTGAAAAATTTTGATGAAAAATTAAAATTTATCGTGACCCTTTGGTCGTCTAAAAATTTCAAAATGTGAAAAATTTTGATGAAAAATAAAAATTTATCGTGACCCTAGGGTCGTTTAAATTTTCAAAATCTGAAAAATTTTGATGAAAAATGAAAATTTATCGAGACCCTAGGGTCGTGTAAAAATTTAAAAATCTGAAAAATTGTGATGAAAAATGAAAATTGATAGTGACCCTAGGGTCGTGTAAAAATTACAAAATCTGAAAAATTGTGATGAAAAATGAAAATTTATCGTGACCCTTGGGTGGTGTAAAAATTTCAAAATCCGAAAAATTTTGATGAAAAATGAAAATTTATCGTGACCCTAGGGTCGTGTAAAAATTTCAATATCTGAAAAATTAAAAATCTGAACAATTTTGATGAAAAATGAAAATTTATCGTGACCCTAGGGTCATGAAAAAATTAAAAAATCTGAAAAATTTTGATGTAAACTGAAAATTTATTGTGACTTTTTCAGATTTTGAAATTTATCGTGACCCTAAAGTCGTGTAAAAATTTTAAAATCTAAAAAATTTTGATGAAAAATGAAAATTTATCGTGACCCCAAGGTCGTGTGAAAATTTCAAAATCTGAAAAATTTTGATGAAAAATGAAAATTTATCGTGACCTACGGTAGTAAAAATATTCAAAATCTGAAAAATTTTGATGAAAAATGAAAATTCATCGTGACCCTAGGGTCGTGTAAAAATTTCAAAATCTGAAAAATTTTGATGAAAAATTTTTACACGACCCTAGGGTCATAATAAATTTCAAACTCTGAAAAAGTTTTATGAGAAATGAAAATTTATCGTGACCCTAGGGTCGTGTAAAAATTTAAAAATCAGAAAAATGTTGATGAAAAATTTTTACACGACCCTAGGGTCATGATAAATTTCAAAATCTGAAAATTTTTATGAAAAATGAAAATTTATCGTGTCCCCAGGGTCGTGTAAAAATTTCAAAATCTGAAAAATTCAAAATCTGTAAAATTTTGATGAAAAATGAAAATTTATCGTAACCTTAGGGTCGTGTAAAAATTTCAAATTCCGAAAAATTTTTATGAAAAATGAAAAATAATCGTGACCTTAGGGTCGTGTAAAAATATCAAAATCTGAAAAATTTGTATGAAAAATAAAAATTTATCGTGAGCCTAGGGTCGTGTAAAAATTCCAAAATCTGAAAATTTTTTAAGAAAAATGAAAATTTATCGTGACCCTAACGTCGTGTAAAAATTTAAAAATCTAAAAAAATTTGATTGAAAATTAAAATTTATCGGTCATGTAAAAATTTCAAAATCTGAACATTTTGATGAAATATGAAAATTTATCGTAACCCTAAGGTCGTGTAAAAATTTCAAAATCTGAAAAAGTTTGATGAAAAATGAAAATTTATCGTGACCCTTGGGTGGTGTAAAAATTTCAAAATCCAAAAAATTTTGATGAAAAATGAAAATTTATCGTGACCATAGGGTCGTGTAAAAATTTCAATATCTGAAAAATTAAAAATCTGAACAATTTTGATGAAAAATGAAAATTTATCGTGACCCTAGGGTCATGAAAAAATTAAAAAATCTGAAAAATTTTGATGAAAACTGAAAATTTATTGTGACTTTTTCAGATTTTGAAATTTATCGTGACCCTAAAGTCGTGTAAAAATTTTAAAATCTAAAAAATTTTGATGAAAAATGAAAATTTATCGTGACCCCAAGGTCGTGTAAAAATTTCAAAATCTGAAAAATTTTGATGAAAAATGAAAATTTATCGTGACCTACGGTAGTAAAAATATTCAAAATCTGAAAAATTTTGATGAAAAATGAAAATTGATCGTGACCCTAGGGTCGTGTAAAAATTTAAAAATCTGAAAAGTGTTGATGAAAAATTTTTACACGACCCTAGGGTCATAATAAATTTCAAACTCTGAAAAAGTTTTATGAGAAATGAAAATTTATCGTGACCCTAGGGTCGTGTAAAAATTTAAAAATCAGAAAAATGTTGATGAAAAATTTTTACACGACCCTAGGGTCATGATAAATTTCAAAATCTGAAAATTTTTATGAAAAATGAAAATTTATCGTGTCCCTAGGGTCGTGTAAAAATTTCAAAATTTGAAAAATTCAAAATCTGTAAAATTTTGATGAAAAATGAAAATTTATCGTAACCTTAGGGTCGTGTAAAAATTTCAAATTCCGAAAAATGTTGATGAAAAATGAAAGTTTATCGTGAAAATAGGGTCGTGTAAAAATTTCAAAATCTGAAAAATTTGTATGAAAAATAAAAATTTATCGTGAGCCTAGGGTCGTGTAAAAATTCCAAAATCTGAAAATTTTTTAAGAAAAATGAAAATTTATCGTGACCCTAACGTCGTGTAAAAATTTAAAAATCTAAAAAAAATTGATGAAAAATTAAAATTTATCGGTCATGTAAAAATTTCAAAATCTGAACATTTTGATGAAATATGAAAATTTATCGTAACCCTAAGGTCGTGTAAAAATTTCAAAATCTGAAAAAGTTTGATGAAAAATGAAAATTGATCTTTACCCTAGGTTCGTGTCAAAATTTAAAAATATGAAAAATGTTGATGAAAAATTTTTACACGACCCTAGGGGCATGATAAATTTCTAAATCTGAAAAATTTTATGAAAAATGAAAATTTATCGTGACCCTAGGGTCGTGTAAAAATTTCAAAATCTGAAAAATTTTGATGAAAAATAAAAATGTATCGTGACTTTAGGGTCGTTTAAATTTTCAAAATCTGAAAAATTTTGATGATAAATGAAAATTTATCGTGACCCAAGGGTCGTGTTAAAATTACAAAATCAGAAAAATTTTGAAGAAAAATGAAAATTTATCGTAACCCTAGGGTCGTGTAAAAATTTTAAAATGTGAAAAAATTTGATGAAAAATGATAAATTATCTTGACCCTAGGGTCGTGTAAAAATGTCAAAATCTGAAAAATTTTGATGAAAAATGAAAATTTATCGTGATCCTAGGGTGGCGTAAAAATTTAAAAATCTGAAAAATGTTGATGAAAAATTTTTACACGACCCTAGGGTCATGATAAATTTCAAAATCTGAAAAAGTTTTATGAAAAATGAAAATTTATGATGACCGGGTCGTGTAAAAATTCCAAAATCTGAAAATTTTTTATGAAAAATGAAAATTTATCGTGACCCTAGGGTCGTGTAAAAATTCCAAAATCTGAAATTTTTTTATGAAAAATGAAAATTTAGGGTCGTTTAAATTTTCAAAATCTGAAAAATTTTGATGAAAAATGAAAATTTATCGTGATCCTAGGGTCGTGTAAAAATTTAAAAATCTGAAAAATGTTGATGAAAAATGAAAATTGATAGTGACCCTAGGGTCGTGTAAAAATTACAAAATCTGAAAAATTGTGATGAAAAATGAAAATTTATCGTGACCCTTGGGTGGTGTAAAAATTTCAAAATCCAAAAAATTTTGATGAAAAATGAAAATTTATCGTGACCATAGGGTCGTGTAAAAATTTCAATATCTGAAAAATTAAAAATCTGAACAATTTTGATGAAAAATGAAAATTTATCGTGACCCTAGGGTCATGAAAAAATTAAAAAATCTGAAAAATTTTGATGAAAACTGAAAATTTATTGTGACTTTTTCAGATTTTGAAATTTATCGTGACCCTAAAGTCGTGTAAAAATTTTAAAATCTAAAAAATTTTGATGAAAAATGAAAATTTATCGTGACCCCAAGGTCGTGTGAAAATTTCAAAATCTGAAAAATTTTGATGAAAAATGAAAATTTATCGTGACCTACGGTAGTAAAAATATTCAAAATCTGAAAAATTTTGATGAAAAATGAAAATTGATCGTGACCCTAGGGTCGTGTAAAAATTTAAAAATCTGAAAAGTGTTGATGAAAAATTTTTACACGACCCTAGGGTCATAATAAATTTCAAACTCTGAAAAAGTTTTATGAGAAATGAAAATTTATCGTGACCCTAGGGTCGTGTAAAAATTTAAAAATCAGAAAAATGTTGATGAAAAATTTTTACACGACCCTAGGGTCATGATAAATTTCAAAATCTGAAAATTTTTATGAAAAATGAAAATTTATCGTGTCCCCAGGGTCGTGTAAAAATTTCAAAATCTGAAAAATTCAAAATCTGTAAAATTTTGATGAAAAATGAAAATTTATCGTAACCTTAGGGTCGTGTAAAAATTTCAAATTCCGAAAAATTTTTATGAAAAATGAAAAATAATCGTGACCTTAGGGTCGTGTAAAAATATCAAAATCTGAAAAATTTGTATGAAAAATAAAAATTTATCGTGAGCCTAGGGTCGTGTAAAAATTCCAAAATCTGAAAATTTTTTAAGAAAAATGAAAATTTATCGTGACCCTAACGTCGTGTAAAAATTTAAAAATCTAAAAAAATTTGATGGAAAATTAAAATTTATCGGTCATGTAAAAATTTCAAAATCTGAACATTTTGATGAAATATGAAAATTTATCGTAACCCTAAGGTCGTGTAAAAATTTCAAAATCTGAAAAAGTTTGATGAAAAATGAAAATTTATCGTGACCCTTGGGTGGTGTAAAAATTTCAAAATCCAAAAAATTTTGATGAAAAATGAAAATTTATCGTGACCATAGGGTCGTGTAAAAATTTCAATATCTGAAAAATTAAAAATCTGAACAATTTTGATGAAAAATGAAAATTTATCGTGACCCTAGGGTCATGAAAAAATTAAAAAATCTGAAAAATTTTGATGAAAACTGAAAATTTATTGTGACTTTTCAGATTTTGAAATTTATCGTGACCCTAAAGTCGTGTAAAAATTTTAAAATCTAAAAAATTTTGATGAAAAATGAAAATTTATCGTGACCCCAAGGTCGTGTAAAAATTTCAAAATCTGAAAAATTTTGATGAAAAATGAAAATTTATCGTGACCTACGGTAGTAAAAATATTCAACATCTGAAAAATTTTGATGAAAAATGAAAATTGATCGTGACCCTAGGGTCGTGTAAAAATTTAAAAATCTGAAAAGTGTTGATGAAAAATTTTTACACGACCCTAGGGTCATAATAAATTTCAAACTCTGAAAAAGTTTTATGAGAAATGAAAATTTATCGTGACCCTAGGGTCGTGTAAAAATTTAAAAATCAGAAAAATGTTGATGAAAAATTTTTACACGACCCTAGGGTCATGATAAATTTCAAAATCTGAAAATTTTTATGAAAAATGAAAATTTATCGTGTCCCTAGGGTCGTGTAAAAATTTCAAAATTTGAAAATTCAAAATCTGTAAAATTTTGATGAAAAATGAAAATTTATCGTAACCTTAGGGTCGTGTAAAAATTTCAAATTCCGAAAAATGTTGATGAAAAATGAAAGTTTATCGTGAAAATAGGGTCGTGTAAAAATTTCAAAATCTGAAAAATTTGTATGAAAAATAAAAATGTATCGTGAGCCTAGGGTCGTGTAAAAATTCCAAAATCTGAAAATTTTTTAAGAAAAATGAAAATTTATCGTGACCCTAACGTCGTGTAAAAATTTAAAAATCTAAAAAAATTGATGAAAAATTAAAATTTATCGGTCATGTAAAAATTTCAAAATCTGAACATTTTGATGAAATATGAAAATTTATCGTAACCCTAAGGTCGTGTAAAAATTTCAAAATCTGAAAAAGTTTGATGAAAAATGAAAATTGATCTTTACCCTAGGTTCGTGTCAAAATTTAAAAATATGAAAAAATGTTGATGAAACATTTTTACACGACCCTAGGGGCATGATAAATTTCAAAATCTGAAAAATTTTATGAAAAATGAAAATTTATCGTGACCCTAGGGTCGTGTAAAAATTTCAAAATCTGAAAAATTTTGATGAAAAATAAAAATGTATCGTGACTTTAGGGTCGTTTAAATTTTCAAAATCTGAAAAATTTTGATGATAAATGAAAATTTATCGTGACCCAAGGGTCGTGTTAAAATTACAAAATCAGAAAAATTTTGAAGAAAAATGAAAATTTATCGTAACCCTAGGGTCGTGTAAAAATTTCAAAATGTGAAAAAATTTGATGAAAAATGATAAATTATCTTGACCCTAGGGTCGTGTAAAAATGTCAAAATCTGAAAAATTTTGATGAAAAATGAAATTTATCGTGATCCTAGGGTGGCGTAAAAATTTAAAAATCTGAAAAATGTTGATGAAAAATTTTTACACGACCCTAGGGTCATGATAAATTTCAAAATCTGAAAAAGTTTTATGAAAAATGAAAATTTATGATGACCGGGTCGTGTAAAAATTCCAAAATCTGAAAATTTTTTATGAAAAATGAAAATTTATCGTGACCCTAGGGTCGTGTAAAAATTCCAAAATCTGAAATTTTTTTATGAAAAATGAAAATTTATCGTGACCCTAGGGTCGTGTAAAAATTTAAATATCTAAAAAAAATTGATGAAAAATGAAAATGTATCGTGACCCTAGGGTCATGTAAAAATTTCAAAATCTGAAAATTTTGATGAAATATGAAAATTTATCGTAACCCTAAGGTCGTGTAAAAATTTCAATATCTGAAAAATGTTGATGAAAAATGAAAGTTTATCGTGAAAATAGGGTCGTGTAAAAATTTAGAAATCTGAAAAATATTGATGAAAAATGAAAATTTATGGTGACCCTAGGGTCGTATAAAAATTTCAAAATCTGAAAAATTTTGATGAAAAATGAAAATTTATCGTGATCCTAGGGTCGTGCAAAAATTTAAAAATCTGAAAAATGTTGATGAAATATGAAAATTGATAGTGACCCTAGGGTCGTGTAAAAATTACAAAATCTGAAAAATTGTGATGAAAAATGAAAATTTATCGTGACCCTTGGGTGGTGTAAAAATTTCAAAATGTGAAAAAATTTGATGAAAAATGATAAATTATCTTGACCCTAGGGTCGTGTAAAAATGTCAAAATCTGAAAAATTTTGATGAAAAATGAAAATTTATCGTGATCCTAGGGTGGCGTAAAAATTTAAAAATCTGAAAAATGTTGATGAAAAATTTTTACACGACCCTAGGGTCATGATAAATTTCAAAATCTGAAAAAGTTTTATGAAAAATGAAAATTTATGATGACCGGGTCGTGTAAAAATTCCAAAATCTGAAAATTTTTTATGAAAAATGAAAATTTATCGTGACCCTAGGGTCGTGTAAAAATTCCAAAATCTGAAATTTTTTTATGAAAAATGAAAATTTATCGTGACCCTAGGGTCGCGTAAAAATTTAAATATCTAAAAAAATTGATGAAAAATGAAAATGTATCGTGACCCTAGGGTCATGTAAAAATTTCAAAATCTGAAAATTTTGATGAAATATGAAAATTTATCGTAACCCTAAGGTCGTGTAAAAATTTCAATATCTGAAAAATGTTGATGAAAAATGAAAATTTATCGTGAAAATAGGGTCGTGTAAAAATTTAGAAATCTGAAAAATATTGATGAAAAATGAAAATTTATGGTGACCCTAGGGTCGTATAAAAATTTCAAAATCTGAAAAATTTTTATGAAAAATGAAAATTTATCGTGACCCTTTGGTCGTCTAAAAATTCCAAAATGTGAAAAATTTTGATGAAAAATAAAAATTTATCGTGACCCTAGGGTCGTTTAAATTTTCAAAATCTGAAAAATTTTGATGAAAAACGAAAATTTATCGTGACTTTAGGGTCGCGTAAAAATTTCAAAATCTGAAAAAATTTGATGAAAAATGAAAAATTATCGTGACCCTAGGGTCGTGTAAAAATTTCAAAATCTGAAAAATTTTGATGAAAAATGAAAATTTATCGTGATCCTAGGGTCGTGTAAAAATTTAAAAATCTGAAAAATGTTGATGAAAAATGAAAATTGATAGTGACCCTAGGGTCGTGTAAAAATTACAAAATCTGAAAAATTTTGATGAAAAATGAAAATTTATCGTGATCCTAGGGTCGTGTAAAAATTTAAAAATCTGAAAAAATTTGATGAAAAATGAAAATTTATCGTGATCCTAGGGTCATGTAAAAATTT